>OZ019981.1:16085081-18485081 GCA_963970395.1 Ephialtes manifestator | reverse complement strand
TTCATGAAAAGATACACCGGCTAAATGGAGCAAACTATTTTTTTTCATTCTGAAAAAAAAAGTTAATCACTGATTTAGAAAATAGCATAAAATTTATTTATTAATAATTATGTTACTTAAAAAATATTACATTTTATTAACATTTGCTTCATTTAGCCGGTGTATCTGTTCATGAAGAAGAAAATGAGACGTCAGCCATTCCAATCTGCCTAGTAGTTTGATCTGAATCATGCGCAGAATGGAAACCCCAAGATCTTTGCTTAAGATAATATTTAAAAGCATATGCAAGTCAGACGACAGTAAAAAATCCTTTAATCGAGTACCAACAATATAGTCCGTTGGGCATTTTTATATGCAATAGGATTTGGATGTTATTGAATTTCCAAAATCAATTTTTTTGACCTGACTCCCTCCCCTTAAGTAAGTTACTTTCGTGAATGCACCGGGAAATCAGAAGAATATACGGCCGTCTGTACCGGTATGGGTTTTCCGCAGTTTCCCCATGCCCATGGCAAATGCGGTACAGTGTAGCTAAAGTCGGCTGCGGACGCATTGGAAAGTTAGGTTAGCTTAGTGAAGTGCGGGTAGAGAGTGATAGGAGTAAGGGTGGGAAGGGCGGTAAAAGGCGATTCAAGCCATACCATAGAAAGAATGAAAAATAAAAAAATATACAATTGTGGTATAAAATTCATGTACTTTTCCAGTAAAATTAAAACAAGTTATTAAAATTAAAGTACTTTTACTGTAAAATTAAAGTAAATTATTGAATGTGCTGTACCATACATTAATTTTACATTACACTTGTATACTAAATTTAATATACTAGTTTATGAATAAAAACTTCCAGTAAAAGTACACTAAATTGCAAGTAGATTTTTTTTTACAGTGCAGGAAATGTCTAAGACAAATGTGATAAATAAAAAAAATGATTTAGAAAACTATCGGAAATATATGGAAGTTTGCTTTTACGTAGATACTATTTGCCTAAGTTTTTGTTTTATTGCACGGAGAGAAATTTCTGTGTTGTGACAACATAAAACGAGGACAACAAAAATCGTTACGTTAGGCTAACAAAAAAATTGCTCAGCCCAGCAAAAAGATTTGTCAGCTGAACAAAAAAATGTTCAGCATACTAAAACTGAACATAGCCGAACAAAACATTTGCCAACCTAAAGTAACGATTTTTGTTGTCCTCGTTTTATGTTGTCACAACACAGAAATTTCTCTCCGTGTGCTGTCATCAAATAAGGCCCTGATAAGGCTTAGCAGCAAAAGATTAACATCTCATCTATCGCTCCAAATTTCTACTCGGGTATTAATTTGTATTAAGGATGAGTGCCACGACAATTCCAAACTCCATTGTCCTGCAATCGCAGGCAATGTTGTTATACCACTTGTCAGTATTGATATTCATGCTAGATATTCCATTTCCAGCAAGCAGGCTGAGAGTTGATCACTTTGGTTACAAGTGCACACTTAGAAATATTCGATCAGATACATAGCAATGTACAATCCCACCGTGGAACAATTATCCATCGCTGATTTTGCCTCTGCGAGAATTATACGCACATATATATATATATATATATATATTGATATTTAGTCATGTAAAACGAGAACCGAGCGGTAGTATCGATACGGGGGTGTTGGTATTTACCCGGTTATTCGTTTTGCTGGCGAACTAGCGACTGAGCGGCACAGTGGGAAGCACAGCAGGAGGTCTCTCTTCCGTATTAATTAACGAAATAACGATGCTTAATTGCCTCAGTATAACGAAGCGTAGACTCCGAGAATGAAAGGCGCGCTGTGTTCAACTCAGTTCTTCATCTATATTTCGCTTTGCTCCTCATCCCCTTACTACCCTTTCCACTCTCTTCTAGTCGAAACCGTCGGGACAATTAACGAACTTACACGTTATAGAATATAGATTATCGACTGTAGCCTCGCTTACAGTGTGCACTGTATATATATAGATATAATTGTGTATGTATATATATATATATATAAGTACACCCTTTTGCAGTACGGCGATAATCGTTTGCTCATCAACGAGAGCGATGCGACCCCCTATCTCGATCACAATGTTCGCCATCCACAGGTCGTAATATGCGGCGAGAGCCTTATCCCTGATCGTATCCCCCCTGGCTCACAGCAGGCACATTTCAGGCCTCATTTCCACCGGCTGTACTAGCAGGAAACCCCTAAATCTCTCCGAGAGACCGGGCTCTGTATGTCAACCTGGTGTTCCAATGTTCTGTAGATGCTGCGTGTTATCTCCAGGATGCATACACCCAGAGATGTATAGCTGATCAGATGAGATGATAATCATTCCAACATTTGCAATATTGCGTCTCTCATTCCCTAATAATTATACACCGAGAGAAAAGATTTCATTGACGCCAAAGAAATGGGTGGATTGATTTTTTTTTTCATTGATTTCCACGAAATATTTCTTTCACGGAAAGAAATGTTTGGTTGCGGCAACTACGTTTTCCATTTGCTGTACACGATGTCTAAAAAATTAATTGCCTCAACCATATCGAATGGTAACCTCAACTATTCACGATTAGTTCTCGCGAGATTAGTTAGGTTAACTAATCCAATCGTTGGGACTACCATTCGAATCGTCGGTATTATCATTCGAATCGTTGGTATTAACATTTGAGTTGTAAGATAAATAGAATAATCGATTGGTTGTGTCAACTCATTTCTTGGTTATGGCAACTAATCTTTTTTTTCCGTGTTGATTTCAATGAAATAGTGCATTTGAATTTCAAAGAGAACATTTCATTGCCAGTAAATAAAGATTTACTTAGTGAGCATATAATAGAGAAACAGTTTCATTGTTTGAAAGAGATGTTTTCATTGGTTCAAAGAAACGTTTTCATTGAACGCTCTCTCGCACTTAACCTCACTTTTTTGTTTTCCGGTTCTCCCGAATGAACGGCTTCGAGTTTCGAGGAGTCAGAAGCTCAGCCTATTTCCGCCGTACTTCCTTACATACTCACAAAATTTGAGCTTTATCTGCCGCGTACTTCAGGAAAAAATAGGTTTCGAAATTTTGAGCTGGTAAGAAGAAGGTTTCATTGAATCAGAGACAATATCTTTGAAATCAATGAAAAAGGTTCATTGGTTTAAAGAAATGTTTCTTCGAATCAATGTCACTACTTTTCATTGAGTTTGAGATCATTCAAAGAAAAGATAGTATTGAAATTCAAGTATGTCATTTCATTGGCAAAGATTTCCGTGAATCGATGAAACTTTTTCTCTCGGTGTAGAGGAATTTATACTATACGCGGATCCGGACAGACAGACCGCACTTCGAAAAAAATATAGGAACCCGGGTCGTGACGGAATTTTTTTACAATTTGTTTCAGATTTTTTTTTTAATTTGTCGATTGTGGCTGCTTGATGATGAATTAATTTAATTTATTAAGCAGCTACAGACGATATTTGTAAAAGATTCGTATTAGTGAAATTTGAATTGGGCTTCGGTTTAGCGCACTTTGAATGTAGCAATCACTGCCTAAGACCCGAAATGTGCTTCGCAAAATTGATGTCATTAAAAATATTGACCGAGAATAGTCGCACACTGTTAAAAATATTTTGAAAATTAATATATGTATTGGAAGTTCTTTTGCAGATACGGTATATTAAATTAAGTTCCAATAATTATATTATAAACACAACTATTATGAAGTGTTTAGTATACTGTATATTAATTTTGCAACAATTTTTTATATATTAATTAATATTTGTACATTAAATTTAATATACGCGTATCCGCAAAAAAACTTCCAATACTTGATATTAATTTACATACAAAAATTTTTAACAGTGCATACGATGAAATGCTAATATTAAGAATATAGTAATTTAAAAAAAATAGAGATAGTTCGACTATAACCGAACTATAAACTATAATTCCCACAAGGATCGTCTCTATTTTATGGTTATAGTAAAACATAATTATAGTAGCAATCATCAAAATGATAGTAGTTTCTTAGATGCCGTTTCGTTGCATATACGATTTCAATGTTTGTTTCCAATAACTTTGCAAGTATCGTTTATTGAACTGTATTATCATCACTTCCACCATAAAACATTGCAATCCTTCTTGTATTCGTTTTATCATGTGAAATCGTTAAATGAAAGATTTGCTTTTCTCTCAGTGCATTTTATTGCAAGCTGTATTTTGGATTGCCAATAATTCATCATTTTCCAAAAAGTGATATTCAAGAATGGATTGTGGATAAATTATAAAAATATATTTATTGTATTAATAGTCATTCAATTTATGCCCTTTTTCTTCCCAACTGCTCGTGGGGCAAAAAGGCGGGAATATATGTTTCATTGGCATGTTGCGAATATGACTATTTTTATTAATATAATGTTCTCTAGGTTAAAGATGTCTTAACAGAATTTGGTACACAGATTCTGTGTACCGGTTCATGTGACTTGTTTGATAGATTGTACGTATTAGGTGCGATTTCAGAAAGATATAAGCATTTAAACAAAGAGCCTGTTTACCTGTTTGAATATATCGAAATGCCACAAGATGGCCGTCATTATTGCGTATTCTGTAATTCACTTCACAGCGTTTATGGTGAAGTATTAGAATTACTTCAAAACTCATAAAATAAAAATAATATTATAAACATAAAGAATCTCCTGACTGAAAAAATGAATGTAATTAATAAACAAATTGGGTAAATAAAAAATGGTTAAACAAGAATCATTCCCATATTATAGTCTGGAGATTACCACAGTCTTGACAATTAACCTCCCGACTTTAATATGCGAATGATTCTTATTTAACCATTTTTCATTTACCCAATTAGTTTACTAATTAAACTTATTTTTTCAGTCGGAAGATTTTTAATTTTTATAAAATTTTTACAAAATAATTTTCATATTATAGTTGAAAGATTACCACACCCTTGAAAAATTAATCTCCCGGCTTTAATATGCAAATGATTCTTATTTAATAATTTTTGCCCAATTTGTTTATTAATTACTCTAATTTATTCAGTCGGAAGTTTAAAAATCTTCATACAATTATTTTTATTCATTAGACCGCTTAGTATTAGTTTCTTTTTTAATTCTGATGGTTAGCTTATAAAATTTCTTTGAAACGGCACTGGCTGAAGGGCTGGTTTGTGGATTGTGAATGGGGTTTACCAAGCCTCTCGATTGAAGCCACGTAACTCGTTCTATTCCACCGGCTTATACACAAGAGTATGAAGAGGAGCGCCAGAGGATGGTCGACAGTCGTCGAAGGTACTAGTTAAATCCTTCAACCTGCGACACTCGAAACACCCGTGAACCTGGCTTGTGAGCCTTCTCTGGCACTATACAAGCTTTCGACGACTGCAAGGACGAAACGGGGTGGCCGCAGGCTGTTAGCACGACCCCCTCTGTTTTCATTACGATATTAAGAACTTTCTCGACAAACCCTCGAGTTAATCCAGCCGGTAAACCGACGAATGAGACCCCCATAGTCGTCGTCGTCGTCGACTCTTGGTTCACCGTACGCGACACAGCGTTCAAAACCCATGGAAATTCGTCATTCCGCGCACTGAACCCTTGACGCGAATACAAACGCCCGTCTAATAGCGAGAGAAATGCAGAAAAACAAGAGGGTTGATGCGAGTGGTTTTGCCGAGCTTCTCTACGTTCTTATATATTTATATATATATATATATATATATATATATATATATATATATATATAATTTTGATGTTAACTGTACCCTCACTCATCCAATTTAACCCTCGAGTATTCTCTCATGGAGATCAACTCTGTCATCTACGATGCAATATAGTCGCAGAGTTATCATTATTATATAATCATAACATAAATACTCTAATTTTGTACACTATATTATCCTGTAAATCCAATTTTATCCCAATTATTTTATTATACTGACTTAATGAATTAGAGGAATATGCATAGATGGTAGTTTAAGCTGATTAAGTAACGACTTTAAAAAAGGGAATCCAACAAACTTTTGTTTTATTCCCTTTTGATCAAGAAACGCAGTAAAAAAAAGATTGCAAAGTGAGATTTTGCAAATTGCTTCCTTATTTTGGATCTTTCTCAAAGTTACTTCTACACCGAGAGAAAATATTTCATTGACGCCAAAGAAATGGGTGGATTGATTTTTATTTCATTGATTTCAACGAAATATTTCTTTGATTTCAATGAAATAGTGCATTTAAATCTTAAAGAAAACATTTCATTGCCTGGAAATAAAGATTTACTTAGTGAGAATATAATAAAGAAACAGTTTCATTGTTTTAAAGAGACGTTTTCATTGGTTCAAAGAAACGTTTTCATTGATCTCTCTCTCTCGCACCTAACCTCACTTTTTTGTTTACCGGTTCTCCCAAACGAACGGCTTTGAGTTTCGAGGACCCAGAAGCTTAGCCTATTTCTGCCGTACTTCCTTACATACTCACAAAATTTGAGGTTTATCTGCCGCGTACTTCAGGAAAAAATAGGTTTCGAAATTTTGAGCTGGTAAGAAGAAGGTTTCATTGAATCAGCGACGATATCTTTGGAATCAATGAAAAAGGTTCATTGGTTTAAAGAAATGTTTCTTCGAATCAATGTCACTACTTTTCATTGAGTTTGAGATCATTCAAAGAAAAGATAGTATTGAAATTCAAGTATTTCATTTCATTGGCAAAGATTTCCGTGAATCAATGAAACGTTTTCTCTCAGCGTATGAGGAAGTGTATTAACCGAATTTGGTTTCTTTATAGAGAAAGTCTTGAAAATTATGTAAAATGAGAAAGCAATGTACAAATCTTGACTTTGCAACGTTTTTTCAAAACCACAAGTTTAAGTAATTCTATGTTCTACAATTCTATATTTTAATGCCTCAGTTGTTTTCTCTCAGTGTATGAGGAAGTGTATTAACCGAATTTGGTTTCTTTGTAGAGGAAGTCTTGAAAATTATGTAAAATTAGGAAGCAATGTGCAAATCTTAACTCTACAACGTTTTTTCAAAACCACAAGTTTAAGTAATTCTTTGTTCTACAATTCTATATTTTAATGCCTCAGTTGTTTTTCACAAAATTTGGTACCAAATATCCTTGCACATTATAACGTACATGTGTAAAGTCTCAGCCCGTTTTGTCATATGTGTCAAAAATAGAAATGGTGTAAAGTTGTGTAATTCAAATTGATATAAAATCTGAATTGCTTTCTTAATCTTCACCAAATTTAATATTTACGATAATAATGGATATTAGCTCGTCCTTGTAGGAAATTCGAACTGAGTTGGTCGAAGTTGACTTGAATTAAAATGATAACATTAGTTTTTAGAAAATTCAAAATTCTATAAAATCCGAATCACTTGATGGATTTAGCTAAAATTCAATACAGATCATCCTTTTACATTACTTTATATTAGTTAAGAACTATTTAGCTCATTACCCAAAATATTGTGACAATAGAGAGCGTACCGACTTTTTTCCAAAACTTTGGTCTTATAAAATGTGACAAGATGGCTGAATTTTTTTGTTAATTTTTAAAAAGGAAGAGTCGTTGCTTTTCTACCAGCGTATCAAATTCCACTTCGATTTTTACAGACGTTCTTGAAATACAGCGGTGTGAATTACACATGAACACATACATGAGGCATTCCATATAAAGCGGGCCACCCTGATTTTTACTGTTCATAAAGTGGGTTCATAATTCTTTTCCAGAGTATACAGAATTCTCCGAACACATACGAGTTATTTCAGATTTTTGATCCGCATAGTTTTTCCACAATAAGATACGCTTTTTTTATTTTTATTTTTTTTTTCCGTTCGCTGCCGATTTAAAACTATCTATGACACAGCAAAAATGTTCCGGGATAAAATGTAGCGTTTCGCGTCTACTTTTTGAAAAAAATGTTTCCAAATTAACCTGGATAAATTTTCACACATTTTTTTGCAAAATAACGCCATACCTTTTTTTTCGTTGTGCGAATTTTTATTTTACTCAAAATTTCACAGAATTTCCGTTATAATGTTAAAAAATGACGAAAAAATCAACACGATGGCAAATTGATATCTTCACAATGTACGGCTCGGTTATTTGCTGAATCATACACAATTCACATGTTCACATTATGGAGGTATGAATTGATCATCGCGCAATTTTTGGTGTAGTTAGTGGACTTAATAACGGAAATTCTCTCAATTTTTGAGCAAAATCAAAATGGTCTTTTCCAACGAAAAAAATGGTATGGCATTATTTTGCCAACAAATGCCTGAAAATGTATCTCTGTTAATTTGGAAACATTTTTATCAAAAAGTATACGCGAAACCCTATATTTTATTCTGGAACAATTTTGTTGTGGTATAGATAGTTTTAAATCGCCAGCGAAAGGAAAAAAAATAAAAATAAAAAAAGCGTATTTTATTGTGGAAATACTATGGTGAAAAAAAAAAAGGAAAAAAGTTATGAACCCACTCTACGAACATTGAAAATCAGGGTGGCCCGCTTCATTTGGAATGCCTCACATCCATCCGGACATTTTTTCTAAACCACTTTTTTAAAATAAAAAAGCAACAAACTGATGAAATATCGCATTTCTGAAATCTACTTGTAAAAAATTCAGGGCATGGCGCTAACTTACTGCATAACGAGTGTGATATTTTTTAATTTTTTGTACCAACATTTTATTTAAAAAATAATAATAATAATTCGGCACTATGTCTGTGGTATATATGTTGTACATAAAGTAATGGTGTATATTTTTATTTTTCAGAAATTGTACCGAGGTCAAGTTGATAACTTGAATGAGTGTGACTATACATTGTAGTAGAAACGTTAGAGGGTCGAGGAGGTCGTGAACGGCTAACGAGTTCGAGGGCACCAAGGTACGAGATTACGTACGCTCAGTTTCTAATATGAAAAGCCTTATTTAAAAATTTCCCGTTGAGTTCGGCGGGATCGACCACATAATATCCGCGAGGCCATTAATGGTTGTACGAGAAATGAGTTTTGAAACTGGTAAATTCACTGTGGGAAATCGAGGCAAAAGGGTCGAGGGCTAGTGCAAGTGAAGGTATATATGCAGGAGCAAGAGTAACAGCAAAACGGAAACTCGTTCGCTGAAAACGTATGTCGCTGCGGTGCAGTGGCGGCTGTTCCCGTGCATAGTATACTGTATTACAGCGTCGACTATCGTACCGCCTGCTTCCCCTCCATTAAAATAACGATTATGCAGCGCGCACATTATCGTATCGGGCAAACAGCCTGCCTGGCTTTTCAACCCAGAACCCATGCAATTCTGTATACCTATGCATATCGTATAGTCCCATACAGAATTTAATAAAGGTAGTAGGCGTTGCAATAACACGATTTCGACGTCCCTTAATGGTAACTTAAACTTTTGACGTGATCGAATGTTCGTGTTATTGTAAACATGGAAATTATGTACAATCATATACGTAGATATATAGAATATAGGACGAATGACTCTATATAGAAATTCACATTGGTAGACTTTCACCACAAATTCTTTCTGCATATCATACCACGCTCCAAGTCACATAATTTATAGCTCTCCTGTAGAATCGGAACAAGAAATGATCGTTTATTTTTATAGAATATCTCGTTATTCTTTCGTTACAACCGAACACATGTGCAGTTACACTTTCCTTCGCCCTTTTTTCTCCCTCTTCTTTTTCTTTCATTCGCTTTTTTTTTGCCGAATGGTACACCAGACGAGTATCGAATATTCCTTCCGATAAATTCGCGTGTCACCATTGGTGCGGTGTAGAACTGAAAAAAAAGAAGAAAAAAACAAAGATGAAAAAGGTCCGGATGGTCTTATCCCTCCTCTAGGAATAAGAAAAGCGAAATCCACAAAAAGACACTACGAGCGCACCGGGACTTCGAGAAAGACATCCGGTGCATTCACCGTGAAAAAAAGTTTTCATTGATTCCAAAGAAATGGGTGGATTGAATTTTTTTTCAATCACTTTAAGGAAATGTTTCTTTGCTTTCGATAAAAGGTTTTCATTGAGTGAAAGAAACAGTTTCCTGTTTTGTGTCAGTCGTGTTGAGTGATTAATCGCGAAAAGTCGATAAAAATGGATTCCCTGGAAAAAAAATGTCATTGATTCCATAAATCCTTCGTTTGCGGGCTGCCAAAAACAAGCGTTATCAACTTAATTTGAATTGTAATTCCTCCAATTCCATATGAGATCGAAACAATAACTCCAAAATAAGCAAAATAATATTTTATTATATCAATGTTCAATGGGATTGAACGAATAAGAACTAGAGTTAATTAAAAAATACTTCTTTTTGGCAGCCCGCAATAATTTTTTTTTTTTCAGTGTAGGCAGATATCGGTATTTATTGAAATAAATTATTTGTATAACCTTTTTGCATCGAGTACACTGTGGAAAAATATTTTTCCAAAGCAACCGCTGTTGTGCTTTCATTCCTTTAGCGACGTCATTTTATAGATTACATTTTTCTGTTAGTGCCTCGAAGACGATTTCTTTCAAATCAATGAAAAATGGTTCACGGAAAATTTGAATTAATTAAATGTCACTACAATTCACTGAATTTCTGATCATTCACAGAAAATAGAATATTAGTTTAATTATATTATTTCATTGATTTCAAAGAAATGCTTTATAGGTTGGGATTTTAATGAAATTTCTTTGAATGAACCGGATGAACGGATATTTCTTTGACTGAACTGTAACATGACCGGATAGTCCGGTGAACTGTAATGTGAACTGTAACATGACCGGATAGTCCGGTCATGTTACAGTTATGTAACGTGGCGACGTTGCAAGAACGTTGCGTTACATAGTCATACAGAATGTTATGTCCGCTAGGTGGCTAACGACTCAAAAGTTTCTCGCAAGAGATTCGTGACCCTAGCGTGTATAAGACTGAGCAACTTCGCAGCTGAAAATAAACAACACCCTTCGGAGGTGTCCTAACTGGTTGGCATTATTCGCCAATAGCTTGTTCTGCTTTTAATTGTAGCAGCTATTTTTTTGATCTTCTAAGGGTAGCGATTTCACATGAAGTTTTTTTGTGGACTTTCGGTCTGCAAAAAAACCTCACTTGAAGTTACCTTTCGAAGTTGCGCTTTTGTAACTTTCACGTTACGTGTTTGACATCAGTAATATTATGCAATGTACAGGCAACATAACTGAATTGTAACGATTATGTAACGCGTTTTACATGACATGGTAACATTGTTGAGTGGGAAATAATAATTTACATGTAAGTTACATGTGATGTTACTTGTTACATTGGGTTACATTGCTGTAACATTGCTGTAACATTGCTGTAACATTGCTGTAACATTGCTGTAACATTGCTGTAACATTGCTGTAACATTGCTGTAACATTGCTGTAACATTTCTGTAACATTGCTGTAACATTGCTGTAACATTGCTGTAACATTGCTGTAACATTGCTGTAATATTACCGTGTTTACTGGGATATTGTCTCATTCTCTAGTACTGGTGCATTTGCCAACCACGAAGGGCTCAAGGGTAGAACACGTGTCTTTATGGTTTATGCGTCTGGTCGTAATAGAAATGAAGCTCAGTCAGGCGCCCTCGCTGAAATAAGAGATCGGCTGGGGTTCTTTCAACGCGCACAGGATATTTCATTGTGTTCAATCGTCATCGCCATCCAGCATTGTATCACTAGCAGTCACTACACGAGTCGACTGAGCAAGAGATTCGATACGGAAACCCAGATCGAATCAATTTTTATTCGCTTGCTGCGCCCTATTCCGGTTTCCTCTCTACTTGCGTCATTACCGTGATCGTATTATCAACCTTCTAGTAAAATAATAGTCAAATGGAAATGGAGCAAATAATGCTTTTTTTCGTTGTGGAAAAAGAAAGGCAACAATGTGAATGAAATTTCGTTACGAAAATGAGCAAGTCTCTATGCGTTCTATTGTGTCCACTCATATGTACTTCAAAGAATCGGACAATTCATTTTTTATCAACATATCAAGATAATTTGCTAACGAATTTGTTGAACAACTAAAAAAAACCAAATTATTAATAATTTATTGGCATTATTGTTCTAATGTTTCAATATAATTCAAACAAGTCTGTTATACATTTGAAATTTAGATATATAAAAATAGTAGGGTAGCGACTCTGACTGATGCTGATTTTCTTCAGAATTAAGCCTGAAAACATTATGTGGCCAAGTCGGTTAAATTGTTTTCAACTTTTTACAATTTTTTAAAATTGGAAAAGCGAAATTAGAAAATTTTGGCAAGCCATTAATTGAGGTATTGTAATTCTCTTAGTTTCGATAAGTTGTTTGTATGAAAAGAATTAAATTGGAAAGCGATCAAAGCAAAGAAAAGTTGTAGCCAATTGAAAATTTGATGCCATTAGCTTATTATCTAAATGTTTGATATATCGTGTAAATGTTGTTTTGAATCTTGAATTTTTTGACATCCGCGGAGTTTATGGGGAATACATCTCTCTGATTCCCTACGACATTGTAAGGAACGGCAGAGAATGCTGTGGTTTCAATCGATACTTTGTACTCGATTCACGAATGGCTGAGATACTCTCAGGAGCTTCACTATACAACTCTGTACATTGAATGTACTATTAGACCGAGGATGGAAAAGGGCTCGCGTTACTGCAGCAAACTATCGATGGATCTATTAGCAAATTGGTAACAACGGGGCAGTCGGTAATTAGCGGGATGGAGTTTGCTATGTACACCAATGTAGAGTATAATATACGTTTAATGTTCAGATCAGATCAACGATACTCCTGAGAGATTCTCGAGAGACTGATATACTCAACATCGGGTAAGTCTCGTCTTTCGTTTGTCTCGAAGCTATGCAGAGTTCCTCAACAGAGTTTCGGTATAGGAATTTTCATCCAGCAACCTCGGTTTAATCAGGTTTCTGCTGTATACAAACGTTGAATTCTCCACGAAGTACACTCAGAAAAAAGCTTGGTTAGAATTACCAAAAAATTGGTTAAAAATGTTATCAAGTTATTGACTAACATAACCAAGGATTTGGTAAGACAACCAAGTATTTAGTACGCCTAATCAACAACTTGGTTGCGCCTACCAAATTTTTCTTGGTCAAATTTTTAACCAAAATCTTAGTAAGCCTAACCAAGCGTTTTTCTCCGTAAAGAATATGAACGAAAAAAAACGAAAATCATATTTTTATTTTTTTTCCAATTGATTACCAACCTAGAGATGCAAGAATGGTAATAATTACTCTCATACCTGTTGAAAAAGAGGGTAAATGTAAAAGAGGATGTTTCGTCTCTGGTTGGATTTGCCCATTAGTGGGATGAAGTTTGATGTGTACATCAATGTGCAATGTTATACGTTTAATGTTCAGATCAGATCAGCGATACTCCTGAGAGATTCTCGATACTGATATACTCAACATCGGGTAAGTCTCGTCTTTCGTTTGTCTCGAAGCTATGCAGAGTTCCTCAGCAGAGTTTCGGTGTAGGAATTTTCATCCAGCAGCCTCGGTTTAATCAGGTTTCTGCTGTGTACAAACGTTGAATGCTCCAGGAAGTATCTATTTCAAATAATATAGAGGGTACAAGTATAAGGGTGGGGATCAAAATAAGCATTGATTCAAATAGTGAATAGGTAAAATAGCAAATTTCATAGCAATGTCTATTCTAGATTCACCCGTTAATTATTTTGAAATTCGCACCCATATCCGCAACTTCACATTTGGCCTGAATGGGGCAGAAAATAGCGAATAGCTAAAATACCGAATTTCAAAATAATGAAGTCTGAACCCAGAATAGCGATTATTATGACATTCGCCATTTTACACGGATATAAAAAAAGTAGTTCTGGCTACCAATTCCAGCATATGTTGTGCCGCGTGTTAGTTACGGAAACTAAATCGGAATCTTACTGTCAACTTTTTTCGGTTGGGAGCAAAAATAGGGCAGTGGCTCGATTCTACATATCCCAACTAAACACAGACGGTATTGAACATGGGCAACCGCATACAAATCAACTGGACACGTTACCAGTTCGACACGGCAGAACTCGACACAGCAATAACTAGATACGGTACAACTCGACATGGCAGAACTCGACACAGCACTAACTGGACACGGCGCAACTCGACACGGCAAAACTCGACACATCACCAACTGGAGACAGCAAAACTCGACAAACATTAGTTCGACACCGAAAGACTGTCCAATAGCTCAATTGAACACAGACCTCATTGGACACAGAAGAGACGTTTGGTAATCCAGCTTTGTTCCAATTTTACACAGACTCAAAAGGATGCACTCGTCAATTGCGTCTGTTCTTTTGGGTCTGTGTCCAATTGGAACAAAGCTGGATTACCAAACGTCTCGTCTGTATCCAGTGCGGTCTGTGTTCAATTGAGGCCCCTGGACAGTCTTTCGGTGTCGAACTGATGTTTGTCGAGTTTTGCTGTGCCCAGTTGGTGATGTGTCAAGTTTTGCCGTGTCGAGTTGCGCCGTGTTCAGTTAGTGCTGTGTCGAGTTCTGTCGTGTCGAGTTGCACCGTGTCCAGTTAGTACTGTGTCGAGTTGCGCCGTGTTCAGTTAGTTCTGTGTCGAGTTCTGTCGTGTCGAGTTGCACCGTGTCCAGTTAGTACTGTGTCGAGTTCTGCCGTGTCGAACTGGTAACGTGTCCAGTTGATTTGTATGCAGTTGCCCGTGTTCAATACCGTCTGTGTTTAGTTGGGATATGTAGGATCGAGCCGCTGCCCAAAAATAGTACGTATAACCAACAACTTGGTTCCTGCAACTGACACGGCTGCTATCCAATCCAAATGATTCGATATGCCAATCAACCGGTGAGTTGAGGTTATGATCTCAGGTGGTGATTGTTACTATCGATACTCTACCGACGAGGTTATAGTTTCTTCAACCGATCGAGTAGTTGGCGCTATGCTAACTATTTCGATTGGTTGTCGGGACCGATAATTCAGTTTTCACAACTACTTTTTTCTTTCCGTGTAACAATTCGCTATTTGGATCATTCCTTACTTTGACCCCCACTCAAGAATATTAATAATTACTCTCACACGTGTTGATAAAGAGGGTGAATGTAAAAGATGGTGTTTCGTCCCTGGTTGATTTGTCCCATGGGCGTATTAGTAGTGGACTAGCTGTATCAAGAGGCTATTCACTGTCAAAGTCATGGAACCAGTATCGCCAGATGGTCAGTTCAGCGCACCCCTAGACTAATTCTATTTTCCCCTAAAAATCCTCTAAACATCCGTGCAGAAATATAGTTGCGGCTCCAGCTTGGCCCTTTCTAGATTGCCCTAATTGTAGTAGGGGCCCTACTAGGCTAGTCACGCTTGAAAGTATTACCCTTTAGAGGCTCAATATGGGCGACCCTAATGAGGATTCCACATTTAAGCCTGATTAGGCCCCGAAGTTTGTCGTGGCCGCCTCTGTTGAGCCTAGTAGGGTTCTAGAGTAGATTCCCCATTGCGGATGCCACGTTTATACCTAAAAAGGCCCCTAATTTAATCGCGGCTGCCCGAACTAATTTCTGCACGGGCAGTTCCTACCGAGTCAACAACGTTGAATAACCCCGATTTTTCAAGTGTCGGTCAATTGACGGTCATTTTAAGAACCTTGGCGGTAAGTTCTGTTATTAAATTAAGCCTTTGAACCAATCGTTTGTAGAATGGATAATTTAATTCGACGAACGCATTTTCTCACGACTTTGTTTATACTAACAATTTAGAGTTCAACTTTGACACGCACAAGCGCCACGATCCTCTGGCTATCCACTTGGTGTATAGATCATATGTTTCAGATTCGTAATTTACTTGGAAATATTAACATTACTATTATATATAAATATTAACATTAATATTACTTGGAAATATTGGAAATATTATTGTTTCGGCGAGTTTGGTTTATTTATGTTGGGATCAGGGCTGTGGATTTTAAGTTTCGAAATTCATACATAAGGCTGAATTTTGACAAACCCTAAAAAATACCCTAAGTATTTTTTCCCCTGGATCTAGCGGGAAATCCCCTAATCTGGCAACACTGCATTGAACCATATCGTGGGATATCACGAAAAGAATCGCATAAAATCACGTGAACTTACAAAACTAAGACGAAGTCATATCAATAATATATATATATTGCAAAAGTGCATTTTGCATGACTATTTCTTATTGAAATTCCCTCCCCGCCCCCTTAAGCGTTGCCCGCGATCTCCAGTTGTCCAGCAATCATGTCGAGGCTGGACCTCAAGTAAGACTAATTTTGCTGGATGTGTCGAGATTATAATTTAAAAATAGTCACCTCTTGGCCCTTCAGGTCGTCAATCGAATTATTGTAAAATCGTTGGGTGCCTTTTGTTAACCAAAACCCTGGGATATTCTTCCCAGAATATCTTTGGAGGGAAGTTTCGTGTTACAAGTTGTCGCGTCAGCGACACGATGTCGAGAAATTGTTCGTGTGATTGGAAGAGGGTACAGAACAAGTTGACGGACGATGAAAGGGTGGTTTTGTCACCAATAGCAACCCCGCGGATGCAGAATCGGTAAATCTACCGGGGTCACGTTATAATCCCTGCACTGGTCTAATGCGAGAAAATATAACCAAGTATATTCGAGTAGAAACTCATGCTACTTCTTCCACCTATTCATGACTGACAACCAAATAAAAAGAACCAAAAATCATCCGTGTGCTGACGTGTACTTTGATAACATCCTTGACATGGTAATCACGAAACGTCAACTATACTTTCCTGGTTTTTACTCTGACTAAAAAAACGAGGTTAAAACCAGCAATGAAATGTGTCCGATTCAACGCGATTATGAATATTCGGACGTTGTCGCCGATCTGGTATTCTGCGACATGAGCTATGTGAGCAATATTACTAATGGGTCTTTTTAATGGTAGCCCCTCGAGTTCGCAGTCTCTGCATCGGACAGCATTTCAACCTTCTTGGCTGCATGGAAACCCTTTTCATTTTTCTCGATAACGTGAATACCTGCAGAAGAGTTTTAAATATTGTATATTTAATACCGTTATTATATATTTGACATTATGCGAGGCACAAGAAAATATTATGGTTATTGCCACCGATAGTCGCTCTGATTCGTACCTATAATCAACTGACGTGGCTTAAATTTGGCTTAATATTTTTCCGAGAAATATTTAGTTTTTATTTTTAATAATATATATTAAAATATTAACTTTTTGTTTGCGACTATTTGGTTTGCGAGCAATTTTTTTGCAAGCTTATCTTGTTTATAACGATTTTTTATTCTGCGAGCAATTTTTTGTTTGGAAGATAGGTACTACTTTGTCATTACGCGTAGGTCGATTCGCGAATTAAGAAGATCGACTGTGGACAGCGTACGATGTTCACGTTGCTCCTTCATACATTTGCATAAGAAGAAGTCTCTAATCTATTAAGAAATCTATTTACATGCCGCAAAAAAAAAAAAAAATCAGTGGGTAAAATATCTCGCATTTTCGATATAGATATTGTTGTCATTTTATTGGTTACGTAAATGGCTGTCATACCAACGTTAAGTTGATACTCATCGACAAACAGCTTCAGGCATGTTGTTCATTTTGACAATTGAAATGTTAAAATTTTATGAGAATTTGATTTTTCGATTTTTTAAATTATTTTTGTATCAGATATCGAGCTGGGAGTTACGTGCCAGATTCATGATTAAAAGAAAAATATATCAGATATAACCCAAAAATGTTGAATGATACCATATTTTCATAGCAATGTTGTACACTCTATATTTTGAAAAGTTGCGATTTATGTCGTATAAACTAGCCATATCCTTGCTTCCCAATGAAATTTCAAATGTTTCAAATTTCAAATTTTTATTTCAAATGACATAATCATAATTAATAGTGTTCTGAATGTACGGGATGCAAAACTAGAAGGGGACGAGACGTTTAAAGAATTATTAACGATTTTTTAAGATGTTTTTTTTAAATGTTTTTGGGGACAGTAATTGAAGACATTTTGTTAGATTTTTTTTCAAATGACACAATCACAGATAATAGCATTCTCAATATACGGGATGCAAAACTAGAAGGGGATGAGACGTTTAAATAATTATTAACGATTTTTTAAGATGTTTTTTAAATGTTTTTTGGGGCAGTAATTGAAGGCATTTTGTTAGATTTTTTTCAAAGGACACAATTACAGTTAATAGTGTTCTGAATATACAGGATGCAAAACTAGAAGGAGACGAGACGTTTAAAGAATTATTAACGATTTTTTAAGATGTTTTTTAAATGTCTTTGTGGGGCAGTAATTGAAGGCATTTTATTAGATTTTTTTTCAAATGACACAATTATAGTTAATAGTGTTCTGAATATACACGATGCAAAAGTAAAAGGGGACGAGACGTTTAAATAATTATAAACGATTTTTTAAGATGTTTTTAAAAAGTTTCTTTGGGGGAGTAATTGAACTCATTTTGTTAGATTTTTTTTCAAATGACACAATCACAGTTAACAGTATTCTGAATATACAGGCTGCAAAACTAGAAGGGGATGAGAAGTTTAAATAATTATTAACGATTTTCTAAGATGTTTTAAAAATGTTTTTGGGGATAGTAATTGAAGGCATTTTCTTAGATTTTTTTTCACATGACACAATCACAGTCAATAGTGTTCTGAATATACAGGATCCAAAACTAGAAGGGGATGAGACGTTTAAATAATTATTAACGATTTTTTAAGATGTTTTTTTAAATGTCTTTGTGGGGCAGTAATTGAAGGCATTTTATTAGATTTTTTTTCAAATGACACAATTATAGTTAATAGTGTTCTGAATATACACGATGCAAAAGTAAAAGGGGACGAGACGTTTAAATAATTATAAACGATTTTTTAAGATGTTTTTAAAAAGTTTCTTTGGGGGAGTAATTGAACTCATTTTGTTAGATTTTTTTTCAAATGACACAATCACAGTTAACAGTATTCTGAATATACAGGCTGCAAAACTAGAAGGGGATGAGAAGTTTAAATAATTATTAACGATTTTCTAAGATGTTTTAAAAATGTTTTTGGGGATAGTAATTGAAGGCATTTTCTTAGATTTTTTTTCACATGACACAATCACAGTCAATAGTGTTCTGAATATACAGGATCCAAAACTAGAAGGGGATGAGACGTTTAAATAATTATTAACGATTTTTTAAGATGTTTTTAAAATGTTTTTGGGGACAGTAATTGAAGGCATTTTGTTAGATTTTTTTTCAAATGACGAAATCACAGTTAAGAGTGTTCTGAATATACAGGATGCAAAACTAGAAGGGGACGAGACGTTTAAATAATTATTAACGATTTTTTTTTATCCTCACCGATCAGAAAATATTTAAGAGGCGCCGATTTCCATCTAATTAAAAAAAATGACATATTCATGATTCAAACCTTAACAATCATTTGAAAATTGTGCAAATGGCTAGCATTGATAAATTGTTTGAAATCACATAATTCAGTCGTGAAATCACTCGAAGTAACTTACAAAAATCATTTATACCCGATAATGACTCGAATTGAGAGTGAATGACCCCTCGAAATATATGATTCAGTAGGTACTACATTTTTTTGTAGCTCGAATTGAGAGTGAATGGCCCCTCGAAATATATGATTCAGTAGGTACTACATTTTTTTGTAGCTTTTTTGGCACGCGCTTTTGCTTAGCCATCCCGAAAATGTTCGCTATCTGTATGAGTACAGCTTGTCGCTTACGGAGCAATGACTGCGCTGTTGCGCGTCAGTAGTTTGTATGAGTGTTTCCGCGAACACGTGATGGCCCTACGAAATTAAATTGCTGTCGTGCGGCGAGCAGTCGTCGCAGTCGTCGTTCTTCACAGCATCAAGCGTGCGGTGCAATAGCTGCTGCTGCTGCTGCTGCTGCTGCTGCACCACCGTTTCTATATAGCGCTAGTAGTACCTCTTCTTGCTTGATGGAATCGAGGAATCACCCTCAGAACTTCATAGTCGCTCGGCGTTTCCGCATACACGAGAGAACGAGAAAGAGAAAAGGAAAGTCGGCTCTGTAATAGCGAGCGACTGCCACGCCACAATAATATACGCACACCTGTTTCGACACGGTAATTTATGAACGCGTGGGTGAAGCAAGAGAGAAATTTCGTCTACGTTGCCAAGACGCGTCCCTCGCAACGCGTGGGCTTATATTTACTCGGTGTAGGGCCGACGGGCACACGGCGTTGGACACGAATGTATGATATGTATTTTTATATACGTAGTGTATGTACACCGAACGTGACTTGCGAAAATATGGAAATCGTGCTTTGATTCTCAGCTTTCTTTTTATTTTATTTATTTCTTTCATTTTCGTTTGTGAAATTTTTTCTTTCAAAATTGCGTAATAAAAAATTCCAATTGTTCCGAAACTTATAATATCGAACGTGTCACAACTCTTGCCCGAAAGTATATAATAAATTTGCCGCTTTTAAACCATTTTTTAAGGGGTGCGGCAAATCTAGCAGCATAAAGAAAGGCCTAACTTTCAGGATTTATTTTGGGAGTATGAAAAAAGGAATAGGATTTCTTCTCAGAGGGTTTATTTAACGCATATTGAAGTACGAAAAAAAAAATGGTGTTATCGTTTTGATACAAAATGGCGGCGAGATAGTCCTTCTTGAAAATCGTCTTTTATTAAAACACATTCACGATAGGAAGGTTTTCTCTTAAAGTATAAGACCTCAAATAAAAAACCGAAAATTTTTATAATCTACATACTATTGGTTATGGAACTACGTAGGGGTTTTTTTTTAAATCGAGTTTTGTAGAAATGGTGCGTTTTTGAAAAAATGAATCAATTTTTTGCCAAAAAATAAAGTAAATTGTTTATAAAAAAAACTTTACATTAAATGAAAAAGCGTCTACGCACTTAGATAGAGAATGTAATTGTGAAGCTACTATCAAAATTTCAAATTGATCGATGAAACAGTGTTCAAGTAATACGTCCTCCCAGTTTGAAAAACGTGGTTTCGAGAAAAACGCGTTTGAAGTTTTACGAGCACTTACCAGATTCGGTGAATGTCACTTCAGATTTACATTTTTTTTGCTTACAACAGCTTATATAATATAGCGGAGAACACTGCCAAAAAGTTCAAAATTCGGTAACCAAAGCCCTCTTCTACTTCAAAGTCGTGAGGATCGATTGTTTATCATTTTCTATCCGATGTTCCACACTGTCAAAAATTTTTGTTTGAAAATTAATATACAGTATATAAAGCTCGGATGAATATACCGCTATATTAAGGGGAGGGAGTCAGGTAAAAAAAATTGATTTTGGAAATTCAATACCATCCAAATTCCATTGCATATAAAAATGCCCAATGCACTATATTGTTGGTCCTCGATGAAAGTATTTTTTACTGTCGTCTGACTTGCACATGCTTTTCAATATTATCTTAAGCAAAGTTCTTAGGTTTTTCATTCTGCGCATGATTCAGATCAAACTACCAGGCAGATTGGAATGGTTGACGTCTCATTTTCTACTTCATGAAAAGATACACCGGCTAAATGGAGCAAAGTATTTTTTTTTTCATTCTGAAAGCAAAGTTAATCATTGATTTAGAAAATAGCATAAAATTTATTTATTAATAATTATGTCACTTAAAAAATATTACATTTTATTTACATTTGCTCCATTTAGCCGGTGTATCTTTTCATGAAGAAGAAAATAAGATGTCAACCATTCCAATCTACCTAGTAGTTTGATCTGAATCATGCGCAGAATGGAAAACCTAAGAATTTTGCTTAAGATAATATTGAAAAGCATATGCAAGTCAGATGACAGTAAAAAATCCTTTAATCGAGTACCAACAACATAGTACGTTGGGCATTTTTATATGCAATAGGATTTGGATGATATTGAATTTCCAAAATCAATTTTTTTGACTTGATTCCATCCCCTTAATTTTCAGATTCATTCGTCATTGACAAATACTAATTTTTTGTAATTTTCAAATACCAGTATCGGAGAATTATTATACTATTCTTAAATTTACTATAAAAGTATATTAATATGGAATTCATATACCCGTTTCGTAAATCTCATATCGTTTGTTATATTAAATTCACCTGCATTTTTAACAGTGTAAAACATTTGTTTTTGAAAATCAATATACCGTATATAAAGCTCGAATGCATATACCGTATATTACTTTTCAGATGCATTCGTCATTGACAAATACAATATTTGTATATTAAAATGAAAATTACAATTCTCACGTACTGTAATTTTCAAATACTTGTATCGGAGAATTCTCATACTATTGTAAAAATGTACAATAAAAGTATATTAATATGGAATTCAAATACCCGTTTCGTAAATCTCATATCGTTTTGTATATTAAATTCTCTTGCATTCTTAACAGTGCAACCTGTTTGACTTCTCCATTTCGTAACGGTTCGAACCGCCTGATGATAGAAAACTTTTTAAATAAAAATGTTCACTATAGAACCAACTGCATATTATTTTTATGATCCCAAAGTATTTTTAAGCCAAAAAAAAATTGATTTTTCCAAAATCCTAGAGGGATGTTACCGCTTAAGGGGAGGGAGTCAGGTCAAAAAAATTGATTTTGGAAATTCAATATCATCCAAATTCTATTGCATATAAAAATGCCCAACGCACTATATTGTTGGTACTCGATTAAAGAATTTTGTACTGTCGTCTGACTTGCATATGCTTTTAAATATTATCTTAAGCAAAGATCTTAGGTTTTCCATTCTGCGCATGATTCAGATCAAACTACTAGGCAGATTGGAACGGTTGACGTCTCTTTTTCTTCTTCATGAATAGATACACCGGCTAAATGGAGCAAATGTTAATAAAATATAATATTTTTTAAGTAACATAATTATTAATAAATAAATTTTATGCTATTTTCTAAATCAGTGATTAACTTTGCTTTCAGAATGAAAAAAAATAGTTTGCTCCATTTAGCCGGTGTATCTTTTCATGAAGAAGAAAATGAGATGTCAATGATCCCAATCTGCCTAGTAGTTTGATCTGAATTATGCGCAGAATGGAAAACCTAAGAACTTTGCTTAAGAAAATATTGAAAAGCATATCGAAGTCAGACTGTAAAAAAATCTTTCATCGAGCACCAACAATATATAGCATTGGGCATTTTTATATGCAATAGGATTTGGATGATATTGAATTTCCAAAATCAATTTTTTTTAACTGACTCCCTCCCCTTAAAGCATTAAAGCATACAAAATTCCCCATTTTATCGAGTTCATTCTCTCCTTACGTAGCATAATTTTTTTGTGTCCAATTAGCACGAAAAAAAAAGAAATCGTGAACAACTTGCTTTCACTGTACTCCGTTGTGATCCTCCATTCACCACGACTGAATGTTTTGACACCGAGAGGGAATAAAGATTCGTTTTAGTGGATGGTAAAAACGATGAAAGCCTCTTTTCCGTTACAAACGTAACGCGAATCCTTGGCATTCACGTACTGTGCTATATCCTCGGAGATAAAGTTCACAATAGCCTTTACATTCACAGAATTTTCGACGTTGTACATAGATACTATACTGTGAAATGGATCAAGCAGCTAAAGCTCACCACAAAATTTATAGTATCTGTACTATGGGTTTGTGTATACAGATATAAATACATGTATCGAGGAGCGTAAAGCGACGAGCAGGTGGCCACACAATTTTCGTACGATGTCCTCCCCTCACCTACAATCCTTACGGATAACATGCCGTTTGTAACTGTCGCCAAGAGAGCACGTTTTGAGAGGAATAGAAGCTATAGGGAGGCCCGGAGTGCGTGCGGATGACGGTGGATGAGGTAGAACCAGAGGGAGCGAAGAGGATTATAGAACATACATAGTCGGCTCGCTTAGCTACAAGATCCTACTAGTAGGAGTTAGTACCAGACCGAAGCACTATATACTGTACTGAGCTACAGTATATACACTATACTACTGCACTAACATACTGTGCCGCCAGCCAACCAGGCTACCGGTATTCAGTTTGTGTTGTAGATCCATTATAAACACACAAAATATACACACGGTGGCCGACCAGTAAAATTAAGCTTAGAAAAGTTATAAGAGAGTAAAAAAAAAGAAAAACGACCGGTATAATGATGTTTTACACATACACTTGCAGATAAAAATATAAAAGCGTATATTCGAGAGATTGACAAAAGTAAAAAA
This sequence comes from Ephialtes manifestator, assembly GCA_963970395.1. Taxonomy (NCBI): domain Eukaryota; kingdom Metazoa; phylum Arthropoda; class Insecta; order Hymenoptera; family Ichneumonidae; genus Ephialtes; species Ephialtes manifestator. Next base: position 18,460,857 of record OZ019981.1, on the reverse strand, counting down.
TATTGAAAATCACTAAAAGAAAAATCGTTCCATAATATCGGCGATTTTTTTCAATGAGAAAAAAGGTTGATGTCAAGAAATTTATTTTATTTACTAATTCGTTTATATAGTTAAAAAAATTTACTAGATAATTACAGTACCAGAGTGGAAGTTTTTATTCACAACCTGTACCACAAAATTATTGTCGATCTGTACTAGATATTTAAAGTAACAATACTGAAAAAGATTTAAGAAATTTGTAAATTTATTTTTATAAAATACTAGGAATTTACATTCTTTTTTTGGATGCCGTTTGTAAATTACGTGCACATGTTTCTTATAAAATCAAAAGCCCCCTACAATAAGAATAATGTTTTTCAATTACTGAAATTAAAGTTGTTGTTGACTGAAAATTTATTATCCATATTCAATATTTTTGTTCCCAAGACGTATGAAAATTAACGTTTTGAAAAATTACATGATGTTGAACAACTAATTATTATACAGATATAAAAATCAGTTAACTAATATTGAGAATTTAACTGAAATTTTACAATTTTTGTCATGTAATAACTAGATTACTACAGAAGTTTTGTAATTTTCATTAAAATATTTGAAAATTTAATCTACACTTACATAAATTTACTCTACTAATGTTAATTTTACAGCGAATGTCATACTAATCATTATTTCACACACCAGTTTTGTAAATTCCATATTACTTGTCACAGTAAATTTACTATCTTTTTTAACAGTGTGTGCCATCAGCCAACCAAGCCACCAGTATTCAGATTGTGTTGTAGATCCATTATAAACACACAAAATATACACACGGTGGCCGACGAGTAAAATTAAGCTTAGAAAAGTTATAAGAGAGTAAAAAAAAAGAAAAACGACCGGTATAATGATGTTTTACACATACACTTGCAGTTAAAAATATATAAGCGTATATTCGAGAGATTGACAAAAGTAAAAAATATTGAAAATCACTAAAAGAATAATCGTTCCATAATATCGGCGATTTTTTTCAATGAGAAAAAAGGTTGATGTCAAGAAATTTATTTTATTTACTAATTCGTTTATATAGTTAAAAAAATTTACTAGATAATTACAGTACCAGAGTGGAAGTTTTTATTCACAACCTGTACCACAAAATTATTGTCGATCTGTACTAGATATTTAAAGTAACAATACTGAAAAAGATTTAAGAAATTTGTAAAATTATTGTTATAAAATACTAGGAATTTACATTCTTTTTTTGGATGTCGTTTGTAAATTACGTGCACATGTTTCTTATAAAATCAAAAGCCCCCTACAATAAGAATAATGTTTTTCAATTACTGAAATTAAAGTTGTTGTTGACTGAAAATTTATTATCCACATTCAATATTTTTATTCCCAAGACGTATGAAAATTAACGTTTTGAAAAATTACATGATGTTGAACAACTAATTATTATACAGATATAAAAGTATATGGATATAAAAATCAGTTAACTAATATTGAGAATTTAACTGAAATTTTACAATTTTTGTCATGTAATAACTAGATTACTACAGAAGTTTTGTAATTTTCATTAAAATATTTGAAAATTTAATCTACACTTACATAAATTTACTCTACTAATGTTAATTTTACAGCGAATGTCATACTAATCATTATTTCACACACCAGTTTTGTAAATTCCATATTACTTGTCACAGTAAATTTACTATCTTTTTTAACAGTGTGTGTCATCAGCCAACCAAGCCACCAGTATTCAGTTTGTGTTGTAGATCCATTATAAACACACAAAATATACACACGGTGGCCGACCAGTAAAATTACGCTTAGAAAAGTTATGAGAGTAAAAAAAAATTACGACCCCTATAATAATGTTTTACCCATATTCTTGCAGTTAAAAATATAAAAGCATATCCGATAGTCACGTATATTCGAGATATTGACAAAAGTAAAAAATATTGAAAATCACTAAAAGAAAAATCGTTCCATAATATCGGTGATTTTTTTCAATGAGAAAAAAGGTTGATGTCAAGAAATTTCTTTTATTTACTAATTCATTTATATTGTTTACAATATTTACACTATACTACTGCACTAATGTATTGTGCCATCAGCCAACCAAGCCACCAGTATTCAGTTTGTGTTTTAGATCCATTAAAAACACACAAAATATACACACAGTGGCCGACCAGTAAAATTAAGCTTAGAAAAGTTATGAGACTAAAAAAAAATTACGACCCCTATAATAATGTTTTACCCATATTCTTGCAGTTAAAAATATAAAAGCATATCCGAAAGTCACGTATATTCGAGAGATTGACAAAAGTAAAAAATATTGAAAATCACTAAAAGAAAAATCGTTCCATAACATCAGCGAATTTATTTAATGAGAAAAAAGGCTGATGTCAAGAAATTTTTTTTATTTACTAATTCATTTATATTGTTTACAATATTTACACTATACTACTGCACTAATATATTGTGCCATCAGCCAATCAAGCCACCAGTATTCAGTTTGTGTTTTAGATCCATTAAAAACACACAAAATATACACACAGTGGCCGACCAGTACAATTAAGCTTAGAAAAGTTATGAGATTTAAAAAAAATTACATCCCTTATAATTAGGTTTTACACATATACTTGTAATTGAAAAAAGAAAAGTAAGAAAGTCACATATATTCGATAAATTGACAAAACTAAAAAAAATATTGAAAATCGGTAAAAGAAAAATCGTTTAATATTTATTCGTCCAAGAATATCAGCGAATTTATTTAATAAGAAAAAAGGTTAATGTCAAGAAATACAAAAACATATCCGAAAGTCACGTATGTTCGACAGATTGACAAAACTAAAAAATATTGAAAATCACTAAAAAGAAGAATCGTTCAATATTTATTGGTTCAAGAATATCAGCAAATTTATTTAATAAGAAAAAAGGTTAATGTCAAGAAATACAAAAACATATCCGAAAGTCACGTATGTTCGAGAGATTGACGAAACCAAAAAAATATCGAAAATCACTAAAAGAAAAATCGTGCAATATTTATTCGTCCAAGAATATCAGCGAATTTACTTAACAAGAAAAACAGGTTAATGTCAAGAAATACAAAAATATTTCCGAAAGTCACGTATATTCGACAGATTGACGAAACTAAAAAATATCGAAAATCACTAAAAGAAAAATCGTGCAATATTTATTCGTTTAAGAATACCAACGAATTTATTTAATAAGAAAAAAGGTTAATGTCAAGAAATACAAAAACTTATTGAAAAGTCATGTATACTCGAGAGATTGACAAAAATAAAAAATATTGAAAGTCACTAAAAAGAAAAATCGTTCAATATTTATTCGTTTAAGAATACGATCGAATTTATTTAATAAGAAAAAAGGTTAATGTCAAGAAATACAGAAATTTACTCTAAAGTTACGTATCGAGATATTGACAAAAATAAAAAATATTGAAAGTCACTAAAAAGAAAAATCGTTCAATATTTATTCATCCAGGAATATCAGCGAATTTAATTAATAAGAAAAAAGGTTAATGTCAGGAAACTAATTGTATTTACTAATTTATTAATATCTTTTTACACTACAATGAGAGGGATGTAAAGTTTGACTGGTTCGCAATCCCACCGCCGCTTAGTGGTGCAATGGAGAAATCCCCATCACATGTTCCATGCGCCATTCCATCTGTACTCGTGCCTTTGCTGAACTATCCAACGTCGCCGAGTGACTAATGTTGCTGGAAGGTGGATTTGTATACCGTCGGAAATCGATAAGAGAGAACCGTCCGAATGGGTAATAGCAAGAGAAGCATCCGAGCGACTATATCTTTTGGATCTACTCGCAGCGGTGGCGCCACTGTCGGTTAGAATTTCCAGCCATTATGGAAAAACTGAAAAATGCATGACATTTATTTGATTTTTCTTTGTTATTCAAATGTTTGATTATCGGTATAAATTGATGTATATTGTATGTTCGGAATACGATGAGAATTTTAATATGAATAGTATAATAATTCTTTTACACTCTTAAAAATGCCAGAGAATTTAATATACAAAACGATATGAGATTTACGAAACGAGTATATGAATTCCATATTAATATACTTTTATTGTAAATTTAAGAATAATATAAGAATTCTCCGATACTGATATTTGAAAATTACAGTACGTGATTATTTTGATATACAAATATCGTACACCGAGAGAAAAAGTTTCATTGATTCACGAAAATCTTTGCCAATGAAATGAAATACTTGAATTTCGATACTATCTTTCCTTTGAATGATCTCAAACTCAATGAAAAGTAGTGACATTGATTCGAAGAAACATTTCTTTAAACCAATGAACCTTTTTCATTGATTTCAAAGATATCGTCTCTGATTCAATGAAACCTTCTTCTTACCAGCTCAAAATTTCGAAACCTATTTTTTCCTGAAGTACGCGGCAGATAAAGCTCAAATTTTGTGAGTATGTAAGGAAGTACGGCAGAAATAGCTAAGCTTCTGGCTCCTCGAAACTCGAAGCCGTTTGTTCGGGAGAACCGGAAAACAAATAAGTGAGGTTAGGTGCGAGAGAGAGATCAATGAAAACGTCTCTTTAAAACAATGAAACTGTTTCTTTATTATATGCTCACTAAGTAAATCTTTATTTACAGGCAATGAAATATTCTCTTTTACATTCAAATGCACTATTTCATTGAAATCAATGAAAAAAAATATCAATCCACCCATTTCATTGGCGTCAATGAAATCTTTTCTCTTGGTGTATTTGTCAATGACGAATGCATCTGAAAATTAATATATAACGTTATATGCATCCAAGCTTTATATACTATATATATTGATTTTCAAAAAAAAAATTTCACCTTGTAGTTGATGACGGAATTTTTTTTTTTTTCCCACTTACAAATGGTTTTGGACATTTGATAAATAAAACGGCGAAACGTTTTATAGCGATATTGTGCAGTAGCTTTTGTATGTAAGATATCGTTTCTATTATATGTACATCAATGACCACGTTTAGGTACCTACATGGAGTACTTACTGCACATAGCCTCAAGCTCCATTCGCTGTATATGTTACTACCTCCTCCGCTTCCGGTTCGAGAGAGCGTGAGCCTCCGGTCTATGTACCCACCTGACGTTACATCCCAGCAGATATCGTACAGTTCAAACGGTGACCTCGCATGTGCAGCCTCTCGTAGACCTTCCTTAACATCGCTTACCTCTTTGCTTTAAATTTAACGTTCTTTTAAAACTCTCCCGTTATATTTACCCGAATGCCGTGGTGGAAAAATGTAAATAAATTACTGATGCTGAATATGCATTTTCTGGGCATACTGTATCAGTAATGGCTTTGGATTACGAAGCAAAAGAATACAACAAAAAAATTCAGCGAAAGATCTCTCAAAAAAATAATTTCATAAAAATTACAAAAATCCCGACTGAATAAAATAAGTGTAATTAATAAACAACCGTTTTAGAGAAAATTGTACTAATAGAAATAAACATATTCGGGAGTGAAATACATACTCACTTATTTTTTTGCCCTTCGGGCTAAGACCTCAGCGAAAGTCTTCAATAATGATGAATCATTTTCATTACACGAAACAGATGAATCCAATTTGGATATACAAATTCTTTATAGACTTGAAGTGTGATATTGAATACACTCTTTTTTCATATTTATATAAGCGATCGGGAATTATTTATCAAAGACAAGTTATGCAAACTATATAAAAACTAGGGTTAGTCCCTTTATATCTGTTTTGATTTGACATTTGACAAAAATAAAAAATTTTAATGCATGAACTTGGTCCCGATCCGATGGTGAGTCTGATGACACCGCCGACCAATCACAGCACGAATAAAACGATGATAATGGTTTCGATAAAATCTCGTTACTCATAAACTTATTAAGGGAGGATTATTAAAATCTTACTATGCATATTTGAAGTAAGCAAATGTATGGAAAGAAAAGATTAGCTGCCATAACCAAAAAATTAGTTGACACAACCAATCGATCATTCTATTTCCTTTACAACTCAAATGGTAGGGCCAACGATTCGAATGGTACACCGAGAGAAAAGATTTCATTGACGCCAAAGAAATTGGTGGATTGATTTTTTAAATTGATTTCAATTAAATAGTGTATATGAATTTCAAAGAGAACATTTCATTGCCTGTAAATAAAGATTTACTTAGTGAGCATATAATAAAGAAACAGTGTCATTGTTTTAAAGAGACGTTTTCATTGGTTCAAAGAAACGTTTTCATTGATATCTCTCTCGCACCTAACCTCACTTTTTTGTTTTCCAGTTCTCCCGAACGAACGGCTTCAAGTTTCGAGGAGCCATAAGCTTAGCCTATTTCTGCCGTACTTCCTTACATACTCACAAAATTTGAGCTTTATCTGCCGCGTACTTCAGGAAAAAATAGGTTTCGAAATTTTGAGCTGGTAAAAAGAAGGTTTCATTGAATCAGAAACGATATCTTTGAAATCAATGAAGAAGGTTCATTGGTTTAAAGAAATGTTTCTTCGAATCAATGTCACTACTTTTCATTGAGTTTGAGATCATTCAAAGAAAAGATAGTATTGAAATTCAAGTATTTCATTTCATTGGCAAAGATTCCCGTGAATCGATGAAACTTTTTCTCTCGGTGTATGTACAACATTGGTAATCTCCCCTTTCAGAAATCGCATCTAATACATCCACGGAGAAAACGGGTTAGTTGAGAAAACCAACCTTTAAATGCTTGCAGCGTTAAATAGAGTTTGGTTGGCATTACCAATCGGTTGGTTGACATCAATCGGTTAGTTGGCATTACCAATCGGTTCGTTGGCATCAATCGGTTAGTTGGCATTACCAATCGGTTCGTTGACATCAATCGGTTAGTTGGCATTACTAATCTGTTAGTTCTGACACTCAATAACTTGCTAATGCCATATTTTACCATGCCTGTTGGTTGGCACGTATCAATTCCGTAGTTCCTACAACTACACCCTTCACGGAAAGAAATGTTTGGTTGTGACAACTACGTTTTCAATTTGCTGTATACAATGTCTCAATAATTAGTGGCGTCAGCCATATCGAATAGTAACCTCAACTATTCACGATGAGTCCTCGCGAGATTAGTAAGGTTGACCAATTCAATCGTTGGGACTACCACACGAATAGTTGGGCCTGCCATTCGAATCGTCGGTATCACTATTCGAACCGTTGGCACTACCATTTGAGTTGTAAGCGAAATAGAATAATCAATTGGTTGTGTCAACTCATTTTTTGGTTATGGCAACTAATCTTTTCTTTCAGTGTTTTCTCCGTGTACAATCGATGAAAAAATATACATAAACCGGTAAACAGAACCTGTATACCAAATTCTGTTAAAACATCTTTAACCGTTTTAAAGAGCATTGTACTACTAGAAATAAACACATTCGCGTCTTGCCAGTGAAATACATACTCTCGTCTTTTTACCTTGCTGGCAGTCGAGAGTAAAAATGACTAACACATAGACGTTTGATGAGAGCAGATTATCATATTTCTCGTACGTTATTAATTTATGTGAGACATTGCACTAAATTTGCATGTTTAGATTCATCGTAAACTATTGCACAAAGCAAGCAAGAACCGGGCAAAGACACGAATATTGAGGTACACGGAGAATGAAAACCGTGGAGAATTACGAAGAGACAGAGCAGATAAATACGGATGTTGAAACACGAATATGTGCGTTCGGGGAATCGTCGAATCGTACGTTGAACAATGCTCGCTGGTACCTCTTCATACGAGGGCCGCAACGGAGGGAAACGACATAACTCTCTCGCATGGCGCGCTCGGAGTTATGTCTGGGGACGATATGGAACGACAAGCAATTCGTTTCGACGAAGCACACTTACTATCTTATCTCTGAGCTGCGGTGCTGGGTAACTCATCGTCCACGCTGGACTCACTCGCTCATGCACATTGATTATATCGTATACCCGATTCAAATTGCTTCTTCACGTTACTTGGTTTCGTCTCCTTGCTCACATATATATTCTAACGGAAGCACTTGTATTCTGCAGTGACATTTCCAAACCGCAGATTGGACAAAAAATATAGTTCTGTGAATTTATTGGACGTCGACAATAATTTTAAACACAATAGAACTTTACATACATATCCAACAAAAAGATCGTTTTCATCAATAAATTCAGTAATTCCCTACATAGAGATATTCCAATGATGAAGAAAACTATATGCGATAAATTTCAATTTCTGCTGTTTTGAAATAATACGCGGAAGCAAGAATCGCACCACCATTTTTTAATTTTTTTAATTTGCAGTCATTCGCAGTCATTTGCAGTCCACGCTGTGTTTTTCGTTGAAATTCTCTATTTAACTGATTTATTGCGATTCCGATAATAAATTTCCAATAAAATAAAACTTTAGATATTACGATATTAAAATTTCATTTTTTAAAATTTAATTATTACGATATTAAAATTTAATTTCTAATTTTAATTATTACGATATTAAAATAAAATTAAAACGTTAATTTTGCTTTGCAGAAGAGTTGTAAATGCTTTGTTCATTTTTTTTAAATTAAAGGCTTCATGAAGATTAGGTGAATTTATTTTTAAATGCTCCATACACATACGGTCGCTTACTACCCTTCATGAAGTCATTGAAATCAATGTTAACGTTATCAGCTGGAAAATGATGATCCAACGTCCGTAGCAGATCGTACACGTATAATCTCGCTGGATCTGCTGGACGAGCGACTGAGGGGTGAATATTGAAATGAAGCAGTTCGATAATGTTATAGAAAGCATTCTGCCAGCACGGCAATACAAATTGTGCGTATATATTTATATACAGATAGGATCGCAAGCCCCTTGATCCAGGTTGGCGTAGAAATGCTTCAAATACAAAACCAAACGTCTGCCCCTCTTTTCTCTCTCTCTCTCTCTCGCTCTCTATTCCCTATTCCACCCTCCGAATTGACATGAATATTTCATATCCTCGCTTAATCATATTCTCCGTACACATATATCTATTATTATGACGACAATAAAGATAATCGACCATACATATCGGACCTAAGCGAAGGTCTTCAATAATGAGACACTTTTATTACACGAAACAGATGACTCCAAAAGTTGGATAAACAATCTCTTTATAGAACTGAAGTGTGATATTGAATACACTCTTTTGCATCCTCATAGAGGAAGCTTTGTTTTCTTGAAAAAAAAAAAAAAATTTCGAAATTTTTATGTCAGGACACTTAGAATTGTCCAAGACGTCCAGAAAAGTGATCTAGAAAAAATGTCCATATGTATGTGTCGGTGTGCGTGTGTGTGTGTGCGCGTGTGCGTGTGCGTGTGCGTGTGCGTGTGCGTGTGCGTGTGCGTGTGCGTGTGCGTGTGCGTGTGCGCGTGCGTGTGCGCGTGCGCGTGCGCGTGCGCGTGCGCGTGCGCGTGCGCGTGCGCGTGCGCGTGCGCGTGCGCGTGCGCGTGCGTGTGCGTGTGCGCGTGCGCGTGCGCGTGCGCGTGCGCGTGCGGGTGCGCGTGCGCGTGCGTGTGCGCGTGCGCGTGCGTGTGCGCGTGCGCGTGCATGTGCGTGTGCGTGTGCGTGTGCGTGTGCGTGTGCGTGTGCGTGTGCGTGTGCGTGTGCGTGTGCGTGTGCGTGTGCGTGTGCGTGTGCGTGTGCGTGTGCGTGTGCGTGTGCGTGTGCGTGTGCGTGTGCGTGTGCGTGTGCGTGTGCGTGTGCGTGTGCGTGTGCGTGTGCGTGTGCGTGTGCGTGTGCGTGTGCGTGTGCGTGTGCGTGTGCGTGTGCGTGTGCGTGTGCGTGTGCGTGTGCGTGTGCGTGTGCGTGTGCGTGTGCGTGTGCGTGTGCGTGTGCGTGTGCGTGTGCGTGTGCGTGTGCGTGTGCGTGTGCGTGTGCGTGTGCGTGTGCGTGTGCGTGTGCGTGTGCGTGTGCGTGTGCGTGTGCGTGTGCGTGTGCGTGTGCGTGTGCGTGTGCGTGTGCGTGTGCGTGTGCGTGTGCGTGTGCGTGTGCGTGTGCGTGTGCGTGTGCGTGTGCGTGTGCGTGTGCGTGTGCGTGTGCGTGTGCGTGTGCGTGTGCGTGTGCGTGTGCGTGTGCGTGTGCGTGTGCGTGTGCGTGTGCGTGTGCGTGTGCGTGTGCGTGTGCGTGTGCGTGTGCGTGTGCGTGTACAACTCCGAAAATTCGAACGCCGATAACTCAAGAACCGTTTTGTATATCGAGATCAAATTTGGCACACAAGTGTAGCAGCAGACCCTCTTCAACTATACCAATTTTCAACAAAATGTGTGCAAACATTCCGATTTCATGTCGTTTCAATTTTTTGAAAAATGGAGGTGGATGCTGTAACTTTCGTAAAATTTTGTCTATTTTGCTAAATAGTTGGTTGTAAGAGCAAGTGCACTCTATGTTGTTTGGTATTGTATTCGGCTCGAATCGGTACAGTGGTTCAGATTTTATGGAATTTCGAATTTTTAAAAAAATTGATACCATCAGTCTATTGTAACTTTTGCAAAATTTGAGATAGCGAGTTCAAATTTTGTATATAAATGAAACAATATTCAGCCATTATATATGTATAAGTTAGTGATGAACGGTATGAAATTTTTGATTTTATGGAATGCTGAATTATTTTTAAAAATATACGTTATCACATTTACTTTTGGAAACGCTCTAATAATAACGAAATAACGGAATAACGGAATAGAAAAAGCGAATGCACAACATGTTTATTTATCTAATTAAAATAAAGATGCAAAATAGAACCTTGCACATTGCTTCCTCATTATTTTTCGCTTTTTACAAAGCTTCCTTTATCAGGAAGCCAGAATTCAATAACATACTTCCTCATAGAGGTGGCTTTGTAAAAAGCGAAAAATAATGAGGAAGCAATTTGCAAAGTTCTGCTTTCTTCATATTTATACAAGCCGTCGGTAATTATTTATCAAAGACAAATTATGCATAATATATAAAACTAGGGTAAGTCCCTTTATATCAGTGTTGATTTGAGATTTGACAAAAACAAATAAATTGAATGCATCAACTTGGTCCTGATCCCAGAACAGATTTCGATAAAATCTCATTACTCATGAAGTTATTAAGGGAGGATTATTAATATCCTACTATGCATATTTTAAGTAGGTAAGCAAATAGAGTGAGTCCAAATGTAACGGGATAATTATAACTCCAGTCCACTCGTGTGTACATACAACATTGTAAACCCGTAATTATATTTCGACTGAGCAAAAGTGTAATGTACCGACAATTTTCGTGGTCACAATGGTCGGATGAGCATTGGTCAGGATTCGTTGGGTCGATATCTTTATACCGCGACTCGTTGTCATGAGGAATGGGCAAAATGTATTTAACAAAAAATTAATGTATTTCACTCAATATTTATTTTCGCTTAACATGAGTGGTTTTCCACTCATTCGCTTTGCGAGTTCAAATCATCAGAGGTTTTTCATTCATTATATTTTCAGATATAAATAATAAATTGTTTTTCACTCGCCATTTAAATCTTAATTAATAATTAATAATTAACAGCGTATTTCTTTTTCCGGAAAAACTCTAGCCATTTAAACCTGAATTAAATGGCGAGTGAAAAACCACTCGTTATTTAAAGTCGAAATAAATAATGATTGGAAATTTACTCGTTATTTAATCTCAAAATGAATGATGAGTTGATAAAAAATTATTATTTACAATCAAAATAAACTGCGAGTAAAAAACGACTCGTAAATCACTTCGAATTTAAATTATGAGTGGAAATCCATTCATTATTTACACTCGAAAAAATAATTAGTGAGAATTCATTCATTACTTGCCCTCGAAAGGATAATGAGTGGAAATCCATTCAGTATTTAAACTTGAAATAAACTCGGAATATTTATAGCTGTAAAGTTAATGAATGAAAAGTCACTCATTATTTTAACCGAAAATAAATAATGAGTGAAAAATCATTCAGTATTAAAATGGCGTATTTAAATACTTTCTCATTCGAGTCTGCCCATCTCTGGATGTCATTTGTATGGAATAGGGGAGATGGGGGCAAAACGGGCATCACGACTGAAAATGACAATTGGGGGCAAAACGGGCATCGTTTCAATTTTTTCGAACCCGACTTTTTTCAATTTCCTGACATTTCTTACTTGAAAATTTCGGAAAATAATTGGTGACGTCAATAAAACAGGCAGGGAGGCAAAACCGGCATCTCGGCTAAATATAAGTATCGGGGTCAAAATTGGCACCAAATCATAAAATGAGAATTTCGTTCTAATTGATTTCTTTATGATATACCGACTTTTTTTTCAAAGAATTAATTTGATTATCAAATTTTTGAATAATTCATTTGACTATATTTTTTTTCTTTGCTCAACAAAGTATCGAAAAAAAGTTCTGAACGGATGGTTAAAAAAATTCTGATCTGATGAAGATTATCAATTTTTTTTCATCACCAATTTGACGTATTTTTCGCACTTTCCCTACCCGCGCAAAAATGGAAGTATGAAAACAGTATTTCCCAAATATTAAAAGTGTCTTGAATAATAGTATGCCAAGGCTGGCGTAGTGGAATAAGACATACGGAATAATATTTCGCCCAAATAAAGAAGGTATTAAAACAGTATTGAAAATCTTTCCAAAAGTAAAAAGTCTTAAGTGTGATCTATTGGACTGAATAATAGTAAAGAATATTACACCGTTTTATTAGTTTTTATGGTCCAGGTCGATATCTACATGGCTTCCGGTGTCCAGATCGATATTTCCATGGCTTTCGGTGTACAGGTCGATATCTCCATGGCTTTCGGTGTCCAGGTAGGTATTTCCATGGCTTTCGGTGTCCAGGTCGATATCTCTATGGCTTTCGGTGTCCAGGTCGATATCTCCATGGCTTTCGGTGTCCAGGTCGATATCTCCATGGCTTGCACTCTCCAGGTTAATTTCCCCACGGCTTTAAGTGCCCAGTTCGATATCTCCATAGTCTGTGTCCAGCTGTCAATACTGTTGAAAAATATACCCAGACATCGGAAACTATGGAGATATCGAACTGGTCACTGGAATCCGTGGAGATATCGACCTGGACACCGAAAGCTATGGAGATATCAATCTGGACACCGAAAGTCATGGAGATATCGACCTGGACACCGAAAGCCATGGAGATACCTACCTGGACACCGAAAGCCATAGAGATATCGACCGGGACACCAAAAGCCATGCAAATATCGATCTGGACACCGGAAGCCATGCACATATCGACCTGGACCATAAAAACTAATAAAACGGTGCAATATTCTTTACTATTATTTAGTCCAATAGATCACACTTAAGACTTTTTACTTTTGGAAAGATTTTCAATACTGTTTTAATACCTTCTTTATTTGGGCGAAATATTATTCCGTATGTCTTATTCCACTACGCCAGCCTTGGCATACTATTATTCAAGACACTTTTAATATTTGGGAAATACTGTTTTTATACTTCCATTTTTGCGCGGGTATCTAAGGAACGTAAAAAACTGAGACAAATCGTTTTTACGAAAGTTGAGACGGTGCCCGTTTTGCCCCCAATCCCGATTTTTAATGGAGCTGCCCGTTTTGCCCCCATCTCCCCTATGGATATGACGAAAAGCTGACAGAGATGAGAAGCGGAAGGGTGTGGACAAGCTAGGAAACATCAGGGTTAGCGACGGCGACGACGACCTAATCATCTACGACGAGGACTGTGTGAATACCAAGAGCGATAAAGCACGAACTCTCCACACACACACACACACACGCCTGTATGTGTATATTTTCGAACAGCAAATATTAAACTCAGTCACTTATTCGTACATCACACCCACCTATATCGATATTGTGCCCCTTCGACTTCTGTACTTAAGCAATATCCCAACTCTGCTTTGTTCTTTAGCTGGGAGATGACGAACACTTCGGACCTTTCCTCTACAGCTGTGGCTCGGCAGCGGCTTCTATACTCTCGTGCACTCCTCTCGTCGAGTAATCCCTTCGGATCGATCAATCTCTCCCTGTGCAAAGATTGACCGAGGCTAGGCAGCGGCATTCCCGTTAGTAGCATCACCGCGGGCCATATCGCGCACCCTGTCATTCCTCATCGTAGCTTTTCTCATCTCTCGCTAAATTCGCCACTCGATTATGCCGCTCCATTTTATTTTCCTTATCACGTGCCGCAAAAAGATGAATTTAAGTGATTAGGGATTTGGAAATAAATTCGATATTTTGGAAGATGAACAAAAATATCGGAGACTCAACAATATGTCATGCGTATTTTTTTTTAATAACAATTTTTTTTCATCGGTTACTAAAATTGTTGTCTTTTCAAAATTACGCCTACATATAATAACCAAAAATAATTAATCATTTTCTCATCTCTCGATAAATTTGCCACTCTATTATGCCCCCTCCATTTTATTTTCCTTATCACGTGCCGCAAAAAGATGAATTTAAGTGATTGGGGATTTGGAAATAAATTCGATATTTGGGAAAATGAACAAAAGTATCGAAGACTCAACAATATGTTATGCGTATTTGTTTTTCAATAATAATTTTTTTTCGTTGGTTACTAAAATTGTTGTCTTTTTTTTAATTACGTCTACATGTAATAACCAAAAATAATTAATCCTTTTCTCATCTCTCGCTAAATTTGCCACTTGATTATACCGCTCCATTTTATTTTCTTGAGGATTCTTGAGGATTGAGGATTTGGAAATAAATTCGGTATTTGGGAAGATGAACAAAAGTATCGGAGACTCAACAACGTCGTGCCTATTTTTTTTTTTTTTTTTTTCGTTGTTTACTAAAATTGTTGTCTTTTTTAAATTACGTCTACTTACAATAACCAAAAATAATGAATCCTTTTCTCATCTCTCGCTAAATTTGCCACTCGATTATACCGCTCCATTTTATTTTCCTTATCAAGTGCCGCAAAAAGATGAATTTAAGTGATTGAGGATTTGGAAATAAATTCGATATTCGGGAAAATGAATAAAAGTATCGGAGACTCAACAATGTCGTGCGTATTTTTTTTTATAAATATATTTTTTTTCGTTGTTTACTAAAATTGTTGTCTTTTTTAAATCACGTCTATATATAATAACCAAAAATAATTAATCATTTTCTCATCTCTCGCTAAATTTGCCACTCTATTATGCCCCTCCATTTTATTTTCCTTATCACGTGCCGCAAAAAGATGAATTTAAGTGATTGGGGATTTGGAAATAAATTCGATATTTGGGAAAACGAACAAAAGTATCGAAGACTCAACAATATGTTATGCGTATTTGTTTTTCAATAATAATTTTTTTTCGTTGGTTACTAAAATTGTTGTCTTTTTTTAATTACGTCTACATGTAATAACCAAAAATAATTAATCCTTTTCTCATCTCTCGCTAAATTTGCCATTTTTTTATACCGCTCCATTTTATTTTCTTCAGGATTCTTGAGGATTGAGAATTTGGAAATAAATTCGGTATTTGGGAAGATGAACAAAAGTATCGGAGACTCAACAATGTCGTGGCTATTTTTTTTTTTTTTTTTTGTTGTTTACTAAAATTGTTGTCTTTCTTAAATTACGTCTACTTACAATAACCAAAAATAATGAATCCTTTTCTCATCTCTCGCTAAATTTGCCACTCGATTATACCGTTCCATTTTATTTTCCTTATCACGTGCCGCAAAAAGATGAATTTAAGTGATTGAGGATTTCGAAATAAATTCGATATTCGGGAAAATGAATAAAAGTATCGGAGACTCAAGAATGTCGTGCGTATTTTTTTATTAAGCTTTGTTTTTCGTTGGTTACTAAAATTATTGTCTTTTTTAAATTACATCTACATACAATAGCCAAAAATAATGAATCCTTTTCTCATCTCTCGCTAAATTTGTCACTCGATTATGGCGCTCCATTTTATTTTCTTTATCACGTGCTTAAAAGAGATGAATTTAAATGATTGAGGACTTGGAAACTAATTCGATATTTGGGAATATGAACAAAAGTATCGGAGACTTAACAATATGTCATGCGTATTTGTTTTTTAATAATAATTTTTTTTCGTTGGTTACTAAAATTGTTGTCTTTTTTAAATTATGTCTACATATGATAACCAAAAATGATTGATCCTTTTCTCATCTCTCGCTAAATTTGCCACTCGATTATGCCGCTCCATTTTATTTTCCTTATCACGTGCCGGAAAAAGATGAATTTAAGTGATTGAGGATTTGGAAATAAATTAGATATTTGGGAAGATGAACAAAAGTATCGGAGACTCAACAATATGTCATGCGTATTTTTTTTAATAACAATTTTTTTTCGCTGGTTACTAAAATTGTTGTCTTTTTTTAATTACATCTACATATAATAACCATAAATAATTAATTCTTTTCTCATCTCTCGCTAAATTTGCCACTCGATTATGCCACTCCATTTTATTTTCCTTATCACGTGCTGCAAAAAGATAAATTTAAGTGATTGAGGATTTGGAAACAAATTCGATATTTGCGAAGATGAACAAAAGTATCGAAGACTCAACATTATTTTGCCTATTATTTTTTAATAACACTTTTTTTTCTTTGGTTAAAAAAATTATTGTCTTTCTTGAATGACGTCTACATATAATAACGAAAAATAATTAATCCGACATGTCAAAAGAACCTTGAAACAAAGGAACCCTGCAAATATGATACACCTTGAGAATAACCGAAGCAACAAAAAAAAAAGAAGGAGAGATAAAAAAAAACAATGAGATCTGACGGACAAGCTCGATAATTAAAAACTGGAAAAACGTATTGCCCGTTTGACTGCGTATAGAGAAGTTTTGTGCTCGATGGATATACCGAAGAGGATTGCCGGCTTCCGGTTCATACCAGACACTGTACAGAGATGAAGGCATAGTATAGAAATATACGAGAGGTAGGAAAACCCAGAGTGAAAACACAAAGAGAGAGAGAGAAAGAGTGGAGGTTCTAGGGTGGTGGTATAGCAGAGCTTTATCTCTCCCTTCGGTACAAAGAAGGACATTGAATTTTTTCGATCCCTGGAAGCTGCGAAGCGCACAGAGAGAGCGGTGCCGTTACTTCGCTAGCGTGAAACGTTCGCTCTCTCCCAGTGCTCGACGAGTTACGTCGACAGTGAGAACGAAACTATAGAGAAGAGGAGGAGGAAAAGCAACGGCGAATATTTCAAAGCAAAAACGCGGGTTGAGGGCACGAAACGCAGAGATGCTCTCGACGCCCTCGACGTTTTTTTTTTTTTTTATTATTTTCTTTTTTCTCTCATTCCCTTTTCGCTTCCTTCCTTCCTCACGCGTATACCATACGGTCCCGGATACGCTATGCACGCTCATCCCTCTCATGTCGAACCTGGTATAAACGCAGAGCCGAAACGTCGCCCGGCTTTTGAAGCATCAGAAACGCCACGGCGTAAAAAATGTTATTAAAATACATGTTCCGGTGGTATCGCGGCTGTTTGCCTGGTCGGTATTAGCGCTGAAGGCGGCGAGGTGAAAGGGGAAAAGCTTGAGCTTGGAAAAGACGTTATGAATATTAAGCGGGATGTGCACATGCCATCCAGGACTACACACAGTAGTTACGATATTATACCCGTCGGCGAGTTGCGTACAATGATGCCGATGTTGTTGGTGCTGCTGTTGCTGTGGCTGTCTCTATGTAAGCTGTATACGAGAAGCATGTAAACTCTCGCGTGTTGCACGACGCATCTGCCACCGCGAAATTGATTCTCGTAAAACGTCCGAAAGCCATTCGTCGTTCCTACGCCGCGATGCACAGCACCCTTGCGTTGGGTATTCGGCCTGTCACGCGTAAAACTCGAAACGCTTTCCCTAGATGGCCCTGGTCTACTTTCATACCTATACCTTATGTTCTATGTATACGTGTTACTGATGCTGTGTACCATCTCGCAAACGACCTTTGTACGGCTCTTTCGACTATGTTGGAAGATTCGCTGGATGTTACACCGTTTTGCGACTCGACGAAGCTCCCTTCCGTGGTAACGTTACTCGTTTATATCATTTTGACTTTGCACTGCGATAAAACGAGCCTCAACAGAGCTATTTTTTTCGTATGAAAATTGTTTACTTGACGTAATATGCGGAATTAAAATATGCGTTGATTCATCGCGACACTGAAAAAATAAATATGTTTTTACTAAATTAGCGTTGACACGAGTTTTTCGTTAGGATGTTTAGTTTCTTCAATAATCATTAGATTCAGTTGTCTAAAATTTATTTGCGGTTACCAAAATATTTGTTATACCAACAAAAAATTCATTTGAATGAGGGTGTATGCTAAATTAGTCCGTTAAAATATTTTTTTTTCTCAGTGGAAAAACGATTTTATTGACGCCAAAGAAATGGGTGGATTGCATTTTTTTTCTCATTGATTGCAACGAAATATTTTTTTGATTTCAATGAAATAGTGCATTTGAATTTCAAAGAGAACATTTAATTGCCTGTAAAGCGACGTATCCATTGATTCAAAGAGACGTTTTTATTGATTCAAAGAAACGGTTTTTTTTTTATTCAAAGAAAAGATATACTCGATGGCAACAAGTGCGCCAACGGTTTGCGCAATCTCGTTAGTTATGTTACAATCCGGCGAAAAACCGGCAAAATGGATAAAGACGTAGCGGTATTGTTCACGCTTGCACGGAAAAAAAGGCTTGGTTCGAACAACCAAGTCCGTTGGTTATATATGCGCCAGACGATTAATTGGTTAGACCAACCAAGTAATTTGTTAGGCTATCAATTTCTTGGTTGGACTAACCAAGTCACTTCGTAAGCTAACCAAGTGACTTGCTTAGAAAATTAGGCTATCAATTTCTTGGTTGGTCTAACCAAGTAATTTGTTAGGCTACCAATTTCTTGGTTGGACTAACCAAGTCACTTGGTAAGCTAACCAAGTGACTTGGTTAGAAAATTAGGCTATCAATTTCTTGGTTGGTCTAACCAAGTCACTTGGTAAGCTAACCAAGTCACTTGGTAAGCTAACCAAGTCACTTGGTAAGCTAACCAAGTCACTTGATAAGCTAACCAAGTCACTTGGTAAGCTAACCAAGTCACTGGGTAAGTTAACCAAGTCACTTGGTAAGCTAACCAAGTCACTTGGTAAGCTAACCAAGTAACTTGGTAAGCTAACCACGTCACTTGGTAAACTAACCAAGTCACTTGGTAAGCTAACCAAGTCACTTGGTAAGTCCAACCAAGAAATTGGTAAGTCCAACCAAGAAATTGGTAAGCTAACCAAGTCACTTGGTAAGTCCAACCAAGTCACTTGGTAAGTCCAACCAAGAAATTGGTAAGTCCAACCAAGAAATTGGTAAGCTAACCAAGTGACTTGGTTAGTCCAACCAAGAAATTGGTAGCCTAACAAATTACTTGGTTGGTCTAACCAATTAATCGTCTGGCGCATATATAACCAAGGCACTTGGTTATTCTAACCAAGCCTTCTTTTTACGTGTGGTTGCTTCATATACGCCACATGATCAATTGATGAGGCTAACAAAGTTTTTGGTTAACATAACTGAGTTTCCTGATACGTAACCACGAATTTATAATGCGTATAAGTCTGTGTCTCTCGCACCTAACCTTACTTTTATGTTTTCCGGTTCACCCGAACGAAAGGCTTTGAGTTTCGAGGAGCTACAAGCTTAGCCTATTTCTGCCGTATTTCTTCACATTCTCTCAAAATTTGAGCTTTATTTACCGAGTAGGGGAGATGGGGGCAAAACGGGCATCACGACTGAAAATGACAATTGGGGGCAAAACGGGCATCGTTTCAACTTTTTCGAACACGACTTTTTTCAGTTTCCTGACATTTCTTACTTGAAAATTTCGGAAAATAATTGGTGATGTCAATAAAACAGGCAAGGAAGCAAAACAGGCATCTCGGCTAAATATAAGTATCGGGGTAAAAATTGGCACCAAATTATAAAATGAGAATTTCGTTCTAATTGATTTCTTTATGATATACCGACTTTTTTTCAAAGAATTAATTTGATTATAACATTTTTGAAAAATTCATTTGACTATATTTTTTTTCTTTGCTCAACAAAGTATCGAAAAAAAGTTCTGAACGGATGGTTAAAAAAATTCTGATCTGATGAAGATTATCAATTTTTTTTCATCACTAATTTGACGTATTTTCCGCACTTTCCCTATCAAAGGAACGTAAAAACTGAGACAAATCGTTTTTACGAAAGTTGAGACGGTGCCCGTTTTGCCCCCAATCCCGATTTTTAATGGAGCTGCCCGTTTTGCCCCCATCTCCTCTACTTTACGAAAAAATAGGCTTCGAAATTTTTAGCTGTGGTTAGGGAAATTGTCACTGCCTCTTAAGTGAAGTCAATGGAATACGCTTGGCTTAAATACACGTTTCTTTGAAGTTAAAGAAGAAGGTTTCATTTGGATCAGAGACGATTTCTTTGAATTCAATGAAAGCGGTTCATTGGCTTAAAGAAATATTTCTTTGATTCAATGTCACTACTTTTCATTGAGTTTGAGATCATTCAAAGAAAAGATAGTATTGAAACTTGTCTATTTCCTTTCATTGGCAAAGATTTCCATGAATCAATGAAACTTTTTCTTTCAGTATACAAGCCACCATTTTACTTGATTCTTAATAGTACACTACGAATTAAATATGTTAATAACATTTTCAAAACATAAAAAAATTAATTCTCTACATAGTAAGTTCTTACCGGCAAGAAAATGACTGAAGACGGCCCATTTTTTGGCGCGTTTGCAGATAACATTTTGAAAGTCGACGATTATTAAAAATTACCTTTCGGCGCTTATCACATTTAAAAATGCAAAAGGTGAAGAATATAAATGAAAAGTTTGACGTGTATTAGACATGAAGAGAATTTTTTATCGTAAATAATGTGAATAACGGACACTAAATGGTCCACGGTTAGTAATTGGGTCGTTCACCTTATATAAATTTAAACAGTTATTTGAACTACACAGTTACGCTGTTCAACGAGAGTAAATAAACTTTTCTATTCCATATTTAAAAAAGTATAATGAAAGAAAGATAAACATAGAACTCGCATCTGATCCTCTGTAAAAATAAATGCAGTCACAGTAATACGAGCATATACGAATGAGGGAAAGAGGAGATGGAATAATTTTGTGGGAGGCACGGAATACGGTCAAAGAATGAAAATTGAATCCCACTGCAGATCCACTGTCTGCAATGTTCATAGCGGAAACGCGTGTGTGTTACACCAACGGATCCAAGTGAGCGCGAATATAATTCTTGCAATGGATTCTATGCAGAATGTGCGGCTAGTTATCGGTCGCTCGGGCTTTTTGTGCTCTATCTTGTCATCATCGCGTAATATAAGCTCGCGACCAGGTTAATTACCGCCCGCGGAAAATTATCCGAATGGTCGAGATTCGCGGATTCTCCAGCTTGAATTGTCGTCAACGCGGTAAAGCTTCGGACGAGCTGACTGCTGGAGTGAAAAGTGGTTCCGTACAAACCGCGTAGCTATCACAGAGACAAAGGCGGATCGCTGATTATATGGACCCTTTTGATCTCTTCAACCCAGAATAATATAACGAGTATCATAATAATTTACGTTGAATTTCTCAGTTGCGAAGATCACTCGTTACCATCACAAAATTATCTGTTTTGTCATTTTGTTAAGTCTTTTTTTTATTGTTGGGTTTTTTTTCGCCACTCCGGGCGGGAAGTAGTATATTACGATAGATGGAATAAAATAATTGGTTAAATAGACTCCAAGCGATAAAATTGGTTGGGACAATAAAGTACACTGTTAAAAATATTTTGAAAATTAATATATGTATTGGAAGTTCTTTTCCAGATACGGTATATTAAATTTCATTTAATATACAGATATATTGTAAAGTCCCAATAATTATATTATAAACATAACTTTTATGAAGTGTTTAGTATACTGTATATTAATTTTGCAACAATTTTTTTATATATTAATTAATATTTGTATATTAAATTTAATATACGCGTATCCGCAAAAAAAACTTCCAATACTTTATATTAATTTTCATACAAAAATTTCTAACAGTGTAGTTGGTTATATAAATAAATCAGTTAGGGTGACAAACCAGTTGGATGGACCAGCAATTTAATTGATTGGCATCTGGAATTAGATGTCACAACCAACTAGTTCGTTGGTCCAATGAAATAATTAATTAACCTAGCCAACTTAGTCGCTTGGAGCGTATTTCGCCATGCGAATAGTTCGGGCAATCAATTATTTCTCTCAGTGTACAAATGCAACGAGTAGAAAATGTTATTTCACAATGTGTGAATAATGGACGTGTTATGCATCCTTCACGTGCATAAAACTTCTATTATCACACCGAGGGAAGTAAAATTTTTATTTCAAAAGCTTTTTCGTATTTAATTATTTCTCACGTACTAATCGAGATATTAGTGAACGACATTTTATAAATCTTCTACAAGTTATTATTCAATACTTGAAAACTATTTTAATGAGTTGCCAGTTTAACAATAATTATTGTAGTAGTAGTAATATGTATTTATTGACATACGCACAATGAGAATTACAATAATTACATGGACAATGACAGTAAAAGTTAGTGATGCCAATTGACCATCGATCGAAGTCCTTCAGCCTTGGTTTTTTTTTAATACATCAATCTCGGTCTGTTTTATACACGGAGAAAAAAAAGTAGTTGGACAAACCAATAAATGGGTTCCGACAACCACTCGAAAGAGTTGAAATAGCATCACTACTCAGTGGGTTATGGCAACTACTCAGTGGGTTATGACAACTACTCAGTGGGTTATGACAAGTACTCAGTGGGTTATGACAACTACTCAGTGGGTTATGACAACTACTCAGTGGGTTATGACAACTATTCAGTGGGTTATGACAACTACGCAGTGGGTTATGACAACTACTCAGTGGGTTATGACAACTACGCAGTGGGTTATGACAACTACTCAGTGGGTTATGACAACTACTCAATGGGTTATGACAACTACTCAGTGGGTTATGACAACTACTCAGTAGGTTATGACAACTACTCAGTGGGTTATGACAACTACTCAGTGGGTTATGACAACTACTCAGTGGGTTATGTCAACTACTCAGTGGGTTATGACAACTACTCAGTGGGTTATGACTATAACTACTCTTTGGTTATACGAAGCGCTGTGGTTGGTTATAGAAATTCGCTGTAGGTTGCGCCACCTATTGTATTGGTGAAAACAGCACTGCGATTGGTTACAGGAGCGAATTAGTTGCTGCAACTATTCAGCGGTACAGCATATGCTGGAGATGGTTCTCCCAACTACTTTTTTCTTTCAGTGTAAGAATACTAACTTAATAAATAAAATGATACAATGAAATACCCTTGTAATTGATTAATCTATTTCGTTTCTTAGATTTAACAGTTGTTGATATGTGGTATGACTCGGGAGCTTTCCGTGTAATATTTAGTTACACTGTAGTTACATTGTACTTTTTTCTGGAAACAGGAAAATGACTAAATTTTCCTATGAAATTAACAAAAAGTGTCTGTGGACAACATTTTCAAAATAAAAGGACAAATAAATTAATTTAGTTTTCAACGTATCCGTTTGTTCATTTTCCGAAAGATACTTTTAACGATTAAAACAGAAAATGTTTGTTTTCAAGGGTAAAATTAATTTTCCAGTGCCAATAAATATCAGTCGGAGTCTTGAGGTTCAGAGTGCTTTTGAAGCTCGACCAGCTCGTATCATGACATATAGATATATGCATTCGATTGGACAATCGTCGACTCGGTAGCAACGGAGAAAGCCGTGAATTTATTATTCAATACTATTCTTGAAAAATATTTTAATCATTTGCCAGTTTAACAATAATTATTGTTCTTTTTTTTTGAAAACAGAAAACTACCTAAATTGTAAAGTTAACAAAAAGTTTCTGTGAACGACATTTAAAAAATAAAAATACAAAAAACTGAATTCATTTTTCAAAATATTCGTTTGTTTGTCGTGCATTTATTCGAAAGATTAAAGCAGACGATGTTTCTTTCCGACGGTAAAATTAATTTTCCATTGCCAATCAATATCAGTCTTGACGGTTCGCGTGCTTTTGAAGCTCGACCAGCTCCTATCGTGACATATACATTTATGAATTCGATTGGACAATCGTCAACTCCGTAGCAGTGGAGAAACCCGTGAAGTTATTATTCAATACTATTCTTGAAAAATATTTTAATCAGTTGCCAGTTTAACAATAATTATTATCCTTTTTTTTTTGGAAACGGGAAACTGACTAACTTTTTCTCTAAAATTAACAGAAAGTGGCTGTGTACAACATTAAAAAAATAAAAATACAAACAAATGAATTTTGCTTCCAATCCATCCGTGTGTTCATCAAGCATTTATTTGAAAGATTGAGAGAAACTTATTCAACACTGAGAAAAATAATTGCGACAACTTGCTAAATATAGTGAGTTCTACTATAAAAAAAATGAAACGTCCCATAATTTCGTTGCTCGATACATTATTTATTGTTACAGCAACCATAATAATAGAGAAACATGTGTATAGTTGAATTCACCAATAATTT
This sequence comes from Ephialtes manifestator, assembly GCA_963970395.1. Lineage (NCBI taxonomy): Eukaryota > Metazoa > Arthropoda > Insecta > Hymenoptera > Ichneumonidae > Ephialtes > Ephialtes manifestator. The sequence continues at coordinate 18,436,237 of OZ019981.1, read as the reverse complement.
TTTTGAGTGAATGAACGATTAGAGCAAAAGATGTTTGTATCTGATAGAAAAATTGATTTCGCATTGCCAATCAATATCAGTCTTGACGGTTCACGTGATTTTGAAGCTCGACCAGTTCGTATCGTGACATATACATATATGCATTCGATTGGGCAATCGTCGACTCGGTATCAGCGGAGAAAGCCGTGAAGTTATTATTCAGTAGTAATACCACAAGAGCTTCAAAATTATCGTGTATTTCCCGATAACTTCGTTACATACAAACAAGAGTGTCAAGTTTTGCAGGTTAAAAAACCCCGAGCGCTTGCGCGAGGGAATTTTTTTGCAAAACTTGACACTCTTGTTTGTATGCAGGGAAGTTTGAGGGAAATACATGATTAATTTTGAAACTCGTTCTCGTTAGAAGTTTGACAGATGTGAAGAATTCTCAGGTTAAAAGTTGTTCAGAAATTGTTTTTATTGCTTAGCAATTTGTTAGGAAATATCCGAAATAAAATCGACTAGGTTCCCCCATATGAGGCCAAATGCGTCGTTTCTATTGGCCGAAATTCCGATGGGAAAAATAATCAATACAATTCTTGAAAAATATTTTAATCAGTCGCCGGTTTAACAATAATTATTATCCCTTTTTGTGTATAGTTGAATTCACCATCAATTTTTTTGAGTGAATGAACGATTAAGGTAGTCTGTTCACATTAGCTAGTCAAATCAGTGCTAAATTTTTAATCGCGTTTCTACACATTTTGGTAGTTTTGCTGACTGTTCTGCAGAGTGGCTTGGTCATCAGCATTAGTTCTTAATATATAAATCCATCCACAGACACGGTTTTTAATTAAAATACCCTGATACATACAAATGTCGGATGAGGTTGTTGTCATCCAGTTTTATATTAGAAAAAACCATAATTTTTGTCAGACTTTGTCGAACGATAGCTCATTTTGTTTATTAAAAGGTGCTTCATTGATTGGCCGGAGACATTTTCTTATAGTATTCTTTGTAAGAAAATTGCAACCGTTTTTTTATCTACTCTAACCTATCACCAGATCTACACATGCTTGTAACTTATGAATAACTAATACTAATACAGAATTTGTCCGGTCAATCAATGAAGCATTTTTTAACAAACAACATAAGCTATTGCTCGTTATAACTAGATTAATATTGTGGTTTTTTCTAATATAAAACTGGATGACAACAACCTCATCCGAAATTTGTATGTATCAGGGTATTTTTATTTCAAACCGTGTCTGTGGATGGATTTATATATTAAGAACTAATGCTGAAGAGCAAGCCACTCTGCAGAACAGTCGGCAAAACCACCAAAATGTGTAGAAACGCGATTATAAATTTAGCACTGATTTGACTAGCTAATGTGAACGGACAACCTTAAAGCAGAAGATGTTTGTGTCCGATAGAAAAATTGATTTCCCATTGCCAACCAATATCAGTTTTGACGGTTCGCGTGCTTTTGAAGCTCGACCAGCTCGTATCGTGACATTACATATATTCATTCGATTGGACAATCGTCAACTCGGTAGCAGTGGAGAAACCCATGAAGTCATTATTCAATACTATTCTTGAAAAATATTTTAATCAGTTGCCAGTTTAACAATAATTATTATCCTTTTTTGTGTATAGTTGAATTCACCATTAATTTTTTTGAGTGAATGAACGATTAAAAACTAATGCTGATGAGCAAGCCACTATGCAGAACAGTCGGCAAAACTACCAAAATGTGAAGAAACGCGATTATAAATTTAGCACTGATTTGACTAGCTAATGTGAACGGACAACCTTAAAGCAGAAGATGTTTGTATCCGATAGAAAAATTGATTCCCCATTGCCAATCAATATCAGTCTTGACGGTTCGCGTGCTTTTGAAGTTCGACCAGCTCGTATCGTGACATATAAATATATGCATTCGATTGCACAATCGTCAACTCGGTAGCAGTGGAGAAACCCATGAAGTCATTATTCAATATTATTCTTGAAAAATATTTTAATCAGTTGCCAGTTTAAGAATAATTATTATCCTTTTTTGTGTATAGTTGAATTCACCATTAATTTTTTTGAGTGAATGAACGATTAAAAACTAATGCTGATGAGCAAGCCACTATGCAGAACAGTCGGCAAAACTACCAAAATGTGTAGAAACGCAATTATAAATTTAGCACTGATTTGACTAGCTAATGTGAACGGACAACCTTAAAGCAGAAGATGTTTGTATCCGATAGAAAAATTGATTTCCCATTGCCAACCAATATCAGTTTTGACGGTTCGCGTGCTTTTGAAGCTCGACCAGCTCGACTATCGTGACATATACATATATGCATTCGATTGGACAATCGTCGAGTCGGTAGCAGCGGAGGAAGCCGTGAAGTTATTATTTAGTAGTAATACCCCAAGAGTTTAAAAATTATCGGGTATTTCCCGATAGTTTCGTTGCATACAAACAAGACTGTCAAGTTTTGCAGGTTAAAAAATCACGAGCGCGTAGCGCGAGTGATTTTTCTGGAAAACTTGACGAGTTTATTTGTTTGCAGGGAACCTGGAGGGAAATATCAGATTAATTTCGAAGCTCGAGTGGTATTCGGGGGATTATTTTTTCTATTCAAATTGCGACAAATGGAATTGCACCATGAGACAAAAATTATCATTCTGAGAAGGAAATTTCATAATCAGAACAAAAACCTTTTAATTCATGTTTAAAGTATTGCAGTTAAATACACAATTGTTATAGACATTTGTATATTGATTGCAGACTGAGGTTTTCGATTTAATCGTATTAACAGGGACATTTCCCTTTACTTTTTCATCAATAGTTTGCAAGGATTCAACTCCAAACCTACTCATATCAAATAAAAATCCTTTGACTGCCACAATAAAATTCAATCTGTCAGTTTGACAGATGGTTGACGCGGCTAAATGATTTTTTGTTTTATATATATAACCAACACGCAAAATTATCAAAAAATTATCAGTATAATACCGTGTAGCTTGCCCCACGTGACGTCGAATGGTGCAATTCCATTGGTCGAAATTTTGATGGGAAAAATAATCATTACTATTCTTGAAAAATATTTTAATCAGTTGCCAGTTTAACAATAATTATTATCTTTTTTATGTATAGTTGAATTCACCATCAATTTTTTTGAGTGAATGAACGATTAAAGCAGAAGACTTTCGTATCCGATAGAAAAATTGATTTCCCATTGCCAACCAATATCAGTTTTGACGGTTCGCGTGCTTTTGAAGCTCGACCAGTTCGTATCGTGACATATACATATATGCATTCGATTGGACAATCGTCGGTAGCAGCGGAGAAAGCCGTGAACCGAGGAGAACCCTCTCGCGACGGTGGTTGCACCCGAAGGAAGCCGAGTGCACATAGCGCGTTTTCTCTGCCGTCTCTCCGGGGTGAAGGGTTCGCTGGCCCTCGCCACTACGGTGGTGGCCGTGTGTCCGTTGCGCGGCCAGTACCACCACCATCAACCAGCACCAGCACCACCGGCACCACCAGCGCCGACGTCGACGTCGACGTCGACGTCGGGGGTGGCGGCAGCGGAGGTCGCACGCGCGCTCTCCCTGGTGGGGGCAGCGAGCCACCAGCGGGGGCGGACAAGCGCGAGGCGCCGGCAACGCTCCTCAGTCGACGTCAAGCCGTCGCGACGCTTGCGTATTCAACGCCGTCGACGCTCTCGCACATCAGCGGCGAGAAACGCCGCGAATTCGCGCGTGTACTACCCCCCGTGTTGTATGCTCTCTCTGTATCACTGCGTTTGTCGAACTGTCTGTGTGCCCACCTGTTCGCACCAGAAGAAGACCACATCCACTCTTCAACTCATTTGTAAAACTTCCTTCATTTATTTTCTCAATTCTTGCCGTCTCCGAGTCGAGTTCTAAGACTGGAATTTATTATTTAATATTTCGACATTAAGAGAATTGTGAAAGAAGGACATTTGAAATTGCACCTAGATAAACATTTTATTATTTCGTTGTTATAAAAAATATCTTGGACGTAAGACTAACGAATGTATGTAAATACTTTCGGCGTCTAAGGAGTTTTGAAGAAAAATCTAACTTGCAGAAGGAAATCATTGTTTTTTAATTCTTCGGTGTTATTCGAGGGTCTTTGGAAAAATATTTAACTTCTCAGCGAAGAAATAAGAAGGCTTGTGAAGATATATAAACGAGAGTGTTCTCGTTACGCGAGACGAGACGAGTATACTCAAAACACGAAACGATGAGACTTTGATCGGAGAGAAGTGCATCATCCCCGGTCTAGCTTCTTCGATAGAGATAAGAACTTGTGATTGAGTCTTTGTTGTCCATCCGCGTCCTGCCCTTTCCGCAGATCTCTAGGCTGGAGAGTGCACGTAAACAAGACTCGTGAACGTGAGGGGAAAACGAGTTGGTTATATACAGTGAGAAAGGGCGACAGAGACGCTCTTCTTCGTATAAACTCTGTTAGTGATTATTTATCTTAGTGAGAGGTGCACGACGAGCGCATTGGATTATGATACTCGGGTAGGTACTCCGAGCTTAATTATTATCATTATCATAATATTTTTTTTTTCGAAACCTATAAACATGTCGACGAAGGTCACGAGAATGTTATGTTTTTTCTAAGTTAACACACCGAGAGAATTCGTATAAACTGTCGAGTGATAACTATTAATTAATTCTTTATACGACTGTTTTTATAGTTTTTTTCGAACACGCCAACTATTTAATTTACTTTCTGTAGCGTAAATTGTTACCGTAACTTGAAACATATTGTTCTTTCGATCTTAGTGAGAGATGCACGAGGAGCTCATTGGATTATGATACTCGGAGCTTAATTGTTATCATTATCATAATATTTTTTCTTTCGAAACCTATAAACGTGTCGACGAAGTTCACGAGAATGTTATTTTTTTTTTTACGTTAAAACACTGAGAGAATTCGTGGTACTATAAACTGTTGACTGACAACTATTAATTAATTCTTTATACGACTGTTTTTATAGTTTTTTTCGAACACGCCAACTATTTAATTTACTTTCTGTAGCGGAAATTGTTACCGTAACTTGAAACATTTGTTCTTTCGATCTTAGGGAGAGATGCACGAGGAGCTCATTGGATTATGATACTCGGAGCTTAATTGTTATCATTATTATAATATTTTTTCTTTCGAAACCTATAAACGTGTTGTCGAAGGTCACGAGAATGTTTTTTTTTTTTCTATGTTAAAACACTGAGAGAATTCGTGTAAACTGTCGAGTGACAACTTTTAATTAATTCTTTATACGACTGCTTTTATAGTTTTTTCGAACACGCCAACTATTTTTATTTACTTTCTGTTCTGGAAATTGTTACCGTAACTTGAAACATTTGTTCTTTCGATCTTAGTGAGAGATGCACGAGGAACTCATTGGATTATGATACTCGGAGCTTAATTGTTATCATTATCATAATATTTTTTCTTTCGAAACCTATAAACGTGTTGTCGAAGGTCACGAGAATGTTATTTTTTTTTCTATGTTAAAACACTGAGAGAATTCGTATAAACTGTCGAGTGACAACTATTAATTAATTCTTTATACGACTGTTTTTATAGTTTTTTTCGAACACGCCAACTATTTAATTTACTTTCTGTAGCGGAAATTGTTACCGTAACTTGAAACATTTGTTCTTTCGATCTTAAGGAGAGATGCACGAGGAGCTCATTGGATTATGATACTCGGAGCTTAATTGTTATCATTATCATAATATTTTTTCTTTCGAAACCTATAAACGTGTTGTCGAAGGTCACGAGAATGTTATTTTTTTTTCTATGTTAAAACACTGAGAGAATTCGTATAAACTGTCGAGTGACAACTATTAATTAATTCTTTATACGACTGTTTTTATAGTTTTTTTCGAACACGCCATCTATTTAATTTACTTTCTGTAGCGTAAATTGTTACCGTAACTTGAAACATATTGTTCTTTCGATCTTAGTGAGAGATGCACGAGGAGCTCTTTGGATTATGATACTCGGAGTTTAATTATTATCATTATCATAATATTTTTTCTTTCGAAACCTATAAACGTGTCGACGAAGGTTACGAGAATGTTATTTCTTTTCTACGTTAAAAAACCGAGAAAATTCGTGGTACTATAAACTGACGACTGACAACTATTAATTAATTCTTTATACGACTGTTTTTATAGTTTTTTTCGAACACGCCAACTATTTAATTCACTTTCTGTAGCGGAAATTGTTACCGTAACTTGAAACATATTGTTCTTTCGATCTTAGTGAGAGATGCACGAGGAGCTCATTGGATTATGATACTCGGAGCTTAATTGTTATCATTATCATAATATTTTTTCTTTCGAAACCTATAAACGTGTTGTCGAAGGTCACGAGAATGTTATTTTTTTTTCTACGTTAAAACACTGAGAGAATTCATGGTAATATGAACTATCGAGTGACAACTATTAATTAATTCTTTATGCGACTGTTTTTATACTTTTTTTCGAACACGCCAACTATTGAATTTACTTTATGTAGCGGAAATTGTTACCGTAACTTAAGGTAGTTCTGTCGGTACGCCGGAGTCATAAATCTCAGAGTCTATATGACATAAAAAATAATCATACGCATCACTTTGACTGCCTCAATAATAATATAAAAAATAATCGAGAATCCTTCGAAATTGTCGTGATCAAATTAAAACGATTATTTGTAAATAGTTGATATGTTTAGTGCGGATTTGACTTCATTTTTACGATAATTAGGTTAGGAAACGTCATTTGGTCCGGTATCGTACATTTTGACCTTGGTTCAATTAAACATTATTCCGGAGACTTCACCTTTTTTCATGATGTATCAAGTCCTGAATGATTTGCGCATCCGTAGTACTTTTTATTTTTTCTCTATCTTTGATCTAAGTATGTTAATTTTCGATTTAAAGATCAATTTTTCCAGTTCTCCCGTGAGCACCGTGTAAAAAGATCGATTTTCAAGTTTTAATTCTTCATTCAAATATTCGGTAAAAGCCTTCAAGATTTTGTGCACGTAAAATTGAATAGCTAAATTACAACATGTCAAAAATTCATGCATATGAGTTTGGATTGCCTTCGCGACAGAACTACCTTAAAACATATTGTTCTTTCGATCTTAGTGAGAGATGCACGAGGAGCTCATTGGATTATGATACTCGGGTAGAAACTCCAAGCTTAATTATTATCATTATCATAATATTTTTTCTTTCAAAACCTATAAACATGTTGTCGAAGGACACGAGAATGTTTTTTTTGTTTGTTTTTTTTCTACGTTAAAATACCGAGAGAATTCGTGGTACAAGCAACTATCGATTGACAACCATTAATTAATTCTTTATGCGACTGTTTTTACAGTTTTTTTTAACACGCCAACTATTTAATTTACTTTCTGTACCGGAAATTGCTACCGTAATTTGAAACATATTGTTCTTTCGACTGCAGTTCAATGAGTAATTTAAAAACATTGTGCATTCTATTGTACCGAAATGATAATAATAATAATAATTGAGATGCAAAAAAAATACTATTTATAGTCATGAACATCAAATTATTCTCTCAGTGCATTGTATTATGTTTCTTGGGTTGCTACAGCAAACTTAATTATTATAATTGTCATAATATTTTCTCCCGCAAGGAATTAATGTGTTCTTGACGGAGGCCTCGAGTTTTTTGTCCACAAGAAAAGATAAGAAGTCTTCTTATTTTAATGAATTTCAGTATATTTTGCATTTCACGTTTTTCGACGAGTTGCGCTGCAACACACGCGACATCTTCGGAAAACAAAGACTCGCATTGTCGTCGCAGTCGGCGTTTTTCTTTGTTGAATATAATTGAATGACGTGCGAATAGTAAGAATAGTCGATATAATGACGGATCATCTAGAGAATTGCGTTTATTTCATCAGGAACGTGTTGGTTGCACGTTGAACGTTAAACCGAATAGCAGCAGCACCGGCTGAGCCATCATAGGTGATGCTCACCTCGCGGTTTCGCAAGCCGGGCAACTCGCAATTGTTCCATCTATCGCATCGAACTCCCGGCCATACTATAGGCATATTCGTGTAACCAGCTTCTCTCTTTACGTAATACCTGTCGACGCCAGAGTCGAGAGACTCTAACTCACACTTGTGCGGGCCGATCTCGTTTTTCCAATCGATTTTCGCTTGCTTGTGATCTTCAGTCGTCACTATACTCAATAAATTACGACACTTCCCAAACCTTGTATTTTACTGTCAGTATACTGTCATTTATTTTATGACCGTCTTAATTTCATCAAATGTTTTACACACGTGTTAGGCTAAATTACTTTAAACTTGGCTATCGTTTTATTTACATTCGGCGTCCAGAACATAATTCATTTTTTTTTTGTAACTACGTAAAAAAAAATTATAATTTCCACAGTTTAAAAAAATATTTTTTTCTCGCTCATACTTGTGCCGGACGATCTTGTTTTTCCAATCGATTTCCGCTTGTTTGTGATCTTCTCGAGTTCTTCAGTCGTCACTATACTCAATCAATTACGATACTTCCCAAACCTGGTATTTTACTGTCAGTATTGTCATTTATTTTATGACCGTCTTAATTTCATCAAATGTTTTACACATGTGTTAGGCTAAATTACTTAAAACTTGGCTATCGTTTTATTTACATTCGGCGTCCAGAAAATAATTCAAATTTTTTTTTGTAACTACGTAAAAAAAAAATTATAATTTCCACAGTTTAAAAAAATATTTTTTTCTAGTATCATACTTGTGTCGGGCGATCTCGTTTTTCCAATCGATTTTCGCTTGTTTGTGATCTTCTCGTGTTCTTCAGTCGTCACTATATTGAATAAATTACGACACTTCCCAAACCTGATATTTTACTGTCAGTATTGTCATTTATTTTATGACCGTCTTAATTTCATCAAATGTTTTAGACATGTGTTAGGCTAAATTACTTTAAACTTTGTTATCTTTTAATCTACATTCGGCATCGAGAAAAAAATTCAAATTTTGTTTGTAAAAATTTTTTTTTTAAATCCAGAAAAAAATTCAAAATTTGTTTGTAAAAATTTTTTTTTAAGATTTTTAAAAAATTAAAATTTCCCAATAAAAAAAAATATTTTTTTCTAGTATCATACTTGTGCCGGACGATCTTGTTTTTCCAATCGATTTTCGCTTGTTTGTGATCTTCTCGTGTTCTTCAGTCGTCACTATACTGAATAAATTAAGACACTTCCCAAACCTGATATTTTACTGTCAGTATTGTCATTTATTTTATTATGACCGCCTTAATTTCATCAAATGTTTTACACACATCTTAGGCTAAATTACTTAAAACTTTATTATCATTTTATTTACATTCGGCGTCCAGAAAATACTTCAAATTTTTTTTTGTAACTACGTAAGAAAATCTTAAATTCCCACAGTTTTTTTAAAACTCAAACTGAAAAAAGTCGTGACTATATCTACTCAATGAATTACGACACTTCCCAAATCTGGTATTTTACTGTCAGTACCGTCATTTATTTTATGACCCTCTTAATTTCATTCAATGTTTTACATACATGTTAGGCTAAATAACTTCAAGCTTTGTTATCTTTTCATTTACATTCGGCGTCCAGAAAATATTTTTAATATTTTTTTCGTATCTACGTAAAAAAATCTTCAATTTTCACATTTTTTTTTAAATTCAAAATGAAAAACATTTTGTGTAGCTCACACTTGTGCCGGCCGACCTTGTTTTTACGATCGATTTTCGCTCGTTTGCCATTTTCTCGCGTTCTCCAGTCGTCACTATATCTACTCAATGAATTACGACACTTCTCAAACCTGGCATTTTACTGCCAGTACTGTGATTTATTTTATAACCATCTTAATTTCATCCAATATTTCACATACATGTTAGTCTAAGTTACTTTAAGCTTTATTATCTTGTAATTTACATTCGGCGTCCAGAAAATACTTCAAATATTTTCTTTGTAACAAAATAACAAAATTTTCAATTTCCACAGTATTTTAAAACTCAAAAATAAACATATATTTAATCGTCTTTCAAGATTAATTAACACAATGTTAATTATCAGCGCGCTATTTTAATCCAAGCCTTAAAATGTCAAAGTAACGGTGACTTACGATTGTTACATTACAATAATAATAATAATAATAATAGAGTCTATTTCCTCGAGTCTAGCGAATAAACTTCGTACACTTTTGTCGAATGAATCTTTTTTATTATACGTGCTAAACGAATAATCTGAAAGTTTCCGGCGTTTAACAAGTGTCTGTTTTTTAGACGTTCGATCTGACGAATAATTTATGTATCTCACTCGTTGCCGAGTTGGCGTTGTGTGTGTTAAACGCGGAGAGGAGAGTGCGAGGAACATGCATAGTGTACGCCTTGCGTTGGCTCTTATTAGTCAGAGACAGCCGTTGACATAGCTGGCGCGAGGCGGGAGCCGTTCCTATCGAAGCACGTGGCACAGGCTGTGCCAGCAGCAGAAGCAAAAGCAGCAGAAGCAGCAGCAGCAGCAGCAGCAGCGCCATAGCCGAAACGTTCGGCCGGCGTAGTCAGAATCGTGTCCCGAGCAGCAGAATACATAGCGCAGCAGCGATAGTTTTTTTTGTTTTTTTTTTTCTTTTCATTACGAATGCGCATGTTTTTGAATCGGTCGGTCAACCGTAGATATCGTCGAAGCTCGAAGAGTGTATTATCACTGGCGTGAAGCGAAAACGATACACTTTTCAACCCGAGGAAGCGAAGTTTCTTGCTGCGTCTTATTCCGGGCGAGGGTCAAACCATATCGCTATATCTGTACTATATAATAACGTTTATTATGTGATAACTGAAAAAATACGTACTACCAAACGACGGAAGCGAAGAAAACAGCATATAGAGTGAATGGAGAAAAATAATGGTCTTGAAATCGTTGGAATGCATACACGGAAAAAAAATGTTATTGATTCGATAAATCCATCGTTTGCGAACTGCCAAAAATAAGCGTTATCAACTTAATTTAAATTCCATACGAGGTCGAAACAATAACTCTAGAATAAGCAAAATAATATTTTATTATTTCAATGTCAAATGGGATTGAACGAATAAGATGTAGAGTTTATTCAAAAATACTTCTTTTTGGCAGCCCGCAATAGAATTTTTTTTTCAGTATTGGAAAATAAACAAAAATATAACAAATTTGCTAATGACAATAATTGTTATTATCACTATTTGTACATTTTGTACGTTTTATATCTTTGCTATATAATAACGTGTATTATGTGATAACTGAAAAAATACGCACTACCAAACGACGGAAACGAAGAAAACAGCATGTAAAGAGTGAATGGAGAAAAATAATGGTCTTGAAATCGTTGGAATGCAAAGATATAAGGAAAAAAAAACAAATGTAAATTAGGACGATATTTGTTAATGATAATAATTGTTATTATCACTATTTGTACATTTTATAAAAACCTTTTGACGTCTTCGGATTTTGTTCAAAATTTATTTCGTTGCATTCCGACGATCCATACTTCAACATCAACAAGAGAATTTATACGGAGCTGAAGTTCCGGGAAAATTTATGTTTATTTGTATGATAAATGTATCTCGGTTGGGTCTTCAATGTAAAGAGAAATTAATCAGGCTAACAAGAAGTGGACAGTAGCGGTAACAGTAGCTACGGCAATAGCCGCTCGGATATATATGCGACGGTAGTTTTGTCTTGATTCATATTCGGTCTCGGCATAACGTTACTATGAAACTCTGTTATACGCTCTGTTTTTAGCACAGAAATAAATAAAGAAAAAATTAGTACGAAGTTGTTGGACTTTTCGACATTAGGAAGTTTTTTTTACACAATCGATGTGTCTTCCATTAACCATGTCTTTTTTTAAATGTACAACCTTAAGGTAGTTCTGTCGCGAAGGCAATCCAAACTCATATGCATGAATTTTTGACATGTTGTAATTTAGCTATTCAATTTTACTTGCACAAAATCTTGAAGGCTTTTACCGAGTATTTGAATGAACAATTAAAACTTGAAAATCGATCTTTTTACACGATGCTCACGGGAGGACTGGAAAAATTGATCTTTAAATCGAAAATTAACATACTTAGATCAAAGATAGAGAAAAAATAAAAAGTACTACGGATTCGCAAATCATTCAGGAATTGATGCATCATGAAAAAAGGTGAAGTCTCCGGAATAATGTTTAATTAAACCAAGGTTAAAGTGCACGATACCGGCCCAGATGATGTTTCCTAACCTAATTATCGTAAAAATGAAGTCAAATCCGCACTAAACATATCAACTATTTACAAATAATCGTTTTAATTTGATTACGACAATTTCGAAGGATTCTCGATTATTTTTGATATTATTATTGAGGCAGTCAAAGTGATGCGTATGATTACTTTTTAATGTCATATAGACTCTGAGATTTATGACTCCGGCGTACCGACAGAACTACCTTAAGCTTCTTAAAATAGAATTGATATTCGGTGACGTTTGTTGTCCTTTCCCGGATATTATTATTACGCATTATTACATAAGCTTCCATTTAATAGATTTGGCAGTGCAAAATTAATTATAATAGCAGAAAAATTCGTCAAGAATCCAAGAGTAAATTTAGAATGTTAGCATTTTAAATATAATATCTCTCTATATTATAGAAAGATCTCGCCGCCGCCGCCGTGTCAAGAATCGAGGGACTTAGAATAATTCGGGCTCGGGGCTTGGGGCTTGGGGCTTGGCGCTAGGGGGTGGGACTAGCCCCAGCCCCTTCCGCCAAGCCCCAAGCTCGTATTTTTCTAAGTCCTTTGCCAAAAACATAAGTCCCCCCAAGGGTGGGTGGCACCCTTGCGGGGGGCACCCTCGGGGGGGGGGCACCCTTGAGTGGGAGCGATTGCGCGCGCGCGCATCGCACGAGCCACAATAAAATCCTAGTAAAGAATGTATAATAAAGAAACAGTTTCATTGTTTTAAAGAAACGTTCTCATTGGTTCAAAGAAACGTTTTCATTGATCTCTCTCGCACCTAACCTCACTTTTTTTGTTTTCCGCTTCTCCCGAACGAACGGCTTCGAGTTTCGAGGAGCCAGAAGCTTAGACTATTTCTGCCGTACTTCCTTACATACTCACAAAATTTGAGCTTTATCTGCCGCGTACTTCAGGAAAAAATAGGTTTCGAAATTTTGAGCTGGTAAGAAGAAGGTTCCATTGAATCAGAGACGATATCTTTATAATCAATGAAAAAGGTTCATTGGTTTAAAGAAATATTTCTTCGAATCAATGTCACTACTTTTCATTGAGTTTGAGAACATTCAAAGAAAATATAGTATTGAAATTCAAGTATTTCATTTCATTGGCAAAGATTTTCGTGAATCAATGAAACTTTTTCTCTCGGTGTGATTGGGGCAATTAATTTTTGAAACCTTATGTACATATGAGAAGGATCTGATACCTCATGCACAAAGAGAGAAGGATCTGATACTTTTTAACATATTTCTAGTAGAAATCATAAATTCCTGATAGAAGTTGCCATGACGCCACCTATCAAGAAGTACGAGAACTACAAGAATGTTTACCACGAAATATGGTAAAAAATTCTATGTATATGGTAGAAATTCTCATAGTTCTCGAACTGTTCGTCAGGTGTCGGCTATGGCTTACCAATACCAGCCGCGTTTGACAATTTTTACCACAGTGTCTAGTAAATTTTATCATATCCTTATCTCTCCGTGTATAATTAACGAGTAGTTGTCATAACCCAGTGAGTAGTTCTCCAACTACTTTTTTTTCTCAGTGTGTTAATTCATTCGGCTGAACTGCAGACTCGACAAATTCTCTACCAAATTTCCGTATGATGGATGACGCATACATTTTTCAGTTCAACAGGCAAATCAAGTGTAGCACAAGAATTCTTCAAGTAGTAGCGTGTTGCAGAAGAAGAATAGGTACAATAAAGTAGAAACGTACGAATGTGAAATTAGATGAGAGGCTAGAGAGTACCATATATATATATATATATATATCGTTCTCGTATATAAAGTGGGAAAAGGCACGAGTATAGGAAGCATAATGTGGAAGAAGAGTCGGAGAACGAGAGAATGAGAGAACGCGGCGGCGATGTTGGCAACACGTTTTAACTGTCAGCGGGGAAAACACGAGCGGGAAAAGCAGTAGCAGCTTCGCTGCACATACTCAGAGGGCTCTGGTATAACATCTATGTTCGCCGAGCGAGGATTGTACGCAGAGAAAGCGTGCCAAACAATTTCGTGTAACTGCATCAATAATACAGAGTACAACGGGGTGGCAATAGCGAGAGACTCGTTCGGAAATTGAAATTTCGATGTTCGCAAAAATGATACAACTGAATCGAGGAATTTTCAATTTGTTGAAGCTTCTATTTAGAAGCAGCAGAAAATGGTGAAAGTATCAATTCATTGTGAATAAATCATTTGAAGCTGAGAAAGGCCAAATACATATGGAGATGATATGCAGGTTGTCCAATATATTTTTGACAACTTTTAACGTGGTGCAGTTATTTTAACTCAAGTGTATTTCTATTATTAGAAATAGTATCGAGCGACTCACAGCTCGCTGAAACCCCGGGGCTTACGATCAATACTTACATAACAGCTCAATGTTATCACATATCGATAGTGCATGTGTCATTCATCATTGTTGTTATTATTAGGAATATTATTTTGTGACACAAAACCAGCTTATCGTTGAAAGTGAAAGAGACGTAATCAATAAGGTTAACTAGTTCATTGACTATAATTATTATTAATTACGAAATCTGGAAAAATCTAATGTATCCTTATTCTGTGCACTCAGAAAAAAAGTATAGTTAACATGACTAAATTCATATATTTAATTTGTATTTATTTTTATTAAGGGGAGGGAGTCAGATAAAAAAATTGATTTTGGAAATTCAATATCATCCAAATCCTATTGCATATAAAAATGCCCAATGCACTATATTGTTGGTGCTAGATGAAAGGATTTTTTTACTGTCGTCTGACTTGCATATGCTTTTCAATATTATCTTAAGCAAAGTTCTTAGGTTTTCCATTCTGCGCGTGATTCAGATCAAACTACTAGGCAGATTGGAATGGTTGATGTCTCATTTTCTTCTTCATGAAAAGATACACCGGCTAAATGGAGCAAAGTATTTTTTTTCATTCTGAAAGCAAAGTTAATCACTGATTTAGAAAATAGCATAAAATTTATTTATCAATAATTATGTCACTTAAAAAATATTACCTTTTATTAACATTTGCTCCATTTAGCCGGTGTATCTTTTCATGAAGAAGAAAATGAGACGTCAACCATTCCAATCTGCCTAGTAGTTTTATCTGAATCATGCGCAGAATGGAAAACCTAAGAACTTTGCTTAAGATAATTTTGAAATGCATATGCAAGTCAGACGACAGTAAAAAATCCTTTCATCGAGTACCAACAATATAGTGCATTGGGCATTTTTATATGCAATAGGATTTGGATGATATCGAATTTCCAAAATCAAGTTTTTTTACCCGACTCCCTCCCCTTAAGTAAAATTTGATTACCATGAAACATATATGGGGCATTCCATACCGATTCGATCTGGGTCGGACCCTCGACCTCTCGGATTTGGTCGAAAATTTTTTATATGATTGGACCAACTCCAAAAAGTACTGGAAAATTTTTTCAGATTTTTTTTTTCTTTTACGATTTTTTGAAGGTAACATATCGTTAGCCCAAATTTAAAAATCTGAAAAAATTCTCAAAAATTCTGCATGAAATAACAAAATTTTTGAGCCTAAAGCCAAAGTGGGCCGAGTTTTGCTTCTATTTTTTTTCTATAAAAAACTATAAAAAATTTAGAAACTAAAGAGGAAAAGTTATGAAATTTTTCTAAACTGCGAGTAGCACAAAATTATGAAAAAAACCATTTCTCGTGGAGTACAGGGTTGAGTCAGATAACAAAATTAGATTTGTTGTGCGGTAGAATCTAATTTGATTTTATTGTTTGTTCGTCTCAGCTGCACTCGGTGATCTTCAATTTTTTTTGTATTCGAAGGTGCGATCGCTTTTTAAATAATCATCATTGACATCTTATATTATCAATGGAATCCTTTGATTAGCGCGGCTTGTCAATTCTGATTCATGCGTATTTTTTTCGAAATAGGAAAAACTATTCGATAAGAATGTTATATAATTCTAGAAATTGCTGTATTACAAATAATAAAAAAACATGAAAATTGAAATTTTCACAGCACTTCCTCTTTTTTTTTCCATAAACATTCTTCCGCAAGAAATTATATCGTTATTATTTGGCTTCCTCATAGAGAAACTCTGTTTTGCGATTCCGGCCTGATTTAACAGTGAACATATTTTGTATGAATCGCATTTTTTTTTACGAAAAGAAAGCACTTGCAGAAGAAAGCAATATTTTAGAAAAACTTGATAACTTTTCCTCTTTCGTTTCTAACATTTTTAATAGTTTTTTATAAAAAAAAAAAATAGAAGCAAAATTCGACCTACTTTGGCTTTAGGCTCAAAAATTTTGTTATTCCATGCAGAATTTTTGAGAATTTTGTCAGATTTTTAAATTTCGGCTAACGATATGTTACCTTTAAAAAATCGTAAAAAAAAAATAAATAAATGAAAAAAAATCTGAAAAATTTTTCCAGTACTTTTTGGAGTTGGTTCAATCATATAAAAAATTTTCGACCAAATCCGAGAGGTCGAGGGTCCGACCCAGGTCGAATCGGTATGGAATGCCCCATATGTATTTTATTGAAATGACGGTCACTGAAAAATATTTTAATTTGTTGCTACTAAATTCTTTATTTACCCGAAAAAAAACATGCAATTAAATTGACGAAATTCCAGTATCCAATTCTTCTTATTTAATCGATCTAAAATTTTCTTTTAATACAATTTATATTTATTTGCTTTAAACCCTTGGTTGGCATTGACGTAATTGTCCGTCAATAAGATATGGGTAGCGAGTAGCTCGTGCCAGCGAAGGGGTTAATTGTTGTGGTACATATATCCGAAACAGATTAATTTATTCAAATCAACGTTTATTTGGTAACATTAATTTGGTAAACAAAAATTATATTTGTCACTACTAAACGTTATCGTTTATTTAAATTGACCCTGTTCGAAGATTCAGCTGTATAATCAGATATTGGATTCACTGTTTTCAATATCCTCATTGTTGCTTCCTGTTCGTAATCAACAATACCAAACATCATTAAAATGATACACTGCTGTAATGCAGTGTATCATTTTAATACCTATACACGTATAGGTCGTATAGGTTTAAGGTAGTCGAGTAGTGTCGAGTTCGCATAAGTTTTCGAAAAACGAGAGGGAATTGCAAAGACTTCTCGATAATCCAAAAATCTGAAAAAAATCATGCATATTAAAGGTGTGGAAAAGATTAATTTTGCATAATAATAATTCCAAAATTTTATTAACAAATTGATGAAAAATAAAATTGTTCAAAAAATCTTTCAACAACCTAATTTTTTTTTCGACAAAAAAAAATTTCTTCATTTTTCTGAACACGCATGAATTTTTTCAAATTTTTTAATTCGCTTTGAATTACTCGTTTTTTACATGGGGAAAATCTCAAAATTCAAAGTGAATTTAAAAAATTTAAAAAATTCATGCGTGTTCAGAAAAATGAAGAAATTTTTTTTTGTCGAAAAAAAAATTAGGTTGTTGAAAGATTTTTTGAACAATTTTATTTTTCATCAATTTGTTAATAACATTTTGGAATTATTATTATGCAAAATCAATCTTTTCCACACCTTTAATATGCATGATTTTTTTCAGATTTTTGTATTATCTAGAAGTGTTTGCAATTCCCTCTCGTTTTTCGAAAACTTATGCGAACTCGATACTAGTCGAAAGAACTACCTTAAGGTTCGAATCCCGCAAGCAGAACTTTCAGGAGATCGTCCTGAAAAAATTTCGCCTGTCAATTATTGCCTTTTTATTTCCAATATCAATAAAATAATATTATTAGTATTATTGCATAATTATCCATTGTAAAAGATAGTCCTGTAATTAATTATTAATTTCCACATTGTTTATACTGAGCAGGATAAAAAAAAATATTTAAATCGAAAATCTATTTATAATATTTTAATTACTCAACTGAAATAAAATAATTTACTTAAAATACATATAGTATAGTTAGTCCAGTATTAATTCAGTATAGTTCGGTCTATTCGATTTTTTATCTGGACGTATACAGCAGATAAATTTTTCATTTATTAAAGGTCGATTTTACCATAAAACACTCTACCAGATCCATTCACAAACACTTGATTCGTCGCTCGGGACGTGAATACGAATGAAATTCTTGTAAAACAGTAAAGCACAACGAATTTTTCAGTTACGGACCAGATGTCACGACAAATCAAATGTCAAACGTAAGTGTTTTCTTTTTCTTTTTTTTTTAGCTTTGTAGACGAGCTCTAGTGTATCTATACTTAGAAATGTAGAGGAACGAACAGCTGAGCTCCCCAGGAACCTGAAAGAGTTTCACTAAAAAAAATGAGGCTCAGTTGTCGCGTAGGCGTTGAGGTCAACGTCCAATGGTGTATGGCTGCATGGGGGATAAGCTCAGTTAGGGGAATGGAACAAAAAAAAGAAAAACTCTCCGAATAATAATGATGTTATTATCATTTACAAATTTAATAACCATATGACAGGAAAGAGTCGTATTACTTTTAGGACATTATCGTACGGTATACTCGTTAGGTGCCTGGACAATAGAGATTCCATTAGGGCCAGGTTACAACCCATAAAGACTTCCATCATATCATTCGCCGCTCAAATAAAAAAAATAGTATGAAAAGAGTATTAGAATAGTATTCAAAATGGAAAGTATGAAATATGCTTAAGAAAGCTGCTACTTAATTCTCGAAAAAAGATACTTGAATATCTTTTCGTATATTAAATTCATGCTTAATATGAATTTTACATTTCACACTTAATACTCGAATATGAGTATAATTGGAGTCTAGATCTGGACTCAAATCGTGATATCCATATCGGGCCCCAGTAAGGAAACCTCAATGGGTCACATTTATATTTTGTCAGGTATTCCACTAAAGACATGACAAATTAGGGTATTACTACAACCCGCCAGAGTTAACCAGGTGAGCCGTTGCTAAATAGACATTTTATACACACAAATGAATGTATAAAATAGACATTTTATGCACTCAAATGAATGTGTAAAATGTCTATTAGACATTTTATAGCTAAATGGACATTTTATACACTCAAATGAATGTATAAAATGTCTATTTAACAATGGCTGGCGGTCGGTATAGATGTTCATATGTGGTATAGGTGCTTCGGCGAATGACGGCTTATGACTTTTTTTCTTTTTTTTGGGTTTAACGTTTCGCCCTGATCAGGGCCTCTTCAGAAACCATTTATTGATGTTATATTCGATGAGTTTGTGACCTCATACTTGTTTATGTCTCACATTTGTATATTTGCTGTTTGACAAATAGATCTTTTCCAGTGCTTTGTGATTGGTGACCGGGCTCCCCGGTCTTATAGGTTAAGCCTGTCTGTGTTGTATGTTCTTAAAAGTTTAACACTATGGCTTCTTTCTTTTACATTGCACTCATATTTATTTTTATTTTTAACTTTTGAGACCGGAGAGTCCGGTCACCACGAGGTCACATTTTTAACTCAAAGAGTTAAAAATGTGCACCTATACCACATATCCTTCATAAACGGCTAAAGCAACACATAACAATGGTATAGATGTTCTCTGACTTTCCAGCGCTCGAATATCGCTCGTGTAGAAATGGGTCTGTGTAGAGATGGGAGGTGTCGAACTCGGATGGTGTAGACATGGATCGTGTAGAAGTGTGCCGTGGCGAACTTACCCGACTAGAAATTCAGTTATGGGGAATATCAGGGCCGGACCTGGTAACCGGATTCTAAATCCAAGGCCCCTGTCTGGCTACCTTATACGGCCCTGATTGGAAATGTAACGCTTTGGCACATCAGGGCCAGTTCAAGTTTACCACATAAGGACCTGATAAATATAATCATAGATATATAAATACATATACTTATCTTTATATTAAATAAAAAAATTAATTATTAATTTCCGCGCATTATGCCGCAATATGAACAATAATATTCTATTAATATTACAAAAGAAAAAAAAACAAGTCGTCTTCAGATACGGTTTTTTGTAACATCATTCGGGAAGTGATGCACGCGGGATTTGAACCTAAGACCTACGGGACCTACCTATTTACCTAACTACCTAACCGAGCACGCTAACCACTAGACCAAACCGACTATGTGGATATCTCGTACAGTATTTCCATAATAGTTCAATTTACTATTTATTTAAATAATAGTTCAGTTTTTAACGTAACTAATTAGGAATTTGAACTTAAAATTTGTAAATTCAAAATGACGGGTTTAAAATTAAAAACATATTGAATGCGACATTTTGATTTTATAAATGATATTCTTAATTCCGCCAATATTTCGATCAGGTCTACCTTATCTATGCCAGGTCTGAACCTGAATATGGAATACCTTGTCAGGTCTACCTTAATTTTTCCCGATCTGGCCCTGAATAAGATACACCTTATCAGGTCAACCTTCCCTTTGCCAGATCCGGTCCTATTAAGGTACATCTTATCAGGTCTACCTTATCTATGCCAGATCTGGACCTGAATAGGGAATACCTTATCAGGTCAACTTTCCCTATGCCAGGTCCGGTCCTAATAAGGTGCACCTTATCAGGGCAACCTTTCCAATGCCAGATCCGGTTCTAATAAGGTACACCTTATCAGGTCAAACTTATCCATGCCAGATCAGGCCCAAATGTGACGGCAGGGCTGCCCTACCAGATTTCTAGTCGGGTATGTCGTGACAAATATTGTGGCGTCGAACTATGTTGAGTTCGACTTTTCCGTGGCATACTAGTTCTGTGCAAAGTTTTGTAGTGCACAAGTTTCCCAATGTAATCTTTCGACGTGAGTATTGCTACTGTGGAGGATTAATCTCATGCAGAAATATAGTTGGGGCTCCAACTTGGCCCTTTCTAGAT
This sequence comes from Ephialtes manifestator, assembly GCA_963970395.1. Lineage (NCBI taxonomy): Eukaryota > Metazoa > Arthropoda > Insecta > Hymenoptera > Ichneumonidae > Ephialtes > Ephialtes manifestator. The sequence continues at coordinate 18,415,118 of OZ019981.1, read as the reverse complement.
TGCCCTAATTGTAGTAGGGGCCCTGCTAGGCTAGTCACGTTTGAAAGTACTGCCCTTTAGAGGCTCAATATGGTCGACCCTAGTGAGGGTTCCACATTTAAGCCTGGTTAGGCCCCGAAGTTTGTCGTGGCCGCCTCTGTTGAACCTAGTAGGGTTCTAGAGTAGATTCCCCATTGTGGATGCCACGTTTATACCTAAAAAGGCCCCTTATTTAATCGCGGCTGCCCGAACTAATTTCTGCACGGGATGTTTGTCGAATTAATTGTTGGTAGAATTTCTATATAACAATGTTACTTGTGTACAATTTCCTTGTGTGCTGTTCTTGTCATATGCAATTCCGTCATGCGGATTAAGGGATCTATTCAGTGTGAAAAAAAAAATCGATTTTTTTTTTCGTCTTGTCCATTAGTATATACGGTCAAAAACGTCCTCTCAAATTTTTAAAGCGAAATTCGAAATACTTCGCTGGCACACTTTACGGACCTGGCATCGCCGATTAGTAAGTACACAATTTAGGTATATGAAATTTCTACACTCGAAACTTTAAACGCGTTTTTCTCGAAGTGACATTTTTCAAAACGGTGGACATTCTCCAGGGAACAGTTTTCAAGCGATTGTTTTCAAATGTTAGGAGAACATTTTTCACGCTACTCTCTATCGTGCTATGGAAGCTTTTTTTTTTAATCTACCCATTTTTTTAAAAAGTAAAACTGTCGAAAAAAACGGCTAAAATCGGTATTTTTTGTTCAAACCGCCGCGATTTTGTCAATTTTGATTTTAAAAAAGCCTCCATAGCGCGATAGCCAATCGCATACTAATAATCCTTTGGGTTTTTTTTTAGATCAAATTTGCGACCCCTAGGATGTCCATCATGAGGCTATCTTTTTTATCAACATTATTTTCAACAATTAAAAAAGAATATTTAAACAACAAAAATCGTCTTATAAAAAATCATTTTCTGTCATTCATGATTACCTTAATATGTCATAAAAATTTCAGATTGATCGGCGTATAGTAAACGTCCGAAAAAAAATCGTGAATATAGGCTATTTTTCGGGTCATCACACTGGAAAGATCTCTTAAGCGCGTGGAGTGAAAATCTGTGTAGAACCGCGCGTGACAAATGGTTCTGTGTAGAGATGGTTTCTGTAGAACTGACGCATTGCCCTTTGAACTGTGGCCAGTTTAGTAGGGCTGTGCCTAGATTTCCATACCAGGCCCCTAATAGAATCGGGGCAAACTAGAAAGGGCTAAGTAGGAGACCCAAATTTTTTTCTTTTCATGGGGAATTGAACAATGCATTCTGACCGTTAGTTGCCAGTGTGAGCGAATCGTCGGTTCGGTGCAGCTCCGGGTGGTCGTTATCAAGCAAAAACCTAGTTTAAACCTTGTTTCGAGGGTGATGCGGGGTTTCGGTTGGTTGCCGGGTGGAAGGTGTCTGGTTGTGTGGCCATTCTCTGCCCCGAGCTGCCAGTGAAATTGGTTAATTAGTTTTCGCGCAGGTCATTGGACCGGTTATACGACTTTCCGGAATGGCGCTGCTATATTGTATGAGTTCAGACACAGGAAAAGCGAGTTGTTATTTTACATGCGTATTAGAAGCTACTTGCCCAAAGTTACCCATTTTTAGGTGAGCTAAAAATTTAAGTGAACGAAAAAAAACCTTTCTCTGTGTCTCTTGAAGAATTTGAATAGAAACGAGTAATGCACCATTTTACCCACCTTAAAGACTCTTTTCCGTCAACGTTTAGTTCGAGTTACTCGCACATTTCTCCGCACTATAACTGAAAAAAAAAAGTCATTGATTAAATAAATCAATCGTTTGCGGACTGAAAAACAAGCTCAAATTATCGACTTAATTTTAATTCTAATTCCTCCAATTCCATACGAGATCGAAACAATAACTCTAAAATAAGCAAAACAATGTTTTATTATTTCAATGTTAAATGGGATTGAACGAATACGAACTAGAGTTAATTAAAAAATACTTCTTTTTGGCAGCCCGAAATAGAATTTTTTTTCAGTGTAGTGATTTATGTAACAGCGGCAAAAAACCGAAAAATAAAAACATGGTGGCCACGGTCAGGGAAAACCGGGAAAAGTCAGGGAAATAAAAAATTGATCAGGGTATCAGAGAAAAGTCAGGGAATATCGAAATTAGTCAGGGAAAAAGTAGATTGTTGCCAAAGTTTCAATAACTGAATAAAAATCCATAAAAGAAAGACTTGGAAAAAAAACAACCGAAAAATATTTGAAAAGAAAAAAAGGCAAATAAAAATTGATATAAACATTATAACAGAAATCTATTCGAACAAATCGAAGCACTCAACAAAAAAGTTAAAAAGTGTTATATAATACTAAAATAATTATTACACTTCACATCAGTATTTAATCGGACTTAAAGCATTGTAATTCCAAAGAACGTTTATGTTTTGGAAAAGAAAATATATCTTCAAAAGTACTATTCGTTGTTGATCGAGAAATAAATAACTCATCAAAAACGCGTATCTGTTTTTAATACATTTTTTTAAATTCGCGTTATAAATTTTTTAGTAGAAATTTCGGTCAGGGAAAATTGATAAGTTAGTCAGGGAAAAATCAGGGAAAAGTAAGGGAATTTTTTACGAAAAAAAAAAAACGGCTACCATGAAAAAGTTTTCGTGTTTCTAATATATACACGTTAACCTAAATCCAGCTGATAAATTCTACTGAATGCGAGATATCCATATACGATAAGAATACTGCGCGCACAAATAACAATGAGAAATAATTTTTTGAAACATATTATTCCAGAATGATCATTACTTTTCGCTACTAGCGCTGCTCTGTTGCTCTTGCAGCCTGTGCTGGACTGGTATTTTAAAAAAACCACCGCGAATGCGCGGTGGCCCATAATTTCTAGCCTGCTGCAAGAGGCAACTTTTCTCATCGCAATGTCCAAAGTTTCAATAACTGAATAAAAATCCATAAAAGAAAGACTTGGAAAAAAAAACAACCGAAAAATATTTGAAAAGAAAAAAAGGCAAATAAAAATTGATATAAACATTACAACATAAATCTATTCGAACAAATCGAAGCACTCAACAAAAAAGTTTAAAAAGTGTTATATATTACTAAAATAAGTATTACACTTCACATCAGTATTTAATCGGATTTAAAGCATTATAATTCCAAAGAACGTTTATGTTTTGAAAGAGAAAATATATCTTCAAAAGTACTATTCGTTGTTGATCGAGAAATAAATAACTAATCAAAAACGCGTATCTGTTTTTAATACATTTTTTTTTATTCGCGTTATAAATTTTTTAGTAGAAATTTCGGTCAGGGAAAATTGATAAGTTAGTCAGGGAAAAATCAGGGAAAAGTAAGGGAATTTTTTACGAAAAAAAAAAATCGGCTACCATGAAAAAGTTTTCGTGTTTCTAATATACATACACGTTAATTTAAATCCAGCTGGTAAATTCTACAGAATGCGAGATATCCACATACGATAAGAATACTACGCGCACAAATAACAATGAGAAATAATTTTTTGAAACATATTATTCCAGAATGATAAAATAAATGAAAAATAAATGAAAAATATTTGAAAAGAAAAAAAGGCAAATAAAAATTGATATAAACATTACAACATAAATCTATTCGAACAAATCGAAGCACTCAACAAAAAAGTTTAAAAAGTATAATATAATACTAAAATAATTATTACACTTCACATCAGTATTTAATCGGATTTAAAGCATTATAATTCCAAAGAACGTTTATGTTTTGGAAAAGAAAATATATCTTCAAAAGTACTATTCGTTGTTGATCGAAAAATAAATAACTTATCAAAAACGCGTATCTGTTTCTAATACATTTTTTTTAATTCGCGTTATAAATTTTTTAGTAGAAATTTCGGTCAGGGAAAATTGATAAGTTAGTCAGGGAAAAATCAGGGAAAAGTAAGGGAATTTTTTACGAAAAAAAAAACGGCTACCATGAAAAAGTTTTCGTGTTTCTAATACATACACGTTAATTTAAATCCAGCTGATAAATTCTAGTGAATGCGAGATATCCACATACGATAAGAATACTACGCGCACAAATAACAATGAGAAATAATTTTTTGAAACATATTATTCCAGAATGATCATTATTTTTCGCTACTAGCGCTACTCTGTTGCTCTTGCATCGCCTGTGCTGGACTGGTATTTAAAAAAAACCACCGCGAATGCGCGGTGGCCCATAATTTCTAGCCTGCTGCAAGAGGCAACTTTTCTCATCGCAATGTCCAAAGTTTCAATAACTGAATAAAAATCCATAAAAGAAAGACTTTGAAAAAAAACAACCGAATAATATTTGAAAAGAAAAAAAGGCAAATAAAAATTGATATAAACATTATAACAGAAATCTATTCGAACAAATCGAAGCACTCAACAAAAAAGTTTAAAAAGTGTAATATAATACTAAAATAATTATTACACTTCACATCAGTATTTAATCGGATTTAAAGCATTATAATTCCAAAGAACGTTTGTGTTTTGAAAGAGAAAATATATCTTCAAAAGTACTATTCGTTGTTGGTCGAGAAATAAATAACTCATCAAAAACGCGTATCTGTTTTTAATACATTTTTTTTAATTCGCGTTATAAATTTTTTAGTAGAAATTTCGGTCAGGGAAAATTGATAAGTTAGTCAGGGAAAAATCAGGGAAAAGTAAGGGAATTTTTTACGAAAAAAAAAAACGGCTACCATGAAAAAATTTCCGTGTTTCTAATACATACACGTTAATTTAAATCCAGCTGGTAAATTCTACAGAATGCGAGATATCCACATACGATAAGAATACTACGCGCACAAATAACAATGAGAAATAATTTTTTGAAACATATTATTCCAGAATGATCATTATTTTTCGCTACTAGCGCTGCTCTGTTGCTCTTGCAGCCTGTGCTGGACTGGTATTTAAAAAAAACCACCGCGAATGCGCGGTGGCCCATAATTTCTAGCCTGCTGCAAGAGGCAACTTTTCTCATCGCAATGTCCATGGGGATGGAGAACGAGAAAGGTAAACAATACACGAGTGTACGAGAATACGTTCGACCTAATTTTTCTACCGAACGACACACAGCCGTAACAAAAAAGATCAATAATCTATTGTTACTGTTATTGTTGTTTATTGTTAGTTTTAAAAAAAGATGCGTTTGTATAAATTTCCCGTCATAATTGTATAAATTTATTACTGAAATTCCTTTAAGCCAACGTAACTTTTTTATTATCAGTATTTCAAGCATCAGAACCGTCTCGTGGAACAAAATCTTCATACATCATATAAAAGCTGTATCGACACATGTCACTCATACCGTAAATAATAGATCTCGTGACAAAAACGAGATTGTCACCATCGCTGTGTTTGAATGTAAATGACAAGTCCTTTTGTCTTTAGTCGCCCGACTTATATATAGAAAGCCACCTGGGCACTTTCATCCGAAACGAAAGCGCAAACATTATTGTACTGTAATTACACAAAAATTTCGACAATTACTCACAGCATCTTCGTTGAAGAAGAAAATAAATTTAAAGGACACTGTTAAAAATATTTTACTAATATATGTATTGAAAGTTCTTTTTCAGATACGGTATATTAAATTTTATTTAATAATAAAATTTTATTTAATATACCGTAGTATTTTATTTAATATACCATATTAAATTTTATTTATTTTTATTTAATATCCCGTTTTTTAAATATATTAAATTTTATTTAATATACAGATATGTTGTAAAGTTCCAATAATTATATTATAAACACAACAAAAAAAAAAATCTTTTATGAAGTGTTTAGTATACTGTATATTAATTTTACAACATTTTTTTAATATCAATTAATATTTGTATATTAAATTTAATATACGCGTATCTGGAAAAAAACTTCCAAAACTTTATATTACACTGTTAAAAATATTTTGAAAATTAATATATGTATTGGAAGTTCCTTTCCAGATACGGTATATTAAATTTAATTTAATATACAGATATATTGTAAAGTTCCAATAATTATATTATAAACACAAATTTTATGAAGTGTTTAGTATACTGTATATTAATTTTGCAACAATTTTTTTATATATTAATTAATATTCGTATATTAAATTTAACATACGCGTATCTGCAAAAAAACTTCCAATACTTAATATTAATTGTCATACAAAAAATTCTAACAGTGGATAAAAGCAAACATAAAACTTGGGCTGAGAGGATCTCGACGTTTTCGAAAATTTGAGAATCTCACTTGACGTCCGTTTACCGAAACGTCGGTTCTCAAGTACATAGGACACCCCGACTCATGGATGCATGCTGCTTCTGCTGTTGCTGTCCAGAAGAGTGCTGAAAGTGCTGAAAACAGTTGGTGGGAGAGACAGGGTGAGGAAGAGCTTGCGAAGGGGACGTCTGATGGCGATAGAGAGACAAGCGAAAACGGAAGAGTGAAAAAGAGACGGAGAAGATACGGCGAAGTGAGGACGGCGTATATAGGGAAAACGCGCAAGCATATAGTCGACAGCGTCGATGCGGGAATGCCGTTGGCTGATGTCTGGCTTCGTACGGGAGTAGACTACTTGGCCGTTCCCACACAAAAATGCTTACGTTGCTTCGACGTGGCGACCTCCTCGTTGGCATCGAGGAATGAGAGGTAAACCCTCTATGTATGGGTGTATGTCTGTGATGTACACGCGCAGTTTAACTTGGTCGGATATCCTGTGAAGGCCAAGAACCTGATAGAGACAGATAAGCCATCGTCTCTCTTCTTCTGCAGTGAATGCAACTGTGTTTTTTTTTATCTTCGCATCTTACCTCCTTTCTCTCAGCTTTGCAACTTTTGTTCGGAACTGTCGCGATCTTTCAACGAATATCCACATATTATTCAGCTTAAATGCCGATAATTTATAATAGAATATGAAGTCACTTTGACCTACGACAAAAAGAAATGGAAAAGTGGTTTATGCTATTAAGTATTGAATTTGGCAATAAATACTGAAACTGGCACAAACGGAATATTAACTTTATCTACATCATCCATATTCTGTCGAAATAAAAATATTCGTCTGATCCTAAAGACTTGGACCAGCTCGTCGATGTAGAAAAGAAGAAAACAAGATCCGTTATCTTTGTTTTTTGTTTTTTTTTTTTGGGAACGGTCCAGAAATGAGACATTACCGCAGAAATTCTTACCATATAGACAGAAATAAAAGAGAAAAAAAACAGAATATCAATCGATATTACATTGATAGTATGTTACGTGGCTCGATGATTACCGTCGACATGACGAATTGTTTATAGGTGGCCCAACGATCTTTAGTATTTCCCATTTGATTAACACGTAAAAAATTGAGGAATGAGAGGTAAACTCTCTATCCTGTGAAGGTCAAGAACCTGATAGAGACAGATAAGCCATCGTCTCTCTTCTTCTGCAGTGAATGCAACTGTGTTTTTTGTTATCTTCGCATCTTACCTCCTTTCTCTCAGCTTTGCAACTTTTGTTCGGAACTGTCCCGATCTTTCAACGAATATCCACATATTATTCAGCTTAAAAGCCGATAATTTATAATAGAATATGAAGGCACTTTGACCTACGACAAAAAGAAATGGGAAAGTGGTTTATGTTATTAAGTATTGAATTTGGCAATAAATACTGAAACTGTCACAAACGGAATATCAACTTTATCTACATCATCCATATTCTGTCGAAATAATAATATTCGTCTGATTTTAAAGACTTGGACCAGCTCGTCGATGTAGAAAAAAAGAAAACAAGATCAGTTATCTTTGTTTTCTTTTTTTTGGCAACGGCCCAGAAATGAGGCATTAACGCAGAAATTCTTACCATACAGACAAAAATGAAAGAGAAAAACAACAAAATGTCAATCGATATTACATTGGTAGTATGTTACGTGGCTCGATGATTACTGTCGACATGACGCCGAACCTAATTGCTCGAATTTATGACATATTTTCAATTCGTCTCTGGAAGCTCGTTCGAACTTTCCCTATGAGGTAAGCCCTCTATGTATGGGTGTGTGTCTGTGATGTACACGCGCAGTTTAACTCGTCGCGTATCCTGTGAAGGCCAAGAACCTGACAAAGACAGATAAGCCATCGTCTCTCTTCTTCTGCAGTGAATGCAACTGTGTTTTTTGTTATCTTCGCATCTTACCTCCTTTCTCTCAGCTTTGCAACTTTTGTTCGGAACTGTCGCGATCTTTCAACGAATATCCACATATTATTCAGCTTAAAAGCCGATAATTTATAATAGAATATGAAGTAACTTTGACTTACGACAAAAATAAATGGAAAAGTATTGAATTTGGCAATAAATGCTGAAACTGTCACAAACGGAATATCAACTTTATCTACATCATCCATATCCTGTCGAAATAATAATATTCGTCTGATCCTAAAGACTTGGGCCAGCTCGTCAATGTAGAAAATAAGAAAACAAGATCAGTTATCTTTGTTTTTTTTTTTTGGCAACGGCCCAGAAATGAGGCATTAACGCAGAAATACTTACCGTACAGACAGAAATGAAAAAGAAAGAAAAAACCAGAATGTCAATCGATATTACATTGGTAGTATGTTATGTGGCTCGACGATTACCGTCGACATCACGCTGAACCTAATTGCTCGAATTTATGACATATTTTGAATTCGTCTCTGGAAGCTCGTTCGAACTTTCCCTATGAGGTAAACCCTCTATGTATGGGTGTGTGTCTGTGATGTACACGCGCAGTTTAACTTGCTCGCGTATCCTGTGAAGGCCAAGAACCTGACAAAGACAGATAAGCTATCGTCTCTCTTCTTCTGCAGTGAATGCAACTGTGTTTTTTGTTATCTTCGCATCTTACCTCCTTTCTCTCAGCTTTGCAACTTTTGTTCGGAACTGTCGCGATCTTTCAACGAATATCCACATATTATTCAGCTTAAAAGCCGATAATTTATAATAGAATATGAAGTCACTTTGACCTACGACAAAAAGAAATGGAAAAGTGGTTTATGCTATTAAGTATTGAATTTGGCAATAAATACTGAAACTGTCACAAACGGAATATCAACTTTATCTACATCATCCATATTCTGTCGAAATAAAAATATTCGTCTGATCCTAAAGACTTGGACCCGCTCGTCGATGTAGAAAAAAAGAAAACAAGATCAGTTATCTTTGTTTTCTTTTTTTTTGGCAACGGCCCAGAAATGAGGCATTAACGCAGAAATACTTACCGTATAGACAGAAATGAAAGAGAAAAAAAAACAGAACGTCAATCGATATTACATTGGTAGTATGTTATGTGGCTCGATGATTACCGTCGACATGACGCCGAACCTAATTGCTCGAATTTATGACATATTTTCAATTCGTCTCTGGAAGCTCGTTCGAACTTTCCCTATGAGGTAAACCCTCTATGTATGGGTGTGTGTCTGTGATATACACGCGCAGTTTAACTTGCTCTCGTATCCTGTGAAGGCCAAGAACCTGACAAAGACCGATAAGCCATCGTCTCTCTTCTTCTGCAGTGAATGCAACTGTGTTTTTTGTTATCTTCGCATCTTACCTCCTTTCTCTCAGCTTTGCAACTTTTGTTCGGAACTGTCGCGATCTTTCAACAAATATCCACATATTATTCAGCTTAAAAGCCGATAATTTATAATAGAATATGAAGGCACTTTGACCTACGACAAAAAGAAATGGGAAAGTGGTTTATGTTATTAAGAATTGAATTTGGCAATAAATACTGAAACTGTCACAAACGGTATATCAACTTTATCTACATCATCCATATTCTGTCGAAATAAAATATTCGCCTGATCCTAAAGACTTGGACCAGCTCGTCGATGTAGAAAAAAAGAAAACAAGATCAGTTATCTTTGTTTCTTTTTTTTTTTTTTTTTTTTGGCAACGGCCCAGAAATGAGGCATTAACGCAAAAATTCTTACCATACAGACAGAAATGAAAGAAGAAAAAACAGAATGTCAATCGATATTACATTGGTTGTATGTTACGTGGCTCGATGATTACCGTCGACATGACGAATTGTTTATAGGTGGCCCAACGATCTTTAGTATTTCCCATTTGATTAACACGTAAAAAATTGAGGAATGAGAGGTAAACTCTCTTTCCTGTGAAGGCCAAGAACCTGATAGAGACAGATAAGCCATCGTCTCTCTTCTTCTGCAGTGAATGCAACTGTGTTTTTTTTGTTATCTTCGCATCTTACCTCCTTTCTCTCTGCTTTGCAACTTTTGTTCGCAACTGTCGCGATCTTTCAACAAATATCCACATATTATTCAGCTTAAAAGCCGATAATTTATAATAGAATATGAAGGCACTTTGACCTACGACAAAAAGAAATGGAAAAGTGGTTTATGTTATTAAGTATTGAATTTGGCAATAAATACTGAAACTGTCACAAACGGAATATCAACTTTATCTACATAATCCATATTCTGTAGAAATAAAATTTTCGTCTGATCCTAAAGACTTGGACTAGCTCGTCGATGTAGAAAAAAAGAAAACAAGATCAGTTATCTTTGTTTTCTTTTTTTTGGCAACGGCCCAGAAATGAGGCATTAACGCAGAAATACTTACCGTACAGACAGAAATGAAAAAGAAAGAAAAAACCAGAATGTCAATCGATATTACATTGGTAGTGTGTTATGTGGCTCGACGATTACCGTCGACATGACGCTGAACCTAATTGCTCGAATTTATGACATATTTTCAATTCGTCTCTGGACGTTCGTTCGAACTTTCCCTATGAGGTAAACCTTCTATGTATGGGTGTGTGTCTGTGATGTACACACGCAGTTTAACTTGCTCGCGTATCTTGTGAAGGCCAAGAACCTGACAAAGACAGATAAGCCATCGTCTCTCTTCTTCTGCAGTGAATGCAACTGTGTTTTTTGTTATCTTCGCATCTTACCTCCTTTCTCTCAGCTTTGCAACTTTTGTTCGGAACTGTCGCGATCTTTCAACGAATATCCACATATTATTCAGCTTAAAAGCCGATAATTTATAATAGAATATGAAGTCACTTTGACTTACGACAAAAATAAATGGAAAAGTATTGAATTTGGCAATAAATGCTGAAACTGTCACAAACGGAATATCAACTTTATCTACATCATCCATATCCTGTCGAAATAATAATATTCGTCTGATCCTAAAGACTTGGACCAGCTCGTCAATGTAGAAAAAAAAGAAAACAAGATCAGTTATCTTTGTTTTTTTTTTGGCAACGGCCCAGAAATGAGGCATTAACGCAGAAATACTTACCGTACAGACAGAAATGAAAAAGAAAGAAAAAACCAGAATGTCAATCGATATTACATTGGTAGTATGTTATGTGGCTCGACGATTACCGTCGACATCACGCTGAACCTAATTGCTCGAATTTATGACATATTTTCAATTCGTCTCTGGAAGCTCGTTCGAACTTTCCCTATGAGGTAAACCCTCTATGTATGGGTGTGTGTCTGTGATGTACACGCGCAGTTTAACTTGCTCGCGTATCCTGTGAAGACCAAGAACTTGATAGAGACAGATAAGCCATCGTCTCTCTTCTTCTGCAGTGAATGCAACTGTGTTTTTTTTGTTATCTTCGCATCTTACCTCCTTTCTCTCAGCTTTGCAACTTTTGTTCGGAACTGTCGCGATCTTTCAACGAATATCCACATATTATTCAGCTTAAAAGCCGATAATTTATAATAGAATATGAAGTCACTTTGACTTACGACAAAAATAAATGGAAAAGTATTGAATTTGGCAATAAATGCTGAAACTGTCACAAACGGAATATCAACTTTATCTACATCATCCATATCCTGTCCAAATAATAATATTCGTCTGATCCTAAAGACTTGGACCAGCTCGTCAATGTAGAAAAAAAGAAAACAAGATCAGTTATCTTTGTTTTTTTTTTGGCAACGGCCCAGAAATGAGGCATTAACGCAGAAATACTTACCGTACAGACAGAAATGAAAAAGAAAGAAAAAACCAGAATGTCAATCGAGATTACATTGGTAGTATGTTATGTGGCTCGACGATTACCGTCGACATGACGCTGAACCTAATTGCTCGAATTTATGACATATTTTCAATTCGTCTCTGGAAGCTCGTTCGAACTTTCTCTATGAGGTAAACTCGAAGTTGGGTTGGACTATTCGGTCTCCTATGTTCCAAAAGCCCTCGGGGTAGTTCTCATAGTTGCTACAGTTCCAGTAGCAGCAGCAGGAGCAGCTCTTGTCGTTGGATTGCAGAAAAGTCAGAAATACAACGCATATAGTAGAGATTGGCGAGTTTGCCAAGTGGACATTTTTGCCGTCTCCTAATGATCGCGGGTTTCCGTACGTTCGGTCATCGCCAGGGCTACGCAAGCTTCGTCTGTGCCATAAAAATAACAATTGAGCATCCCCTTTTCTCCCCCCGTAACTTTTCGCAGTCTCGTTCCCGTCTGCTCTCTCGCCACCTCGCGCAGTTTTCTCTTTCTCAGCACACTTTCTATTCCTTTTGTTCGTCCCACTCGCGTTGCTTCCACCGCTGAGAAACGACCACTCGCACCCTGAACTCTCTTTTCCACAGCTCTGTCTCACCTCGCAAAAGGCAGATGCGCACACCGTGCTACTCTCGTTTCGAAAGCCAGTTTGCCTAATGAAATTTTTACATCCTTCGCTGCTGGTTCCAACCGGCGTGAGACACTTTTTTCCCTTTTTCTCTTTTCATTTCCCTTTTTTTCCCTTGTGTTACATCTTTTCAAGGAGAGCACAAGTGTCGGAGTGTCCTACTGCTGCTCTCACGTGTATTGATCTCTTTTAAGGTGATGTGACACTTACACGGTTGGCAAGAAAAATTATATTTCCAATTTCTCTGCGACAAGTTTTTTTAAAAATAAAGACGGTGTTATAAGTTTGAGTTACAAGGAAAAATAAAGCGTATCCGGCGGTAATAAGGTAGCAGTTGCGCTTTACGGGAAATGGCATGGCATGGAAGAACTATCTTTTCCGCCTACACGAACTTGTGTCCGTACTCGCTTTCTTTTTTTACTGACCTTTCCCGGAGATAGCGACATCCGTATATATATATATTAGACTACCTAAAAAAAAACCTTTTTTTTATACTTGCCACACCAGAAATCTAGTCTGTACCCCAATTTTGACCCTCGTGAAGGAAAAGCTCCGTACGAATTTTTTATAGGTAGCGCAACGACCTATTTGATTAACACGTAAAAATTGAATCCCTCGTTTGGGTGAAAATGAAAAAAAAAAACCCATTCTATAGAGGAAAGGCCTTACTTAGAAAAATTAGATTAAAAGAAAAAAACTCTAGAATAGAATAATATCTCGTACATTATTGCGTTTGACACTTAGCCCTTCTACATACTTCTTTATAATGGGGCATTGAAGATGAAAAAGAAAATCAATTCAATAGAGGAAGGCCCTTACTTAGAAAACTGAGATTAAAGGAAAAAAAAATTATTATTAATTTTGATACAATTTTAAAAATTTGGAAAATATTTATATAAAGAGAATGGAAAAAAAAATTGATTTTCATGTTTTTCAAGTTACAATACGCTTTAGCGTTATGGAGATATCACCAAACCAAGCTAAATATAAGCAAACGATTTATCTTGTAATTGAAAAACCGTAGGCTCTTGAAATTTGGTACTTTTTCTAAGAGAATACAGTATTACAATACCGAAAAATTACAGTTTTCAGGAACATTGAAAAATCGGATGATTGGATTGCTGTGGAATGTCTCATATATATATATACATACTAGAATTTTATTGTGGCTTGCGCGCTGCGCGCGCTCGCAATCTCCCCCAAATAAAGTGCCCCCACCCAAGGGTCCCCGCCCCCAAGGTTGCCGCCCACCCAAAAAATTTTCACTTTTGACATGAAAAATGTTGACTTTCGACGGCCCGAATTTTTCGAAGTCCCTAAATTTGGGCTTTTGACGGCCCGAATTTTTCTAAGTCCCTAAATTCGGGCTTTTGAGGGTCCCAATTTTTCATGCGGTTGAAGTTTGCATCGTTGGAATGCAACGAAATCTCAAAAAAAAAAAAAAATTATTTCTGATAAAGCCAAATGATTATACTAGGTATAAAAAGTTATCGTACCGACTAAGGGCGTGATCAAAAATTTTTTGGACTGCATTACAGCACCCTTAACAGGGGTGAAATCTTAGAATTTTTGTATCGTTTCCAGTTTTGATATTGCATAAAATTTTATTCGGCAGTATTACTCGTCTTCATAACAAGAATCATAGAAAAAATCAAGAACCAGCCCCGAACACCGGAAAGCACCCTTAAGTAGGGGTGAAATCTTAGAATTTTTGTATCTTTTCCAGTTTTGATATTGCATAAAATTTTCTTCCGCAGTATTACTCCTCTTCATAACAAGAATCATAGAAAAAATAAAGAACCAGTCCCGAACACCGGAAAGCACCCTTAAGGAGGGGTGAAATCTTAGCATTTTTGTAGCTTCTCCAGTTTTGATATTGCATAAAATTTTCTTTGGCAGTATTACTAGGCTCCATAACAAGAGTTATAAAAAAAATCGCCAACATGCCCCGAACCCCGGAAACCACCCTTAATTAGGGTTAAAAATTAAAAATTCTATGCTTATCAGTTTCGATGTTGCACACAATTTTCTTCCGCAGTATCACGCCTTTTCATAACAAGAGTCACAGGACAAATCAAGAACGAGCCCCGAGCTCCGGAACACACCCTTAAGTAGGGGAGAAATCTTCGAATTTTTATGCCTTTTCAAGTTTTGATATTGCATAAAATTTTCTTTGGGAGTTTTATTCGTCTCCACAACAAAAGTTGTAAGGAAAATCACCAACATCCCCCGAACACCGGAAAGCACCCTTAAGTAGGGGAGAAATCTTCGAATTTTTATGCCTTTTCAAGTTTTGATATTGCATAAAATTTTCTAAGTCCCCAAATTCGGGCTTTTGAGGGTCCGAATTTTTCTAAGTTCCTAAATTCGGGCTTTTGACGGTGCGAATTTTTCTAAGTCCCTAATTTCGGGCTTTCGAGGGTCCCAATCTTTTTAAGTCCCCAAATTCGGGGTTTTGAGGGTCCGAATTTTTCTAAGTCCCTAAATTCGGGCTTTTGACGGTGCGAATTTTTCTAAATCCCTAATTTCGGGCTTTCGAGGGTCCCAATCTTTTTAAGTCCCCAAATTCGGGGCTTTGAGGGTCCGACTTTTTCTAAGTTCCTAAATTCGGGCTTTTGACGGTCCCAATTTTTTGAAGTCCCTAAATTTGGGCTTTTGACGGTCCGAATTTTTCTAAGTCCCTCGATTCTTGACACGGCGGCGGCGGCGGCGAGATCTTTTTATAATATAGAGAGATATATGGGATGCGAGTAATAAAGTTAGGGTTTTCACAGATCGAGCTATAATAGTTCTAGTAACAATACCAGCAACAATAAAAAAGCTTTTTTTTGGGCCGTCTAATATATAGATATGCAAGTAATAAAATTGCACTGTCAGAAAAGAAATAGAAAAGTAATCGAAATTTTCTATACAATTGTGGTATAACATTCCTATACTTTTCTAGTAAAATTAACTCAAATTAAAAAAATTCAAGTACTTTTACTGTAAAATTAAAGTAAATTATTGAGTATGCTATAATTGCTGTAATTATTGAGTGTGCCATACATTAATTTTACATTACACTTGTATATTACATTTAATATACTAATTTATGCATAAAAACTTCCACTAAAAATACATTAAATTTCAAGTAGATTTTTATTACAGTGTAGAGTTTTCACAGATCGAGCTATAACAGTTCTAGTAACAATATCAGCAACAATAAACATACAATCTGCAGAAAATGTATCTGTGACATAAAGAACAACATCAACAACAGCAACAATAATATCAGAGAGATGTCACCGTTGATGAGAACCACGGGAGGCCCTTTGCTCTTGGTTCCGTGCTCGTCGGTGTGTCTCTTGGTCTAGAAGCGAGCAACCCTTCGCTACATACCAGGTCTGAGCGCACAGCTAATTTGTAAGCCCTGTAGCTCGAGCGAGAGAGCCGAGGGCAAACGAGAAGAGGGAGTTCTGGACCAACGTGAAGCTTCGCCTCGTTATAACTAACAAGGGATAACGACACACGCGTGCGTACCTCAAGTAGAGATTGCGTTTTTTAACTGGCGATGTTTGCCAGCCGCTTCCTGTCGTGTTTCTTTTTTTTTCTCCCTCCTGCTGCTTCGTTCAACTATTTCCCGTTCTACACCTCCTCTGACTTCTTTTTTTTTACGCCGACAACATGTTGTATTTTTTTCCATTTCTCCTGACGGCACTGCCGGACGCGACGGACCGGAGAATTCAATTTCGACTCGTTTTCTCTCTCAGCTCGTCTCCGTAATACCTTCCAGGCGGAAGGAAAACTCATGACAAAGTCGCAACAGTGTTTTAGTTACAGTTTCTCAATTTACATTTCATTATTACTACTTTTTCTATTTTCGCATCACGCCAATTAAATTGCACGAACTTCAACTTTGCTTATAAGAAAAAGAAATCAAGAATAATGATTATATCGGTTAATATTTACTAGAGACCTTACGCTAAAAAGTTGGTGGTTATGATGCGAAACATCATTGCGAAACCTCAATTTCTGCCGGTGGTAAAATCACTTTGAAGAATGACCGAAAAATGGAATAAATTTAATTTGCTTCAATAATCACAAAAAATAGAATTTTGTTTCTGTGCTTCAAGGTTTTCTTTAAATAAGCGCTGAAATAAATTTCTTGTTCTTAAAATTCAGTTTCTTAATTTACATTTCATTATTACTACTTTTTATATTTTTGCATTACGCCAATTAAATTGCACGAACTCCAACTTTGCTTATAACAAAAAGAAATCAAGAATAATGATTATATCGGTTAATATTTACTAGAGACCTTCCGCTAAAAATTTGATCGTTATGATATTAAATATCGAAAAGAATTATGCGAAACATCATTGCGAAACCTCAATTTTTGTCGGTGTTAAAATCAATTCAAAGAATGAGCGAAAAATGGAAAAACTTTAATTTGCTTCAATAATAAAAAAAAATAGAATTTTGTTTCTGTACTTCAAGGTTTTTTTCAAATAAGCGCTGAAATAAATTTCTTGTACTTTAAATTCAGTTTCTTAATTTGCATTTCATTATTACTACTTTTTCTATTTTCGCATCACGCCAATTAAATTGCACGTACTTCAACTTTGCTTATAACAAAAAGAAATCAAGAATAATGATTATATCGGTTAATATTTACTAGAGACCTTACGCTAAAAAGTTGGTGGTTATGATATTAAATATCGAAAAGAATTATGCGAGACATCATTGCGAAACCTCAATTTTTGGCGGTGGTAAAATCACTTCAAAGAATGACCGAAAAATGGAATAAATTTAATTTGCTTCAATAATCACAAAAAAATAGAATTTTGTTTCTGTGCCTCAAGGTTTTCTTTAAATACGTGGTGAAATAGATTTCTTGTTCTTTAAATTCAGTTTCTTAATTTACATTTCATTATTACTACTTTTTCTATTTTAGCATCACGCCAATTAAATTGAACGAACTTCAACTTCGTTTATAATAAAAAGAAATCAAGTATAATGATTATATCGGTTAATATTTACTAGAGACCTTCAGCTAAAAAGTTGGTGGTTATGATATTAAATATCGAAAAGAATTATGCGAAACCTCAATTTTTGGCGGTGGTAAAATTACTTCAAAGAATGACCGAAAAATGGAATAAATTTAATTTGCTTCAATAATCACAAAAAATAGAATTTTGTTTCTGTGCTTCAAGGTTTTCTTTAAATAAGCGCTGAAATAAATTTCTTGTTCTTTAAATTCAGTTTCTTAATTTACATTTCATTATTACTACTTTTTATATTTTTGCATTACGCCAATTAATTTGCACGAACTCCAACTTTGCTTATAACAAAAAGAAATCAAGAATAATGATTATATCGGTCAATATTTACTAGAGCCCTTTCGCTAAAATGTTGGTCGTTATGATATTAAATATCGAAAAGAATTATGCGAAACCTCAATTTTTGCCGGTGGTAAAATCACTTCAAAGAATGACCGAAAAATGGAATAAATTTAATTTACTTCAATAATCACAAAAAAATAGAATTTTGTTTCTGTACCTCAAGGTTTTCTTTAAATACGTGGTGAAATAAATTTCTTGTTCTTTAAATTCAGTTTCTTAATTTACATTTCATTATTACTACTTTTTCTATTTTAGCATCACGCCAATTAAATTGAACGAACTTCAACTTTGCTTATAACAAAAAGAAATCAAGAATAATGATTATTATCGGTTCATATTTACTAAAGACCTTTCGGTAAATAGTCGTTATTAGTCGAAGAGAATTACGCGAAACATCATTGCGATACCACAATAATCGCAAACAATAGCATTTTTTTCTGTTTTCCAAGATTTTTTTTTAAATTTTATTATTTAATTTATTATCATTTAATTAACTTTAATTATACGCAGAATTAAATTTCTCGTTCTTAAAATCTGTTTCAAGCAATTCGCGTTAAGTGCTTTCGACATCAAGTGTTTAAAAGTCGGGACTTGACCAAGTTTCCGATTCTGTGAATAAACTTGGATGACACAAGTTCTTGGATATCCAAGTATACGGCGACAGATTCTCTGTATAACAACTCGGAGAGTTACGTTTCAAAAATACACCCAGAGAAACAGGTCAGATGGATTTATTTGAATAAAATATTAGATATATTTGAAATGAATTAAATTTTATTTGCTTCAAACAAATTTTGTTTGAATTAAATACGATTTATTTAAATGAAATAAATTCTATTTCATCTAAATCAAATTCTATTACGCCGGCCATTAAGTAAAATTCTTATTAAATAACCAGCATAATAGGATTTGATTTCAATAAATCGTATTCACATAAAATTTATTTGATCCAAATATAACTTTATTTATTTCGAATGAACTCGTCAAACCGATTTCTCTGGTTGGACTCAGGCTCAAAACAAAGCCAGTAAATAGCATCTAATACATATGAATATCTTACACAACTCAAACTCCAAGAGCAAAAAAAAAAGCAAAAGAAGAAGTAGTAAAGAATGGAAAGCATTTGAATAAAATATTAGATATATTTGAAATGAATTAAATTATATTTGCTTCAAATAAATTTAGTTTGAATTCAATTTATTTAAACGAAATAAATTCTATTTCATCTAAATCAAATTCTATTAGGCCGGCCATTAAGTAAAATTCTTATTAAATAACCAGCATAATAGGATTTGATTTCAATAAATCGTATTCACATAAAATTTATTTGATCCAAATATAACTTTATTTATTTGAAATGAACTCATCAAGCCGATTTCTCTGGTTGGACTCAGGCTCAAAACAAAGCCAGTAAATAGCATCTAATACATATGAATATCTTCCACAACTCAAACTCCAAGAGCAAACAAAAAAAAGCAAAAGAAGAAGTAGTAAAGAATGGAAAGCATTTGAATAAAATATTAGATATATTTGAAATGAATTAAATTATATTTGCTTCAAATAAATTTAGTTTGAATTCAATTTATTTAAATGAAATAAATTCTATTTCATCGAAATCAAATTCTGTTAGGCCGGCCATTAAGTAAAATTCTTATTAAATAACCAGCATAATAGAATTTGATTTCAATAAATCGTATTCACATAAAATTTATTTGATCCAAATATAACTTTATTTATTTCAAATGAACTCATCAAACCGATTTCTCTGGTTGTACTCAGGCTCAAAACAAAGCCAGTAAATAGCACCTAATACATATGAATATCTTACACAACTCAAATTCCAAGAGCAAAAAAAAGGCAAAAGAAGAAGTAGTAAAGAATGGAAAGCATTTGAATAAAAAATTAGATATATTTGAAATGAATTGAATTTTATTTGCTTCAAATAAATTTTGTTTGAATTCAATTTATTTAAATGAAATAAATTCTATTTCATCGAAATCAAATTCTATCAGGCCGGCCATTAAGTAAAATTCTTATTAAATAACCAGCATAATAGGATTTGATTTCAATAAATCGTATTCACATAAAATATATTTGATCCAAATATAATTTATTTCAAATGAACTCATCAAACCGATTTCTCTGGTTGTACTCAGACTCAAAACAAAGCCAGTAAATAGCATCTAATACATATGAATATGTTACACAACTCAAATTCCAAGAGCGAAAAAAAAAGCAAAAGAAGAAGTAGTAAAGAATGAAAAGCAGATGAGAGGATTTGCTTACTGCGAAGTAGCAGACTGAATTTGTTTGGGCTCGGGCGCAGAGTGTTGAAAGAATCTGTTTGCTACTGGTCGACTAGTCTCTACGACTATTGTATATACACTGCACAGTACAAGCATAATGCTATCGACTAGTGACAGTTATATACCAGTTAGAATAACACATATGTGTGTCGTGTATATTCTCTACTTCGTTTCGCACTATATTTCGCTGACTGCGAACACGAGCTACACACCTGTTTCTAACGTACGTGATTTATTGTGTCGGAGAAACCGGCTTGACCCTTAAGGCTTACGACTATTGCTCAATAAGCTGGTGGGAGGCCATACGAAAAGTCCTCCATTATCTACATATATAAAAACTTATCTTATTGTTCTCTAGATTTCCACCCAAAGAATAAATCCAATTTTCTCACCATTTTGAAATGTCAAGAAATTCCGTTGTTGTGGTGAATTACGTAGCGGGGGAAACCTACGTTTATTATCAGTCAGCAACCAAGAACCTCTGTATTTTTTGCATTGCTATCACTCGACTGAGTTATTTGCATACCGCTCTTGGTAATAAAATACTTTAAGGAATGTGACAAACCTTGCGCTCGTTCATACGATACTTTGAAAAACGCGTCGGAAACCGCGATGACAAGCAGCATTATATTGTTATGAGTAAATGGCGTTAATGGAAACGGGTAAAAAGGGATGTTTGTACAATGTAAAGTTATAATTATTTTTCTTGTATTTTGATTGTAATTTTATTTTTTATCACTTTTTGAAACTTCATTGCAGCTTGACTTTTAATTAATGTATATTTCGAAGGGAATTTTCAATGGGAGTCAAAACGTTAAGAGTAGATAATATTAAAGTTTAAATCATTGTAATTTAAATTATTATAAACGGTACAAATGGTGATAATAGTGGAGATTTAAAAAAAAGTGACTTTTTCCGTTTCCGATTTCAGAATTTACAGATCCGACTTTTGGTCGGAAAATCCAACCCAAAGAACCTAAATCTTTTTTTTCATCAAGATATCGAATTTATTGTACCTCAGAAAGTACCGGTTACATGCCTTTTTACGATGATTTTTGAAAAAGTTACTTTTGGTGAATTCTGATTTCAGAATTGACAGATCCGACTTTTAGTCAGAAAATCCAACCTAAAGAACCTAATTTTTTTTTTCTTCAAAATTTTGAATTTTGCCCTTCACTATCGTTCTCAAGTCGCATATTGTACCTCAGAAAGCACCGGTTACATGCCTTTTTACGATGATTTTTTAAAAAGTCACTTTTGGTCGATTCTGATTTCAGAATTGACAGATCCGACTTTTAGTCAGAAAATCCAATCTAAAGAACCTAATTTTTTTTTTCTTCAAAATTTTGAATTTTGCCCTTCACTATCGTTCTCAAGTCGCATATTGTACCTCAGAAAGCACCGATTACATGCCTTTTTACGATGATTTTTTAAAAAGTCACTTTTGGTCGATTTTGATTTCAGAATTGACAGATCCGACTTTTAGTCGGAAAATCCAACCTAAAGAACCTACATTTTTTTTTCTTCAAAATATTGAATTTTCGCCTTCACTATCGTTCGCAAGTCGCATGTTGTACCTCAGAAAGCACCGGTTACATGCCTTTTTACGATGATTTTTGAAAAAGTCACTTTTGGTCGATTCGGATGTCAGAATTGACAGATCCGACTTTTGGTCGGAAAATCCAACCTAAAGAACCTAAATCTTTTTTTCTTCGAGATATCGAATTTTGGCCTTCACTATCGTTCTCAAGTCACATATTGTACCTCAGAAAGTACCGGTTACATGCCTTTTTACGATGATTTTTGAAAAAGTCACTTTTGGTGGATTCTGATTTCAGAATTGACAGATCCGACTTTTAGTCAGAAAATCCAACCTAAAGAACCTAAATTTTTTTTTCTTCAAAATATTGAATTTTGGCCTTCACTATCGTTCTCAAGTCTCATATTGTACCTTTGAAAGTACCGGTTACATGCCTTTTTACGTTAATTTTTGAAAAAGTCACTTTTGGTCGATTTTGATTTCAGAATTGACACATCCGACTTTTAGTCGGAAAATCCAACCTAAAGAACCTAAATTTTTTTTTCTTCAAAATATTGAATTTTGGCCTTCACTATCGTTCTCAAGTCTCATATTGTACCTTTGAAAGTACCGGTTACATGCCTTTTTACGTTAATTTTTGAAAAAGTCACTTTTGGTCGATTCTGATTTCAGAATTGACAGATCCGACTTTTAGTCGGAAAATCCAACCTAAAGAACCTAAATCTTTTTTTTCTTCGAGATATCGAATTTTGGCCTTCACTATCGTTCGCAAGTCGCATATTGTACCTCAGAAAGCACCGGTTACATGCCTTTTTACGATGATTTTTGAAAAAGTCACTTTTGGTCGATTCTGATGTCAGAATTGACAGATCCGACTTTTAGTCGGAAAATCCAATCTAAAGAACCTAAATCTTTTTTTCTTCAAGATATCGAATTTTGGCCTTCACTATCGTTCTCAAGTTTCATATTGTACCTCAGAAAGTACCGGTTACATGCCTTTTTACGATGATTTTTGAAAAAGTCACTTTTGGTCGATTCTGATTTCAGAATTGACAGATCCGACTTTTAGTCGGAAAATCCAACCTAAAGAACCTAAATCTTTTTTTCTTCGAGATATCGAATTTTGGCCTTCACTATCGTTCTCAAGTCGCATATTGTACCTTTGAAAGTACCGGTTACATGCCTTTTTACGATGATTTTTGAAAAAGTCACTTTTGGTCGATTCTGATTTCAGAATTGACAGATCCGACTTTTGGTCGGAAAATCCAACCTAAAGAACCTAAATTTTGTTTTCTTCAAAATATTGAATTTTGGCCTTCACTATCGCTCTCAAGTCTCATATTGTACCTTTGAAAGTACCGGTTACATGCCTTTTTACTATGATTTTTGAAAAAGTCACTTTTGGTCGATTCTGATTTCAGAATTGACAGATCCGACTTTTGGTCGGAAAATCCAACCTAAAGAACCTAAATTTTGTTTTCTTCAAAATATTGAATTTTGGCCTTCACTATCGTTCTCAAGTCTCATATTGTACCTTTGAAAGTACCGGTTACATGCCTTTTTACGTTAATTTTTGAAAAAGTTACTTTTGGTCGATTTTGATTTCAGAATTGACACATCCGACTTTTAGTCGGAAAATCCAACCTAAAGAACCTACATTTTTTTTTCTTCAAAATATTGAATTTTGGTCTTCACTATCGTTCTTAAGTCGCATATTGTACCTCAGAAAGTACCGGTTACATGCCTTTTTACGATGATTTTTGAAAAAGTCACTTTTGGTCGATTCTGATTTCAGAATTGACAGATCCGACTTTTAGTCAGAAACTCCAACCTAAAGAACCTAAATTTTTTTTTCATCAAAATATCAAATTTTGGCCTTCATTATCGTTGTCAAGTCCCTTATTCTATCACAGATACCAAATATCGGTTACAGACCTTTTTACCATGATTTTAAACAAAAAATAAAGATGCAAAATAGGACCTTGCACATTGCTTCCTCATTATTTTTCGCTTTTTAGAAAACTTCCTCTATTTGAAAGTCAACAATGCTTAACATACTTCATCATAGAGGAAGTTTTGCAAAAAGCAAAAAATAATAAGGAAGCAATGTACAAGGTCCTACTTTCTTTTTTAATGTCGCACTTCATTACGGGATCCTTAACAACAATGGGATCTTTAATTATTTTTCAATATCATTGCATTCCCACCATGCAAACTTTAATAGCAATAAAACTAGGAGAATTGAATGAAATTTTTCCCTTGCTCATTACCATTGCCACCATCGACTCATCATGATTCAACATCAATCACTACTCACTCGACACATATAGTCTAACAAATCATGATTCATTTATTATTCCGAAACCTCATGGTCTAAACTAATGATACAGACCTGTAGACTCGCTCTATCCTTCGCTTAGTGTCTAGAATCCGGCACGAGAGTAGAGTGCTACTTGAACGTCGCCTATATCTTACCCTCAAGTGCGAGAAGAGAACAGAGCTTGCTCTCAGACTCATGATTCTGTCCTTTTCGCCACTTTAAGGGATGATAGGAAACTCCATAATAGTTACTCAAAGTCACTTGGGCATAGCCTCGTTGACATCTACAGCATAACACACCGTTGGAAGGTGAAGAGACGATTGAATTTAATCAACGTTCTTTGGAGACCTGCGAAGAGCTCTCATCCTCATTCTGCTGGACCCTCGTCGATGACATTCGACCACAAATGACTCTGTGGAACGTGGTTAAAAATACCACAAGTCGGTTAATTATAGCAGAGAGGTCTCTTTGGGCTTTTCTCCTACCCTCACACGAATCTCTACTGCAATGACGTAATCAATAGAGAATATCTTTCCTCGTATCTCGTCAATATATTAGTAACCTTGCATACTGAGGAAACCGCAGCAAAGTTAAACCGAAGCGACCCTCGATGAAAATCATAACCACAAGCTATTATAGATTTCGTAGACTTTTTTTTTGTCCACGATATAATATAGTATACAATTTGAAAAGTTGAGAAAAATTTATCAATCTACAGCATAATTATTGTTAATCGAACCGAAACGAGAAAAAAAATTCGCAGCATCTGTGGATGACTTTTTAATTGGAATTCAATTCAACAAATACTAACCAAAACTACACATCACAGTGGGTCACTAAATGATCCACCTGTTTTTGCTCAGATTTAAATATTGAAAATTCTGACAATAATTAATGAACTTTTTTCATTTCGAAAACGAAAAATGTTCGACTCAAAGGGTTAAGTGTTTTTTTGAATTTTCCGGTGCTGTTTTGTAAGCAATAAAGCCACGTGACTATCGACGATGACAGTCAACCACACCAGACTGACTGTATATTAGATTAGTTAAAAATACCACAACTATAAGCCTCACTTCAAACTAACCTACCCCTGTCGCACTGCCAACCCTCTGTCTCTACTCCCTCTCTCTCTCTTTCTCTCTCTCTCTGCGTAATCCGCTTAATCCCCTTAATCCTCGCGCAGCTGCATGAAATATTTACCGTACAGGTACTCACATGTGCGCTCAGGGGTGGTCATTTGTGTTGGGGTTTTGGGGAAGAGAGAGTCACAGAAAACGAGAGAGAAAGCGAGAGGAAGCCTTAGCCAAGAGTTGCTAACTCCGCCAAAGCGATATAACGAACACATGTTCCAACGCAAGTCTCCATAATCCGCAACTGCTCGTGGTACACATACATATGTATTTTGTCGCATATCCGTGAATATACTATGTATATATGGAGCGATTTCATAAATGGCGCGATACAGCAACACGTATGCACTAGATGTTCCTTTTTGTTCTTTCAATTTGATTGGCGCCCTTAAAAATTATTTTATAAAAATTTTGAAAACGCCCTACTGAAAAAGTAAGTGTAATTAATAAACAAATTGGATAAATGAAAAATGGTTAATTAAGAATCATTCGCAAATTATAGTAAATTATATTATATATAAATATAATATTATATATAATTAATATACTATATATAATATATAACATAACGTATAATATACTATATAATTAATATAGCAAATTATAATTCAAATTTGAAGAAGATGGGGAAGAATGCGATTATAATATAATTTTTCTTAAGGGCATCTCGTCACCTAAATAAAAGTTATCAGAAAACATTTTTATATTGATGATTCTATTCTTTCCAAAAATCTTACATTTAAACTTTATAAAGTACATATCAAATACTATAATTGAGAAATTTTGCACAAACATGTGGAACACCAGAATGGTGTAAGGCGAAATGTAAATTTTGTCACTTTGAGCAGCTTTTGGATCAAACCAGTGAACAAATTTGAGATTCCAATTGCTTATTTTGTT
Organism: Ephialtes manifestator; assembly: GCA_963970395.1. NCBI lineage: Eukaryota > Metazoa > Arthropoda > Insecta > Hymenoptera > Ichneumonidae > Ephialtes > Ephialtes manifestator. The sequence goes on along the minus strand of OZ019981.1, from coordinate 18,388,886 downwards.
TGGGAATAAAGTAATTTCGTTATGAGTGTAGCTATTGAAAATGCAGTGGAAATTGAATTAACCGCAGTCTATTATTCAGTGAGTTTCCAATAAATAAAGATTTCAGAGGACCGAGAAGGACCTCGGTCGATGGGCTATCGGCAATCCGAACATTTTTAAGACCATGTACCTTAAGGAAAAAAAAATGTACAACGTATTGTAAATAAATTCTTTTACTATTACTACTAAAGATTTCAATACTTATTGAAATTCATAACTTTGGTATAAATAACTGGAATAAAAATCGCTATGTTCATTACAAAATGACCTCCCTTACAAACAAAATAAGCCATCGAAAGTTCAAATCTGTTCACTGGTTTAATTCGAAAGCTGCGCAAAGTGACAAGTTTTACATTTCACCACACATTTTTCTGGTGTTTCATATATTTGTACAGAATTGCACAATTATAGTACTTGATATCAACTTTATGAAGGTTAAGGGATCTTTCCAGTGCGAATGAAAAAATCGATTTTTTTTTCGTCTTATTCATTATTGTATACGGTCAAAAACATCCTCTCAAATTTTTAAAGCGAAATTCGAAATACTTCGCTGGCACACTTTATGGACCTGACATCGCCAATTAGTCGTAAGTACACAATTTAGGTATATGAAATTTCTACACTCGAAACTTTAAACGCGTTTTTCTCGAAACAACATTTTTCAAAACGGCGGACATTCTCCAGGGAACAGTTTTTAAGCGATCGTTTTCAAATTTTAGGAGAACATTCTTCACGCTAGTCTCTATCGTGCTATGGAAGCTTTTTTTAAAAATCTTCCCATTTATTAAAAAGAAAAACTGTCGAAAAAAACGGCTATAATCGGTACTTTTTGTTCAAACCGCCGCCATTTTATCAATTTTGATTTTAAAAAAGGCCTCCACAGCGCGATAGCCAATCGCATACTAATTAATAATCCTTTGGGTTTTTTTTAGATCAAATTTGCAACCCCTAGGATGTCAGCATGAGGCTATCTTTTTTATCAACATTATTTTCAACAATTAAAAAAATATATTTAAACAATAAAAATCGTCTTACAAAAAATCATTTTCCGTCATTCATGATTACCTTAATATGTCATAAAAATTTCAGATTGTTCGGCGTATAGTAAACGTCCGACAAAAAATCGTGAAAATAGGCTATTTTTCGGGCCTTAAACGTAAGATTTTTCGAAAGAATAGAATCATCAATAAAAAATGTTTTACGACGACTATTTTTATGGGACTTGGTCCCCTTAAATTTAAATTTTCAAGCTAGGTTTATCGCCTTTCGAGGCTACACATTGAGCACCGGGTTTCACATGGCCGATGGATCCACGCGTAGTCGACGAATAGTTGCGAATCTCGAATCCTCATTTGAGAATGCAAAGTGGAAGTGCAGAGCCACGCACGAACGGAGATGATGGCGCCTGATGTGGGGGTCTAATGGGAAACGGGGACTACAATGGCGCAGTCACCCTTTAGCGAGCATCGGGCTCTTCGGATCGACTGGCAGCTCAGAGAGATTCTCACTTACGACCGAATGTTACCCTTCGGTAGGGATGGCATGCACTCGCTATCCGACTCGGAAAAGTTTATCTAATGCGACTACCGTATTCAATTATGTAAAGAGGTCATGCGTGCTGCGAGCAATATTCTCTCGTTACATGTGTTATATCCACACAATCTCACTTTGTTGTACTTGTGAACTGAAATGTGTATTTTGCATCGTTACATTTCCTATTCTGTTCTTATCAAATATAATTATTACTTTTAAATGTCAAATACATTAATAATTGAACGATGAAATAAAAAAGAATTTTTATACATTCCGTTTATTCTCAGCAAAAACTCGCTTCTATGGAATTAAAACTTGTAATCGCGAAACACCAAAAAATGTATTTATGCACGGGGAAAACCGTTTTGTTAAGCCAACAAATCTTTTGTTAAAATAGTGATAAAATTACTTGCTAGCCTAGCTAAAAAAATTTTGTTAGTCTTCCAAATATTCTTGCCAGCATAAAAAAATGTTCTTGCTAAGCTAACAAATTTTTTAGCTAGGCTAGCAAATAATGTAATGTTATCATTATTTTAACAAAAGATTTGCTGGCTTAGCAAAACGGTTTTCTCCGTGTGGGATTTTTCAAATCATAAAATTTTTCATAACCCATGCAGAAATATCGGCAGGGATCCAGCTGGATCCTGCTTGGTATTCCCATCTTCCGGTCGGATTCCAGTCGGTGATCGGATCGGATTCCAGACATGGGATGTAACACGCGGAAACTGGATTCCGATCGGGATCTCGAACTGGGATCCGATCCGATGGCTGACTGGATTCTAGCCGTTAGATGGGCATACTAGGCTGGATCCACCTGGATCTTTGTCGAAAGATGGGAATACCAAGCTGATTCCAGCTGGATCCCTGTCGAAATTTCTGCATGGGCAACGACGAGAACGCGTCTGGGGACACATGAACCGCACACGTTGTTACAATCACGCGAGTTACGGAAAAGTTTTTCGTACGTGTATTCTACAACATTTTACTGCATAAAGTGTGAAGTAAAATTAGTTCCGGACAAATCATTGAGTAACGGGAAGACGATCCGGATTCTATTCAGAATCCAAGTAGAACCCCTCTTAGGGTAACCCTAACAAATCCCGATGCACGGTAATACAACTCGTCGTTCAGAATTGGGACCCGATCCGGAATCCATACCGATTCTAAATAGGACGGCTCTCTTAGGGCAACCCTAGCAAATCCTAATCGATGATAAACTGTCATCGAGTGCGTAACCGGAAATCTATTTGGGATCTATTCGGATTCCAAGTTGGATAACCCATTTATGGAAACCCGAGCTAATCCCGACCAGGATCGAGTTTCAAACTGGGATGCCCAGACTGATTTCTGATCTGTAATTAATTCCTCCACTGTTTTAGTTTGTCGAACCGCAATAAATATTGGTTGATTTTTAAATTTCATGAATTTTTTCATGAAAACAAAGTATGCAAAACGAGGTGAAATTTATGTATGCATAGAATCTCAACGGTATCGATAAAGATTGGAGTGTATAATTGGCTTCATCTCCGGTTTGTCCTTACGCTGTATTTTCTACGATATACGAGGATAAAGCTGAGGGATATGCGTCCAGTTGTCCGTCGGTGACACACAGAGTATAGATGCTGTACATCGCACCATCCGAGGGACACGATATGAATTGCAAATGCTGGGTACTCCTGGTACTCGCCACGGGGTTATACGTAACACCTAATATCGGCCACACGCTCTCCTCCACGGTAATGCGCTTGTACTCCTCAACAAGTAGCTGCTGCTGCTGCTGCTTCTGGACCTCGACCAGCAATGTTACGCTGTCTCAATCGCTTTTACTGTTTTCCTCACGCTTACAGCATGCCCGATCTCTCTCACTCGTGTACTCGTTGTTTTCAGCTTTAACTACTTTTATTAAACACTTTGAAACATTTAATAGAAAGGATTTTGCATAATTAAATTATCTTCAAAGGTTTTAATAATATTGAATACAATTAATATAAATAATTGCACACTGCTTATACTCGTCTATCTACACACGCAAAAAAATGCTTGGTTATATATACGCTAGCCAATTAATTGGTTAGACCAACCAAGTTATTGGTGAGCGCCACCAAGCGGCATTGTAATATAACCAATAACTTGATTGGCATAATCAACAATCTGATTGCTCTAACCAAGAAATTGGCTGGCGCGTATTTAACCAAGCGCTTGGTTATATATACGCTAGCCAATTAATTGGTTAGACCAACCAAGTTATTGGTCAGCGCCACCAAGCGGCATTGTAATAATAACCAATAACTTGATTGGCATAACCAACAATCTGATTGCTCTAACCAAGAAGTTGGCTGGCGCGTATTTAAGCAAGTGCTTGGTTATATATACGTTAGCCAATTAATTGGTTAGACCAACCAAGTTATTGGTCAGCGCCACCAAGCGGCATTGTAATATAACCAATAACTTGATTGGCATAACCAACAATCTGATTGCTCTAACCAAGAAATTGGCTGGCGCGTATTTAACCAAGCGCTTGGTTATATATACGCTAGCCAATTAATTGGTTAGACCAATCAAGTTATTGATCAGCGGCACCAATCGGCATTGTAATATAACCAATAACTTGGTTGGCATAACCAACAATCTGATTGCTCTAACCAAGAAATTGGCTGGCGCGTATTTAACCAAGCGCTTGGTTATATATACGCTAGCCAATTAATTGGTTAGACCAACCAAGTTATTGGTCAGCGCCACCAAGCGGCATTGTAATATAACCAATAATTTGTTTGGCATAACCAACAATCTGATTGCTCTAACCAAGAAATTGGCTGGCGCGTATTTAACCAAGCGCTTGGTTATATATATGCTAGCTAATTAATTGGTTAGACCAACCAAGTTATTGGTCAGCGCCACCAAGCGGCATTGTAATATAACCAATAACTTGATTGGCATAACCAACAATCTGATTGCTCTAACCAAGAAATTGGCTGGCGCGTATTTAACCAAGCGCTTGGTTATATATACGCTAGCCAATTAATTGATTAGACCAACCAAGTTATTGGTCAGCGCCACCAAGCGGCATTGTAATATAACCAATAACTTGATTGGCATAACTAACGATCTGATTGCTCTAACCAAGAAATTGGCTGGCGCGTATTTAACCAAGCGCGTGGTTATATATACGCTAGCTAATTAATTGGTTAGACCAACCAAGTTATTGGTCAGCGCCACCAAGCGGCATTGTAATATAACCAATAACTTGATTGGCATAACCAACAATCTGATTGCTCTAACCAAGAAATTGGCTGGCGCGTATTTAACCAAGCGCTTGGTTATATATACGCTAGCTAATTAATTGGTTAGACCAACCAAGTTATTGGTCAGCGCCACCAAGCGACGTTGTAATATAACCAATAACTTGGTTAGCATAACCAACAATCTGATTGCTCTAACCAAGAAATTGGCTGGCGCGTATTTAACCAAGCGCTTGGTTATATATAGGCTAGCCAATTAATTGGTTAAACCAACCAAGTTATTGGTCAGCGCCACCAAGCGGCATTGTAATATAACCAATAACTTGATTGGCATAACCAACAATCTGATTGATCTAACCAAGAAATTGGCTGGCGCGTATTTAACCAAGCGCTTGGTTATATATACGCTAGCCAATTAATTGGTTAGACCAACCAAGTTATTGGTCAGCGCCACCAAGCGGCATTGTAATATAACCAATAACTTGATTGGCATAACCAACAATCTGATTGCTCTAACCAAGAAATTGGCTGGCGCGTATTTAACCAAGCCTTTTTTTCTGTGCATGAGCGAATATTCCTCTACATCGCTGAAACAGAAGAGAGAAAAAAAATTCTAAGTGGTTTATCGAATTCATCATGATTTTAATCAGTCATTTATCAGAAGTTAGTAAAAAAAGAATTTATAATCTAAAAAAAATGAGAGGTCTAATCAATCTTGCAGGCTGTAGAGTATTAAAGAATGAATGTTCCATCGCTCATCGGAATAATGTAATAATATAACAATCGTTACACCGTCAGGTACTTTTATGCAATAATATACCATCGCCAAGAATATTAGATTTCATGAGGATGTCGAAAGGAGGTGATGAATTATTAACGTTGTCCGCTCTAGCAGCGAGCTCTTTGAACCAGGTTAGAGATGATTATTTTATCAAGGCGTATATCGAGACGGCGTCTCGAGTTGACTGGAGATCGTTGGGTCTTCATGTTCCACGGTGTACAACTGAGTGTGTACCATCTTCATTTTATAAACACGACGAAAGCCACGTGAAACTGAAGCTGCGAAATCGAGAAGGAGCGAGAAGCTCTCTCTCGAGAGAGACGGTGCAATATAGCGACTCCCAAAGCTACGTGTATTATTACGTAATCGCGTAATGTAAACGCCGAGACGAGTTTATTTGAGCAGGCCTTCGAGCTCACAGTAGGCAGGCAAGCAGTCGCATTCGCTATACCCCGCTGCGAGAGGAGGACTTGCTTGTTTTCCGGCCGACGGCGCCGTTGACGACGCTATCCGTCGTACTCTTGACTCTACTGCCGCGTTCCTCTATACTATGTAGCAAACCGTGGCACGTCTTGCGCCAAGTACAAGAGACCCGCAACGTGCAGACGTGATTTGTCGACGATTTACTGCTAAAACTGCTATACATCTCGCTGCCAGCAGTGAAGTTTAAGTACGTCTCTGGAGTCTCACGTGCGTCTTCTTGGAGAGAATAGTATACACTGAGTTGAAAGTGAATATACTGAAAAAAATAGAATGGTGTGGACCGGCAGTTTGGCAAAATTTTCGTTGCATCAAAGGAATATAGGTTGAAATAGCCAAAGAATCTTCCAACCAACAAAATCAATTTTTTTTTTATCCAACTTAAGTATCGATGTTGCGCTTCAAATGAAGATTTACTTCAGTGAGCACCGAAACGACTAAACGAATCGTAGGGTATGCTGTAATGATAAAAAATAAGATTGAAGCAAGACGTAGCCAGTACTCAATTGGAGATCCTCGAAGCATTGAGATAATTACGCGTTCTACTTCAGTTATGGAAATGATTGCCATGAAGCAACCTCATAGAAATTGTTGAAAAAACTATAGTGTGGACTTAAGAGAACTTCGATGTAGATAAATCGTATAAACCAGGAGGTTGGTTCTACCCCTTAAAAAAATCTACTCCGACACGACTAAGTACTGATTTAAATTTGTGTTCCTTTCATGCGATGATATGTGACCTTAAACAAAATTCAATATGCGGTGCGCTAATAAAATGTGTAGTTGAAATAAATATCGGCCGGTAATTAAATGGAGTCTTAATAGTGATTGACCAAATCATCGGTTTTTGCATTAAGCCGCTTTATAGATAAATGGTAAATGATCATACAATAACTGATTTTTAGCCTTAAGGGAGCTGTGGTGTAGTTTAATCTAATTAATTATGAGGTTGGGTCAACCTTTCCAGTTACCAAAATAGGTGTAGGTGGTCGTACTTTTTTTTTCTCCATATTATCCGTTTGGCAATACGTCGTTTCTACAGAACCCGATTCTACACATCACCGACTCAACACCACCGACTCTACACAACGGCAATTCGACACATGCCTCGATTCAACACAACAGCAACTGTACATATCACCAACTCGACACATGCCTCAATTCGACACAACCCCGATTCTACACAGTCACAACTGTCACGAGCCAAATGCACAACGGCAATACTCTACACAGCTCCGATTCTACACAGGCACAAATGTCACAAGCTAAATTCACAACGGCAATACTCTACACAGCCCCGATTCTACACAGGCAGAACTGTCACGAGCTAAATTCACCAAAGTCCCGATTCAACACATCACCGATTCTACACCGTCACCAACTCACATCCAATCATAGTGCGCCGATGAGTTGGAATACTCGAACGACATACGTTGATTGGATGTGAGTTGGTGACGGTGTAGAATCGGTGATGTGTTGAATCGGGACTTTGGTGAATTTAGCTCGTGACAGTTTTGCCTGTGTAGAACCGGGGCTGTGTACAGTATTGCCGTTGTGAATTTAGCTCGTGACAGTTTTGCCTGTGTAGAACCGGGGCTGTGTACAGTATTGCCGTTGTGAATTTAGCTCGTGACATTTGTGCCTGTGTAGAATCGGGGCTGTGTAGAATATTGCCCTTGTGCATTTGGCTCGTGACAGTTGTAACTGTGTAGAATCGGGGCTGTGTCGAATTGAGGAATGTGTCGAGTTGATGATGTATCGAGTTGGTGATGTGTAGAGTCGGTAGTGTTGAGTCGGTGATGTGTAGAATCGGGTTCTGTAGAAACGACGTATTGCCCTCCGTTTTTTATTCTTACATAGTCATAATATATAATATGCGACGTCGAGTTGGAATTTTATTAAAAGTTTATAATTAATTAAAAAATCACTATACCAAGTATTTTGAGCGAAACAGAACGACATTCCAGTGAAACAATTGATGTCTGCTGCAATGCTACAGATAATCTGCACGAAACCAAAACAGAAGTACAGATAACTATGCGATAGTCGCCTCAACTACACATGATTTTTGGGGCGGTGGTCCAAATGGCGAATGATCAAAATAGCGAATGGCTAAAGCAGCCAATTTCAAAATAATGAACCTAAAATGGCCATTATTATGAAATTCGCTATTTTAACCATTTGCTATTTGGATCATTCGCTATTTTGACCCTCACCCGAGTTTTGGATTGAAAGCAACCTGTTGGTGAGGTTGAACAACCTCCTTAGCCGCTTCCCCGTATCAAACCTCCTGTGAAGAGATTGAGCCAACCAATTTTCAGTTGAGACCATTTGTCGTTTTTTCCAGTGCAGAAAATAAGTCAAAGAACGTCGAAAGTATAGAGAATATGCGAATGGCAGAGCAAAAATCTTCATTGGTTTTTAATTCTTTCTTTTTTTTTCCAAATTTGTATTGTTGAACGAAACGAAAGTGAACAGTCGTCATCTTCGTCGTTGTGGTCGACAAGACGAAGGCGAAAAGGCGAAATAAACGGGGGCGAGTCGGGTTACAAAGCCACGAGGTTTTTAATTCTTATTTTTTCCAAATTTGTATTATTGAACGAAACGAAAGTGAACAGTCGTCATCTTCGTCGTTGTCGTCGACATGACGAAGGCGGGAAGGCGAAATAAACGGGGGCGAGGCGGGTTACAAAGCCACGAGGTTTTTAATTCTTATTTTTTCCAAATTTGTATTGTTGAACGAAACGAAAGTGAACAGTCGTCATCTTCGTCGTTGTCGTCGACAAGACGAAGGCGAAAAGGCGAAATAAACGGGGGCGAGTCGGGTTACAAAGCCACGAGGTTTTTAATTGTTATTTTTTCCAAATTTGTACTATTGAACGAAAGGAAAGTGAACAGTCGTCATCTTCGTCGTTGTCGTCGACAAGACGAAGGCGAAAAGGCGAAATAAACGGGGGCGAGTCGGGTTACAAAGTCACGAGGTTTTTAATTGTTATTTTTTCCAAATTTCTACTATTGAACGAAAGGAAAGTGAACAGTCGTCATCTTCGTCGTTGTCGTCGACAAGACGAAGGCGAAAAGGCGAAATAAACGGGGGCGAGTCGGGTTACAAAGCCACGAGGTTTTTAATTCTTATTTTTTTCCAAATTTGTATTATTGAATGAAAGGAAAGTGAACAGTCGTCATCTTCGTCGTTGTCGTCGACAAGACGAAGGCGGGAAGGCGAAATAAACGGGGGCGAGTCGAGTTACAAAGCCACGAGGTTTTTAATTCTTATATTTTCCAAATTTGTATTGTTGAACGAAACGAAAGTGAACAGTCGTCATCTTCGTCGTTGTCGTCGACAAGACGAAGGCGAAAAGGCGAAATAAACGGGGGCAGTCGGGTTACAAAGCCACGAGGTTTTTAATTCTTATATTTTCCAAATTTGTATTATTGAACGAAAGGAAAGTGAACAGTCGTCATCTTCGTCGTTGTCGTCGACAAGACGAAGGCGAAAAGGCGAAATAAACGGGGGCGAGTCGGGTTACAAAGCCACGAGGTTTTTAATTCTTATTTTTTTCCAAATTTGTATTATTGAATGAAAGGAAAGTGAACAATCGTCATCTTCGTCGTTGTCGTCGACAAGACGAAGGCGGGAAGGCGAAATAAACGGGGGCGAGTCGGGTTACAAAGCCACGAGGTCATACGATCGATACGCCAGCATATGCGATAGAAGCCTATCTTCCTTCTCTGTTTCAATGACTATATACATCCCACCTCCACTTTGCCGCTTTTACCTCTGTCTATATACCGACTGATATCGGCGCCATGTGTGCCATTGGGTCAGACTGGACTAACAGACCGAAATAGTCTGCGTTATCGAGCTCCAATTACGAGACTGTACTGTATACAAACTGCTTTTGCACTCTCATGTGACTCTGCGTTCACAGCCACCCCTTTTCTGAAGATAAAAGAAAAAAAAACCACGAATAAGCTCATATTTAGTATTTTATGTTGTTAATGCAGGCCACCACTATGTGCATTATTTAAGTATATTATACACCAGTTTGGGTCAATAAAATACCGACAAAAATAATACCAATTAGAGACACAGCAAAAATCTCAGATATTCATTCATTAGACTAGTAAAATATTTGTCTGTGTCTGTTTGTGTCAATTAAGGTATATGTGATAACTAAATTGATATTTCTGTACTTTCAAGACAAATCATTGGTACATACACGGAAAGAAATAATTGGTTGCCCTAACCAAGTGAAATGATATTAAATACGTTCCAAGTGACAAAATAGGTTGGCAGAACCAACTATTGGGTGTCACACCCAATCGGTTGTTTGTGACACCTAATAATTGGTTCACCCAACCAATTTTGTCGCTTGGTGCGTATTTAACCATGGCACTTAATTAGGGCAACCAATATTTCGTTCCGTGCAGAAAGTTCCTGTCAGTTTCATTAAGAAATTAGAAAAACAATGCGTTAAAATGTTATATTTCCATTTTACACACTATTTATGTTATTTTTTTTTTTTTTTTTACGAAATCTTGCTGACACTTTTCAAATGTAATATAAAATAAATACACAAAAATTTAATAAGATTAATATGACAGGATTGCTACGAAAACTTTTATGCATGTAAAAGATCACTTATTCTAAGTTTGTCATATTTAACAAAGCTAAAGTGTGTAAAGTACTATTTTAATAAAATGATTATTGTAGAAATGTATAATTTCCTGAAGCTATCATGTTAAAATTTTGCATCGTTTTATCAAATCCTGGCTCGTCTACAAATGTACGCAAGAGCTGTGTATATCTATATAGACGTTGAAACTGTAAACGCGCGTTCAATTATTAAACGATAAAATAGTTTTGGTGCAGAAGCAACAGCAGCAGCAACAGCAGACGAGGGGCTGCAGGAAGGGCTTGAGTACTTCGTACTATACGTACTGCGATGAGACAATGCTCTCGCGTGGCCGAGACTATTCTCCTACTGGTGCCAACTGGCTCCAACTTCTCACGCGGAACTTGCCACTGTTGTTTCCTCGAGTTAACCAGCTAACTTCGTTGCGATCCAATCCTCCGTGTTCTCTCCTAAACTATACTGCGCTCTGTACGCGCACTATATGATCATTTATAGTGTGCTAGACTATGTGAATATCGGTATAGTCGCACAGTGTAGCCGTTTGCATCCTTCCGTACCGCTGACTCTTCGCACTGCTCTGTCGTGCGTCTTTCCGGGGTTACTCCTCTGTCTGATCCTTCTACCCAGTCATTGCATAACAACGTTGTGCGGTTTTCCGAAAAGGAAGATGCAACCCTTGTCACGTCTAGAGTTTACCGACAGCATCGCAAACCTCACCAATTACACGCGGAAAAATGATGTTTTTCATTGTATGGAAGAGAGAACATTTAAATTTATAATATATAATATTTTTAATTGAGTTTGCTGATCTATGAAACAAGTTTGTCTGATCCTTTTACTCAGTCATTGCATAACAACGTTGTGCGGTTTTCCGAAAAGGAAGATGCAACCCTTGTCACGTCTAGAGTTTACCGACAGCATCGCAAACCTCACCAATTACACGTGGAAAAATTATATTTTTCATTCTATGGAAAAGAGAACTTTTAAATTTAAAATATATAATATTTTTATTTGAGTTTGCTGATCTATAAAACAAGTTTGTCTGATCCTTCTACTCAGTCATTGCATAACAACGTTGTGCGGTTTTCCGAAAAGGAAGATGCAACCCTTGTCACGTCTAGAATTTACCGACAGCATCGCAAACCTCACCAATTACACGCGGAAAAATGATGTTTTTCATTCTATGGAAGAGAGAACATTTAAATTTATAATATATAATATTTTTACTTGGGTTTGCTGATCTATAAAACAAGTTTGTCTGATTCTTCTACTCAGTTATTGCATAACAACGTTGTGCAGTTTTCGAAAAGGAAGATGCAACCCTTCCCGTGCAGAAATTAGTTCAAGCATCCGCGATTAAATAAGGAACCCTTTTAGGTATAAACGTGGCATCCACATTAGGGAATCTACTCTAGAACCCTACTAGGCTTAACAGAGGCGGCCACGACAATCTTCGGGACCTAATCAGGGTTAAATGTGGAACCCACTAGGGTCGCCCATATTGAGCCTCTAAAGGGTAGTACTTTCAAGCGTGACTACCCTAGTAGGGCCCATACTATAATTAGGGTAATTTAGAAAGGGCCAAGTTGGAACCCCAACTATATTTCTGCACGGGGTCACGTCTAGATTTTACCCACAGCATCCCAAATCTCACCAACTGCACGCGGAAAAATTATATTTTTCATTCTATGGAAAAGTGAACAGTAGCAACAACGGAAAGTAACAACGTTGTGCAGTTTTCCGAAAAGGAAGATGCAACCCTTGTCACGTTTAGAGTTTACCCACAGCATCAAAAACCTCACCAACCGCATGCAAAAAAATTATGTTTTTCATTCTATGAAAAAGAGAACATGTACATTTTTTTGCTTTTTTAAAGCTAAATATAACTTCAATGAATGTTTCATTTTAATGAAAACTTTTTTTATTCAACCAAATGATGAATTTGCTATCTCTTGTGAACAAAATAATGTTGTTTATTTACAGTCTTTACTAATTTATTTAAAAAAAACATATTTAACATATTCGACAGCATCGTATTCGCTGTAGTTGACGTGATTGAGTTGTACGTTACACCTCCTTCGGTTCTAACAACCCCGCGTAAAAATGATGAGTCCAGGATGGGATTTGATCCAATCCCATTGTCCATCTTGGACTTCATCCTGGACTGCCCAGACTCCATCCAGGATTGCCCAAAGTGTATCCTGGCCAGCCCAGACTTCATCCTAGATTCTGCCCTGGATTCCGTCCTGGACTCTTCATTTTTTCTACGCGGAATTGATGTTGATGGGACGTTGAATAAACATTTATTTAAAAAAATAGGGAGGTTCATCGATATTCGTAGTAAATATGCGTTGCTAATAATTTTTTCCGTTAATAACATGCTATAATAAACAATGATGATGAGTCAGAAATGGGGTAAAACCTCTCGATCGAGCGGGCTCTTATAATTAAATAATCACGTGCCATCGAATATAGTTACGGTAGGATAGCTCTTTCATTAGCCTAGTTCAGTCGTGTTTCGCTGATGGTGTGCTCGGACGCTCGCCAATTTCCATGATGAACAATAATTACGTGTCCGATCGCGAGAGCAGCTACGCTCATCCAGAGGACCCTCTACTCTATATACCTTTCTACATAATATGATGCAGATATATGTAATGTAGGCTTGCATATGTCGCGGTTCGTTGAACGAGAGAGGAATTGCACGAGATCGCGAGGACGACGGCTCCATCTGCAAGAGGGTGTAATAGATTATGTATGTACCTATGCATCAGGAAGTTATCAGTCGAATAGCTTAACGTAAATCGTTAATCCTGGACGACTAATACAATACCGTTTCCATGTGTATTCACGGATTGCAATAAAATTTCTCGCTTCAATATATTTTTCCAGTCTTTGTTTTGTAATCTGCACCCTTTGCAAAATTTACCTTGCGAAAAATCGTTAACTCTTCGGCTATAATTGCACAACGTTTCATTCATTTATTAAATAGAATGTCGATCGATAAAACCTTTAATTTTTAACATCCGAAAAAAATGACCCCTTTTGTGTTGAATCGTGAAAATTTTTTAATTTATAGCTCATATGAATAGCGAATACGTATTCAGATAAAATATGTCGAATAAAAAATAATGAATAGTTTATTTTTTTTGCCAAGATATATAATGAATCAAGCTTTAATTTATGAAAAATCGAAATTTATTCATGCTAACCTCCGAAAAAGTCAAAATCACATCAATTCGACACTTTCAACCAGTGATAATTTTTACCGCGCGAAAAAAATGACCCTTTTCGTGTTAACTCGTGAAGATTTTTTAATTTATAGCTCATATGAATAGCGAATACGTATTCAGCCGCATAAAATATATCGAATAAAAAAAGAATTAATAGTTGATTTTTTTGAACAAAATATGTAATGAATCAACCTTTAATTTATGAAAAATCGAAATTTATTCATGTTAACCTCCGAAAAAGTCAAAATCACGCCAATTCGACACTCTCAACTAGTGATAATTTTTACCGCCCGAAAAAAATGACCCTTTTTGTGTTAACTCGTGAAATTTTTTTATTTTATCGCTCATATGAATAGCGATTACGTATTCAGCCGGATAAAATATGTCGAATAAAAAAAATGAATAGTTTATTTTTTTTGCCAAGATATATAATGAATCAAGCTTTAATTTATGAAAAATCGAAATTTATTCATGTTAACCTCCGAAAAAGTCGAAATTACGCCAATTCGACACTTTCAACTAGTGATAACTTTTTTTTTTTTGCGGGTGGATCGACTTTTAACTTTGTCATTGCAAAAAGTTCGCCGAAACGAAGAAAATGCTATCAATATTATTGCTGACCTTTTTTTTGCGACCGCGAGATCTCTTTGAAAACCGATGTATGTAAAAATGTTCAATGCTCCAACTTTGAAAATCTGTAAAAAAAAAAAAAAAATAATGCAACGCTCAATGGATCCTAATTCGCCATACAGCGTTTGAAAACTTGATTATAAACTCCAATATTTAAAAAAGTTATAGTCATTTTAGGAAAATCCTATATTTTGTGGCCAAACGTCGAAAATGTTCATGAGAATAATTAAAAAAAATAATCGTCACATAAAAATCTTTTCCTATTTTGTTTATACCTTACACTCAGAAAAAGGCTTGGTTAGAACTACCAAAAACTTGGTTAAAAATGTTACCAAGAAAATTTGGTAGACACAACCAAGTTATTGGTTAACATAATCATAGATTTGGCAAGACAACCAAGTATTTAGTACGCCTAACTACTAACTTGCTTGTACGTACCAAATTTTTAACCAAAATCTTAGTAAATCCAACAGAGTCTATTTTCAGTGTATTACGTTGTTAGAAAAGTCGAAGTTTTTATGCATAAATTCGTTATCTAAATTTACTGTACAAATTGTGGTATAAAATTAATCTACTTTTGCGGTAAAATTACAGAAAATAATAAAAATTCAACATCTTTTATTGTAAAATTAAACTAAATTATAGGATTTACTGTACTCTACATTAATTTTACATCTCACTTGTATATTAAATTTAATAAACCAGTGGATGCATAAAAATTTCCAGTACTTTCTTTTATAGTGTAGAGTCATATTGTCAAGTGTAGAATATTCAAGAAAAGGATATCCTTTATTGAAATGTAGGTGGTGAAAATGTGTGTTTTCTGTTTGTTATCGCACAATCGTCCATTCACCAGGCGAGCGTGAAATACAGTTTAGTACAAGAGTGTGAATCGCGCAAAGATAGCGACGTGCAGAACACACAGCCTATTACAGGGAGAAAGATATAGAGTGTGGAAAATGTAGCAAGATGAGGATAGTGCGAGATGATGATACGTGCCCTGCGACCATAATAGTGTCGAGTGTCGGGTGTGCTGTTTGCTGCGTTGTTAGTACCCGTGGACGGGAGAGCGAGTTGGCGATAATCTACGAAGCTATACAATCCGCCCATAGAGATAAGGCTCCTCGTGCAACGTTGGAGAAAGAGACCGAAGCAAGCTTCATGTTTATACGTACATGTTGAAGAAGAAGAGAGAAAACGGTGGTGCGTTGCGGCGTAACACCGACGCCAACGCCGGTAAACACCCTTTAGTTCTCGCACCCGCCTCCGCTTCCTTGTTCTCGTCGACGTCGTCGATAGTTTATGTTTGCTCCGTTGCCGCTGGTCCGCTCGTTCCTACCTTGGGACGTTATTTATCGCGTTCTGGTAGCGCGCTTGCGGCGCTGTTGGCCCATTTCGTTTCATAAAACGTGGCTTTTTCAAAGTCCCGTTCCGATCGCTCTACGCTCGAATTAAAATCGTAGCTTTTTAGATCATTTTACCGAAAGAATCAACATCAACAAAATTTTCGTACAGACAATTAAACATTATTTACATCACCAATTGGATAGAAACAAAATCTCCATTTTGTGGACAAAATGCACTCAGAGAAATTGTGAAAGTCCTGGCAACTACAAAGTGACAGCTATTTATTTTTAATCCATGCAACTCTTTTTGGTAGTTATGGTAACTCAAAAAATGGTCCAACTACAATGAGAAAGAAAATCGTTAGAACCAACAAAACGAAAGCGAAAAGAATATTCTTTTGATCGAATGAAATATTTAATTGATCGAAGCAACAGCTGATCAATCCAAACATTATTCGATTACCATTGCAAAATATTTTGTCCAATCGACAAAATATTCTTTTCGCAAAGCGCACGTTTTGTTGGGTCTAATGATTTTTTTTTTCAGTGTATATTTTTATAATTGCGACGACTATTTCATGATTATAGTAACAAGAAAAAAATAGTCGCATAGACTTAAAATAAATTGCTGTCACTTTATAATTACCGACGACAGAATTTTCTCTGAATGTCGGTATGCAAAAAACAAAGCTTCCTCTATGAGGAAGCAAAAAATGACGAAAACTAAATGAATAGTAAAACCTCAGTAACTGAATTAGTCTAACTAGATTCAATGCCTCGATATATATGAACAGATGACAAGCAAAATTATACGAATATAGTACCTCGGGAAATCGGAGTTTCGTGAATGGAGGTTAATTTCAGGGGTCCACAACATTTAACTAATGCATTGGACAATTCATTGAGCTGCAACGAATACATATGCAGTCACGAAACTCATACTCATTTGACAATTATCATCATTTTTATATCGACCCCATCATCCGAACATATTCATTATTTCAATCATAGCCGCGTGTCGCTTGGGAGATGCGACCGTCGACTCGCACCAATTGAACGCTCGGAATCGAATAACGAATCGTTCTCGAAGCGTTTCGATTTATGTAAATCGATTTATCGGTCGAACGTCAAAGTGCTCTCGCTCATACTCGTGGACATTCAATTCTCCATCGTTCTTGTGGCTGGACGATGCGACGTTGCTGTGCACAACAATTTTACCCCCTCCCGCCCCCTTTCCACAAGCATTATGGCTATTTCTATGTTCTCTCGGGTATTATATATAGCAAAGCGGATCTCCCCCTGGTTTCTGCTTTAAATCGCTTGATATGTATATACGCTGAACGCGATTTGTCGCTTTCTACAGCAGTCTAGCCCCCCACAACCCACCAGATTTGCATCTATTGTCAAAACCCATTTGCCCCCTCACCCTCATGGTCAATTAAAACACTCTAGTATTTATGTTTAATTTGTGTAGCGTACGTCGGTTTTGTTAGCCGAAACGACAGTCATTTTACTGTTGGGATCGCGTAAAACCCCTCGAGAGTACCAGGCGCATTTTGTTTTTCGGACAAGATGGATAACGCTTCGCTTCGTCGACGTTCTTGCTACTACTGCAGGCAGAACTCGTGGCTAGGGTGTTGCACATACACTATACTAAATATACGACAATTCTACAACAATGACACAAACGCATTGGGATTTCCGGTGCTAATGTTGATTAAGTTATACACCCTGTCACCTGCACGACAGTCGTTTAATTAAGTTTCTCCCGGTCTCGACGTCGCTCGACAACACATAACATTCCGAATGTGTCCCACTGGTAGGATATGTTTTTTTAAAACTTTCATCACCCACTTCTAACGCTTTTGAACTTTGCTAGATCGCTCAGTTTTGACGTTTTAAGCTTTTGTCCAGTGGTAGGTGTTTATTGCTCGCTCGATCAATTAGGTGATGTATCGTTCCGCGTGAGTAGAGGATTCGTAATATTTATCGTTGCCCCTTTCGATTTGATGGCTGGTTGTCGTACAAAGGGCTAATGGATATGTATATATAGAGATTTTAGGTTGGGAAGAGAACTTGCATTGTGTGAAAGCTCAGGTTGAATATTTTCTAATATTTCAAAAGAGTGGATAACTAAAAATGTGTATCGAAATAATCGATGATTTCACAATTTTCATGTCAATGATAGAAAATATAAGAATCGCTTTACTGAATCACATATTTTTGTTCACTGCTCATTTACTGGTAATTATATCTGTATGTTATTTATATTAGCTTGCGGTTCAAAAATGAATTAAAATTGTATTATTTTTTTTCGTATTTCAGGTAAAGTATCAGAAGCAGTCAAGATTTTGGATTGGATTTCAATACTCAAACTACATTTTAAATGTAAAAGGCACATACCAAATTTCATTGTGGTGCACAGCTTTTTGTTAAAGTTATTGTTTTTTCGAACATACAGACGCCAGACAGACAGACAAAAATGAGTGAATGTGTTTTTTGCAATGTAGGAGACTGAAAACATGTATTTCCATCAAAATCTAGGATTCGACTTTATTTCTCGGATTGCAATACTTTCTCTTTTTCCATACTTCGTATGTGAAGAAAGAGTAAAAAAAAACTACAGTTTCGACAGCTTTGTAGTTAAATTTCTTTTCCAATCCGACTCTAATAAGTTGAAATTTAAAAAAACACATTACCTGTTTTCCGACCGCAAAGCATTTCACCCCGAAATTCCCGACTTTCCGGCAATTCGTACGGAAATTCAGAGCAGAAAGTAAGCATAGCCCGCGGCTTAGTAGGTTTAGGCAGCTAGCCGCTCGTCCAGCAGTCAGACTCCATTGGCATGCTCGCCTCGGATCTAGACCTCGTTACGAAGTTATCGTGTTTAAAACTACCGCGCTTCGCCCCGTACCGTTCTCCCGTCACCCTTGGTACCGGCTAACTCTCCAACCGAATTATCGTTAAACACTTTAATCATGGTCGGCGTCTTGTTCGCGCGCTGGCGGCTTCGAAGCAAAAGCGCGAACAAGCTTGAACCTCGGTTGAACAGGTTCGCTGGACAGGTTGCAAGCTACAAGCTCCCTCTGTTCCACTTCCTCTATCGTTGCTTATGGTCTTAGCTTTCAGAGTGGGTGGCGGTGCTTGACCCACCGGGGATGTGGCCGTTTCGACGCTGACGAATATCGAAGGGAAGTGCTAAGCGTCCGTACCAGGTGTTCGCTGCAATGGTCTCCTCCTCCTCTTCCTCTCTAATGTGTTCCAAGCTTACTCGGAGAAACACACATGCACACAGACATGAAGAGAAAGAGAGAGAGGGAGAGAAGAGACTCCAACATCCTTACCGAACAGAAACTCGTGGTAATCCTCTCGTTAAACGTAACTCCTACATAAACTCTCGCTAGCTCACTCTCAACCGACCCCGTGCAGCATCTCCTCGACCCACGAAAGCTCTATAACTATAAACCCAAATCCTGCACCCGGAATGAAGATATTCGAGAGTCATTAATCGACTATGTTGGTATAACGTATGAGTATAGGTATACATGCGGTAAGAATCTTAGCATTGGGGAATTGGTGTTTCTACTTCCATGGTGGTGCATGCTAACGCCATCGTTCAAGTCATATTGTAACTGTTTCTGTATTACTATGGATGCGTGGTGCTTGTGTGGATTTAACAATGTGGAGATTCAAAGGATTAGCGAGTGGAATCATCTTACGCGAGTTTTACGCAGGGTACTCTGGAATCTAAGTACCTCATTTGATTCTCT
Source organism: Ephialtes manifestator (assembly GCA_963970395.1). NCBI lineage: Eukaryota > Metazoa > Arthropoda > Insecta > Hymenoptera > Ichneumonidae > Ephialtes > Ephialtes manifestator. The sequence continues at coordinate 18,369,195 of OZ019981.1, read as the reverse complement.
AATAGAGACGTTTGGCCTAAGGAATGTGCACGAACAAAAACAATTTCAAAATCTCAACATTAAAGGGTCGTTATTTCAATACGTTTGTCGCTATGATCAGAAGTTACTGACGGATATTCAATATGGCAATGATACTTGAGGGGCTTAAAAAAGGTTCGAAGCTCTTAGCTTTTAAGAATATTAACATTGGGGAATTGGTGTTTCTACTTGCATGTTGGTGCATTCTAACGCCATCGTTCAAGTCATATTGTAACTGTTTCTGTATTACTATGGATGTATGGTGCTTGTGTGGATTTAGCAATGCGGAGGTTCGAAGGATTAGCGAGTGGAATCATCTTATGCGAGTTTTACGCAGGGTACTCTGAAATCTAAGTACCTCATTTGATTCTCTAATAGAGACGTTTGGCCTAAGGAATGTGCACGAACAAAAACAATTTCAAAATCTCAACATTTAAGGGTCGTTATTTCAATACGTTTGTCGCTATGATCAAAAGTTATTGACGGATATTCAATATGGCAATGATACTTGAGGGGCTTAAAAAAGGTTCAAAGCTCTTAGCTTTTAAGAATATTAACATTTGGGAATTGGTGTTTCTACTTGCATGTTGGTGCATTCTAACGCCATCGTTCAAGTCATATTGTAACTGTTTCTGTATTACTATGGATGCGTGGTGCTTGTGTGGATTTAACAATGTGGAGATTCAAAAGATTAGCGAGTGGAATCATCTTACGCGAGTTTTACGCAGGGTACTCTGGAATCTAAGTACCTCATTTGATTCTCTAATAGAGACGTTTGGCCTAAGGAAGGTGCACGAACAAAAACAATTTCAAAATCTCAACATTAAAGGGTCGTTATTTCAATACGTTTGTCGCTATGATCAGAAGTTACTGACGGATATTCAATATGGCAATGATACTTGAGGGGCTTAAAAAAGGTTCGAAGCTCTTAGCTTTTAAGAATATTAACATTTGCGAATTGGTGTTTCTACTTGCATGTTGGTGCATTCTAACGCCATCGTTCAAGTCATATTGTAACAGTTTCTGTATTACTATGGATGTATGGTGCTTGTGTGGATTTAGCAATGCGGAGGTTCGAAGGATTAGCGAGTGGAATCATCTCACTCTAGTTTTACGCAGGGTATTCTGGAATCTGAGTAAGTACCTCATTCGATTCGCTAATGGAGACGTTTGATCTAAGGAATGTGCATGAACCAAAACAATTTCAAAATCTCAACAATCTCATCAAAGAGTCATTATTTCAATACGTTTGTTATCATGGCCAAAAGTCATTGAAATTTTTGTGTTGTGACTACCAAATCTAGGCTACCAAATCTTTCTCTTAGGCTGACATATATTTTGTTCGGCTGACAAATCGGTTTTGCTACCCTGACATATATTTTGCTGATTAATCTTTTTGTTAGCTTAACAAAAGGTTTTTTGTTGACTCTTTTTTGTGTTGTCACAACACAAAAACATACTTGAGAGGTTTAAAAAAGGTTCGAAGCTCTGAACTTTGAAGAATCTTAGTATTTGGGACTTGGTGTTTCTATTTGAACGGTGATACATGTTAACTCTACCGTTTAAGTTATAATGTAGCAGTTACTGTATTACTATCGATGAGTGAAGCTTGTTTGGATTTAGCAATTCGAAGGATTAGCGAGTGGAATCATCTAACTCGAGTTTAACGCAGGTTACTCTGGAATTTAAATACCTCATTCGACCCTCTACTACAGACGTTTGATCTGAGGAATGTACACGATCAAAAACAATTCCAGAATCCCAACGTTACATTCAATACGTATACCGCTATGGCCAAAAGTTATTGACGGATACCCAACACCAATGATACTCGAGAGACTTAAAAAAGGTTAAAAGCTCTCAGCCAGTGGTTAGTGGGTAAATTAAGTTACTTCGTCCACTATACAGAAAACTGAATCCAACACTATTTTATAGCTTGAACGAAGGGTAAGGGTGGTTTTAGAGTACCGTATTATACGGATACTATAAACTATAATCTATGTCTCGAAACTCGAGACGTCTAGCTCCAAGAGCTTTGGAGGAGACGCGGCGACGACGACGACGACGTCGTCGTAGTAGTCGTCGTCGCCGACGACGACCTCATCGGTCGAAGCCTTTAACATGTATAAACCTAAATCCTCGTGAATGGAGCGAAATGGGCAGGCGAGCAGCCAGGAACGGGGAGGTGGACGTGCATCGAGAGTGGCCAGTGCTGTACTCTGTTACCGTAGGTATAGCACTCTATGTAGTGTGAGCATAGTCCACGTTCGGTACTGCTCCCGGAGTAACGCATTAGTGAATTAGCGTTTCCCCGGCGTAGCAATCACGGTAATGCGTCCACGTGCACTATGTCGGCTGTTCGCTTGGCTTTGTATCCATCCATTCCTCCCCGCCACTCTATGTACTGGTGTACTCGTAGCAGTAATAGCAGTAACGAGCGCTTTCAAAGTTCCATTCGAAAAGTACAACCCATCAATACGTCCACCACATCCCAACTACTCTCTGTTTTTACAAATAGAATCTGTATTGAATATATTTTATTACCATGTTATATTTTTTATTATCTATTTCCAATTTCACTTTGCAGTTCGTAATTAATTTTCAACATATAACAAAAAAAAATCTACCCAATACTAGTATTATTCAAGACACTGGATCATAATAACATCAAAGGGTGATTAATTATAATTATCTTTGTAATGTAATGAATTCGCTGTTTTTTGACGACAATGAATATTTTTCATTACATCTTTGCCAAAGATTGGAAAATATTCCGGAATATCCCACAAAAATAATTGTGATATTTAATCATTAGGCCAAAAGTAATTTGAGCACGATCTCTGTTTTTACAAATAGAATCTGTATTGAATATATTTTATTACCATGTTATATTTTTTATTACCTATTTCCAATTTCACTTTGCAGTTCGTAATTAATTTTCAACATATAACAAAAAAAAAATCTACCCAATACTAGTATTATTCAAGACACTGGATCATAATAACGTCAAAGGGTTATTAATTATAATTATCTTTGTAATGAAATGAATTCGCTGTTTTTTGACGACAATGAATATTTTTCATTACATCTTTGCCAAAGATTGGAAAATATTCCGGAATATCCCACAAAAGTAATTGTGATATTTAATCATTAGGCCAAAAGTAATTTGAGCACGATCTCTGTTTTTACAAATAGAATCTGTATTGAATATGTTTTATTACCATGTTATATTTACTTTCTCATCACATACGGAGTATGGATAAAGAGAAAGTATTGCAATCCAAAAAAAATTCGACTTCCAGATTTTGATGGAAATAGATGTTTTGAGTGTCCTAGATTCCAAAAAACACATTACCTCATTTCTGTCCGTCCGTCTGTCTGTCTGTCTGTCTGGCGTCTGTATGTGCCGTCCGGAAACACAATAACTTTTGAAAACATCTATGGACTGAAATGAAATTTTTTGTGTGTCTTCTGCATTCAAATCCTGGTTTTGGTATTGAAATCCAATCCAAAATCTCCACTGCTTCTGATACTTTACCTTAAATACAAAATAAAAAAAAATACAAATTTTATTTATTTTTGTACCGCAAGTTAATATAAAAGATATTATGCTTCAATGTGATACATACAAATAGTATTACCAGCAAATAAAAAATGAACAACAAGAGATTTAGTATATAGAAGATTTTGTTTTTTCAATCACCCACATAAGACATCTTAAACTGTTGTAAAAAATGTATTGCTTGAAATATGTTACTTTCTTGTGTTATTGTGTTACACATTCACTAAAAAAAAGAACTGCGATGATCTTGAGCAGTTTTCAATGATAACATACTATGAATATTTACACCATATGTTAGATTAAAATTTAAAAAAAGAATGTAAAAATACAAGAGAAACACATTTGAGGTTATCATCACTCTTGATGTTAGACTATAAACACTCATGCACTCATCACATCATAGTTTTTTTATTTATTTTATCACGCGTATAGCATTTTATACCAATTCCAAATGCTGCTCATACACACCATAATATGCGAAACGTTGGAAATATCAAATAAAATGTAATTCCGACTGTCAAACTATCGCAATGCCGACGATAATAACATCAAAGGGAAAGAGAGATGTGAAGGCGCGCGCCGGCGCGCGATGTCACGCTCGCTTTCTCGCGCGCGCGAATTTCGAATTTACAAACGCGTTCTTGACAAATTATAGCTAAAAATGGAGATTACAATTAATGTGCGAAATTCACACATTATTAATCACTATAACCCAGTAAATTCACGATAAAAATTTTACACCAGTAACAAATTTTTACTTTTTCATCACATGCAAAGTATGTAAAATAATATTTAAAAAATAGGTCTAATTTTTTTTTTTTTTTTTCAAAAATAGACCTAAATTTAAAAAAAGACCTAATTTTTTTTTAAATAAGCCTAAATAAGCTAATTTTTTCAAAAATAGACCCCAGAATTTTTGTGGTCAGTACTTGGATGGGTGACCGCTTCTAACCCGAATAAGTCCCTCGATTCTTGACACGGCGGCGAAGGCGGCGGCGCGATCTTTTTATAATATAGAGAGATATTTATTCATATATAACTACAAAAACGAATATTACGAACTAACTTCACAAACTAATTTCACAAACTAATTTCACAAACTAACTTCACAAACTAACTTCACGACAGTAACGTGACGCCAGTAACAATCGTGATGAGAAAGTCACGTTTTGCGATCACGCCAGTAGCAAGTTTTTTTTTATTACCTATTTCCAATTTCACTTTGCAGTTCGTAATTAATTTACAACATATAACAAAAAAAAATCTACCCAATACTAGTATTATTCAAGACACTGGATCATAATAACGTCAAAGGGTTATTAATTATAATTATCTTTGTAATGAAATGAATTCGCTGTTTTTTGACGACAATGAATATTTTTCATTACATCTTTGCCAAAGATTGGAAAATATTCAGGAATATCCCACAAAAATAATTGTGATATTTAATCATTAGGCCAAATGTAATTTGTGCACGATCGCTATTTTTACAAATGGAATCTGTATTGAATATATTTTATTACCATGTTATATTTTTTATTACCTATTTCCAATTTCACTTTGCAGTTCGTAATTAATTTTCAACATATAACAAAAAAAAATCTACCCAATACTAGTATTATTCAAGACACTGGATCATAATAACGTCAAAGGGTTATTAATTATAATTATCTTTGTAATGAAATGAATTTGCTGTTTTTTGACGACAATGAATATTTTTCATTACATCTTTGCCAAAGATTGGAAAATATTCAGGAATATCCCACAGAAATAATTGTGATATTTAACCATTAGGCGAAAAGTAATTTGAGCACGATCTCTGTTTTTACAAATAGAATCTGTATTGAATATGTTTTATTACCATGTTATATTTTTTATTACCTATTTCCAATTTCACTTTGCAGTTCGTAATTAATTTACAACATATAACAAAAAAAATCTACCCAATATTAGTATTATTCAAGACACTGGATCATAATAATGTCAAAGGGTTATTAATTATAATTATCTTTGTAATGAAATGAATTTGTTGTTTTTTGATGACAATGAATATTTTTCATTACATCTTTGCCAAAGATTGGAAAATATTGAGGAATATTCCACAAAAATAATTGTCTTATTTAACCATTAGGCCAAATGTAATTTGTGCACGATCTCTGTTTTTACGAATAGATTCTGTATTGATTTAATTTTATCACCATATCATATTTTTTGTTATCTGTATCCAATTTCACTTTCCAGTTCTTAATTCATTTTGAAAATATAACAAAATAATCTGCCAAAAACTAGTGTTACTAAAGATACTGAAGTATAGTAACGTCAAAGAGTTATTAATTATAATTATCTTTGTTATGAAATGAATTCGCTGATTGTTGACAACAACGAATTATTTTCATTAACACTTTGACAAAGATTGGAAAATATTGAGCAATAACCCACACAAATAATTGTCATATTTAGCCATTAGACCAAAAGTAATTTGTCCACAATCTCTACTTTTACTAGTAGATTCTGTATTGAATTACCATGTCACATTTTTTAAATATCTGTATCCAATTTCGCTTTCCAGTTCTTAATTCATTTTGAGAATATAACAAAAAAATCTGCCAAAAACTAATGTTACGAAAGATCCTGAAGTATAGTAACGTCAAAGAGTTATTAATTATAATTATCTTTGTTATGAAATGAATTCGCTGATTGTTGACGATAAATAATTATTTTCATTAAATCTTTGACAAAGATTGGAAAATATTGAGCAATAACCCACAAAAATAATTGTGATATTTAGCCATTAGACCGAAAGCAATTTGTCCACGATATCTACGTTGATGTTAATTGATGATTGGTGTTGCCCACGATGTTTAATTGTTATCCCAATTGGTACGAATATCCCCTTGCTGTGTCGGTTACGTCGATGCATTGAGCTCTGGCTCACTCACGTGGGGGACACGAGCAACAGAGTACGCGTACGCATATATCTGTAGGTTAGTACAGGGTGGACTTGGCCGTATAGGTGCTTGCACAACCGGAGAGTCGACGAATCAGCCTCCACTCGGTCCGATGTTTGTTCGTTCATCTATAGAACATCAATTACCACCCGGCTGGCTGAGCAAATAAAACGTTCGATTCGCGAGCCTATTGGCATTGAAACCTGTCGCGCTCGCCCCTTATGTGCCGACGTGTATGTGTATGCGAGTACGTGTAGTTCGGTACACATTTCACGAGTCTAGTGCTGGAGATGAATTGTTATTATTGCTGCTATACCTCAAAGCGAGCCTAATATACCCTACGTAGAAAAGTTTCTATGGTTTGACAGGATGTTGGCAATTGCCCCGATCGGCAAACATTCCCTATTGACACAAATATTTATATACTTCTATTGGAAGATAAAATGTTCGATACGCGTTTAAATTACAATGTCACAAGACGAGAGAAATAAAAGAGCGATTACGACTCTTTGGTTTCCATCAAAGCCAAAAAAGACCCATTTGTTTTTCGCTTTGATGACTGCGCTCATCAGCCTCGGGTTATGTCGGTAATGACTATTATACGCGCATCACTTGCCTTGAATATATTACCACAGTTCGTCACATCTGCGTGAATATATTGAGGATAGATGTAGGACATATATGACGTCCGGTTCACTCGTTGTGTCACTCGATCGCTGAACATCAATCGCGTTTAATTATTTTGCCATCCCTGTCATGGTGTTTAATGCAGTGGTCTGCCTACTAGTTAATCTATCGATCAACATCATCGAATATCTATTCTTCTAATTACACTGGATTTTATTCGCTGAGTTAGTCAAACACAAAAGCTGATTGACCAGGCAAACGATGTACTTTGGAATGTTTGCTCTTATACAACTCGAGTCAATCCTCTCAAGTCGTTCTGTTCTAATACACCACATCGTTTCTTCCTCTCGGCGATCATTGTGCTTCCGCTAGAGTTCCCATCTCTGTCTTTTCCCAATTTCTCAGAAACCCTCTTCTACTGGTAACGTTGGTTGGCCAACAGTCAGGTAGGAGATTCGGGCGTGAAACGAGAAATGTGCCAAAGGATTTTAGCTCTGGGCTGTGCGAAAGTTACGAAGAAGAAGAAGAAGAAGAAGAAGAAAAAGAAGAAGAAGAAGACGAAGAAGAGGAAGGAGGAAATGAAGGGAAAGGAGTAATGTCGTGTCGGGTTGCTTCTGGTGGTACGGGTCGTAGGCTACGATGGCTCAGTTGGTACTACATACCTGCGGGTTTCCTTTCCTTTCCGGGTGCCACATCGGCGTTAGGAAAAGCGAATCTTCTACGGACTTTCTTCCTTCTCCTTTCTTTTCAGCATCTCTTCCCAATTCCTACGTCCCCTCTTCCTCCCTCTTTCCTATTCTACATTTCGTTCCTTTTCGTTCGCTTCCCTCCCTCCCAGCCTGAAGAATCTCCGACTGTCTCGTTAAAACTTTTTCGACGTTCCTGCGCGGCCCTTGCGTTACCTTGCCATCCCGCAGAAACGTCTCGGGAGTACTCCCCGCCTGTAGAGGTGTATGCATCTCTCCGTGCTTGCGAAGCACGCCATCGGAAGGAGCTTCGCTTTACTCCCCGCCACCATTCTCGTTTCCCCGGCGAGCTTCCCGACGAAAGAAGTTACACGCTGAATTGTACTCCCGCGGTCGGGGAGAACTTTTCCTCTGGTATTAACCCCTTGCCCTCTTCTTACTCTGTATATATACACACATATACACACACATACAACACTGCAATTTATAGTATACTTCAGACGCCGAATCAACACCGGCCTTACAGCTATTGTAGATCGAGTTCACCGAATCCCACAACTTCAACAACAAAAAGTTTTAAATATAATTTAGTTTAATTTTGCACGGAAAGAAAAAAAAATGTTGTTGTAAAAACTGATTTAACGGTCCTGACAACCAACCGAAATTGTTAGAATAACGCCAACTACTCAGTCGGTTGAAGAAACAATAACGTTGTTGATAGAGTATCGATGGTAAAAATGATCAGCTGAGATCATAACCTCTTACCGGTTGGTTGTAATGAATCATTTGGACGGGACAGCCGTGATAGTTGTAGAAACCAAGTCGTTGGTCCTACGTACTTTTTTCAGTGGGGGTCAAAATGGCGAATGACCTAAATAGCAAATGGCTAACATAGCGAATTTCAATATAATGAATTTCTGAATCTAGAATGGCCATCATTATGGAATTTGCCATTTTGATTGCATTTTAATAGAACCGGAGTCGAAATAGCGAATGGCTGAATTAGTGAATTTAAATATAATAAACTTTTGAATCTAGAATGGTCATTATTATGGAATTCGCTATCTTACGAATGATAGCGAACCCCATCCCTATTTTTTGCTACCAATCGAAAAATAGTTGAGACTCCGATTTCGATTTAGTTTCAGTGACTAATACGCGGTACAGCATATGCTTGCATTGGACGCCAAAACTACTTTTTGTTCTCTTCGTGTGCAGTTACGAAATAAACTCTGCACAACATCGGTAAAATGCATATACGTTTCGAGTATTTCAATAGCCAAAGCTTCGGTTGTAACTCGTTCGATAGTGTTCTTCGCCGATATTTCTTTCTTTTTTTTTTTGTTTTTGAGAAAAGGGAACTTGCTGGTGGCTACGGGCGTCGCTTTGGCGACGATGACCAGTGGCACGTCGTCGACTCTATGGACATGCAACCGAAGCTAGTGTTCTCGCGCGCTCGCTGGCCAGCATAGTTCCCACGGGATAAAAAACGCCGAGGCCGCAGGCAATAAAAATGCAAATCCTGGAACGTACATGCTTTTTTTTCGGGGATTCTGGTACGCTACGGACAGAAACGGTAGAGTCCCTTGCATCCCTGGCAGCATGAGCGTGGTCATGGCCAACCACGGACTAGCTTCGCATGCGGTCATCTTTGTGCTCGACGTAGCGGACTGCTGCTGGCCTCCCCGTAATCTCGCCATTGTACGGACTCTGCGACGCGTGCACTCGGATAGGGCCCCCCGAATGAACGAACGAACGAACGAACGAGCGCGAGAGGATACGTAGGTATACCATGCCAGGGATATCTACAACCTACTATGGCGAGTTGCATACTGCGAGCCACTGGCGCAATCATCAGGATCTGGAAATTCCCGACCCAACGACCCACCGCACTCGTTCTGAATCGGCATCGTGGTGAAGAGAAATGAAAAAAAAGGGACAAAAAGAATGAAAAAAACGCGAGAACGAATCGAACGCGGTCCAGAGACCTAACAATTTCTCGATTTTTGCACCGATCGGCACTCTTGTCAAGCGTATTCGCAAACTGGGCCACTGGGCAATACGTTTTGCCATAGATGGCGCATTTCTTTCTTCCGCTTCGTCAGAATGGCTGCTTTTACTTTCTTTCATTACAATTTTACGTTATTCAGTAAAACTATAAAAATACATGAAATTGGGGGAAAAACGGCAATTTCAATAATATACCGCATTCATAAAATTACTGTCCAAACGATACAATCCTGAGTTGAAATATACACCCTTCGATAAATCAAAAGGGGTAAAATATTCCGAGAGTAAAAATGATATATAGTCCGACATATGAAATTGAACATATATAGTCTGTATAAATTGCATATACAATCTATATGCAATTTATATATAACACCAACTGTGAAGTTGGGTTTATGTTTAAATTGTATATAGAGTACATATAGAGTGTATGTAGACTATATATTCCTAATTCTAGGTTTTTAATTATATATTTTTTTAAACATACACCGAGAGAAAAAGTTTCTTTGATTCACAGAAATCTTTGCCAATGAAATGAAATACTTGAATTTTAATACTATCTTTTCTTCGAATGATCTCAAACCCAATGAAAAGTAGTGACATTGATTCGAAGAAACATTTCTTTAAACCAATGAACCTTTTTCATTGATTTCAAAGATATCGTCCCTGATTGAATGAAACCTTTTTCTTACCAGCTCAAAATTTCGAAACCTATTTTTTCCTGAAGTACGCGGCAAATAAAGCTCAAACTTTGTGAGTATGTAAGGAAGTACGGCAGAAATAGGCTAAGCTTCTGGCTCCTCGAAACTCGAAGCCGTTCGTTCGGGAGAACCGGAAAACAAAAAAGTGAGGTTAGGTTTGAGAGAGATATCAATGAAAACGTTTATTTGAACCAATGAAAACGTCTCTTTAAAACAATGAAACTGTTTCTTTATTACATGCTCACTAAGTAAATCTTTATTTGCAGGCAATGAAATGTTCTCTTTGAAATTCAAATGCACTATTTCATTGAAATCAAAGAAATATTTCGTTGAAATCAATGAAAAAAAAATCAATCCACCCATTTATTTGGCGTCAATGAAATCTTGTCTCTCGGTGTAGTCTATATATAATCTTTTTACTCGGGATGCCAATTTTAAAGGTTCATATACGGAGAGAAATTTCTGTGTTGTGACAACATAAAACGAGGACAACAAAAATCGTTACGTTAGGCTGACAAATCTTTTGTTCGGCTGACAAATCAGTTTTGCTATGCTGACAAATATTTTGTTCAGCCGACAAATCGTTTTGCTGGGATGAGCAATTTTTTGTTAGCACTAACGTAACGATTTTTGTTGTCTTCGTTTTATGTTGTCACAACACAGAAATTTCTCTCCGTGTACACGGGTCTAAGAACCTCATCTCACTCACAAATTTTAGACCAAGATATTCTCCGTTCAGTCCAAGTGGGTATCTGCCATTTCCGGAGATTCTGCGGAGGTTCATGACCCTCGATTTACTCGGCGAGACCGCCACTTTTAGTTTTCGAAGAGAGTCTAAATTTTAATTCAGGTACTCTACCCGATAACAAAACTTGAATAAACATTTGAGAAAAGAAATAAATGCCATAAAGCCTTATCAAAGGATATGTAAAATCGTGCTACCAAGCAATTGTGTGAACTTGATGGTGTACATTATCTTTTATCTGTCTATCGGTGCATTAGGCAAAGGAGCGTGCAAGTAATTCGGATTTTCAATGGAATTTCTGCTCGTTGAATATAGCAAAGTGAATAGGCTGTCGCGACGACGCCGACGGCATTCGTACATTGAAAAATGTATGGAGTCAGTCGTTAGCGTTAAATTTTACAGACGGAAGTTGAATACAGGTATGCGGAAGTCGTTGGCAGTACATTGCTATGTGCATGCAACTGCTGGGCTCCACAGGCTGGAGTGTATGGAACGCGTCAGGTGTGTTAGTTATGTATGTAGTGGAGAAAAGGACGAGGGCGATGAAGATGCAGTCGGAGACGGAGGTGGCAGCTTTGAATATTGGAAAATAGGTAGAGCAGCTTCGTCGACGAAGGCGAAGGTGAGAGACGAGCTTCTACGGCACGTTCCAAGGACGAGTTTTGCACCGAGAATTCGCTCCTCGACACGGCTTCTCCATATGCTCACGTTCTTTCGGTATAACTCGCTCAATGTGTGGGTATCCTTACATACAGAGTCTGTACAATTCACACGTATACACGTGTCTTTAGTTCCTGTACCTGCATATAAAGGCTTGCATGCAGCTTTGACTATAAATACAACGTGTACTATAACCCCAAGGGTACCCTAGCAAAGGAGTTTCTTAGAGTAGCGACGCCTGCCAACCGTAACCCTTCGTTTACAAATTCCAACTCGTTCACACTCCCAAATTACTTGGAACTTGTTGGTAAAACTATATACGTACTGTGTAGATTAATTCTGACGTTGATGGTAGGAGAATGCAAGTAATAAGCCCGGTGAATAGCCAGGTTATGCTTGGCAGTGTAGTCACAATTTTTATGCTTATTTCATTATTCTTCATGAATTATTTATCATATTGTTAATAAGATGTTTATATTTTTTTCTTTTTCATATATTTTTATTTAAAAAGTTCATCATAAACTGAAGTGGCTAATGGAAAATATAATGGTTCATTATTTTCATTATTCAGGAAAATTTAGTGAATTTTTATAGGGAACCCTAGTTATCCTGAAAAAAAAAGAAAAAAATTATTAAACATTTATAGAAATGGCTTGGCAGTAATGCAATGGTTACAATTCCAATTAGAACTCTGCAGTTATTATATACGTTCACTTCGTTAATGCAGTTTGTATTTTCAAGCGAATAAAGAGAAAAGAGGTAGCAATAAGCACGGTGAATGGGCAAATTATGCTTGGCAGTGAGTCACAATTTTTATGCCTGTTTCATAATTTTTCATGGATTATTTTTCCAGAATACTTTGTTATAATGGTAATGAGATGTTTACATATTTTGCTTTTTAATATATTTTTATAAGAAAAATTCATTACAAATGCCAAAAACTAAAGTATCTAATGGAAAATGTAATGATCCATTACTTTCATTATTGAGGACAATTTAATGAATTTTGAAAGGGTACCCTAGTTATTCTAGAAAAAAAAATTATTCAACATTTATAGAAATAGGTCGACTGTAATGCAATGGCTACAATTCCGATTACAACTCTAAAGTCATATATGTTCACTTCGTTCATACAGTTTGTATTTTGCATCTGCTTCGACATTGTTCAAGCAAATAAAGAGAAAAGAGGTAGCGTCAGAGTGAGCTTTCTGTATTCTTTCCTTGCCCTTTGCCTCGCAATACGCGTGTTATTGGATTTGTTTGAGAACTTTTCAAATTCGTGCCGAAGCTTTTCTAACAAGAAACGTTGTTGCTTTCCGGAAAGCGCAACCGTGTCAGCCAGTGTGGCAAACGGCTCGTGCAGACGACAACGACAACGACGTAGAAAATCCCAGAGCCCGCGAAAATCCCTTCGCGTGTTCGCGGAAGCGTGATTCGAGCTGGAGAAACAATAAATGCGATCTGGGACAGCATCCCCCTATCGGTGTTAATAAAAAGATCAACCAACTTTAGTTTGAAGCCAAATATGTTTTTCATGGAAAACTTCAACACGTTTGAATTCAAAAGTCATATATTCCACCATCTGACAAAATTATCCTTTTCTAAAATTTTATAGGTACACTCAGAAACAGCCCATATAAAAATTGACCAGCGGCCCAGCCCTGGCTGGGCGTTGAACTGTATCGGCCGATGCTTGGCATTTTTCATGGGCCATCCAGCAAAATGTAACGTGTGTCCGAAGCTTAGCAGCCAGGCATCAGATTTCTAATCTGGGCCGATGTTGGCTCGATTAACAGCACAGGCTCCAGCCAGGCATCCCATGTAGGAACCCATGTAAGAATTGACCAGCGGCCCAGCCCTGGCTGGGCGTTGAACTGTATCGGCTGATGCTTGGCGTTTGTCATGGGCCATCCACCAAAATGTGACGCTTGGCCGAAGCTTAGCAGCCAGACATCAGATTTCTAATCTGGGCCGATGGTGGCTCGATTAACAGCACACGCTCCAGCCAGGCATCCCATGTAGGAAACCATGTAAGAATTGACCAGCGGCCCAGCCCTGGCTGGGCGTTGAACTGTATCGGCCGATGCTTGGCATTTGTCATGGGCCATCCACCAAAATGTGACGCGTGTCCGAAGCTTAGCAGCCAGACATCAGATTTCTAATCTGGGCCGATGGTGGCTCGATTAACAGCACAGGCTCCAGCCAGGCATCCCATGTAGGAAACCATGTAATAATTGACCAGCGGCCCAGCCCTGGCTGGGCGTTGAACTGTATCGGCCGATGCTTGGCATTTGTCATGGGCCATCCACCAAAATGTGACGCGTGTCCGAAGCTTAGCAGTCAGGCATCAGATTTCTAATCTGGGCCGATGTTGGCTCGATTAACAGTACAGGCTTCAGCCAAGCATCCCATGTAGGAATGCCGATCTCTTGACGTTCTTGGACAACCGTCTGTGTCTTGGACCAGTATTAGCAGACAACATTCGGCTGTCAGGATAGGCCCAAGCCTCAACAGCATAATGGGTCGTCAATGGGCCAGTCCCTAATCTAAGATTCGGCGTCAAACCGGGATCAGGAAAGTAGAGATCCGTTGGAGTACCAAAAGATTCCTAAAATAATGTGTGACCCGTTTGTTGGCCAAATTTCTGGTCAACCTTGGGCATGTGCTGGCATAACGTTATTCTGATTTCTTGTAGTCCCTCAAGTTTATTGTAACGGAAAATATCGACAAAATTGATAAATTGAAAAGTAGTGAACCAAGAGAAATTGTCTAATATCGTCAAATCATTGAGAATCGTCAAAGGACTGCCTAGCGTCAAAGAATTGGAATTATGTATAATTCGTCGAAATAGACGACGATCTAAATTTATCAAACGAAACTCCAACGAGAGTATTCCTCATGTGTTTAATGAACTATATATATCTTTACCAGAGAATTTAATTGTTGTTTCGCATTTCTCTGAATTTGTTCCGTCATCCAGTTACCTACCCTGTGATTAGCCGGACATAAAGAAAATGCAAGTTGAATGAATATAGTTTATTAGTTTTCTCAAAACTAATTGGCCTCCCCAAATTATAATAAAAGATATTAAAATAAACCTAGAGCAGCCATTGATGACGGCCGCGCCAGGTGATATATTTTCCTCAAAGAAGGAAAAAGTATTCTTTCCCACTGTACATTTGAACAAACGCAGAAAAAAAGCTTATTACCAACATGGGAGAAAACCTCAATAAGCAGCGCAATGAAATAATAGTTTTTTTTTAAGCGCACTGAGGAAAAAAAATGTTTGAATAAACTAAATCGGCGTACACCTTCATTTAAACGAATTTTTCGTTAGGGCAAACAAATGTTTAGTTTCTTCAATAATTATTAGATTGAGTTGAAAAATATTTGTTATACCAACTAAAAATTCGTTTGAACGAGGGTGTACGCTGATTTAGTTCGTTCAAATATTTTTGTTTTCTTATTGCGCCCTAATATAGAGCTTCAATAGTTATAGACCTTTTGCATTCGTGTCGTTGATACGCCGAGCGGTGTGCTGACTGGTAGACGACGATGTGGCTTGGCTAAAATTGGCTCCCGATCCTCGAGCGCCACGAAAATGTTTCGGATTGGTATTCGTTATAGCTCTTCGGGGTAACTAGTAAAGGACAGAGTGAGATAGAGTGATCGGGTAGAACGGTTTGGAGGAAGAAGGAGGCACGAAGCAATAGAGGACTTCCGTAGACTCGTCTCGGTGTACGAATACCGGAATGGCACGAGAGGATTGGACTTACGAGACCCTTAAACCTCCGGTGCCCGAGCCAGTCGGGCTAAGTGACTTTTGTCGTGTCTCCTGGTACTTGACTACCACCGCGAAGGGTGCACGTTACGCTGCGGGCTCTTCCCGTGGCCAAAGGGTGAATGTTGGAGTCAACGCGGATAGTCACAGAAGAGTAAAGGAGCAAATAGGAAAAGAAGGCAAAGGTACTACTTGTGTGGGCTTAAGAGAGAGAGAAAGCGGAAGCGCTCACGGTGTTTGCTATATAGATAGAGAAAGAAAGTAGTCGGTTTGTCAGGGGCTCCAAATGTTCAACTATAGCTATACATCGAAAACTTTAGTCGCGAATGCAAAACTTTCTCGCTCTCTCAGTTGCCCGAGAGCAGAAAGATTAAACGCACGCTGATGCTTAAACTTTTCGTCTGGTGTCCTGCTCCGTTGCTCCTCTATGATAAACGATCGGAATTGTTTGAACGTCAGACCATACCATCCACGAATATCCATGATATGCATATCCGCCCCATCGTTAAAGTCTATTGAGACAATTGAGATACTTCTAAAACTTAAAAATCGATTTTCCAATTCCTCGCGTGCATAGAATAAATATCTATTCAGATAGAAAGTCTATGACAACTTTTTAAGATATATCATTTTGCACTTTTTCGAAGGCCTTTAAATATTTTTGTTGATATATAAAGAGCCACTTCGTATCTTGTATTTTTCTTTTCGACTTGCTCGCTGTCGAGACTCGAGCGAATAAAGGAAAGTGAAGGGTCATGGTCTCGAGGGGATAGACTAGTTCGAATCGGCAGTCAAAAGGGAGAAACGCCGCTGAAGGTACAATCGAGCAATCCCGCGATTGGAAATCTTTTACCTCCTCTCCGCCCTCTACCTACTTTACCATTTCCTCATCCCACTCTGGTAGGTGCATCGCTTTCTGCCTCTGTGTGCGTGCGCGCGTGGCTGCGTGCGTGCAATCGCAATATCGCATCCACATCTATTTACCGTCCAGTCGGCAAGAAGATCCTTCGGGAATTTGCACCGGCAGCAAACAGCAGCTTGCGCATTCGCGTATATGTCCTCGTTTCTTGCTTTTGCCTTGCTATCCTCAGGCTTTTTCCTTGATTTCGCAACTTTCTCTATAGTCTGGCTGTTCATTCGACGAACGACGAATTAAATTAGTTTCAAATATATATATCCACGATTCTTTGCATTCTGTAACCTTTCAATTTTTCAATGAACAACGCTTCATCAATAAACAAATAAAGAATATACTGCTACGTCATGGCTTTAATTTATTTTATTATTTTTTGTGGAAAAGACGCAACTAAAGAAAATTGATTTATTTGTTCCTCCATTTTTGAACGGATTGTGCCACCTCAGGGGTTGGTGGAAGCGACTGGGTGATTGAATAATTATATACATTTTTTTTAACAATTAATATAAATTTTATTCACGGGAGTTATATTATAATGGTTTGAGTTTTACAATGTTTAAATTTGTTAATTGTTGACGAGGGTCGACCAGCTTAGTCTGCCCCCGGAGTAAGACTTTGAAAATATATATATATTCAGCGACTCAACCTCGTTTGTCGAGTCGCCGAGCAATACTGCTTTACAAATTTCTTGTTGAAAGCACAGCGCAGTAATACAGAAATTTGAAGATACAGGAAATCGCGCATCTCGTACACCGACAAAAAAGATTTCAGAGACGCCAAACAAATGGGTGGATTGATTTTTTTTTCATTGATTTCAATGAAATAGTGCATTTGAATTTCAAAGAGAACATTTCATTGCCTGTAAATAAAGATTTACTTAGTGAGCATATAATAAAGAAACAGTTTTATTATTTTAAAGAGACGTTTTCATTGATTCAAGGAAACGTTTTCATTGATCTCTCTCTCGCACCTAACCTCACTTTTTTGTTTTCCGGTTCTCCCGAACGAACGGCTTCGAGTTTCGAGGAGCCAGAAGCTTAGCCTATTTCTGCCATACTTCCTTACATGCTCACAAAATTTGAGCTTTATCTGCCGTGTACTTCGGGAAAAAATAGGTTTCGAAATTTTGAGGTGGTAAGAAGAAGGTTTCATTGAATCAGAGACGATATCTTTGAAATCAATGAAAAAGGTTCATTGGTTTAAAGAAATGTTTCTTCGAAACAATGTCACTACTTTTCATTGAGTTGGGGATCATTAAAAAAAAGATAGTATTGAAATTCAAGTATTTCATTTCATTGCCCGCGTAAAAATAATTATGTCGAATTGTGATCATAAATTGACATATCTCAAAAAGTGCCATTTTTGAGACGCTTTGAGACGAAAAATCTTAGAAAAGTTAAAAGCGATTTTGAGATCGATTTGATACTAAGTTTTTTTTACTAATTTGTGTGCAATTATTGCGCGAAATTCAATTGTATATTTGAAAGATCAAAATCAATTGAACATATCACGTTTACTGATATTAAGTTACAATTTGAAGCCAGGAAATGTGATATCAAATTGATCTTAAAATCGCTTTGAAATTTTCTAAGCTATTTCGTCTTAACGCATCTAAAACATGGCACTTTTTGACATATGTCGAATTGTGACCTCAATTTGACATAATTATTTTTACGCGGGTGGCAAAGATTTCCGTAAATCAATGAAACTTTTTCTCTCTTACCGTGGGAATGCTGATGAAAGCAAAAATTCAGTAGCGAGAAGCGCTACTGGGTGTTACAAACGTAATAATATTGTTATTTCAAAACAATGAAGATTTCAAAAAAATTCTATTTAAAAAATATTCATTTACTTTTTAATTAATGTTTAGAATAATTGTTTTATGTATTTAAAAATATATTTAATAATAAAAAATCAGCCCGGACGTAATAATACAATTTACATGATTAGTAAAATATTACATTGAGTTTTATCTACAATGTTGGACATGTTTTTATTCCGCTTTCAAAGCCATTATCGGTGTTTCTTCTTCGTGCACTTATTCTTAACGTTCCATTCTCCAATTAAAAAATTTAACTCAACTCTCATTTCTGTTGGAAATGATCAATTATTTTCTTCCGCGTATAGTATGTCTCACTGTACATTGGTAATGGAAGTGGGGGAGTAAGGATCGAGCTGGTACTCAGCCGCATCGGGGTACGGTACGACGACTCGTCGTAACTTTAATATCTTGGATTGTTATAGGAGTTATTAGTGAAAGGATGGGAGGGTGGCTGCGAGAAGGTTATTAGAAGTTTTGCCGTACGTCTCGAAAGTGGTTAAGGGGATATTTGAGACAGTGAGAGCGAAAGAGAAGACAGATTACTAACGAAAACCGAGCTACGGTAGCTGAGCACGATAACCGAAATTGTACAGAATGGAATTCTGTAATAAGAAGATTCGCCATCGGTATATAGAGAACGTAGAGAGGGATGAATACGTCGAGAAGCTCGGTGCGACTACCAGAGGATATTTCACCGCTCGCTGTTCGTATTATCGGCAATATTTCTTGCGTTTTCCGGAATTTCATTTAAGCGTGCTCGAGCTCTCGGTGTACGAAGCTGCTGCTGCTGCTTCTACTGCTGCTGTTACGGTACAACGGCAAGAGCCGAGTTAACTGGGTATACATTTATGACAGCTTCTCTCGAGCAACTTCCAACTCGATTTTATACTATTTCCTGCCTGCTTCACTTGAAGCACAATTCCACGCTATTCGCACTTTTTCAGACAATCAAAAACGTCCTTAAAATAGTTATTACGTGTTACCGCTGAGTAGAGATTGTTCAGCGCTCAATTGACGAATGGTATTATTATTTCGTGTATAAAGAAACCATAATGAGGAATAAAAGCGGTTGTTGGTGCAAACCGTTTGTTTTTTTTCGTTTTGAATTAAATAAACGTTATAGTTTATTGATTATTGACTATATCGTTCATTTAATTTAAAAAAAAGGTTAGCACCAACAACCGCTTTTATTCCTTATTATGGTTTCAACAGAAGTACACATTGGGAAAAAAAATTGCTCGGTCAAAAGGATTAGTGGTTGCGGGTGTTAAAAAAAATATTTGGTTCGTTCAATTGAGTGTTTTTTCATTATTTTTTTTCGTTCATATTAAATAAACGTTATAGTCTATTGACTATTGACTATATCGTTTATTTAATATAAACGAAAAAAAAATTAAAAAATAACAAAACACTCGATTGTTTTGTCATTTTTTGATTGAACGAACCAAATATTTTTTTTAACACCCACCACCGCTAATTCTTTTGATTGGAGCAATTTTTTTTCTCAATGTGTGCTTTTATTTGCGGCTGTTACAATGTTTACGCCGATATTAGCAGTTTGGGGTGAAAATGAGAAATGCCAAAGTGAATCGAAAATAATAATCCATCGATACACGTGTTAGACTCGCATCGTCGTGCCAACCTCACCCGCTAATCACCAATTAGTCAATTAGCGGTGTCGCGCAATTTTACCAATAACGGGGACATGCCAAGCGCGAATGTTTGCTACACCTGGTGCTCGACTGTCGATCGTTGCGTACATCGCAAACCCAGCTTCACTACCATTATGCCCTACTTTACAATGCGATGTTTCAACTATTTTCAGCGACGTAATTACTATTGTGGTGAAAACTTGACACCTATTTTCGCAGCATGTATCAGCTGCATCAATAACAGCGTTAATGTTTTTTATTAAGTTTATTATTAGCGAATCACTAAAACGATAATGTGTTTACATTTAGAGGGTGTTTCTCATAATTTGAACCATTTTTGCTTTTTCTTATCAATTGTTTTCTGCTAGCCATCAGAAGTTATGCAAGTAAATTCGTTCAATGTGTAGAATTATTGATTCGTAGACTGTTACAAAAGATTGTAAATTTATTGTGACAAAAGTAATATGAAATGTATAAAAATGACGTGCAAAATAATAATTAGCATAACATTCACTGTAATGGAGGCAATTTATATACGTGAGGATTAACTTTTCAACTATTTAAATGAAAATTACAAAACTTCTCTAGTTATTACTTGCAAATTTATAAAATTTCAGTTAAGTTCTTAATATTAGTTGACCGATTTATAAATTTATATTCAGGACTTTTATATCTATATAAAAATTACAAGTTTATCAACACAGAGTTGTTCCAGAGTTTTTACGACTATAATTTCAGAAATTCGAAATTTCTTTTCATTGTAGGTGGCTTTTGATTTTATAAAAAACATGCGCCCAAGATTTACAAACGCAACGCGAAAAAACAACAGATCATAAATTCCTAGTATTTTGTAACATTAAATTTACAAATTTCTCAAATCTTTTTCAGTATTGTTATTTTAAATATCCAATACACATGATCAAGAAATTTATGATACAAGTTGTGAATAAAAACTTTCAGTCTGGTACTGCAATTTTCTAGTAAATTTGTTTAACAGTACCGAACTTTATATAGCTATAAAACTTGTATATTTTCACAAAATTGTCTTGTAAATAATTTCAATGACTCAGCACGGAAAATAAAGATTAGTTGCCATAACCAAGAAATGAGTTGACACAATCAATCGATTATTCTATTTCCCTTACAACTCAAATGGTAATATCAACGATTCGAATGGTAATACCGACGATTCGAATGATAATACCGGCAATACGTCGTTTTTACAGAACCCGATTCTACACATCACCGACTCTACACAACGGCAATTCGACACATGCCTCGATTCAACACAACAGCAACTGTACACATCAGCAACTCAACACATCACCAACTCGACACATACCTCAATTCGATACAACCCCAATTCTACACAGTCATAACTGTCACGAGCCAAATGCACAACGGCAATACTCTACACAGCCCCGATTCTACACAGGCACAAATGTCACGGGCTAAATTCACAACGGCAATACTCTACACAGCCCCGATTCTACACAGGCACAACTGTCACGAGCTAAATTCACCAAAGTCCCGATTCAACACATCACCGATTCTACACCGTCACCAACTCTCATCCAATCATAGTGCGCCGATGAGTTGGAATACTTGAACGACATACGTCGATTGGATGTGAGTTGGTGACGGTGTAGAATTGGTGATGTGTTGAATCGGGACTTTGATGAATTTAGCTCGTGACAGTTGTGCCTGTGTAGAATCGGGGCTGTGTAGAGTATTGCCGTTGTGAATTTAGCTCGTGACATTTGTCCCTGTGTAGAATCGGGGCTGTGTAGAGTATTGCCGTTGTGCATTTGGCTCGTGACAATTGTGACTGTGTAGAATCGGGGCTGTGTAGAATTGGGGTTGTGTCGAATTGAGGCAGGTGTCGAGTTGGTGATGTGTACAGTTGCTGTTGTGTTAAATCGCGGCATGTGTCGAATTGCCGTTGTGTAGAGTCACTGGTGTTGAGTCGGTGATGTGTAGAATCGGGTTCTGTAGAAACGACGTATTGCCATAATACCGACGATTCGAATGGTAGTCCCAACTATTCGAGTGGTAGTCCCAACAACTGGATTAGTTAACCTAACTAATCTCGCGAGAACTAATCGTGAATAGTTGAGATTACTATTCACGGAAAAAAAAGATTAGTTGCCATAACCAAGAAATAAGTTGACACAACCAATCGATTATTCTATTTATCTTACAACTCAAATGGTAATACCAACGATTCGAATGGTAATACCGACGATTCGAATGATAATACCGTCGATTCGAATGATAGTCCCAACTATTCGAGTGGTAGTCCCAACGTTTGGATTAGTTAACCTAACTTAATCTCGCGAGAACTAGTCGTGAATAGTTGAGGTTACTATTCGATATGGTTGAGGCAACTAATTTTTTATACATTGTGTCCAGCAAATCGAAAACGTAGTTGCCACAATCAAACATTTATTTCCGTGAGTAACAAGTAAATAAGCATCGATTCCATGTTTTTATTTTTTTTTAAATTGCGGTATTTCAATTTCTGGTACAGCAATATGAATGCACATACCTGCATACGTAACTGGCGTTTGGTTTGAGAACAAATTTGCTGCTTCGACCCGTTTCTCAAGCCGTTCGCCCCGTTGTACAGCCTTGTCGGTAGTGCGCCTAACCGTGAAGTTTGCAGTATAATGTTGAGTTAGCCCAAGTAAATAGTAGTGTGCGCCGTGGCCGCAAGACTGGATGGATTCCAGTCGAACAATGCCTCTTTGTTGAGTTATGAAGGCGGGAGCGAAACTGCGCTCAGTTGAACCAAACATACATACGTAAGCTGCACTTGCCGCAGCAAACAAGTGAGCTTAGCTATGCAATAACGATACATATCCTCAGCGAGGGGATGATGATGGTGGCTGGTTGTACGCTGTAGCCCGGTAACACTGGAGTACGTCTGGAGCTTACGAGCTGTTATTTCTCCAAAGTCCTGCAGCGCCTCACTTCTAGGAAAACCGCATGGAGCATAGGTACCCCTCGTCCGATGAGACTAGTCGTACGCCGTCGCAATGTACCTAAAGTTAACACGACTTTAGCCTAGATACTCTATTTGTCGAGTTAAACATGAATAATCTAGAAAACAGTAACAGATGAGATTTTGTGGGTTAAAATAAATGTATTTTTTTCCACTTCACTTCTCATTACAAATATAAAAGAACTTCAAGCAAAATCTTAATTAATTATAATGGAAATATAAAAAATAACAGGGATGACACTTTTTTTTGTGGTCTTTTGAATGGAAGAAAAGTGGTTTGGAAAAAAGATATTTCAATCATCTGTAAACCACGAACCGTTCAACCGATTGAGCTGAAATTTTGCGCACAAATGAAGCTGCAATCCATCTGTAATTGTTGCAATAGCTGGGAAAATTTGTACAGAAATAAAGATTTTATAGCTTTTTGATTGATTTTGAGAAAAAAGGTATAATCACTTTAACTTTTGTAAAATTTAAATTATCTCGCTAAATAGTTGTTAGTAAGTGCAGGTACATTTAATTTTGTTTGGTATTAAATTTGACTGAAATCATAAAAACGGTTCTATGACCAAGCAAAATATAAAACAAAAAAATATAATTGATTCTCTATTCGAGGCTATAATGGGTTCGGCACATAATTGACGACATCAATCCAATAATTGCGTTTTTGAAACTAATAAAATAATCGATTTTCATTAGTCGACTTTGACGTCATTGATCATTAATACATTTCCAATACCAATCGGCATCGTAATTATCTCTACATACGTGAATATACATACATCCAATGCAATGATCTATTCTGTTTGATTTGCAGATAACCCACGAGGTGGTTCACCCCTCCCCGAGGGAACGATGATCGAGCCCCGGAAATAACCCACTGAGGCCCTCCGCACCCAAAAGGGCTTACTCTGCGGTTTCGCCGAGCGGCAATAGCACTTGCTGCCACTCACGATTGCGGGTTCCGTATTTAAGGTATAATTTATACAATAAATAACATTGATAATGGTCGCAGTACCATTAACAGTTCAATTAGCGAAAATCTTGAAATATAGTATTAAAGGTCAATTTACAAAATGTAGTGACATTTCACAACATAAATAAAATTCATAATGATTACAGTGTCATTAATGGTTGAATTAGCGAAAATATTGAAAATCATTATTGAAGGTCAATTTACAAAATGTAGTGACATTTCGCAAAAAAAAATCCTATATTTTATTGTGTTTATACAATAAATAACATTGATAATGATCACAGTGTCATTAACGGTTGAATTAGCGAAAATCTTGAAAACCATTATTGAAGGTCAATTTACAAAATGTAGTGACATTTCGCAAAAAAAATTTCTATATTTTATGTGTTTATACAATAAATAACATTGATAATGATCACAGTGTCATTAACGGTTAATTTAGCGAAAATCTTGAAAAACATTATTGAAGGTCAATTTACAAAATGTAGTGTACATTTCACAACATAAAATTCCTATATTTTAATGTTAATGACACTGTGATAATGATCACAGTGTCATTAACGGTTGAATTAGCGAAAATCTTGAAAAACATTATTGAAGGTCAATTTACAAAATGTAGTGACATTTCACAACATAAAATTCCTATATTTTATTGTGCTTATACAATAAATAACATTGATAATGATCACAGTGTCATTAACGGTTGAATTAGCGAAAATCTTGAAAAACATTATTGAAGGTCAATTTACAAAATCTAGTGATATTTCACAACATAAAATTCCTATATTTTATTGTGCTTGTACAATAAATAACATTGATAATGATCACAGTGTCATTAATGGTTGAATTAGCGAAAATCTTGAAAAACATTATTGAAGGTCAATTTACAAAATGTAGTGACATTTCACAACATAAAATTCCTATATTTTATTGTGCTTATACAATAAATGACATTGATAATGATCACAGTGTCATTAACGGTTGAATTAGCGAAAATCTTGAAAAACATTATTGAAGGTCAATTTACAAAATGTAGTGACATTTCACAACATAAAATTCCTATATTTTATTATGCTTGTACAATAAATGACATTGATAATGGTCGCAGTGTCATTAACGGTTGAATTACCGAAAATCTTGAAAAACATTATTGAAGGTCAATTTACAAAATGTAATGACATTTCACAACATAAAATTCCTATATTTTATTGTGCTTATACAGTAAATAACATTGATAATGATCACAGTGTCATTAATGGTTGAATTAGCGAAAATCTTGAAAAACATTGTTGAAGGTCAATTTACGAAATGTAGTGACATTTCACAACATAAAATTCCTATATTTTATTGTATTTACACAATAAATAACATTTATAATGGTCACAGTGTCATTAACGGTTGAATTAGCGAAAATCTTGAAAAACATTGTTGAAGGTCAATTTACGAAATGTAGTGACATTTCACAACATACAATTTCTATATTTTATTGTGCTTATACAATAAATAACATTGATAATGATCACAGTGTCATTACCGGTTGAATTAGCGAAAATCTTGAAAAACATTATTGAAGTTCAATTTACAAAATGTAATGACATTTCACAACATAAAATTCCTATATTTTATTGTGCTTATACAGTAAATAACATTGATAATGATCACAGTGTCATTAATGGTTGAATTAGCGAAAATCTTGAAAAACATTGTTGAAGGTCAATTTACGAAATGTAGTGACATTTCACAACATAAAATTCCTATATTTTATTGTATTTACACAATAAATAACATTTATAATGGTCACAGTGTCATTAACGGTTGAATTAGCGAAAATCTTGAAAAACATTATTGAAGGTCAATTTACAAAATGTAGTGACATTTCACAACATAAAATTCCTATATTTTATTGTGCTTATACAATAAATAACATTGATAATGATCACAGTGTCATTAACGGTTGAATTACCGAAAATCTTGAAAAACATTATTGAAGGTCAATTTACAAAATGTAGTGACATTTTACAATATAAAATTCCTATATTTTATTGTGCTTATACAATAAATAATATTAATGATGATCACAGTGTCATTAACGGTTGAATTAGCGAAAATCTTGAAAAACATTATTGAAGGTCAATTTACAAAATGTAGTGACATTTCCGAACATAAAATTCCTATATTTTATTGTGCTTATACAATAAATAACATTGATAATGATCACAGTGTCATTAACGGTTGAATTAGCGAAAATCTTGAAAAACATTATTAAAGGTCAATTTACAAAATGTAGTGACATTTCCCAACATAAAATTCCTATATTTTATTGTGCTTATACAATAAATAACATTGATAATGATCACAGTGTCATTAACGGTTGAATTAGCGAAAATCTTGAAAAACATTATTGAAGGTCAATTTACAAAATGTAGTGACATTTCACAACATAAAATTCCTATATTTTATTGTGCTTATACAATAAATAACATTGATAATGATCACAGTGTCATTAACGGTTGAATTAGCGAAAATCTTGAAAAACATTATTGAAGGTCAATTTACAAAATGTAGTGACATTTCACAACATATAATTCCTATATTTTATTGTGCTTATATAATAAATAACATTGACAATGATCACAGTGTCATTAATGGTTGAATTAGCGAAAATCTTGAAAAAACATTATTGAAGTTCAATTTACAAAATGTAGTGACATTTCCGAACATAAAATTCCTATATTTTATTGTGCTTATACAATAAATAACATTGATAATGATCACAGTGTCATTAACGGTTGAATTAGCGAAAATCTTGAAAAACATTATTGAAGGTCAATTTACAAAATGTAGTGACATTTCACAACATAAAATTCCTATATTTTATTGCGCTTGTACAATAAATAACATTGATAATGATCACAGTGTCATTAACGGTTGAATTACCGAAAATCTTGAAAAACATTATTGAAGGTCAATTTTCGAAATATAGTGACATTTCACAACATAAAATTCCTATATTTTATTGTGCTTATACAATAAATAACATTGATAATGGTCGCAGTGTCATTAGCGGTTGAATTAGCGAAAATCTTGAAAAACATTATTGAAGGTCTATTTACATAATGTAGTGACATTTCACAAAATAAAATTCCTATATTTTATTGTGCTTGTATAATAAATAATATTCATAATGATCGCAGTGCCATTAACGGTTCAATTACCAAAAATCTTGAAAAATAGTATTGAAGGTCAATTTACATAATGTAGTAAATAATAATAATAATGTAGTCCATAAAATTCCTATATTTTATTGTGCTTATACAATAAATAACATTGATAATCACCGTTTTATTAACGGTTGCATTATCAAAAATCTAGAAAAGCAGTATTGATGGAATTTACGAAATGTTCTGACATTTCACATAATAAAATGCCTATATTTTATTGTGCTGATGAAGTAGTTTTTTGTTGAATGTCACGAAATTTGATATGGTGTATTGCAGTTCAAGTACGTACTGGTGTGCAGAATAATAGAATGGGGCGTCGAGTGTCATAAAAAATAATCACAAAAAAGTGGGGGAATGCACCGTGAACGAGAGAAAATAAACAGATAGAAAGAACCAAAGATAGTGAGAGCGAGGGATAGGACTGGCAGTCGCAGGGTGGGGATTGGGTCTGATAACGCTTGTCAGAAGCAGCGATGGCTGGGTTGCGTGTGTTGCTCACTCTCAGTAGACCTTCTCAGGTGTCCTCAAGCAGACCCTTCGCGTCGTCATTGTGTTATTCAGTTTGCCGCGAATAATATATGCCGGATAAAAGTGGCAAGTGAAAAACTCCCTATTTCTTGATCGTTCAAGACATTATGTTAAAATTCTAACCACTTCACGAGGCTTGAACTCAACGAAAAAAAGAGAATAAAAGAATTGTTAAAAGAGGTGAGTTCGGAAGTGGGTAAAATTAGTATAGCTAACGACGTCAAATATAGAGCTAGGTAGTTAAGTGTGTTAAACATCTTTTCTTCCTCTGATCATTGAGGAACCCCTTTGCTCAGTGCCATTGTCGACGAATTAATAAAAAAAAAAGGTTAAGAGAACAAGTGGAATGCGAAGTCCTGAAGTGCAGCGAAAGCGAACGAATAAAGAAATGAAGGTAGAAGGAGTCTCCAGATACAAGAAAAGCGGAAAAGCCAGGAATCAAGTAGTAGTGAGGAGGTGAAGTTGAAGGTGAGAGGAGTCTGGGAAACAGAGGGACACGATAACGAAGGATTGACGCCGCCGGGGGAGAGAAAGAGAAAAAGAGAGACTTCGGGAGTCCCTAATCGCCGTTTTAACCTCGGCTCGAGTTTTTAATTTGACGCTTTAGCGCTTCAAGTGGTGAGAACGACAAAGTGAGATAGGTGACGGGAATAGCGAAGTGGGTAAGAGGAGGCAAAGAGCTCCAGTGAAAGAGGTGCTTCGAGAAGGAGGGAGTGAAAGGTTAGAGTGGATGGAGTGAGAAAAGAGAAGAGAGTTAAAGGTGTAGGTGAAAGAGAACGACAGAGAAAACGAGCATAACCGAGAGCAGGTAAAGGAAGTAGAAGAAGAGGCAGAGAAGGAGGACAGTATGAAAGGACAAAAGGCTCCGTCGCGCGAAACGCGTCCCGGGAGGAGAGTTCTCTGGCCCCCGAGTTTCTCGGCCCCCGGGGTCCACGGGAAGTTGAATTATTCGCTGGCTCTTCTGACACTTGGCTGAGAGAAAGAGCGACACTACGATGAGAGGAGACTCCTACTTGTTCTATGTGTCTACTGAAACCTTCGCTGCGTACCATTTCACCGTTAATCACAATGGCCTAATAAGAATTCATGATGAATCCCAAAGTTCATTAAGTCTCTCATCGCGCCTCACCACAGCTGTTCTTATCCAACCTTGTTCAGCCACTCTCATATTCTCTTTGTCGAGTGGAGATTTTTTGTTGAACCAGTCTCAACAAATGTAATATTGAAGAGCTGCTTTTCCGTTCACTTGTGCTCTGATGGATATCATAGATAATGCATGATGAGAAAAAAGATAAATGGTCTTAACGAAAATTTGGCTGGCTTAACCTCTTCAGGAGGCGAATATGTTGGCTTAGTGCAGATTAACTGTAGCATTGCAGCAGGCATCATTTTTTTCACTGAAATGGCACTCTGTTTCACTCAAAATACTTTGTATCGTGATTTTTTATTAATTGTAAAGTTTTAATAAAATTCAAACTCAGCGTCGCATATTATAGATTATGACTATATAAGAATAAAAAATGGAGAATATGGAGCAAAAAATGTACGACCACCTACACCTATTTTGACGATTAACTGACAGGGATGGGGTTTAAACTGCCTACCTACAAGTCATACCTAACGACCTATGCATATGAACCTAACACTCTACCGACAACGCTATTACTAGCTTGTGAATTTCCCGCGTTCAAATTCCTTATAAGCTATATCAGGAATTATATGTGAATAGGTCTTGCAGTTATTTAAGTAATGATTACGGCGCATGATCATGTAGTTTATTTCTTCATCAATGCACTCTAATCTATTGGTTACCTTGTAAAGGTTGACCCAATCTCATATTTAATTAGATTAAACTACACCAAAGTTCCCTTAAGTGTAAAAATCGGCAAGGGACCGACTCTACACAAAGACAAGTCGACACAAAAAGTCAACACGAATGACTGTACACACGTTGAGTTGCCTGCGTGTACGGTCATTCGTGTCGACTTTTTGTATCAACTTGTCTTTGTGTAGAGTCTAGTTTAGTCGGTCCCTTGCCTAAAAATCAGTTATTGTATGATCATTTACCATTTATCTATAAAGCTGCTTCAAAGAAACCATGACATTGATACAAAAACCGATGATTTGGTCAATCACTCCTGAGACTCCACTTAATTACCGGCCGATATTTAATTCAACTACACATATTATCAGCGCACCGCACAATGCATTTTTCCTAAGGTCACATATCATTGCATCAAAGGAACACAAATTTAAATCAGTACTTAGTCGCCGCTGAGTAAATTTTTTTAGGGGGTAGAATCAACCTCCTGGTTTATACGATTTATCTACATCGAAGGTTAAGGGCACACTGTAGTTTTTTCAATAATTTCTATGAGGTTGCGTCATGGCAATGATTTCGATCATTGAAGTAGAACGTGTAATTTTCTCAACCCTTCGAGGCTCTGCAATTGAGTACTGGCTACCTCTTGTTTCAATCTTATTTTTTATCAGTACAACATACACTACGGTTCGCTTATCAGTTTCGGGGCTCACTGAAGTAAATCTGGAAGCGCAACATCGAGTCGTAGTTGGATCAAAAAAACGATTTTGTTCATCGGCAGATTCTGTGACTATTTCAACCTATATTCTTTTGACACAATGAAAATCCCGCCAACCTCCCGGCGAGGTTGACACCATTTTATTTTCTTTTTCAGTGTACATTGTCGTTGAATTCACAAATTTATCTTCGTTTAAAATGGCCGAAATATCCGAAGACTCGAATCGCAAAGATTTGTAACTGAATGATATTATCGTATTCTCATTTCCTGCAATGTAATTCTCGATTTAATCTGGGACTACCACTTGCAACAAATTTACCGACAATTTCTATTCTTAGTGAAAATTCGTAAAGCTCTACCGGGTTCTGCTTTCGACAGGCTTCTGCCACTTGGCGGTATGGAGAGCTTACAGTGTCGTGAGCCCCGCTCTCTCTCTCTCTCACCTCACACTTCCTCTTGAACGTTTTCTTCCTCTTCTTCTTCCCTCGCTTCACATCACACGACCCTTTCTCTTGCTTTCACTCTTCGGCTTCCACCTCTCTCTCTCTCTCTCTCTCTGCCCGCGAACTCTTGTTCGCCATCACCCTCGTCCCTCGGGCTTGAGACCCTGCGACGAGTCCTCTACGCGAGACTTTCTCGAGAAGCTCACACGGAACAAAGGAAGCAACGCTCGTACCGGAAACTCCGGGTACCAGCAACGAGGCGAACGAGGCGAACGAGGCGAACATGGGGAGCATTCGAACCGTTCCTCTACCTTTCTCCAACACGACGTTCACCCTTCGTTCTTCCCTCTGAGTATCTCACCCTTATCTCTATCTTGCTCTAAACCTCCTCCTATTCCTTTCCGGCCGCGTTCATACTTTCTGTCTTACTCACCTTCCTTCTTCTCCCTCGTCACTGCCTCACCTCTCCAACTCCCTTCCCCCGCCGCTTTGTGCATCCGCGCGTATACGTCGAGTTTCTAATTAAACTTAAACTTTTAATTGACTCGTTGTAAAGCAGTTACTCGTGAGAGACCGAGACAACGAGATGGCTCCCAGGAAACGTACGACAAAGATACCAGATTAAACTTTGGGCCTTTATGTACGAGTGTTTCTAATATTCTCACTTACTAAGCGACAGTTGGGACGTTAGTTGTACAATTGTGACTGACCTCCGCATAACTGATTAGGGCCATCAACCGAAGATGCGATGTATGCAAAAACCCGGGAACTAAATCCTAAACTAAATCAATTATTACGTCTTTTTATCATATAAATATCAGGTTTTTTGTGCCTCATCAGGCGTAAATTCAAATATGGATATTAGATAGCGCCAGTTTTCAAAATTTTATCAGAGTTCGTAGGAATGTTGAGGTGGTTGCAATAAGTATATGTTGTGTGACTGAAAGTGTATAAAAAATGATTTATCTCTCGACCCCGAAATCTTGTGATAACAAGTTTTATTTATCATTCTTGTCTATTTCTTACAGGTGAGATAAAGCTCAGGGAGAGTTTTGTGGACTCATTTGCTGATAGCGACCAACAGTACACATCGACATCGACGTCCGAAGACGTCAGTGATAAATAAGACGCCAAGAAAAATCTATTCGTCGTTGGCGCGCAAATTGTTGTCGCGAAGTGAAGTGAAGTACATTAAATATTTCGACATTGATCTTAAATCGATAGAAGAAGAATTTCGTGATTATTGTGATCGCGGATTGTCAATTGATGATTGAGAGCTGATACGGAGAAGTTTTCGAGTGGATACCGGAAGACAAGTTGGTGCGAGTGAAAGTGTAGTGGGAGGAAAAGTTTGACAGTCGGTGGATAGAAAGGTGTGTGTGTTTGTGTGTTAGTGTATCGCGGCGTACCTAATCACGGTAGCCCCGAAGACCTCTCATGAAAATGCTTCAATCTCTGAACGCTCTGGCGGGCAAAATATCGCCGGGATCGCCTACCGACAGCAACGCAAACAAAGTGCATATGCACAACAATAATAACAATAATAACAACAATGTTTCACACCATCCACATCCATACTCGAAACAGCAAAGCCAACAGACGTCACGGGCGCTGACGCTCAATGGAGATCAGAAGGAGAACACGTGAGTCCATTTTTCCTTAACTAATCACAATATTTATACTCTTACGTCGGTGAAATGTTCTGTTCAACAGCATCCTTTTTTATTCAAATTCTTAAGGTAGTTCTGTCGGTACGCCGGAGTCATAAATGTCAGTCTATATGACATTCAAAAATAATCATACGCATCACTTTGACTGCCTCAATAATAATATCAAAAATAATCGAGAATCCTTCGAAATTGTCGTAATCAAATTAAAACGATTATTTGTAAATAGTTGATATGTTTAGTGCGGATTTGACTTCTTTTTCACGATAATTAGGTTAGGAAACGTCATTTGGCCCGGTATCGTGCACTTTGACGTTGGTTCAATTAAACATTATTCCGGAGACTTCACCTTTTTTCATGATGCATCAATACCTGAATTATTTGCGAATCCGTAGTACTTTTTATTTTTTCTCTATCTTTGATCTAAGTATGTTAATTTTCGATTTAAAGATCAATTTTTTTAGCCCTCCCGTACGCGCCATGTAAAAAAATCCATTTTCAAGTTTTAATTGTTTATTCAAATACTCGGTAATAGCCTTCAAGATTTTGTGCAAGTAAAATTGAATAGCTAAATTACAACAGGTCAAAAATTCATGCATATGAATTTGGATTGCTTTCACGACAGAACTACCTTAACATATTTTTCACTTACGACAGATGAAATTTGAACGGTACATCAAGAAAAAAGTTTCCATTGATTCCAAAGAAATGGGTGCACCGAGAGAAAAAGTTTCATTCACGGAAATCTTTGCCAATTCAATGAAATACTTGAATTTCAATACTATCTTTCCTTTGAATCATCTCAAACTCAATGAAAAGTCGTTACATTGATTCGAAGAAACATTTCTTTAAACCAATGAACCTTTTTCATTGATTTCAAAGATATCGTCTCTGATTCAATGAAATCTTCTTCTTACCAGCTCAAAATTTCGAAACCAATTTTTTCCTGAAGTACGCGGCAGATAAAGCTCAAATTTTGTGAGTATGTACGGAAGTACGGCAGAAATAGGCTAAGCTTCTGGCTCCTCGAAATTCGAAGCCGTTCGTTCGGGAGAACCGGAAAACTAAAAAGTGAGGTTAGGTGCGAGAGAGAGATCAATGAAAACGTTTCTTTGAACCAATGAAAACGTCTCTTTAAAACAATGAAACTGTTTCTTTATTATATGCTCACTAAGTAAATCTTTATTTACAGGCAATGAAATGTTCTCTTTGAAATTCAAATGCACTATTTCATTGAAATCAAAGAAATATTTCGTTGAAATCAATGAAAAAAAATCAATCCACCCATTTCATTGGCGTCAATGAAATCTTTTCTCTCGGTGTGGAATGAATTTTTTTTATTGACTTTAAGAAAATGTCTCTTTGGGTGCGAGTCAAAATAGTGAATAATCCAAATAGCAAATTTAAAAATAACGGACGTATAAATCTAGAACGGCCATTATTATTAAATTCTCTACTTTGATTGAATTTTAATATGATGGGGGTCAAAAATGCGAATGATCAAAATAGCGAATTTAAATATTCGCTACTTTGATTGAATTTTAATATGATGGGGATCAAAAAAGCGAATGATCAAAATAGCGAATTTAAATATAACGAACGTCTGAATCTAGAATGGCTATTATTATGGAATTTCTGATCATTCAAAGAAAATATAATATTATTTCATTGATTTCACAAATATATTTCATAGGTTGGGATTTTAATGAAATTTCTTTGAATCAAGGAAATTTTTTCTCTCGATGAATAAGGTATTACATTATTTCGACAGATTCATATTGAGTAAAAAAATGAATGAATGCTTAGTCGCTTTTTGACATTGAGGCTAAAAAATCTGATGGGTTTACTGCAGTGCAGTGTTGGGCGTGTTTTCAGATTTACTTGTAGTAATGCGTGTGTATTGTGGGTGTAAGAGAAGTAGAGACGGCTCGTAGCGTCAACCCAAAACGAGGGAACGAACGAGACCCGTGTGTCTCCTTACTTCTTTATTGCCCATGGTGTGTTTCTCGGTAAATTCGTTACGTGCGTGCCGAGAACCACGGTGGGATCCGAATACGTAAGAGCTGGAGACACATACGTTACAAACGCGTTGCCGGGTGATGGTGTGGCGAAAGAGAAGGAAAGCTTAAAATAACTTGACGACATTGCAAACCTCGCATATGCTCGGGCTTGGCGAGGAACTCGCTAAATCTCCCTTTCCGCATACGAGCTTTCTTGATCCCGTATAAGACATTCCATTCTCCTGCTAAATGTTGCTAAAATATTTACACTATGTATGTGCTGATATTACGATGAAAACACGTTAAAAAGTTTCGATACTGACACCAATGCAGGTAAAATGATACAATAACAAATACAAAAAAAGCATGATTAGCTCGATCCTGCAGCCAGATACATTATCATACACTAGGCTACAAAGTCTTGTTTGGGCTTACTAAGATATTGGTTAAAAATTTGAGCGAGAAAAATTTGGTAGGCGTAACCAAGTTATAAGTTAGGGATAATAAATACTTAACCAATGACTTGCTAATGTATACACAGTTTTCTTCGTAATATTTTTAACCAACACGAAGAAAAAAAAGTAATTGGGGCAACGACTTTTTTATGAGTTCGTCGTAAAAAAGTTGTGACAACCATTTAGTCAGTTCCTGTAAATGAATAAATGGTTGTCACAACTAATTTAAGGCGGAGTCATAAATAAATGGTTGTACCAACTACTTTTTTTCCCCTGGGAAGTTTTTGGTAGTTCTAAGCTACCTTTTTCTCAGTGTAGATGTAGATGATTTATGGCTACACTTTATACTGACAAAACAAACTTACAAAAGTGATCGATGTTATGAAATACTACAGGTGGCCACAAATTGTTCAGTGACCACAAACGGTACATTTACCCTACCATTAGCGAACCCATACGATCCTTTCGTATCTCGAAACTCGTTCGTCGCTACAGTGTTGCTTGTAGCCTGTTCCCACTCGTATCCAACCTGGAGGGTTATCGTTATCGCGTGCCAGATGGCCTATCTTGCGTCGGTAAACACGCTGATACAGATTCATTTTTTTTTCTTCGTCTTTCACGTATTGCTCTATAAAAGTTTGTGCGATAGAGCTGTTCATGATAGATATTCGATAAGAGTTTTTCCTTATGGGCATTGTGATCTCTTGCATTTCTTTTTGTTCCACACGGAATGAAAAAAAGCCTGCAAAGTAGAACTTTGCAAATTGCTTTCTCATTGTTTTTCGCTTTTTACAAAGTCACCTCTATGAGGAAGTATATTAATCGATTTTGGCTTCCTCATAGAGGAAACTTTGTAAAAAACGAAAAACAATGAGGAAGCAATTGGCAAAGTTCTACTTCGCAGGCTTGTTAAGGTAGTTCTGTCGGTACGCTGGAGTCATAAATCTCAGAGTCTATATGACATTAAAAAATAATCATACGCATCACTTTAACTGTCTCAATAATAATATAAAAAATAATCGAGAATCCTTCGAAATTGTCGTAATCAAATTAAAACGATTATTTGTAAATAGTTGATATGTTTAGTGCGGATTTGACTTCATTTTTACGATAATTCGGTTAGGAAACGTCATTTGGCCCGGTATCGTGCACTTTAACCTTGGTTCAATTAAACATTATTCCGGAGACTTCACCTTTTTTCATGATGCATCAAGTCCTGGATGATTTGCGAATCCGTAGTACTTTTTATTTTTTCTCTAGCTTTGATCTAAGTATGTTAATTTTCGATTTAAAGATAAATTTTTCCAGTCCTTCCGTGAGCACCGTGTAAAAACATCGATTATCAAGTTTTAATTGTTTACTCAAATACTCGGTAAAAGCCTTCAAGATTTTGTGCAAGTAAAATTGAATAGCTAAATTACAACATGTCAAAAATTCATCCATATGAGTTTGGATTGCCTTCGCAACAGAACTACCTTAATGCTCTAAATATTTTTCTAAAAATTCAAAGTGTCGGAGAATTTTAACCGCCTAACCGATTTTTCTCAAATTTCTACTAAAATCTTGTACCATACTAGTCCATATGTGAACCACATTAGAACCCGGTATGTCGTAATTTACACAAGCCAGCGCGAGAATGAAATTTTTCAAATATTCAAAATGCCATAAAATTTAAACGGCTGGACAGATCTGCGTCAAATTTGTACTCAAATGTTTTTCGATGATAGTCCATATGTGAACAGAATTAAAGATAAAGCTGTGAAAAAAATTTAACAATTTTTTTTTTCGAGCCAGCATTTTTTTTTTCTTTTTTTTTTCATATTCACCAAAATCGAAATTTACCGACATATCGATAGTTCCTTTGACTAAATTCATTATTAATTAACAATCAATAATCGTGAAATCAAGTCGAAAATTGCAGCCGGATATCTCAGAATTTGCAGAGATGAAGTCTTTAAAGACATTATTTAAAAAATTCAAATTGCAATAAAATTATAACCACGCTATCAATTCTCGCCAAATTTACTACACACGTTATTTGAAATGATACATGTTATTTGTTATAAACAAAATAATGAATCGATAAGATCTCCGCGATGGATTAAGATACAATATTGGAGTTTGGCTTGAAATTCATTAAAAAAATGAATGTATTCGAAAGTGAAGAAAAAAAATTCTTATTGTTACGGGCGATATTGTTTACAGTGCCGACCAAGCGCTTCGCTTGCCACGACGAGTAAGACCGGTCGAGAAATTTTTTAAATAAATTCTGATGGATTTTTGCTCTAACATTAAATTATCAACCTTTTTTTCTTCATTTTCTCAAAGTTTAAAAAATGAATTGTCAGTTGCTTGTGACTTAACACATATTTGTTTAAACAATTTTTGTGTGAAAACTATAAAAGTTTTTGACTTGATTCTAACGCGAATATTTGTAATAAGGTCAGATCTTCGTATTTGATTTTTTTTTTTCATATTTTTCTAGGTCATTTTATTTTTAACACAGCGAGTTGAAATCGAGACTTAAATCGAAAACGGTAACGAAATTGTCAGTACATGTATAAAACGAAAGAAAAAAAAATTCGGTGCATTTAAAAACTTTTTAAAAAGTTTTCTTGCGTTAATGTTGTAACTTCCTTAATCCAAGCGTCAGAGATCTCGAGATTCGCTATCGCTTTATCAATTCGTAGCTATCATACGTGCAGTGAACAAATAAGAAAAAGCAAGTTTAACTCCGGAATCGGAACGAGATTATGATTGTTCATTTTGTTATCATGAGACTTAAGTGATCGACAAATTTAATTGCGCGCAAATTCAATTTCTACAAAATGCATCAGCATCTGCAACACATTCATGCGCGACGGAAATATAAAATAAAGATTATATTTACTGATTATAAGAATACAGAGATCCATATCCTCCAAAAAACACAATGTATGAAAAAAATTGAAATTATTACGCAAACAGTTTTCTATCATTTATACAATTATTTCATGCTGATTGATTCGTTTCTCTTCTCATCGTTTCAAGGCTATTGGAATTCTATCATAATGAATCTTGAATATGATAAATATTTGAAACCAAAGATTTATGCATGAAACTTTTTTTTTATGAAAAATGTAATATTATTAATATTACCCCTACGATCTTTTTTTTATTATTAAATTTAATACAAAAAATATATTATTTTAAATAATATTATAGGATATGGAGGAAACATATATGTTTACGATTGAAATTCCATGGAATTTGGATCGTGAATTTATGATACACTGTAAAAAAAGATTATAAATTTAATATACTTATGTATATGAAATTTACAAATTTTGTGCATGAAACTGTGATTCCTGTACCGAGTGCTGTAAATTTATAAATCTATCGTGAAATTACTGTACCTGCATTGGAATTTAAGAGCAATCATTGTAAATGTACAAAACTTGTTCAGTAACTGTATAATTATATGACAAATTTTTGAAAATTCCTGCACTTCACTCGAATTTTATAGAAAAATCACCTAACTTTACGAATATTTTGTAACTTAGATTTCAAACACCCATGCTGTAAAAAAATACTTGAAATTTAATGTACTTAAGTTTATGAAATTTACATACTTTGTACTTGAAACTGTGATTCAAGTACCGAGTGCTGTAAATTTCCATTTCTTTTCCGAAATTACTGTACCTAACTGTAAATTTAATTAATATTTATTGTAAATCTACAAATCTTGAAACACGAATACAATTTTTTGTATTCGTGTTCTGCTACTGCAAAAAAATTTGATAATACGCTGTTGAAAATGTCAAAAATAAAAAATTAATATCTGTTGATAGACGCAGGTTTTATGTAGTTTACATGTAACATTGAGGTAGATATTTAAATCAATTAAAAAAAAATGGTAACAGCAGGACCTGAACCGGCAACCTAACGATTATAAGTAGAGTGCGTTGTGCATTATGTTCACTTGAAAATATTTCCGTACACACTTCACGCTCTGATTGCAATCAATTGAACATTTTAATATGTCAATGATAAGTACGGTTAAAAGAATAATAGTTGTATAACTCTTATGCCATTTTGATATCCAAAAACTACTAAGTCGTTGATAGCGTAGCTGGTAGCGTGCGTGCGTTGTTAGGTGCTTAGATAGGTAGGTCGAAGGTTCAAACCCCAAGGTAGGCGAAAAATTTTCTTTGGCGAAAACCAATACCCAACAATTCCTAATGACATAATATATCTGAAAAAATAATGCCCGAGTAATAGTTCTATTTTCTTTATATTGATTTTAAGCCCATTTTAAATTTCCATCATATATGTGCTTGAATTTTAAGGCACCACTTTGCAATAAAAGATCTATGACGTATATTAATTTTGTGTACAATAATCAGAAATATTAATAATAATAATAAAATATTAATAATATACAATAATCAGAATTCAAGAACAAAGTTACTGCTATTTCAATAACATTGAAATTATTTTCATGTGTCCTAAATTAGAATTTCCAACACAGTCGTACTTGAAATTTAAGAGGCGGTTTGTGAATAAAAACTTCAAGTCCGGTACTGTAATTTTCTAGTAAATTTTTTTAACAGTGTAGTATTTCGTTAATTCGCGAACGAAATTCGGAACGATAGGATTTTTTAAAGTCATTTTCTATTATTTATTTTTACCAGGGTCGAACGGTATAGGCAATAAAAATAGGTAAATGTACTTGTCTCGAGACTTTTGATTCCGCGCGATTCTCTAGATAGCAACAAAAATATAAAGGAGGCAACTTCCTCTCACGACGCCTCCGGAAAATCTGACAAATCCAAATGAACTCGAATGCACAAAATGCTGCCAAGAACGCGCCTCCTTTCTTCTTCGTGCCTTCTGGCTCTGGCTTACTACGATGGCACGCGCGGCTCTGAACGAAATGTCAAACTATATGTAAGCACGTTCTGCGTGCATTCGGACGGTCGTTCGTTCGCTCAGCTCTCGCTCCGTTGCATCCACGTACTGCACTTATACTGTGTACCGCCTAGCGCGAGTTGTCACAGTTATGTACATACCCTTGCATCCAAACTCATGATTACCTTATCCCCAAATACAACATAAATATACGGTATGTGTACTAGACTCGAATAATGCCAGTATTTTTCGTGCGCATTCGTACCAAATATTATATTTTCATCTTTTATCGTTCTTTATCTCATGAGAAATGTTTCATATGTATTTTTTAAAAAGTTGCAAAGTAAAACTTTTTCATATTGTTTCCTCATTAATTTTTCTTTTTCACAAGTCATCTTTATGAGCAAGCTTATTTATTAATTTTGGCTTCGTCATGGAGGAAGCTTTGTAAAAAAAATAGAAATGAATGCGGAAACAATGTGCAAAATTCTACTTTGCAACTTTTTTTGTGATCTCTAGAGTTCTTGAAATATTCAACATCATGTAAAATCCAAAGTGCTTTACCGATCACTACCAAATTTGGTAGGTAGCAGCGTTGAATGTTATTTTTCATCTGTAGAAAATTTCAGTCGATTTGGTGAGATTCGACGTAAGTTAGAGCAAAATAAATATTTTTTGAAAAATTCAAAAACCCATAAAAATCGAACTTTTTTATAGATTCACTCCGAATTCAATACCGATCCTCCTTTAACATAGTTTTATTCATAAAAAATTATTTAGCTCAATAGCTAAAAATTTGGGGATGCTAGAGAGCGTACAGACATTTTTCGAAAATTGCAAAGTCAAATAAAATTTGAACAAATTTTTGAATTTAAAAAAAAAATTACTGGCATAAAAAATTCGAAAACAAAAAAAAATTCGCACAAAAACAAACTTTCCTATATGCGTAAGCAAGCAAAATTACATTTTCCATCAACTATATGATTTCTTTTTCTCTTTCTTTTTTCACTAATTTATTGGTAACTTTGTCGCGGTTACAAACAAAATCAACGCCTTTAGTACCTTCAATAGCGTCGACTTGTTTGAGATTTCCTTCGTTTGAAGGTTCCTCAAAATGATCCATTTAAAAATTTGTGTTGATTTACCGCGTCTTTTATCGTAATATTTTCCATTTGATATTTCTTCCCGTCTCTCTCTCTCATCTTCTTTCAAGTATGAAAGAGGAATGGGATCGTCGAGAGTTCAGAGAGTGAGCAGACCCGTGCTAGTAAGCAAGTGTGTTGCGGCTTATGTACAAGGTGGAAACGAGAGAGAGTGAGAGAGAAAGAAAGAGAAGTGTGGAGCTGCATCGAATATTACCGTTGTCGTGGCGACACGACGCAAGCTCGCTTCTAGCGTCGATGCGAATGCAACACGCGACGGCGATACAATTTGGAGCTTTGCTGGGAAAGCTTGGGTGAACGCGCAGCAAGCGAGCGTCAGGACGAACGGCATGTGACA
This sequence comes from Ephialtes manifestator, assembly GCA_963970395.1. Lineage (NCBI taxonomy): Eukaryota > Metazoa > Arthropoda > Insecta > Hymenoptera > Ichneumonidae > Ephialtes > Ephialtes manifestator. The sequence continues at coordinate 18,327,843 of OZ019981.1, read as the reverse complement.
ATACAATGCGTTACGTGACTCGTGCACCAGTACCGGAATACCTTCTGCCTTTCTGCCTATGTCCCGTCGTACACACAATTCTATATAAGATTGTGTATGCACATAGTTGTATGTAAGTTCTATAGCGTACAACACGTGCTGTCTACATATATATATATACTGTATACATAAGTAGATACGTGTCATCGAAGTCTTGTTTTCGCCGTTTAACCAAAGTTAATATACAAAGTGTAGGCGTATAAACATACAAATGGTCAGAATAATGACAGTTGTCGTTTTATGATTAATATTTTATGATTAATACTAGAAAACTTCCGCGAAGTGCGCGCGAGAGTAGAGGTCGTGTGTCGGTGCAGCGATGTTATTTAATACATATAATAATATATATAATCAGAATTCCTGAAAATTAAGAGATCTAACAAATTTTTCCAATAATTCCAAATCTTATCGAATCGGAAACTCTTTATAGATTTGACTCAAATTGATTACCAATTGTCCTTTAACATTCTTTCAATTGTAAATTAGTATTTAGCTTGATAACTTCAAATTTGCGAGGTCTGGAGCATTTCCAGACTTTAGAAAAAAAATGTAATGTCCCATCATTATATGGGGCTTTATATTTTTAGTAAAGCAGTACGACCTCTTTGCTCAAAGAAATAAATACAGGATTTTCAATTCTGGAATACATATAATATATATAATCAGAATTCCCGAAAATTAAGAGATCTAACAAATTTTTCCAATAATTCCAAATCTTATCGAATCGGAAACTCCTTATAGATTTGACTCAAATTGATTACCAATTGTCCTTTAACATTCTTTCAATTGTAAATTAGTATTTAGCTTGATAACTTCAAATTTGCGAGGTCTGGAGCATTTCCAGACTTTAGAAAAAAAATGTAATGTCCCATCATTATATGGGGCTTTACATTTTTAGTAAAGCAGTACGACCTCTTTGCTCAAAGAAATAAATACAGGATTTTCAATTCTGGAATACATATAATATATATAATCAGAATTCCCGAAAATTAAGAGATCTAACAAATTTTTCCAATAATTCCAAATCTTATCGAATCGGAAACTCCTTATAGATTTGACTCAAATTGATTACCAATTGTCCTTTAACATTCTTTCAATTGTAAATTAGTATTTAGCTTGATAACTTCAAATTTGCGAGGTCTGGAGCATTTCCAGACTTTAGAAAAAAAAATGTAATGTCCCATCATTATATGGGGCTTTACATTTTTAGTAAAGCAGTACGACCTCTTTGCTCAAAGAAATAAATACAGGATTTTCAATTCTGGAATACATATAATATATATAATCAGAATTCCCGAAAATTAAGAGATCTAACAAATTTTTCCAATAATTCCAAATCTTATCGAATCGGAAACTCCTTATAGATTTGACTCAAATTGATTACCAATTGTCCTTTAACATTCTTTCAATTGTAAATTAGTATTTAGCTTGATAACTTCAAATTTGCGAGGTCTGGAGCATTTCCAGACTTTAGAAAAAAAATGTAATGTCCCATCATTATATGGGGCTTTACATTTTTAGTAAAGCAGTACGACCTCTTTGCTCAAAGAAATAAATACAGGATTTTCAATTCTGGAATACATATAATATATATAATCAGAATTCCCAAAAATTAAGAGATCTAACAAATTTTTCCAATAATTCCAAATCTTATCGAATCGGAAACTCCTTATAGATTTGACTCAAATTGATTACCAATTGTCCTTTAACATTATTTCAATTGTAAATTAGTATTTACCTTGATAACTTCAAATTTGCGAGGTCTGGAGCATTTCCAGACTTTAGAAAAAAAATGTAATGTCCCATCATTATATGGGGCTTTACATTTTTAGTAAAGCAGTACGACCTCTTTGCTCAAAGAAATAAATACAGGATTTTCAATTCTGGAATACATATAATATATATAATCAGAATTCCCGAAAATTAAGAGATCTAACAAATTTTTCCAATAATTCCAAATCTTATCGAATCGGAAACTCTTTATAGATTTGACTCAAATTGATTACCAATTGTTCTTTAACATTCTTTCAATTATAAATTAGTATTTACCTTGATAACTTCAAATTTGGGAGGTCTGGAGGATTTCCAGACTTTAGAAAAAAATGTAAAGTCCCATCATTATATGGGGCTTTACATTTTTAGTAAAGCAGTACGACCTCTTTGCTCAATGAAATAAATACAGGATTTCCAGTTCTGGAAACCTGGCATGGATTTTGCTAAAAGCAACAGTGAACAAAGAGGTCTGATTTACTTGACTGCAGAATTTCAATTCTCCTCGATCTCTTCGCTTATCATCTTATTCACGATTGTTCTGTTGATACGCATGTAGTGACTCCACGTACGCCTGGTTTTGTTGCTGCCATAGAGACTACGTCGCACTTTGTCGTTCAACATCTTAAGCCTAGTTTAATATTCGCAATTAACACATTATCCGGAAACCCCGAAATATTTTAAAGTCAACCAACTTGGGAATTCAAACCTCGCGCGCCCGATATGCTTGACAAAACTGTCAGAATTGCAACTGTCAAACGTGTTAAACACGAAATCGATCTTGATCTTGATCTGATCTCGCGCCAATTTGGACCAATCACAGCGCGAATAACGTGACAACAATGGACCAACACGCAATTCGATAAAATCTCGTAACATACTTTTTAGAGAAGGATAATATAATCATTGTTTATGTTGATTTACGAAAATTGCATCGTTGTTTGTACGTATGTTTGATAATAATGTCATGTGATATAACTATATAGTAGAACCCCGATTGATGAGGGTGCAAACAACCGAAGAACTTCCGGGTAATTGGAATCATGATTTTTTATTTTTATTAAAACAACTTCAATTTCATCTGAACACGTCAAATCCTTGAAAAATCTGTCACACCGCCAATCAATTTGTCAATTTTTTCATACAAGCTTGAAGAAATATATAAACTATTACATCCGGCAAAAAATCTATGCATTAATGTGCATAAAAACGTACTGGAATTAAAAAATGAATATCAAAGAAGATATAGTGTAACGGATGGTGCGATAAATTATACATTTGACAACAGACTTGAGAATGATCTACCTTCGCGTCGTTTTAGATTTTAGATGAACGAGACGAAAAACGTCCCAAGCGAATACACAATCCATTGCAAATCGAAATAAATATTACATCATTTTTCTTTAAATATGAGTTCATTCTCTTTAATTGTTACAATATTTAGAAAAATAGCAGTTTCACTGAGGTGCCAAATATAAAACAGACATAAGTGATATCGAGTTCAGTGGTACTAGTATAAAAAGCTTTTCTACTCAACAGTTCGACAGTTGACTTTTTTTTCGTTGGAAACGTGTTCATTAAAAATACAACATTATTCGAAGCAAATTTTCTGTACATTCTATAGATTCCTTTTTGTCAGTTTCATTTTTTTATTTCACTACATGTTGAATTGCAAATACAAATTCTACTACCTAGTCTTTGAATCTTCTTTTGATGATGTGAAGAGTATCAGAAATGGTGTTGTAAAGGGACACACACTTTAAGCGGAATCATCGAGCAGCCCGTGTTCTCATATCTCTGTATAGTTGTAACTTATGTACTACATACCCATTCAGAAAATAACCGGTAGGAGACAATAGAGGCAGCTAAAAGAATGAAAAGGTGCCAAATAGTACCCAATACGTGTCCATTGAAAAAAAATGCTTAGAGTGCTCTCAATTTGCTAATATATAATAGTATGGGAACAGCCAACGTGTGGCTGAAATGGCTGGTGTAAGAAAAATCGCAGATGTTAGAGAAAGTCCCAGAAACCCTCTTGTCATCGGCCGATCGGTCAGAAACTTGCACTGAGAGAAGAGTTTGTTAAAAGTTAACAAATCAAGTGTTAAATATGGCGAAGTGAACCATTTAGTTATTCTTATTGAATCTCATTTGAGCTGAAAAACATTGAATTGCCCCAAATGAAGCCGACATCTGTTAATAGTGAACAAATCATATTTAGCTCAACATACATTTATTAGCAACAACTAAATGGTTCGTTTCGCCATATTTAACACTTGATTTGTTAACTGTTAACAATCTCTTCTCTCAGAGTGTTCATTAAAAATACGACATTATTCGAAGCAGATTTTCTGTACATTCTATAGATTCCTTTTTGTCAGTTTCATTTTTTTATTTCACTACATGTTGAATTGCAAATACGAATCTTACTACCTACGCTTTGAATCCTCTTTTGAAGATGTGAAAGCACGACGCCGGATGGACAAAAAAAAGCATGAGAAAAGATGCTGTAAAGGGACACACGCTTTAAGCGGAATCATCGAGCAACCCGTGTTCTCATATCTCTGTGTAGTTGTAACTTATGTACTACATATACATTCAGACAATACTCGGTAGGAGGCAATAGAGGCAGCTAAAGGAATGAGAAGGGACCAAAGAGTACCTACTACGTGTCCAGTTCTTATATATAATATATCTATATATATATATGAATACATGAACGTTTGCACGGTGAATTTTTCTCTTCTTATCTCTGCAGCGCGGTGGAGCAGCGAGAACTGCTGCTCGCGAGCTCTGGTTGCCAGCAGTAGAAAGGTAGGTAGGTACACGGATTCCGGGAATTGTGATCTCTCCTGTCGCTGAGTCACGTAGGGTCGTTGGTGCCGCGGGCACGTTGCAATTTTCCGGATCTTATGAAAGCTCGACGGTCTGTAGTCCAGAGCAGCCAGCAGTACCCGAGTAGACGGGGCTTGGACGCGACGCTTCTCTCCAACCCATACGAACACGAAAACATTGCGACTCTCGTACACTTCTAAAAAAAAAGCTTGGAAAAAAGTTTGACGCCGTTGTTACGAAAAAAGTCTCGTACATTGTTGTTATAATATCGCCAGAATTCAGTATTAACGTGTCGTTCTAAACCGTTATTCAGACAATTTTGTAGTTCAACTGTTGGATGTTGAACTCCATAGAAGAAAAATCGGTTGATGAAATCGTAATGACATATTAATTTTATATGCATGTAAAAAATGATGTAAATGTTGAAGAAAAATTCTCTCTAACCCATACGAACACGAAATCATTACGACTCTCGTACACTTTGAAAAAAAAAACCTTGGAAAAAAGTTCCACGCCGCCCGCGCAGAAGAAAAGAATCTGGCCGAGATTCATAAGAAGATTCTCGCCGAGATTCTTTTAAAATCTATCTGAGAATCTCGGTCAGCTTCTTAGCGAGATTCGTTAGTGGGTAGCTGAAAATAAAAAGAATCTCTATCAAAATCCCACCGAGATTCTAGAGAATCTCGGCCAGCTTCTTACTGAGATTCTAGAGAATCTCGGCCAGCTTCTTACTGAGATTCTAGAGAATCTCGGCCAGCTTGTTACTGAGATTCTTTAGTGGGTGCTGGAAATAAAAAGAATCTCTATCAGAATCTCGATGAGATTTTAGAGAATCTCGCCCAGCGAGATTCTTTTCATTTTCATCGAAAATGAAATGAATCTATATCAAAAAAGATCTTTACGAATATTGAAGGACTGCTAACACTAATTAGTTAGTACATCAAAGAAGGTTCAACCCCTCGTGTGTAGTCGAACTCAGAAAAGCTTTCCAGTCTTATATATACACTGAGTCTTTAAACCACTTGCGAGAAACGCTCCGTCCGTTCGCCACCTAGTGGCATCATACGAAACACTAGTGGACAATACTCCGCTAGATGGCGAAGGAACGAAGCGTTTCTCGTAAGTGACTTGAAGCCCCAGTGTATATATAAGCTTTTCTGAGTTCGACTACACACAAGGGGTCTAACCTTCGTTGATGTACTAACAAATTAGTGTTAACAATATTACAATATTTGTAAAGATCTTTTTTATATAGATTCTTTTAATTTTCAATAAAAATGAAAATGAGAAGAATCTCGCTAAGAAGCTGGCCGAGATTCTCTAGAATCTCGGCGAGATTTTGATAGAGATTCTTTTTATTTTCGGCGAACCCCTAAAGAATCTTGGTGAAAAGCTGGGCGAGATTCTGATGGAGATTCTTTTCATTTTCAGCTACCCACTAAAGAATCTCGATAAGAAGCTGGCCGAGATTCTCTAGAATCTCAGCGAGATTCTCAGATTTAAAAAGAATCTCGGCGAGAATCTTCTTAAGAATCTCGGCCAGATTCTTTTTTTCTACGCGGGCGTTGATATGAGAAAAGTCTCGTACATTCTTGTTATAATATAGCCAGAATTCAGTATTAACGTGCACGGAGAAAAAAAAGTAGTTGGACAAACCAATAAATGGGTTCCGACAACCACTCGAAAGAGTTGAAATAGCGTCACTACTCAGTGGGTTATGGCAACTACTCAGTGGGTTATGACAACTACTCAGTGGGTTATGACAACTACTCAGTGGGTTATGACAACTACTCAGTGGATTATGACAACTACTCAGTGGGTTATGGCAATTACTCAGTGGATTATGACAATTACTCAGTGGGTTATGACAACTACTCGTTGTTTATACGAACCGCTGTGGTTGGTTATAGGAACTCGCTGTTGGTTGCGCCACCTATTGTATTGGTGAAAACAGCACTGCGATTGGTTACAGGAGGGAGTTAGTTGCTGCAACTAGTCAGCGGTACAGCATATGCTGGATATGGTTCTCCCAACTTCTTTTTTCTTTCAGTGTGTCGTTCTAAACCGTTACTCAGACAATTTTATACTTCATTTGTTGGATGTTGAACTTCCTACAAGAAGAATCGGTTGATGAAATCGTAATGACAATCATCATATTAATTTTATTTACATTTAAAAAGTGATATAAATTTAGTAAAAAAAAAGTATGCTGCATTTAATATTTAAAATGTCTAGATACGTTTATCTTTAGTCGATATTTCAACAAATATTTATTTTCAAAGCTATTGTATGTGCGATAAATTTTATTCCATCGAAATTATCCAACAGTCATGCGAACTCCACTTCGCATTCGAAGCAAATTCTCGTGGTTGGTTCGAATCTGATTCGTATACTCCGCCGTTCACTGCGAGTTTCCTCGTATAGACGAGACATCACTTCGTTTTATCACTCGCCGACAGCGTTATCTCTCTTCGCCGCGCTAACTCTATCTATAGTATATATTCGTAAGATAAGAGTCGACGAAGCTGACGTAATCAATCTCCAAACTTGACTTGTGAAACTCTACGAGAAACGTAGCTCAACCTCTTTTCCGTGCTCGAACGAGCAAGTGCACTCAGCGAAAAATCTTGTACCGTTTACTACCAAAATATTTTTTGGTACAAGGAAATATTTTCCACATATAATAAAGTTTATTTTTTCCATATTCGATATTTTTTTGCTGATTTCGTTCTTCTATTTTAAGATTCATTATTCAAAACCAATACGTTTCACTCCAAAGAAACCTATTTCATTGTGATTAGTTGTTGTAGTCATTTAAAATTTGGATCAAGTTGATTCAGCTGTAAACTATTGTTGGTCCATGGAACCAACATGATAGTTGATCCTGGATTGGCAAAAATTAGTTAAATGAAAGAAAAATAAAAGATATCCCTCGTCGATGAGCAAGAATAATGAGTAAAAGATAAGTGCAAAGCGAATAAGTGGGTTTAGAATAAGAATTGAATTTCTCAATTTTTTTGCTGATGTCGTTCTTCGATTTTAAGATTGATTATTCAAAACAAATAAGTTTGACTCCAAAGAAACCTATTTCATTGTGATTAGTTGTTGTAGTTACAGTAGCCTCCCCCTAAGTGCTCGCTCGCTAAGTGCTCGCCGAGGCACCTTCGCCTCGATCGGGAGGCGTGAATGTTCCCCCACCAAGACTACGATTCTCTACCGATTCCGGCCGATCGCGGACGATTGCGCCCGAGCCCTGCCGATCTCGGCCGAATGCGGCCCGAGCTCGCCGAATCTCTACGGAGAGGTGGTAACTTGCTAGGTGCTCGTTTTTACCCCTACAGCCCCGTAGCCGAGCACTCCCACATGGAAATAGAAATATATGCACGATATATTCGACATATAGAACTTTTTGGCGCTAAACGTATATGAAATATATTTTACATATATTCCATACATATATCACATATATTTTGAATATATTTTTGCATACATATATGTAGAATATATGCAGCATATAGAACTTTTTGGCGATATATATTTAACATATATGTTACATATATATTTTTCTATGTGGGCTTAGCGGGAGGCTACTGTATTTAAAATTTGAATCAAGTTGATTCAACTGTAAACTATTGTTGGTTTGTGATTAGTTGTTGACTGTTGTAGTTATTTAAAATTTGGATCAAATTGATTCAACTGTAAGCTATTGTTGGTCCATGGAATCAACAATAGTTATCATGATAGTTGACCCTGGATTTGCAAAAATTAGTTAAATGAAAACAAAATAAAAGATATCCCTCATCGATGAACAAGAATAATGAGTAAAAGATAAGTGCAAAGCGAATAAGTGGGTATAGAATAAGAATTTCTCGATTTTTCTGCTGATTTCGTTCTTCGATTTTAAGATTGATTATTCAAAACAAATAAGTTTGACTCCAAAGAAACCTATTTCATTGTGATTAGTTGTTGTAGTTACAGTAGCCTCCCACTAAGTGCTCGCTCGCTAAGTGCTCGCCGAGGCACCTTCGCCTCGATCGGGAGGCGTGAATGTTCCCCCACCAAGACTACGATTCTCTACCGAGTCCGGCCGATCGCGGACGATTGCGCCCGAGCCCTGCCGATCTCGGCCGAATGCGGCCCGAGCTCGCCGAATCTCTACGGAGAGGTGGTAACTTGCTAGGTGCTCGTTTTTACCCCTACAGCCCCGTAGCCGAGCACTCCAACATGGAAATAGAAATATATGCACGATATATTCGACATATAGAACTTTTTGGCGCTAAACGTATATGAAATATATTTTACATATATTCCATACATATATCACATATATTTTGAATATATTTTTGCATACATATATGTAGAATATATGCAGCATATAGAACTTTTTGGCGATATATATTTAACATATATGTTACATATATATTTTTCTATGTGGGCTTAGCGGGAGGCTACTGTATTTAAAATTTGAATCAAGTTGATTCAACTGTAAACTATTGTTGGTTTGTGATTAGTTGTTGACTGTTGTAGTTATTTAAAACTTGGATCAAGTTGATTCAACTGTAAACTATTGTTGGTCCATGGCATCAACAATAGTTATCACGATAGTTGACCCTGGATTTGCAAAAATTAGTTAAATGAAAACAAAATAAAAGATATCCCTCATCGATGAACAAGAATAATGAGTAAAAGATAAGTGCAGAGCGAATAAGTGGGTATAGAATAAGAATTTCTTGATTTTTTTGCTGATTTCGTTCTTTGATTTTAAGATTCACTATTCAAAACAAATAGGTTTGATTCCACAGAGACCTATTTCATTGTGATTAGTTGTTGTAGTTATTTAAAAATTGGATCAAGTTGATTCAACTATAAATGAACCATGGAAACAACAATAGTTATCATGATAGTTGGCCCTGGATTTGCAAAAATTAGTTAAATGAAAAAAAAAATAAAAGATATCCCTCGTAGATGAACAAGAATAATGAGTAAAAGATAAATGCAAAGTAAATAAGTGGGTTTAGAATAAGAATTGAATTTTTATTGTGATTAGTTGTTGATTGTTGTAGTTATTTAAAATTTGGATCAAGTTTATTCAACTGTAAACTATTGTTGGTCATGGAATCAACAATAGTTATCATGATAGTCGATCCTGGATTTGCAAAAATTAGTTAAATGAAATAAAAATAAAAGGTATTCCTCGTCGATGAATAAGAATAATGAGTAAAAGATAAGTGCAAAGCAAATAAGTGGGTGTAGAATAAGAATTGAATTTCTCGATGAACCCGATTACGTCTACTCGATTAAAGACGACGAACAGCTCTCTGTAGTCGACTCGGTCACATGACCATTATAGCTTCGAGATTATTCTAGAAATAGAACCTGTTCGTGGGTAATGCTTGATTCTTATCGGCAATCCAACGGGTAACGAATGAACCGTTGATGCTACTTCTGCGTTTGCTGGCGTATATAACCTCGGGTTTTGGCGATCTGATTGACGCTCGAGATTCCCGAGCGAGCGAGTGAGTTGTGGATGATACGATGAGCTGTACTTGCACAGAGCCTACGTTTGCAGCAGCAACGTCGAAATTAAAGTGGGGATACAAGAAATGCGAACTAGTTGGAAATAGACCGGAAGTGTCTTCTATTTCCCTCGCTATCACCGCAAAAACATTACTATACCATATTTCCAGACGTTTCCAATTTTATCACAGTTGCTCTGAGCTTTACCCCCACGCGATCCAAATATAACATTAGTTTCATTAACACTAATCGAAAGACGTTTGTATGACGTACATAGGCTGTGTATTATTGAATTTATGACTTCCGGTTTTCAATAAAGCATATTAAAATTGCAGATATCACTTAGTGCAAGATGACACTACCAAATTTGTAATTTGTTGATTCAGTCGTCAACTGCAATATCCTTTATGAAAACGCTACTAAAACTTTGTATATTCTTATTTTGATTGCATATAAAAACTCGGTTGAGTATTGAGTCAAGCTGAAATCTTCCTAAACGTAATTTTTGCTTGCATTATTCTAATATAATCCATACGATTTTTTAAATAATTATGACGAACGTGCGTTACCGATGTTCGACGATTTTAACGTATTTTAAGTAGCAGATCCATTTGCAATGTACACAGAGAGAAGCATTGTGTAAAATTGATTAAACCCAAAATTGGCGAACCAAATATTTATTCTTACCAATTGTAGTTGATCGAATAAATTGCCTTTTTTTAAATTAAAGATTTGATCGAAATAATATATTCTACAAAAAGGGACGAAAATGTAAAATTATTTAATATATTATAGCAAAGAACTAAGCGAGAATATGAAAGCCGAGAAATTAGAGAAAACACAATGAGAAAAGCAGAAGCAAAAGTTATATGGTCAGAATATATTCTAAATATTACGCTTATATGTTTTCTATCGAAATATATTGTTTGTTGCGCAAAATTAATAAGTGGCCACAAATAGGACTATAAATGTCAGGATACTGTTTTTGCTTCATGTTGTTCGGTATGTATTTAATAATTTTGAATCACGATAATCGAATTTTTATTTTTTATTTTTATTTTTAAAGTTACTTTTTGTAATTCATGCATAGTGCAGTAATGAAAGGAAGTTTTTTTTATCGTGTCCACGTGTTTATTATCCATCGAAAAATAAAGCTATAGAAGCTAGGTGTATATATCTACTGGATGCATCCGCGAGGATCAGCATTAGCATCACGAGCCCCCTGACGACGCATTAATTAACCGATGTCCCTCGATTTTATCCGGGTCAGTGGGTGGCGTATTCGCGTGCTCACGGCCACACCGGATGATGGATGAAGCCGGAAAGTTTTCGTTTCGTGTGAGCACAGGATAGAGAGGGGATGCAACACCCAGTATAATAACGCGGATGCGTTGGCGTTAGCGTCGCGTTAATCAAGAGCGATCGTTCACCCTCCATATCGTCGTTATCTCCACTTCCACGTTACGGTGAAACTATAAAAATTTCCAAAGAATCTTCATCCTTCTAGAAAAACCCTTAAGCGTCCGAGACTGTTTATATAAGCTTTGACATTTGGCATAAACAAAAAATTTCAATGCATGAATTTGGTCCCGATTCTAGTGTGTCTGACGGCACCTGCGTAATAGTATATTGTGCAACAAGGGCCGAAAGTTGGCGATTGCGACGAGTGTGAGGTTTGTCGCCCGAGCGAAGCGAGGGCTACAATCACACGAGTCGCAAATGCAAATTTTGGCCCGATTTGCACACGATACTTTTTTAACAAGTGCATGAATAGTGGTGCTTTGAATGGTAGTTTTGCGGGACGAACAGTGAAAAGTGAGGTTACCAACTTTCCACCCTAGGGTTGAAAGTGAAACAGCAGGGTCGAAAGTGAAACAATCGCGAACTGCGCATGCGCCAACTATCGTTTCAATATTGCTATGAAACTAGCCACTTTCGGCCCGCAAAACTGCCATGAAAAGCACTGCTGTTCATGCACGTGTTACAAAAAAATAATTATGTCAAATTGTGATCATAAAATGACATATCTCAAAAAGTGCCGATTTTGAGACGCTTTAAGACGAAAAAAATCTTAGAAAACTTCAAAACGATTTTGAGATCCATTTGATACCAAGTTTATTTTTTACTAATTTGAGCGCAATTTGGGATTTACTTTTAGCACCTTTTTAATGTACTTTATTAACAATAATTTGTAATGTATATCTAAAACTCATCGTATATCTTATTAAATCGTATAAAAAAATGTTTACAAAGTCGTCGCAAAAAAAAAAATTAAAAAATAACAAACATCTCAAATAGCGCTCAAATTAGTCACATCGTAAGATGATCGATCCACCATAAAATCTTCTTAAAGAGTTGCTGAAATCAAGTCACAAATTGCGTTCAAATTAGTCAGTAAACGTGATATTAAAATCATCTCGAAATAGCTTTGAAATTTTCTAAGATATTTTGTCTTAACGCATCTCAAAAATGGCACTTTTTGACATATGTCGATTTGTGGTCTCAATTTGACATAATTATTTTTACGTGGACACCGGCGACCAATCAGAGTACGAAAAAAATCGCTAACAATGAATTTCGCATTTGTCATCCATGAACTTTTTAATATAGGAATAGGGGGATCGCATAAATACAATAGGGCATGTACATTCCTACACATTTAAGGAGGTTGGAGCGCTCCACACTAGTCAAATCAGTGCTAAATTTTTAAAAGCGTTTCTACAATTTCAGATGGTTTAATAATCTGTTCCAAGGTGTTAATCACATAGCAGCATTAGTTCTTGATATTCAAATACATTCACAGCTGTCATATGAACAGTAAATCGATAAATATCTCCAAATTTCCGATGTCATGTTTTTTCATCCAGTTTTGTAAAAGGGTAAACCGTAATATCAGTCCGATTATGACGAAATATAGCTCATTTTGATCAGTGGAAGATCCTTAATCGATTGACCGTCCGAATTTTCTATAGTATGAGGCGTTCAAAAGTTACAGCCATTTGATACTTGATGTTAGGTTATGATATGATAAACAAACGGTTGTATCTTTTGAACTACTAATACGATTTAAAAAAATAGACGGCCAATCGATAGAATATCTTTTAGTAAACAAAATGAGCTATTGGTCGTCATAATCGGACTGATATTACGGTTTACCCTTTTAAAAAACTGGATGAAAAAACATAACATCAGAAATTTGCAGATATTGATCGATTTACTGTTGATATCACGGCTGTGAATGTATTTGAATATCAAGAACTAATGCTGCTATGTGATTAACACCTTGGAACAGATTATTAAACCATCTGAAATTGTAAAAACGATTTAAAAAATTTAGCACTGATTTGACTAGTGTGGAGCGCTCCAACCTCCTTAACTCACAATTCAGTAAATTCATTGAATTTAGTACTTCACTCTACATCATTCACGATTGCCTGTTGCATCTTACATTCATTTTTAATTTATTCTTCCTCCTGCTACCGATATTTAACTTATGTAAAATAGTAAAATAGAAGTAAAATTTTAATGCCTGGTCCAATTACGTATTATATCCGTGCCCGAATATTGTTTCATCTCGTCTTGTATTGTTTATATCTGATAGATCTTCGTATATCTGTTTATATTTTGATGCAGAGAATATATTCTCTGTAGTAATTTCCTATATTCTACTGCATCGTACAGGATTACCGCTTCCGGCTAGCCAAGTTCGGAAATACATTTCACTCCTAATAGACAAAAGGTAACACTATAGTATATAGTATATTCACAATAATAATGCTGTAGATGTATCGGTATCCATCATTAAATTCTGCACCCTTCTGGTTCCTCTCTCTCTCTCTCTCTCTCTCTCTCTCTCTCTCTCTCTCTCTCTCTCTCTCTCTCTCTTTCTCTTCCAATAGGCCACGTACGTTCCAACACGTTTAATTCACAATCCAGTAAATGCACTAAATTTAATACTCATTCCCTTCACTCTTCATAATTCACGATTGCCTGTTGCGTCTTACATGATTTTTAAATTTATTTCTCCTTTCTGCTACACTGAGAAAAAAATATAGTTGAATGAACTAATTTAGCGTACACCCTCGTTCAAATGAATTTTATGTTGGTATAACAAATATTTTAATTACCGCAAATAAATTTTAGACAACTGAATCTAACGATTATTGAAGAAACTAAACATTACCTAACGAAAAATTAATTTAAACGAGGGTGAACGCTAAATTAGTCCATTCAACTATATTTTTTTCTCAGTGTACTCATACTTGTGTAAAATAGATGTAATACTTTAATGCCTGTTCCAATGACGTATTATATCCATGTCCGAATATTGTTTCATCTCGTCTTGTATTGTTTATATCTGATAAATCACCGTTTATATTCTGATGCAGAGAATACATTCTCTGTTGTAATTTCCTATATTCCACTGCATCGTACAGGATTACCGCTTCCGGCTAGCGAAGTCCGGAAATCTATTTCACTCCTAATAGCCGAAAGGTAACGCTATAGGATATTCATAATAATAACGCTATACATGTATCGGTAACCCACGTTAAATTCCGCACCCTTCTGGTTCCTCTCTCTCTCTCTCTCTTCCCTTCTGTTACTTCTGTCTATCTTCTATCGCTGTCTCTCCTTGCCTCTATCCGTTCGCGTCACCCACGAAGCAACGAAGGGGCGGAAAGCACAAATTCAAGGCCTCAACTCATTTCCATCGAGGCTGATACGGTCCCATGCCACTATCGACCTCACTCGATCCGAGAATCAGTTCGCATTAGCATGTTATTGGGAGGTTGTTTACTCTGGGTTAATCACGACGACCAACGGCTGTGCATATCCTGGCTCCAATGACAACCAACCGAAGGGCACGTCAACACGATCTCGTACCAAGCCATTTTGCAATTCTGTGATGATTTTTCGAAAAATTCTTCATTTTTTTTTCACGTTATACTAATTCCTATTTTCTAAACAAATTTCCTATTAAAATCCAAAGATTTTTAAATAAAATATAGAAAATAAATATAGCAGGGCTGAAGGTCTACGGTCGATGGCCAAAATTAGTAATGAGGTTATTATTAATAAATTGTAAAACAAAAAGTAACACGTAAAAAAAAAATTTGTCACACGAAGAAAAAGGCTTAGTTAGATCAAACAAGGCGCTTGGTTATATATGCGTCAACTAAGTTATTGGTTGGACCAACCAAGTTCTTGGTTACATCAACTAAATCATCTTGGTTAGTCAATCAATAACTCGGTTGGTTAACAAATAACTTGATTGGCCTAACCAATAACTTAGTTGACTCATTTATAACCAAGCGCCTTGGTTGTTCTGTAGGACACAACAATTCTATAGAACAACGCAAAAAACACGCTTTTTTGCGTGCATGTATTGTTAATAAATACTCTTACTACTACTAGTAAATATAGCAATCGACGCCAAACGGCAATACGTCGTTTCTACAAAACCTGATTCTACACATCACCGACTCAACACCACCAACTCTACACAACGGCAATTCGACACATGCCTCGATTCAACACAACAGCAACTGTACACATCACCAACTCAACACATGCCTCAATTCGACACAACCCCAATTCTACACAGTCACAACTGTCACGAGCCAAATGCACAACGGCAATACTCTACACAGCCCAGATTCTACACAGGCACAAATGTCACGAGCTAAATTCACAATGACAATACTCTACACAGCCCCGATTCTACACAGGCACAATTGTCACGAGCTAAATTCACCAAAGTCCCGATTCAACACATCACCGATTCTACACCGTCACCGACTCACATCCAATCATAGTGCGCCGATGAGTTGGAATACTTGAACGACATTTTGATTGATTCGACACATGCCTCGATTCAACACAACAGCAACTTTACACATCATCAACTCAACACATGCCTCAATTCGACACAACTCCAATTCTACACACCCCCGATTCTACACAGTCACAACTGTCACGAGCCAAATGCACAACGGCAATACTCTACACAGTCCAGATTCTACACAGGCACAAATGTCACGAGCTAAATTCACAACGGCAATACTCTACACAGCCCCGATTCTACACAGGCACAATTATCACGAGCTAAATTCACCAAAGTCTCGATTCAACACATCACCGATTCTACACCGTCACCAACTCACATCCAATCATAGTGCGCCGATGAGTTGGAATACTTGAACGCCATACGTTGATTGGATGTGAGTTGGTGACGGTGTAGAATCGGTGATGTGTTGAATCGGGACTTTGGTGAATTTATCTCGTGACAGTTGTGCCTGTGTAGAATCGGGGCTGTGTAGAGTATTGCCATTGTGAATTTAGTTCGTGACATTTGTGCCTGTGTAGAATCGGAACTGTGTAGAGTATTGCCGTTGTGCATTTGGCTCGTGACAGTTGTGACTGTGTAGAATCGGGGCTGTGTAGAATTGGGGTTGTGTCGAATTGAGGCATGTGTCGAGTTGGTGATGTGTACAGTTGTTGTTGTGTTGAATCGAGGCATGTGTCGAATTGTCGTTGTGTAGAGTTGGTGGTGTTGAGTCGGTGATGTGTAGAATCGGGTTCTGTAGAAGCGACGTATTGCCCGCCAAACTATCTTTTTTTCTTTCTTATAATCAACGCATTAATTTTATAAACTTCATAATAGTTATGACTTGGTATAGAACGTTGACGGAAAATAGTTTAAACATTCAACGAGAGCCTCGACTCTTCTAGCAGAGTAGGCAGCCAAAAAGGTGTCGCGTGTCGCGACGGCGTTAAAATCCAGCACCATGAATTCCGTTGGGAGGTTTATTGGAAGGGTCGCTAGGGACTGAAGGCTGGGAGGGAGTTAATTAAACGAATAAATAACGTAACAAAGCCGGTGAGGACGGGGGCGTACGAACACTCGGTCTTTCCCGGTTCCAGTAACTATCCGCTTTCAGAGACTGCTACTACACGTGCTTCAGACTAGGCAACCAGTCACAAAAGGCTATTCCAACAGATACGAGAGGACGCGGTGTGATCTCCATTCTTTCTCCCTACGGGTATTCCCTGTTCTTTGCCAAGAGGCATACCTGCCTTTTTCTTGTACGCGCGCCCGTCATTATTACACTCCTCCCATCGTCGCCCTTTTCACAATCTTTTTTCGTTTTTTTTTTCTTTTTTTTTTTTCTTTGTTTTTTCTCACCCTTATTTCCATTAACGCTCTGTACTTTCTATATAGTGAGAGCCTTGGCGTCACGTTGATTCATATACAAGCTGCTCTAAGGCCTGCAGCGAATAGTAATGCCTGACGGTTGTCAGGCAATATCGCAGTGCACGGCGAGACCGTTCATTAAAAAGCGGTTTAGGAAAGTGTCTTAAGTGCCGGTTTATCGACACAATTTTTGACGCTGTCTATGCTAGTTAATTTCTTCACAATTTGTACGAGGCGATAAAGAAAATTGGAGTTCCGGGAAGAACGGGACAAAATGGCAACACAGAGGATAATGGCTACGGGGCACGATGGAACAGGGGCATAATGGCACACCTCGTCTAAATGACACCAGTGTACGCTGGGTTCGTAGAAGAATTATGTTATGGTTTAATTGCCATGATATTAATCTCACGATATGTTTGAAATTAAATTTAGTAGGAAATAAACATCTATTGTTTTTTACATCGAATACTCAACTCATTTTATATTTATTTTGAATTACATTGGATGCAGGGTTCACAAATATATTCGACGATATCCGAATCGATATCAGCACATGAAAAGTATGCCCATTTTTCACACATATTGCAGCATATCCACGTCTCTGTCCAGATAAAACTTCGAAATTAAGAAAACCCATTCACAATAAAAGTCATCGGAAAACTTTTTTTTAGTGATGTTCTATTTTTTCTAAAAAATAGAAGGGTTTTATATGTTCTATTTTTTCTAAAAAATAGAACATATAAAACCTGATAAAGGACATATCAAGTATTATAATTTTGCAATTTTCTACAGGCATATGATACATTAGAATGGCGTGAGATGACATGTAAAACTTGACACCTGTCGAAGATTTCAGATTAAACCAGTGAATAGATTTGAGCTTCCGATGACTTATTTTGTTTGTGAGGGAGGTCATTCCATAATGAGTATAGGGATTTTAATTCCAGGTCTTCATAACAAAGCTATGAATTTAAATGTGTATTAAAATCTTTATTTATTAAAAACTCACTAAATTAAATTCTCACAAAATCATTCACGTGCCTCTAACTTTTCTATTTTTCGGAATTCCACTCAATCAAAATACAAAATAAATGAAAATATATAAAAACATTATTTTTCACTAAAAAAAAAAGTCTGCAGTTTATGCATAGTCCCCGAAATGGAAAACAGTAAAAAAAATCTATTTAAAAACCCTGGACGTTATTAAATAAGTAAAATTTTCAACAATATAGCTTTTCAATAAGCACATCATTGAATGCATGTGACATCGCGTTGTAAATTCCGAGCACACTTGTTTTCAATTAAGCTGTTGAAATTCGTAATATAATGTCTGAACACATAAATCTGAACCCATTTTCCAAATGTTGTTGTTCAAATTGTTGGTGATCCCTAAAACAATCTATTAAAGCTTTTTAAACGGACGTGTCAAGCATCCACAAAGCAACATCCGGATTCAAGCTTATATCGACGGTGATACGGTGAACTCGTATTGCACACTGAAGTAACTCGTGAGAAAGCTCGAACCACATTAAGAGGTTACGGTCCTTTCTCCGGTTTTACGCATGGGAAATTCCGCGGGGATAAAGTTGCGTCGTATACGGGTACTCAAGGGGGATCATCCAGAAGCAGCGCTAGCAGCACTAGCACGCTTGCACGCTTGCTCGCTCGCCATGGACGTTTTAGAGCCCGCGAAAGTATGGTACCGTGAAAGGAGATGGAGAATAGCGGTGCGCACACCGTGAACAGTGAAAAGGGTTTGGGTGATTCGAGAGACCGCGAATCAGCCAAAACCCCTCAGGCTAGAAATCGTGGGCCGTGGCTATAAAAATCCTCGATCACACTCGGCGCTTACCCCCCTTTTATTCTGCTTTTTCAAGCTTTTTTTTTTCTTTTCTTTTTTACTTTTTTTTTCGCTACTTGCATACTACGCTTCGGCTGAATCGAAAGCTACTGAAGCTCACTCGCTCATATCCATAAAAAAGCTCCCTATAGACCTCGTTCGTGAAATCAAGTATATTTTCAAGACCGACTTCACGACCATATTATTCCAAGTGAAATTTTACTTCGATAAGAGATTCTTGCAAAAAAAAAAAAGAATCGAATTTGCTATCAGACATAATTTTTCGCTGTTGTTGAAGCGAAATATTACGCATGGACGAGCTGAAACTTTTGCATTGCTAAGCTAGATCTGTTTCTTATGAATTTCTCGTTTTTTCTACAAGTTTGGGAAACGTAAATGATTTTTAATAGTTCCGATATAGACGAATAGAAAAAATAGAACATTTGTATTTTAAGGCGGAATCATAAAGTTTGCATTTTTCTCTTTGCGTAAAAAAAGCCTCATACAAAGTGTTTGTTTTTATTTCAGTAGATTTGAACAATTGGACATGTTCATTATAGATAGTTCAATGCGAGTAGAATTTACTTCTAATCATTGCAAATTCACATCGATATTTTTTTTCCGTAACGGCGTTTTATTCTTTTTTATGCGGCAAAATCGAAATTTACCGACATATTGACCGTTCCTTTGACTTAATTCATCATTGGAAGTCAATAATCGTAAAGTAACGTAAAAAAATTCAGCCGGTTATCTCAGCATTTACAGGAGTTGAAGTATTTACAGACATACAAAAAAAATGGATAATTCATAAAAATTAGAACCACTCTATCGATGATCAACAAATTGAGTACAAATCATAGTTTAATGTTAGTCTATTTGTGTACAAAATTTCAGCCCGATATTTTTTAATTTACGAAAGCTGTTGCGTGAAAAGGATTTTTTTGATTTTCAAAATGCTGTAAAATTTGAATTTCCCAACCTATTTACAACAAGTACATTTCAAAATGCTGTATTATTGTGCTTACATAAAAATTTTCATATACACACACACGCAGACATTTCGTAGAAACCACTTTTTTCAACGTTTTGGACCATTGCGAGTGTCCTGACTAAAAAATCTCGCAAAAAAAGCTTTCTCTATGAGGAAGCAAAGAAAATAATAACAAGTACCTAACGAGTTTCGTCTATTTTTTTTTTAATCGAAATGGAAACAGAGATGGTTGTGTGAAAAAAAAAAGCATAAAAGGCCGAACGTGAATTAATAGTGGCGGCGGGAGCTTAACGATGCCTCGCCGTCCGCGTCGCTTTTCACGTGCACCGGAGCTTCCGGGAGCACAATTAGTTTTTCATTCGCAAAATGAAAGGGCGAAAAAGCCCTGCGTGTGTTAGCCAGCCTCTAGCGTGGGAGGAAAAGCCAACGCACTATGGGCTGTTGGCGTCCACCCACTCCAAACGCCCTCTGCCTCTGTAAATCATTAGTTTTATCAGGCTCATCCAGTTCGGATTTCCGCTTTATCTATCGGACTAACTCGGCCGAGTCCTTGTTGGCGGTGATGGAAAAAAGCTCCCGAACGAAACAAAACGAAAAAGCGCGCTAGAGTGAGAGAAAAAGAGAAAAAGGGAGAAGGAAGTCTACTCAAAACAATGGCCAATAGCTGAGAATGAAGTTTCACCGAAAACAAAGCTGGCCACTGTCAAGGCACAGCATATACACCAAGTGCTCGTCCACTTTGTATTTTATGATACGTGATTCCCGTGGATATGTGAATAAAGAAAATCGCAAAAATAATCAAAAACGTGCGATTTTTTTTGGAAAAAATATTTCTGGAGCATAAAGTTCTGACGTTTTGCAATCATTATTTGTGGTTGTGCCCGATAATTCATTTTAAATTTCTGCAAATCCCATGTAGAAATCAGTCTGGGCGTCCCAGTTTGAAACTCGATCCCGGTCGGGATTGGCTCGGGTTTCCATAAATGGGTTATCCAACTTGGAATCTGAATAGATCCTAAATAGATTTCCGGTTACGCACTCGATGATAGTTTATTATCGATTAGGATTTGCTAGGGTTACCCTAAGAGAGCCGTCCTATTTAGAATCGGAATGAATTCCGGATCGGGACCCAATTCTGAACGACGTGCTGTATTACCGTGCATCGGGATTTGTTAGGGTTACCCTAAAAGGGGTTCTACTTGATTCTGAACAGAATCCAGATCGTCTTCCCGTTACTCAACGATTTGTGCGGAACTAATTGTACTTCACCCTTTATGTAGTAAAATGTTGTAGAATACACTTACGAAAAACTTTTCCTTAACGCGCGTGATTGTAACAACGGCTTCATGTGTCCCCAGACGCATTCTCGTCGCTGCCCATGCAGAAATTTCGACAGGGATCCAGCTGGAATCAGCTTGATATTTCCATCTTTCGACAAGGATCCAGGTGGATCCAGTCCAGTATGCCATTCTAACGGCTGGAATCCAGTCAGCCATCGGATCGGATCCCACTTCGAGATCCCGATCGGAATCCAGTTTCCGCGCGTTATATCCCATGTCTGGAATCCGATCCGATGACCGACTGGAATCCGACCGCAAGATGGGAACACCAGTCAGGATCCAACTGAAACCCTGCCGAAATTATGCATGGGGTGATTGGTTTAAGAATTAAGAAAGGAGTTTTCTAAGTGGAGGGCAAGCCTCGTGTCTGTATGTGCATATTTTAGGCAGATGAAAAAAGGTTTCGCGGTAGACTCTGACCCTTAAGTAGTGACATGTCGTATTTGAACATTCCGTGACTTTGTCCAAATTCGAAAAATTATTTTATCACCTATATTATAGAAATAAAACCCAGTTGTGTCGCAGATGCATCAGTAGTACTGGTCGCGTAGAATTAATGAATTTAATCATAAAAATTGCGTTTTGAGGTGAACTCTGCCATTGTCCGATTAACAAAACGCGATTTTTAGTAATGGACGAGAGTAGTACTTGCAGTCTTCCTTTTTTCTAGGAACCTCGGATTTTTGTGGTCTGTCTCCTATGGTATTAGTTTTGAAAGAGACTTCTCACTATGGTGTTCAGATATTTTATAGCTACGTTAATGATGACTTAAAATATATAGTCGTTCCATACGCGACGGAATAGAATTTGCAGAAAGCGTAGGCACTCGAATGCCACAGATATGTATGTATATGGTGTGTATATATCCCCCAATGCAAAGCACCGTGGTTGCCCTTCGAGCTTCCGCAGAATCGGGAAAAGAGGATTGTCCGCTCGAAAGGATTTCAACTCCCGGTTTCGTGCGAGTTCCGGGCTCAGGGTCCACTGCTCGCAGACAGAGAGAGTTTGACCGAGACCCCCCGAGGGCTCCCGCTCGAGAACGGTTTGAAGCTAACGAATAATGCGACCAGCGTACAGATTCGTCGGTCCGTGTTGAATCCCTAGCCAGTCATCGGAAAGCACCAGGAGCACGAAGCCGTTTTCATGCCGTATACAGGAAACCAACATCGAAACTCCATGTTTTGTCTGATTCTCGGCCATCAACTAAAACGATTTATATATCACATTTATTCGTATGTATTAATAAGAAAAGTTTTTCTTTTTAGTGTTCCATGGAAAATATTCATTTCTTCGTATAATCAATTGACAATTCGTGTCCGGCGGGTCATCAAGGTAGCATATGAAGAAAAACAAACAAAATATCTTTCTATATTATAAAAAGGTTTCGTCGTCGCCGCCGCCGTGTTCAGAATCGAGGGACTTAGAAAAATTGACCAGGGTCTATGAGACCCCAAATTGACAGGGATCTGTGAGATCCCAAGTTGACCGGGGTCTATGTGACCCCAAATTGACCAGGATTTATGAGACTTCAAATTGACCGGGGTCTATGAGTCCCAAATTGACCGGGTTCTATGAGACCCCAAGTTGACCGAGGTCTATGAGACCCCAAATTGACCGAGGTCTATGAGACCCCAAATTGACCGAGGTCTATGAGACCCCAAATTGACCGAAGTCTATGAGACCCCAAATTGACCTGAGTCTATAAGACCCTAAATTGACGGGTGTCTATGAGACCCCAAATTGACGTAGGTCTATGAGACTCCAAATTGACCGGAGTCTATGAGACCCCAAATTGACCGGTGTCTATGAGACCCCAAATTGACCGGAGGCTATGAGACCCCAAATTGACCGGTGCCTATGAGACCCCAAATTTACCCGGGTCTATTAGACCCCAAATTAACCGGGATCTATAAGACCCCAATTAAAAATTGGTTGCCCCCCTAAGCCCTACGTCCCTCAAGGGCCCCTCAAGCCCGAATTTTTCTAAGTTCATCAATGGCCCCCAAGGTCGGATTTTTCTAAGTCCCTCAATGACTCCCGAAGCTCGGATTTTTCTAAGTTCATTAATGGCCCCCAAGCCCGGATTTTTCTAAGACCCTCAATGAACCCCGAAGCCCGGATTTTTCTAAGTCTTACAAAGACGCCCGAAGTCCCAATTTTTCTAAGTCCCCGTAAGGGCTTATTAGGGAATTCCATGTCAAGTGGACCATTCTGGTCCCAATTTTTCTAAGTCCTCCAAGGGCTTATATATAGGGCATTCCATGTCAAATGAATTCTTCTAAGGCCGTCAATGGCCCCCTAAGCCCGGATTTTTCGAAATACCAAATGGGGCCCCAAGGTCTCATTTTTCTAAGTCCTTTATGAGACCAATATTAAAAAAACATTTAAAAAAAAGTTGAATCATTAAGAATAAAAAACTTTTCCATAAAAACATCTTGTATCTAGTCATTCGCGTATTGCACTTGATTTCCTATGTATAAACTTTTTACGATGCAGGAAAAGAGTATGGTGCGGTCAAAGAGTGGCTAGCAGTGTTAATACGGTCGGGTGAGGTCACTTTGAAAGCAGGGCAAAGGGATCAACTGTGAACTCTGTTGGATGCTTGCATATATGTGGATTTCCTATAGCTGGCTCTATACGAGACCGTATCCGCAAGTAGTAATACACTCAGGCATACGTCCGTCTTTGCTGGGATCCCGCACCGTGAACATCCGAAGGTTGTATACAGGAGAAGAAGCAGAAATAGCAGCAGCAGCGGCGTCGGCGGCTGCAGCAGCAGCAGCTTTGGAGCTCAGCCGAGGGTGAGGAGGCGAACGCTTCTACGAGGGAATATGCGTCTCTGCGGGATATTCTCGAGGCGTACATCCAGGGATGCTCCGGCCGCCCGTTGTGTTGGATAAAATGGATTAGCGTTTTATGACGTCGGACGTACCAACCAACACGACGTGACTATTCCGTCGTACCTATATTGGTATGCGGGCGATAACAGCTTCATCGGAATTCAACACCGAGACTTCCCGTCTCTTCGAAGTTCACCCTTTTTATTGACCCAGTTAAGTTTTCGAGTAAAATGTCCCGAGAATTGAAAACTCAATATTTGTTGAATTCAACGAAATCATATTTTGATCAAATAAATATATTAGCTGAAATAATGTAATAGAGGTATTTTGATGTTTATTATACTCTCGCGTGACATCCGAGAAGGTGGGAGTAGCGTTCGTTTATATAAATCGTGTTTCACGAGGCGGTGCAAAGCATCGCTCGACTTCCCAATCATTTGTAGTTGAAGCGGAGCCAACTTTCGATATATCGCAAAGCGTCTCAATGGGCCAAAGGCGAGTGGTGAATTCTACTCAGCTGCCAAGGGACGACGTGGTACCACTGCAGATCGCCTTGGAGTCCAACGAAGCAAACCGTGGCTTCATTAAGCATTAATAGTCGTCCTCTTTACCTCTGAACCGAGTATTAATGCACCTACTTCGTCCTCTACCACCCACGTATATATTTCTTTCTTCTTCGGGCGTTATATATTTATCATTTTCAATCATTGTTTAAATTACATAAAACAATTCGTTTAGGATCAATAAAAAGCAAAGTTATGTAAGTTAAATAATCAAAATTATATCTTTTATAGCGGCATACATAGATATTTTTTATTATATTAAAATAATTTTTTTTCCGAGTTGCAAAATAGAACTTTGCACATTGCTTCCTAATTATCTTTCATTTTTTCACAAAGCCACCTCTATGAGTAAGCTTATTTATTAATTTTGGATTCCTCATGGAGGATACTTTGTAAAAAATTAAAATGAATAAGGAAACAATGTGCAAAGTTCTACTTTGCCACTTTTTTTTGTTACTTATATGTATAGTTCTTGAAAAATTTAAAATCACGTAAAATCCAAACCGTTTTACCTATCGCGACCAAATTTGGTAGGTAGCAGCGCTGAATGTCATTTTTCGTCTGCAGAACATTTCAGTTGATTTGGTGAGATTTGACGTGAGTTAGGGCAAAACGATTTTTTTTTTAAATTCGCAATCGCATAAAAACCGAACTTTTTTACAGATAAATTCCAAATTCAATACCGATCGTCCTTTAATATAGCGTTATTCATACTAAATTATTTAGCTCAACAGCTAAAGATTTGCGGATGCCAGAGAGCGTACGGACATTTTTCGAAAATTGCAAAGTCAAATAAAATTAGCTTACATATCTCAAGAACTGCTTTAAGAATGGGGCTGGAATTTACCAAAAATGTGAAGCAAGTTGACGCTCTTGAAAATTACCATAATTAAAAGCGTCAACTTACTTCACATTTTTGGTAAATTCCAGCCCGATTCTTAAAGCAGTTCTTAAAGCAAGTTGACGCTTTTGAAAATTACCACAATCAAAAGCGTCAACTTGCGTCACATTTTTGGTGAATTCCAGCCCGATTTTTAAAGCAGTTCTTGAGATATGTAAGCTTAAATTTTGAGTGACGGCCACGCACATTGACTTTCACACCCATACATTTTTCTAAATCCCTTTTTTCGACGTTTTAGACCATTTTGACTGAAATAAACTCGAAAAAAAAATTTTACACCAAAGCAAAGGTTCCTCTGTAAGAAAGCAAAAAACGGAAAAAATGATGACCCGTAACAATATTTATGTATCGTTCCATTATCGCGAAGCAACGCTGTCCCATTGAGAGAAAGGGTCTGACCGCAGGCGCCTATTACTACTTAACCGCTCGCTCATGTCACAGTAACGACGACCTCGACAACCCAAAAGACATTTTCCGAAACGGACATTCGATAGATCCCATCGTTGCTTATCGTTCTCGTAAGCCCCATCGAAAGCCATCCCATTTTTACCGTATCCTATCCTATACTATATAATACTTTTGCTATACTCTATATATCGGCCGGGTTGAATTCCGATTGGAGGAAGAAACTCGATGGTTCGCTGACTCGAGATCGTTCACACTGTGCTTAGTCGGGGAACGAGAGAGGAACGTTGCTTTATGAGCGGTAATTCGTCGCACGCGTCACGAGCCGACGTGCCGAGCGATCCAACGACTCGCTCGGTACCCTCACCATCTAGTCCACTCCTTCTTCTTCTTCTTCTTCTTCTTTCTCTACTTCGTCTCTATTCTTTTGCCCCTTTTTCCTTTTTCTTTTTTCCTTCTCTAAAACTCAGTCAGTCTCTTGGTCTATTTTGTCACGAAAAATCTCTGGTCGCCTTTCTAGAGTAGATGGAAGCTTTTCGCTCTCTTCGCCGACTTTCTTGCAGAAGCAGCAGCATCACCACCAAGCAGCAATGCTCATAAAGATATTTCGACCGCCGTGTGACACAGCGTTGCTGTTGAGAGCACGTGGAAAGGTTTCCTCAAAGCTGCACTCGCTCCTCTGCTTCCAATAATACTCGGCTTTACGATCCCCGGGCTTGTCGTTTGCCCCGGCGTAAACGTTTCGTATTGGACTCCGTACGCTTTACCGGAGATGACTGGAGTACCAATCTTTTCTACGATCCTCTCATCTTCGTCGTGCATACACATGTGACTATACACATGATACCCGGCTTTTACGTACGTATGTTTACTTACTCTTACACTCGTGTCGAAACGATGGACACAATTTTGTAGTGACTTATCTCAAGTGAGCTCGTGACAGCTCGGGATACAGCGGTATTTGAATACAGAGTAGAGGTGAATAATAAAAAAAAAACGACCATGCCAAAAAGTGCAAGTCTTGCAAAGTTATTTACTAGTCCACAAAGCTGAAATGTTTGTTAAATAATAGGACCATAAAATGAACCATTTTCGCATCCTTTTAGATGAAAGCTTTGTTTTCGAGAAATTGTTGAGTAAAAGGATCATAAAACGGACCATTTTTTCATCCTTTTAGATGAAAGCTTTGTTTTCGAGAAATTATCAATTTCGATGATATTCGGTCGAGAACAAAAAGTAAGTTACGAACAAATTACGGAGGGAAATAACTTAAATGACATTGTAAGTGACGTGATGATGTTCAGTGCAATTCTAATGTCACAGTGATAACATTAAAAGGTATCAAAGATCAAAAGGAGTTAAACACTTGATGTTCGAGGAAAGCTTCACTTTCGGCTAATTGAGACTCGCCGTCATCGAAGTTATTCACTACCCCAAACAGCTGAAATGTTTTTTTAATAAAAGGACTATAAAAAGGACCATTTATGCATTCTTTTCAGATGAAAGCTTTGTTTTCGAGAAATTAGTAATTTCGATGATATTCGGTCAAGAAAAAGACTAAATTACGAACAAATTACGGAGGGAAATAACTTAAATGACATTGTAAGTGACGTGATAATGTTCAGTGCAATTCTAATGTCACCGTGATAACATTGGAAGGTATCAAAGATCGAAAGAAGCTAAAAACTTGATGTTCGGGGAAAGTTTCACTTTCGGCTAGTCGAGATTCGCCGTCATCGAAGTTATTTACTACTCCACACGGATAAAGTGTTTGTTAAATAAAAGGATCATAAAATGAACCATTTTCGCATCCTTTTAGATGAAAGCTTTGTTTTCGAGGAATTATCAATTTCGATGATGATACGGTTGAGAAAAAAAAACTAAATTATGAACAAAATACGGAGGGAAATAAATGAAATGAAATTGTAAGTGACGTGATAATGTTCAGTGCAATTCTAATGTTACAGTAATAACATCGGAAGGTGTGATCAAAATTCGAAAGTAGCTAAACACTTGATGTTCGGGGAAAGTTTCAATTACGATTAGTCGAGTTACTTACTACTCCACACAACTGAAATGTTTGACTAATAAAAGGACTATAAAATGGACCATTTGCACATCCTTTTCAGATGAAAACTTTGTTTTCGAGAAATTATCAATTTCAATGATGATTCGGTCGAGAAAAAAAACTAAATTACGAACAAAATACAGAGGGATATAAACTAAATGAAATTGTAAGTGACGTAATAATGGTCAGTGCAATTCGAATGTCACAGTAATAACATCGGAAGGTATGATAAAAATTCGGAAGTAGCTAAACACTTGATGTTCGGGTAAAGTTTCAGTTTCGATTAGTCGAGTTATTTACTACTCCACACAACTGAAATGTTTGATAAATAAAAGGACTATAAAAAGGACCATTTACGCATTCTTTTCAGATGAAAGCTTTATTTTCGAGAAATTATCAATTTCGATGATGATTCGGTCGAGAAAAAAACTAAATTACGAACACCGAGAGAAAAAATTTCATTGATTCACGGAAATCTGTGCCAATGAAATGAAATACATGAGTTTCAATACTATCTTTTCTTTCAATGATTTCAAACTCAATGAAAAGTAGTGACATCGAATCAAAGAAACATATCTTTAAACCAATGAACCTTTTTCATTGACACCTAAAAATTTCGAAACCTTTTTTTTCCTAAAGTACTCGGCAGATAAAGCTCACATTTTGAGAGAATGTGAGGAAGTACGGCAGAAAGAGGCTAAGCTTCTAGCTCCTCGTAACTCGAAGCCGTTCGTTCGGGAGAACCGGAAAACAAAAAAGTGAGGTTAGGTGCGAGAGAGACAGTCTGTTTGAATCAATGAAAACGTCTCTTTAAAACAATAAAACTGTTTCTTTATTATATGCTCATTAAGTAAATGTTTCTTTACAGGCAATGAAGTGTTCTCTTTGAGATTCAAATGCACTATTTCATTGAAATCAAAGAAATATTTCGTTGAAATCAATGAAAAAAAAGGCAATCCACCCATTTCTTTGGCGTCAATGAAATCTTTTCTCTCGGTGAACAAAATGCGGAGGGATATAAATGAAATGAAATTGTAAGTGACGTGATAATGTTCAGTGCAATTCTAATGTCACAGTAATAACATCGGAAGGTATGATCAAAGCTCGAAAGTAGCTAAACACTTGATGTTCAGGGAAAGTTTCACTTTCGGCTGGCCGAGACTCGCCATCATCGACTTCCCTATCGTTGTCGGCATTGTCGTTGCAGTCGTCGCGTGTTGGAAACCTCGCGTGCCACTAATTGTTTGCTGTTGCTACATACAGCCGCCGCTGCTGGACTTTGTGATAATTTATTGTTGTCGGAGGGAGGAACCCGAGCAACCCGAGCAACTCGGGTGACTCGTCCCAAAGCGACGCGACATCGCTTCTCGAGTCATTCTAGAACACGCGGTGTGACTATGTTTTACTGCATTAATACCGAAGCTCGTTCCTCGGGAAAACTTTAATTTACGCTTGAGCTTCCAAGTTATGATGGAAATTCCTCGATTTTCCTTTTCAAGCTCTACATCTTCGTTCGTATTGTTATAACTTTATAAAACAATAAATGTTCGTTCTTCATTCATGATTTTCAATTAGAAAAAACATAAATACACAATTTAATATTACCAAAAGGCGCGGTAGCATCTCGACGCCAAGTATTAAAAGAATTTTTCCCTCCTCATTTAACGAGGCCCAGTCAGCCAAAAAAAAGAAGCACTGTTAAAAATACTTACAAATTTCCATTCCCCGAAATATTATTCAACAGCTGATATTTTTAAATTTAATACACGAGTGTAGCAACATTACAAATTTTTATATTAATTTATATTAATTTTAAAAAAAGAAGCACTGTTAAAAATACTTACAAATTTACATTACCCGAAATATTATTCCACATCCGATATTTTTTCAATTTAATACACGAGTGTAGCAAAATTACAAATTTTTATATTAATTTTTCTAATTTTTCTAGAATTCTGTAGAAATTATTGTAAATTTATATCTCACTTGTATATGAAATTTAATATACCAGTTTTGGTAAAAGAGCTTTCCTTTACACATTAACCTAGAATTATACTAAACATTTTTAACAATGAGAGATTTTAAGTCTCTTGTCGGTGTCAAATCTGATTTGGTTTTCTGTTTCCTAGATTTAAGATTAAATACAACTAACGGAATGGTTGTAATTTTGATTACAAATACATGTGAATTAATAGAGTCGTGTTTGAAACATCTTAAGAATTACATGTGAATTAATAGAGTCGTGTTTGAAACATCTTAAGAGTGAACGAAGACAACTTTTGACACTTTCCTCGACTAGTCTGCTAGCGTATATCATTTTTCTTTTGCTGGTTCTTCACCATAGATGTCAAGGCGAAAATGTAGTGTTAAAATGGAGTAACGTTTTTTATTTTTCGAAAATCCAGTGGAATCGCTTGCTATCTTGAAGCTTCCTCTCTTTAATTCACGTACTATGAGCAGCAGTTATACTTGCGCTACGGTTCTACTCGATGAGACAGCCGCGGCGTCGAGCCAGACGTCGCGACGTCTTATTGAATGTATAATTCAAATTTCATCGTATGAATAATGTGCAATGATGTGCACGAAGCGCGAAGAGAGGTGGAGCTTTCCTGTTGCGAGCACAGCGTGATAAATAACAGCGGCGAGGTCGTCCCGCTTCTTCTCTACCTCTGTCTTATTCCTACTCATATTTCCTACCATCTTACTGCATCCCAGCAACTTACCTTTTCTCTCGTGTCTCTTTTTTTTTTAGTTTTTTAATGGTCGACAAAATAGTATAGTCATTCGCATATCAAATTTTTTCCAATGTGAAATATAAGCTGACGTGTATTAGTTCATGCTGAATAACAGGAAAGGAAATTCATAGCGAAACAGGTGACCGGGGCTTGTTGAACACTGTAAAAAAAATCTAGTTTAAATTTGATGTACAAGTGATGGAACTTTTTATGCATAATCTGGTATATTAAATTTAATATACAAATGGCGTAAAAGATCTAAAAGTAATGTATGCTACAGTGAATTCAATGTAAAAGTAAAAGTACTTGAATTTTAATGATTTGCTTAAATGTTATCACAAAATTATTATTTTTTTTAGCACAACTGTACATTAAATTTAGATGAGTTTATGGGCAAAAAATACCAATCTTTTGTAACATTGAATCCAGCCGGCTTAAAATCAACGAGAAGAATTCGGGCTTAAGGGATCTTTCCAGTGTGACGGCCCGAAAAATCCCGTGCAGAAATTCGTTCGAGCAGCCGCGATTAAATAAGGGGCCTTTTTAGGTAGAAACGTGGTATCCACAATGGGGAATCTACTCGAGAACCCTACTAGGCTCAACAGAGGCGGCCACGACAAACTTCGGGGCCTAATCAGGATTAAAGGTGGAATCCTCACTAGGGTCGCCTATATTGAGCCTCTAAAGGCTCCGTACATCAAGCGTGACTAGCCTAGTAGGGCCCCTAATAGAACTGGGACAAACTAGAAAGGGCCAAGTTGGAGCCCCAACTATATTATTTATTTATTTATTGTTTTTTGCCATAGTTATCAACTATGGCAGGCCATCGCCCGAGGGCCTTCAGCCAGAGCAGTTTTACATTTTTTATTTAAAAATACAAACATAAGCCGTATGTTGATGAAGTGGTAACATTTTATATTTTTTTTATTTTTTATTTATGATTGTGTTGATGGGGAAGAGTGAGAATAATATTTTTTGTGAACGTGAGTACGCTAAGGAGTGCACAGAAGTTAAAAATAATAACAATTAAGAAAAACGAGAAAAGCATCCAAAACACCTAAAACGTAACTAAAAGAGTCAGAGAAAGAGTGTGCCCAACTATATTTCTGCACGGGATAGCCTATTTTCACGATTTTTTTTCGGACGGTTACTATACGCCGATCAATCTGAAATTTTTATTTTTTTTATTTATTTGGTAAACGGGGCAAGCCCCTTGACAACTACGGCGCGATGGATATTCAGGACCTACAGTTTTAGGTGGGTTCCGAACCACCGGGGAATACAGAAAAAGCACATAGAAAAATTCCATTGGTGCCCGGCCGGGAATCGAACCCGGGCCCCCTGCTTGAGAGGCCGCGTCTCTATCCACTGTGCCACTGCCTTTTTATGATATATTAAGGTAATCATGAATGACAGAAAATTATTTTTTATAAGACGGTTTTATTGTTTAAATATATTTTTTTAATTGTTGAAAATAATGTTGATAAAAAAGATAGCCTCAAGGATTATTAATTAGTATGCGATTGGCTATCGCGCTATGGAGGCTTTTTAAAATCAAAATTGACAAAATGGCGGCGTTTTGAACAAAAAGTACCGATTTTAGCCGTTTTTTTCGACAGTTATTCTTTTAAAAAAAATGGGAAGATTTTTAAAAAAAACTTCCATAGCAAAAATTTGAAACCGATCGCTTGAAAACTGTTCCCTGAAGAATGTCCACCGTTTTGAAAAATGTTGTTTCGAGAAAAACGAGTTTAAAGTTTCGAGTGTAGAAATTTCATGTACCTAAATTGTGTACTTATGACTAATCGGCGATGCCAGGTCCATAAAGTATGCCAGCGAAGTATTTCGAATTTCGCTTAAAAAAATTTTAAAAGACGAAAAAAAAAATTCGATTTTTTTTTCACACTGGAAAGATCCCTTAAATGCTTTAATTTTTTTGTCCAATCTTTGTAATCGCTCTTTACATTTTACTTCGAAATTCGATTATTTTTACAAAAAAGAATATACAATGTTATCTCAGAGATGTCGTGCTTTTGATATAGCGTTAAAACGACTGAACCGGGTATATTCCTCATTAAGAATGGCATTTGCTAGGTTGAGAAATGAAAAATCATGAAGTTGACGCGAATCTTGGGATGCAGCGGAAAATCCCAGAGTCAAAACTGATTCAACTAGCCCCGACTGAATATGCCCAGAGACGAAGTCTTATCTCATCCTGAAAGCGATTTCCATTACGAACCCGTAAGAAAACGCAGAGCCGGAGCTGTTCTCTCTTCCGTCACCGTCGAGATTCCGTCACGACAGTGATTTCCGCGAGAGAATCGAGATGCATCTTTGGAGCGACGTTCACTTGGCGCTCGTACGAGTGCAAGGTCCTCTTCACTGGGGACGCAGCGGCAGCAGCAGCAGCAGCAGCATCATCCAAGCGGATAGCTCGGAATGGCTCACAACGAAATGGGTATTTCCGTCACGTAAAAAAATCTTTTAATCCCCGTTTTCCAATTTTTTCCCTGTCAGGGGCTGCTCTCTTTACCTCGACTATTCCTATTCTTCTCCGCTCGGGGAATTCATTCCCCATGCATTCTTCACTCTGTCTTATACGTATTTCACTCGGTGAGGATTTGCCCGTGGAATGGGAAGGGAAACCGTCTGGTGCGGGTTTTCTCTCGGATCGTTCTTTCGCTTCAACGATCTCAGCCTTTGCCGTGTCGTGAAATGTGCCCGCAGTACCAATCCGCATTCTTCCTTCTACCACCTACGTAATTCGGTGCATTCCCGATAATAGAAATTCACTACGGCTCGTCGTTTCTGTCGACGTCGGGATATGTTCGCAGAAACATTATAGTCTTCGTAGCGAATTTACTCGACATCGTCACGATCTTAGTTTTACATCGTGTTTGTTAATCTTGAAGCAGATGAGCATATGAATACAGTTGTTAGCTTTCTCGAGGGAACTGAAGGCCAGACATGAAAAAAACAAAAATTGTAATATTAACCATGCAGGAGAGAATAAAAAAAATGTGTATATGGGGCATTCCATCCCGATTCGACCTGAATCTCCACCCTCGACCTCCCCGATTTGGCTCGTAATTTTTTGTAGGATTGGTTAGACCCTCAAATGCACCATATTTTTATTTTTTATTTTTTGTATGCAAATTTTTTTTTTAATATTTTTTTTTAATTCCATATTGAATGCCATGATTTAAAAATCTGCAATAATTGTGAAAAATACATTGTTGAATATCAAAATTTTCTAGCTTATAGCCAAAGTGGGCAAGATTTTTCTTATTATAGTTTTTAGCTTCTTTGATAAAAAAAAATTATTAAAAAATAGAAAAAAAAATTAATCTACGATAGGCGACTGGCCAAACGTTTATTTATGTAAATTCGGATTTTTCAGATGTTTTCAGAATTTATACGGATTTTTAAATTATGGCTTTCGATATGTCTCTTTAAAAAAATATTTAAAAAAAATTTGCATAGAAAAAATAAAAAATAAAAATCTGGTGCATTTAAGGGCCTAATCAATCCCACAAGAAAATTACGATCCAAATCGGGGTCGAGGGTCAGACCCAGCTTGAATCAGCATGGAATGCCCCATATATATGCATTTTTTTTTTAAATAAAAGTTAATCCGCTTAATGAAATAACCTAGAGAATACCTTTATAAAATAATTAATATTGAATCAATTACATTATCGAGCTACTAAAAGCTTTCAAAAAGCGAATAAAAAAATGGTCTAATGAGAATAAAAAATAATCAGCCAATTATATTGTAAGAAAATATATATTTCATTGACATTTCCATTTACTAATCAGAGTGAGGATATCCGTTGCGTATGCTAACAACTATAAAGCAGCCAATTATTATGGGGACAGTAATGACTGTACGGTTCGCCTTGCGTTGTAATCGCAAATGATCGAGGGGGTCGGAATCAAAGCTTACGTGTCCGAAGGGCGATTGGCAGAATGCCAGCCGTAGCCATAATTGAACGCAGCACATACAGAATCACGTTTCCCTCAAGTTGTGTCGAGCTTACTGCTCCGCACCCTATACCTCCTATATAACATTTACTACGCAAACCTTCGCCGACATACGATTATAAATCAGTACAATAATTAGTCGACCGACCGATTTAGGTGAGTCCCGCTCGGTCGCCTTCCGTCGACGAGGAACAATTGTAAAGTTGGCACGAGGATTTATAATACCAAGAACGTGCGTGGTTCAAAGTCGTTGCCGTAAGACTCGATTCACGTAGTGTCGAATATTCAACATTTAAACTTTTCATTCGTTTTGTCATTATTTTTAACTGCAACTTACAAAACTCTGCCAAAACAATTACTCATGGAGAAAAGTGCGTGAAAATCCACTAATCCCGAGTAGCATACCATTTTTTTTCCGTCTGTGTTAAAAAAACCATATTTTTATATGTTCTTTTTTATGTCATTTTTATAAGACCATATTTTTATATGGCAACAAGTAACAATATTAAATAATCGAATTACGCCCCACTCCACTTTTCCGCCCGCTGCAGCACTTTTCCTCCCGCTGCAACATTTTTCTTCCCGCCAGTCAAGAAATGGCAACTTTCCATTCACGTTGCAGGCACGGAACGTGATCTTTTTAGCATAGTCGGGAAAAATGAGTACATTTCAACACTAGGGAGAAAATACTTTTTTCCCTCGAACGAAACTTTTCAGTACAACGTCTGGAAACTGCAGTTTTCGCAAGCGACAACGATTTTGGACGGAGGACTGAAAATATTATAATATTTCTCCATCGAACGCTGAATGATTGTCCGGATGAACAGATTATCGTTTTGCCAACGACAAAAACTTGATTAACTATTAAAAGTAACTATAGCAACCTCTCTCGTTAATCTGGACAGATTTCGATTGATTATAAAGTTGGCTCGACATTATAATCGGTCGTTATAATTGATAGACGTAGTCGAACTGTGAGTAACAAAACGTTATTATTCATTTATCAGATGACTGGAACATATTGCACTCGTGTTCCGATACTTTGTGATGTTATCCTCGGGATTATGGCACTTTGCCGGTAATTGCGCATCGGGATTCTAATTATTCGAATGGTTAATGGACATACATTATTACCGATGCCACGGAATCGAAACTGCGATCCAAAATGATAAAGGCCCGTATGTATTTCCTCCAGGGGATATAACATACAAATTTGGCATCTAATTATGCATTTCAATGTTATGGATGAATACAACCTACATTGGTCAATATAGTCTTTATGACAAAAAACGTATCAACTTTTTTTTATTTAAAAAGTTTTTGTATTTCAGCGATAACGTACATTATATTAGATGACATAGTATTGATCCTTAAAAATGAGCTAGATTTAGAATCAAACATGATGTAGCACTTCACTGAGAGAAAATTATGGTACTAGTAACTATAAAGTGACAACTATTAATTTTTAGTTCGTACGATCAATTTTTCAATAGTTGCCACAACGATAAAATGGTTATTATAACTATCAAATAGCTACCATCACTATTTGCATAGTTGCATGGACTAAAAATGAATAGTTATCACTTTATAGTTAACTGTACTACTACGATTTCTCTGAGTGTACTTCTTTAGTCCAAGCAAATTTAGAAAGATCCAGTGTGATGATTAAAATAGCGCAGAATCCAAATAGAAAAAGTTGCAAAGTAGAACTTTACATTGCTTTTCCATTAATTTTCATTTTTCACAAAGTCACCGCTACAAGTAAGCTTATTTATTAATTTTGGCTTCCTCATAGAGAAAGCTTTGTAAAAAATGAAAATGAATGAGAAAAGTTTGCAACTTTTTTCGTTACCTATATAGTTTTTGAAAAATTCAACACCACGTAAAATCCAGACCGCTTTACCGATTACGACCAAATTTGGTAGGTAGCAGCGTTGAATGTTATTTTTCAACTGCCGAAAATTTCAGTTGATTTGGTGAGATTTGACGTGAGTTAGAGCAAAAGGAATATTTTTTGAAAAATTAAAAATCCCATAAAAATCGAACTTTTTTACATATTCATTCCAATCTCAATACCGATCGTCCTTTAACATATTTTTATTCATAAAAAATTATTTAGCTCAATAGCTAAAAATTTGCGGATGCTAGAGAGCGTACAGAGATTTTTCAAAAATAGCAAATTCAAATAAAATCTATTTTTGAATTTTTTTGAAAATTACCACAAACAAAGATGTCGACCTGCTCCACATGTTTGCTAAATTTCAGCCCAATTGTTAAAGCAGTTCTTGAGATATGTACGTTTGAATTTTCTCACGCACATCCATCCAAACATTTTTTCTAAACCACTTTTCTCGCCGTATTAGATAATTTCGCATGAAAACAAAACTTTCTCTATGAGGAGGCAAAAAATGGCACGGATCTATAAATTTATAAAGCATCAGGAAATCGTTCGGGAAATATCGTATATAGTTAAAGCTTGTACATACGAATAATCGTCGAGGAAGAGAGATTTGCGTAAAAGTCGAGGAATCGATAAGTCGGACGTAATCGTTGGCCACGAAAGTAGCATGGTAATTCGGATGGCGTGACGCCTGGTAGTTATGGAATCGACGGTAGCGTCTACGTACACTAGTTTCTGGTTATAGGTATGGATGGCGCGCCATGCGCGGTATAGTTTTGGTCCCGAAATTAGGGGGCAATTCACAGAAGCCAGTGCTTCGCGGGTTACTCGACTGCCACCGCAACCATCGTACATACGTAAAGGGTGGCTGCAGCTGCAGCCTATAAGGGTTAACGTTCCTCCAGAAGCAGCACCACTGGCAGAAGTCTTTTCAAAGTACGTGGAAGCGTATTAAGCGTCCTCGGTTCTGCATCCTTGTCTGGAATATTGAAGCTACCCGACGGAAGCGAACGTGCGAGTATTAACCCCAACCTGTTAGACTCTGGCATAAAGCTCCGACCTCTCGTCGAACTTTCTCTCTCACTCTTACCATTTACTTGCAAAAGAGGTAGCCCGAAAGTGAGTCCCACCGCAGCTAGCATCGAAAAGCTCTAATTTCTGGACCGGGAACGAACGAACGAACGAACGAAATGGCGTTCAGCTTGAACCGCACCCCTCATCGACGTACTACGAGCTATGTAGTAACTACCGTGCCATATAATTTTCTTCACCCCAATCGTTCGCAGCAGATCGCGTACACGAGCTTCTCACCGCAATGACTACTGAATCGTCAGACGATTTCGTTTATTTCTCTGCGTCACGTTCGGTTATTTTACTTTTTTTTTCTTCTTCTTCGTGATGCGTGAGTTGGGACTCTTTGGGAATAGCTTTCAACCCTCTGTGTAACATTCAATCCAGAGCTACTCGCGACGAAAGACTCTTCTGCATTTCCCGTTCATGGAATAGCCACAAGCACTTTGATGGCAAAGTCGTAATTTAGATTGCGATTATTTCGAACGAAATACAGTATTTTTTTTATTGCCAGCTAACACGAGAGCGTCTTCTCTCGATTGCTCGTCACGATAAGGCTTTTCGTTTCTTTAAGACGGCCTGTAAACCTTTTTTTAAACTGTTGTACTTTTTCACAATATTAAATAATCGAATTACGCCCCACTCCACTTTTCCGCCCGCTGCAGCACTTTTCCTCCCGCTGCAACATTTTTCTTCCCGCCAGTCAAGAACGCAGTGGCTCGATCCTACATATCCCAACTAAACACAGACGGTATTGAACACGGGCAACTGCATACAAATCAACTGGACACGTTACCAGTTCGACACGGCAGAACTCGACACAGTATTAACTGGACACGGTGCAACTCGACACAGCACTAACTGGATACGGCGCAACTCGACACGGCAAAACTTGACACATTACCAACTGGACACAGCAAAACTCGATAAACATCAGTTCGACACCGAAAGACTGTCCAGTGGCTCAATTGAACACAGACGAGACGTTTGGTAATCCAGCTTTGTTCCAATTGGACACAGACCCAAAAGAACAGATGCAATTGACGAGTGCGTCCTTTTGAGTCTGTGTCCAATTGGAACAAAGCTGGATTACCAAACGTCTCTTCTGTGTTCAATTGAGCCATTGGACAGTCTTTCGGTGTCGAACTAATGTTTGTCGAGTTTTGCTGTGTCCAGTTGGTGATGTGTCGAGTTGCGCCGTGTCCAGTTAGTGCTGTATCGAATTCTGCCGTGTCGAACTGGTAACGTGTCCAGTTGATTTGTATGCAGTTGCCCGTGTTCAATACCGTCTGTGTTTAGTTGGGATATGTAGGATCGAGCCACTGCCACTTTCCATCCACGTTGCAGGCATGGAACGTGGTGACAAGGGACCGACTCTACACCTCCAAACTCTGCACAAAGACAAGTCGACACAAAAAGTCGACACGAACGACTTTACACACGTTGAATTGCCTGCGTGTACAGTCATTCGTGTGGACTTGTCTTTGTGCAGAGTTGGGAGGTGTAGAGTCGTCCCTTGCCGCATACTCGGGAAAAATTATTACATTTCAACACTAGGGAGAAAATACTTTTTTCCCTCGAACGAAACTTTTCAGTACAACGTCTGGAAACTGCAGTTTTCGCAAGCGATAACGATTCTGGACGGAGGACTGAAAATATTGTAATATTTCTCCATCGAACGCTGAATGATTGTCCGGATGAACAGATTATCGTTTTGCCAACAACAAAAACTTGATTAACTATTAAAAGTAACTACAGCAACCTCTCTCGTTAATTTGGACAGATTTCGATTGATTATAAAGTTGGCTCGACATTATAATCGGTCATTATCATTGATAGACGTAGTCGAACCGTGAGTAACAAAACGTTTCAACTATCTGTGTAACATTCAATCCAGAGTTACTCGCGACGAAAGACTCTTCTGCATTTGCCGTTCATGAAATAGCCACAAGCACTTTGATGCCAAAGTCGTAATTTAGATTGCGATTATTTCCAATGAAATACAGTATTTTTTTTTATTGCCAGCTAACACGAGAGCGTCTTCTCTCGATTGCTCGTCACGATAAGGCTTTTCGTTTCTTTAAGGCGGCCTGTAAACCTTTTTTTAAACTGTTGTACTTTATCTAACTTTTTATCATCATTCGACACAACTTGCTGTTTTTTTTTAATAGAATCTCGACAACAACAAACGACCATTTGTTTTTCTATTATCTGTAATTTTTATTTGTAGCTAAAACTGAATTGTAGTATCTATCTTGAATTTATATAATCGTGAAATTAAAATTCCGAGATTGCCATTACTATATTTTATTCGAGAATCGACTGATGCTTTTTTCCGGTCAGAATGCGGTTAAATAAATTTACAATTTGTATAAACTGATTCCAAGGCCTTTGTTGCTTTAAATCAAATAGATTTTTATTTAATGAAAAACAAATTATCTCTTTGCTTCAGTTTGTGTACTTATTGAAATTTAATAAATATATTTAATTGATTTAATTAACTGTATGTCAATATGCAATTTCAATTTTCAACGTTGTAAACGAAACTTTGGTTATATCGACTAGATTTTGTACAGTGCGACAACAGTTCAAGCCACCATCAATAAATAAAACTCTATTTTATCGAAATAAATAAATGAGTGCCTGATAAAAAATAATTAAGTGCTAAGAAAGTTTGAATTTTTAACTTGATCATTAACTAAGTTTGTCCAGGTGACCGTGTAACACGCCCGGCTGTAATAAAGTGCATTTGCCAATGAAGACACAAACGCGACGAAGTAATTGGGTTGACTATTCGATGATATTGACAGGATTTCGATATCAGCATCGACGTTGCGTATTATGCCGGAAACGTGAGAGCGTAACCCACCAATACTCGAAGGGTTATAATAGTCGACCGCGTTCTGCTCCGTTCATCCACGCCCAATGACCTCACTCCTTCAGCAGATATCGAGCATCGTCGAATGGGGGTGTATCGATTATCGCAATACGTTTGGCATCTTCGGAAATCCATCGTCACCCAATAATAGCAAAGGAGCGCACGGAAATATTCCACGAATTTCCACAGAATTATTAATATATATATATAGATAGATTCAGGTGGAAAAAATATATGTATCAAACATGAGTCATTCCATACCAAGTGGGCCATTAATTTTCCATCACGCCAATTTTTCTGTAGTTTGTAAGCATAATAATAAAAATTCTGTGAAATTTCGAAAAAAATTGGAATGACTTGATTCAACGAAAAAAAAAATTATTACTTTGTTTTGTCGAAAAATGGCGGAAATTATTTTGAACATCTACATTTTTTTTTTAAGTTTATTAGAAAATTGAAATTTTATAGAGGCACAAATTTTTTGTACAATCGGTAATTTTGAATATACAACGAATTGAAAAAAATGAAATAAAAAACAGTTATTAAATTTTGAGCAAACCGTAGGTGCTGAAATTCTGAAATAATTTATGGATATTCGTGATATTCTAAACAATTTTTGAAAAAATTATGAACACTTTTTGTGACTATGCTAAATTTGGGTAGCCCACTTGGTATGGAATGTCCCATATGCTTAATACATGGCCAAAAAGTTCTATATGTTGCATATATTTTACATATACATGTGCAAAAATATATGCAGAATATATGAGATATATATATATCGAATATATGTAAAAAAAATATATATATATATATTTTTAGCGCCAACAAGTTCTATATGTCGAATATATTGTGCATATATTTATATTTCTTATAAATTTCTTATAAATATTAGAAATATTCTTATATTTCTATTTCTATGTGGGGACTGAGGTATCCCAAGTAAAAAAATTATATATAGACTATATAAAAAATGTATATAGTTTTAAACATAGAATTGGGCATATATAGTTTTTATAAAATCTATATAGAATTTATACATAAATCCAACTTCACAGGTGATCTCCCAAGTAAAAAAATTATATATAGTCCGACATATGGAATTGGGCATATATAGTCTGTATAAATTCTATATACAATCTATATGCAATTTATATATAAGATTACTTGTAAAGTTGGGTTTATGTATAAATTGTATATAGATTTTATAAAAACTATATATGCCCAATTCTATGTTTAAAACTATATATATTTTTTATATACTCTATATATAATTTTTTTACTTGGGCTTATATATAAATTGCATATAGATTGTATATAGAGTTTATACAGACTATATATGCCCAATTCCATATGTCGGACTATATATCTTTTTTTTACTTGGGATGACCATTTTATTAACCGTTTCATTATATAATTTCAGGTTCTAAATTATT
Source organism: Ephialtes manifestator (assembly GCA_963970395.1). Lineage (NCBI taxonomy): Eukaryota > Metazoa > Arthropoda > Insecta > Hymenoptera > Ichneumonidae > Ephialtes > Ephialtes manifestator. Next base: position 18,285,532 of record OZ019981.1, on the reverse strand, counting down.
ATCTTTATTTTATCATTAAAAAATAAAATAGATATTTGAGACAGATTTTATTTTATTTATATATAACAGCGTATGGCGACTCTTTTGAGATAAATGGTTATGAAGCGAGCAGAGAACGCGTGGTGCAACGAACAGTAGCCGAAAATACATCGACACCCGCTTGTAGATTTGGCGTACGAATAGTTCGCAACGATTGATGTTGGTTCGATAACCCCACGTACGGGGACATCGTGTTTCCGCGTTAATAGCATATGCCGCGGGGGTCGCAGTGTATGCATACGTATAGTCCAACGCCCATAGCCGCCACAACAGCGGTGGCAGCAGCAGCAGCAGTAGCACGATTAGATAAGGTCCCTCTGCATGCTCGGTGCAGCGGGGCATGCGGTCTTATCGGCGTAGCTGGTAAGCGCTCAGCGTCGACACGTGAGAGAGCCTTCCTCGTGTTTCGTGAACTAATAGTAGTATTACCACCAATGGCTATAACTGTACCTAACGGCGTACATGAATGCGTTGCGTCCTGCTACCAGACAAGCCATCACACATTTCCAAGCAATCGGGTCAAAAAGTCTATTCAAGAAAAATTTTAATCAAGCAAAACTACTTTTACTTTTACTAATTATTATTTAAATATTAAACTTTTACAAGTTTCAGTGAAACTCAAATATTTATTCCACATTGTTTCAATTTTATATAATACAATAATACATTCAGAGAATTCTAAGGTTTCCCTGGAAAATAAGAAACGACAAAGAATTGTCAGAGGAAAATTAGAGGCTCTCAATAATGTTATTATTTTTTTACTGTTCAATCTGAATAATAAATTATTTTGTGATTTCTACACGCACTCCTCTAAGCACTGAATGAATTTCATTTGACTCGGCCGAAGATTACACAAAAGAATTATTTAGTTATTCTTAAGAAATTTTGTTTTAAACGTTATCCATGCGCAGTTAAACTTAAAACATGAATACGTTGCGTCCTGCCACCAGTAAGCCATCACACATTTTCAAGCGATCGGGTCAAAAAGTCTATTCAAGAAAAATTTTTAATCAAGCAAAACCACTTTGACTTTTACTAATTATTATTTAAATATTAAACTTTTACAAGTTTCAGCGAAACTCAAATATTTATTCCACATTGTTTCAATTTTATATAATACAATAATACATTCAGAGAATTCTAAGGTTTCCCTGGAAAATAAGAAACGAAAAAGAATTGTCAGAGGAAAATTAGAGAGTCTCAATAATGTTATTACAATAATTGTTAATTTTGCATACATTTTTTTTTACTGTTCAATCTGAATACTAAATTATTTTGAGATTTCTGTACACACTCCTCTAAGCACTGGATGAATTTCATTTGACTCGGCCGAAGATTAAACAAAAGAATTAATTTAGTTATTCTTAAGAAATTTTTTTTAAATATTATCCATGCGTAGTTAAACTTGCAACATGAATACGTTGCGTCCTGCTGCCAGACAAGCCATCACACATTTCCAAGCGGTGGAGTTAAAAAGTCTATACAAGAAAAAATTTGAATCAAGCAAAACCACTTTAACTAATTATTTAAATCTTACACTTTAGTAAGTTTATGCGAAACTCAGATATTTATTCCACATTGTTTCAATTTTACATAATACATCAAGAGAATTTTAAAATTCATATCGCGAAAAAAAAACGAAAAAAAAAATTGGTAGAGCAAAATTAAAGTTAATTTCTTATTAAATTTTGTACTGTACAATCTGGATACTAAATTTTATTTGGCTCGGCCAACGATGTTATTGGTCGAATAAAATAATTAATTTTGCCATTTTTAAGAATTATTATTTTTTTTATTTATAAATGCATATTTAATCTTGGAACTCGAAATATACTAGATTGTGTTTTATAAACGCTTAATGAGGATTCAAATTTATTTCCTACTGCGGTTATACCATGCTTAGCTCTCACTAGTAAAACATAAATTACGTAAAACGTTGATTTATCGAAACTGTGGGCGGAGGAAACGTGAGCGAAGTGGGTACCTGGAATTTATGAATAATTCGGGTTAGTGCCAGGGTGAGAAGGGCAAGAGAATAAGGAAAAGAAGGCGAAGGTAGTGGAGTCAAAATATTTTTCTCTCTCACCTTACTCTTTCATTCGTTAATGGAAAAATTATACCGGAGTCTCTGGATGGGTGGGAGGTCGGCGAAGCCTCCTAGCGGAAGGAAGGAGCTCGAGAAACAGGAGTCCTTGGCTTTTTCGACGCTCGGTCATGCTAACGGGGTGAATGCTCCATAAAGGCGGCCCCGTCGTTGTCGTCGTCGTCGTCGTCGTCATCGCCGTCGTCGTCATCGCCGTCGTCGTCGTAGTCGTCGTCGACGTCGTCACAAAGAAATTCGGTGCTGGGGTCTGTTAGTACAACGCGAGCATGGGCCACCGAGCTCTTTCTACGTTAACTCGCCGGACTCTGACATACTCGTACACGAATACCGGGCCAAATATGCTTTTAAGAAGGCAGCTGGCTGCAGTCGAGGTATTCTTAACTCGCCTTTGCCAGAGGAAGAACTTGGAGCTGAAGCGACGCTTGAGAAGCTTTTCGAGCTTTCGCCAAGCGCCTTCACCGTTTCTTCTTTCTTTCTGATTTACTTCAGTCTACACCATCGTCGAGTGTACAGAGCGCCTCAAAAAAAGGAAATAGTGTGCATGACAAAATTCCTTGTCGCTCAAATAAAATGTTTTAATAGTCAATATGTTTGATCATTTCAGGAGAAAAAGACCTCAAAATGAGTTGTATTCTGACGATTCCATCTTGAGCAAACAGAGAATCTTGATCCAAACAAATTGCTCCATATTTCAAGTGTTGATACGCCGAATTTGTTTTTGATCATGACTTCCTGTGCAGCATAATTTCATAAAGAAACATTTTTATGTCATGGATTATAATGATAGAATAATCGCATATCTCTCCCCTTAACCTTTTGACGGAAGATGTCGTTCCTAATCAGGCTTTATGAATGTTTCGCATACCGGCTTTGAAAATTCTTCAGCCTTGATTAAATCCCCGCACTGAGAAGGGCCAGGTTCCTAAGTGAAAATTTAGACCCTCTTCGAAACCTAAAAGTGGCATTCCCGCCGAATAAATCTAGGGTCATGAAACTCTACAGAACCTCCGGAAATGGCAGATATTACCCATTTGGAGTGAACGGAGAAAATCTTGGTCTAAAGTTTGTATGTCTGAACCTCGAATTAGGTTCTTTTTAGACCCGTGTATGAACTTTCAAAAGTGGCATATTTTACCCATTTTGATTCAACGAAGGGTGTTTGAAGGGTTTACATTTCATTCATATAATTAATACTGGTACTTTATGAAAAGGAACAATACCCATGCATTGTTTTCAATAGTACAGTAAATTAGGCCATCAATGCAATAGATGAGAAATATATAGAGTGCAATTCCAGTCAATATACCATGTTGAAAGGAGAAAGAGACGCCCAAGAGATATTTAATAAAGCGGACACGCCGTCTAGTTTGTGAGGGTGCTGTTACTGCTTATGCTTGAAGGTTGGCTAGCTCGCTGGTGTAATATTCTCGGAAGCAGTACTGCTTGCCATGCTTCTCTCGGTATACTATAGAAAGGTATAGGTCTCAACAGAAAACGGAGAGTTTCATAGGGCGTAACATCAGCAGCCTGGCGTCGCTTGTACAAAGAGTGAAGGAGGGCTGGTGAACGCCGAAGGGTGCAAGTAGGATGGAGAACACAAGGAAGAACGTGAACACGCGGCACGGCGCGACGTCTAGATGACGAGGCACCGGGTAATCGAATAACTGTCACGGCGTTCCTGGTGGAGTGGCCTACCTATACGCTCTCCTGTAGAGGGTGGCGAGCATCCCCTAGTTCCTCGGTAGTCCATTCCCGACGACCCCGACAGCCCGACCTACTCTGCTGATGCTATTACGTATATACGTCGAATCCACCGACTTACCTACTGCGACAGTGGTTGTCGCCCTCGGTTCAACCTTACCACTCGCTTTGCCGGCTTCTCTTTTGGCCAAACTTCAATCAAACGGTTTCACCTCATACATTTAGCAGCCGTAAAAAATTATTCTGATTATTTTTCCCATCCAAATTTCGACCAATGGAATTGCACCATTCGACGTCACGTGGGGCAAGCTACACGGTATTAAACTGATAATTTTTTGATAATTTTGCGTGTTGGTTATATATATAAAACAAAAAATCATTTAACCGCGTCAACCATCTGTCAAACTGACAGATTGAATTTTATTGTGGCAGTCAAAGGATTTTTATTTGATATGAGTAGGTTTGGAGTTGAATCCTTGCAAACTATTGATGAAAAAGTAAAGGGAAATGTCCCTGTTAATACGATTAAATCGAAAACCTCAGTCTGGAATCAATATACAAATGTCTATAACAATTGTGTATTTAACTGCAATACTTTAAACATGAATTAAAAAGTTTTTGTTCTGATTATGAAATTTCCTTCTCAGAATGATAATTTTTGTCTCATGGTGCAATTCCATTTGTCGCAATTTGAATAGAAAAATAATCCCCCGAATACCACTCGAGCTTCGAAATTAATCTGATATTTCCCTCCAGGTACCCTGCAAACAAATAAACTCGTCAAGTTTTCCAGAAAAATCACTCGCGCTACGTGCTCGTGATTTTTTAAACTGGAAAACTTGACTCGTTCATTTGTTTGCAACGAACCTGTCAGGAAATATCCGATAATTTCAAAGCTCTTGTGATATTACAAGTGATCATTTATGATCAGATATGATCAGACAAGAAAAATGGCCAGGTCTGATCATATAAAGACATATCTGACCAGATAGCGACAGATCTGATCAGGTATAGTCTGATATAGGAGAGAAATATCTAACCGTATCTGATCATATCTGATAAGACGTTTTTTGCAGCGAATATCTTGCTATAAATTGATTTCAATGACGGGGTTTTGCCTACAATGACTGTTTGGTCGTGTTTGTAGCGGAATGTGGAAGAATAAAAAAAGAAAAAAAATGCTGGCTATGGGAATTGAACCCAGACCGACTGCGTAGAAATCCATTAACCTAACCACTCAGCCGTAGTGGTTTTGATGACAAGTAATAAAGTTGAATAAAATATAAGAGACACCTATTTTTTTTCAAAGCATTTTTCGGAAATTACGGCGGGATGCGCGCTAGAACTTTGTTTTGTTTCATTGGCAGACAGAACAAACAACATCAATTATTTTTTAAAGTGAACAGAACTTGTCTAAATTTGTAGCTTCACATATGACCATATATGTTGATATCTGTGTCTGATCTTAACATATATGAGATCATATGGTCTTATATGATCAGACATGATCATATATGAATCAAATATGAACATATCTGATTCATGTATGAGAATACATAACTAGACCTGATTTTTTCTTTCCTGTTAAGTGCAAAGATTAATGTAAAAATGCGAATCCACACGTACTTACTTATTACTTCGTCTCTCCCTTCTATCCTTACATTGTTTGAAATCGATCTGTTGGCAGTTACTATTGAATCATCCTGTAATCCAGTTAAGCTGGAAAATCAATTATGACAACGACCCAACGATTCATCTCAAGGGTGTAAATTGAAATGAGCTATCACGAGAAAAGCGAAAAAAAAACGAAGGGAAGTAATGAAATATACTTGCTGGCACCCCTCGAGGGGTGGGAAGCTTCAGCTGCGGTACAGTCCTAGCTGGGAACTTCAGCAACGAGTCGCCATAGTTGGGAAGTATGCCGGGATGATAGTCCTTATCTCGAGAGGGAGGGAGGAGAAAGTTTACCCGTGAGCCACGTGGAATTTTACCGGCAAGCACTTTATCGCCGATCAAACATTGATAACGCGCGGGACCTTGTGGGAACAGTGCGCAATGGCAGCTTTCTCCGTCAGCAGCGCACCCACGGTCTAGATATATGGTGGACGAACGGGGGTGCTCAAGTTTTCTTTCTCCCTGGCCGACGTTAGTTCTGGTCGTCTACGCTTTTCTGTAAGAGTACGACAAAGCGAAGCGACTCTTCGCGGCTCGTTCGTTATGCTAATCGTCAAGATCTTTATTGCCACTCCAAGCTGAGGGGTACAAAACGAGGGCAAAAGGAACGCGGAGAAGGGATGACTACGACGAAACGACTAATTTACAAATTAGAGAGTACCTCACTGGTTCAAGTAGGAGCTTTCCCTGTACACGGATAACTCAGACCACTAGGGCTCGGTCATGCTCGTAAGATAAGTGCTCACCCGACAGGTCCATGTTATACACTCCCCTCTCAAATAATAGGCCTCACGCTTGAAATTACTCTTCGGCAATTTTAATCTAAAGTTTAATCTGAAAGCTCAACACTTAAATATTAACACCACGCGATCTTTGTGTATAACCACGACTTAGTGCTTATTCTCTATGTCTGTTCTCTGTAGTAAATCCCTGTCTTAAAAAATTCATGCAAACATATTTTATCGAAATATCTCAAATTGATTGTCGCATTTTTATTTGTCGTGTAATTGGTTGACAGGAAATTCGATATCGACAAGTTCGGTTTAGAAAATCACACTGGGAAAAAATGTTGCTGGATGCCTAAAACCGCATTTCGAAAATGTTCAAACGAATCTTTCGGTAGTACGATTAAAAAAATGGTACATTTTTTTTCTTCAAGATATCGATTGTTGGCCTTCACTATCGTTCTCAAGGTGCAAATTGAACCTCAGAAAGTACCGGTTACAAGCCTTTTTACCATGATTTAAAAATAAGTGTCTTTTTTCCGATTCTCATTCCAGAATTCACAGACCCAACTTCCGGTCGGAAAAACCAGCCTAATTTTTTTTTTCTTAAATATATCGCATTTCGACGCTATACCAATGTATTGTGGATACGAATTTGCTATTTATTTTACCCAGAAATCAAAGTTTTTAACAAAATGTTCTTAATCAGCATTTCTTTTGCTCAATATTTACGGTGAATGATTGTGTTTTCAACGGCATCATTTTTTCGACATGATATAATATGAATTAGAAGTCTATTAAAGTATCAAGAAAACCCATGTATAAGGAGTTAAATAATTATTCGTGTCTCGGAGTCATCGCACCTACAATGACCATTCCACGTTGTTCATTGGCACATAGCCAGAGTGAACACAGAGGCGTGCGGTAACACGTGTTCAAGATTAGCCGACCGACAGGTGCCCGGTTGCTAGCTAGTTCACCGCGGTTCCGTCTCCTTCCTAACTTTCACTACCGTCGCAACTGAAAGCAGAGAGTCCAGCAACCCCGAAATTCTCACCGACCAAGTTTGCGTACGTCAGTTTGCGTTACGCCCCGAAGCTCACGCCGAATTGATAGCTTTAACGGTACAGACTCCACTCTCAGCCAAAGAGCCATAGAGTCTTGCCGTCAAAGCCTCAAGATTTTCAAAGTTTATCGGAAAGCCGTTCGTTCAGCCTGGCAAAACTAATCGATTGTGCAGCTGATGTTCGTTTCATCTCTAAGAATCCAAAAGCTCTAAGCCAAAAAATCGTTGATTCTTAATTACCGTATTTATTAAACTTGCGGTTTATTTTTAAAAATCCGTAATTGGTGAAGTATGTTATCAAGTCCAGAGTATCCATACAAATTAAAAGACGCCATTTGATCCAACGTCTGCCTTCGACGTATTACAATACAATCTATTCATCAAATACTGCCTAAAAATGCATGCAGACAAAAGTCCTTAAAGTGACGTAAAAAAAAGTAATTATCTTATTTCAGATTCCCAGTATGTACCGAGAACGTCTTAATTAACTATTCCTTTGAACCGCAACAAAAGTGATGTGGCTGCTACCAAGACGCGTGCACTTGGTGCTGTGCGTAGTGAGACGCCGAAATAGCACGTAGTAGTTAACCGGGCCGCCAAGACTCACCCCAGATACGTATGCGGTGTCGAGGGGGTTGCCCAACCTCAGTCTTGCGGACCGAGGATTACGTGAGCTCGAGATATACTGCCGTATATCTGTGTACTAAACATATATCTATATAGGATGTGGAGTAAAATATGTGCTATACTCCGCCGCTGTAGGAACCAGTGTGCGCAACCCCTTTGCGACGTCAGCCCGTAAGATAGATACGTCAGTCTCGTGCCGCTAGCTGGCCGCGTTAATTACATCCCCCTGACGCAAGCTAGCTCGCCTCGGTTGTCTTAGATCCCCGTCGACGGTATATAGAAACCGTGTCCCCTGTCGGGACGCGTCGCGCGAATCCACACGGTAATTGAAAACCATGTGCGCAGGTTTTCACAAATTAACATCCTCCAGTAGCTCAATCCTCTTCCATCCTCATCAATTATCCGAAATATGCCATTACTATGCGTGCCACTCTGGAAGAAGTGTAAGAACTACTTTACCCTTTTTTTCTACACATACAACAATTTGTTTACGATACGACCTCGCGCTCAAGATAATCGTTATCAAGAGTCGCGCTAGCGACTCGACGCCAAGTTAAAAAAGAAATTAATGTTGCCTTCACACTACAATTTGTTTGTCTGATCTTGACTGGACGGGCTGTTACTCCTGACGTGACGGTCGCTACTGCTACTCTATTTATTCCGAAGGTAGCCACTCATAGGCCCTTTTCAAATTGTAACTCGAATAAGATTGTCCGTAACGCCTCAAACTTCCAAGAGCGTCGCGCCGCTAAAAGAAGCCAGAAACCATCAAAGATGACGACAATGTAACGTCTAAAATAAAATGCTTTAAGATTTCATAAAAAATGCACCAAATTTATTGCCACATCCACAACACAATTTGTAGACACAATAGATCTATTTGCTCGTTTCTTTTTGTATCATGACACAATTTGTTCACCGAAAACCCGGTTATCTGATTGAATCAGAGGACAAAACCAGGGTTGGAAAACAACTCATCACTGAAACTGTATGACATATACAGTTATCCACAGAAATTACCCTGCAGATTCTATACATGTTCTCTTGCCTCTGCCTCGAATGCTTACAGTGATTTGCCTCCAAGTGACATACGTTTTGTTAAAACAGAGATAAAAGGTTGTCACATATAATTACAAACGTCGCAATGACATTGTTCGAAGTAATAATCGGTTACGCGTTGAAAATTCTCATTCTCGGTAGATTGGTCTCTCCTTGCGGCTGTACGCAACTGTGTTTTGGTGTTGTATGCCGAAAACGTGGAGCCGAGCTCGTTTTCGACGACTATGTTGCTGCTAGTGGCGGGGACTGTCCCACAAGCTCGTAGCGAATCTGAGTCCCGGTGTGACTGAACGTAATGCGTCACTGTCATCAGAGCACACATGCCGGGACCAGTGCTACATATCTAAATGGTAAGCAGAGGAAAAGGCTCGCAGACCGGTCGAGTGGCCAACGAGGAGGCAAAGGGCAAAGGGGGTACGGCAAAAGGACATCAGCAGCGGTTGCTGACGGACCGAAGGGGAAAAGGTATAGAGAAAGGGACTCATGCTGCACACACTCTGACCGTTAAATTGTACAGTATTACTATGTGCTTCGCGGCCACTGCGCTCTGGACTACCAGTTAATAACAGAGGCCGAAATGTCGCAGCAACTCGATGCTTTACCGCAATGCCGCATTCACGATTTCACCCTCGCTCTCGTTCGTTCACTCGTTGGTTCGTTCATTCTCGGAGAGTACCAACGACCAACAGTACAACGACCACCACAGTTCACCGTTGCAGCTACCCTCGAATAGCGTAATAAGTGTGAATATTCATGGGGGAATGTGGTGACACTGTCCATATATACCAAAAGCACGGTAGAAACTGACCAGAATTTTACGTTCAATGGTGGGCTTTGGCCCTAGACGCACGTACCAGTGAGTGGCGAAAAATTGTTCACCCAGGACAATACAGACTCATACCGAAATGTAATGAAAATTCGTTGAATGTCAATTTTCAACTTCATCAAATGTTTTGCTACTGTTATGCTCTCACTTTTTTTAGCACCAATGATCAATGATACCCGCGTGCTTGTGGGCAAACATACTGAATACATGTATTTTTTAGCTGTTGTTATTTCAAGTGTAGACATCGAACCGTTTGTTCAGAATTGTAATCAGTCGGAAAAAAAGAAAAATCGTGAACGTTAGCGAGATAATGAAAATTCGTACACTTATTTCATATGATATCATTCGATATATATCCCGAGTTGAAATTTAGATCCTCTTCAAAACCTAAATAGTAGAAATCCCGCGGGGTAAACGGAGATTCCTCCATTTGTTTGACACTCGTCAAAACCTCAGAAAATGGAAGATATTACCTGAATTGAGTAAACGGAGTCTAATGTAGACTGAAATTCTTATGTTTGGACCTACAATTGGGTGAGGGTCAAAATAGCGAAAGGTTAAAATAGGGAATTTCAAAATAAGGAACGTCTGAATCTAGAATGACCATCATTATGAAATGATCGCTATTACAGCCATTCGCTATTTTCATCATTCGCTTTTTTGACCCCCAATCTTATTAAAATGCAATGAAAATGGCGAATGGTCAAAATAGCGAATTGCTAAAATAGCGAATTTCATAATGATGGCGATTCTATATTTAGACGTTCCTTATTTTGAAATTCGCAATTTTAACCATTCGCTATTTTGGTCATTCGCTATTTTGACCCTCACCCCCAATTAGGTTGTACAAAGTGAGATGACTTTCTTAGATCCTTGTATAAACCTCCAAAAGTGGCATATTTTACCCATTGTCCTTCAACGAAGGATGTTGGAAGGGTTTAAATTTTAACTCGGGATACTCCGTTAATCGTTTAAGCTCCTATTATCCTACCAAAAATATATAATTTGAGGATACTTTGGTATATCGTATTGTTCGTTACTATAATTGAAAAATTTATGTTGGACCACATGACTTTTACTGGCTGATCTTGTACTCTAATATCTGCATATTATAGACTTTTTGTGGAATTATCTATGTGGAACTTCGAGTTAAAACTGAATTCACTATCCTAGCCATTAGTCATGAAGAATATTTATATGTTAGTGAACCCCGTGCAAATGCGTCTAACGCTCGATACTGTCATTGTATATAGGTATAGTCGAGATTTCGACACTCTGTCTCACGAGCTAAGCACACTGTAACTGCTAATGGAAGCTGCCGACAACAGAGGGAAGCAGGGAGATGGAGAGGTGATTGTGATTCGACAAGCCGATTTGGCTCTCCAGCTTAATTACCATTTCTGGACCATCGCAGACTATACTCCATTCAAGCGTCAATTCACTTCTCCGTTGAGTCCGTCGGATTCGTTGCTTGTAGGGATAGTGATGCAGTTTCCGTCGCTGCGGGCTAAAATTTAACCCCCTTCAAACTCCCTCTTCTCAAAGTCTCATCGGGATCGATATTGGAAGACTATGTCGCGGATATCTACGGTGAATCAAGGCGTTCGGAAAATTGTGCGAAAGCTTTTTTCGTCGCCCCTGAGGCGAAACGTCTGGATTATTGGTTTTACCGGTGAAACAAGAGCGAAGGGCGACAATACAACCGCCACCCTCGTCTCAAGTCTTCGGGTTCGTTAGGACACGATGTTTCAGCAGCCAAATATTCTATAGCGTTCGATTTCTACAGTGGCTTGTGAATCAGGATGATGCAGAAAAGCAAATGGTATAATCATTGGCCAGCTAACATTGTATTGCTTCCTCATAGAGGAAGCTTTGTTTTCGTGAATTTTTTTTTTTTTTCGACATTTTCATGTCAGTACACTCAGATTGGTTCAAAACGTAAAAAAAAATTGATTTAGATAAAAGTCTGTATGTGTGTGTGTGTATGTTACACGGTCAAAAAATGTAAACCTTTATAACTCGGGAACGCCTCGAGATATAGAGCTGAAATTGACACCATAGATAGAGGGGTGAATCCTCATCGTTCATACCAATTTTTGTTAAAATCCCCATAATCGTTAAATTTTTACGCGGTTTTGAATTTTTTCAAAAATGTCTGTTAACGCGATAACTCTTTTAATTTTCGAGATATTAAGCTCAAAATTGGTATGTATGAGAGCTTTCATACACTGGTGATCCCTATTAAATTTGGTTAAGATCGGTTGAAACGTTAAAATTTTATGAGATTTTGATTTTTTTTATTTTTTTATTTTTTTTTCTGTGATGCAAATTTTGATATCAAATATCAAGCTGGGAGTTAAATGAGTACCAAATTCATGATTAACAGAAAAATACGTCAGATATAGCCCAAAAATGTTGAACGATACCATATTTTCATAGCGAAGTTGCACAGTCTATATTGCGAAAAGTAGCGATTTATGTCGTATAAACTATCCATATCCTTGCTTCCGAATGAAATTTCAGAAAACACCGGTTTCTATCGTGTTCTACAAGAAAAAAACAGAGAAGATAGAGTATTCGAGGGAGTTTCTGGACCGTTCGTCCTTATTATATTTTCACAAAGCGAGTGTGCGCTTATTTATGTTTATTTAAAACAAGGATGCAAAGCAGAACCTTGCACATTGCTTCCTCATTATATTTCGCTTTTTACAGAGCTTACTCTACGAGGAAGCTAAAATCAATTCCCACACTTCCTCTTAGAGGTTGCTTTGTAAAAAGCGAAATATAATGAGGAAGCAATGTGCAAGGTTCTGCTTTGCATCCTTGTTTTCATACTCGTATAGTTTAAATAACAAACAAGTAATTTTTCAAAATGTTTCGATATTATCTCATGGTAGTTGCTCGATTACTTATTATTATGTTTGACATGTCAAATATGGAGCGTCGCATGAGACGCTATAACATTTATATATAAGATTTTTATCTTCGTTGGTTGGTTTTCGCCGCGAAAAAATCTGCAGCTCATACAGAATAAAAAATAAGTCCTTTACTCCAGCTCAGGTAAAGGAATCATCGGCGAGTCGTACCGAGGTGTAGCCGGTCGCCAAATGTTTATTAGACGCTCACGGAAGCTTTTTATATTATACTCTCCCGCAGATATGCGGGTTAAGGGTAAGCAAGGGTAGTTTAAACCTTAGATATTTTTCATACGGAACTCCCTTCTCCAAAAAATACAGCCAATAGCATTTTTCAATTTCACCCCCAAAAATCCACCAACGAAGAAATTAGCTTTACGAGAGTCTTCGACTCTTCTTGAAAAGCACTCTTGATCAACAAGTCGTCGTGTAAAGATCTCTCTGCATAACACCGAGCAGAGAGACAATTGTTAACTGTTTGTCAATTTTAAGTCGTGTACTGTGTTTGTAAAATCGTGTTTGTTATGTATTTTATTAAAGTTTCATTAAACCAGTTTTTACAATATTCAATTTATTAAAAGCGAAAATAATTGCCCTACATTAATTTGGAGTGTAATAGTGCCAAGCAAACATCGTTTGCACCGAGCAGAGAGACAATTGTTAACTGTTTGTCAATTTTAAGTCGTGTACTGTGTTTGTAAAATCGTGTTTGTTATGTATTTTATTAAAGTTTCATTAAACCAGTTTTTACAATATTCAATTTATTAAAAGCGAAAATAATTGCCCTATATTAATTTGGAGTGCAATAGTGCCAAGCAAACATCGTCGCCATACGAGCGTAATCGGAATTTACAACTCCGATAGAATCACAGTCAATTCGCGGTATTCACGGCACAAAATATTTCATATTATAATGAAACTTGATGATTGATGGTAAAAATGCCAATAACTGTACTGTTTCTTATACATGCCTGCAGGATCCCGTAAATTGAACATACGACAACGTTACGATGAGCTTGTCTTGTGGATGGGTTTCGTCTCCCTACTTCGGCTTACACTCTCGCTTTTGGTATTACATGCGTATTGCATTACGATTTTAATCAGAATACACCCGGTGTCTTCGATCCCTTTCGACCTTACTGTATTGAAATACCCACCCCTCGGTGTTCCGATAATAATAGGGCGGTGGGGAAAAGTGAGATAAGGCTGTGTAGCCGTAAACCATGGCTGTTCTCCACCCCACGACTCACCGAGGGCTGGCCAGGGAAATGAGACGTTCCACGCTCCCGGGTATTCTCTTCTAATTGATATTCCGGGAATTTCAGTGAAGGGCTGTTTCGCCACGAGTGAGAAAACCGCTTGCGGCGAAGCCGCCCAGTGTATCATATTTTCTCATTAACTGTATTCACTTCGTTGGAGAAAGTTTCGCAAGACCTTGAACGCGTATTCAGCACAAAAACTATACGACGTCGCTTTCTCGTGAGTGAGATTCATAAAGAGGATTGGAAAATTCTCGGGATAGGGTGAAAAAAAAAAAAACTTGAAAAGGTTTCTCACCGCTTTGACGCTAGACTTTTACAAACTTGCTTTTCATTATCGTTAAGTAATAACTTGAATCATCTTCAATGTTGATCAAAGGACACCTACTTAGTAGAGTGTGTTGAAAACGAAATCTTCACTCGTAGAAATGTATGGTCGACTCTTCCATGCGGACATTTAAAAGATTAATATTTGTTAAAAATTTTCCGCTCTTATCTTTATATACGTATATATATATATTAAGTGCAGCAGAGAAAAAATGAAAAGCTTGTATGATTGGAAGACGTTCCGTAGCAGGAACGACACTACACCTTTGAACCTTTGGTCTGAAGGTGATTCTCGAGTCCTTTTCAAAAGCTTCCAGCGCCCGTGCTATTACCACTGCACAACCATCTATCTAACCACTCAGGGGCTATAGTGGATGGTGTCATCACCAACCGTTCAGTAATTGGCCACCTCTCCAACAAGCCGTCTCTCGACTTTAACGCGTTCCAGTATCTCTTTCTACCAAGTGGATTTCATAGTTTGATAAGTATAAAACTGCCGTTTACTGGTAGGTGGCCAACAACTGTATTATCCGTCCTATCGGCACCATTGAAAAATACGAGCCGAAGGAGGATCTCTCCAAGGGTCTAACACCTCCTTGCGGACAGCGTGCTTTTCCACCGGTGCGACCTAAACCGAACTATCTACGTTCCGCCCTTCTCACCTTACGTCCCGATCTCGTATTTTCCTTTTATCGGGAGTTTTACCTCTTGTGTGGCCAGTTTCCGACGGTACAGAACGATGGTACGACGACGTCTGCTCGTTTTCCACGGTCCGTGAATTTTCGCATCCTTGGTTCCAAGAATAGAAGGATGTGGCTCAGTACCTGAAGAGTGCCTCTATATATACTACACTATCCTGGTAGGCTTTACATATAGGCATATATATATATATATATATGTACGTGCACATTGTACGTACCGATCGGTATGTTTTGCAGGGGTGGTTCTTGCTATGTACCTATAGTACGTCGGAGCGTCAGGGTAGAAGAACGGTAAACTATGGCTGCGCGTGACAGTTGCTCCAGGCGTTCGAACTCCGGCTATTCAATTCCAAAGGCGTTCACCAACTTTCGGTCAACTCTGCGCAGCACCGCGTCGCTTGTGCTGCTGCTGCCGCGATTTCTCTTCGCCCCTCACCCGACGATAGATAGATAGCGAGAGGCAAACTCGTTTCTCTTTCGTTTGCAGGCGACCGTGCTACGCAGCGCTATATCCACAGGCCGATAAATATTCAAAGCTATCGTTCTCGTGCTGATCGATTTCAACGACGGGTCTTTCATCGGTTTGGTCAAAATCTCAAAGCTCATTCTTGCAAGCTAGCAACTTGTATATAGTTTTTCTCTAGTATATCGGCATAATTTACAACAATTTAGTACAATTTTTTTATATTCTTTTACGCGAGTTTTAATTTTTTCTAATATTTCAAACTCTCTTTAAAAAATTTAAAAAATAATGTATCGAACTCCCAATTTTTTGTCCCAAAGTGGAACAATTTTTGTCCGAAATTTTATTAGTTTTCATCTTACAATTCATTTTTCAATTTACAACAATTTAGTACAATTTTTTTAATATTCTTTTACGCGAGTTTTAATTTTTTTTTAAATTTTAAACTCTCTTTAAAAAATTTAAAAAATAATGTATCGAACTCCCAATTTTTTGTCCCAAAGTGGAACAATTTTTGTCCGAAATTTTATTAGTTTTCATCTTACAATTCATTTTTCAATTTACAACAATTTAGTACAATTTTTTTATATTCTTTTACGCGAGTTTTAATTTTTTTCTAATATTTCAAACTCTCTTTAAAAATTTTCAAAAATAATGTATCGGACTCCCAATTTTTTGTCCCAAAGTGGAACAATTTTTGTCCTAAATTTTATTAGTTTTCATTTTGTATTTATATTTTGAACTCATAAAAATTCGATAAAAAGATTGTCTCTCTTCCCGTCTAGGCTTAAAATGTTCGTATTTATGAGTAGTATTTTAGTGATTTTTTTCGGAAAATATTTAAAACTTTCAAGTTTTTGAAAAATAGATTTTTATATTTATTAATTAAAAATCAATGCTTAGGAGTTAAAATTTTTTTTTAAATACATAAAAAAAAAAGAAAACTTTTATTTAGTTTTCTTTACGATACGACTGATATCCAAGAAGATACGTGCATTCGAAAATTTTTAAACGCAATTTTTAGAAATTCACTAGTGCTCGAAATATGCGATGAAAAATTTGAAAAAAATGGAGCATGTTTCGATCTATTGGGGTTAATGATTAAAATAATCAACTATATCGACGGTGGTCCGATCGGTGTATGCCCCATATACTTGTCAGAAATATTTATAAATGAAATTGAAAATTTTATACTCCGTTGGTTGTATCACTGCACTGAGAGAAACGTTTCTTAATATTTGTTAACTATTAACAAATGTCAGCGAGCTTCATTTGCGACAAGCAAATTTTATTTAGCTCAAGTGAGATTCAATAAGAATAACTAAATGGTTCATTTCGCCATATTTAACCAAGCTTTGTTAACTGTTAACAAACTATTCTCTCAGTGTGGTCAACTACGAAAACACAACGATGACTCTGCAATCTTGGAGATTAATATAATATTTCCCTAATTACCTAATTATACATATGAATCGAGGTAATCTTGGACTACTTGATGTAAAGGAGACATTGTGCGTGTATGAAGGAGAAACAGCTGATATTTGCGTAGATCGGCTCATGTCGGACGTGCATTTTCCTAGGATAATTAAGTAGGGACGCCCGGTGTCGCGTTAGATGTTCGAAGCGCAACTGGCAACCAGACTGGTGCACATGTGAGGCAAAAGCACGTCTCTAAATCAGTATCGTGCACGTTTCGCGAGGCTCAAAGATGATTTACCACCCGACACGCTCTCGACCGCCCCGCAATGCTACGAGAATTCTCCACGCAAACTTCTCGATGAACAGTCATTCGGCAATCCATCTTCAACGAGAAACGACAGAAAAAAGCAATGGAAACAAAAAAGAAAAATTGAACAGATTCGCACGTCCTTTCGAGAAACATCCAACTCTTGTTGATCGATACATGTTGTAGTACGTGTGTCGCTTACATATATGACTGCTGGACGGATTTGCCGTGCTGCGTCGCTGGGGAATCCTTTTTACTTGAAGAAAAAAAAAAAAAAAAAAAAAACATCTCGGCGACTTTACACTTATGTCTGTGTGAAATTGTATAGCATATTTCCAATTCAATCTGCTACTTTCCTTCTTGCACGTTCTTACAATGGACAAGTACCTACACAACCTATATTTGACAATTGTCGATTCACATTTAAATCTATTCGAAAGAAAAAAAAATTGGAAATGGAAAATAAGAAAATAAGAAATAAGAAAAAATTGTCGCCAGTTGAAAATTTTCAATTTTGTGGCTGTCTTTTCACGGGTTACATGGACGAAAAAAAATTGACTTTTGCTACACAAAATCTATCTGATCGGAAATATCCCTCATTGCGAATCTGACACCTTTTTTTATCGATAACTCTAGTTGAACAAAATAAAGTTATGAATTTTAGAAACGTGTAATTTACACACTGAGTGAAATTGAGACAGTCCTGGTAACTATTCAGTGATAATGATATTTTATTAGACCAGATGACTATTTTCGTTGTTACATTAATAGTAACGCAGTTACGTTAACCGTGAAGAGAATTAATGTAACTACGAAAATAGTCAGCTGGACTAATAAAATATAATTATCACTGGATGCACTGAGAAAAATCACGGTAGTTTAGGCAACTATTAAGCGATAACTGTAGATTTTTAGCCCATGCAACAATTTGAATAGTTATTTTAACTGATATATTAGTTAAATTAACTACGTTATAGTTACTGTAACTAATTCCATAGTTGGCTTAACATAACGTCCTAGTTACTTTAACAGTGAACATATAGTGAAATACAACCTTAGCTATTTTCTTATAGTTAGTGCAACTTTATTATTATAGTTCCAATGACCATTTTAAAATTGTTAAATAATTTCTCAAAGAATCATATGCTTGTGATTATGTTTTCTATGAATAGTACGTACCATCTATCGCTAAATTTTCAAAACAATATACTTTTTGTTACGATAACTATTATTATCTGTTGTATTGACTGTAAGTAATTGGTACAGGTAACTTTTTTTTAAATAGTTGAGGTTGTATTTCACTATAAATTTATAGTTACCAGTATCTTTTTTTTTTTCTCTCAGTGTAGTTACCAGAACCATCTCAATTTCTCTCAGTGCATAAGCGTTTGTTGAAAACTTGTTTTACCGCTTTACCTGATGCTCTGTAATACGAATGTTGTGAAAGTAAAATCTTTCGTGAACGATATTACAATGTCCGTGAAAATGTGAAAAAGGTAAAAAGAGAAAACAAAGCTCACTGTGGTATTTCATCATAAAGTTAATAATTCTGTCGTTTACCCTGTTCTATACGATACTATACGGATTCTATAAGTCCGCCTTAGTAGAGGCCTGCGAGGATATCGAAGCTCGTGGAGCACTAGCGGCTTCGTCCAGGAAGGAAAAAAAAAGGAGGGCACGTTCGAACGAAAAACCATTATTCTCGCGAGCTTCGGCGTAGCGGGAAGCCGGATAGGAAGACACGGGGAAGGGGAGGTCGATGTAGAAAACCCACTGGGCATAGAGAGGATGGAAAAACGAAGGAAGTTGGTGAGTGGGAACGGGTTTTATTTCGTGAAGGATGGAAACCGAAAGAGGAAAGGAAGAACCGATAGAGAAGGAAACCAACGAGCAAGGGGGAGAGGCATGTGAGAATACGAGCAAAAGGAAGGATGGGGTATGGTTATGGGGATGAAAGGAGAGAAGTAGGGAGAATGGATCGGCCCTAAGGGCGAGAGGGTGAAGAGAGGGCCGGTCCAGCGGCCGATAGGATTGTCGGGGTGGTCCGACCACGAAATATTACCGGTTATACGTACGTACCGAGCTGCGCTTGCCTGGTTGATCCAGCAAGACCACCAGATCCCCGCTGCTGCTGCTGCTTCACGGCGCGTCCATAATCGTGTCGGATATACCCCGTACGTCTTTCACTACCTTTCCATTCACCGACTAGGGCACTCCTGCCCGGTTCGCTATCCTCCAGCTCCATTGTAAACTAAATAATGGTTTCAGCAAATATAAGAGGAGAAATGGAGGTAAAAAAGCTATGGACACACATGTTGAACATGGAAAGCCCATAAAGAGGAAGGAAAAAAAAAGATGATGATAATATAATGCATCTTGTGATGTGTATGCTTCATTCCGAATGAAATTTCGTTAACAGTTTCAAAAGGAAGCAGGGAGGAAAAAAAATATTATTGTTATGTAAAAAAGAAAAAAAATTGAGGCGAGTATAGTGCGGCGCGGATATAATAGAAGATTGTGGGAGGGAAACGTGAGCACACGGAACATCGGGCTTGAATAAACTCGGCGAAAATAAAATATCATCCCGGATGTTATTCGTTTCCGTGTAAGCCGATCAGGCTGAAGGCGCTGATAGAATGTATCATACGTATCACTATATAATAAGTACACACAAAATGGTAAAGTTTACGGCGAATGACCCTCCAAATTTTCGAGCTGATATGTTGCCTAGTGAATTCACTATTCAATGAAACTTCTCTTAGTTTACATCAGTAAGTGCAGGGACATCTCTTAATATTTTCAGAATATTAACCTACTGGTCCTTTATATGCTTGTATCCGTATATTATAACCTAAGTGCGATTCCACTGTACAATAAAATAAGTAGCATAAAGCAAAAGTGAAATTTACACTTTTACCATCAATATTTTCCTTGCACAAATATTGAACAGCCAATGACAGCATCGCAAGGCGAAGTGATATTGCAGTGGACAATTTGAAGGAAAACGAGTTACGTACCTCGTGCGAAGAATCTCTCACCCTCTTTTCCCTTGATTATAGGAACGTTTCCTTCATAGCTATTTCCTTTACCTGGCGGTTGTATTTTATGGCAGGGTTATCACGAGAGGATACACGGATGGGCAACAAGATAGAGCGAGGAGAAAAGCTGGACCGATTTTCATCCCTCGGCCCGGATGGATTTCGAGGGCTCCAAGTAGGCTCGAGAAGAGGGTTGGAGATTATTTGTTGTAGGCAAGGTTCAGTTATCTTTTTCGCTCTCGCTCATTCAACATCCCAGCTATTGACTGTTTTTTCTCTCAGTCACATCGGGAAGAGTGACCGCGGTTGAGATACTACTCGTTCGTTGCACTGAATTCTCCCTTTCCATCCAATTTTTTCCCCCCTTTTTATATACCCCAATTTTTCCTTTTTCCACGCTTTCACCTCTCCCGGCTCTTCGTTTTTTTTCTTCTTTTTTTGCCAACCGGAAATCCTATCGAGCGTTCGGTTCGAGCTGCCATTCTGAAACGAATGGTTATACTGCACCATAGCGAAACCGTGGAATCTCGGTTTTGTTATGGTTACCTTCCGCTCACTGAACCTATTTCTAAAAAAAATAAGTATTTGAAAGTGTACATACTTGTACAATGTAAAATATCATATTTACCATTCAAAAGATAAAATGCTATAATACACAATTGTATGTAAGAATTACGATATAATTTCAACACTCTAATAAAAAAACCCTTTCCATTTAAAGAAAAGAACTAAAAACACTCGAGTTTTGTGTTTGGTATCAATGATAAGATATCACTTCTGGTTTTTGTTATTACCCATTTTGGAGAGACTGTCGTTGGCATATGGGCCACTCCTTGTGCCCAATGGTATTAACTACAATGATTGTCACTTAGTTGTGTCTAGCCAATACATGAACTAGTTAATTTACCCTGTCACCGTCTATTTATTTACAACACCCAAATAAAAAAACCTTTTCCATTTAAAAACAAAACTACAAAGACTCGAGTTTTGTGTTTGGTGTCAATGATAAGATATAACTTCTGGTTTTTGTTATTACCCATTTTGGAGAGACTGTCGTTGGCATATGGGCGACTCCTTGTGCCCAATGGTATTAACTACAATGATTGTCACTTAGTCGTGTCTAGCCAATACATGAACTAGTTAATTTACCCTGTCACCGTCATACTCCTCCGATCGAACCAGTTAACAAACTAACGTCCCCTGTGGGTCAGTCAGCTCGGTGCAGCCAAAAGCATCCACAGACTTGGGTGGATACAACCAAGCTATCCACCGCTTTCCCTGCAGTCTCCTACCCGGCATTGCTTTCCCGACTCGAAAGCTCTAGCTTCTGCCCTGACTCGGTGCAACTTCCTACCCGAGAATGCCACTTTGCATCCGTAAGCTGCATAGGACGACCACCCATGCCACTACTGCCGTCGTTCTATAGTAGTGGTAGTAGTAGTAGCATTGACGGCGGGAGGTAGTACTACCCAACTACCTTCTAACTAAATTACCGATGCAAATAACAGTGCTCGCTTCTTGCCAAGATTTAGTGTGGATCGGATTTGGGTGGGCAACTTTGGAAGAGATGGCAGGGGGTGGAACTGGGAAGGGAGAAACACTTATTAAGCCATTAATCCCGGGACAAACAGTAGCCGCCCGCTTCTAAGCGACGTTAATTACCATTTATACGCGCACGATTCCAAAATCGCCCTTTAGAACCAATCTGTTTCTGTTGCCCTTCTAGGTCCCATTGGATGTCCCTATTTCAACTTCGCCTTTTAATCCACGTCTGGCAAAATACTAATGTACTATTCTCAGGATTGGTTCAATGATTGAGACGTTTTGGAATAGTGTAACGATCATTGTTTTTTTCTTGAATTATTCTTTGCTGCCTTCGATTTTTTATTATAACCATAAGGTGCAATTTTTTAACATTTTGTTTGAGATCAAAATTCGTCGATTGTGGCTACTTGATTTATTAATTTTAGTTTATTAAGCAGCTACAGTCGATATTGATAAAGATTGCATTAGTGAAATTTGAATTGGGCTTCGGTTTCGCGCGCTTTGGATCAAGCTGTCACTGCCTCAGACTCGAGATAGGATTCGCAATTTCCATCATTTAGAAAATTGATCGCTAATAGTCGCATACGATGAAAAATTAATGTTAGCAATATACGGTCACTGCTTATAATATACTATGGCATAAGGTTTAATTACAGATTTTTAAATAAATTGATAAGGTCGTGACCGATGTATACATAATGTATTCATCCTGTAGAAACAGTTTTAACTTTTTAATTCCCTAAAATATACCATTATTGAAATAATTCCACTTTTTAATCATTGACGGTCACAAACAGCACGATAAAATCTCAATTGGATAATCCGGCTATAATTAAACTGAATCTCTTAAATACATAACTTTTTATTTATATGATCAACGGTGGACTTAACAAAATGACATCGACATTTCGCAAACCTATTTCTAGTGAAAAATACGTATGATGGAGGTGTCAAATGACATCAATGTGGGTTCACATTTGCTTTTGAATATTGAGAGAAACATTTATTTTTTCTAAGACCGAACATTGCCATATATTACAGAATAGTCACATATTACACATTTTTAAAGCCACGTTTTCACGTTTTAATTTTTATGTCCACTATTATCAATGAAAATTTATCGGTCGCTTAGTTCAGTCTAGAGAAGTTCAATCTCGCGTTCAATTGATCGAAAGTCGATTGATTGAATCCTCTGTTAAGATGGAAAAAGGATGTCTGAATAGCCCGAATGGGTAGAGCACGTTACTACAGTGAAGCGGATGCGGAGGACCGGGAATGCTCCTTCGGTCGGGGGGAAGTTGTTTCACCTCGGAGTTTACAGCCCGGAGATAACCTTCGTGGGCCACACGACCCTCTCATTCTTATCGAGAATCCTCTAGCTCTACCGACACGGTAACTAAGGAGTTGGCGCAGCGTTCCATGCCGTTTAGTCTCGTTCGGGTCTTGAACCGTAGCTACCTATTCGGGAAATTATTCCCAAAGCTTGCGCGCATCAGCGTAGAAAACCCTTTTCATGTTTTGCTTTAAGGAAGAAACGGAATAATGTATTAATAAAATGTAAAAACGTCTTCTATTTTTCTGTGTGGACATAAAATAGTTATATTTTTATTGCATCAATTTTTCGGTAAACATAACTAGTACCTAAGGCTTAAAAAGAAATTTAATGCTGGAAGAAACGGAATACTGAATTAATAAAATTTAAAAACGTCTTTCATTTTTCTGCGTGTACATAAAATAACTATTTTTATTGCATTAATTTTTCGGTAAACATAACTAGTACCTAAGGCTTAAAAAAAGAAATTAAATTCTGGAAGAAACGGAATACTGAATTAATAAAAATTTATAAGCGTCTGCTATTTTTTTGTGTGTACATAAAATAGTTATAATTTTATTGCATCAATTTTTGGGTTAACATGACTAAGTACCCAAATCTTAAAAAATTATATCTACTCTTACTGACAGCGAACGTCGACGCAGTTGCATTTCTAGTTTGTTGTTTAATATATAAAGCATGTTTAATTATAGACATCCATTCGAGATTTCGCTACAGAGAATTTCTATAAAATATTGAGTGACAATGGTATAATGTTCGAGATGAAAAGGGAATAATAATGAAGAGAAAGTGATGAGACAAAGTCGCGTGTCGAGAATGATGGCGCGAGTAAGATCAACAGTGTCTTGAAGGAGTAATGGATTTGATGCATCGTGTCGTACGTCAGTGACTTGTGGTACACTTACTATCTTACATATGGCACATCAAATACTGTACCGTGTTATACCCGATGTCGCACTTTCCGTGTGATTTGCTGGCGAAATGTGGTGCATCTGGTAAGATCAAAACCTCGAATAATCCTCGACTAATCGGTCTGCGACGTCACTTGGCTCAGCTTTCAGAGAACTAATGCTCATCTCTCCGCTTTCTCGCTATAGCGCAACATCGAGAGCTTCGAAGTGAGAAGCGCGGAAGAGATAGAGAGAGAGAGAGAGAGAGTTATAGAGAGACGGTACGAAGCTTTGCTTCTCTCGGAACTTGCACTCTCGCATCGTCACGAGCGAACAACCCCGAGAGCTGGCTGTTCCACAACGCGTCGACGAGAGGCACCATCCCGTCGGGTAATTGAGCTCCTGGCACGAGCCAACAGTCTTGAGTGCACCGACGGTCGAACATCCGCCAGCGGACTTGCGATGAGACCTCTTCACGCTCTTTTGCGAGCCAAAAATCAAACAAACACACCAAAAAAAAATAGAGGAAACACTTTATTTTGCTATCCGGACAGAATTTCCGTTGCATTTTATGCACGATCGATGAGAAATATAAATAACCATTATGTTTCAATTAAACAGATATTACACCGAGAGAAAAAGGTTCATTGATTCACGGAAATCTTTGCCAATGAAATGAAATACTTGAATTTCAATACTATCTTTTCTTTGAATGATCTCAAACTCAATGAAAAGTAGTGACATTGATTCGAAGAAACATTTCTTTAAACCAATGAATCTTTTTCATTGATTTCAAAGTTATAGTCTCTGATTCAATGAAACCTTCTTACCAGCTCAAAATTTCAAAACCTATTTTTTCCTGAAGTACGCGGCAGATAAAGCTCAAATTTTGTGAGTATGTAAGGAAGTACGCCAGAAATAGGCTAAGCTTCTGGTTCCTCGATACTCGAAGCCGTTCGTTCGGGCGAACCGGAAAACAAAAAAGTAAGGTTAGGTGTGAGAGAGAGATCAGTGAAAACGTTTCTTTGAACCAATGAAAACGGCTCTTTAAAACAATGAAACTGTTTCTTTATTATATGCTCACTAAGTAAATCTTTATTTACAGGCAATGAAATGTTCTCTTTGAAATTCAAATGCACTATTTCATTGAAATCAAAGAAATATTTCGTTGAAATCAATGAAAAAAATATCAATCCACTCATTTCTTTGGCGTCAATGAAATCTTTTCTCTCTGTGTAGAGATAAATATTTATATGACGAATGGGCCGAATAATTTAATTGCTCCGTGTAGAAAATGATTAGGGATACCCTTGAGTAACATGGAGCCTCATCGGGCTTCAATGTGAATGTCATAATAGGAATTTCCGTAACACTACCAATTAGGAACCTTCCAAGGAAATTATAGGTTGCCATGGCGAAATTTAATGAGGCTTTGATAGGGTAATAAATTGGGGACCCAATCAGGCTTCATCAGGATTCTGGGTTTCAATGAAACATCGGGGCTAATTAGGTTTATCGTGAAACTCCCAATAGGGTCAACCATATTGCCCCACGTTGTTACCTTGCCACCGCCGCCGATGCCAGTACTCGGATGGGTGATCGCCTCAATCCCGAATTTTTCGAAATTTCTCGAGGGCCAGTATAAAAAGCATATTGTTTTGAAAATTTAGCATTAAGTGCGAGGTACTATTCATAGAAAATTTCATCACAAGCATAGTATTATTTGCTAAATTATTCAACAAGTTTGAAATGGTCATTGCAACAGCAATAATAAAGTTTCACTAACTATAAGGAAATAGTTAAGGTTGTATTTCACTGTTCAAGCGACATTATTTTAAGCCAACTATAAAATTAGTTACGGTAACTATAACGTAGTTAATTTGCCCATTAAATCAGTTAAAATGACTATTCAAATTGTTGCAATGACTAAAAATGTACAGTTATAGTTTAATAGTTTTCTGTACTACCACGATTTCTCTCAGTGTAGCCTAGAAAGGTCCTCAATTTAAAAAAAGCGTGATCGTCCCTTAAGAGGCAGTGATACTTCCCTCCCCCTCGCAGAAATTTTGAAAGCTATTTTCTTCTAAACTTCTCGACAGATAGGGCTCAAATTTTGAGAGAATATGCGGAAATACGGCAGAATTGGGTTAAGCTTCTGGCTCCTTAATCGATTCAGTCGTTTTTTGTAAGTATTAAGAAGCAAATACTACGAAAGTGACAGAGATATGTCCGAGAGAGGCAGACCTATAGGCGTTTAACATTGGGCCAAAAAATTCCAACCGGTGTATCACTGCCATTTAAGAGGCAGTGATAAAAATTTTGAAAGCTATTTTCTTCTAAACTTCTCGATAGATAGGGCTCAAATTTTAATGGAGTATGCGGAAATACGGCAGAATTGGGCTAAGCTATTGGCTTCCCGAAACGCAAAGCCATTTAGTTACATGGAGAAAAAGGGTTAGTTGAGAAAACAAACCTTTAAATGCTTGGAGCGTTAGATGTAGTTTGGTTGGCATTACTAATCGGTTGGTTGGCACTACCAATCGGTTGGTTGCCGCTACCAATCGGTTGGTTGGCACTGCCAATCGGTTGGTTGCCGCTACCAATCGGTTGGTTGTCATCAATCGTTTGGTTCTGACACTCAATAACTTACTAATGCCATATTTTACCATACCTGTTGGTTGGCACGTATAAATTCCATAGTTCCTACAACAACTACACCCTTTTCTCCGTGCAGGAGTACCGAAAAACCGGAAAGTGGAGTGAGGTACGAGAGAGACAACCCTATAGGTGTTTAACATTGGGCGA
This sequence comes from Ephialtes manifestator, assembly GCA_963970395.1. Taxonomy (NCBI): domain Eukaryota; kingdom Metazoa; phylum Arthropoda; class Insecta; order Hymenoptera; family Ichneumonidae; genus Ephialtes; species Ephialtes manifestator. Next base: position 18,258,709 of record OZ019981.1, on the reverse strand, counting down.
AGAAATTTTCACCGGTGTATTACTGCCTCTTAACAAACCTGTTCGCTCTCGCGGATGGCGTTTGGAGCCGACGCGGATTGTAAGTCCGAATCTCAAATTAAGTTGAACCGCGAGATAGCAAACTCCCACGTGATTAATTAAAATGACGCAGGTATTTATTTTATATAACAAAACAAACACTAATTTATTTCAGAAGAAAATTATATACAAACGTAACTGTTATTATTGTAAGTTGGTCTGTATTGGATACAGACTTGAATCGGAAAATGTTAACTTAATAATGTCAAGACAAGAATCTGTGTAGCCATGAGCTGACGATCAGACTCTTGGAGTGTCCGTTCTGTCTGAGAAGCTGAAGACGACTGACTACTCAAAAAGGTTCCAACATTGAGTATGATAAGTTTGGGAGTGGGAGGTAACGTCGCTAGTGTCAATTTTTTGCACGCTGAAGGGTTTTTCGTTAACACGTGGGGATGCGTTGACGCCTCGGCAGCGTCGGACCATCAGGTATCCACGGGATTTCTCGCGACCCATGGGACCCCCAGTAATTGCAGTCTTGGGGTGCCGATGCGTACGGTCCGCGACTGGTTAATCCTTCGCTAGCCGATGGCCACTACCATAAACCACTAAAAAATGTGTTTGCTTCTTTCAAGTTATTCTGTACGTGCGTTTTCCATGTGAATTCCTGAGGATTAGAAAACGTTTCCAGATTCTCATCTGGTCCGCAGATGTCTCGATGTTTGACACGAACGGCGTTACTCCTTGACTTTTATTACGGTGTTGAATATTGAATAAAGAAATGGCATTTGCAAGCTACGATATTTTTCCGCGACGGAACATACTCCCCCCGTTGAGAGAGTTAGCGATCAATAATTGACGTGTTTTTAATGTATAGCAACGAAAATGGCTTAATGGCGCGATGAACCAGGGTCTACGTTGGTGGTGATGGTCGGTGGATGATCTTCTTCCGGTATTGGAAGCGGAGCCAGTTTCTTGACATTCCTGTCGAATGTACCCTTGGCTGTCTTCACCGTTACTGTGCGAATGATACCGTCTGCTCCTGGATGAACCTTGAGCACCCTACCCATGGCCCACTGAAGAGCAGGAAGGTTGTCCTCCTTCAAGAGCACCACGGTCCCTGTCTGGATGTGGTGTTCACCTTGTGTCCATTTTGTGCGTTTGTTGAGTTCCGTGATGTACTCTTGGTGCCATCGGGCCCAAAAGTGTTGTTTCAATTTTTGGATATGCTGCCACATTGACAATCTGTTGGTCGGCGTATCTGAGAAATCAACTTGCGGTCTACACTTGAGTGCTTCACCGATTAAAAAGTGTCCAGGCGTTAACACGAGCAGATCGTTTGAGTCTGACGAGAGAGCTGTCAACGGCCGTGAATTCAAAACAGCTTCGATCTGAATGACCAACGTGTTAAAGGCATCGTATGTGAGCATTTCCATTCCGACAATTCTTTTTAGGTGATGTTTAAATGACTTCACTGCTGCTTCCCACAGACCTCCGAAATGTGGAGACTGTGGTGGGATGAAGTGCCAAGCGATTGAGTGATTGATCGCGAACTGGCTGACTTGTTGTTGATGTTTATCAGATTGAAGAAGCTGGTGTATCTCTCTCATCTCGTTGTTGGCTCCGACGAAGTTAGTGCCATTATCGGAGTAGATATTGCTGCAGATTCCCCGCCGTCCGATGAATCGATCGAGAGCAGCAATGAAGGCTTCGGTGGTGAGATCGCTGACCACCTCTAGGTGCACCGCCTTGACTGCCAAACAGATGAAAACTGCCACGTAAACCTTAATACGATTCCTATTTCGGTGTCTTTTTTCCTTGATGTAGAAAGGACCGCAATAATCAATTCCCACGTTGGTGAATGGTCGCGATTCTGTGACTCGTGCTTCGGGCAAGTTACCCATGATATACTCGACCGATGGAGGTTTCTGTCTGAAACACCTTATACACGCTCTTGTGATTTGACGTACTGCATTTCGTCCATCTATAGGCCAATAACGTTGTCGTATTGCGTACAACGTCGCCTGGGCACCAGCGTGGAGCTGTAGCTGGTGTTCTCGTTCGATGATGAGTTTAGTGACGTGGTGACCCTTTGGCAATATGATCGGGTGTCGTTGCGCATAAGGAATCATCGCTTTCTGTAGTCTTCCTCCGACCCGTAGGATTCCTTCCTTGTCGAGGAATGGATTCAAATTTGCTAATTTGACAAGTCGGAAATCCTTCGCCTTCCTTGGTGTTTTTAGCGCATCAATAAGATCCGAGAATGTCGCCTCTTGCATCAAACGAATGATCTTATTGTGTGCAGCAGTGAGTTCGGCGAGCGTGAGCTTTCCTTGTTGTTTGTTGTGAATTTTGAATCGGAGACAGTAAGCAACAATCCGTTGCATTTTCTCTATCGACGAATATCGAGTCAGAAGTTCGTTGGTCGGATGTATTGTCGCGAGGCAGATATTTTTCTTGCATTCCGGTGGTATGTCTGGAAATGTAAGTTTGAGGATCGGCCACGATGACTTTTCTTTCCGAAGCCAGTCTGGACCAGTTTTCCAAATTGACGGCTTCACAAACACGTCTGGTCGTTGTCCTCGTGAGATAAGATCTGCTGGATTGTCATGTGTCCGGACGTGTCTCCAATTGTTGACATCTGTTTTTGTTTAAACTTCTGCTACCCGATTTGCTACGAACGTTTGTAGACGCTGAGGGATAGTGTTCAGCCAATGTAGCACAATCGTTGAGTCGGTCCAGTAGATAATGCGATTTACTTGTATTTGGAGTGCTTCTTGTACTGTGGCCATCAAATTTGCGAGAAGTTGTGCTCCACAGAGTTCCAAGCGAGGGATCGTTATTGGCTTCAATGGTGCAACTCTTGACTTGGCGCAGAGGATATTGGTGATGACTTCGCCGTCAACGGTGATTGCCCGTAAGTAGATGCAGGCTCCATACGCGATCTGGCTAGCGTCACAGAATCCGTGCAGCTGTATCTCCTTGGTGTTCTCCAACATAGTTCCTCGCTTGAAGCTGAGGTTATTCAGCAGAGGTAGTTGGTTGTAGAAATTGATCCATTCCGTGTGGATCTCAGTGGGTAACGCCTCGTCCCAGTGTATTTTCAGCATCCACAGTTTTTGCATGATGGCCTTGGCGAGGATCACGACAGGACCTAACAATCCCAATGGATCGAAGATCTTAGCTGTTTCTGAGAGGATGCTGCGTTTGGTGACTCTTGGTGCAATATCTGCTAGTTTCACCGTGTATGTGATGTCATCAGTGGCTGAATTCCAAAAAATGCCCAACGTCTTGAGTGTTGACGATTCACCCAGCTGCAGTTGGAGGTTTACGTCTTGCTCGGGAAGTCCTGCTAACAGCTCTCGTTCGTTCGATGCCCATTGTCGCAAATTAAAGCCTCCCAGTTTCAACAGCTGATCGATTTCGTCCCGCAGCCTGACTGCTTCTTCCTTGGTCTGAGTCCCCGTGAGTAGATCATCTACGTAGAGATCTCGTTCCAAAACCCTTGCTGCGATAGGGAATTGATGTCCTTCATCCTTGGCCAATTGATGCAGGCATCTTATAGCGAGATATGGTGCAGCTGATAGTCCGAAGGTCACTGTGTTGAGCTCGTAGGTTTTTATTATGCCCTCTCTGTTGCGCCACACGATTCTCTGATATTTTCGATCCTCAGGACGGACGAGAATTTGCCTGTACATTTTTTCAATGTCGCCCGTGAGGACCCATCGGTGCATTCTGAAGCGGAGTAGTAAGGAGAATATATCATCCTGGATGGTGGGTCCGACACGAAGAGTTTCGTTCAGAGAAATCCCGGTGCTCGTCTTCGCCGATCCGTCGAAGACGACTCGTACCTTGGTTGTGAGGCTACCTTCTTTTATAACTGCGTGATGAGGTAGATAATATCCTTGATCAGTTGGTTTCGTCTCCGTCATATGTCCAAGGTCAAGATACTCTTGGAGAACAGCGTTATATCGGAGGCCCAGATCAGGATTTTGATGCAGCTTCCGTTCAATAGCCGATAATCGACGGATCGCTCTGGAGCGTGATTCGCCTAGCTGCGATTGTTTGTCGTTGAATGGGAGCGCTACGACGTATCTTCCATTCTTGTCGCGAGTGACGTTTTCGCGGAAATGGTCCTCACAGATAGCTTCATCGTTGCTCCGATGGCGCACGGGAGTAGATGCCTCTTCGAGTCTCCAAAATCTCGTTAGATCTACTTCGAGAATATTAGACGTAGCGTGGCAGTTGCGTTGTCGTGAAGGCTGCGCTGTTGGCGCGCTCCCTCCGATGACCCATCCAAATAGAGTTTTCTGCAAGAACAAGTCTGGCTCACCCTTTGCTGACAATCCAATTTTCCCTACACAGAGAACGGACAGTGCGATCCCGGCGCTCAGGAGCATGTCGACTGGTCCAGGACGGTGGAAGCTGGGGTCCGCCAGCTTCAAGTTCCGCGGAATGTTCAACACTTCGCGATTGACCTGCTGATCTGGTACGGTTTGAGTAATCTGTGGTAAAATCAAGAAATCTAGCGTCCTCTCATAATTGTTGTGCCTGGAGCGTATTGTAACGGTGACTAGTTGTTTGATGATTGTTGTCATTGTATTTAGAGCTCCTATCGGTATAGTACAGTTGCGTCTTGGTAGTCCCAATAGGACAGCTGCACGTTCGGTAATAAAGTTTGTCGTCGAACCACTGTCTAGCAATGCTCTACATGTGAAAGTCTGAGACTTGACACTCACCGCGTTGACCAAAGCTGTAACTAACAGCTCACTCGTGGGTGAGGTAACAAGAGAACTCGTGTGGCGCTGCTGACTGATAGGAGGCTCTGCTTCGGCTAGTCAAGACTGGGTCGTCGATACCGTTGGCCTTGCCGTCTGTCCTTGAATTTCTGTTTTATGCAAAAGTGTATGGTGTCTTTTGTTGCACTGAGTGCAATTACGAGATGTGCATTGTGCCAGTAGATGGTTGGACCGTAGACAATTGTAGCAGAGTGACGCTGCACGTACCGCGTTTTGTCGTTCAGTCCACTGCATACCCAGAAATTTTGGACACTTCATTATTGAGTGAGTTGTTTCCCTGCAGATTGCGCAGGACGAGACACTCGCTGTAACGAATGCCTGCTTCCTTGAAGTATTTTTACCTTGTCCCTGGCGTAGATTTTCGTGTTGCCCTTGTTGCTTTGGATTGGCGTTTGGTAATGAAGAGTCTGAGCAGTTTGCCCGTTTCTCTAGGAATTCCAATAGGTCTGTGTACTTGGGTAACGTGGAATCCTTGATGGTAAGCTCCCAGTGCCACGCAGTATCCGAGCTGATCTTTGTTAAAATCAGATGTATCAGTGGTAGATCCCAGCTTTCGGTCGGCTGGCCGAGATTGTTTAACGCGCGCACATGTTGGGTCACCGTGTCAACGAGGTCTCCGAGTGCCGCTGGACTATCCTTATGGAGGCGTGGATAATCATTGATTATAGACCAGTGACGACGCAGAGTTTTTTGTACACAGTCAAATTTTTTCTTTAAAATTTCGATTGCGCACTGGTAATTCCTGTCCGTTGTTGGCAGCGAATCGATGGCCATAGCAGCTTTCCCTGTCACGGAGCTTCGCAGATACTGCAGTTTTTGCACTGACGATAAACCATCGTTTTTGTCGATCAGGCACGAGAACAAATCAAAGAAAGTATTCCACTTTTCAATGGATCCATCGAATTTTGGAATGTCCAGTTGTGGCAACTTCACTGGCACTGCTGCAGGAGTTACCGACGACACTGAGCGTTCGCTGGGGCTTGAAGAGGTGCTGTGGCTGAGACATTCTAACGCTCTTCCTACCGCCTTGTCAAATGTCTCTTCGAATGGAATCCGTTTACTGACTTCGTTCTCGTCGATCTCCTCTATTTTGTCTTGCACTTCGGGGAACTTTTCGTACCGTGAGCGCAGCCCGTCGAGGGCGGCTTGGAGCTCGAACGGGTTCCGCGCACCGGGGTCAGCGGCTTCATACGCGTCTAGCTTTTTGGAGAAGGCCGTGATGGAACCTTGTATATTTCCCCTTTGTCGAATAAGCGTTTTGAGTGTTGCTATAGACTCCGGTGCTATCGACATCGTGAGTTTTAGCCGTGGCCTTGTTTGGAGCTGTACAAGCGACGATTCTCCGGGACGGTCCTGTTCTCGACGATTGTCGACGAATGCTGCACTTGTCACTTAAGTAAGTCTTATGAGTTTGACGCGTAGCGTTAAGAGCGAGCGTCTAAACGCATAGACGAATCCAGTTTCACTTGTATACTTGACACTATTATCTTTATCACTACCGGTTACACTTTGCACTGTGGGTTCTGTATCCGGCTCGAAGGACCAAAAAATGTTCGCTCTCGCGGATGGCGTTTGGAGCCGACGCGGATTGTAAGTCCGAATCTCAAATTAAGTTGAACCGCGAGATAGCAAACTCCCACGTGATTAATTAAAATGACGCAGGTATTTATTTTATATAACAAAACAAACACTAATTTATTTCAGAAGAAAATTATATACAAACGTAACTGTTATTATTGTAAGTTGGTCTGTATTGGATACAGACTTGAATCGGAAAATGTTAACTTAATAATGTCAAGACAAGAATCTGTGTAGCCATGAGCTGACGATCAGACTCTTGGAGTGTCCGTTCTGTCTGAGAAGCTGAAGACGACTGACTACTCAAAAAGGTTCCAACATTGAGTATGATAAGTTTGGGAGTGGGAGGTAACGTCGCTAGTGTCAATTTTTTGCACGCTGAAGGGTTTTTCGTTAACACGTGGGGATGCGTTGACGCCTCGGCAGCGTCGGACCATCAGGTATCCACGGGATTTCTCGCGACCCATGGGACCCCCAGTAATTGCAGTCTTGGGGTGCCGATGCGTACGGTCCGCGACTGGTTAATCCTTCGCTAGCCGATGGCCACTACCATAAACCACTAAAAAATGTGTTTGCTTCTTTCAAGTTATTCTGTACGTGCGTTTTCCATGTGAATTCCTGAGGATTAGAAAACGTTTCCAGATTCTCATCTGGTCCGCAGATGTCTCGATGTTTGACACGAACGGCGTTACTCCTTGACTTTTATTACGGTGTTGAATATTGAATAAAGAAATGGCATTTGCAAGCTACGATATTTTTCCGCGACGGAACAAAACCCTATGACGCTTCCATACATAAGGCCCCTAAGAAAATTAGGGACAATTAATCTGGACTTTGCCAAAACCCTGATAAATTTTCTTCACGGGTGACTCTTGATATATTTGCTGCTACATCTATAACGACTTCTCAGATTGTGCGACGTAGGCTGCGAAGGACGGAATCGACAAGCTCTCGTTGACAAACACCGGTAGCAGTACCGCCCATATTGATGGACGAAATTATTCTTTGACGCAAGGCAATCTACTGCATTTCCTGGGTTGCATGTTCGCGGTAACTTTCAGTTGAATAGTGTGAGTTGAGGCGGTTGCGTTGGTCGTAGAGCAGAACGCGAACACACCCCCGTGTGAAAAATAGTGCCGGTAATGGACTAGCTTTGTCCACGTCACCCGCGCTTTTTCCAGCCCACGAGGGACTCCCGAGGCGGCTACATGTGGGGTGGCCGACACTATGGTACCGGGCGATCGAGCGTTCATCGTCCGTGTTGTGCAGAGCGCTCAGCCACTTCCATTGCTTCCACCGCTTGTGTCCCGACTGCTGCAGCTTTTACTCCTACCGCGGGGACGTGAGATCGAACGCTGCGATACCGCGAGTAAATTTTATCGTCACGCACCGCTAATACGTACTATACGTGTTTTGCGACTTGTACATTCTACACAGACAAAGGTGCACTCGACGACTTGTTCGACGAAGCCATTACACTATTCCCCGAATATTATGCGCATTCTCTTCCCTCCCCGCACTGCGTAAATATTCTACCTGGTCTGCTTTTTTTTTTAGCTCAGGTAATTAATACCAAATGGTTTTAAGATCCTGGAATTTGATTGCATTGTCGTGAACACAAATGACATTTTTGAAACAGACGTCGTGAGCGGAGCTTGAAAGAATTAATGACGATAATTTCCCAAATTAACTCAATCGTTCTAGGATAACATGGGATATTTCTGTATTTCTACAGTAATTTAAAAAATGTTGCATACTTGTTTATTGAGATTTAATATTTACTGCATTGTACACGGAATAAAAGGCTTGGTTGGAACAACCAACTGCCTTGGTTATATATGCGCCAGACAATTAATTGGTTAGACCAACCAAGTTATTTGTTAGGCTACCAATTTCTTGGTTGGACTAACCAAGTCACTTGGTTAGTTGCATACGATGATAAATTAAAGTTAATTACATGACATCATTTTGTTTGGTGAAATGGAAAATGATATGATATTTCGAGTGGAAGTATCCATCTCATTTTTTGATCGATATGGAGTTACATTACAGAGAGTATGTCGTGGAATAGCAAATTTCAGAGTCCGTTAACTCGAGAGATCAATCGAAACAGTGCTATAGCCGGAGCTCGTTAATGCCTGACACCAAACTTGCATCGGGCTCTGCACGGTGTACAACGTGAACTATAGATAGATGTTACTGTGGAGGGGATGACAGAGTACATCTCCGCGAGTACACATATACACGAGTAAGCAGAAATTTGCGTACGCAATGAGCGTCGAACGCGTGCTACTGCTGCTGATTCTAACTGTAGTAGCTCGTAATAACCGTAGTGTAATCGTTGAATCGCAATGGGAGGTAACCCGTGTTTGGTGCACCAGTAGATGCGTACGTTGTCAGCCGACCAGTAGAACCGCAAGCTGTCAATCCGCCGTTTCCAACGATGTTATACCATTAATACTTGGGTATATAGCACTTGGATTATTCCAAAAGAGCGCATAACCATTCGATTTATCTCGACCCCGATTCAGCGACCAAATGGAGAGCTTTCACCGATTTTCTATTTTTTTTGTCTTGTATTTTCTATCAGTATTTTCTATAATTATTACAATTTTCTATCTTGTATTTTCTATCATTTAATTATCAAATTAAATACAAATTTGAATTAGTTAAAAAAATTTTAAGTAATTTATTTGGAGGAGGAATAAATTATTCAAAGTTAAATTTAACTTAAAAATTCAGTTATTTAATAAAAATTATTGGGCAATCTAATCAAATATTTGGGCATAAGATATAATTTTATTATCAAATTAAATACAAATTTGAATGAGTCAAAATTTTTTCAAGTAATTTATTTGGAGGAGGAATAAATTATTTAAAGTTAAATTAAATTTAACTTAAAAATTCAGTTATTTAATAAAAATTATTGGGCAATCTAATCAAATATTTGGGCATAAGATATAATTTTATTATCAAATTAAATACAAATTTGAATTAGTTACAAATTTTTTAAGTAATTTATTTGGAGGAGGAATAAATTATTTAAAGTTAAATTTAACTAAAAAATTTAGCTATTTAATAAAAATTATTAGACTGAAGATTATTACACTGTTAGAAAAGACTGGAAGTTTTTATGCATAAACTCGTAAACGAAATTTAATATACAATTGTGGTATAAAATTCATGTACTTCTACTGTAAAATTCAAGTACTTTGACTGTGAAATTTAAGTAAATTATTTAATGTGCTGTACCATACATTAATTTTACATTACACTTGTATATTAAATTTAATATACTAGACGAAAAAAGGCTTAGTTAAACTAACTAAGTTATTGGTTACACCAACTAAATCATCTTGGTTAGTCAATCAATAACTTGGTTGGCGCATATATAACCAAGCGCCTTGGTTGTTCTACACTCAGAGAAATCGTAATAGTACAGTCAACTATAAAGTGGCAATTATTCATTTTTATTACAATCGATTGCAACTATTTTTATAGTTAAGATAACTACGAAAATAATGACTGTAACTGTTTGCTAGTTATAGTAACTATTTGATAGTTGTGTCAACTATTAAAAAACTGTTGTACCAACCACAAATGAATAGTTGTCACTTTATAGTTACAAATACCATAATTTTCTCTCAGTGTAGCCAAGTCTTTTTTTGTGTGTAGTTTGTGCATAAAACCTTCCAGTAAAAGTACATTAAATTTCAAGTAAATTTTTTTACAGTGTAGAACTACCAAAATCCTGGTTAAAAATTTTACCAAGAAAATTTGGTAAGAGAACTAAATATTTAGTACGCCTAACCAATAACTTGGTTGCGTCTATCAAATTTTTCTTGGTAAAATTTTGAACCATGATTTGAGTAATCCCAACCAAGCCATTTTTTCAGTACACCGAATGAATAGAAAAATAAACTACTTCTACACAATAAAAAGGAACTATCTTGTCCTCCAAACCATCGGTGGACTGTGAAAAAATTATTTTCCACAACTGGATATTTTTCGTAATTTCACCAACTTTCACATTCGCGCGACTAGAAATTCTAATTTAAAAAGCCGCATTAATGACAATATATATTTTTTTAAAAGTAACTATCTGGGTTTTATCACAATAAAGTCGAAATGTGGGTCATAGTTTTCCAACAGCCAAAAGTATTCGGTTCACGTTTATTTGAATGAATGCAAAATGATTCTTCGAAATTTTACAATTTCATATTTGTTTAGTATTCCGTTGGGTACGATGCGTTCGAAGACAAACAGATGAATGTAAGTTACACATGTATAATCGAATTCCCGTGATCGAAACTACGTGACCACGCAAAAATCACGAATCAAATTGATCGTGTAACCAGAACTTGAAATTGGTCGACGTAACGAATTGGATTACGACGGATAACTCGAATAGCAGTACTCTACCTGAGTACATATATACATAGTGTATACAGGGGAGTAATAGAACAGAGTGACCCTGTCGAGTCTCGGTCACCCATTCTCTCTGGGATTTCGTCCTAAACGACGTTTCACCACGATGCTCCAACGCCGCCTCCATACGATTTTCGTCTCGTAAATACGTAATTTCGGCTAGGGTAAAATCTCGTTGGATTCAGAAAGCGACGAGCCAGCTACACGAATCTGCTATACTCTGCCGTCTTTGCCAGCTCCCAGGGGAAAATTAAGCGTGTTGAATTGCCGTTTTACTCTCTCTCTCTCTATTTCCCATAGCATCATAAAAAATACTTTTAGATCAGTGATTATAACTCATTAACACAGATGTGAGGCACAATATCTTAAAGGTCCATCACTTATAGTTAATTTGATAAAAACAGGGCTTTTGTACAAAGGTGTTTAAAGTTTTTAATATTTGCAAGAAAAAAAAAGTTGCCAAGTAGAACTTTGCACATTGTTTCATCATTAATTTCTATTTTTCACAAAGCCACCTCTATGATTAAGCTTATAATAAAATTATAAATAAATTATAAAAACGTAAAAAATAAAAATTAATGAGGAAACAATGTGCAAAGTTCTACTTTGAAATTTTTTTCGTTACCTACTTAGTTCTTGAAAAATTCAGAATCATGTAAAACCTAAACCGTTTTATCGATCACGACCAAATTTCGTAGATAGCAGCAGTGAATGTTATTTTTCATCTGTAGAAAATTTCAGTTGATTTGATGAGATTTGACGTGAGTTAGAGCAAAACGAATATTTCTTTGAAAAATTCAAAATTCTATAAAAACCGAACTTTTTTACAGATTCATTCCAAATTTAATACCGATCCTCCTTTAATATAGCTTTATTCATAAAAAATTATTTAGCTCAATAGCTACAAATTTGCGGATGCTAGACAGCGTATAGACATTTTTCGAAAATTACAAAGTCAAATAAAATTCGAACATATTTTTAAATTTTTTTCAAAATTACCAGAAACAAAGTCGTCGAACTGCTTCATATGTTTGCTAAATTTCCGCCCGATTGTTGAAGCAGTTCTTGAGATATATAAGTTTGAATCACACACACGCACATTCATTCCTACAGAAAAAAAGCATATCATTGATTTAACGATTTCACATGATGAAACGAATATAGGAAGACTTGCAATGTTTATGATTGAAGCGATGATAATATAAGGCAGATGGGGGCAAAACGGGCAGCTCCATTAAAAATCGGGATTGGGGGCGAAACGAGCGCCGTCTCAACTTTCGTAAAAACGATTTTTTCAGTTTTTTACGTTCCTTAGATAGGGAAAGTGCGGAAAATACGTTACATTGGTGATGAAAAAAAATTGATAATCTTCATCACATCAGAATTTTTTTAACCATCCGTTCAGAACTTTTTTTCGATACTTTGTTGAGCAAAGAAAAAAAATATAGTCAAAAGAATTTCTCAAAAAATTTATAATCAAATTAATTCTTTGAAAAAAAAGTCGGTATATCATAAAGAAATCAATTAGAACGAAATTCTCATTTTATGATTTGGTGCCAATTTTGACCCCGATACTTATATTTAGCCGAGATGCCTGTTTTGCCTCCCTGCCTGTTTTATTGACATCATCAATTATTTTCCGAAATTTTCAAGTAAGAAATGTCAGGAAATTGAAAAAAGTCGTGTTCGAAAAAGTTGAAACGATGCCCGTTTTGCCCCCAATTGTCATTTTCAGTCGTGATGTCCGTTTTGCCCCCCTGCCTGTTTTGCCCCCATCTCCCCTAGTTCAATAAACGATACTTGCAAAGTTATTGGAAACAAACGTTGAAATCGTATTTGCAACAAAACGGTATATTTGAAACTGTTATCATTTTGATGATTGCTACTATAATTAATTTTGCTATACCCCCAAAATAAAGACGTTCTCCCTGGGAATAATATTTATGGTTCATCCAATTATTTTCTTATATTTGCTATAACCATAAAATGGAAACGTTCCTCCTGTGAATTATAGTTTATAATTAGATTATCGTCGGACTAACTATAGTTTTTATTAAATTACTATATTTTTCTCTCAGTATACATTTTTTGCTAAACCACTTTTTTCCATGTTTTAGATCATTTTCAGTGTACTGACATAAAAAAAACTCGAAAAGAAATGTTGGCACGAAACTAAAGCTTCCTCTATGAGGAAGCAAAAATAGCTAATTTGATTTCAAATAAATTGGAATGAAAATGTGAGATATTGTGAAATATAAGCAAAAACAGTAGCCTTCTCATTTCTTTATGAGCGGCTTTTTTTGACTTTTGTTTCGTTACGGTGCAGCGAAAGCTCGAACGCGTTGGGAGACCAAGGGCGAACGAGCTTTGGTGATTGCGAAATGAGAACCGACGTCGCATCGTTCGAGCTCCCGATAAAAGACAGCCCCTTTCCCTGCATACCTCTCAGCCATCCACGAATACATCGACCCTTAGATTAAAACATCCCGCACCCTCACCCGCTGCAAGCACGCTCGGCCGACAACGTATAGTCTCTCGCTCACTTCTCTTTATTTCTTTCTGTATGCCTCTCCCCGTTTCGGGCTGCGTCGTAGATTAAAATGCGTCGCGATTGGTCGGACAGAGAAAGCGATACGAACCACCGGAGAAGCGTAACGCCTATTCTGTACTCTATACGTACAGTATAACTATATTCTCTTCACAAGCTTCATTGCCGATAAACCAGCACCGTGTCCCTCGATATTGGACGAAAAAAAAAAAAATGATTCATTAATTAAAAATTCCAGACCCTGGGACAAAAGTGTAAGGGAAAAAAATTTTATGACAGAGTGTTAAGAAATAGACTTTTATATAGTGAGAAGATGAGGCGAAAATGTGGTAAAACGTGGTATGTCCTGAATTTTGATATTTAGTTTCCTAAAATCAATGTGTAACGGGTAGATCATACAATTTTTCATTTTTGAGAGGATCGTTCGTCATAAAATACTCTGTGTATTTTAAAATCACAGAGGCCGTTATCCGGTTAATTCTGGTTGGTAGATAAAGCAGATTTGCAGGGTGCAAGGATGGACATGTTTCCGACAGTTAGGTCGATCCCTTTTGAGGAGTCCACTGGCAGATCCTGCGGATTCCGATGCTGGAATCTCGCGTGCATCCCGATGATAACGGTGGCTCGCTGACAGTTGAGCCGTACCCCTGTATCCTACCACTTTTGCAACGAGGGCGAGTCCAGTGCCTGCCGTGCCGTGTTTCTCTAAAAAGAGCTCGGCAACTGGTTGGAAAACAATTTCCCGTTTCCGGTCGCCTGGAATGGTAGTCCCTCTGCACGGGTGAAGATAGCGTCCAGCCGTCTCTCATAATAATGCTCCCAGCAATTAAATAAAAATATACAAAAACTCTCTCGCGGACTTTGGAACAATAATAACTGACAGACATTGTACATAGCAGAGATAATTCCACAGGCAGGTGAGATTCGAAGGTAACTGACCCATGTGTGATACTCTTCAACGCCAAAAATACAAGAGCGTTGGAAATATCTGAAACTTTTTTTTTTTACAATAAATTGATTAAAAGTCCTATATTAAATACATCATTTTAATAATCATTTTTAGTACCATTGTCTCGATTATCGGTGCCATTTATTTCTAGAACATATTTGAAATTAAAAATCCATATTGTACGCAAAAAATGGCTTGGTTAGAAGAAATTAGCGCTTAGTTATATATGCGCCAACTAAGTTATTGGTTAGACCTATCAAGTTATTTGTTAACCAACTAAATTATTGATTGACTAACCAAGATGATTTAGTAACCAATAACTTTGTTAGTCTAACCAATAACTTAGTTGGCGCATATATAACCAAGCGCCTTGGTTGATCTAACTAAGCCTTTTTCTCCGAGTTCTAAGCTTTAATCAACAATTGAAAAATGTTGAAAATTAAAAAAATAGGAAAAGTTATACACGGAATATTTATAATTCATTACTAATTGTCGATATCCAGTCCCGCGGTAAAAGAAAAGTATTAAAACAGTATTAAAAACAGTATGAAAAGTATGATCTATTGGATTGAATTAATACTAAAAAGTATTAGACCGTAGTTTTCAGGGTCCGGGTAGATATGTCCATGGTTTTTGGTATCCAGGTCGATATCTCCATCGCTTTTGATGTCCAGGTCGACCGGCCTACAGTTTTAGTTGTCCAGGTTGATCTTCATAGTTCTCGGACTCCAGGTCGATCGATTGATGATGTTTGTTGTACAAATTATATTAGTATATATACAGTTTTCGAGCTGTAGGTTAAACGCGCCTCAATTTTCAGAATCCAGTCCTGTGTAGATACTTAAAAATCAAGTGGGAGTATATCTAGACATCGAGAACTATGGAAAAATCGATCTGATCACCGAAAACTGTGAATAAATTGACCTGGGCATCTAAAACTATTGAGATATCGACCTGGACATCAAAAACCATGGAGAAATGGACCTAGATACCAAAAACCATGGAAATATCAACCTGAACACCAAAAACCATGGAGATATCGACCTGGACACCAAAAACCATCGAGATATCGACCTGGACATCAAAAACCATCGAGATATCGACCTGGACACCAAAAACCATCGAGATATCGACCTGGACATCAAAAACCATGGAGAAATGGACCTAGACACCAAAAACCATGGAAATATCGACCTGCACACCAAAACCCATGGAGATATCGACCTGGACACCAAAAACCATCGAGATATCGACCTGGACACCAAAAACCATCGAGATATCGACCTGGACACCAAAAACCATGGAGATATCGAACTGGATCCCGAAAACCATGGACATATCGACTCGGATCCTTAAAACTAATAATACGGTCTAATTTTCTTATTAATTCAGTCCAATAGATCATACTTGAGATATTATACTTTTCATACTTTTTTTAATACTTTGCTTTTTGCGCGGGATGCAATCGATTATATAAGAACACCAGTGGAAAAGTTCATCTTAGGCGACAAAAGCATGGAGAATGCTAGCGTGAAATGCAGGAGAGCAAAATTGCAGAAAGCGCGAAACCCAAGTCCATTCAATCCGATTTATGTACATACCTGGAAATAGGTTTATGTATAAATGTATGTATTAAACGGATGCACGAGATACACGACGAGCACGGTAGAGATTCGTGGCCTGCTACCACTATGGTAGTAGGTACTTGTTTATGCCGCGCGAGTGATGCACTACGTCGATCCGAAGGAGATCTCGGAGAGATTCCATTCGGAGTCCGGTCGAAGCTGCGATATCTCGAGAAGCCAAGGACTATCTCAATGCCTATATACCGATGACCACCACGAGCAGCAGCAGCAGGAAAGACAGATGCATTGTCCGGATTACTCGAGTTCCGAAAGCGTCACGGAGCCTTGGCATGCCCGGCAGCTGAGCGTCTGTCCGCAGAGAGAGCGTCGGCATGCATCGAGGTGGCAATGCCTCCGTCTGTTCTGCTTCCGCTTCAGAGATCTTCATATTGTTAGCCTCCGCCATTGTCGTACCCTGACTTGAGCTCTGACGATTTCCCTTGCGATCCGTCACATCACCCGCATCACGGAACATACAATTATTCGGGTGATCAACAATCCGGTGGTCGTGCTCTTGTCAATGATGCTTTTGCTAAGAATTACAAAAATCACATATTTTTATTTTGTTAAAGGGAGGTGAAACCTACCAACCTGAAAGATTGATTATAATCAATTTTTCAGAGGACATGAACGTTTTTTGATAAAAGAAAAGTCTTACATCATTAGCCTCTTAATTCTGTATGATGTAAAACCTTCCTTTTTCCCAAAAAATATTAAGTTTCTAAGAATTCTTGTACCGAAAGATATTCGATATTTTTCTCGCACTCATGGATGTTTCACCTCCCCTTAAGAGGTAACACCACTCTAGCGGCTAGAAAAAACAAGCCTAACTTTGACGATTTATTTTGGGAGTATGAAAAAAGGAATAGGGTTTTTTTCCGAGGGTTTATTTAACACATATTGAAGTAGGAAAAAATAAGTTTTGTGATCATTTTGATACAAAGCGACAGAGCGCATCTTGAAAATTGTCTTTTTTTAAAACACATTGACGGGAGTACGGTTTTCTCGTAAAGTATGAGAACTGGAATAATAAACCAAAACATTTTATAATCTGTATACTATTGGCTATAGAACTACGTAGGGGTTTTTTTTTATCAAATTTTTTTTTCGGTATATGAATCCATAAAGATTCTGACGGGATCCTGATAACATATATCAGGATCCCGTCAGATCATCCAATCGAAATCCAATTTACAATCGTTACATATCCCTGTTCGGATATAATCGGATGCCCGATCCGATCCTGAGCGGCAAATAGGAATTCTAACTGAAATCCTGTTGGATCCCGAACACAACTTCTACACGGGGAACAGAGAATATGGAAAATCGATGGATAACGAAGAATTTATTTATTTTTCTTTCAGGATGCTATACCTACATGTTTTGCCTCGCTGAACACCTGTTTTATCTTTTCTTTATATCGAGAAATCAAAATTATTCAAGAAAACCCCACAAACGGATTATTTGTTGTATTTTCATTGCAATTCATTAAAAAATTCATAAAAATTCTTCCCAATTCTTGATACGCGGGAAATGTCCAATATATGGGGTATAAGTTGTAAAATACGTCTGCAGTTACATTTCTTTTCAATTTGAATTGTACTAAATGATACTGCAGTGCGAGAAGAGTTTGTTACCAGTTAATAAATCAAGCGTGAAATATGGCGACAAATAAGACTTGTTAACTATTCACAAATGTCAGCGAGCTGAATTTGGGACAATTCAATGCTATTTAGTTCAACTGATATTCAATGAAAATAACTGACTGGTTAATTACGCCATATTTAACACTTGATTTGTTAACAGTTACCAAACTCTTCTCTCAGTGTGTCGTCCGATTGGGTGATAAGAAGCATCGTCGTTCGATAAAGCCGATAGGTCCACCCCAGTTTCGTACAGCGATATCGGCAGCCGAGCCATTGCCGCAAGATTCCCCAAATAAAACCAAAAAGAAAGAAAGAAAAAAATGAATAAAACCTTCCCTTCGACCCACGCGGTAATTCCGCAGTGATAATAGAAGTATGCAGGGTAAAGAAACCGAACGCGCTAATAGAAATAGAAAGACGAGATAAAACTCCGTAGATTTATACGACCAAAGAAAAGAAGTAGATCTCGAAGGAATAGGGAATGAAAAAAACGAGGGGATAGAATACACACAAAGTTTGTATATATGTATACTCCATAAAAATAAAAAAAACCCTCCGAGGGAGTGAATAAGACAAAGCATTAGGTTCGATATACAAACTGGCAGCAACGAGGAAGAAAGCGACTGGATCGAAGTCCCTTTCGATAATACCATGAAGCGAGGCGTCGATTCTTGCACTCCTCCTTTTTCTTTTCCTTCTTTCGCTTCTAGTCTTTGTTTCCTTTTCGTTGTTTTTTTTTTTGTTTTTTTCTGTTCGCGAGCACAGCACGGGTTCGTTTCTTCGTAGAAAGGGATGAAGGGTCTAAGGCTACCACGGGCGTGTTCTTCGGCCGTAATAAATTTGTCTTAGGCAGTGATAGCGCCTCTAGATAGCTGAGGGCACGTTTCAACGGAGTAGCAGCAGGAGAGAGCACCGCACCCGGGCAAAGGTGGGCGCGCGTAAAGGGTCTGGGGTTTCGGCGGGGATTCCCAGCCCGAGGGGTCGTGCGGAGAGACAGATGGGGTAATTACTACGAGGTGTGCTGATAGCACGCTCTCCCGAGTTCTCTCGTTCTGTTCGCTTTCGTCTTTCCTTCACCCCCTGATACTGCTATCTCTCTTTCTCGCTCTATATATATATATATTGATATATATGTATATATATATATATGTAGTATACCTGATGTACCTCGAGAGTTTCTGTGCGAACGCGCTTTCGTCGTAACACATTCCATCGCTACCTGAACTTTTGCGCTTACACCTACAGCGAAGTAACGGAGATCCTTGAGGACGAAGTGGTTGGAGTTTGTGAGGGAGAAAGGATGAAGCGAAGTAAGTATATCGCGGTACTCTGTGAATGACGGCGAAGCGAGTGGGAGAATCGGAACCCTTGGCAAAAGTGAGAGTGATGAGTTCCCATAAAGCCGGTATTACCTCGACGCCTTGCTTCGTTCTTCGTTCCTCTCTCTTTGTACGATAGACACGAGAACGACATACACCCTTGAAGACACGAACCTTTCTCTCCCGCTTCCACTTCTTTTGCAACTAGCTGAAGAAACGTAAATCCGAAAGTTACGCGTTAATTTTTTTTAATGGCTTTCGGCGTTGTGTTTCAACGGAATTTGCTGCATGTTTATTTTACGGTGAAATTGTTTTTCCATGACAGAAATTTGTTCAAGTACACTGAGAGAAATTGAGATGGTTCTGGTAACTATTCAGTGATAATTATATTTTATTAGCCCAGGTTACTATTTTCGTAGTTACATTAAAGCTCTTCAATGTTAACGTAACTTTGGTACTATTAATGTAACTATGAAAATAATCACCTGGACTAATAAGATATAATTATCAATGAATATGTGTGAAATTATAATTTGAATTCGAATGATGCGATCATTACCGAAACATCCATGAAATTCGGTTAAATCGAGCACGCGTGCGAAACGATCGCTCTCTTCTCTTCGAACAGTCAAGCGAAGTAGATCGTATCAGCAATCGTTACGAGTGGGAGGCCTTCCCGAGAAAGATTGGGAGTTTACATATATTCAACAATTGTAATCTTCGTTGATGGACATTATAATCTTCAACAATAACCAGGCCTGGTTTCTTCTACATCCAAACATCATACTTAATTTCCAAGATGAGTAAACTTCACAATTTTACATCTGTAACGATCGACCAAATCAATCGAACTGTCCGGGAGAATCGAGCTCGTCATTCTATCTGAAGAACAAAATTATATATATTTTCGCAATTTCGCAAATGGACAAAAAACGGATTTACAAATACTTATAAAATTATAATCAGTTAAAATATTAATTATTCTCGATGTATGGAAGAATGAAAAGTATGTACAATGATTTTTTTATGACAATCTGATATGTTAGTGGATGAATGTTAATATTAAAGTATTGTGAATGGGCTAAAATTATAAAATCGAATAATAGTACAAATTATATAGAGTTGGAATACTAGAAATTGGGTAAATAATATTATTATGCCTTATCAAGTCCACGTTGAAATCCCGCTCCTATTTATATTAATAATTTTTTACATTGTGCAAGTAGTATTCCAGTATAAATTCATTTATTAGTTATTCAAAATTACAAATTCATATTTCCTCAATTAACTAAACTTTTACACAATATTTTACTCAAATAAAAAAATAAATTTTACTACATCTCAAATTTGACTACAAATAATTACCAGGACCATCTTAATTTATCTCAGTGTAGGTCATCGAATTTAGCAAAGTCACGATATAAATATGTTCGGATTCGACTGACACACTATTAGATTTATCATATGCCGAGATTGATGGTATCCCTATTATCCAAGCATCGTGCAACAAATTAGCCTCCAAGTCAATATGCATAATCCCGTATAGTATATATGAATTAACATTCGTCGTATTGCACCATCGCTGGTATTCTGGTCTAGTGGTGCAACAGAGACTCGAACAGACAATTATATTTTATTAGTCCAAGTGACTATTTTCGTAGTTACATTAATTCTCTTCACTGTTAACGTAACTACGGTACTATTAATGTAACTACGAAAATAGTCACCTGGCTATTTTCGTAGTTACATTAATAGTCCCGTAGTATAGTAGTATATTTTATTAGTAACTACGAAAATAATCACCTGGCTATTTTCGTAGTTACTAATAAAACATAATTATCACTGAATAGTTACCAGGACCATCTCAATTTCTCTCAGTGTAGATCACCGAATTTAGCAAGGTCACGATATAAATATGTTCGGATTCGACTGACACACTATTAGATTTATCATATGCCGAGATTGATGGAATCACTATTATCCAAGCATCGTGCAACAAATTAGCCTCCAAGTCAATATGCATAATCCCGCATGATGTATATGAGTTAACATTCGCCGTATTGCAGCATCGCTAGTATTCTGGTCTAGTGGTGAAACAGAGACTCGAACAGACAATTATATTTTATTAGTCCAGGTGACTATTTTCGTAGTTACATTGATAGTAGCGTAGTATAGTAGTACATTTTATTAGTAACTACGAAAATAGTCACCTGGCTATTTTCGAATAGTTACCAGGACCATCTTAATTTCTCTTAGTGCAGATCTTCGAATTTAGCAAGGTCACGTTATAAATATGTTCGGATTCGACTGACACACTATTAGATTTATCATATGCCGAGATTGATGGTATCACTATTATCCAAGCATCGTGCAACAAATTAGCCTCCAAGTCAATATGCATAATCCCGCATGGTGTATATGAGTTAACATTCGCCGTATTGCAGCATCGCTAGTATTCTGGTCTAGTGGTGCAACAGAGACTCTAACAGACAACGGTGGTCTACTCCCTGGAGGGAAGACGAACAGCGAGTCGCGCAGCAGCAACAGCACGCGCCACGAATTATTAACCGACCCGGCAATCAACCGAGACTGAACGTCGAGGATAGGAAAGCGGCAAAGCGCAGCAGAGAAACACAACGGTATAGGGTGAATGTTGGATGCTTGCTGGTTCTAACAGCAGCAACTATTCCACAATGTCGGTGCATGATTCCTGTTGCTCACTATACACAGAGAAATCTAGAGAGATGCGGGCCTCGAATGAACTAGTAGGTATACACGAGACGAAGTACACATATACACGGGATATACATATGTATATGTAGAGTAGTCCACCTATCGAGTCCAACTTCTCTACCATGGAACCGGTATGAAGATGAGGATGAGGAGGAGGAGGAGGAAGAGAAGGAAGAGGAAGCGAAGGCGACTCATCAATCCCCAAGCACAGCGTGCATTATTCTCATTGCACTTTGCTCGATACATCGAGCTGTGCACCGATTCTGAGAGGTAACTCATATATACGTTAACCACTCGATTCGAATTGTAGGATCACCGTTGATACTGATCGATTTTATTACGGAGCATTCTACTCATATCAGGATTTTCGCCGACCTCTTTTCTTTAATGGTAATATTGCAGCACAAGAGGAAATCTGTGAAGAACTCTTCGGTTCGAACATCGAAAATATCGCTTTTGGTGAAACACTCGAAAAGCGGAATTCAAGAATTTGCCTGATACATGGCGACATTTTTTTTCTGTAGAAAGTTGATGAGTAGCAAATAGGAAATTCATTGGTAGCGATCTATTCGTCCTCTGATTGGTCGTCGGTGTTGTCAGACACAATGGGATCGGGACCAAGTTTATTTATTTATTTATTTATCAAGAAAACTGGCTAGTCTAAATTACAAGTATGATGAGCAAGGCACATCGATCATTTACAATACAGTGAGTCGAGAAAACGTCGCCATACGAAAATACAGGTATGATTGGAAAAAGAGATGAATTAATAAATAAATACAAAAATGAAAGAGCTAACAAAAAAGTAGTGTGTAACTTATTCAGAAGGAACCAACGATAGGAACCTACTTCTAAATTGAACCAAAGAGCCCTCAAAAAGAGAAGCTACATGTCCATATTGATTACCATTCCGGAAGAACTAACTATTATAGACATAATTTAAACGATAAAAAGATATCTCAAAAATGTTATTATTTCTCATAACCCTATCAATTTTGCGAATTAATGAGGAAAGTTCAAATGCGTCATACTTTTCATTAACTATGTTAATGAAAAATATAACATCCGCAATGTTCCGATAAGAATTTAACGAGTGCATCTTAAGAACACGCATTATTGGCCCATAATTATGGTCAGTACATTGCATTGACATACCTAGACAATAGCAATGCGTAAGAACCTGTTTTGCACTCGCTCGATTAAATTGGAAAATGTACTTTGATAACGTGACCAGATAACCGACGCATTTTCTAATTGTGACCTTATCAAGGCAACATACAATTTTTTTAAGGTAGTTTGATGATGAACAGCTTTTGCAAAAAGTATTTAATTTTTTATATTAGAAGTTCGATCTTTTCTGCGTAGATTGATACTCGAAAAATTGAATTCGACCGTCCCGTTTGCGAAGCATTAATTATTGAATTACACTATTTTAAAACGAGTTTATAGAAAAAGAGTTTCTATTTTGTCAATAGCACGTGTCTGCAAAAAAATTCTTTGCAAAAAGCATATTCAAAAAATATATCAAACGAAAGAGAAGATGCTGAGGAAATATAGAGTGAAACACAAACTCGATCGACCGTATAGTTTTTGGGATATCACGAATAAAAGAAATATTTGCTATTCGTCGGATATCGAATAATCGAATAATGAAAAGATACACTGGCTAAATGGAGCAAATGTTAATAAAAGGTAATATTTTTTAAGTGACATAATTATTAATAAATAAATTTTATGCTATTTTCTAAATCAGTGATTAACTTTGTTTTCAGAATGAAAAAAAATAGTTTGCTCCATTTAGCCGGTGTATCTTTTCATGAAGAAGAAAATGAGACATCAACCATTCCAATCTGCCTGTTAGTTTGATCTGAATCATGCGCAGAATGGAAAACCTAAGAACTTTGCTTAAGATAATATTGAAAGTCATATGCAAGTTAGACGCCAGTAAAAAATCCTTTCATCGAGCACCAACAATATAGTGCGTTGGGCATTTTTATATGCAATAGGATTTGAATGATACTGAATTTCCAAAATCAATTTTTTTGACCTGACTCTCTCCCCTTTAAGATTTCGGGTTGAAAGTGCGGTAGAATCTGGATCCCGTTCGGGTATATAGACGTTCAGCAGAGTGCATACGGTGGAGTGTACGAGTACGCTTACTCGGTGTCACTCGGTGGAATATAGTGCTACTGAGGTGAAAGTGGCGGTCGTAGGATGAGACTGGCACAGTGCTGGTGCTCGGGTCGCAGGTGTCTGCGATCCCACGATAGGCGTCAGAGCAGCAGAAACCCGGTTGGTGCTTGTGTTGTCGGCGTTGAGCGAGCAACCGGTGCGAGGATCTCCGGCGTGCCAGGAATACAGTCGAAACGAGCCGGCGTACAAAGGACAACGATCTTCCGAGAGTAGAAGGGAGAGACCGGAATTGAGCCGGAGCACTTGATTACCGCATAAATTAGTCTCTGCTTAGCCCCAAGCGGATCGTACTACCGAGGATCTGTCTGGATTCGAGTTTCTCAATCGTTTCTGTAACTACTAATGTATCTCACTAGCAAATAAATTACAAATAAATCTTCGAGATTTTCTTTGTTTCTTTTATGTGAAGTAAATAAAAATGGATGTCCTGAATTTTGGTAGCATTGTATCAGAGATCTAAATGTAGGTATTCCTTCAGCAAAAGACTCGGAAAGTGCTGTATTTTTTTTAGATCTGTACTACAAATGCGAATATGGTTCCCCACTCTCTATGCCAAAAGCGAAATTTCCCAAGAATGCGTACATTGCCGAGTGAGTCTATGGAAAGCCGACTACTATATACTGATCTCAATTCCAGCCAACATTGAGAAGTTTCTCTGGAATCTCGCAAAAACAATTTCGCCTTTATTACGAGAGTCGGTGGCGTCGCTTGCCAAGTGCTGCTAGTTGTTTGAGAGTATAATGTAGGGGAGAGCGGGGAAAAATGGCAATGCGGGGCATAATGGCTACGGGGCACGATGGAACAGAGGTATAATGGCACACCTCGGCAAAATAGCACCAGCGTGAGCTGAAATCGTAAAAGAATTATGTTATGATTTAATTGCCATGAAATTAATCTCACGATATCTTTGAAATTAAATTTAATAGAATATAAACATCTATTGTTTTTTTTTTACATCGAATACTCAACTCATTTTATATTTATTTTGAATTACATTGGACGCATTCACAAATATATTCGACGATATCCTCATCCACATGAGTACACAAAAAATGTGCTCATTTTTCACATGTATTGCAACGCATCTACGACGCCGTCGATTGTGAATAAAAGCCACTGGAAAAGAGGCATGTTGTATCCTCTTCCGCATTCGCAGATGAGTTTGACTTTTTTTCAATAATTCGGGGACTTTGCCATTCTTAATATTGTTTGTTATGATATGAAGGACATTTTTATAAATTAACAACTATCATGCTGTGTGTCGAAGTATTATTTTTTGGGTGGGGCGAAAATACCTAATGGCTAAAATAGCGAATTTCAAAGTAAGAAACGTCTAAACATAGAATGGCCATCATGATGAAATTCGCTATTTTAGCCATTCGCTCTTTTGATTGCATTGTAATAAGACGGGGGTCAAAATAGCTACTGATCGAAATAGCGAATTTTATAATGATGGCCATTCTAGATTCAGACGTTCCTTATTTTGAAATACATCAATCCAACTACACAGTTGGTCTTATATATAAATTGCATATAGATTGCATATTTTTTTACTTGGGATCAAGGAAACTTATTCTTTGAATTAATGAAACCGTATCTTTGAATCAATGAAATCCTTTCTTTGAAATTCAAATGTACCAATTCCTTAAAGTCAATAAAAAATATTTAATCCACTCATTTGTTTCAATCAAGGAAACTTTTTCTCTCGGTGCATATGTATGTAGTAGGCTTTGTACTTGCCTATATGCAAGGTGCGAGGTTTCGGGCGTGAATAAGGGTGAAGGTAGAAAGAAGCGAAGGGCCCAGAAAAGACAAAGTTGAACCGAGAAGTTGACCGAGGAACCGGTATGAGAGAGTAGATGAGGTATTTGCGTTAGCGAAAATGTTGAACAGAGTAGGTAAGTACTCGAGAAGGGGGGAGGGGGGATTAGAGATGCGAGAGAGAAGTTTGGATGTACGAAACGATCCAACGGACAATGTTCCTGGCGCATAGCCAGCCGGCAACCGACCCTACGGACCTGCCCATTGTCCGAACTACGGACCACCAACCCTATATCAGATTCTCAAGGCTGCTGTACAAGCCAGCCGGAAGAGATTCAGGTGGCTGAAATTTCGAGAGGTTCAGCGAGGTACCCTACTCTCTCTTTGTAGTCCTACACTCTGGTCCACTCTACTCCCATGCAACGACATCTAGATCACAAACACAGGTGACTACCGACAGCATTTGGTAAAGCTCAAGTTGTCTTGTATTGTACTGCAAAGGCTGATCTACTACGTCGGAAAAGTAAATCATTGACAAATTTATAAACCCAAGTAAAAAAATGATCTATAGAATATATGAAAAATATTTATAGTTTTAAACATAAAATTGGGCATATATAGTCTATATAAACATTATATGCAATCTATATACAATTTATACATAATCCCAACTTCACAGTTGGTCGTTTGTATAAATTGCATACAGATTGTATGTAGAGTTTATACAGACTATATATGTCCAATTCCATCCCGCGCAAAAAGAAAAGTATTAAAACAGTATTAAAAACAGTATGAAAAGTATAATATCTCAAGTATGATCTATTGGACTGAATTAATACTAAAAAGTATTAGATCGTATTATTGGATTTCAGGGTCCGGATTGATATGTCCATGGTTTTCAGTGTCCAGGTCGATATTTCCATCGCTTTCGATGTCCAAGTCGACCGGCCCATAGTTTTAGTTGTCTAGATCGATTGCTCCACAGTTTTAGGTGTCCAGGTTGATATCTTCATAGTTCTCGGTGTCCAGGTTGATATCTTCATAGTTCTCGGTGTCCAGGTTGATATCTTCATAGTTCTCGGAGTCCAGGTCGATCGATTCATAATGTTTGTTGTAAAAATTATATTCGTTTAAAGTTTTTAAGCTGTAGGTTAATCGCACCTCAATTTTCATTATCCAGTCCGGTCTAATTACTTAAGAAACAAGTGGGAGTATATCTAGATATCAAAAACTATGAAAAAATCGATCTGATCACTGAAAACTATGAAAAAATTGACCTGGACACCAAAAGCTATAGAGATATCGACCTGGACATCAAAAACCATCGAGATATCGACCTGAACACCAAAAACCATGAAAATATCGACCTGGACATCAAAAACTATAGAGATATCGACCTGAACACCAAAAACTATGGAGATATCGACCTGGACACCAAAAACCATTGACATATCGACCTGGACACCAAAAACCATGGAGATATCGATCTGGATACCGAAAACCGTGGACATATCGACCCGGACCCTTAAAACTAATAATACGGTCTAATACTTTTTAGTATTAATTCAGTCCAATAGATCATACTTGAGATATTATACTTTTCATACTTTTTTTAATACTGTTTCAATACTTTCTGTTTCAAGACGATATGTCGGACTATATATAATTTTTTTTACTGGGGAATATAAAAACTAAAAACAAAACTCAAACGTAAATAACAAAGGTGAAGAATTATTTATAAAAAAGCTGTTGGAACCATTAGAATTTCATAAAATTCCGTTTTATTCATTAAGCACACCGAGAGAAAAGTATAGTACTTATTCCCAGATTCGTGTAGTAATCGGGATCCAAAGTGGAAACATGGCATTTTTTTCCAGACACATACAAAGATTTACTAGGCGTCGCTCGCTGTATTATTTACGCTAAATACGTTAGCGGGCGACGCCTAGTAAATCTTTGTATGCGTTTGGAAAAAAATACCATGTTTCCACTTTGGATCCCGATTACTATACAAATCTGGGAATGAGTACTATAATCCTTCTCTCGGTGCAATAATAAATTTTGTAATAAAAATGTAAAGAATCTCTAGTATTGGAGTTAGAAACAAAATGTCAGGTCATCGATTTACGCGACTCTCTCTCGGCGAATGGTAATCCCGTCCATGCGGATCCGTTCAATAATTACTCTATGTTAATATCGCGAATGTCGTTGGTGAATTAAAGCGACGTAGCGAGAAGGGGGAGGAAGGGCGAGAGAGAGAGAGAGAAGGAGGGAAGAAGGAAGCAAAGGCAGCAGAGGCAAGTCCAAAGCTCCCGGGTAGCAGCACGCAGCACGTTTGCCTGTGGGTGGCCAAGCTTTTTCAAATGCATGTACCAACAGGAGGACGAGGCAATAGCAAGCATATAGCGCCAGAGCAGGAGGCTCTGCGGCCTCGCATTTTGCACGCTAATGGCTTTCATCGGGCGGCGTTACTTTATTTCAGGCTTTTTGCCCAAGCCGAGCTCGTTAATTACCACGGTGGTGCGTCGTTCGTGGCCTCTCTGTCCGCCCTCCCGTTTTCCAACTTCCGGATTTCACGGGCTTTTCGCTCCGCATTTTCGATAGCGCTCGTAGCACTAACAATTCCAAAGCTATGGCCCAAAGCTCATTCGTTTTCTGTCTCTCTTCTCTTTATAGAGAAATCAAACGAATAGCTATTAAATTGCGACTCTTGGCATGACTGACGTGACTGGATTCTACGCTGTTAAAGCCTGAATATCTCGAATATTCCCTGTACATGTATATATATATACACATATATATATTGACACGCCTGGGTGCGATATTCAATTCCGTGGTTCGAGCTCAACGCTCAATTTATCGCTGAATCATCGCGTTCCGATTGATATCGCACCGGAGAGTCTCAACTGCATTATGCGGACGATATCAATGGTGATAAGCCCTCGTTAAATTCGCGCGATATTCCGATAATCAGAATGCGGCTATGTGATCTTTATAGTCAGTCAGTTTCTGCGTTGTACCCACGGTTCAGACAATCCGCATTCGGTAGGATATTTGCCACATTCATAGCATGGCCATTAATTTTTCTATAAAAAAACACTTCGCTATATCATGACACCGTTCGACTATAATTCTAACAAACGGACAGAAGAATTATATAGTACGCTCAAATAATAATACTAGTTCCAGCGAAAATAATAAAAATAGTCGAATATGAACAAGCTTGTTGGAAAAAGGTAATTACCGCGTATATTTTGTGTAACGCTAGAATAGTATTCGATGTCCTCGTTCTTTTGACTGTTTTGCTTCTTCATAGAGGAAGCTTTGTTTTTGTACAAACATTTTTTTCGAGATTTTCATGTCAGGACACTCAGAATAGTTCAAAACATCGAGAAAAGTGGTTTAGAAAAAAATGTCCGAATGTACGTATTTATGTATGTGTGTGTGTGTGGCACGCTTGCAAAATTCAAACCGCTGATCTCGAAAATGGCTTTAACAATCACCGCTGAAATTTGACACGCTGGTAGAGGAGCAGCGCCCCTTCCTATGTATACATTTTTGAAAAAATTGAAAAAAAAAATTAGATTTTATAAGCCTTTCAATTTTTCGAAAAATGTCTGTATGTTCTCTAGCTTTCGCAATTTTTTAGCCAATGAGCTAAATAGTTCTGGACAAACAGAGAAATGAAAAATGAAGGTCGGTATTGAATTTGAGCGAAATCCACAAAGCGGTTCAGATTTTATAAAATTTTGAATTTTCGAAAAAATTCTGTTTTCGTTCTTATTCAAGTTAAGTTCGACCAAACCTGCTCACATTTTTTGCAAAGTAAAATTAACATCCAGTTGTAGTAGATATCGAATTTGGTGACGATTGGTAAAGTGGTTCAGATTTTATAAGACATTGAATTATTTTAAAAATCTCTGTATGTTCTGTAGCTGCCACAATTTTTTAGATAATGAGCTTAAACAGATTTTGACGAATAAAGCAATGAAAAATGACAATCGGTATTGAATTTAAGCGAAATACATAAAGCGGTTTAGATTTTATAGAATTTTGGATTTATGAAAATTGTTGCTTTCATACTTCTTTATTTTGTATTTAAATTAAGAATGCAAAGTGAAACTTTGCACATTGCTTCGTCAATAATTTTTATTTTCGCAAAGCTTCCTCTATGAGGAAGCCAATAATAAAATAAAGAAACTTCCTCATAGAGGCGCACTGAGAAAAAAAAATGTTAGAATGAACTAAATCGGCGTTCACCCTCGTTCAAATGAATTTTTAGTTGGTATAACAAATATTTTGGTTATCGCGAATATATTTTAGTCCACTAAATCAAATAATTATTGAAGAAACTAAACATTTGGTTATCCTAAACGAGAAATTCGTTTGAACGTGGGCGAACGCCGATTTAGTTAATTTCTACATTTTTTTTCTCAGTGCGGCGTTGCAAAAGATGAAAATGAATGAGGAAGCAATCCCAAGTAAAAAAATTATATATAGAGTATATAAAAAATATATATAGTTTTAAACATAGAATTGGGCATATATAGTTTTTATAAAATCTATGTACAATTTATATACAATTTATACATAAACCCAATTTTACAGGTGATCTTATATATAAATTGCATATAGATTGTATATAGAGATTATACAGACTATATATGCCCAATTCCATATCTCGGACTATATATAATTTTTTTACTTGGGATGTGCAAAGTTCTACTTTGCATCCTTTTTTATCTAAGGGCATGAAGTGCAAGTTTTGTGGTGACTCGTCGTCTCCAAATCCATCGCCGAATCTTAATTCATTAACTAATTAATTCTACTGACATTTATCAGATAATCTTGAGAAGGTATGGCGAAAGTGTAGGCGAAGGGTGCGTCTTGCACGGTCGCGAGGTTTCGAAGAAGGAGTATCTCTGGCTAGCTCGCTCTTGGAAGCTTTCTCGTCCTCGAAACTCTGCAGACGACGGAGCAAACCGGGCCCGCGAGTCGACCTCCCGGCAGCCAGACAGATATATCGGTTTAGTTGGCGGTACAACTCGAACCCTTTCCTCCATTACCGCTCTACCGACTAACGAGCATCCGCGTTGTTGTTGCGGGATTACTCTGCCAGGAAAACTTGCGGATCTCGTACACGCCTGCGAACAAAGTATGTATATATGACACACGTCATATAGCTACGTACTGCGGCTAAATTCCTCAACTATGCGTCTTACAACTGCGTAAATTAGAGATTTTACGGGCAATGCGAAGCAAGTCCAAAATACACCTGTTGTAGAGAACGCGAAGTGCGTAAGTACAATATAGCGAGCTTTGCTGTATATCGAGAAAAAAGTTTTCATTCATTCCAAAGGAATGGGTGGATTCTTTTTTTTTTTCATTGACTTTAAGGATATGTTTCTTTGCTTTGAATGAAATGGTGCATTTGAATTTCAAATGCACCATTGAAAGGGTTTCATTGATTCAAAGAAACGGTTTCATTCATTAAAAAAAGGCTTTCATTGATTGAAAGAAACGGTTTCATTCATTAAAAAAAGGCTTTCATTGATTCAAAGAAACAGTTTCATTGATTCAAAGAAACGGTTTCATTCATTAAAAAAAGGCTTTCATTGATTCAAAGAAACAGTTCCATTGATTCAAAAAAACAGTTTCATTGATTCAAAGAAACAGTTTCATTGATTCAAAAAAACAGTTTCATTGATTCAAAGAAAGAGTTTCATTGATACAAAGAAACAGTGTCATTGATTCAAAGAAACAGTTTCATTGAGTCAAAGAAACAGTTTCCTTGATTCAAAGAAACAGTTTCATTGATTCGAAGAAACAGTTTCCTTGATTCAAAGAAACAGTTTCCTTGACGGCACCTGATCCGCTAACGGTTAGCGCGATCGCGTCAGTCCATTAGTCGCAAAAAGTCGACAAAAATGGATAGGCAGATATCGGTGTTTATGGAAATAAATTATTTCTCTAACCTTTTTGCATCTATCGTGGCACAAAAAAAAACATTTTTTAAGGCAACCTCTGCCATATTTTCATTCCTTTAGTGACATGTCATTTTATAGGTTTTTTCTTTTAGTACCTCGAAGACGATTTTTTTTAAATCAATGAAAAACGGTTCCTTGGTTCAAACAAAAATTTTGATTAATTCAATGTCTACATTTCATTGAATTTCTGATCATTGAAATAAAATATAATATTAGCTTAAGTATATTATTTTATTGGTTTCAAAGAAATGTTTCAAAGGTTTGGATTTTAATGAAATTTCTTTGAAACAAGGAAACTTTTTCTCTCAGTGTAATCAAGCACATCGGTAGAACGATTATACTGAATTGCACGAAAAACTATTGAGCAACTCGCGTATAAAAAAAAAGAATCTGGCCGAGATTCTTAAGAAGATTGTCGCCGAGATTCTCGGCCAGATTCTTTTTTTCTAGGCGGGAAATTCTGCACTACAACGTCCAGCATTGACCGTGTTTAATACTACACTAAAATATAACACGCATGTCAATGTGCGTATTTTGTCAAAGATATCCCAAGTAAAAAAATTATATATAGAGTATATAAAAAATATATATAGTTTTAAACATAGAATTGGGCATATATAGTTTTTATAAAATCTATATACAATTTATATACAATTCATACATAAACCCAACTTAACAGGTGATCTTATATATAAATTGCATATAGATTGTATACAGAGTTTATACAGACTATATATGCCCAATTCCATATGTCGGACTATATATACTTTTTTTACTTGGGATCTTCTCAGCTCCTGCTTTTACATAAAGGGACACATTAAATTGAACCCTTTAACAATATAGCAATGTGCCCATATTTTTGACTGTCCACAACTGAATAAATTCATATTACAATTCATTAAAAATTTCTAGTATATTATATTTACAGCAATTCTCTACGAACTTACTGGTTCATCAGAAAGTTTTCATGCCCCTCTTTGCTTTAGTTGTGATTTAGCGTCCACATCTTCTGCCAAATGTAAACATTGAATGAATAGCTACACTAGTAGTTCATACGGCCTGTATATGTAACAAGTGACAAAATTATATATAGTACGACACATGGAATTGGGCAAATATAGTCTATATAAATTCTATATACAATCTATATGTAATTTATATATAAGACCGCCTGTGAAGTTGGGTTTATGTATAAATTGATTATAGATTACATATAGAGATTGAATATGTAGACTATATATACCCAATTCCATGTGTAAAACTATACGTATTTTTTATATACTTTTTATAATTTTTTTACTTGGGTGTATCCAATTGTTTTCACAATCGAAACTTCGGCACCCAGTTACTAATTCATGTGATCGGTCGATGGCTTCTACCAATGAAGTACCTTAACTACCAGCACAGCAAATATATATGTCGCTGCATTTGACAGTGGCAAAAAATATTTCAGCCCCAAGTAAAAAAATTATATATAGAGTATATAAAAAATATATATAGTTTTAAACATAGAATTGGGCATATATAGTTTTTATAAAATCTATATACAATTTATATACAATTCATACATAAACCCAACTTAACAGGTGATCTTATATATAAATTGCATATAGATTGTATACAGAGTTTATACAGACTATATATGCCCAATTCCATATGTCGGACTATATATACTTTTTTTACTTGGGGCTTCACGTTGCATTCCAAAAATGTTGAAAAGCCTCAGCCAAAATTGAAGAATTATTTTGTAATTACTCTCGTTATTAATGTGTGTTTTTCTTTTATGTTTCAGGTAAGTTTTTCTGCATCGCTGATTTAAATCCTGAATAAAAAATGGTTTAATCAACATTTGATGATTGATGGCGTAGCGAAAAAAAAGGTATGCTAAAGTATGAATAAGACGAGAGGTTCGCGTAGCGCAATTGCTGGAGGCAATTGATCGAAGCGAGTCAAGAAAGTGAACATCTATAGGAAACGCAGTTAGACTCGGAAAAAAAGTGGTTTCGTTCAGAGGCAGTTAGTATCAGGTGTCTTGATAGTACATATTTTTGTCCGTTGTACGTCATAAAACGTGCATCGGGGTGTCAAGCTCTTGGCAGTGAGTAACGCCTCTAGATGAGGGTAGAAAGTGCCATATAGTGCTTGAGTCTCGCAAGCCGACAATCCGGTACTTATATCGCCTGTGCGTGCAGTTACGAGCCGACGTGCCGTTTCGAAAGCACGGGATATGGATCCAAAGAGCTTTAATGGCTAAGGTTACGGCCTTATAACGCTCACTCGCCACGACTTAACACACTTTTCACCTATCCAGTTATGTACGTCGACGCTCAGTAAGTGGAGAAAACGTAACTCGGTGCTTACGTGATTAACCCTTCGACCCTTGGCTAGATCTTAATCGAAAGTGCCAAACACGTTTGTTTTTTATAGTCATAGTCCTCTTAACGAGCTAAAGGATATTAAAGTCTATTTCGTGACATCGAGTGACCGGCAGGATTACTATAAATCGCGTGATATATTGATACTTGGTTAAGGTTAAGTACCGTACCACAATCTTGAGCTTGAGGAATGAATCTAAATCACTAAAATTTCGCTTAGCTTGACTTTTGACAATTTTTCTATTTTTCAACCTGGATGGTGCTTAACTTCGTATCGATATCGTGGAATTAATTTTAGACAGGAAAATGTATGTAGTATTAATTAAAATTATTGAATCAGAGAACGACGATATCGGAAAACGTTGAGAGAAGCGACATCACCGTGAGGTGCGTTCGATATTCGATCAATCTGTCAATACGAATTGATCTCCATCGAAAATGTCAAATTCGTTTGTTTTTTTATAACCATGATGCTCTGAACCCTTTGAGTCACACATTTTACGTTTCCGAAATTGAATGAAACATTAATTATTGTCAGAAATTAGTTTAAAACATTTAAATCTGAGTGAAAACAGGTGGGTTGTTCAGTAACCCACTGTGACGCAAAGGGTTAACGAGCTAAAGGATATTAAAGTCTATTTTGTAACATCGAGTGACCGGCAGCGTCACTCGATGTCACAAAATAGATATACTGATACTTGATAGAGTTTAAGTTAAGGAATGAATTTAAATCACTAAAATTTCGCTTAGCTTGACTTTTGACAATTCTTCTATTTTTCAAACTGGATGGTGCCTAACTTTAAATCGATGTCGTGGAATTAATTTTAGACAGGAAAATGTATATAGTATTAATTAAAATTATTGAATCAGTGAACGACGATATCGAAAAACGATGAGAGAAGCGACATCACCGTGAGGTGCGTTCGATATTCGATCAATCTATCAATACGAATTGATCTCCATCGAAAGTGTCAAATTCGTTTGTTTTTTTATAGCCATGGTGCTCTTAACGAGCTAAAGGATATTAAAGTCTATTTTGTGACATCGAGTGACCGGCAGCGTTACTATAAATCGTGTGATACACTGATACTTGGTAGAGTTTAAGTTACGGAATGAATTTAAATCACTAAAATTTCGCTTAACTTGACTTTTGACAATTTTTCTATTATTCAAACTGGATGGTGCTTAATCTCGTATCGATATCGTGGAATTAATTTTAGACATGAAAATGTATATATTATTAATTAAAATTATTGAATCAGTGAACGACGATATCGAAAAACGATGAGAGAAGCGACATCACCGTGAGGTGCGTTCGATATTCGATCAATCTGTCAATACGAATTGATCTCAATTGAAAGTGTCAAATTCGTTTGTTTTTTTATAGCCATGGTGCTCTTAACGAGCTAAAGGATATTAAAGTCTATTTTGTGACATCAAGTGACCGGCAGGGTTACTATAAATCGTGTGATATATTGATACTGGGTAGAGTTTAAATTAAGGAATGAATTTAAATCACTAAAATTTCGCTTAGTTTGACTTTCGACAATTCTTCTATTTTTCAAACTGGATGGTGCCTAACTTTGTATCGATGTCGTGGAATTAATTTTAGACAGAAAAATGTATATATTATTAATTAAAATTATTGAATCAGTAAACGACGATATCGAAAAACGATGAGAGAAGCGACATCACCGTGAGGTGTGTTCGATATTCGATCAATCTATCAATACGAATTGATCTCCATCGAAAGTGTCAAATTCGTTTGTTTTTTTATAGCCATGGTGCTCTTAACGAGCTAAAGGATATTAAAGTCTATTTTGTGACATCGAGTGACCGGCAGGGTTACTATAAATCGTGTGATATATTGATACTTGGTAGAGTTTAAATTAAGGAATAAATTTAAATCACTAAATTTTCGCTTAGCTTGACTTTTGACAATTCTTCTATTTTTCAAACTGGATGGTGCCTAACTTTGTATCGATGTCGTGGAATTAATTTTAGACGGAAAAATGTATATATCATTAATTAAAATTATTGAATCAGTAAACGACGATATCGAAAAACGATGAGAGGAGCGACATCACCGTGAGGTGTGTTCGATATTCGATCAATCTATCAATACGAATTGATCTCCATCGAAAGTGTCAAATTCGTTTGTTTTTTTTATAGCCATGGTGCTCTTAACGAGCTAAAGGATATTAAAGTCTATTTTGTGACATCGAGTGACCGGCAGGGTTACTATAAATCGTGTGATATATTGATACTGTGTAGAGTTTAAATTAAGGAATGAATTTAAATCACTAAATTTTCGCTTAACTTGACTTTTGACAATTCGTCTATTTTTTTGTATCGATGTCGTGGAATTAATTTTAGACAGAAAAATGTATATAGTATTAATTAAAATTATTGAATCAGTAAACGACGATATCGAAAAACGATGAGAGAAGCGACATCACCGTGAGATGTGTTCGATATTCGATCAATCTATCAATACGAATTGATCTTCATCGAAAGTGTCAAATTCGTTTGTTTTTTTATAGCCATGGTGCTCTTAACGAGCTAAAGGATATTAAAGTCTATTTTGTAACATCGAGTGACCGGCAGGGTTACTATAAATTGTGTGATATGCTGATACTTGGTAGAGTTTAAGTTAAGGAATGAATTTAAATCACTAAAATTTCGCTTAGCTTGACTTTTGACAATTCGTCTATTTTTTTGTATCGATGTTGTGGAATTAATTTTAGACAGAAAAATGTATATAGTATTAATTAAAATTATTGAATCAGTAAACGACGATATCGAAAAACGATGAGAGAAGCGACATCACCGTGAGGTGCGTTCGATATTCGATCAATCTGCCAATACGAATTGATGGCATCCAGTTTCGATAAGAGCTTCGGGGCGAATTCGGACCTAGTACCTACCACGCTCGCAGCACCATCAAGTTTCGATTGATTTTCCATTGGGCTTTCTACACGACCTCCCCGAAACGTGGTTACTCGTGGCCAATACCACCCAGGCATTGCTTCCCTTTGCTTCCCTCTCACTTCATTTATCTATCTATTTCCCCTTTTTTTTGTATCGCACGAAAGTCAGCGACGCATTTTATTAGATTTCCCGTCGATCGAGGCTCGACGTATCGAACAAATGGAACGACAGTGTTACCGAAAATCTTTTCATTGCCGCACCCGTCGAAGCATTACGAACCCGAATGGTGCATCGATCGAATCAAAGCCAAAATGCCAAGCTCTATTTATACCATGAACAAGAAAACTATGTAAAGTAACGATGGCAAAAAAGAAATAATTATTTGCTATTAATTATTAATCAAAGCGAATGAACGAAAAGTTTAACAAATAGCATAACCAAGTTGTCGTCTGAACGTTGGAAGATTCGTGGAAAGCGTCTATTTTCAACGTAGACTTGTGGAAGTAACGACGCCACTTAGCTCTCTTGGAAGGGTGCTTTTAATGTTTACGCGTTGAAACTTTTCCAAGTGAGTCCAAGTTTTAAATGCCTCCTTCGTTAATGCCACGACTGAAGCGTCGGTGAGTTCTTCTTCATTTCCCTCAGCATCAACTCAATCACTCTCTAGTAAATCTCGACCATTCAGAGTCCTTCTCGCGCCAGATCGACGGGAAAGAGAGTGACGACGGTGGCCCTTGTTTTTTTTCTCTCTCTCTTTCTTCAGCAATCACGCTCGCGCACTCTCAACCTATTACACCAATAAATGTCTTTGCCAACTGTTTTGCCGTCGACAAATCGAGATGGCCTGCGTTTCACGTCCGAGTTGGTCGTCCCGCGCCTCGAAACTTTTCAAAGTCACAAATTATATTATCTTATTTGCGACAACGCGCTTTGCCTCGTTGGCAGGATTATAGGGTAAGCCAAGGGGCTCACTATTGTTTTACTGACGGTCATAATCCCCACCGTCAAAATGCCGACAAATTACAATCCCAAAAGTTTGAAATAGCAACTACAGAATTCCGATAGAACCCGAAAATAATGCAACGATCTTTTTATTAATTTAAAAAGAAATCTTTTAGGTTCTTTAGGAATAACCTAAAGAACCTAAAGAAAAGGAATAAAGAACGAACCTGATGAAAAGATAAGGGATGGTTCAATAACGGTTTTATGATGCAAAAATGACGCAAAAATGACAAATAATTTTCTGCCATGTTGATCATAGTCGGAATGACGTCAAAAATGACGAAGCTTTTTTCTGATTTCGCTTGCCTGATTTTTGACGACAATTTATAATCATTTCACGAATAAAATGACAAACCCGCAAACTCCTTGGGAAATCATTTTGCTGTCACTTTGGCATTATCACTGGGAGTTAATGACACGCAACCTCTGAACCTAAAAAAGTTCCGGCGGTTTAGCCGTCATTTCGGTCGTCACTAAACATGACAGAAAATGATCTGTCATTTTTTGTATTATTAATGTGTCATCTTCAGTTGCTAGGGTAAAGAAAGGGTATCAGAACTTGAAGAAAGAGACTAAAGAAAGAGCCTAACAGAACCTAAAGAAGATTATCTCCACGGGACAAATAAGTTTGAATCCCAAAGGAAGCGATTCTCAACACGACACCCAAAGATTTTACGCTGTTGCAATAACATGATGCAGCTGAATACTTTAACCATGTAATCGGTATTTTAAATGTCGATATTTTAATCTGTCGGTATATTAATTTGTCGTGATTATCATTTGTCGGTATTTGAATTGTTCGTTATTTGTTCTGTCGGTATTTTGACCATCGGGATTGTAATTGCCAGTGAAACGAACGGCACCAAAGTCAGAGCCGTGTACTTAACGACCAAGCAATTTCAGAACGGAAGAAAAGTGAGTGAGACAAAAATGAGCTAAAGGAACGAAACGCGAGAAAGATCGAGTTGAATAGATCCTTTGTAAAAATCTAATAGAGTCGCGAGTCGCAGTACCTACTGGCGCAGTTGCCGCGGGGTTTCCGGATTACTGCAAAATACGTCGGGAACGCGGAATTGCGGTGAGCCCCGAACACGCTCTCGACGCGAACGTTCTCTATAATACCCTCATTCTCTCTCTGTCTCCCTCTCTGTACCTACCTACCCCTTTGCTCTCCTCTCCTCTCAGCCGCGGGCGAGCAAGCGAACGAGCGAGGATGCCACAGCAGCGGCACCAACGGCAGCACTACTGGATCGTTCGTCGCTGGGTTTTATCGGTGGATTAGCATTGCTTTACATAGTTTCGAGCCGCAGTGTGCACGGGGTTGCCGAAGCTGCAGTAGGTTTTGGATGGTCTCGCTTCCTATCCCGTATGCCTACGAACAACGACCTCTCTCATCCTACCACAGAGCTACCAAAACCGCTTTTGAAATAGTTATATTCTATCTTTTTCGTAGTCATAAGTCTTATGACCTACTTCATAGAGACAGCATTTAGCTATGACTCACAGGGCGAGCTTTTTCTTTCTTTCTGAATGAAAAAGTCATTATGGAACAACGTACTTTGATTGTAATCTTATGCAGTCGGTAAACTCCAGGACTTATTGTTAGAGGAATGAAATAAGTGTAGTCTTGTTTTATTGGTCGGTCATGTGGTGCAGAAAGTCTTCAGAAATATTTATTTCACTTGTCTGTAAATAATAACTGTTGACCAATCAATCCAGGAGTTTCAGCTGCTAGTATCGTTAAGAATGGTAACATTTTCGGACCGTTTACCCGTTACTAGAAAATAATTGCGACTGTCAGAGAAAATTAGCTGTTTTGTTATGTTTGGCGTGATGAGAAAAGCAATTGTTGGTACACGGAAAGAAATGTTTGGTTGTGGCTACTACGTTTTCGATTTGAAGTACGCAATGTCTAAAAAATTAGTTGCCTCAACCATATCGAATAGCAACCTCAACTATTCACGATTATTTCTCGCGAGATTAGTTAGGTTAACTAATCCAATCGTTGGGACTACCACTCGAATAGTTGGGACTACCATTCGAATCGTCGGTATTACCATTCGAATCGTCGGTATTACCATTCGAGTCGTCGGTATTACCATTTGAGTTGCAAGGGAAATAGAATAATCGATTGGTTGTGTCAACTCATTTCTTGGTTATGGTAACTAATCTTTTTTTTCCGTGTAGACAAATGTCAGTTTCATTCAGCTTCTAATGAAATAATTCTCATTTTTAGGACAACTAGGCATTGCATACCCGGACAGTCAATACTTCAGCATGTTTATATGGTTAACGGTCATCGCCAACCGTTAACAATGTAAACAATGGGCGTCGCCAACCGTTAACCATGTAAACATGCAGAAGTATTAACTGTCCTGGTACGCAGCAATACTTAATTATCCTAAAAATGCGAATGTTTTCGTTGAAGCTGAATGAAATTGTCATTTGCCTACCAACAATTGCTTTTCTCATCATGCCAAAAATTAAAAAAAAACAGCCAATTTTTTCGGACTGTCGGAATTATTTTCTAGTAATTGTTAAACGGTCCGGAAATGTTACCATTCGTAAGAATACTAACAGCTGAATCTCGTAGATTAATTGGTAGACAATTATTGTTAATACGCAGGCAAAACAAATATTTCTGAAGAAGGTCTGCAACACAATCAGCGTCATTATCAACCTCCGCATATTAAACTTCACCATCGAACAACGTACTTTCATACCGACAAAAAGATTAATTTTATTAACGATAAGATTTTATAGGTTTGTAATTTGCAGTTTTTTTTTCTTTCACTCGAGGATATAAATTTTACATTTAGTAGGATCGAGAAGCAAAGAGTAAAAGGTATAAAAGCAGATAATTAATCCGAGAATTATTGCCGGTTCCCCAGATGCCATCTTAAAGTCTGCTTCCAGTGGGGAAATGGTGTTTTTCTTTCCATTGCTACGAGAAAACGACGAAAGTATAAAAATTTCACCGCTTTGTGCAGCCCCCGGTGGTACTCTCCTCGCTGTTGGCTACGAGCTTAACCACCACATCACTGGCAATAAATATCACTTATAAAGGATATTAATTAGAGTGTATTTTAATAGAGGAACAATTAAGAAAGTAGGGCGACATAAGCGCAGCTTTCACTCTGATGATAGTAGTAGTAGTAGTAGTAGCAACAGCGAAGGCGGCAACTTTCCACGGACGTAACCACGTTTTACAGAATTCCCTCAGCACGGTGTCGTAGCTGGAAGCTCCAGACGCGACGTATCACGCGCTATAATATGGTGAAATAATGGTGGACCAAGATTTACATCGAGGCTAATACTGCGAAAGAGTTTTTCACCACAAGAGTACCATTACCCGGCTTTGACAGATTAATAGCCAGTAGCTCACTTTCCTAACCAGACTGTGGCTTTCTTAGGACGACGAAACTTTTGTTCCACCCTGCTACGCTTCGGTAGTACAGAAAAAAAGTTCCAAGACGAGCAGGAACAAAAAATAATTAAAAACAAAAATACAATACAATTTATATCGTTAATCTTACATGAATCCCCGTAGTCACTCGTCTGCATTTTGATGAGTAGTAGTTATTCTTGACTTGGACGCGATCACTCCACTTTCTGCTGGCAGGTATTCATTTTTTCATTCTGTAAAGGGTCAAGTGCTTTCCGAATTTGAATACCGATCTCTATTTAAAGTGCCCTTAAAATACTCTCATAATCTTTCTACAAAACAAGCTGGGAGTCCACGAGAACCTATTTTTACGAAAATAGTTGGAAAAAAGATTCGATGGAAAAGGTGGAGTGGATATTTACAGAAATTCCGAAGAATGGAGATTTATTTAAATTTCATGGAACTTTCCCTACGGAAACTTGATCGTGTCAGATTAACTCAAGTCAAATTACACCGAGTATCGTTGTCCACTCGAAACTCAAAGTGACCTCAGGCAATGCAATATCCTGCTGGAATGTACGTCTGCGTGCGGCTATGTTGTTCTCATCGCTTATATCGAACGCTTCTATTGTATCGTCTTTCGGGCGATACTCGGGGCATTTAGTTGAGCTTCCAGAGTCTTAGTTATATATCGGTCGATAACCCATTGGCAGGTTGTGTCACTCTTCTATGTGCTCTTCTGTTTATTGTGCCAAGAGCGATGCACAGACACAAATACGTCTTGTGCGGCTTGGACGTTTCCGTTTTCCTCAATTCCAGTGCGCCATTCCATCCGCTGTCAGTCATTTGTAGACAGACGCTTCGACATTCTGACTACAAATCTGAATGTCCCTCCGGCTAGGCTTCTCTGCGTGGTCAATCGTAATGTCGAATTGTTTGGCTGAAGCGTTTAATCTCCAGTCTCAGCTGGAGTCTCCAGTCGATGAGCCTTGTTCCTGTAGTCAGCGAACCTACCGAAACCCCATCCGTCTTTCACGTTGTCTCATATGAGCCGAGTAATGTTTGCCGCGTTTCGCCTTGTATAACTTTGGTATATACCACGTTCATACACAATGACAATCATCTTGCCTCAATGCACAGCCTTGGAGTGGATTTCCTGTTCGATGCATCCATAGAAGAAGCAACAACAGTTTCGTCATACAGACGGGGTTATTGATTCACTCTGAGCATCAAGGCAGATACATATCATAACCCGCGCAGAAATAAAAGTATTAAAACAGTATGAAAAGTATAATATCTTAAGTGTGATCTTTTCGACTAAATTAATACTAAAAAGTATTAGACCGTATTATTAGTTTTCAGGGTCGGGTTTTCATGTCCACGGGTTTTGTTATCCAGGTAGATATCTCCATGGTTTTTGATCTCCAAGTCGATATTTCTATACCTTTTGGTGTCCAAGTCGATCGCTCAATAGTTTTAGGTGTCGAGGTTAATGTGTACATGGCTTTCGGTGTCCGGATTAATTTTTTCATAGTTTTCGGTGATCAGATCGATATTTCCAT
Organism: Ephialtes manifestator; assembly: GCA_963970395.1. Lineage (NCBI taxonomy): Eukaryota > Metazoa > Arthropoda > Insecta > Hymenoptera > Ichneumonidae > Ephialtes > Ephialtes manifestator. The sequence continues at coordinate 18,215,870 of OZ019981.1, read as the reverse complement.
TGATCTCGATTTGTGGATATATTTAGTTACAGTTTTAATGTCCAGGTTAAATTTTCTATAGTTTTCGATGTCTAGATATACTTCCACTTGTTTTTTAACTGTCTAGGCCGAACTGGGTAGTGAACATTGTAAACGAATATAATTGTACAGCTGAAATTATGAATCGGTCGACCTGGACCCCGGGAAATATGAAGATATCAAACTGGACACCTAAAACTATGGAGCAATCGACCTAGACAACTAAAATTATGCGCCTATCGGCCTAGACATCGAAAGCTATGGGGATATCGACTTGGACACCGAAAACCATGGACATAGGGGAGATGGGGGCAAAACGGGCAGGGGGGCAAAACGGGCATCACGACTGAAAATGATAATTGGGGGCAAAACGGGCATCGTTTCAACTTTTTCGAACACGACTTTTTTCAATTTCCTGACATTTCTTACTTGAAAATTTCGGAAAATAATTGATGATTTCAATAAAACAGGCAGAGAGGCAAAACAGGCATCTCGGCTAAGTATAAATATCGGGATCAAAATTGGCACCAAATCATAAAATGAGAATTTCGTTCTAATTGATTTTTTTTATGATATACCGACTTTTTTTTCAAAGAATTAATATGATTGTAAAATTTTTGAAAAATTCATTTGACTATATTTTTTTTCTTTGCTCAACAAAGTATCGAAAAAAGTTCTGAACGGATGATTAAAAAAATTCTGATCTGATGAAGATTATCAATTTTTTATACTTTTTTAAATAGTGTTTTAATCCCTTCGTTTTTGCGCGGTAAGAAACGACATTGGTAATCACTCGTTTTTAATACACCTGCATGTTTTCGATTTATTTGTCGTATGCACTCAGAGAAAATTGTAGTATTAGTAACGATAAAGTGACAACTATTCATTTTTAGTTCGTACGACCATTTTTTAAATAATTTCCACAACTGTCAAATAGTTATTATAACTACCAAATAGTTGCATGGACTAAAAATTAATAGTTTTTCACATTATACTTGACTGTACTACTACGATTTCTCTGAGTGTGGAGAAACATTCGCAAAAATTAAGACAGAAAGGCATTCAAATTTCAATCGCATTTAACTCTCACGAGGAATATTTTCTTGTGGGCAGGTATTAATTTTTTCATTCTGTACCCTGTCAAGTACTTTCCGAATTTGAATACTGATCAATATTCAATGTGCCCTTAAAATACTCTCATAATATTTCTGCAAAACAAGTTTGGGAGTCCAATATAGAACCCATTTTTACGAAAATAGTTGGAATAAAAATTCGATGGAAAAGTTGGAGTGGATATTTACAAATTTCCGAAGAATGGAGATTTTTTATTTAAATTTCATTGAACTTTGTCCACGGAAATTTCTCTCACGAGGAATATTTTCTTGTGGGCTGAATCAAACTAATGCATAGGGCATGTCAAGATATACAATTTTCCGTTCCCAAAACTTTGTACTTTCAAATACACGCTTACTTGGATTAAATTCCATGGCGAAGCGATTGCTGTAAAATAGACAACGGTAGGAAAGGCCGAAGAAAAACGAAAAGTGGATAAAACGACGAGGGAATAAGAGCTTGCGGAGCGGAGAACGAGGGAATTAGAGCGGAGTAACAACGTGAAAAGAATGGAAGTAGAATTATGCAGATGTCGGATATATACGCGTTCTTGTGCAGCGCCCAGAAAGACTGGATGGGTGTCCTTATCCGAAGGGAGTCCTTTCCTCCTTTGCAGTCTTTCCACTCCCATCCCTCTACGTTCACACCAATGGACATCTGGGATTTTCCGAATTGAATGTACAGCATTGCCTTTTACCACGTATACTACTCAAGCTGAAACGGATCTCGCCTCGTTAATCCCCTGCAAGTAAAGGATTTATTTCAGTTTTTTATTCGAAACTTGTGTTCTCTGTTTCACCCTCATTAACGACCCTCTACCCTTTCTATCTTCAAAAAAAAGAATTCAAGTCTGCATATTTACACCACAAAAAAAAATTACGTGATTCTATGCTAATATCTGTATAATAGAAGTAAATGGAGAAATTCATGTAATTTCTAAAATATTCGAATTATCGAATAAACGCACCGTCGTATTTTGTTGTTAATAAATATATCAAGCCTTCTTAAAAAATGAAATATAAAAATGTTAAATTAATAATGTGAAAGAATGTTAGAAGTAAAAAAATATTTGAAAAATTTATATACTGTACAGTAATTTAATGTATTGTATTTTTTTATTGAACCCGTGTATAAAATTGAATTTAATATAAATGATTACAATTTAGTGAAAATTCAATTTAGGAAACTATATCAATTTTACGTTATACTCGTGTAGTAAATTTTCTATACCCGTATATATAAATATTTTTAACAGTGTATGCACTAAGAAAAATAAACAGTTGTACCGAGAGAAAAAGTTTCATTGATTCACGGAAATATTTGCCAATGAAATGAAATACTTGAATTTCAATACTATCTTTTCTTTGAATGATCTCAAACTCAATGAAAAGTAGTGACATTGATTCGAAGAAACATTTCTTTAAACCAATGATCCTTTTTCATTGATTTCAAAGATATCGTCGCTGATTCAATGAAACCTTCTTCTTACCAGCTCAAAATTTCGAAACCTATTTTTTCCTGAAGTACGCGGCAGATAAAGCTCATACTTTGTGAGTATGTAAGGAAGTACGGCAGAAATAGGCTAAGCTTCTGACTCCTCGAAACTCGAAGCCGTTTGTTCGGGAGAACCGGAAAACAAAAAAGTGAGGTTAGGTGCGAGAGAGAGAGAGATCAATGAAAACGTTTCTTTGAACCAATAAAAACGTCTCTTTAAAACAATGAAACTGTTTCTTTATTACATGCTCACTAAGTAAATCTTTATTTACAGGCAATGAAATGTTCTCTTTGAAATTCAAATGCACTATTTCATTGAAATCAAAGAAATATTTCGTTGAAATCAATGAAAAAAAAATCAATCCACCCATTTCTTTGGCGTCAATGAAATCTTTGCCAATGAAATGAAATACTTGAATTTCAACACTATCTTTTCTTTGAATGATCTCAAACTCGATGAAAAGTAGTGACATTGATTCGAAGAAACATTTCTTTAAACCAGTGAACCTTTTTCATTGATTTCAAAGATATTGTCTCTGATTCAATGAAACCTTCTTTTTACCAGCTCATAATTTCGAAACCTATTTTTTCCTGAAGTATGCGACAGATAAAACTCAAATTTTGTGAGTATGTAAGGAAGTACGGCAGAAATAGGCTAAGCTTCTGACTCCTCGAAACTCGAAGCCGTTCGTTCGGGAGAACCGGAAAACAAAAAAGTGAGGTTAGGTGCGAGAGAGAGATCAATGAAAACGTTCCTTTAAACCAATGAAACTGTTTCTTCATTATATGCTCACTAAGTAAATCTTTATTTACAGGCAATGAAATGTTCTCTTTGAAATTAAAATGCACTATTTCATTGAAATCAAAGAAATATTTCGTTGAAATCAAAGAAATATTTCGTTGAAATCAATGACAAAAAAAAATAAATCCACCCATTTCTTTGGTGTTAATGAAATCTTTTCTCTCGGTGTGTATGCATTGAGAACTCTAGACATTTGTAATTAGAGTAGCCACCTACAACTATGAGCTGAATCTCAGTTTACAATCCATATCTATCAGTGTATATACGACGGTGGTGCGTATGTTTGCATTCAACTATATCAACGCAATGCTTCCTACACCAATTTCGTTATTGCCTGAGCGCGAGTATACAACGAATATAACGTGTTTCGAATGTATAACGTTCGCGTAATACTGGCGGAGAGGGTGAATAGTGGAGACCGAGGAAGGGAAAAGCGGAACCGTAGAAGAGGATTATTCTATGGTCCATACAGCTTGACAAACCTCGCGCGATATGCTCACCGTTCGTAATTTGCAGATGCGGCAGACGAACGAGCGGACTCTGCAAACACCGAGAGTCACAATGTTGTCGTCTATACCATACCGTTGTCCAACCAGTAGTCCTCTTTCATCTCCCCTTTTCGTTATACCACCAAATCCTCGTTAATTAAGTTTCCTACCGATTATCGTAACCACAGGATATAGCCACGAGCTACAGGATTGCTATATCTGTTGCATATCCAACGTACCAACGAGACTGCAGTTGAAAACTCAAATATTTATCATACAATATCGCGAAGGCGCGATGGATATGAAAATAATGTTTCAGCTAAAATTCAGACCAGCGTCCGCGCTCTGTTTGCTTCTCGAATTCGTATCGTCGATCTTGTAGAAACGCCTAAATCAAAGTCCTCTAAAATAATTAATTAGGAAATAACGAGAACGAACATTTTCTTTGTAGGCAAATACAATAATTCTTGTAATTTTTATAACAATCGTAAAGGGACGATGAGATACACTAAAGGGTTGGACTTTTGGAAAAAAAATTTGTAAAATGTAGATGTATTTTAATACAAATATTGGAAATTTTTTTACTGATTATAAATATAAAAGAGTTTCTGTGAAAATTGTAATAAAATATAATGATTATACAAAAAATCGAAATAATTACACTTTATTGGAATTTTTATGAAAAGTTTTTATTTTTGACAAATTCGAATTATCGATATAGCGTCTTAAAAAAACAATTTTCTTTTATTCATATTTCAGCTAAAAATGCGTGATTTTAAAATTATTTAAAAAATGATTCAACTATAATTAAGTGTATTTGAAAGTAATGAGGTCAACTTTGATTCCAATAGTCTTATAATTTCTGAAAATTACTATTTCGCAAATTGGTGGTATACTTGCTGTTTATTTTTAAGAAAAATATATTGTGAAGTGAGAAAAGTCACGTTGAGGCTGACTAGTTCGAGTATAGGCAACAGGTTGAAAAGAAAGGTGTTTTTAAAAGATTTTTCACACCAAGTACAACTAATATAGGTCGAAGCTGCATGACTATCTCGCGCCACGAAAGAGGCTGCTTCTTGGTCGTTTTCTCGTGGTACTGTTGCTGCTTCTACTGCTTGTGAAAACGAAGAACGATGAGTCGCGAGAATGTGCCACGAGGAGGCAGCTTGCGTGCCCACGAACCGTGAAGAATCGCGGTGGAACGATTCGGCGCCTCCTCGAAATCGCATTAAGGTTTTTCCTTCAATCTCACGCGAAGCTTGAGACCTCCCGTCTCAGGACATACACACCCTTACCGACGTTTTTTGTTCTTTCACTTCCGGTGGAACGACGTAAGTCGTAAAATTCACAGGCGATGTCGACGAACCCATCAAAAAAACGTGAAGGCACTAAACAGAGCTCTCGAAAAGCTCTAAAAACATATCTCGCTCAACTTTGAAAAATTTTTCAACTCTTTGCACCATAAAAATTGGAGTTTTGCTTTCTTCTCCTATGGGTTTTCCATATGCTAGTTTCGAGTTACGAGCATCTCAAGATTCGTGCAGCAGATCAGCGTTTGCTGTTACTATTACTTTCAAACTTACTCTATATGTTTATCTCTATTCCACAAATATTTCTTTCAAATATCGTACAAATATCGTCGATACAATGTATCGAAACTTTATTAAAAATGCAAAAATTATCTCTTTCCATAAAGAATCGGTGAAAAATGTTATAAAAATTTTAAACAAATGAATAATATTTGGTCGAAATTGCAACAAAAATATATAACAATTTATTGAGACCAGAAAAATATGACAAAACATATTGCATAATTTTTCGTATATTTTTATTCTTAAAAAGTTGCAAAGCAGAACTTTGCACTTTGCCCCCTCATTAATTTTGGCTTCCTCATAGCGGAAGCTTTGTAAAAAATGAAAATGAATGAGGAAATAATGTGCAAAGTTCTACTTTGCAACTTTTTTCGGTATATAGTTCTTGAAAAATTCAAAATCACGTAAAATCCAAACCGCTTTTCCTATCACGAGCAAATTTGGTAGATAGCAGTACTGAATGTTATTTTCCATCTCTAGAAAATTTCAGTTGACTTCGTGAAATTTGACGTGAGTTAGAGTAAAACGAATATTTTGTGAAAAATTCAAAATTCCATAAAATACAAACTTTTTTACAGATTCATTCCAAATTCGATAACGATCCTCCTTTAATATAGTTTTGTTCATAAAAAAATATTTAGCTCTACAGCTAAAAATTTGCGGATGCTCGAAAGCGTATAGAGATTTTTTGAAAATTGCAAAGACAAATAAAATATGAAATTATTTTTTAATTTTTAAAAAAATTACCACAAATAAAGGCGTCGACTTGTTTCACATGTTTGTTAAATTTCAGCCCGATCATTAAAGCAGTTCTTAAGATATGTAAGTTTGGCTTTTAATTGACTGTCACACACACACATCCATCCATACATTTTTTTCTAAACCACTTTTCTCGACGTTTTAAACCATTTTGAGTGTACTGACATAAAAAAAATCGAAAAAAAAATTTCGCACGAAAACAAAGTTTCTTCTATGAGGAAACAAAAATAATAATATTTAGTCGAAATTGCAGCGTATACAAGAACACATAATAATGTATTAAGGGGAGGGAGTCAGGTGAAAAAATTGATTTTGGAAATTCAATATCATCTAAATCCCATTGCCTATAAAAATGCCCAACGCACTATATTGTTGGTACTCGATGAAAGGATTTTTTACTGTCGTCTGACTTGCATATGCTTTTCAATATTATCTTAAGCAAAGTTCTTAAGTTTTCCATTCTGCGCATGATTCAGATTAAACTATTAGGCAGATTGGAATGGTTGACATCTCATTTTCTTCTTCATGATAAGATACACCGGCTAAATGGAGCAAACTATTTTTCTTTCATTCTGAAAGCAAAGTTAATCACTGATTTAGAAAATAGCATAAAATTTATTTATTAATAATTATGTCACTTAAAAAATATTACCTTTTATTAACATTTGCTCCATTTAGCCGGTGTATCTTTTCATGAAGAAGAAAATGAGACGTCAACCATTCCAATCTGCCTAGTAGTTTGATCTGAATCATGCACAGAATGAAAAACCTAAGAACTTTGCTTAAGATAATATTGAAAAGCATATGCAAGTCAGACGGCAGTAAAATATCCTTTCATCGAGTACCAACAATATAGTGCGTTGGGCATTTTTATATGCAATAGGATTTGGATGATATTGAATTCCCAAAATCAATTTTTTTGACCTGACTCTCTCCCCTTAAGTCAACAAAAATATGACAAAATATGCACAAATTTTCGTAAATTTTCCCAAAATATGTATTTGCAGTTTTTCGAAAGTGTAACTAAAAAAAAAAGAGAGAGCTTATATTTTCGCTTACAATTTCAATGCTTTTGATGATATAAGTTAAATTTCAGGAGACGCTACTGTAGTAAAATTTCGCTACTATATTTACCGACTACCACATCAATAATACTGACGTATTCGAGAGTCGAGAGAAAAAAAAACGTTGACTACAGGATAATGACAACAAAGGCGAAGAGAGGCGTTCGAGAACAATAAGTAGGCGCGATAACTGAAAGAAAAAAAACGGGTAAGTATAATGCGCGTTCTTGGCGAAATTTCAAGCGCTAGCGACAAACAGCACACCTCAGTAATCGCTCGAAAGTCGTGCTGACACGTCGTGTGTAGTCATTCGTTTGATTTTTCATTTCTTCGATAAAGTGTAGTGTGTAGTTAACTACGTTTTCTTAACTTCCCTTCTCTCCTCATCCGCATCCCGATCCTTTCCTTTGGGAATTTCCGTTTATTCCACGAAATCAAGCGAGTGCGTTTGTGCTTTTTTTTCTCAAAATTCGTCGGTATAACGAAGATATCACGTACATCGGTGAAATTGCGTCGGGCCGTGCATTACATCGTATTGATTCATCGATCAAACGAATCAACAAGCAAAATCGATTCAAGATGCGTTTTCAATCGCTACTTGCTAATTACGATGCCAACAGTATGCCTCTCGTCAAGCTGTGTGATATTCTCGACGGCTTGGATCAAACTCATAATTCCGATTACTGGCCGGAGAGGTAAGCATTTTTATCTTTATAATAAACAGTTAAAATTTTTTACACATTTTTAAACAATTTCACCATTGTTTGCAAACTATTTTCTCTTTTTACTAATTTCTCATATAATTTATTTTTTTAAACAAAGTCGTTTTAACGAAACATATACCATCGATTTCCGAAATAATATTTTTATCCTCTTATATTACATTTTTATTATTATCATTTTCACAAAATCCGAGTATGTAAAAAAAAAAGTGCATCTGCTTTTTGTTTTCAATAGAAGGGGATTATACGTCGAAATAATGTTTTTGTGAACATGAAAATAAATGTTACAACACATGTGGATAAAATTCATTTTTCGTTCAACCATAGAACGTTCAATGTTTCGATATATGCATTCGACAATTATAAAATTTCATTTTTTATTTACGTGTATTTTTTCTTTTCCTCGTATTTTTCGGAGAATACGCTTTTCCATATGTGCAGTAAACGATATTTTATTTTTGATATTTCCGAATTAATGGTTCACGGTTTTTCGTTATTTAATAACACGAACCATCAATATAAATCTGCACGAATAATAACTCCAGAATATTCGCGAAGCTATTAGGCCTACTGATACAAAAACACGTCTCTCATGACGGAGAAAGAAATTATTTGCCCTCAAATACTCGCAACAAGAACGCTCGAAACGAGCGAGAAGAATATCATTGCGATACAGAGTGAGAGAAAAAAAAATCGAACGAGCGTGAAGCGATATTATAAAAACAGTATTTACAAACGATTTCTGTATTTACCAGAGGTCGTTTATGAAAACATTATTTGCCTATCGAAGCGTCGAAGCATCGGGTATCGAACATGGTCGATGCTTCCATGAAATATTCCGTTAATTAAGGATGTTTCAAACGTACATTCCCAACTAAAAATATTTTATTAGATTAGAATAATTTTCGGCGACAAGAAAAATCTCCAATTATTTTTTATAAAAATCATTTTTACTTTGAACGTACTCTTTCTCATAATTTACAAAAATATATTAAAATCGTAAAAAAAAAAAAAATATTGCATACTTTTATTCGTATAAATTACCCGAGATAAACAATAAACTAGAGTTTCTGAAAGTTTGTAATATTACATCCAAAGTTGTAAATTCCTAATACTTATAGAAATAATGATGATGATACGATCAGCTCTATAATTATGATTTTATAATAATAACTTGTAGCGATTGTAATACGATGATTAAACTTTGGAATGGCTGGAAAAATTATTATTTTTCAATAAAAATTCACGGTAATTCTTTTGAAAAAATGGAAAAAAATAAGTAATGCATTACTTATTTCTTCCATCTTTTCCATTATTTCTTGCAATATTAAAGCCAAAATTAGTATTTTTTTCAGCTATTCAAATGTTTACACTCTATTTTATAATCACTACATATTGTTATTATGAAATCATAATTACAAAACGAATTGTACTGTAAACTATATCTCATGTATTAATGTGGATTGACAACTCTGATTACATTTATTAATAACATTCTAGTGTGTGAAAAATTTTCAAATATCGATTCACGAAAACTTTTTGTTGTGAATGTGTATTACGTTGTTAATTGAAAATGGGAAAAATATAATACAAAAGCAATCGACTGCTAAATTCCTTTTGTAACATGTCGTTTGGTTTATAACTAGATACGTTTTCACAAGAAGCTAACATTTAAATTCTGCTTTATTTCTCATTCTCTCTGGTACGCTCGATTTTTTTCATTCGTTTCTCTGTACGAAATTGTGATAAATCAGCATCGATCGGGACGTCGGACAGGTCGGAGGTATTTGCGAGGCTCCACCGAAATTTACGGTGGCCAGCAGCAGCATCGTGTTATCTCGCGCGAGTTTGGAACGCGCGCCGGCTCGAACGGCTCTGTTTGCCCAGAGAGAGCGAAAGAGAGACAGAGAGAGAGAGGGAAACATGCGGCCGGTAACACACTAGAAGGTGAGGGATAGCGAGGAGAGAAAGCGTTCGCGACAGCGAGCGAGAGAACGTGAGATAGACATATAGAGTGAAAGATAGGGGAACACGAACTCGTATCTGCATTCCAGTCAATGAGCACACCAGCTCGCGTGGGACACCCGTGTTCTGTTCTTTTTCTTCCGGTTCCGGCTCGATGGGTTTCCTCATATTCTCATCATAGAACGAATCCTCTATCGATTTGATAAAGATCAACGTAATCTTGCCTGTGATTAAAATTTCCGATTAAACTGAATGAAAAAGAAAAAAAATTGCACGCGCTCTCTCTTCCCATGAAAAAGAAAAAAATTGCACGCGCTCTTTTCCCATGTAAAAATAATGAGTCCAGGATAGAATCTGACTAGTCCTGGATGGAAACTGGGCAGTCCCAGATGGAATCTGGATAGTCCAGAATGAAGAATGCGATTTTGATCTGATTCCATTGTCCATCTTGGACTCCATTCTGGACTGCCCAGACTCCATCCTGGATTCTGCCCAGACACCAACCTGGATTCTGCCCAGACTCCATTCTGGATTTTGCCCAGACTCCATTCTGGATTCTGCCTAGACTCCATTCTGGATTCTGCACAGACTCCATTCTGGATTCTGCACAGACTCCATTCTGGATTCTGCCCAGATTCCATCCTGGATCCTGCTCAGACTCCATCCTGGATTCTGCCCAGATTCCATTCTGGATTCTGCCCAGACACCATCCTGGATTCTGCCCAGACTCCATCCTGGATTCTCATCCTGGATTCTGCCCAGACGCCATTCTGAATTCTGCCCTGTCTTCCATCCTGGACTCTCCGTCTTTCTCGTTATTATTGTAATTATATATACATTTTTTTTTCATTCTATTAATTTAAAATTGGATGTAGGATATGTTTTTTTCTTATTTTTTATGAGAATTTAAAAAATTAAGATAAAATTTTAAACTCTCGTAAAAGAACATACAAAAATTGTTCCAAAGTGGGACAATTTTTTTTTTCGACATTTTATGAGAGTTTTCATTATTTATTTATTTTTTAAACTCCCATAAAAATTTGAAAAACAAACCGATTGTTCCACTTCTAGGCTTCAAATGTTCGTCTTTATGAGTAGTATTTTAGAGATTTTTTCGTAAAAAATAAAAAATATCCATGTCATTGAAAAATCGATTTTTATGTTTATTAATTATAAATCAATGCTTCGAAGAAGTTGAACATTTTTTAAAAATAAATTTGCATAAAAATATACTTCAAAATGAAAAATACGTTTTATTTAAATGACTAAAAAAAATAATCATAATTGAATATTTTCTTAATGACTAAAAAAATAATCATAGGTGATTATTTTCTTAATGACTAAATGACTAAAAAAATAATCATAGTTGATTATTTTCTTAATGACTAAATGACTAAGAAAACAATCACAGTTGATTATTTCTTCAGTCATTCGACGATGGTCATGGTAAAAGGTGGTCCGATCGGTATATAATGCGACATAGGTAACGAAAAAAGTTGCAAAATAGAACTTTGCACATTGTTTCCCCATACACTTTCATTTTTTACAAAGCTTCCTCCATGAGAAAGCCAGAATTAATAATAAAAAAAAGCTTACTCATGGTTTTGTGAGAAAATGAAAATAAATGAGGAAGCAATGTGCAAAATTTTACTTCGCAACTTTTTTTAACATTTATTCTCCTCGGGTCGCGTATCGGTATGAGAGAGGGAGGAAGATACTGTTTGTTGAATTTCTTGTGTTATACGGAGACTAAAATACGGTGCGAGACATTAAAGAGTCTCGAGAGATTTAGTTTGCTGTGGCCGCGCGGTATTGTAGCTAGCCGGTTTCGGAAGCAGTACGTTAACGAAGTTCACAGCCACGAGCCGCGGGGATCGCGTCCCCTCCGTTATAGTTATCGGTTCGGTTATCTCCTGTTTAACACCATTGTGTCTACTCGCGATAGGGTGCCGTGGAGGGACGAAGGGAGGGAGAGAGGAGAGGGAGGAGAGGGTGATAGCGAATCGGCAGCGGTGCACCGGTGGAGAGAACCGAGGCAATAGAGCCGACAACCCGGTAAAGCACAGTATGCAGGGGAAAGGACGAGCACCCGGAACAATGGTGCTCCAGACACTGTGAAGATCCGGTAATTGAATTATACTCCGATAACTGCTTATCGCCTCTCGAGCTCGACGAACCGTGGAAAATAACTTTTCTTCCTCGTCGACGTTTCGGTTCCTCTTAATTTTCAGTCCTTTACGTCGACCAGTAACGCCTTTCCTGAAGAAATACAAACAAAGCGCAAAAAAAAACAAGAAAATAACACGGAGAGACCCGCACATAATGGTTCGCTGCATTGTCACTCAGTGTTTTAAATGCGTGAGAGTCGCAGTCTCGCAGAGAATTTATATACACGTACATTACTTTATTTCTACATCCGGGCGAAAAAACAAAGAGATTAAAAAAATTCAAGAGTACAATATAGCTTTAGGAGATTTATTTAAAAAAAAATAATATCTCGACCCTTCCGTCAATTACACATATTGTGTTTTGTTTATTCGTTGCGGATCGGAAGGTCGGAAAGCTGATGTTGTTTTTTTCTTTTGGTAAACAAATGAATTTCAAAATATGGTATCTCCGGTAGGTCGGTATGTGTACATTTATTACACGTATTTTGTTACTCTAGCAGCATTCAGAATGATGTATTTTTGTTAAATATTATTCGACTATTTGCAGGTGTCGAATGAACTGAATATCTCTCGTTACATTATTATTATTTCCTGTTGATATAAGCATGATTGTGAAATTATACTTTGAATGCCGAATACATTATTTGCATCCCAACGTTAATGGAGAAAATTGAAATTTCCAACATACGCCGGCACATATATTGAAATTACTTCATACATCCATAGCAGAGAGACCGGATATTGCATTTTATTTATGTTTAATAATTAAATAGAAAATAATTTTTCTTGCAGTTTCTGGATAATTTGAGAAAATGAGAAGAAAAAAATGATTTAACATTGGAAATTATTTTTGCAACGATTTAACCGATTTTGCATCAGAAATCAGCCATTTTAATTTTATGGTACTTTTAATTTTTTGAAAAAAGAGCGCGGTCGCTCTAACTTTCGTAAAAATTAGACGATTTTGCTAAATAGTTCTTTATAAATAAATATACGTTCAATGTTGTTTGGCATTGCATTTGGGCGTAATCGGTAAAGCGGTTCAGATTTTATAGATGTTTGAATTTTTCGAAAAAAATCATTTTTTTTATAAATCACGTCGAATTTCACCAATTGAACCGAAATGTTTTACAGACGAAAAAGGAACATGCAGCTATGCCACGTACCAAATTTGACGATGATCGGTAAAGCGGTTCAGATTTTACGACATTTTGAAATTTACAAAAAAAAAATGATTTTCGCTCTAGCATCAGCAAAAGTTGATAATGCGAGACAAAAGTTTGTACTCAATAGAAATAAGAATGCAAAGTAGAACTTTACACATTGCTTCATATATAATTTTTATTTTTTCACATTTATAATGACCGCTTGTTCCAAAATAGAATTGCTCATAACTCTCGAACGGCGTGACGAATCGAGATGAAAATTTATACAAAAGAGGAGGATAAACTCCGTTTTCGTTATTTCGATTAAGGTAGTCCTTGCGCATTAAGCTGAGGTCAAATAAGTTTTCGAAAAATGGGAGGGAATTGCAAACACTTTTCGCCAATATAAACAAGGCTGCAAAGTAGAACTTTGCAAATTGCTTCCTCATTATTGTTGGATTTTTACAGAGCTTCCTCTATGAGGAAGCCAAAATAGATTTACATGCTTCCTCATAGAGGTAGATTTCTAAAAAACCAACAATAATGAGGAAGCAATTTGCAAAGTTCTACTTTGTTGCAGCCTTTTTGTTTTCTAGTTATTCGAACCAAGTTCTTGGTGAAATTTGCCTTTGAATTTATTGTCTTCGAACGGGATTATTATAGACTCATGAGAATCAGCTTCACTCCATATGAGGGAAATACGAGACATATGGGAAGCATTAGAAATTCACGAGGGGGGCCCAACGTTCCTCGAGTGTACTATATACCATATCCCACATAGTAGGTTTCGCCATTTCGGGATTGGCTGTGGGACAATTAATTTCAGGGATCAGGGTTGATCGAGCGTGACTGGTCAGTCCACTAACTTCGGTGTGCACTGAAAGCTAGGCTATAGCAGTTACACAGACGGGCATAGATACGAGGTAAAGCAACCCAGAGAGTTAGCTTACTCGATACGCGATTCTCGCGTCAGGTTTGATCGATCAGCCTGGCACAGAGTCTCGACTTTGGCTCTGCAATCTGGCAATTGAGTCAATATGACAGGAGAGGGGAAGGTAAGGGGGTGGAAAGGATGACGGGCGGATAGATGAAGGAGGGAGGGGGGAGGGGGAGGGGGGGGGGTGGAACTCTCGTATACACTCCAATCCCAATATCGACGTTGACTCTCCAGTATCATGAATCCCAAATTCGTAACGACGTTGCCCTCCGAATTTCAAATTTCGTCACGGCCAGAGAGTTCAAGTTGTGAATACGTTTGCTCAGTAATCATCCTCTACTAAATCCTCGGCACACATATGCATACGACTTAAATGTATGTGTATACCGATCGATCGTAAGAACTAATGGACCAGGGAAATTTTGGGACGTCATCTGGGACGAAGATTTCTCGAAATTCGAGATATCGAGAGAAATTGCCAATATATATATTTTTTTCTGCAAGAATATAATAAAATCTCGAAATTTTACAGTCCTATCATTTTCAAATTACTGAGATTCAATCTTAGAAAGACACTTTGAATGTAAAATGTTTGTTGGAATCTACTTTTGCAGATGCAGTCGTATTCCTAATGCATTTAAAAAAAAATATTGTTTTTGTATTATTAACCAATCTTTAATGCAGTTGACATCGCAGTTAATCATAAGTTTTGGAAGTGTATCTTTTTGCGATTAAGTATTCGAGGCTTTTAGATCTTCTCATCATCAATTCTTTATACAGTGGTTAAAAATGAAGATGTTAGTGGATCCATTAAGGGAATCCAGTCACCTAAAAAAAGCAATCAGAAAACATTTTTTTTATTGATGATTTATTAAAGACAAATTTTACATTTCACATTACACCAGAATGGTGTTCCATATATTTGTATAAAATTGCTCAATAATAGTACTGGATATGTAGTTTATTGAGTTTAAATGTAAGATTTTTAGAAATAATAGAATCATCAATAAAAAATGTTTGGGATGACTTTTTATAGATGACTGGATCTCCTTAAGAGTAACAGACATTAAAGAGTTTTGTTCATCAATTGAATTAACAAAAAAGTGTGAGTTTAATCAATTCTTTATACAATGTCAACTTACAGTGTGAGTTTAGTTAATTCTTTATACAGTGGTAAAATATGATGATGTTAGTGGGTTCATTATCAGGAAACATCTAAAAATACAGATATTAAAGATCTTTGTTCATCACTTGAATTAAGGAGGTTGGAGCGCTCCACACTAGTCAAATCAGTGCTAAATTATTAAAACCGTTTCTACAATTTCAGATGGTTTAATAATCTGTTCCAAGGTGTTAATCACATAGCAGCATTAGTTCTTGA
This sequence comes from Ephialtes manifestator, assembly GCA_963970395.1. Taxonomy (NCBI): domain Eukaryota; kingdom Metazoa; phylum Arthropoda; class Insecta; order Hymenoptera; family Ichneumonidae; genus Ephialtes; species Ephialtes manifestator. The sequence goes on along the minus strand of OZ019981.1, from coordinate 18,200,222 downwards.
TATTCAAATACATTTACAGCTGTGATATCAACAGCAAATCGATCAATATCTGCAAATTTCCGATGTTATGTTTTTTCATTCAGTTTTTTAAAAGGCTAAACCGTAATATCTGTCCGATTATGACGACCAATAGCTCATTTTGTTTACTAAAAGATATTCTATCGATTGGCCGTCTATTTTTTAAATCGTATTAGTAGTTCAAAAGATACAACCGTTTGTTTATCCTATCATAACCTAACATCAAGTATACAAATGGCTGTAACTTTTGAACGCCTGATACTATAGAAAATCCGGACGGTCAATCGATTAAGGATCTTCCACTGATCAAAATGAGCTATGTTTCGTCATAATCGGATTGATATTACGGTTTAGCCTTTTACAAAACTGGATGAAAAAACATGACATCGGAAGTTTGTAGATATTGATCGATTTACTGTTCATATGACAGTTGTGAATGTATTTGAATATCAAGAACTAATGCTGCTATGTGATTAACACCTTGGAGCAGATTAGTAAACCATCTGAAATTGTAGAAACGATTTTAAAAATTTAGCACTGATTTTACTAGTGTGGAGCGCTCCAACCTCCTTAACGAAACATTTTGGTAGATTCGAATGGAGTGTTCTGTATCTATATTGGCCTGCCCCTGAGATCGAGCGGTCTTTGCTGCGGAGAAGAAATGAGAAAAGCTTCTGTACAGGTACTCAGCGATCGGTCACTGAATTCTCGAGACTGAGTAGCAGTTTTCAACTGCGTTCAAAGGTTCTCTCGATTCGTGAGCTCACCGGATAGTGAATGACTCGGTGAGCGAGCGTCACGTCAAAGTTTAGTCGGGCAAGGGATGAAGCATGATGCTTCTCTACTACTACTACTATTGCGATGACGACAACGTCGACGACGACGACGAGCTTGCAGTAGAATTCTCTTTGATACGCTGTCCTCTCTCGGTTCCACTAGCCTCGTTTACAATCGAGCTTTCCATCCATCGCTGCTCTGACCTGGTCAGCATCGTCGTCCATCCCCTATCAGCAACATGAGCTTCCGACTGGAGAACGCCGTGCTCTTGTTGCTCGAGCCTACTCGGCAAACTCGCTTCAGCTTTCTAATTAAGCACCATTTTCTTTCAAGCTTCACGCTCAGCTAAATTTTCAGCAGCGCTAAGAGTCGTCCACATTCCCAAATTTATGAAGCGCTCTTTATTTAATTACTCGTGTACACCGTTAACTTATTAAATAAACAGTCGAAAATAATGAGAAAACTGTACAATTTCTTATTCACCTGCACAAAGTTCGACAAATTTTAGGATATTTCTAACTGAATCGTACAATCATGATATTGCGAGAGAAAATATTTGGCTTCGAATGAAAAACCAGTTTTTTTTGCGGTGGAACTCGAGTGAATTGATGTGGATCAATTTCGTAGATGCGAATCCTCATCTACGAAAAAGGCAGACGATGGAATCTTACAGTGTGGAACAGTTTAAACGAACGATGAGTTGAGAATCGAGTGCAACGTTGCAATCGATTCCATCAGTAGTCTAGAGTAGAGTCGATGCAGCTTTTCAGTCCCGTCGAGGCAATCTTCGGTTTCTCTCTCTCTCTCTATCTACCAGTAGATTCAGCTCAGTCTGCAAGGCCGATTTCTACCAGCAGACACACACACACACACACATACACACACGTTCGGTTCGAGAGCGATTTCGAGCTCCGCAGAATTTCTGTCCCCAATTACAAATGGACAATTGGACGCCGTCGGGGCGTGACGGGGACGATCTCGTCGCGATTACCGGATAGACGAGCGCGATAGCGCGCGAGAGTCTAGGTACAATCTATGTAGGTAGCTGCCGCTGCCACTATCACCGAACCAGCGGCGGGAACAACGGCTGGAAGCGTCATGATAGCTTCCGAATCTCAACTCGAATCTCGTGTGACACACGTTTCAAGGGAAAATGTGTCAACCATGGAGTTCTTGCTGACCCGCTCGGCAATCATCCTGTGTGTACGCTTCATCAGCTGCTGACTCGAACGATTAATGGCACGGTTGACACATTAATGACCATCAGATAATGACAATTGTCATTATTTTCGCAAGACACATTGTCCCTATTCATACCATTTTATATTCATTCTACACGGAGAAAAAACATTGGTTCGCGTGATTAAATACGCTCCAACCGACATAGTTTACTAGGTTAAGCAATTTTTTGGTTGAACCGACAAACTAGTAGGTTGGGACACCTAATTTCGTTAGTTGTCAACCAATTAATTTGTTAGGAGTTGTTGTTGATGATTTGTTTCTGTAACCAACTAGTTTATTGTCCCAACCAATTTTTTCGCTAGCCTGTTCAACCAATTATTTCTTTCCATTTATTGAAAGTTTGGCAAGCATTGCAACTAATACCTACTGTGCTCCAAAATCCAGTACAATGATTTATGGAAAATATACAGTATATTGATGTAACCATGCCGGACAATTGTCACTACAAAATGATTTTTGATTCACAGAAAATGAATAGCGATTAATTTTATAACTACATTGATTATCGATAATGTCAAACCGTCAATGAATTACAACAGTATATTTATGAAGGAGTTTAATTAATTGTGTGAAAAATAAGGAAAAAAACATAATGGATAATGAAAACTCCAACATGTCCTCATTAATAGGAAGTTATAATAATGAATGCAGATTTTTTTTAGACTCATAGAATTTTAGTTCCTTGGGAGTAATAATACAATAAATGAAAGAGGGGAGGATAGAAATCGTTCGACCTACTTTTTCAACGATATCCGGTTCGCAGTCGACTTTATCTCGTCCTATATATGTCATACCGTTTCTCTCACCAACATTCATCTCGGGGGTACTTCTGCTGGTGGAGCCAGACTCGGGAATCTTGGGACTCTTCTCACTCGTCTCTGCATCTAGAACGAGCTTCCGCCATTGGGTTCTTGCTGCTGCTGCTACCTACTGGCTTCTTCATTCATCCTTTTCTCAGTTGTCAGTGTTTCGGTCTCTCTGTTCCTCACACATTTCGACTGAAATATAGAGGTAAAAGCTCCCTGGCTCTGCTACAATCTTTCCTCGTCGTTTCCGTTTCTCTCACTTTCTCATCGTCGTCGTCGTCGTCGAGCACAGCCACCGTAGCAATTAGTTCCGCGATAAGGTTACCGCAAAGCCCACAGAAGCATAGTCGAGACGGTTCTTACTCTGTCCCCCTTTTCACGTCTTCCGTCACTTCCCTAACTCGTGAGCTCTCTTTCCTTCGTCTACTGGAAAATCGAGCGAGCACGGCGGCACAATTAGCGGAATCCTTAAGACGGATCATTTGCAAGCTCCAATTTGCTGAGTTGATTTGGCGGAAGCTGAGCTCTGTGGTGGCAAACCCTACCAAGTGTGGGTGAGAGGACGGGAACGCCAAGCGAAGTACGACAAAGGGAGTGGTGGTAGGTAATACGACTACGGTAGTAAGGCTAAAGATTGACGTGGTCCAAGGGACGAGTGTGCAGAAAATCCAACTACGTTAGTAAGGCTAAAGATTGACGTGGTCCAAGGGACGACTTTGCAGAAAATCCAACTACGTTAGTAAGACTAAAGATTGACGTGGTGCAAGGAACGAATTTACGAAAAATCCGACTGACGAATCAACCGAGACATATAAAACAGACAAACCGAATATCCACTCGATTCTGCTATTCGTTTATAAATACACCGAGAGAAAACATAATAATTAGCTTACTTCAAAGAAATCTCTTTGAAATGTTGGCCTATGAAACATTTCTTTGTCGTCAATGAAATAATATATTTACGTTAATATCAAGAGTCGCGGTAGCGACTCGACGCCATTATAAAAGAAATTATATCTTATCTTCGAATAATGGGCAATTCTGTAAAATGTAGTGACATTGAATTAATGATAAATTTCCTTGAACCAAGAAACCGTTGTTAATTGATTTCCAAGAAATCAGTTTCGGGACACTAGAAGAAAAACCTAACCTATAAAATGACATGTCATTAATGGTCACTAATGTTTCATTGAATCAATGAAACCATTTTTTTGAATCAATGAAACCGTTTCTTTGAATCAATGAAACCGTTTCTTTGAATCAATGAAACCGTTTCTTTGAATCAATGAAACCGTTTCTTTGAATTAATGAAACCATTTCTTTGAATCAATGAAACCGTTTCGTTGAATCGATGAAACCGTTTCTTTGAATCAATGAAACCATTTCTGTGAATCAATGAAACCGTTTCGTTGAATCAATGAAACCATTTCTTTGAATCAATGAAACCCCTTCGTTGAATCGATGAAACCGTTTCTTTGAATCAATGAAACCGTTTCTATGAATCAATGAAACCATTTCTTTCAATCAATGAAACTGTTTCTTTGAATCGATGAAACCATTCCTATGAATCAATGAAACCGTTTCTTTAAATCAATGAAACTATTTCTTTGAATCAATGAAACGATTTTTTTAAATCAATGAAGCCGTTTCTTTGAATCAATGAAACCATTTCTTTGAATTAATGAAACCGTTTCTGTGAATCAATGAAACCGTTTCGTTGAATCAATGAAACCGTTTCTATGAATCAATGAAACCGTTTCTATGAATCAATGAAAACGTTTCTTTGAAATTCGAAGGCACAATTTCATTGAAAGCAAAGAAACGAAGTCAATGAAAAAACAAAAAAAATACAATTCACACATTTCTTTGGAATCAATGAAAACTTTTTTCTCGGCTTATGAGTTATCATACAAAACAAATCAGACGGTGCATCGGTAAATAGCGTGGGAAAAGTGGATTCGACTTGTAGCTTGATACAACTTTTAGATTCTTTTGGCCCATGGTAATCGTTCGGGCGAGGTCAGAAGAGCTGGAGGCAGCGACAGAGAAAACCGAGAGCCGGAAGTCGACGATCGTGCACAAAAAGTAATTTGGTAGCGCGCCGTAGAATCGAGCATTGCTGAATGTGCTGCTTTTTAAACCGCTTCTCAAATCTTCTCTTCTTTCTCTCCCTCTTATCACTGGTCGCATTGGGCTCCGCCCCTTGTCCCACACTTACTGCGGTACCATCGTCACTCCCGTTTCTTCAGAGCCTGCATTTTCATTCCACTCTATACTATATAGCAGCACAGCGCAGCTTTCGAAGCGTTTTTTATATCCTCGACATCGGACTCTGCCTCGGGCCTTTGCCGCCTCTTCGCCTCCTCGTCATAACGAACGCATTTCGCTGATCGCGAATAATTTCTTTCAAGAGTTCGTAGTCGAGAATCAGGGAACTGCCTCTTCTCTTCTATTTTATGACGACGTTCTTCTTCTTCTTCTTCATCATCCTCTTCTTCCCCCTTCTCCCCCTCTGTCACTCTTCTTTATATTTCCTCTGCTTCCAATTCGACTCTCAGAGCCACCGAAGAAACAACGAATTGGCAATGCATTCGCCGAGAGATTTCAAGCTCGCTCGATTCCAAACCCCTTAGAAAAGGAGTTTTCTCTATCTTGCAATTTCCATAGCTCATTATCGCCTTCTTTTCCATACGCCTGACAAATCCTCTCCCTTTGTTCGTTATCCTTCCCTTGGCTTGGGGATTGTAATACTTCCGAGCACATCGTACTATTCACGATGACCGATTGACGAACGAGCGTCAAGCGCTCTCAAACGCTGATGAAAATTAGCGTAGCTAACGAGGAAGCATTCGAGAATCTCATTACAATCCATTTCTTCCCTTTAATTTCTGTTGAATTATGAGAAAAATCTTAACGCCAAAAGAAAAAAACCCATTAAAGCAATAAAAACTAGATTTACATTATTCCAGAACGACATCATCCTTATTCTTTCCTACCCTATCTCGACCTATTATCAGCGCCACTTCCACAGAGTTAATTAATTCATCGCAATTACTCATCGCTTTATCGTCGACATCTTTGAACCGGGTAAAACACAAAGTTCGCGACAAAAAAAAACACTGTAGAAAATATTTATTTATTCAAATTGATTCTTCGTAGTCTTGACGACAAAGAAAGTTGGGTCAGTAGATCTCAACGTGGAAGGCGAAAGAAAGGCTTTCTAGAATAAAGTAGTGGAGCGGAACCAAGACTTTGTCGTCGCTCACGTCTTCTGGTCCAAATATTTTTGTTTTTTTTTTCTTATCTTCCTCGTTTCAACCCCTTTCTTCATTTCCACAGCATCCTCATCATCTACACTACACTACAGGACACCTTGTCGGATTTTTGTAGCCTCGAGTTGCCAGAGAATAAAAAGTACAGAGATTAGGATGGAAGACATGAAGGACGGTTGTCGGACGATGCAACGGGTGAACCTGAACAGGGTGTTTTTGGGGTAGGGTCCGAAGCTCTGCGTGTAGAGGTGCTGGAAAGAGTTTTGTATGCCGCTCGCACAACTTCGTGCCACTACACGTGACCAGCGTAGGCTCACCATTTCGTCTACTACAGTGCCTGGCCCTCTGTCCCTCATCCCTTTGCCCGACGAGAGTGAGTTTTTGAATGGCGTAACCCCATCGACGCCGGTTTCACAAGCCTTCCTCTTCCTCTCGTCCTCTCATTCCCTCGTGCACACTAAACTATCTCCGCTTTACCCCGAGAAATCAATATATCCTTTCACTCTTTCGTTTTACAATTCACGCAAATTCTTCCTCCAACCCTCCGGCCCCTCGAGACATTTAAATTATTCATGCACACGGTGTGATTCGAGAGGGAAAAAAAAGCAGAATAAAAAGCAGTTGCTACGTTTCGTGAATATTGAAATTCGTCGTGATTGACGGTCGAACTTGAGGACTTGGCGAAAGTCTGGAATTATGCCTGAGGTCAATGGCGAACATTGAAATAGAAACGTTTATTTTAGTGCCTACATTTTTTTACACGAACATTTAAATACAATAAATTTAAATACACTCGAAATCGTGTGTCGGTGCAGCGATCTTATTTAATACATATAATATATATAATCAGAATTCCCAAAAATTAAGAGATCTAACAAATTTTTCCAATAATTCCAAATCTTATCGAATCGGAAACTCTTTATAGATTTGACTCAAATTGATTACCAATTGTCCGTTAACATTCTTTCAATTATAAATTAGTATTTACCTTGATAACTTCAAATTTGCGAGGTCTGGAGCATTTCCAGACTTTAGAAAAAAATGTAAAGTCCCATCATTATATGGGGCTTTACATTTTTAGTAAAGCAGTACGACCTCTCTGCTCAATGAAATAAATACAGGATTTCCAATTCTGGAAACCTGGCATGGATTTTGCTAAAAGTAACAGTGAACAAAGAGGTCTGATTTACTTGACTGCAGAATTTCAATTCTCCCCGATCTCTTCGCTTATCATCTTATTCACGATTGTTCTGTTGATCCGCATGTAGTGACTCCGCGTACGCCTGGTTTTGTTGCTGCCATAGAGACTGCGTCGCACTTTGTCGTTCAACATATTAAGCCTAGTTTAATATTCGCAATTAACACATAATCCGGAAACCCCGAAATATTGTAAAGTCAACCAACTTGGGAATTCAAACCTCGCGCGCCCGATATGCTTGACAAAACTATCAGAATTGCAACTGTCAAAAGTGTTCAACACGAACGCGGTCTCGGTCTCGATCTGATCTCGCGCCAATTTGGACCAATCACAGCGCGAATAACGTGACAACAATGGACCAACTCGCAATTCGATAAAATCTCGCAACATTTTAGAGAAGGAACAGAAACAATATTCATACGTGTACACTGAGAAAAAAGTTTTCATTGATCCCAAAGAAATGAATGGATTGAATTTTTTTCATTGACTTTGAAGAAAATGTTTCTTTGCATTCAATTCAAGCATTTGAATTTCACAGAAAATATAATATTACCTTAAGGGGAGGGAGTCAGGTCAAAAAAATTAAATTTGGAAATTCAATATCATCCAAATCCTATTACGTATAAAAATGCCCAACGCACTATATTATTGGTGCTTGATGAAAGGATTTTTTTACTGTTGTCTGACTTGCATATGCTTTTCAATATTATCTTAAGCAAAGTTCTTAGGTTTTCCATTCTGCGCATGATTCAGATCAAACTACTAGGTAGATTGGAATGGTTGACGTCTCATTTTCTTCTTCATGAAAAGATACATCGGCTAAATGGAGCAAATGTTAATAAAAGGTAATATTTTTTAAGTGACATAATTATTAATAAATAAATTTTATGCTATTTTCGAAATCAGTGATTAACTTTGCTTCCAGAATGAAAAAAAAGTAGTTTGCTGCATTTAGCCGGTGTATCTTTTCAGGAAGAAGAAAATGAGACGTCAACCATTCCAATCTGCCTAGTAGTTTGATCTGAATCATGCGCAGAATGGAAAACCTAAGAACTTTGCTTAAGATAATATTGAAAAGTATATGCAAGTCAGACGACAGTAAAAAATCGTTTCATCGAGTACCAACAATATAGTGCGTTGGGCATTTTTATATGCAATAGGATTTAGATGATATTGAATTTCCAAAATCAATTTTTTGACCTGACTCCCTCCCATTAAGTATATTATTTCATTGATTTCAAAGAAATGTTTCATAGGTTGAGATTTTAATGAAGTTTCTTTGAACCAAGGAAACTTTTTCTCTCAGTATAATAGAGAAATTGACATTTATAATGAATCAATTGATACTGAGTGATACATTGATAATGAGTCAATATCTATAGATGAAGAGAATCGTTGAACGAAAGTATATTCCCGAAGAAATTAATCCTACGGTTAATGATTACGAGTTAGCGTAATAATGAAACGAGCGAGACGCATAAATATAAAAGAGACAGGGAGCCGTTCGTTACCCCCGTATATATTCACGGGAATTCAATGTGAAGGAAATACGAAAAGGGTGGAAAGAGCGTGAGAGTAAGAGAAAGGGGCAAAGTTTAGGCGCGCCGTTACCGTAGAGGCGTGGAAAATCGCTTGGTTACTCTTAGCCTACAGTATCGCCCACGCAGTTGGCATATCTACCGGGTCGAGCGTATTTTTCTTCATTAGCTGGTGGGGAAACTCGCGTTGGTAAACTGAAAACAATTATGCAAATTCACCGTCTCCACCTCCGTCTGTTACTCTCCCGTTTCTCGCACCCTCTCGCGCATTGTCTCCCGTTCATTCCCCGAGAGACCTCGCACCTTTCCGTTGCGCTCCGTTCCGGAGGGCGAAAAATCGAGGGTTGTCGTTGCTGCGTCGACTCGACGAAAGAGAGTCGCGATACGGTGCGTCCCAACGGTTTGCCAGAGCAGAATGAAAGAGCGAAAGTTATATTAGATAATAGTAGTCGAACAAAGAGAAACGGGATAACTTGAAAGAGACTAAAAAAAAAGGGAAGCCGAATCATATATTTCTAGCATTAAAATCGTTGAAGTAGATAATTCCTTGACACACAATTTACGACAAATAATTCACTCGGTACGATAATTAACTCGTCTGATTACAACCCTCATCAATAAAAATTTCATTTTTCACACTCGTATCGTAATATACTATTTTCTTTTTTTCTACAATTTTCCTACCTCCAATGTTACATTAACTCGCTTAAAAATTAAACGAGTATGAAGTTTCGTACAAAATAAAATACTATTTAATATGAATAAATGTTTAATTGTGCTAATAATATTTGTTTTGTGAAACTGTACAAATATTGTGACAATGAAAGGTGCAATTAATAGTTACATGGAGTATGACGAATTTTGAGTAGTAAATAAAGTTTTCGTGAGTTTGCGCCCAGATTGTGGTGCGAATATATACTCGAAAAACTACAATCTCGTTCGAAGAGACAGAGGGTTGTGCGGGAGAACTGCCCTCAGTAGTAGCACCACTAGCAGCAGCAGCAGCACCCAGTTAATTTCCTGCGGCTAATGAAAGCCTATACGAGTCTCGTGCCGAAACTGTGAAGCTGCTTATAGTAGGTACGAACGTGCGAGACTGCGGAACCGCTGTAGGTGGCTCACCCGAACTGCCACGAGTGAACCAATGACAATGGGTGGCCTGGATTGTCGGAGGGGTGGCATGCCAAGGGTATGTATAGGCAGACCAGGGAACCAGAGCTTTGACGGCGCGTTGAATGCTCTCACGCAGCCTCGAGCGATAGCAACCCCTCGTGAGCGACCAACACCCGATGCTTTCGGCGTCGACAAAAATCCGTTCATTCGATTCTTCCATTTCCTTCGTTTTCCACGCGGCCAGTCAATTTTATCTTCCATTATGGGAGCTCATCCGACCGCGCAAGATAGTACGCTCAGTCAAAATTCTTCACGTTTTTTCTATATCTCTTTGTTTAACTTCAAAATAACATGTTTATTTTAAAAACAGAACAAAACAGCCATTAATTATTCTGTAATCAGTTCATTAAACCATAAGAAGATACTAATTAAACGATGCATTTAAGGGTGATATATTTTGAAGAAAATCCAACTATGGAAGATCAGAGAAATATAAAAAACATTATTTTGTCATATTATTTGAAAGTTTGAAGAAAAAACTTGATATCTACTCAGGACGATAGGCGGGGAATTAAATAATAGTCTTTGTGACAATATCGAATTGGTACTCAATTAATAATTAAGCGATTGGTAATAAAAATTAAGCGATGCATTTATGGGTGATATATTTTGAAGAAAATCCAACTATGGAGGATTGGAGACATATAAAAAAATTATTTTGTAATATTATTTGAGGGTTTGAAGAAAAATCTTAATATCTAATCAAGACAATAGGCGGGAAATAAAATAATCGTCTTTATGACAATATCGGATTGGTACCAAAATAATAATTAAACGATTGGTAATAAAAATTAAACGACGCATTTATGGGTGATATATTTTGAAGAAAATCCAACTATAGAAGATTATACAAATATAAAAAAATATTATTTTGTTATATAATTTGAGGGTTTGAAGAAATAAAAAACTTAACATATACACAAGTCAATAGGCGGGAAATAAAATAATCGTCTTTGTGACTATATCGAATTGGTAATAAAATAATAATTGAACCATTGGTAATAAAAATTAAACGCTGCATTTATGAGTGATATATTTTGAAGAAAATCCAACTATTGAGTATTGGAGAAATATAAAAATATTATTTTGTTATATGATTTGAGGGTTTGAAGAAACAAACTTAATATACACACAAATCAATAGGCGGAAAATAAAATAGTCGCCTTTGTGACTTATATCGAATTAATACTCGACGTAGACACAAACACGATACAGACAATCCTAGTTAGCGGTCAAAATTCTTCAGGATTTTTCTATATCTCTTTGCTTAACATCAAAATCACATATTTATGTTAAAAACAGAGCATCGATTAATTATCCTGTAATCAGTTCATTACAACATAAAAAGATAAAAATTAAACGACTCATGTATGGTTAATAATATTTTGAAGAAAATCCAACTATGGAGAATTCGAGACATATCATAATATAATTTTGTAAAATTATTTGAGGATTTGAAGAAAAACCTTAATAATATCTAATCAAGTCAATAGGCGGAAAATAAAATAGTCGCCTTTGTGGCGTGTATCGAATTGGTACTCAACGTAGACACAAAGGCGATACAGACAGTCCTAGTTAGCCGTCAAAGCTCGTCTCGATCAATCGTGGCAATGTCCGTTATAGTGCGCTTTGGTATATCTATATTACACAAGTGTCAAGCTTGGGTCCGTCTGTGCATCGAGTGAGAATCTACCAGAGGGGTTTAACTAGACCGCTGTCAGAGCCAGATTTCCATCAAGGAAATTATGCCGCTTGATGTCATCGACGTTATAATAGCCTGTTAGCATAAATCACAACTTGGATAAAACGTTTGTGCAAAGTTTGAGGATCGTTGGAGCACGTGAAACTGTAGCAATGGCAAATAGGTGGCGACACATTGTGTGAAAAGATTTCCTATTAGCTCAAAGAGCCAGAAGTTACAGAACATAAACTGCGAACGCATTTATGTTTCACACCCTACGCCACGTCAAGTTCAGTCCACTTCTAGGCAGAACATGCTCACCTTCGCTATACCACACATGACCGTAGGTGGCTCAAGTCAAGACTAATCGAATTAACGTCGGCTGAGTCCTGCCGGCTTAATCGGAGCTAGGCCCGAAGAGTTCCTTCATGTTCTGTGTCTGCTCATGCTGAGGATCTGTCTGGCATATCAATTGTCAGCATATCAACTACAAAGTGGAGTTCTAGTTGCATCCTATCAAGGTCCATAATTCCTGATAAATTTTAACAATAATTCTGGTCATTTAATATTTAAACAGAATCGAAAATTAAGAATATTAATAGTTGGCATATCAATTGTCAGCATATCAACTAAAAAGTCGAGTTGTAGTTGCATCTAACCGAGTTCTATAGTTCCTGATAAATTTTTAACAATCATTCTGGTCATTTAATATAAAAGACGAAAATTAAATATATTAATAGTTGGCATATCAATTGTCAGCATATCAACTAAAAAGTGGAGTTCTAGTTGCATCCAACCAAATTCTATAGTTCCTGATAAATTTTAACAATAGTTCTAGTCATTTAATATAAAAGACGAAAATTAAAAATATTAATAGTTGGCATATCAATTGTCAGCATATCAACTAAAAAGTCGAGTTTTAGTTGCATCCAACCGAGTTCTATAGTTCCTGATAAATTTTAACAATCATTCTGGTCATTTAATATAAAAAAGACGAAAATTAAAAATATTAGTAGTTGGCATATCAATTGTCAGCATATCGACTAAAAAGTCGAGTTTTAGTTGCATCCAACCGAGTTCTATAGTTCCTGATAAATTTTAACAATAGTTCTGGTCATTTAATATAAAAAAGACGGAAATTAAAAATACTAATTAGTTGGCATATCAATTGTCAGCAAAAAGTGTAATTGTAATTGCATCCAACCGAGTTCTATAGTTCCTAATAAATTTTAACAATAGTTCTGGTCATTTAATATAAAAAAACGAAAATTAAGAATATTAATAGTTGGTATATCAACTAAAAAATGGAGTTCTAGTTGCATCGAACCGAGTTTTATAGTTCCTGATAATTTTTATCAATAGTTCTGGTCATTTAATATAAAAGACGAAAATTAAAAATATTAATAGTTATAGCATATCAATTGACAGCATATGAAGTAAAAAGTGGAGTTTTAGTTGCATCCAACCGAATTCTATAGATCCTGCTACATTTTAACAATAATTCTGGTCATTTCATTTTAAAAAAACGAACATTAAAAATATTATATGCCAACATAGAACTCAACTCCATTCCGTCGAGACGCTCATGCATAAATCCTTAAAAGAATCTATCAATTAAACAACAATTAGACATCAACAACGTTCATTTCCATTAAAATACAATCCGGGAATTCTATGAATATGAAATATCTTCTAGTATTAAACGCAACGTAATTTTGCTTTTTTAATTTAACGAGGTTATACCTAGTGAATAATTCAGGCACATCTCTGGACGTAGTGAATTAATATAACAACTGGAAAAATACTGAATTTAATTTTCTAACTTTTTTTTATATGCTTAATTATTATTATTATTTCTCTTTCTCACGATACATATACACTGTAGTACCTAATACCTAAAACTCTATATTGCAATGGGAATGAATCTTACTATATAATCAATGAGATTGGGAAATATTTAGAGGTTGCGAATGAGTTTTTCACTTTTCACTTTTCTATTATTTTTTATTATTCCTTACTATAAAAAGTATTTAAAATATGAAAGAATTTCAATGAACTCGAAGACGTTATAGCGCCTAATAAAAAAATTTCAGACCTTCTAACTAAAACAAAATGTAGAGTTTCACGAAAATGGCTAAGTGGAAAGAATAATAGGGTAGCGATTTTGGCTTGCACTTGATTTATTTAAATTGAAGCAAACTTTTGAAGCTGTAAATTGAAGCAAAATTAAACAGAACGTTGAGATATCATTTTTTATTACGCAGTTGTAAAGTTGGAGCGGCAAAATTAGAAACTTTCAGAATACACACCCCCTTCAATCTACAGTCTTATAAAATGTAGACAATGAAATGATATTGCTAGAATTCTCTTAATTTCGAGCAAAAGAAAAAAAATAAATAAATCTGTGAGTACGAAGAAAAATTGCCCCGTTGAAAATTGCGAATTTTCGTGATTTTAAGTTTTCGGATATCCCCGAAGTATCGATGACTCTGCTCGTTCTTAATAACGTCAAAGTTCAGAAAGCGCGAGATACCTTTCGATTCACTTTTTGTCCGTCGTTGCTTTTCTATAAGATACAATCCATCCTGGTGAGTTGCGGCGATACAAAGCGATCATAGGTCCTAGGAACGATCCATCTTCGGGGTATCATATAGCACGCATGCTATCGGTCGTTGATGCTCACAACAATGGTACATCGTTCCTTTTGGTCACGCCGACTCAGCGACGTCGCGTGGATGAGAGAAGCTGCGCCCTCGAAGGACGAGACTCGCGTGTTGTGTTGCTGCTGCTGATGCCTTCCTTGCCTTCCTGCCTAGCTGCAGGGGATGAACTGGCCAAATGTATCGTGGACCTGAGACGACCCGTGCTCGAAACCGCCGCTGCTGCTAAAGCTGAGCTAGTGTGGAAGGGTGAATGGGGATGAAGGGTGGGTGGTTGAAAAGGGGCTGTAGGTGGTTGGCACCCAGGCGAAGCAAAGGGAGCCCAGCGTGTTCTCCACGGTATTCAATGGTCACGCTCAATGCTCGGATTGACAATGCCTTGAGCCTAATTACATTCCGGCCTAGCACCGCGAGCGTGCTACCCGCTTTGTTCGCTGCTACGTTACCATATACGTTCCTGTAACTACTACTACTACTACTATTACTACTACTACTGCTACTACTACGGCTGCTTCCTACGCTTTTGTTTGGTCTGCCTCCATTTTGCATCCAAGTCGTACGTAGTCGTCCAAAAGTTCAGAAATATCGAGGCTTCGACTCTCCTTTCTAACCCTAAGTGGGTTGCTAACCCTGACCCTGACTAGTGAACCACTCCAAAGTAGAGAAGAAGAAGGGCGATGAGCGAGACCATCGAAAAACAATTATTTGGGAAGCTAAGTGGCCTGAATGGCACTCGAATTGTACGAGAACCAGAAACGTATATGGTTCAAAGCAGCACGCCTTTATATACTTTGCGTTCACCCCTTTCGCCACTTCAATATCAACTCGAACGAACCCCTTTGCTTCGACTTACTCTTATTAACTCGATGCTCATGGTAGGCGATCATTCGATTCGCAAGCAAATTACAAATATTTGCCAATTAAATTGTATATTCCCGTGAGTTGGGTTAACAAAACAATTTCATAAATGGTAGTCTATTTTTGTATAAGTCTTCATGGTGGATGAACCGTTACAATACATTGAAGAATAAATGCCTACCATTGGTGCACTTTGCCGCAACGATTTCGTGCCAAAAAATAACTTTATCGATTTCCCCGAGCTGGCAATTCTTCATTAAAGTGTCTCGCCATTACGAAAAAAAAAAAACTGTAAATTACCACGAAAACCGGTAGGAAATTGGTCATGTCAGTTAATACTAAAACCACATAATCCAGATGCTTTATAAGCGCATTCGGGACAACGAGGTGAGCGAGACTGGAGCTTATCGGAAAAGCTTGTTCTGGTTTGGTGCGCAGTGTGTCACAGCATCGGCAACCGTAGCTTTATATATTAAGCCCGGAAGCAGGAATCTAGCAGCCGAAAACTGCGAGGAGGGGTAGGGAAAAAAAATGCGGTTAGACACCCGAAGAATCCGATGTGTAGGGGGTGTCCACCCCTAGTCGAGCACCGCCGCAGCGTCATCCATCTAGCAGGTCGTATGCGACGTATGCGGCTGCTGCAGCTTCGGGTCGTGTCTACTCGATCCTCTTCACAATATTAAGCCCTTTTATTAATGGTCCCGCGCGAGCGGTATCACGTAATGGTCCCGCGATCGATTAATCGAAATTCGATACTGCGTCGACTCTCTCTCGCTCTCAATACCCGTTCTGTTTGGGGAGAGGAATACTAACTAAGAAACGAAACACAGTTATTGGCCATTCCGCACAGTCTCTTGGCCGTTTGCAGTGAATTACCAATATAATGGCAAAGACATCGTTTCTATTGGATGCAACTCTACATGTCATGAGATTTTTATACGGTAGAGTAAAGCCTGTTGAGTTGATGTTCTGGGTTCTCTTTCGCCCTCTGCGCAAAAACGGAAGTATGAAAACAGCATTTTTTTTTATATGAAATGAGTGTTGGATTATGTGTGCCAGGACTGGCGTATTGGAATGAGACATACCGAATAATTTCCAATGCAAATAAAGAAAGTATTAAAAGAGTATTAAAAACAGTGTAAAAAGTTAAAAGCTTTAAGTATGATCTGTTGGAATGAATAATCCTGAAGGGTATTAGATTGAATTATTATTTTTCGGGGGCCAGGTAAAAATTTCTATAGTTTTCGGTTTCCGAGTTAAAATTCCCATAATTTTCGGTGTCCAGGTCAAAATTTCTATAGTTTTCGGTGTCCAGATTAAAATTTCCATAGTTTTCGGTGGCCAGGTCAAAATTTCCATAGTTTTCGGTGTCCAGATCAAAATTTCTATAGTTTTCGGTGTCCAGATAAAAATTTCCATAGTTTTCGGTGTCCAGATGAAAATTTCTATAGTTTTCGTTGTCCAGATCAAAATATCTATAGTTTTCGGTAGCCAGGTCAAAATTTCCATAGTTTTCGGTGTCCAGGTCAAAAGTCTCATGGTTTTCGGTGTGTAGGTTGAAATTTCCATGATTTTCAGTGTCCAGGTCGATATCTCTATCGACTTCAGGATCCAGGTCGATGTCTCCATGGCTTTTGGTGTCCTAGTTGATATATTTATGGCTTTAGGCGTCCAGTTCGATATTTCCATGGTTTTCAGTGTCCAGGTCGAAATTTCCATGGTTTTTGATTCACAGATCGATATTGGTCTCGACATTTAAAAAAACCATGGGGGGTATATTTAAAACTGTGAAAACATCGAACTAAACACCTAACACTATGGAGCGATCGATCTAGCCAACTCTAACTATGGAAACCAAAAACCATGAAAATATCGATTTGGACACCGAAAACCATGGAGATATCAACCTGGACACCAAAAACCATGGAAATTTGACCTGGACACCAAAATCCATGGAAATTAGACCTGGACACCAAAAACCATGGAAATTTGACCTGGACACCAAAAACAATGGAAATTTGACCTGGACACCAAAAACCATGGAAATTTGACCTGGACACCAAAAACCATGGAAATTTGACCTGGACACCAAAAATCATGGAAACTTGACCTGGACACTGAGAGCCATGGAGATATCGACTTGGACCCTAAATACTAATAATTTGGTCTAATACTTTTTACTATTATTTAGTCCAATAAATCATACTTACTGTTTACACTATTTTCAATACTGTTTAAATACTCTCTTTATTTGACCACCGTGGTCGCAAGTCATAGAGGTACCTCTATGACCACAGTGCTTTACACGTGAATTTGTGTTCAGGTGAATAGTAGTAAAGCTGCAGTGATGTGATTGCAGGGTGAACAGATCGAAAGCCAGTTTCGTGCAGGGTTGCAGGCTTTCAACAAAGACAGACCACGAGCCGAAAAGCATGATAGAAGAGCCACCGAGTGAAAGGGAGAGCGATATGGAAGTGGAAGGAGAGGCCACTGAGCAGCATGCGGGGCTCTTAAACTTCCTGCGCCCAACGCTCGTAATAAACTTAATGATGTCGTAAACGTCGCTCGGTTATACGTGCTGGAGCAGGCCACTATGTATTTGTATGTGTTTGTGTGTATATGTACCGGCCACTTTTGTCGTTCACTCGGCCGGGTGGCAATCGCGTCGAGCCGCCCTTGATGCTGCAACCACGGAGCGATGTCGTCACCGCCGGACCATTTTGTAACGTCCACCCACTTACTACCAATGAGAGAAAGCTCGACTAACTTTTATGGACGCACGTGACCGCTATGCTCTCTTGACTTTTTGACGCTAGTTTTCTGTCCCATGGCTGTCTTACTTTATTTTCTCTTCCCCTTTTTTCTTACATTATTACCTCCATTTTATAACAACTGCTCGACAATACAAGTGTTATTTATAAACGAACAAGATTTTTACCGTGTTCGTTTAGCTAGGGGAGAGCGGGGCACAATGGCACACCTCGTAAAAATGGCACCAGCGTACGCTGAAATCGTAAAAGAATTATGTTACGGTTTAAGTACCATGATACTAATGTCACGATATTTTTGACATTAAATTAATAGAATATAAACACCTATTGTTTTTTACATTGAATACTTAACTCATTTTATATTTTTTTTAAATTACATTGGGCGCAGGATTCACAAATATATTCGACGATATCCTCATCGACATCAGCACACGAAAAGTGTGCCCATTTTTCACACGTGTTGCAACGTATCCATGACTCCGTCGATTGTTAATACAAGCAAGCCACTGCAAAACTGGCGCAAATGAGTTTTATTCTTTTTGCTTCCTCATAGAGGAAGCTTTATTTTCATGAACATTTTTTTTTTTTCGAGATTTTCATGTCAGTACACTCAGAATGGGCCAAAACGTCGAGAAAAGTAATTGAGAAAAAATGTCTATGTGTGTGTGTGTGTGTGTGTATTTGTGTGTTATACGATCGAAAAATGTAAACCTTTATAACTCGGGAATGCCTTGAGATATCAAGCTGAAATTTGGACCATAGATAGAGGGATCAAGCCTCATCGTTCATACAGATTTTTGTTAAAATCCACTTCATTGTTAAATTATTTCGCGTTTTTGAATTTTTTGAAAAATGTCTGTTTACGCAATAACTCTTTCAATTTTCGAGATATTGATCTTAAAATTGGTATGAATTTGAGTTTTCATACGCCAGTCATCGCTATTGAATTTGGTTAAGATCGGTTGAACCGTTAAAATTTTATGATGTTTTGAATTTTTCAAAAAATTGACATTATCGCTCTATTGTAACTTTTGCAAAACTTAAGATAGCGAGCTCAAATTTTGTATATAAATGATACAATATTCAGCCATTATATATGTATAATTTAGTGACGAACGGTATGAAATTTTTGATTTTATGGAATGTTGAATTATTTTTAAAAATATACATTATCACATTCACTTTCGGAAACGCTCTAATAATCACGAAATAACGTAATAACGAAATAGAAAAAGCGAATCCACAACATGTATATTTATCTAATTAAAACAAGGATGCAAAGTAGAACCTTGCACATTGCTTCCTCATTATTTTTCGCCTTTTATAAAGCTTCCTCTATGAGGAAGCCAAAAATTGAATAACATACTTCCTCATAGAGGTAGCTTTGTAAGAAGCGAAAAATAATGAGGAAGCAATGTGCAAGGTTCTACTTTGCATCCTTGTTTTTCAATAATTTGGGGCTTTGTCATTATTAATATTGTTCTTTATGATATGAAGAACATTTGTGTAAATTGCTGTGTGTCGAAGTACTAATTTATTCCGCCGCGAGCATTGAGTCGAGTAAAAATGTGAAAAACTAGGCGTTTTTTAATTTGTAAAAATATATTTGTACATTAATAAGACTGCGGGATGTCGCATGTCAATGTATGAATTTTTGTTTTCATGTGTCATATTTTACTCCTCTTGTAAAATGCCCCATCTCTCTCCTTCGTTATACTATCTTTGAATTGCGCTTTACCGCAGAGATCGATTTGTAGATATTAATAGCGGTGCTAAAGAATCCAGAGGCGTTTTTCCGTTACCCAAAACCCCACAACCTCATTCGATTTAAAACCCTTCGCTAAGAATAGTCTCTCCACTCTTTTATCGGTTTTATATACTCGATATATGTTGATAAAGTAAAAAAAAAATCGAAATGCGTAACTCGAGGCTGGGTTTACCAATATCCGATTATTTCATAAATTTCTACTGTTGGTCAATGCTAACAATTCATCGAATGAAAAATAACGAAAAATTGTAGCAACGGAATGGGGAAAAAATAGGGTTGCTGTCGGAATTTTTTGAAATTTCACAACCACTATATTACAAATTTCAACAGCTTAATTGAAAACCCGTGTGCTCGGAATTTACAACTCGATGTTACACGCATTCAATGATGTGGCTATTGAAAAGCAATATTGCTGTACCGTTTTCAAATAGATTTTTTTTTACTCAATTCTATTTCGAGGACGACGTACAGACATTGGACATTTTTTTATTGAAAAATAATTTTTTTATCGAACTCCTCATGCAAAATGTAATTAAGGGCACTCAGCCTAAATTTAAAAAATACATATATATATTTAAATTTATTTGGTATTTCGATTCTATGTTATGAGTACTACGTACTAACCAAATTATAGAATGGAATTCGAAAAAATAAAAAAGTTGCAGACACTCGAATGATTTAGTGAGAATTGAATTTAGTGAGTTTTTTTTTAAATAAATGAAGATTCCAATACACATTTGAATTCATAGCTTTGTTATAAAGACTTGTAATAAAAATTCCTATACTCATTATGAAATTATCTTCCTCACAAACAAAGTAAGACATCGGAAGCTCAAATCTATTCACTGGTTTGATTTGAAATCTTTGACAAGTGACAAATTTAACATTTCATCTCACGCCATTCGGATGTATCATATGCCTGTACAAAATTGCAATATTATATTACTTGATACGTACTTTATGAGGTTTAAAATATAATATTTTTTAGAAAGAATAGAACAACAATAAAAATATTTTCTGATGACTTTTTTTATGTGAACAGGTTTTCTTACTCAAAGTTTTATCCAAAGTTAAAGAGTTTGTTAACAGTTAACAAATCTTGGTTAAATATGGCGAAATGAACCATTTGGTTATTCTTATTGAATCTCACTTGAGCTAAATAAAATGTGCTTGTCGCAAATGAAGCTCGCTGACATTTGTTAATAGTTAACAAATCTTATTTGGCTCAAGTGAGATTCAATAAGAATAACTAAATGGTTCATTTCGCCATATTTAACCAAGATTTTTTAATTGTTAACAAACTCTTCTCTCAGTGTACTCTGTTCGTTGAACAGTTGAATATTTGACTGTCGAGTCTCTGCAAAATCTTATTAGCCTCAATGAAGCGTAAAAATAAAAATATAATTTTCCCCTTTATACGATAAAAATAACTGACTTCAGCTTCTTCATATAAATGGTATTAATTACGCCCTCTACGTGTTCGTCCGCTCAAGAGTTACAGCTTTTAAATTCATCGCTCGAAGCTTCGACCTTAGTCGGTAAAGCATAGTTTTCCCTGCTTTTAAGTTAAGGCTCAATGTTGATGGAAATGGTAGGAGTGCGAGAGATATAGCGCAAATCGCGTGAGTTAAAGAGAGAAAGACATTTGAGCCGCTTCCCCTTAATGCTCGACTGCGGTAACTCAACGCTTCCGGTCTCGTGATTCGTTATACCAGTTCAGATACACACTAATATTCCTGGTATATGGTGGTCTGAATGAGAAACGATATAGAAAGGCGGATCCGCTGTCGATGTTGCTGACGTTTCGAAAGCCACCCTCACCAACCTGCCTATCCTCTCGATCTGCGCTCATCATCTTCTCTTATCCCTTCAAATTCTCTCATCCGAACTCTCTATTCTTTTCATTTCATCTCGACTCTGCGAAAACAATAGGCTATCTCTTCAAGTACACGAGAGCGTTCAGGTACATTAATTTAATTGCAAAGTTATATGTACACGTCACATACTTTATGTACCGTGTTTATGTACCGTACATAACAATATGGTTTTTTGCCGCGCTACGCATCAACCTTTTTGCTCCTTGTTATAAAAATTAAGTTTGCAAATGAAAGCCAGGCTTGAATAAAATTACCTACAGCGTTTTTAATAATTAAAAAAAATCTATGAATACAGAAAAAAATTATAGTCATAGTACAAATGTATGGTAATTTCTATCAAATCGTTCTCATGGTTAGATTTAATTCTTTTTTTTTTGCGGCGCTAATCATCAACCTTTTTGCTCCTTGTTATAAAAATTGAGTTTGCAAATGAAAGCCAGGCTTAAATAAAATTACCTACAGCATTTTAAATAATTAAAAAAAAATGTATTTATACAGAAAAAAAAATTATATTCATAGTACAAATGTATGGTAATTTCTATCAAATCTTTCTCGTGGTTAGATTTAATATTTTTTTTATTGCAGCGCTACTCATTAATTTTTTTGCTCCTTGTTATAAAAATTAAGAAAGCCAGGCTTAAATAAAATTACCTACAGAATTTTAAATTATTTGTAAAAAATTTATTTATTCATGCAGAAAAAATAATTATATTCATAGTACAAATGTATGGTAATTTCTATCAAATTCTTCTCGTGGCTATATTTAATAATTGGGATCAGATTAAAATCATCCGGACGCGATAGGATTTTTTTTTTGCTCGGAAAGAAATCATCCTGGATTCCTGAATGTCCCATGGGTAAAATCGACCTCACGTCATATTCCAGAAGATAAAACTTGGTGAACGACGATACATCCTTGACAATTACCATCGCACGCGTATCCCCACCAAAGATACTGCGGTTCCACACCGTGCCAAGTTTCCCCATAAATCCGCCAATATTTTTATGTGAGAACTTTTCCACCGGGACTTTTCTCCGCGTGCACCTCGAGAGCTATAACATCGTGGGTATAAAAGCCTCGTGGTACATCCTAGCCGCTTGCTGAATATATGCATAGCGGGTGACTAACGTTCACCAACGCCTAGACCGATTTACGACTAGCCTAATCCAATTTCGTTTTTTCTCTGTTACTTTTTCGAATTTTGACAGTTTTTGAGATTGCATTAAGTACGAACGAACTTCCCTTACTACAACTGTAGTAGGTGAAGTAAAAAAATAAAATCTGCGTTTAGGCTACGAAAATTTGATCGAGAAAGACCATTTTTCATGGATAAAGTTGAATATTCTGACGTCGACGTCGAGGAGGCTGTCTGCGTTCGGGTGAAATCGTCGATAGCACGATGCGGCAGAGGAATCTTGAAGGGTGGATAGGAAGGGTGAAAAAGTGTGAGCAGGAACGGGGCGGGGGAAGCTGACGCTTCCGTTACTCGTTCGATCGAAAGACGCCTATTGAAACGGGCGCGAGCTTTAAGCTTGCAGGAAATTGCATAAAATTGAAAAGACGAGAGCAGCTAAGGTCTTCCGTCCCGCTTGGTTCCCCTTCATCTTCTTCGGCAGGTCGAGAATAAAAACTCTGACGACGACTGTGGGGTTGGGGAGGTGAAAAGCTGTCGACACGTTTGATTGGCTCATTGCCGAAGGCTTAAATCGCTTAATGACTTTGCAGGGGATTGGATTTACAGGGTAGGGATAAGAAAGATACGGAAATGAGCTGTAATAAAAAGTTTTTAAGACAAAACAACTAATTCGCATATTATCAAATCTATGCAGAGTTGTAAATGCCTAATACTTATAGAAATAATGATGATGATACGATTAACTCTATAATTATTATTTTATAATAATAACATGTAGCGATTGTAATCCGATGATTAAACTTTGGAATGGCTGCAAAAATTATTATTTTTCAATAAAAATTCACGGTAATCCTTCTGAAAAAATGGAAAAAAATAAGTAATGCATTAAGAAAGTAATGCATTACTTATGTCTTACATTTTTTCCACTATTTCTTGCAATATTAAAGCGAAAATTAGCTTTTTTCAGCTATTCAAATGTTTACACTCTATTTTATAATCACTACATATTATTATTATGAAATCATAATTGCAAAACAAATTGTACTGTAAACTATATCTCATGAATTAATGGGGATTTACAACTCGAATCTATGTATAGTACAGTGAATCTCATTAAGGTAGTTATTTTACTACGTGCTAGTCAAATCACTGCTAATTTTTTAATTGCATTTCTATAAATATTGATAGTTCTGTCGTCTGTTCCGAAGAGTGGCTTGTACATCAGCGTGTGTTTTGATAAGTAAATAATCCACAGACACATTTTAAAAATGAAGTATATCAGAAAAAAACCATAATATTGCCTCGATTATATAGAGCAATAGCGAATTTTGTCTATTGGAAGATAATCGGATTAAAATTATGATTTTTCCTAATATAAAACTCGATGCCAAAAACAGTTTATCGGACAATTATAAATGTCAGTGTTTTTTCGTTTTAATCCATATCTGCGATTATATCTATATATTAAAAAATATGTAGATGAATAAATCACTCTTCAAAACCGTCAATCGAATAACCACAATTGTTTAAAAAATTTTTGAAAAATTTTCACTGTTTTGACTACACTGTAAAAAAAATCTACTCGAAATTTAATGTACTTTTATTGGAAGTTTTTATGCATAAACTAGTAGGGGAGATGGGGGCAAAACGGGCATCACGACTGAAAATGACAATTGGGGGCAAAACGGGCATCGTTTCAACTTTTTCGAACACGACTTTTTTTTTTCAATTTCCTGACATTTCTTACTTGAAAATTTCGGAAAATAATTGGTGATGTCAATAAAACAGGCAGGGCGGCAAAACAGGCATCTCGGCTAAATATAAGTGTCGGGGTCAAAATTGGCACCAAATCATAAAATGAGAATTTCGTTCTAATTGATTTCTTTATGATATACCGACTTTTTTTTCAAAGAATTAATTTGATTATAAAATTTTTGAAAAATTAATTTGACTATATTTTTTTTCTTTGCTCAACAAAGTATAGAAAAAAAGTTCTGAACGGATGGTTAAAAAAATTCTGATCTGATGAAGATAATCAATTTTTTTTCATCACCAATTTGACGTATTTTCCGTACATTCCCTATCTAAGGAACGTAAAAAACTCAGACAAATCGTTTTTACAAAAGTTGAAACGGAGCCCGTTTTACCCCCAATCCCAATTTTTAATGGACCTGCCCGTTTTGCCCCCCTGCCCGTTTTGCCCCCATCTCCCCTATATTAAATTTAACATACAAGTGTAATGTAAAATAAATGTATGGTACAGCACATTCAATAATTTACTTTAATTTTACAATAAAAGTACATGAATTTTATACCACAATTGTATATTAAATTTCGTTTACGAGTTTATGCATAAAAACTTCCAGTCTTTTCTAACAGTGTAGCACGTAGCGACTACCTTAAAGTACGACAAAATACCAAGAGTAAAGTAAAATATTTTTGCTAGAATTTCTGGGTACTTTTTATAAATATCGTCGTTGATTTTCGACTACCATAAAAATGTAGTAGTTGATAGCACAAAATGAAGAAAGATGGTCAAAGAAAGATAAAAGTTAGTAAAACCCGTTCCCAATCCTCGCCTTCAACTTTTAAACTATCAATCCAGTGGACGGATGTCCGTCACGTGGCTCGGTGAACATCGCCACAATAAAGGCAAAAAAACGAGATCTGGCCGAGTAGACCCAAAAGAGTAGAGCACGAAGGAAGCCAGTAGGAAAAACAAAACGAAAACCAACACGAATGAGAAGAAAAAGAAGAAGCAGGGAGAAAATAAGAGAAGCGAAAGAAACAAAAAAAAAAAAAATAAGATGCCGTGAGCGTCTCAACGTTCTATCTCTCCTTATCTACTCTATCTATCTCTCCTCATTCTGTCGCGTACCTCTTGGCGTAAAACTTGTACCGAAGCGTGAGCAAAGTCGAGAGTCCCTTTCGAGTGTCGACCGCCGGCTTTGCTTGTCTCCTCGACTTTCTCTATTTCTCTATCTACCCTCTCATTTCTCGATTTCGTCGCTGACCTCTTCTATTCCTCTACCTTCTTATCTCTCTTTCCTTCGCTTCTCTTTGCTTTTACCAGCTCGATCCCTCTTCGACGTTGCAGCAGAGGAGCACCACCTCGTCTTTGCCTACTGCCAACGTCTGGCAATCCCCTAATGCAACGGTCTTTCTTCCCTTTTTCTTCCTCCCTCCATATTCCATCTCTCCTTTTCTATCAGCCCATTTCTCTGTGTGTACGTGCGACAGATTCACAAAAGTCACTGTACGAATGAGTCGACCGAGTCAGAGTGACCTTCGACGAAAGTACGAGGCAAGATGAGAGAATAGAAGAGAAAAGCACTGCTGCTTGCTCAGGTCTAGATGCTACGGAGCTCCTTGCGTGTTATACCATCGGATCCTTTAATTAGGGAAAAGCACCATCCGTGCGAGAATGTCTACGACTCTCATTCTCCGTCTCCGTCGCCTGTGAAACCCCCTATCCGAGAGACTTAATTAATCTTCGCCGAATGCACCTTATATCTCGGCACTACCGGCGTTAATTAGTCCGATGTTACTGCTGGCGAGCGTTTAAACAGATACATGACTCGACGACAGTTACTATGCTATCCAATATGTTGCTGATTTAATCAACGCTTTTATTATACCCTAAAAAAAAATCCTCCGCACATGACGCGAATAAAATAATTTTAATACAAGTCTAATAGACATTTATTACGTTAAAATTAATTCTTATCAATTTTCTATAAATTCTATAATTTCTATTAATTTGTTTTTCATTTTTCAATAGATATAATATTAATTTATGCATTTTCTTCATTTACCTCCATTTTACGAAATTTTATTTTATCAATGTATCCATAGTATTGGATACGAATCTTGCATTGATAATTATTCGCTACGTTGATCCGTCGTTTTTCTAATATATTTGACCTACACAGCGCTTCATGACGTTTCAATAAAGTGTTGAGGGAAAGTTTCGGGTCGCGCACCTATATACAAGTGAAGTATGCCGGCGGTCTCCGTCGAGCGACGTTAAAGGTAGCCCAACGGAGCTTACCGCATGGAACCACACAGTATTGGAGCGTAGGGCACATAAAACTCTGGCTGTACCTCTTGCGGGCAAAGCGAATGCGTCCGCGTCCACGCCCGATATTTATGTAGTGCCGTAGCGCGCTGCTCCATGTTTATGGTTTTTGCTGTGCAGCACCAGTCCAACCACCCGGAATAGAGGCATGCAAAGAACGCCGTAAAACGGGGTCCGGTGATGGTGGTAGTGGTGGTGCGTTACCGAAGAATAAACGGCCTATGGGCGGTCGCATAAATTCGGATACACTGCTCTGCCGAGCCTCTAGCTTTTCTCTGCAGTCTCCGGCCACCGTGTGAAACCATGAACCAGCCCCAACTTACGACTGCAAAATCGTCAGTAGCGAACTTTTTAGACAGAGACTTATGCGCAAGCTGAATCACACTCCCCGACAATCTGTCTGCGCTCTCATACAGACTCTTTTAGCCGTTGTGGAGATAGAGTTAATGGCTTTTTTCCGAATTCGCTAAAAAGAAAAGTAAGGCGGGAGAAAAAGTAACGCAGCGGGAGGAAAAGCAGCGTGGCGAGGGAAAAACTAACGCAACGGGAGGAAAAGTAACCCGGTGGGAGGAAAAGTAACGCGGCGAGGGGAAAACTAACGCGGCGGGAGGAAAAGTAATGCGGCGGGAGGAAAAGAAACGCAATGGGAAGAAAAGTGACGCAGCGGGAGGAAAAGTAACGCAGCGGGAGGGAAAGTAACGCGGCGGGAGGAAAAGTAGCGCGGCGAGGGGAAAACTAACGCGGCGGGAGGGAAAGTAATCCGGTGGGAGGAAAAGTAACACGGCGAGGGAAAAACTAACGTGGCGGGATGAAAAGTAATGCACCGGGAAGAAAAGAAACGCAGCGGGAGGGAAAGTAACGCAGCGGGAGAAAAAGTAGCGCGGCGAGGGGAAAACGAACACGGCGGAAGGAAAAGTAGCGCGGCGAGGGGAAAACTAACGCGGCGGAAGGAAAAGTAATCCGGTGGGAGGAAAAGTAACACGGCGAGGGAAAAACTAACGCGGCGGGAGGAAAAGTAACGCAGCGGGAAGAAAAGAAACGCAATGGGAGGAAAAGTGACGCAGCGGGAGGAAAAGCAACGCAGCGGGAGGAAAAGTAACGCAACGGGAGGGAAAGTGACGCAGCGGGAGGAAAAGTAACGCAGCGGGAGGAAAAGTAACGCAGCGGGAGGAAAAGTAACGCAGCGGTAGGAAAAGTAATGCAGCGGGAGGAAAAGTAATGCAGAGTTAAAAATATATTTTTAACAACTTGATAGATCTGGGATATTTTGTAATTGCACAAGATTCTATTGAATGGAAAGCAGGAAATATTTTCAAGGAGACAGATTTTCATCTGTGGTTCAAGTCTACCTCGCAGATACGGATCAACAAGAGTATAGAGTACTTTAAAGTGGGAACTTCTGTGCTGATCGGTCTTGCCCAGCACTCTCCTGCTCTCGCGACTTTTCTTCTTGCATCTTCCACAGGGACGTGACTTATCGCTCACGTTCTTTCCGAGTGTCACTTTACAGAAGAAGAGGCCGACGTCGCTTGCTGTCAAGTGTAAAACTGGCAAAGAACTCTCTGTCGCCTCATGTACTCTGAAGCGAGCACTCAAAGTCGATATCTACCCTTTCATATATCGATCTGAACTCAAGTCTGCCTTCCGCTTGCCAAGACAATAAACCACTTTCTTTATCTTCGTTTTCTCACAATTGCACTGAAATATACATCAACAAGAAAAAGTGAACTTCGCTTAATCAGTTTTCCTCATCATCAATACAAATTTCACCAGAACATTGCAACTATTTTTATAATAATGATAAATATTTCTGTATTATTTTTTTTGTTATAAATATTACTACTTGAAAAGTGCAGTTGTCACTATTTAATAGTTATATAAATTTTATACATGAAGTATTCCTGGCCAACTCAGGCAACTCACAGTGTTTTTTTTTTAATGGCTTAAAAATCGACGCGAACGTTTGCCCACTCTGGATCATAGCTCAAAAATGTTGATATCCAATACAGAATATTTAAGAATAATTTCGAATTTTTAAATTGGGCGCAATATTTTTATTTAAAAAATTAATAAAAAAAGAACTTTCAGTACAAAAAATCTGAAAAAAAATTTTAAGTGTTTTTCAAGCATATAGAATAGTATAAAAAATTATGGAGCAAAAGTCAGAGTTGAACGCTTACTAAGTTGGGGAATACCTCATATATTATTGTATACACTATCTTCTAAAAAATACCTTTAATGTCCTAAATATATCTTTCAATACAAATTTGAAATGAACCAATATTACGCAGGAAAAAAATGCCATATCCCGTGTATATGTTGGAATAAGCTTTATTTTCATGCGGGTTATGTGCCCATGTGAAAACATATAGGAAGGAGCACTGAGAGAAAATTATGGTATTAGTAACTATAAAATGACAACTATTAATTTATGGTTGGTACAACAATTTTTTTATAGTTGACACAACTATCAAATAGTTACTATAACTAGCAAATAGTTACCATAACTATTTTGGTAGTTATCGTAACTATAAAAATAGTTGCATGTAATAAAAATGAATAGTTGTCACTTTATATTCATTTTTCATGTTGCGACTTATTCTCGGTCAATATTTAACGATGGAATTTTTTTGCGAAGCACATCTCGGGTCTGAGACAGTGATCGCTAGATTCAAAGCGCGCGAAACCGAAGCCTAATTCAAATTTCGCTAATACGAATCCTTTACAAATATCGACTGTAGCTGCTTAATAAATTAAATTAATTCATCAAGCAGCCACAATCGACAATTTTTAATCTCAAACAAATTGTGAAAAAAATTCCGCCACGACCCGGGTTCGAACCGGGAACACCCAGAATTCTAGCCTGGTGCGTTACCAATTACGCCACCGTGGCCCTGGCAGAACTCGATTCACAATCGTTTATTTATAGTCAATGTTTTAAACGTAGTATGTTATGGGCAGCGACCGTGTATTGTTAATATTATTTTTTCATGTTGCGACTTATTCTCGGTCAATATTTAATGATGGAATTTTTTTGTCACTTTATTGGCTTCGTGCGTGACCTTCATTCGCGGCCATTTTTGGACAGCCAGCGTTCGAAGCGGCGAAATTGTGCAACAGTTGATAAAAAATTATCACAGTAAAGCATGCTAGCGTACGTTAATTAACGATATTATTTATATTTCTTTACTAAATCGACACTATGAGTGCGCCAAAAGGGAAGGCCTCAATGCCGTGTTGCGTCCTGAATTGTAAAAATACCTCTGTAAATTCACTGGGTGTACATTTCTACAGTTTCCCTACAGGAAAGATCCAAATTTTCAAGCAGAAAAGGCGCGATGACCGGATTGCCTCCGTTAAACGAAAAAAAAAGTTTCAGAGTTACTGTACGAACTAAATGTTCTCTAATCAATAAAAAGTTATAGACTACAATACTGTTACTAGGATTGAAAGTTTATAATACTTACTTCCAATTTCACCTTGTACGGTGTAGTAGTGGAAGTGTCACTGACGTTTGGCGAATAACGCTGCGCTTTATTAAGATACGCTTGTCTGAATCTGTTAACTCCTCCACTAGACGCAAATGGCATACAGATAACGCCTTTCCTTTTATAATACCTTGTGGATTAAAATCAATTGCATGCGTTATCGCCTTGAATCCCGTTCTGATTATCAATTCCATCTTTCAATGCCGTTTTAATGCTGCTCTCAGCTATCATAAACATAAACACCGGCGAAAAGTGCAGACGACACCGGGCATACGAAAATTTATGTACCCTTTTTACGGAATAAATCGAATAACAAAAAGCTATTACCATAACCAAAATTACAAAAAAAGATGCAAAGTAGAACCTTGCACATTGCTTCCTCATTATTTTTCGCTTTTTACAAAGCTCCCTCTGTGAGGAAGCAGTATGTTATTCAATTTTGGCTTCCTCATAGAGGAAGCTTTGTAAAAAGCGAAAAATAATGAGGAAGCAATGTGCAAGGTTCTACTTTGCATCTTTTTTTTTATACCTTGTGTCTCTTTTGCAGAGGTGTTTTATACAGCTATAAATCACCTCTGCAAACACCGTTACATCTAATTTTGATTAGATACAAATTTTTGTCGTACTTTCTCAACTTTTCCGGAAGTTATAGCGAAAATCTACATTTTTTTAAAATGAAAACGACGACGACGACGACGAGGACGACGACATCAAAGGCGGATCTGCCTTTTCTACAATATCTGCTTTTCTCCATTTCTCGACGATTATTATTTTTAATTCTTTTTATTTTATCTTACTTTCTTAACTTTCGCGGAACTTATGAGCGAAATTCTACATTTATTAAAAAATTCAAAAAGCCGTAAAACCCCAACCACTTTACCGATCATCACCAAATTGCGTACACAGCGGGGCTGTATGTTATTTTCCGACTGTACAACATTTCGGTTCATTTCTCAAGATTCGACGTAATTTAGAGCAAAATGTATTTTTTTCGAAAAATTCTATAAAATCGGAACCGCTTTACCGATTTCGCTGAAATTCAATACCAAACGTCATTTAACGTGTCTTCATTTATAAAGAACTATTTAGCTAAATTGGCGAACTTTTACGAAAGTTAGAGCGATCACGACATTTTTTGAAAAAATTAAAAATTGCATAAAATCTGTTTACATTGATACATTTAATTAAAAATCACGTCAATAACAGAGGAGTCAATACTCTACCTGCGTGCAAAATTTTAGCTAGATCCATCGTGCCGTTCGTGAGTTATGGGCAATTGAATTTTCAGTGTCTGGATACATACACACACACACACACACACACACACACACACACACACACACACACACACACACACACACACACACACACACACACACACACACACACACACACACACACACACACACACACACACACACACACACACACACACACACACACACACACACACACACACACACACACACACACACACACACACACACACACACACACACACACACACATACACACATACAGACATATTTTCTAGACCACTTTTCTCGAATTTTTAGGTGATTCTAAGCATACTGACATGAAAATCTCGAAAAAAAAATTTTTCACGAAAACAAAGCTTCCTCTATGAGGAAGCAAAAATAAATTAAACAACCTATTTTTTATCTATAACAATACTTTTCAGTTCTTCATTTAATATAATCGGAAAATCTTCTGTAAACTATATTCTACCTTAAGAATCAATGCTTTTTTTATATCAACTGTTGCCGAGGTGTGCCACAAGCGGCGCTGGCATCTTAACGCACTAAGCCAATAGTTGACTGTACTATTACGATTTCTCTGAGTGTAGTTGAGTAAAGTGAGTGAGGGCGCGCGCGCGCGTGCGGTCACCACTAATTGTGAAGCTACTCCGCGATTATACACGATTGGCTCCACCCTCTCGACCAGTCTAGGTTCGCACCGTGGTACGTTCGACGCGAAGCGAGAAAAACAAAAAGCGCCATAGCCGCGGCTTGTCCGTGAACGCGCCGGCACGAAATGCCGACGAGATTGAAAAGTACGATACGTGAGCGGATTTGCAATTAGATAAACCGACGGCTCCAGGGGTCTAGCGACAGAGCCAGATACAGACACATAGATAAATGGAAGAGGAGGAGAACGAGAGCGAGCGATAGAGATAAAGCGAAACGGTAGAGCAGAACGGTACAAGTGCAAGTGAGCCACGAAAGAGGAGAACGAATTTTCTCCCGTAACATGTATTCGTTCGCGTATCGACGCCGCTCCGCTACCACCGAAGCGCGATTTTCCACCCCGTCCTTGCCTAAATGGTATTTTTGTCCCGCTGGGAAATCAAGCATTCGATGAAGCGACTCTTGTACCCAGCGTTAATTCTATTTGTAGCTATTTGCTTGGATCTCGTGAATCCCTTCGAGTTCCTCAGACGCTTCGAATATACTGAATATATACCCACACTTGAAATTACAATTGTCTCTTAATAAACTATTCCGTGTCTCATTGATTCGCGAGACTCAATATTTCATAACAATGATATTTTTATTGCTATTATTAGCATTATTATTAAGAAGAGAAAAGAGCTTTGAATTCAGTGCATAAAGAATATGATTCTATCAGTGGGTTGACCCACTTAATTTGCTTCATCTTATAATTGTATTAAATCTCAAAGTCTATCAAAGCCCGTCACGAGTTCTGTCAGCTTATCAAGTTAAACCAACTTCCGACGATGCACTGAATTTCATCAAGAGCTGATACTGCAAATTAGCATTGGTAATTACTGAAGACGGGACAGAAAGGAGAATACAAAGAATACAGTCCGATTTCCAATTACTTAGATACTATTTAAAAATCGTTTATTCGATAAAACGATTCGATAACTGTGCGATGAATCGTTTAATACTATTTCTCAACGATACCGACTAACTTAGTGATGTAATAGGGTCCTTTATTCAAACAGCACTATGAATATTAGGGTGAACACTCCGCGACGATGATGGCTATATTCGCCTCGTTTCATCCCTTCGAGTCCCTCGGCTTCTCAATTAATTCACGACGCGACTGTGCTAATCCTTGGGACAATGCGACTCAGGGCTTTGCACGTATGTATATATTATCCTAAATCTTCCATCTTCCGAGAATGCATATTGAATTTGAGAAGACCCAGAGAGTACTCGTCTCTTGCAAACTTGGTTAGAAAATCGAATTTCCACGCTACTATAACGATATCATTTAAATTACCAGTAATACTAGATCTACCCGTTTTATTGATTATTACAGTGAAAAATGAAATAAAACACATCGAATATCATGAATAAAATTAATTTCCAATGTTTACTACCTATTTTTTAGCAAAATTGATTTTTCCATTGCACCGAAAACATCATAGAAGAAATCCAAAGTTGTCACGACCACAAATTTCGTATTTCGTACAATGTTAAAAATATCCACAAAAATATTTTTGTAAAGTAATATATGTATTGAAAGTTCTTTTGCAGATACGGTATATTAAATTTCATTTAATTTACAGAAATGTTGTAAAATTCGATAATTATAAACACAACTTTGATGAAGTATTTAGTATACCGTACATTAATTTTCCAAAACTTGTTTTGTATATTAGTTAATGTTTATATATCAAATTTAATATACGCGTATTCGCAAAAAAAACTTCCAATATTTTATATTAATTTTCATGCAAAAATGTATTTTTGTATGAAATATATGAAATTAAAATTAAATATAAAATAATATTAATATGAAATTCATTTTCACGTTTTGTATGAAATATATGAAAATAAAATTAAATATAAAATTTAATCAATATGAACTTAATTTTCATGCAAAAATGTATTTTTGTATAAAAATTTTGTCTTAGCACATTTTCCTTTTTCTGACACCAATTAAAAACTCAACTACCAATTTCTTTCCTCACGCCGCCTGTTGCCCGTCTTTCAAGCAGTAGTGGAAAGTTAACACGAGCTTTAGCAGCATTAAATGGTCGACGAGTCAGCAAATGACCACGGGAGCTTTCAGGAACATAGAAACCGAAGTACAAACACGTATCTCGGCTCGCTAGATCCTTGGAACATCTCGCGAACGGAGCATGTATGGATTACCACGGGCATTCGGCATGTGTAGCACAGCTCGCATTTGTTCGGTAATCCCACGTATGCGAGAGTATACAGAGAGAGAGAATGTATGTATGTGTGTGTAGTCCGTCGTATAGAGCAGAGCGTGCGGGGTTATTGCCTTCCGCAGTCAAGCGCCGAAGCGCAGATCAAGCAACAGAGCAGTACATACGTAGTACGTAGCACAGCTTCCGAGCATGGAGAGCGAGCCGTGCCTGAGATTGAACGCGTAAAGCTAATTAACCGACGATACAGCAATACAGTCGTAG
This sequence comes from Ephialtes manifestator, assembly GCA_963970395.1. NCBI lineage: Eukaryota > Metazoa > Arthropoda > Insecta > Hymenoptera > Ichneumonidae > Ephialtes > Ephialtes manifestator. Next base: position 18,165,473 of record OZ019981.1, on the reverse strand, counting down.
CTGTAGCAGTAGGAGCCAGTGGCCCGGGTAATCTGGATGGCAGGTATAGCTTCCTCGAGGTACTGCCAACCGAGACCAAGTGAATATCGTGAAACGAGAGGGAGTGAGCCAAGTAGATAGAGGGTAGGAGTTGAGGATGGAACAGAACTAGGCCGCACGGAGCAATGAGAGAACCGCAGTTTTGTAACCGCATCCGCAAGATCCGTTGCGAGCAACATCCCTCGGTTGCGGCGTTGAACGCAAACGTCTACGTGCTTCCAACCTATGTGAGAATCCTCTCTCCCTCTCTACATATATCTCAACACTGTTGCTCTTCCTACTGGTACAATGATGCTCTCTCTGTGCGCACACCCACCAAAGTCCCACCGGCGTGCTACCTGGTTGCCTGTGCGGTTTTCGAAGCTTGGAAACCGCCCACCCAACCCATCGAAAGGAGAAAGGTGTGTTGGGGATGGTGTGGTGCACGGTGGTGGTAATCGAAACGTGTGGCCACGCAACATTCATGAGATGGAAGAATAAACGGCTTCTTTCGTTTACCGATTTCATAATGATGAAGTAAAAAAATCAAGAACCGCGGTAGAGGCTCGTGACAAGTACATTTTACGTCCTACCTTACCGACTGACTGACTGACTGAGACGAGACGACTTCCGCCACTACTTCTTACAGAGGGTACTAATTTTCACCAGATTTTTGGCGTTCCGTATCATTAGATTGGAAAATTGGGAGTTTTCTGAGCATTATGTATAGTGCGACACATGGAGTTGGGAATATATAGTCTGTATAAACTCTATTTAATATCTTGCCATCGAGACGCTACCGCGTTTCTTGGTTTACAATCGAACCTACCTACCCACCCATCGAACGGAGAAAGGTGTGTTGAGAATGGTGTGGTGCACGGTGGTGGTAAACGAAACGTGTGGCTACACAACATTCATGAGATGGAAGAAAAAACGGCTTCTTTCGTTTACCGATTTCATAGTGAAGTCAAAAAAATCAAGAACCGCGTTGACAAGTACATTTTACGTCCTACCTTACCGACTGACTGACTGATTGTGACGAGACGGCATCCGCGACTACTTCTTACAGAGGGTACTAATTTTCACCAGATTTTTGGCGTTCCGTATCAGTAGATTGGAAAATTGGGAGTTTTCTGAGCATTATGTATAGTCCGCCATATGGAATTGGGCACACGCGAAGAAAAGCTTGGTTAGAACAACCAAGCGCTTGGTTAAATACGCGGCAGCCAATTTCTTGGTTAGACCAATCAGATTGTTGGTTATGCTAACCAAGTTATTGGTTGTATTACAATGGTGCTTGGTGGCGCTGACCAATAACTTGGTTGGTCTGACCAATTAATCAGCTGGCGTATATGTAACCAAGTACTTGGTTGCTCTCACCAATTAATCGACTGGCGTATATCTAACCAAGTGCTTGGTTGTTCTAACCAATTAATCGACTGACGTATATGTAACCAAGTACTTGGTTGTTCTAACCAAGCATTTTTTTCCGTGCATATATATAGTCTGTATAAACTCCATTAATATATTGGCATCGAGACGCTACCGCGTCTCTTGATTTACAATCGTGATGATAGCCACGATAATTCGGCACTGAAGAAGAGTACATTTTCCAGAGATGCATGAACCTTACAGTGTGAACTCGGATGAGTCAACAGACGATATATGAGTGGTTTAAGTTGATGCATCTTAAACAATTGTATTTGATACAAATGTTCAAGGCGAGTTGTCTTCGACTCAACAAATAATACGGATGAGGGTCAAAATAGCAAATGGTTAAAACAACGAATTTCACAATAACTCCAATAATAATGGCCATCATTATAAAATTTGCTTTTTTAGACATTTACAATTTAGATCAATTGCTATTTTGACCTCGACCCATTAATACAAATGATATTCGGAAATTTATTTGTATTTTTAGTCTCCCAATAATTTCGTTATTTTCTTTTACTATTGGCATGACATGATATGTAGAAGTTTGTGGGTTGATGAGCTAGTTTTACGTATGACGTATAGATGGCGTTTTAGGTAAAGACAATGGATACTCCGTTAAGCAATCAGTCCCGGTCACGTAGTACAAAATTTCTTTCTCTATCTCATACTTTCTGTCCGTCTCTCTGTGTGCCTTTCGCCCGGCTGTCGGCGGCATCGCCTCGTGCATAATTCAAACGGACGGGTCGTTATGAAAGTTTTACCATTACAAACTCGAAATATAAAGTAGGAAGAGAGCGCGAGGGGACTCGCTTACTCGCTTGGTCTCTCACTAGCCTTCTTTAAATTGTATCGAAAATTGCCGTGGCTCCACGAACTAACCAACCAACCAACCAACCAGTCGAATGCCCTTCTCCCTTCGTTTCGCCCTTTCACCCACAACAAACCCACGCGAATGACGCGATACTTCCCTTGCCGTCAGTGCACTTTGGTGGGTTTAGTAATGGCCCGTTATACAACGCCTCCAACTACAGAATAACACCCTCTGTAGTTCTGCACCGCACAACGTGGACACTGGATGTAATAAGAAGCTGGAAACGTGGCACTTTTTGATAAAGGCAGGACGTCCTTTCCCCTCTACCCTTCTTGCAGTGTACCCAGGAATTTCAATCCCCCTTAACGAATGATAGATGGATCAAGTCGCTCGTGTTTAATTATTCATTTTCTTTCGGTGAAGAAACTTGATCATCATGGAAGATTTTTTTCATTCGTGATAAAAAGTCACTTATGGTTGAGAATTTTGAATACATATATTTACAACCAAAATATATTGGACAGAACATCTGTGTTTTGTCGAAATTTGTTGTTTTCGGTCGGAACAACCAAACTAATTTTTTTTTTCTTGAAGGTATCGAATTTTGGCCTTCACTGTCGTCCTCAAGTCGCATATCGTACCTCAGAAAGTACCGTTTACAAGCCTTTTTACTATGATTAAAACAAGGATGCAAAGTAGAACCTTGCACATTGCTTCCTCATTATTTTTCGCGTTTTACAAAGTTACCTCTATGAGGAAGTATGTTATTCAATTTTTGGCTTCCTCATAGAGGAAGCTTTGTAAAACGCGAAAAAAAATGAGGAAGCAATATGCAAGGTTCTACTTTGCATCCTTGTTTTAATTAGATAAATATACATATTGTGGATTCGCTTTTTCTATTTCGTCATTACGTTATTTCGTGATTATTAGAGCGTTTCCGAAAGTGAATGTGATAATGTATATTTTAAAAAATAATTCAGCATTCCATAAAATCAAAAATTTCATACCGTTCGTCACTAAAGTATACATATATAATGACTGAATATTGTTTCATTTATATACAAAATTTGAGCTCGCTATTTTAAGTTTTGCAAAAGTTACAATAGAGCGATAATATCAATTTTTTTAAAAATTCAAAACATCATAAAATTTTAACGGTTCAACCGATCTTAACCAAATTCAATAACGATCACCGGCGTATGAAAGCTCACATTCATACCAATTTTAAGATCAATATCTCGAAAATTGAAAGAGTTATCGCGTAAACAGACATTTTTCAAAAAATTAAAAAACGCGTAATAATTTAACGATGAAGTGGATTTTAACTAAAATCTGTATGAACGATGAGGCTTGATCCCTCTATCTATGGTTTAAATTTCAGCTTGATATCTCAAGGCGGTCCCGAGTTATAAAGGTTTACATTTTTCGATCGTGTAACATACACACACACACACACATACAGACATTTTTTCTAAATCACTTTTCTCGACGTTTTGGCCCATTCTGAGTGTACTGACATGAAAATCTCAAAAAAAAAATTTTCATGAAAACAAAGCTTCCTCTATGAGGAAGCAAAAAAGTGACTTTTTCCCATTTCTGATTTCAGAATTTACAGATTCGACTTTGAGTCGGAAAATCCATCCTGAATAAAAAAATAAAACAACAAGATCCGACAAAACATAGAAAACTTGTGGCAATCAGAAATGATATCAGAAATTGATTTTACATTCGTTAAATCATCGTGCCAAATTTTCGTAATAATTAGTCAAAGTGCAGGTACAGCAATAACAACATAGAATTTCATGAGTCTATACATTTGCTGCCAATTGAGAGCAGGTCTGGGCTGCTCGTGAGGGAGCATTCAATAATGTTATATACATAGACCGTTGTCACCAAAGCCCGCACGCTCGAAGCTTCGACCCCGTAACACAAAGGTCACCGTCGAAACGTCGATTGTTCGGATGCGCTTGAGTAATTGGTTTCGAAAATGGAAATCGACTGCCGCTTCGAAACTCTGGAGGGGGGCACAAGAGACACTCTATTGCGGACGCGAATGTTCAGAAGTCGTTCCATACTTGCGTGGCCACCACCATCTAGTTAACCAGAACAACTCAACACCGTCGCCAACTAATCTCGAGATGTCTCAATCTGTAACTCTTGTTTCAGACATCAATGTAGATTAATGCTTACTTTCTCGGTACCGCGATAGCTTCATTTATCTTATTTTATTTATATTATCACCAGAGAGAGAATTTAAATAAAACAACCTTACAGGAAAAACAATCTCGTCTATTGACCTCGAATGTAATTACAATTAATGTATGCTTGATGAAAAAAATATGAGCAAAAGATATATCCAGAGAAGAGTGAAGAATAATATATCAAGATAAAATCAATCGTGTCATGGCTAAATTTTTCATTCATTCAACTGTAATGTCATTGATTGAAATGTGCTGTGCAATTTCCTGCTTTTCGGGTTCATTTCGTCGTTAATTATCCGGGAAGTCGAAAGATAGAGGAAATCAAAGTTGATTTAATGACCCGAAGTTACGCATGATTCCATTAGGAAATTCCAACAAATTGTATTACTCGAAAACGTTGCATTAACTTGTTCAAATGTTCTACGCGTTCCAGAGGATCTTCTGGAGCTTTGCCAAGAGTCTGGAATAATAATAAAAAACTCAAACTTGGCATGAAGCAGGAAATTCGCTAGACTCGAACGAATAATGCATAAGCTCTTTTATACCGATGGCTCTGTCTCTCTGAAGTATTAATTTTTGTTAAAGCAACTTTTCATTAACTCAACTATAAATCGCATGGATACTCGGAAGTTTAGAAATCTCGTTCCGCTCTAATTCCGATGTGGGATGTTCTCGGAAATATCTGTAAATCTGTAAAGATCCTCTTAATAATTCTGTTCTAATTAAGGCCTCTCGCTACTTAAATAGCTTTCGGTTAGCTATGACGTCCTCTCCTTGTGACGCCAAGAGCTTTTCCGACCTAACAAAATTAACTCGTGCGCTTAAGCGGTGAATTGAAATGTCATTCGTGCATAAAACAAAAATTGTCAGTAGCTCATCTGTGTAGGCTCGCTCACCGAATCCCTCTCACAGCCCTTTCCTCGTTGGAGCTCTCGCATTTCATTTTGTTTTTTATTTTTCATTTTTTATTTTTTTATTCATATCCCCCTGATGCTGTACGAGTTCAGCGCAGGGACAAAGCGAACGAGTTACCAAAGGTATGAGCGGGAGAAAGAGAGAAAACTGTGCACCGAGAAGTTAGAGCGAAAAATCGATGCCCGCTACCGCGCGCAGTCACTTCTGTAATATTCAATACCCGGAATGGTATACAGGTGGCTATTCATCAATTCAAATCCGCAACTTCTCTCCATTCATACAAATTCCACGCACACCGAAATGGAACGCAGTTCTGGTGGCTTGTAGTGTGCTTCTTCGTCCGACTCTCTGGTACGTTAATGGATGCAGATCCCCATAGGAGACCTGCGAGCCTTGTACCATCCAAAGATAGAGAACATCAGTGAACAGCAAAACAGCATCGTGGCTATGTGTATAGAAGAGTGACGAACGCACAGACTCAGCCGATAGCGCCAAGGGATGATCCCAAGCATACGGCCCGGTGGGGAAATCTGGCCCATAGCGTCCAACACTCGTTCCACTTTCTCTCTCTCTGACCGACAAGGTTAGATAGCCAGCATACGTTCGTGGATAAGTTTTCTCGCTGGACTGTAATGCCGTCATAGATATTTGCTTTACGGTTTAACGATCGTGTGTAGCAGTCGGACAAAATAGCTTTGTTTGCGTGAATGGCGTCAATGTTGGATTGTTCATTCGGATTTCCGAATAAGTTCAACGATTATAAAGTCCCTTTGGATAGTCCTTTATGGAGACAACATTCATTTTCTTTTTTATTTTGACGTTACGTCGCTACTGCGACTTTTAATTGATTAAGGTGTTAATGGATGCAGTTCCCCATGGGAGACCTGCGAGCCTCGTACCATCCAAAGATAGAGAACACCAGTCAACAGCAAAACAGAATCGTTGCTATGTGTATGGAAGATAGCGCCAGGGGATGATCCCAAGCATACGGCCCGGTGGGGAAATCTGGCCCATAGCGTCCAACACTCGTTCCACTTTCTCTCTCTCTGACCGACAAGGTTAGATAGCCAGCATACGTTCGTGGATAAGTTTTGTCGCTGGACTGTAATGCCGTCATAGATATTTGCTTTACGGTTTAACGATCGTGTGTAGCAGTCGGACAAAATAGCTTTGTTTGCGCGAACGGCGTCAATGTTGGATTGTTCATTCGGATTTCCGAATAAGTTCAACGATTATAAAGTCCCTTTGAAAAGTCCTTTATGGAGACAACATTCATTTTCTTTTTTAATTTGGCGTTGAGACGCTACTGCGACTCTTGATTGATTAAGGTGTTAATGGATGCAGTTCCTCATGGGAGGCCTGCGAGCCTCGTACCATCCAAAGATAGAGAACAGCAGTGAATGGCAAGACAACATCGTGACTATGTGTATGGAAGAGTGACGAACGCACAGACTCAGCCGATAACGCCAGGGGATGATCCCAAGCATACGATGGGGAAATCTGGCCCATAGCGTCCAGCACTCGTTCCTCTTTCTCTCTCTGACCCACATGGTTAGATAGCTCCCATACGTTCGTGGATAAGTTTTCTCGCTGGACTGTAATATCGTCATAGATATTTGCTTTACGATTTAACGATCATATCGTCGGCGTCAATGTTGTTTTGTTCATTCGGATTTCTGAATAAGTTCAATGATTATAAAGTCCCTTTGGAAAGTCCTTTATGGAAACAACATTCATTTTCTTTTTTAACTTGGCGTTGAGTCGCTACTGCAACTCTTGATTGATTAAGGTATTAATGGATGCAGATCCCAAAGGAGACCTGCGAGCCTCGTACCATCCAAAGATAGAGAACAGCAGTGAACGGCAAAACAGAATCGTTGCTATGTGTATAGAAGATAGCGCCAGGGGATGATCCCAAGCATATACGGTCCGATAGGGAAATCTGGCCCATAGCGTCCAGTACTCGTTATATCCGTCATAGATATTTGCTTTATGGTTTAACGATGGTATCTAACAGTCGGACAAAATAGCGCTGTCTGTGCAAATTCCAATGTTTTATTGTTCATTTGGATTTCCGAATAAGTTCAACAATTATAAAGTCCCTTTGTAAAGTCCTTTATTGATTAAAGTATAGAAAATTTACGGCATATATCCATGTATCATTCATATTTCTCATAACTTTTATATCGCAACGCAAGCGAGAGATGTAGGAATAATTATGAGGATAGTAATATCGCGACTGTAGCGGTAGAGTTTGCCGCAGCACCATCTGAGCGTTCTACCGTAAACAGGGGTACACTTCAAAAGAGCCCCTCACTCACTCACTCACTCACTTCTCCGTCAAAGCAACACTTTCACCTCGACCGCAGCGAAGCACCAGAACCGAGCACCATCAACACCGCGCCAAGATTTTCTTTATACGCCCGGCTGTATACAGAACACGTATGACGCCACAGGGGTAAGAGGGGGATGAAAGTAATCCCACCCAGAATTCGCATCGTTGACTTTTTCTCCGGTTGCGGAAGCGTGCGAAGGTTCTTCTAGCCCTTCGTCACAGTTGTCTTTTCTTCTTTTCCTCTTCGATATCAAGAATCCGGCCAGCTTTGATGAGAGAATGATTATCCGACGCTTCCACCACCAGCTCTTCTCACCTTATACCGTGAACATTCTCGTTTTAGTTGTCGACTATCAGTCAGTTCACAGCTTTGCCCTTTGGTCGCTATCTCCTAGCCTCTACCTCTCAGGAATCTTAATCTACACCTACTCCGTAGCCACCATCTTCCTGCGTTGCCTCGATTCGGTCTTTGGGACATCTTTGATCACGAACGTCACTCAGTGTATAACCAGCTCAGACAGAGGTTTATCCAACGAGAGCTATACATCCTCCAGGGGTTCGTCTAAGATTTGAATAGAGGCATCGGTGCTTTTGAAGTCTTTGGTCGGGTGACCGAGCTCAACGGTGGAGCGCTGACCAATATTCCTTGGCTGAATATTGCTGCCATCACTCTCACTCAAACTCAATCTGCATCCATCTACGGAGGAGTAGAGGGGTTAGCTTTTCTCCTCTCCTCTCCTCTGTATTCCCCTATCTTAATATATCTAACGTGTATACATGTATCCGGTAGTTTCCTAACACTCTCACTCTGAGAACATGGGTACTATCATCCATACCGGTGTCTCCCAAGCGAGCAGCACCAGCACCATCACGAGCACGTAGTGGTAGTTCGACGTTCGATGCATAATCACACCCCAAGGGTCCCTGACTCACTCTCAAGTCCGGTCGGATTGGCCATCGACGCTACAGAGACGGAGACGATTCAACCGGGCTCTCTATTGACGAGGTGCATCGAGGCAACCACGTCGCTGTCGGTCTTCTCTGGTACCAGTCAAAGGACCCTTCCCTTCACGGCCTCGCACTGCTGAGGCTCATGTACGTGCTGGACACTTGGGACCATCCCACGTACTAAGGGAAAACGAATCTCGAGGCTGCTCTCTAGTTGAGTAATCGATATCATAACCGCTATGATGGTCAAAACCCGAGCGTTGGGACGAACCTACAGCACATGGATATGAGGAAAAGAGGATGAAGGATTATCTTTGATCATTCCGGGTGCGCATTGAGGAGGTGAAGCATTCATTCATATGGGGTTTCGTCAAAAGAACGAAACCCAGCTTGCTCCTGTCCAATTAAAACTTTTCTTCGTTACTACGTAGCCCTCGATTGGAAGCTGATTAGTAATTAACATGGAGTGTCATCAGCAAAGCGAGTACATGTTACCATTTATCTATTTGTCAGGGTGAATTTAAAAATGTAATGGTCTTCCATAAATGTCGCGATGAGAATTTCTCAGTTTTCCTAGCGAAATGGATGGAACATCCTATCGCGTGATGGGTTATATACGTTCGGAATCATCGATATAAAGTTGTTTCTCTTTCCCTCTATTTTTGCTCCCTGAAGATCCATCGATGTGTGTACATAGTGTATACAGAATATAGACGGAAACCACAGGTGTGATATTCTCACCACGTGCCCTGAGGGCACCTTTATCCCAGCGCTAGAAAACCCGCCGATCACGTACATTTCTTTTACGTTCGTCGATCCTTCTTGATACACTTCTTGACCGCAGGTATCTCGGGTGTTATTTCACAGAAAAATAGTGTGTATTTTGTGTACGAACCGACTGAAGACGATAATAAACTTAAAAAACACTATCTTGGTCGAAGAACCAACGGTTTTTCAGACCTTGGTGAAAAAAAAAAGACCTAGAACTCTGTGACATCGAATGGAATACGACCAAGAGCCAACCCCTCGGTATGGTCTGTGTATCCCGCCCATTAAATTATCACGGCCATCGACTCCCTCGACAACTTGATGGCGCACCACGACCAAGGGGGAAACTCAACACGAAGCAAAGCCACTGGCGGAGCAGCAGGGCTTAGGCCTCAAGCGACCACAGGATTAAGAGAACCCAAGGCCTTTTCCGGTGATTTGGTCGTGAAGAAATAACGAGTTTCCGAGTTTCCAAATGCTCCACGACTATATTTTTTCCTCTCTTCATGACCACTACGACAATTCGCTGAGCCTCTAACAACATTGTCAATTTTATTTATTTATCTCGGTGGTGTTTTACGAACCAACGTTGTCCAATCTCCAACGACTACAGTTATTGTGTTGGTCATTATGTCGGATTGTTAACCCCACACGCTGTAAATAACTTTTTAATTCGTCACGACACGATCCTATTTAATGCAGTAGTGAAGCAGTTGGAAAACGTCGTTCATTACAGCGATTAAATTAATTCGTAAACGAGAACGAGTCGATTCGTGCTAACGAAACTTGGCTGATGAGATCGACTGTGACTTTGGGTCTATCGAAAAGTCGAGAATTCGTCGTGAGCTCAGTGGATTCTCGGTAGCTCGCTCTCGTGGAGCTGTTGGAAAAGTTTCTTCTGTCGACCCATCGCACCAGATGCGAGAGTCTCGCTAAGAGAGCACTGGAGATGCGCTGGACTAGCAAGGACGCACGCTGAAGGGTTCAACGGGGCGAAGGAACAAACGAGGCAAAGAGAAAGATGGGAATCTCATTGAGTTTCGTTGAAAATTCTCTAACTTGGACTTGAGAGAGCGAAGCGGAGGAAAGCAAAATGGTCGAAAGAGGAGGTAAGTCGATTACGTTGCTAGCGAGAATTCCACGACCTTTAACAGCATCATTCGTCGTTAGGATGCTGTGCCGCCTGGACTTGGATCTTCTCGCGATTCCGGCAAACTATCGCCGGAACTAATCCAACTAACTCCACTGTGCGAAGATAGCGAAGAATACTACGGGAAGTAAAAGAATCTTAGTGATTATGTTATCAATCGAAAGAACTTTATAGGTCTTTCAATTGTTTTAATTTACTCTTCCATCTTGAAAATCATAGCATCCAAGATTCATAGAAAAATTGAATCAAAAATTGATCAAAGTATATCAAGTTAACCAGAGTTTTGTCAATACTAAAAAAAGTTGACAATTGGAAAAAAAATGTAGTCAAGAATGAAATAAGTATATGAAATCATCGAGTTTCGGTTTTTTTATGCAACTTTTATTATCAGTGTACGTTTATGGCTCTTCCAGATGGGTTTATATTTTACACTGATTATATCAATAAAATATTTCCCTCAACTCACGTTACGGGATTCTAATTATAAGATGGGAATTCTAACTGGATTCTAGTCGGAATCTATTGGAGACCTGTAAAGGCTTAAAGTTAGACTCGTAACGATCCATTACTTTCGAATCCACTCTATTTAGTTAATTATTCCGAAAATAATAATAAAAAATTGATCAAAGTATATCAAGTCAACCAGAGTTTTGTCAATACTAAAAAAAAGTTGACAATTGGAAAAAAATGTAGTCAAGAATAGAATAAAAATATGAAATCATCGAGTTTCGGTTTTTTTATGCATCTTTTATTATCAGTATACGTTTATGGCTCTTCCAGATGGGCTTATATTTTACACTGATTATATCAATAAAATATTTCCCTCAACTCACGTTACGGGATTCTAATTATAAGATGGGAATTCTAACTGGATTCTAGTCGGAATCTATTGGAGACCTGTAAAGGCTTAAAGTTAGACTCGTAACGATCCATTACTTTCGAATCCACTCTATTTAGTTAATTATTCCGAAAATAATAATAAAAAATTGATCAAAGTATATCAAGTCAACCAGAGTTTTGTCAATACTAAAAAAAAGTTGACAATTGGAAAAAAATGTAGTCAAGAATAGAATAAAAATATGAAATCATCGAGTTTCGGTTTTTTTATGCATCTTTTATTATCAGTGTACGTTTATGGCTCTTCCAGATGGGCTTATATTTTACACTGATTATATCAATAAAATATTTCCCTCAACTCACGTTACGGGATTCTAATTATAAGATGGGAATTCTAACTGGATTCTAGTCGGAATCTATTGGAGACCTGTAAAGGCTTAAAGTTAGACTCGTAACGATCCATTACTTTCGAATCCACTCTATTTAGTTAATTATTCCGAAAATAATAATAAAAAAATGATCAAAGTATATCAAGTCAACCAGAGTTTTGTCAATACTAAAAAAAAGTTGACAATTGGAAAAAAAATGTAGTCAAGAATGAAATAAAAATATGAAATCATCGAGTTTCGGTTTTTTTATGCAACTTTTATTATCAGTGTACGTTTATGGCTCTTCCAGATGGGTTTATATTTTACACTGATTATATCAATAAAATATTTCCCTCAACTCGCGTTACGGTGTCGTTGTACTATATTCGAGAAGGTGGCAAGGATGGGCAACGATGCGAATGGTAATGTTGAAGCATCAACGTTAAACCCACACGCATATCTTGGTTTCGTTCACAGACATCGTGTGCAATTTTACTCGGGCATTAACGACGACAAAGCAGAACAGAGCGAGAGGAAAACCCACACGACGATTACGCGACTCACTCTACCGAAAATTGTGGTCATCCCTGTAACGGTATAGGGTGGATTCCGTTAGTTTGGCCCAGTTTCTACTCGATGCGAGTTACCCAAAAAGATAAATGTTCGGACGTATGAATACTGCCTTCCATATATATTGCTGCGCACTCTCTCGTGATCAAACCGAGATATATCCGTGTATAACGACAAATATAGTTGAGTTTATTGTCCTGCAGGAACGAAATTAAAACTATTCCACTTCAAACTAGTTCTTGTTTGATTGCTTCGTCACTCATTCGAACGTTCTATTGCATTTTAAAACAAATATTTTTTAAACATTTCCAACAGTTCAAGCAAACCAAGGCAATCATCGATAGGTTAATAATTTTTTCAAGCTCAATACGCTTTCATCATAAACTTGAAATTCACTGGATATGTGTATTTCTTGCTAAAAATATCACAACTGTTGGACAATCGTGATGCATCTCTCGATAGAATCACTATTAGACCTCTTTTTTTCCTTGCTATCAGAAATATTACACTAGCAAAGTGCACGTGGTGAAAGTTTGTGTTTGGAGAGCCAATAAAATTATTGGTGTCCATCAATTCGCACGGTAGTATTATTTGTTATTGACTGTAGAGTATTTTTCGTGAGCACACTCGTAAGCTAAAAATTATTCGACAACAGCAACACGATACTGTCACCTTCGGTCGTCCATCCTCATTCGCGCGTTCACAAACCCAGTGGGCGCCAGATAATTCTTGTTTCACCGGTGTTAAAATCGAAAATGGTTAACGATCGAGAACCGGGAAAAAAACGGTAGCTTAGTCAATTTTTGGGATTGCGTAAAATTAACAAACGCATAGACAGCCGAGCTGTACTATGGACAATCCACAAGTGCGATTTTCTTTCGCGAAAATGTTGATTTGAACATGTACAACAAATAAACGCTTCAAAATAGTAACAATACCCCATGGAAAAAAAGTATAGTTAAAAATATACTTTTCAATGTATTGAAAAAGTATATTCTAAGTACACGGAGAAAAAGTCTTGTTTGGGCTTACTAAGATTTTGGTTAAAAATTTTACCAAGAAAAATTTGGTAGGGGCAACCAAGTTATTGATTAGGCGTACTAAATACTTGGTTGTCTTACCAAATTCTTGGTTATGTTGGCTAATAATTTGGTTATGTTAGTCAATAACTTGGTTGTGCCCACCAAGTTTTCTTGATAACATTTTTAACCAATTTTTTGGTAATTCTAACCAAGCTTTTTTCTGAGTGTATATTTGAAATATATCTTTTATATTTATTATGTATTTCGAATACATGCTAAATACATGGGAAGTATATTTCAAGTATATGTGCAATAACTAATTTTTCGTAGAAAAGTATATTTCAGGGGTATATGTAACGTACATGTAAAATATATAATATATATACATTATGAGTATACTTCACTCATATAGCAAAGTATGTATGAAACATATTACAGATGTACATTGCGTATAGTTTAGCCTTATATTTTGCTATGTTCGTGTGTATACTTATAATATATGTATTACACATTTTAAGTGTATATTATATATACCTGAAATATTCATCCCGTGTATTTAATATGTATGTAACATTTATGATACATATACATTATTTGTACGTTTTTAGTATATTTTTCAATCATTTTTGAACTGGCGAAAAATATATTTTCGAGTATACTTATTCAGTACACATTCAATATATTTGAAATGTACATTACGCACATCAGAAATACATATCCCGTACATTTGGTATGTATGTAAAAAAAATTTCTCAGAGTAGATACATAGAGTGACTAAGTCGCGACCATTTTGTTTTAAATTATTTATTCAAACTTTTTAAGTATAACAACTTTTGCACTTTATTTGCCAGTTAATAGCAATATATTTACTTTATAAATAAAATATATTCTTCAATATATATCAACATATGCTTTTGCGTATTTAGGAACATATACCGTACACCTACACATCATGCATTAAATATGCATCTGAAATAGATAGAATATATATTTTGCACATACTTCGCAATATACTTCAAGTATATTCAAAAATGTATTCGACATAACTCATTTTTCGTAAAAAGTATATTTATTATACTCAAAAATATAATTTTGAATATACTTTTTTCCATGGGGGTAATCGATAGTAAAATCCTTGTGATCGAGATTTCTAATAAAAAATCACATCACATGACATAAAAAAGTAATTGTGCACGAAAACCAATTCGCTTGAATAGCTTCCAATTAACCAGCCGCAAATGATACGTTCAGCCTCGTTGGTTAGTATAATCAATCTAAACCTCGAACGAGTCGATTGACAATGCAAAATCGATTGATAATGCCGAACTCCAATTTAACCAACATAAATAATAAAAATGTTTAATATTACAAGATATCACGATATATTTAGAAGCATAATGTCAACATATGTGGTTGCACGATTATGGTAATAGATTTTATTTTATGCCCCGTTCTCGCTGCATAAAGACATAGAACATACTGAAATTACAAGGCGCTCGACTATCAACTCTCTGACGCGAAACCGTATCACTTGTTGTTCCACGCTGTTACCTATTCGCGGTTCCTAGTTCGTTTGCATCTCGGTCGCGGGATTCGATTCGCACGGGGAACGAATGAGATTAAGGTTGTTTTTGGTGGGAGTATCGTAGGTTTGTAGGTGGTAGGGATGCTTCGCCGAGCAGAGTAAGAGCGGTGAGAAGTGGCAGAGTACAAATAGTTGGAAATGGGTATAGCGGAGGTTGCCGGAGTGGGAGAAGAGTGGAACAATTCACGGGGGAGAAGCAAACGGAGCAGGGAGGTCCTGGGTTCACGAGGCATGATTTCACGGGACGTTGATCGGGTGAGTGTCATGCGATGGAATGCTGGGGATGTATGTCCCGCCACTGCTGCTACTACTACTACTATTCTGCTACTACCACTGGCGCTCTTATGCCTTTGTGTATCATGTATGGGACGCAGAGAAACGGGAATATTCGAAATCCAATATTTTTAGGTATCAACGTAAGGGGAAAAGATATAAACGGCATTTTGTAGTGGGCCTTTTCATGCAATTTGACGTCCGTTAGTACACTGAGACAAATTGAGATGGCCCTGGTAACTGTTCAGTGATAATTACATTTTATTAGTTCAGGTGACTATTTTCGTAGTTATTGTTAACAGTGAAGAGAGTTAATGTAACTAGGAAAATAGTCACCTGGAATGCTATGGGTGGGGGTCAAAATAGCGAATGGTTAAAATAGCGAATTTCAAAATAAGGAACGTCTTAATATGGAATGAACATCATTATGAAATTCGCTATTTTAGCCATTCGCTATTTTGACCATTTGCTATTTTGATTGCATTTTAATAAGATGGGGGTCAAAACAGCTGCTACTGCTGCTACTACTACTACTATTCTGCTACTACCACTGGCGCTCTTATGCCTTTGTGTATCATGTATGGGACGCAGAGAAACGGGAATATTCGAAATCGAATATTTTTAGGTAGCAACGTAAGGGGAAAAGGTATAAACGGCATTTTGCAGTGGGCCTTTTCATGCAATATGACGTCCGTTAGTACACTGAGACAAATTGAGATGGTCCTGGTAACTGTTCAGTGATAATTACATTTTATTAGTTCAGGTGATTATTTTCGGAATTACTGTTAACAGTGAAGAGAGTTAATGTAACTAGGAAAATAATCACCTGGACTAATATGGGTGGGGGTTAAAATAGCGACTTTCAAATAAGGAACGTTTTAATATAGAATGACCATCATTATGAAATTCGCCATTTTAGCCACTCGCTATTTTGACGATTTGCTATTTTGATTGCATTTTAATAAGATGGGGGTCAAAATAGCTGCTACTGCTGCTACTACTACTACTATTCTGCTACTACCACTGGCGCTCTTATGCCTTTGTGTAACATGTATGGGACGAAGAGAAACGGGAATATTCGAAATCGAATATTTTTAGCTAGCAACGTAAGGGGAAAAGGTATAAACGGCATTTTGCAGTGGGCCTTTTCATGCAATTTGACGTCCGTTAGTACACTGAGACAAATTGAGATGGTCCTGGTAACTGCTTAGTGATAATTACATTTTATTAGTTCAGGTGATTATTTTCGTAATTACTGTTAACAGTGAAGAGAGTTAATGTAACTAGGAAAATAATCACCTGGACTAATATGGGTGGGGGTTAAAATAGCGACTTTCAAATAAGGAACGTTTTAATATAGAATGACCATCATTATGAAATTCGCCATTTTAGCCATTCGCTATTTTGACGATTTGCTATTTTGATTGCATTCTAATAAGATGGGGGTCAAAATAGCGAATGGCTGAAATAGCGAATTTTATAATCATGGCCATTCTAGATTCAGACGTTCCTTATTTTGAAATTCGCTATTTTAGCCATTCGCTATTTTGACCATTTGCTATTTTGATTGCATTCTAATAAGATGGGGGTCAAAATAGCAAATGGCTGAAATAGCGAATTTTATAATGATGGCCATTCTAGATGCAGGCGTTCCCTATTTTGAAATTCGCTATTTTAACCATTCGCTATTTTGACCTCCACCCAACTAATAAAATATAATTATCACTGAATAGTTACCAGAACAATCTTAATTTATTTCAATGTAGATGTCGTTTAAACAAACCAACTCACAAAATGCGTCACCACATTAGCTGATATTGAACACCGCAGACGACTTTCTTGGAAACAACAAAAATTCAAACCACGACTACTTACAATCTCTCAACACGTACTTCAATTCCATAAAATGCTTCAGGAGACAAAGATATATATTTTACCAGAATATCTCGTATTCAGTGTAGAAATGAAGAATCACGGAAAAACGAGAAAAAAGGAATGGATATGGGAAGAAATATCTAAAAAGACATTTACGTGTGATATTACAACTGGCACTTTGGTTTCGTGAAAGGCCGGGAAGGACAAAATATACTATATATTTTAACGCAAGTTCCTTCATTCAGTGTTGAACCGAAAAATCAAGAGATCGAAAAAAATGCACAGGAGTGAAAAGGAGAAACATGAGGCGGGGGTCGACACGGCGAATATATACGAGCCATCGATGAATGTCGAACGCAGCCTTTGGCGATAGTCGTTTTAATCGCGGGAGCCGCCGCCACCACCACTACCTTCACCACTACCACCACCATCGCCACCACCACCACCACCACCACCACCACCATCACCCCACGTGCCAATAAATTTACCGATTCCAGGGCGTGTGAAAGCCTCATTTCCCAACCCACACCACCCTACTTCACTGCTTCCTGGCACGATAACGTTTGTTCATGAACCTAAAAGTTCCGACGCTCTACATCCCGCTGACCCGTCGATATTATCGAGAGCAGATCGTTCGTTTTAAACGCCGTTAATTACGTCGTTCTTTCGTCCTGAATAATATACCCGTATGCTGTTTTCTATCACAAATTACCAGTACATGGAAATAAATGCGATTCAAAGAGCTCGTAATTAATGCAAATCCATATTAAGATATTATTATTATTAATTAACACCATATCATTATTTTAGTATTTTCACGATAATTTTTATTATCAGCTGATACATTTTTCTGCTCATTACAAATATTGAAGAATTTTTATAAGAACACCAATAAATTATTGTGAAAATACAACAACATAAAATTGAAAAACAAATTACACTTTTTGGGTATTTTAATTACATGTTTTTATGTGCCGATTAAATTAATAGCAAATAACTGAAAAAGCGAAAAATAAAATAAATACATTGAAATTTTCCGACATGCGTCGATTAAAATTTTTTTTACAGATTTTGTTAACTGATTTTATACTAAACTGAATTTTTTAACAACGACTTTAGGGAATCAATCAAGATGTTGTGATAAAATATCGACGGTTTGCGGAATGTGATTTCTTCGGACTTTGTTATGAGATAATTGTTAGCATGTGCAGAGGATCTCGTTAGTGTCAAATGTCTATAGAAGCACGGTATGAAAAACTCGCTCGATTAAATCGAGCGATAAAACCGTCCATCGGTCGTTGGGAAAAGGGTGAAAGCGAAAGAAAAAGAGCGAAGCGACGAAAAAGAAGAGAGGAAAATTGCCGAGTAGCGAAGTGGTATGAGTCGGTCTTTCGTCCGACATCCGTTCGCTCCGGCGCTCCGGTGATCGTTGGCTCTCCCTACCGGCTACCGCGAGAAAGAAAGCATCGAGGCTACGGGACTGAACAAACAAAAAATCGGCAACTGTTCGTAGCATAAAGCAAACAATTAAGGATTGGGAGTTTCGTTTTATTTTTTCGGTTAGGGTGGCACTTTAGCGACGACGTGACAGCACTTTTTTTTATCCACTTTCTTTCAATGCTTTTATGTTTTCGAGAGTTTCGAATCTTAGGTCAATGCAGTTAAATCAATTAAATCGTGCAATTAACATTTCTTTATTAATTAGGATATACGTGTAAGATAATATTTTTTTAAATGTCTAGTAGTTTTTTAAATATCTTGGTAAAATGGTAATCAAGAGTTTGTGATAACTGAAGCTAAGAATGTCAAATAATCAGATGTAATTTAAATTAAATTTTAATAGCAGAAATAATTTTGTCAACTTTTGGTGGTAAATTCACAAATTTGTTCTTCAACACGATATTTTAATTAGACATTTTTTTAAATTGATTTTTCAGAATATTGTCGCTCAAAATGCTTCTGTAAAAAGATCATGAGTGAAAAATACGAAATTCATTGTTAGAGATCTATTCGTGTTTGGATTGGTTGGCGGAATCGGGACTAGGTCCATGAATTAAAAGTTTTAGTTTATGTCAAATCTCAAAACTGATATAGAGGAACACAAGCGCTAATTTGTCCTCTAATTGCTGTTAAATTACAAAGTAGAAACAAGAATAAAAAGCATTATGTGCCGTAATCTTGAATTTACATTTTAGGTACAAAATTTGACGTATCAAATTAAGCTCACTATCCTGTGTTCACAAGCACATATTACGTTCCGTGGCATAAAAATAGCTTCGCAGTTCCACTCAAAGTTTCTCTGGAAGTCGTCTATTGCACGTGACTGGTGGATGCAGTTTACCTACTCGACTTGTCCGTGCCAAACACTTAAAACTCGAGTTAATCGTCGGAGCGCGAGTGTTTGCACTGCGCACCGACGAAGAAAGCTGCTGCTGGTGTTACACCATATAGCAGATTATAGAGCACCGAGAGAGTGCAACGAACGACACCAAGAGATCAAACCAAAGAGACAGAGCGTTTGTAGGATGAGGCAAAAAGAGGATACCTATATAGCCCGTTTACCTCCGACAAACTGAAAAGGGGTTGCTGTTTTACCGTGCAAGAATTGGGTCATGTTTGCAGGCTCACATCGATGCCATTAGCCAGCTCGGTGCAAGCAGAAGAGACGATGAAGAGCATCTGAATGGTCGGATGCAAGGACGATGATGCACAGAGCTTGGGATAACGCTAGATTCGTAGTCTCAAAATGAACAGCATTGACGTGAAAGCTAAATCTCCGATCTCTACCTCACGTCGAATTCAGTCATTGCCGATTCGAAACTCTTCTAATTTGAGTTTTAAACCCAATCAGTATCTGAGCTTCCACAGTCTACATATATACCTTCTTCATCTAATAGCTCAGCCGGGACAGTTGATTCGACTCGGCACACATGTCTAGTGTTCACTGAACTTTGTCATTTTATGAGTAACCGAATAACGAACTAGGATTTATCAGTTGCTGGATCACGATCCAAAGATACCTTCTACTTTTCGTCCACAGTGTTCTTTTCCTTCGCCTTCCCAACAACTGTCACATTTTTCAATAAAGTAATGCCACTGGGACGTTTTAGTGTCTCCCCCGGAATTATCCCGCTTCGCCTTTTTCACTCGAAATTCTACCAACTTTAAATAGCCGTTATTATCATTGGAAGGAACACTCAAGTTCCTGGATGGAGAAAACCAGTGTACTAAGCTGTAAGCTAACATCGATTCCGAAATAAAAATTAGAGTTTGGGATAACGCCAGTTTCGTAGTCTCAAAATGCACAGCATTGACGCAATAGCTAAATTTCCGATCTCTACGTCACGTCGAATTCAGTCATTGCTGATTCGAAACTCTTCTAATTTGAGTTTTAAACCCAATCCGTATCTTAGCTTCCACAGTCTACATATATACCTTCTTCATCTAATAGCTAAGCAGGAACAGTTGATTTGAATCGGCACACATGTCTAGTAAACTATCCACTGGACTTTGCCAGTTCATCAGTAACCGAACAACGAACTAGGGTTTATCAGTTACTAGATCACGATCCAAAGATACCTTCCACTTTTCGTCAACAGTGTTCTTTTCCTTCGCCTTCTCCAAAATTGTCACATTTTTCAATAAAGCAATGCCACTGGGACGTTTTAGTGTTTGTTCCGGAATTGTCCCGCTTCGCCTTTTTCACTCACGATTCTACCACCTTTAAATAGCCGTTATTATCATTGGAAGAAACACTCAAGTTCCTGGATGGAGAAAACCAGTGTATTAAGCTGTAAGCTAGCGTCGATTCTGAAATAAAAATTAGAGCTTAGGATAACGCTAGTCTTGTGGTCTCAAATTCACAGCATTGACGCAAAGGCTAAATTTCCAATCTGTAGCCCACGTCGAATTCAGTCATTGCTGATTCGAAACTCTTCTAATTTGAGTTTTAAACCCAATCCGTATCTTAGCTTCCACAGTCTACATATATACCTTCTTCATCTAATAGCTAAGCCGGAACAGTTGATTCGAATCGGCACACATGTCTAGTAAACTGTCCACTGGACTTTGCCAGTTCATCAGTAACCGAACAACGAACTAGGGTTTATCAGTTGCTAGATCACGATCCAAAGATACCTTCCACTTTTCATCGACAGTGTTCTTTTCCTTCGCCTTCTCTAAAATTGTCACATTTTTCAATAAAGCAATGCCACTGGGACGTTTTAGTGTCTGCCCCGGAATTGTCCCGCTTCGCCTTTTTCACTCACGATTCTACCACTATATAATAACACTAGTCTCGTGGTCTCAAAATGCACAGCATTGACGCAAAAGCTAAATCTCCGATCTCTACCTCACGTCGGATTCAGTCATTGCCGATTCGAAACTCTTCTAATTTGAGTTTTAAACCCAATCCGCATCTTAGCTTCCACAGCCTACATATATATACCTTCTTCATCTAATAGCTAAGCCGGAACAGTTGATTCGAATCGGCACACATGTCTAGTAAACTGTCCACTGGACTTTGCCAGTTCATCAGTAACCGAACAACGAACTAGGGTTTATCAGTTCCTGGATCACGATCGCAGGCGATAGTCCGTCTAACGAATCTACGAGGAAGAGGAACTGTGATCACGGGTTCCTCTCGTTCGTTCTCTGGCTCGACAAACAGTCAATGTTCGTTTTCTCCTGTCGTTTTTTTTTCTTCTTTTTTTTCTTTCTCTCTTTGTCCTTCACTCCTTCTAGACTCTGTAGCTACCAGCGAGCATCGCTTCGCTCCCTCTGGGACTCGTCGTCGACGTTGTTTTCTTTTTATCTCGTCTGTTACTCACTACGGAAAGTCTGCAGCTTACCGGACGCTCGCTGCGTTCCGTTGATTATACAAGAGACCCCGTGCATTCCTCCACGGACCTCGGCTAAGTAGCCGAAACCCCAGTGGTACAGGAGAAGAAACGAAGAGCTAGCGGAACTGAGCAGGGAATAATTAAAATCAATTCTGCAGAAAGGGCGTGGTAACAAGCTGAACGGGAATGGAGATGAAAGTACTGTTGGGGCAAAATTGGAGATGGTGGAACGTTTTACCAATGGGAAAACTTGAGCGAGAGTAAATAGCCCTAACGAGGGAGGAAACCGTCAAGGGCGGCACTCGAGTATACTTCAAACCCCGACGATTTTTTCTCCTCTTCATCTTTTGACTTTTCAACGACTACGATTTCAAAGAAACCACTTTTTTTGTCAGATGTACCACGATTGGTGTTCCGCAGAATTTTAACAATCACGAATTGTCATTTACATCGACTGTAATTTAAGTTTCGACAAATACACTTTCATATTATTATTATTTTTTTCTTTTATTATAAAGGCAACACAAAAATATAAATATAAATGTCAGTACTATTATAAATTCAAAAGAATAAACTGATCTATGGTGCTTGAATAAAAGATGCATTTTAAACAAGTCTATAAAAAGATGTTATTTAGACTAAATACGTATTTATTCGAATTACAGATTAATTTATTTCCTTAAGTGTATTTCTAATCAAAACAATTTATAAATTTCAGTTGCTTTTTTTTGGTATTCTATCGATTTTCAATAAAGCCTAATGAACATTTTGACGGCTGGGGCGTTTCAGTCGATAATCCGTGATTTATTTCTCCCATCGGAGCGTATATTCGTTGGCGAGGGTTGTACCGATCTTTTGTGGCTATTAGGAAAGCACATAGCAGCCGGACAGACGACTGTATCTACGTTGGCCTTCGATAGGACGCGAGACTCGATTCCCCAAGGGCCTACATCCCATGAGGTTTCCTCGACCCCCTAATTAGTCTGTTCGATAAACTCGATTGCTTCGACTCTCATTGGTACTCTTGTGTCTCTGTGGCTGAAGCCTTGTAGTCTTTCTCGAGCTTTTTTTCTTTTATTTCACCAACGAGATCAACAATTCGATTCTTCGTTGCTTATTGGTGCGTACGAAGCGAAGAAGCCGTTAGAGCTTTTCGATCAGTTAGTCTTTAATCACTATCTTCTTGCTCGTTAAACAACACGAGCAGAACTTTTTCTCTCGTCCAGCTAAACTGTAACAAATGCCGCTCACTGATTATAAAATCAATTCTCCATTAAACGTACTCTTATACTCTCTGTCGACAACATAGTACTTGCGGCAGCAAAAATGAATGTCACGCTTTAGACCTGCGAAACAATAAAGGTTTACTGTAGAGGCTTCATTTGTTATTCATTTATTTGTGTCATTAGTTATAATTGATAATAATTTCTTATTATTATTATTTTGTTTTATTTATCATTGTATACGGAGAGAAATGGATCCGCGAATATAGGTGCCACTCGCAGAAAATATGGTACGGCGGTGACACATGGGCTTTATGGTAATAGCTCGTATAATATTTCACGCGTTACGATACGTATCGTAACTGGAACGAGGGTAATCGCAACGATTACTATAAATATTTGAAATTCTCCTATGTGTATAAAAATAATGACGATAAAGCCCTTGTGTCACCGCGGTACGCAAGTTGTAGTAATTAACAACAGAAACCCGCGTAGCTACACACAGACTTTTCTCTCCGTGTATCCTGTCATATACATTTATGTCACATTGAGAAAAAGAGCTTGGTTGGACTTACTAAAATATTGGTTAAAAATTTTACCAACAAAAATATTTACCAACCAATTTAATGGTATGGCGTACTAAATACTTGGTTGTTACGTCTCGCGTAACTATAAGTATCACACTACCATTAAGAAAGATTGCTATCAACGCAGACGCGAGCCCCTCATCAAATGTCGCATGCTACTAGCAAGATTCCCAATAGTACAAGTAAGAATCTTCCACAGACCACATGTTGAGCTGTAGAGTATTCACGCGCCGCGAACCCTTCAAACGAAATGCCGCGGTTAACGAAATGTATCTCAACTTTATATAAACACGTATGACACTTATTTTCCCATACGCCTCGCACCATAAATCTGGACCCTAATTCTCGGGTATCCCTACCACTTTATCTAAAAATCATTAGAGCGACAATTGTATATAAGCAGCGTACAATTACCCAAAATTCAGTTATTCTCCGACCACCGATCTGCTGTAACACTTCGAAGGAGCGCGCAAAGCTCCTAGCTACGACATTAACCCTGCGTGGTTAATCTCTTCGAGTAAATTAAAGTCTGTACTCTTCTGATCAACGTTTCGACAAATAAATAAATTGTGAGTATAAAAGAATATATTTCTGCGATTGGAATTATTTTGCATTGCATGCTGGTCTTCCTACTTCGAGACTCTGTCTCCAAGTCTCCAGTTATCCCAAAGAAACATACGAATTGAGGTAGCGCATGGCGAGGTCTCCGTCCCCGATGTAAAGGGCCAACGCCTTGACTCGAAAGAGAGACCGCCGTTACGACTTCCAATAGGGCAACTCAGGAGAGTCTGCCGCCCGGACGTAACACGGTTGTCTTACCAAATCCTTCGTTATATTAACCAATAACTTAGTTGTGCCTGTTAACTTTTCTTGGTAACATTTTTAACCAAGTTTTTTGATAGTTCTAACGAAGCCTTTTTCTAAGTGCAGATAATACCGCTTACTTTTGTCTCCAATTCATGGTTAAGCTAAAAATGATCAAAATCTAGTATTACATAACCAGTGAAGTAGCATTAACGTTGCATCCCGAGAGAAAAAAAAAGAAGAAATAAAAACACTTTCAGGAGCCGAGTTCTCACGTCGATTTTCACATGACTCTATACGCTCGCAAAAGTTGTCGTAAAATTTGTAAAAATGACTCTCGGGACGATCCTGGGTAACTCTCCGTCACCGTACTTTCCAGAGCGCAGCAAAGTTGTTCGCTCTTTTTCTCTCAGTTACGAATGTGTCCTCTAAATTCGTGTCCCAAGGGCCCGGAGGAGGCGAAGGTTCTCCATCGTGGATTCCTACACTTGAGGAACGATAGCGTTGGTATGAGGCGTTACAAGGTCGGTGGTGAGCGAAACGTCGCGAGAAACGTTCACTCACTTGTGCTTCTATCATTCTAGCGGCGCACCCTTACGACGATCAACCTGTAAAATATTGCCAAAGTTTCGTAGGGATGGCAGTGAAGTCGGTGAGGAAAAGGAGAAATGCCGGAGGAAGTCCCCGGGTGGTTTTGGCGCTACTACTGCCTCAACCGAAGCCATTGTTCGTCGTGACCGGTAACTTCTCCGAATCACCACATATATAACTTGAACTGCGACGAGTCTCGCGATTCTGCTACCAAAGATACCTTCCACTTTTCGTCCTGAAGCACAGTGTTCTTTTCCTTCGCCTTCCCCAACCCTAAAACTGTCACATTTTTCAAGAAAGCGATGCTACTGGGACGTTCTAGTGTCTGCCCCGGAATTGTGCCTCTTCCCCTTTTTCACTCGCGATTCTACAGCACCTTTAAATAGCCGTTATTATCATTGGAGGAGACAGTCAAGTTCCTGGATGGAGAAAACCAATGTATTGAGCTGTAAGCTAACGTCGATTCCGAAATAAAAATTATCGTTATCCCTTTTCCGTATATCTGACAAAGTTCGATGGTGGTCTGTACTTACCATTTTGGCACTCAATACTTATTACGGCAATATGTCTCCACGAGATAGGCATCGGATAAATCGATAACATAAATTCAATTTCCTATACGTGGCGTGAAATTATTGTTCTTTCTTTTCTATGGATTTGTACCTTCTATAAACTTAACATTATTATACAGCCTGTTGATGTACTTACGGGAGTTTTATTTTTTCATACATTGGCGACAATAAATAACTACTAAAATCGACTTGAATCTTATAGTAAATTGAATGGGAAGAAGAAAAAAATTATTAGCGCGAAGATTAATTTTTTAATTAATATTTTTAACTCATTAAAAATATTAATAGCTAAGTTTATGGTGCATTTTCTATAATAGATATATCCAGCGGTATGTAAAAGAAAAAAAGGAGCAGACCTATTCCAATTCTAAATGTAACGAATCAAGTGTCAATATTTTCTACTCCGTTGAAGTGAACGAGACTCAAGCTTACTCACGTGCGGTGATTTCTCCGTTTGAGTAAAGCCATGATCCTCAGGGTGCGCAAGTCACTGGATCGAATTCAAACAAACAGGTAGCGATGGGATCTGTGTGTGACGAGTGAACGTGAATCGAAGACGAAGATGCGATTCGGTGGCAGCGAAGAGGATTCGAAGGGCAGAAGGGGATTGAAGATTGGTACGGTAGAGTAGCTATCGTGCTTTCCCCGATTGCCGTTCGACTACGATGCTTCCGTACAAGAGTGTTCGGTGTGGTCGGCTCACCGGATGTGCGGAAACGCTATTGGCTTCTCCCTCTCTCTCTGTAAATCGCTAGCCTGGAATGCTTCAGCTCACGACAACGATGAAGACGACGCCGGTGAGCGTTATTCGCTTCCGATGGTTCCTGATAGTCGGGGAGAGTGTGTACGCTACGTTGTGAACTAGTGTGCAACTGTGACGAAGCTTTGCTTCTGAGAAGAAAGTACGAAACGAAGAAAATGGGAGGACGCAAACTCCACGTGATGCCGAAGGAACGAAAGTGACGAGCCAAAGGAGGGGATAAATCATATCATGAGGGTAAAAGAAAAAGATTGGGGCTATGTAATATTGAATTCAAATGTTTCCTCGATGATACCAAAAAACTGAGATATGCAAATATCCTGTTGTTGATTTTTCGTAATGCAGTATTAAAACTCTATGATTCATTGACGATAATTTGGAAGTTTCAATTATTGTTCAATAGCATTGGATAAGCAAAAAGGTTTTCAATTTTTTTAATGCTTCTTGTTGCCAGTGACAAAATAGTACGAAGGGTGAAAACTATTTTTTTTAAATTAATTTCGGATAGCGTAAAATAGCTCATGATTATAACCTTTCTCTCAGTTGGGTGGGAGGTGAAAATAGCGAATGAGCAAAATAGCGAATGAGCTAAATAGCGAATGAGCGAAATAGCGAATGAGAAAAATAGCGAATGAGCAAAATCGCGAATGAGCAAAAGAGCGAATGAGCAAAATAGTGAATGAGCAAAATGGCGAATGAGCAAAATAGCGAATGAGTAAAATAGCGAATCCGCAAAATAGCGAATGAGCAAAATAGCGAATGAGCGAAATAGCGAATGAGCGCAATAGCGAATGAGCAAAATCGCGAATGAGCAAAACACCGAATGAGCAAAATAGCGAATGAGCAAAATAGCGAATGAGTAAAATAGCGAATGAGCAAAATAGCGAATGGGCAAAATAGCGAATGAGCAAAATAGCGAATGAGCAAAATAGCGAATGAGCAAAATAACGAATAAGCGAAATAGCGAATGAGCGAAATAGCGAATGAGCAAAATAGCGAATGAGCAAAATAGTGAATGTGCAAAATAGCCAATGGGCAAAATAGCGAATGAGCAAAATAGTGAATGAGCAAAATAGCGAATGGGCAAAATAGCGAATGAGCAAAATAGCGAATGAGTAAAATTGCGAATGAGCAAAACAGCGAATGAGCAAAAAGCGAATAAGCAAAATAGCGAATGGCTAAAATAGCAAATTTCATAATAATGGCCATTCTAGATTTAGATCTCCGTGAATTTGAGATTCGCTATTTTAGCCACGTGCTATTTTAATCATTTGCTATTTTGACCCCCGCCCTTACTCTCAATGAGAAACCTGCAGCACATCTGGTATCAGCTCTGTTGAACGGTGATACAAAATCTGACTGGGTTGTCCCTCCGTGTTAACCTATCCAGTCTGGTCATCAACTTTCACCGTCGAATCCAACACCATCTCAGAACCACTGTTGTATTATACACAGAGAAACTTGGACATCCAAGAAGACAGAATAACTTTGCTCGAAGTTGTTTGAATTGTTTTCGGCGAAAAGTTGTAAGGAAAATTGAGTCTGAAAGTTTAAAAGGCACATATACATATACCAACGACACATCGAAGGAAAATCGATTGGTAGCGAGAGACTTCACGTCTTGGGGCGCGGAACTGTAATAATCCAAGTTTTTTTCTGCCTAACCTCATTGGATCTCTTCTTTGTGTCCTCTACTAGCATTCTTCCATTATCAGAGCCCTACAAAAATCTTTCTATTTATCAAATATTTATACTCCCTGATATCGGTTCACATTAAAGGCATTGATACATAGAATATTCTTTAAAAATTGAAAAACGATCAAAATCTCCGTTCATGATTTTGAGCAGTCACAAAGTAAATGTTTGAACGCTGAAAATGATGTAGCTTCAACAATTTAGAAAATCTTCAGTTCTGAAAAGCTTAAAATATTCTTAACCATTCAGGCTAACGTAATAAAAAATAAAAGAGTAGAAAATTCTAAAAATTTTCGCGTGTATAAGGCCTTAACTCGATTAGCTGTAATCCGCTTCCCAGATGGTTGGTGAATTCTCTATCTAGCGTCTTCACTGCTGAAGTAGACGTGGTCCGTATCGTCAGTTAACTTACGTTCAAAGCTACACGAAGGTAGCTTCTCGGAGGGCTAAGGAATCTACGGGTATAGCTGGGCTTTTCAGTAGGATGTCTTTCGAGGCATTGAACGCTATATGCTTGTTCTTGAAGTGTTAGAGTCTCCGCGATCCACAACGGGGTGCTGTGCTTGTTGCCGGACAGGGTAAAGGGTATTCTGGTACGCGAGATAGAGCGAGAAAGTTGTGCACTCTCCGACGGTGCTGTCCAGGGACGAGAGGAACAAGCCGTGTGGAAAATCGCTTTAAGCCACGCCGGCTAATATTAACTTCGAAGAAGCCGCACGGTATACGATCGCCTTATCTCTCTTACTCCTACAACCTTCTGTGGACCAGCCCTTCGTCCGTTCCCTCCTCGCAACTCTCATTTCTCTCCCAGTTCCACTACACAGTCACCTTCTCGCCTTTGGCGTCGACATACCGAGGTTAACATTAACCAGCATCTTCTCATAGACATCCCCGTTGACCCCGAGGCCAGTCAGTTTCACCTCAGCTAAACTCCCTGTTTGCCTGACTGCAAAGTTCAATGGTTTATCTCGTTGCTTCGTCTATATACTTTTTCATCTCTTTATACGAGTTACATTTTGCCGTGAAACATAGTGCGAATCACTTTTCCAGGCCAAAGATAATTTTTACTAAAAAAAATGTAGGTACAATTGTCATTTGAACGATAGATTTTCGTATAAACGACAAAAACGTTTATTCAAAGAATTCGTGAAAGTTGGAAAAAGATACATTTACTATGTTCGCGTTGTCAAGTTAACCGACAATTTATACATTCTCGTGACTTTTATAACCTTTTTTTAAATGTGCGAAATAAACAATTTCTCTAATGTCAATTGATTTACTTTTTGTTGCAGTATTATGAACAACAACAAAGTACAAAAACCTGATCCAGACAACATCAAAATGTTCGTCGGACAAGTGCCCAAAGATATGGGTGAGAACGACCTTCGAGCGCTGTTTGAGGAGTACGGAAAGGTCCACCAACTCAATGTTCTTCGGGATAAGTTCACCGGCTGCAGTAGAGGTAAGTGAAAAATTGATCACAACGCATACACGACATTCAACGATATTTATTTCTACCTTTGGCGACATTGTCGTCCGATGAATAATGGCAACTTCGTCGTTAAATTGGCACTGACATTGCATCGGGTTGGCGCGATCAATTTATTATCGTCAGATGACATCTATTTCTCGGCATAGTGTGTTGTCGTAGGCGAGAAGAGGATCATTTTAGAGGAAAGCTCGTGAGTCCGACACTTTATCGCCATATCTCTCGTCTGATATTGATTTTCGTAGACAGTATACCAGCAGTACCGAGGACATGGCTATACGAGAGATCGAGGACAACTGTGTGTTACTGGCCTGGCCAGGAGACCCACCACCACAGATCATTCTATCCTCGGTTATGCGGGCACATTCGTGCCAATTCATACTGCTGTATTGTTTCCAAATTGACGTAGGTAACGATGTGGCACTGACAGCTACGGAGTGAGAGCCAGTAGCACGGTTGCTACTGGTATAGTCAAGCCAGGACGCCATTTACGCGGGTAGATTAACAACCGGACGACTAAAGGGGGGACAAGGAGAAGTACTAGCAAACAGGAGCAGGACATTGGCTAAACGACAGTCTCTCCCTCTCTCTCTCTGTATGTGTGCGTGTACGTATGTATGTGTGTATGTGGCATCGCTTTCTCCATGGATGATACCAAAACAAGAGAGCTATAGACAAAAGCTTATAGTTGTTAACGTTTCAAGAGCAATGTATTTATTTTAAATGAAACGTTCACAAAGGGCATGAAGCAAAAGAGTATTAAGATCTATAGAGATGATGAAGTTGCTGAAAAAGAATTATATCATGCAAAGTGTTTCGATCAACTGAACGAGAGTATGGTATTTATATAGATAGTGTGCTGGGAGATGATATTTAGCTGCAGGAAAATAAGTGGGTTGATAAGATAGGTACGTTTTGAAATTTTTGAGTGAAGAAAGTGGAAGAGGTGAATGATGGTCAACGCATATGTGTAAGGATTAGAGGATTAGAGGAGATCGATTCCTAGCAGCAGCAGATAGCAATATAGTGGTCGACGGTAGCTTCAACTATAGAGCTGATGAAGTTGCTGAAAAAGAATTATATCATGCAAAGTGTTTTGATCATGAATCAACTGAGAGAGTCTGGTATTTATATAGATAGTGTGCTGGGAGATGATATTTAGCTGCAGGAAAATAAGTGGGTTGATAAAATAGGTACGTTTTGAAATTTTGGAGTGAAGAAAGTGGAAGAGGTGAATGATGATCAACGCATATGTGTAAGGGTAACATTAGAGGAGATCGATTCCTAGCAGCAGATAGCAATATAGTGGTCGACGGTAGCTTCAACGCGGCCGGTTCGCGTTCTATTGATCGCCTTCAGTGAGCATGAGTGAGGAAGAGAAGATCGCGAGTTAAACAGAGACGAAGAAAACGAGAATGCGAAGAAGAACTGAAGGATACAGAAGGTATTGGAGTGAGCGAGAGGAAGGAAAGGATGAAGCGGACAAGGAACTTGGCCCTATGTGATCTCTATACTACCCAGTATACGTGGATGTGACCCGGTTGAAGCTTTGAAAGAAAGGTGCCTTCGTGAAAGCAGGAAATACGACTCCGGTAAGGGAAGAGTAGATGTAGGGAAAGATTCGAGCAGCAGAGACAGTGAAAAGCCGGGAGAAATCCTCGCGTCATCGGCTGGATTTTTTGCTAGCTAGCTCGGACTCATCCTCGAGGAAATCCGATGGCCATTAGGCTGGACGCGTTTTTACGTCTAGTGTCCTCGTACCCTCACTTTGCTACTGTAACACGAGGGTCAGGGAGGTCGGCATGGTGGGGAAAAAAAGTAACGACGAATGGATAGGGTGGTGACCAACCACTGCGAAAGGTCACTGATTGCGTGTGCGGGTTTCTGACGTCAAGAAAAAAAAGGTTCAAGAGTCACATAAAGATTTGGACAGCTATCATCTGGAAAGGTTCATCATTGTCCTACGAAACAAATCGATATGACTTTATCTTCGTTTGATGGTGTACTCTCGGGCATTGCTCCTTCCTCCCAGTAAACTGTCTTGAACCCCAGAAATGAACCCAAGGATCATCCAGTTCTTTGGACGGATTACCGAGGAAAGGAGAATGAAGGCGAAAGGAGAGCAGCAGGAACTAGAGAGGCTGATCGATCGGTGGGTATTATTGGCACAGAGATCCGACACGACAGCATGGAGCATCCGGTTCTATACTCCAGTTGAGGCTCAGGTATCTGCTCTTTACTTCCTCCCACTCCAAGCACCGAGGCGACGGGTCGGAAAGCGCACGCAAATATTGACTAGCGGCAAAAGTTGGACCTCTTCGCGATAGCGACTCCATCTCCCTAGTTTCATACCCGTCATCGCTGTGCTATCAAACCCACTACTCTAGAATGGCTCAGAGTCAAATTCTGACGATTTCAGAAAACATAACAACGCTAATTCTATAATTCTCTGTACAAATACTACGAGCTTAAAACTTGAAACGAGAGAGATGAAATTTTGATTAAAAAACGTATTCATCTTGATACTTTCACAGTGTCGGAAGGAATATCGTACCCTTCTATATTGATTGGCCATTTTGTCAAAGTCACGCGCTCAACAAAACTGGATTAGGTTTGGCATAATAATTCTGAAGTACAAATGGACTATAGAAGCAAACTACAAGAAATAAAAGAACGCAGTTACCTCCAGTCGACCTCTGCTAATCGTTGACCAACAACAACGCTAATTCTGCAATTCTGTTTACAAATACTACAACCTTGAAGCTTAAAACTACACCGTCTGATACTCTAACGCGATGAAATTTTGATTAAAAAACGTATTCATCTTGATACTTTCACAGTATCGGAAGGAATATTGTACCCTTCTAGATTGGCCATTTTGTCGAAATTACGCGCTCAACAAAACTGGATTAGGTTGGGTATAATAAAGCTGAACTACAAATGGACTATAGAAACAAACTACACGAAAAAATAAAACAGTTAGTCGCCAACCAATCGCACTGTGTTAATCGTTGACCAAAGAGAATTTAGTAGTGGTCAGTTTGAAAGGTTATGTAGCGAAAGATGGCGAGCAGGGTCGCTGGTTAATGGATTTTACGACGTCTAGACTTGGCTGGACTCTTCACAGCCCTACCTATAATACCCTATATCTACTCGCATCGCACCGTTTAATCGACACTCGGGCCCGATCATGCTCGCCATCCACTCTTCTCTGTATGTACCCTCGAAGCTCCGAATCGACTTTCTTCGCAACTACGACGTTCACGAGTATGAGATGCTCCACTTGGAACAGCCAAGTGAAAGAATCTCCGGATGGTTGCCAATTAGAGAAAAGTGCAGAGCCGTGTCTGCGTCGCGGTGTTCTCATACGACTTCCACTAGCTTCACCGATATCTCCAATTGGCTTGTGCGCAGCAAAAGTATTTGAGAGTGGAAATGCTTGTGTGCGTGGGTCGGAAAGTAGTAGACTCACTTTTTGCAGCATCCACCGGATATCGAACACGATCGGCTCCTTCGCGAATCCTTGGCGCGAAAAAAGGAACACTTCCGGTCTTCCTTTCTGGTTTCCGCAGGATTCAGGTCCTTTTCATTTCTGATAAAACGCACGAGCTCTTCGTTCTGCTGTCGGACCGGTCCTCCCTTTATTAGACGCTTCGTCGGTTTCCTCTAAAGAAAAGAGGAAAGGCACGAGCGATGATAGATCGCTTCGCAACATTAATTTATCGTTCCTTTCATACCTGACTCGAAGATTGAAACCGTTTGACGAGGATCATTGGATCTTTCAGCTGTAGCCTTGTAGCTGTTAAAATACTCGACGTTGTTTAATCGTTGATGACTGGAATTTTCTTTCAATAAATTCGAAAACGAAAGAGCTTTTTTTATTTTAAAAAATCCACATTTCCCAGGAATACTCAGAAAAAGTCTTGGTCAGAACTACCAAAAACATCATTAAAAATCTTAACAAAACAACTTGGTAGACATAACCAAGTCATGGGTTAACATAACCAAGGATTTGGTAAGACAACTAAATATTTAGTACGCCTAACCAATAACGTGATTAAGCCTATCAAATTTTTAACCCAGATATTAATAAGTCCAACCAAGCCTGTTTCTTAGTGAAACAAGAGAAATCTATAAAAATTGCTTGGAAAGCTTCAAAAACCATGTATCAATACTTTTACAACTTTTTAAATATTTGGCAATTATTTATTATTTTCGTTTTTTCCGTGAAGTATAACTACAACTGCTCCCGTCTTGGTTTTCACCGAGAAGCAGTATCATCGATCGGCAAACGGTTCTTACTGTGCTGCTTGCCATTAATCACTGGAGCACTATTAATCGTCCTTAAGTAGTGGTGGCTTTCGATGAAGAAGACGGCGTTCTTGGAGCAGGGATAAAAGAGAAAGAGAGAGAGAGGGAGAGAGAAAAGGCGAATGCTCAAAAACATAAGACAAAGAAAGCAATGCAAGCAGGTGGATGGGGAAAGAAAGAGAGCGAGAGTCGTCCGATTTTCCCTCGTCAGCAAGCTGTTGGTTGCAGTTCGCCTCACTGATTTCGCCCTTCGACTTGCTTGGAAAAAATCAACGTCTGCCCATTCTCAGAGACGCCAAACTTTTAGTAAGCTCTGCTACATCGACACAGCACAAGGAGAATTCTATATACGGCAAACGACAGCATGTGCGACTGTTGCGGTGTCCGGTGATCGATTCTGATTCTGAAAGGTCGAATCCGAACGAGCGTCAACTTCCAATGTTGGTGCGTGCCGCAGCTGCCAAGAGTTATTTGCAGCTGCGACTTGGCTGACGAGTAAAAAAAACAAGTTGCTCTCTAAATGAACTGGCAAGGGTTTATTCGGTACAAATGCGTGGTTAAAATAGTTACAGGAATTACAAAGACATTTTGTGGCACTGTATAAAAGGTAATGAAAAGTTTGAAAAATGGTTTCAATTAAAAAATTTCTTTTTGGCAATTATTTGAGATTTCTCTGACGGTAAGAAGAAAGTGTTGTCGTGAAAAAGTTATTTACCCAGTGTGAGGCAACAGGCCAACAAGACTTTACTCTACTCCGGCCATTGGGCGGCCTCTTTTACCAAGTATTTCCGTCCGTTACTGATTTCGCTGTCCCTTATTCGTCTCTTCTTCCTTTGCTCTCTTCTGCATCCACTCGCTTCTCAGTTCTTCATTTGCTCGGGGTTCTACCCCTTTTTGCCCATCCGAATGGGAATGCAACGTCTCCCCGTTGGAGAAACCTGAGATGTCTCCCTGAAATGAGAATCAGAGCCAAATGCTCCTATCAAATACGGATTGGTATACACACTGGTTGTTGGTATGCTGAAAATTTTTCTAATCATAATTACTCGAAACATGAGACTTAAGACATTGTCAAAGAGCAGAATAAGAGAAACACTGAGAATCTGTCTTAAGATTACGACAAGTGGCTTTAATGACAGAATTTCAATGTGTTTGTGCTTCATTCTTAGTCAAAATCTGGAATTAAAGTGAACATGTTCAATGAAAGATTCATGAAATTATTTTCTGTGATGAAAGCGATAAACAGCAAATACTTTAAGGGCATCGTCGTGAATACGCTCGCTTTCAACGAGCCCTTAGTCACAGACTTGAGAATCGCAATTAGCGTTCAACGCTCTTAATGAAGTGGCTCGAGAAGAGGTCCCGGTGAAGGAGTCAGAAGAGCGCGAAGGCGTTCAACGTCAAGGCTTCATGGATCCGTGGAAAAGCGTACTTCTACGATCTTTTGCGAGGCCAATGTCAAAGTCTAAAGTTGCTAGAGAAAAGTGGTCTTTGACAGGAAATTTCCGTATTCTTAGAAGGACTTTTCTTGTATAAACACTCTCTTTGAAAAGCACTTTCC
Source organism: Ephialtes manifestator (assembly GCA_963970395.1). Taxonomy (NCBI): domain Eukaryota; kingdom Metazoa; phylum Arthropoda; class Insecta; order Hymenoptera; family Ichneumonidae; genus Ephialtes; species Ephialtes manifestator. Next base: position 18,129,926 of record OZ019981.1, on the reverse strand, counting down.
TTTACTGTCGGCCTCGTCTTATACAGTCTTTATCTTTTCTCATGAACTTTCAAGAGCTTAAAGATTGAAACTGTACTATAGTTTCAATGCTTCAACTACGATGATTAATTATGGACTGACTTTGTAATGCATCTCAATGCATTACAAAGCATATCTTAAACAAGGAAACAGAAGATAGAATTTCTTCAATCAGATTCCAACTATTTTCCATCTTAACATTTTTAATTACCAAAAAATGTAGAACTTCGAGATTATCGCGAGTTCCACGAGCTTAATACCAAATTATCATCGAACGAAATTCGACAATATCCTTATTGACATGAACACACAAAAAGTGTGCCCATTTTTCACACGTATTGGAACGTATCCACGACTCTCTCGATTGTGAATACACGCCATTGAAAAAGAGGCCTGGTGTATCCTCTTCAGCATTCGCAGATGAGTTTGACTTTTTTTTCAATAATTCGGGGCTTTGTCATTGTTAATATTGTTCGCTATGATATAAAGAACGTTTGTGTAAATCAACAACTCTCATGCTGTGCGTCGAAGTACTATTTTTTTTTCCATCGCGCGCAGTCAGTCGAGTAAAAATGTGAAAAACTTGGCGTTTTTCAATTTCAAAAATATTTGTGCAAATTAATAAACTGCGAAATATCACGTGCCAATATACGAATTTTTGTTTTCATGTGTCACATTTTACTCCGGTTCAATTCCGGTGTCATTATGCACCTCATTGCCATTTTGCTCCGCTCTTCCCTATAACTTCCCGAGTAGAAATTCAGCTACGGGGAATATCAGGCCCTAGCGTGGTAGCCGGATTTATATCTAAGGTCCCTGCCTGGCAACCTTATACTGGTCTTTCAGGAAAGTAACGCAGCGCATGATCAGGGCCAGATTAAGTTTTCCAGATAAGGGCCGGATAGAGGCTGCCCTACTAAGCCCCTACTTATAAAAACGGCAAATAAATTACAAAATAATTATCTGCGCTCATCGAATTCGATTTATTTTGCACTTTCTATTGGATATTCGTGCTTATTTAGTTTTCAGTACATATTAATTGCTGAAAAAAACACATGTGAATTTATTTGCCGTTGGTGGGAATCAAACCTTGATCCTCTGGGTGACCGTTCTGCGCCTTAGTCCACTTGGCCATTGACATCTTAGAAAGTTTATATATTTATTGTCTATTTGAAGTATACTTAAAATGAAAACACGTCAAGACTGTACATTCATTTATTGTGACTACGACCGAAATATTAAAATTCAAACATGATGGGGCGGTCACCCATCCAGGTATTGGCGTTTGACGGTCAGTACCTGGAGAGATTTCAAAGTAATTCTAGCGGTACAGTCACGTAAAACGTGAGTTTTAGCGAAAATTTCGAATACTTCTCGATGGGATAAAGATGTGAAAAAATCCAGCACACGCAAGGTGCTGAAAAGATTGATTTTGCATAACAATAATTTTTTAATGTTTTTAACGAATGCCGTATCTAGACCTTACACGAACCTGATAATGTAAATTTACGGCATATTTTTAAAAAACTATGCCATACGAAGACCGTATGCGGATCTGACCAGGGAAGGTAAAGGTAAATTGGACAAAATCTTGGTCCAAATGCCACAGGAAGACCTTATGCGAAACGGATAAGGTTGATGAATGGCATATCTATATGAGGTTACCGTATGTAAAGCCTGACATGGGCCCGATCCGGTGGAAAGACGGAATTTTTAAGGTAGAATGCCATATCTCGGCCTTACATGGACCTGATCAGGTGAACTTACGACGACCCCTAAATAAGGTTACCATATCTAGCCTGACATCAGCCTGATCCGGTGGAAAGATGGCATTATTAAGTACGAATGCCATATCTCAGCCTTACATGGACCTGAGCAGGTGAATTTACGGCGACCCCAAATAAGGTTACCGTACCTAAAACTGATCTGGACCGCGTGTGACAGCAAGCATGCCTGATGAAATTTCTACTCGGGATTGTATTCCCAAAAACACTGGAGGACCATATAAGTTCACTGCAGCGTAAACGAATCCTCGAGAGTCTAGTAAATTCACCCATTGAGATTTATTGCATTTATTTGAAAACTCAGCTATGGCTAGGTATTGATTTGCATAGTCAAGCGCGGCATGATCTCTCGCCTAGAAAGCACACAATTCTACTCGCTACTCGTCCAAGTGCTACGCGACCTTTTTATTCGCAATCAAAGCAAACTTGGAGAGGTCTTGGCGTTCAGCCAGTACAGGATTATAATATAAGGAGCTAGAAGCCCAGATCCGTGAGTCAGAGCTGGAAAGTTTAATTTCTCAAATCCTCGGCGAGCCGCGCTCGTCTCGTACTTGGCTTTGTAATACTATAATACTCCTCGCTATCCTCGTTCCCTTAAGTCACCCCAAGGTCTCTTCGGTTCAAAATTCTCCCTCTTTTGCCTCTTCTGTCTTTTTCTTTAAACTACCCTCCGGCCCATTTTATTCGTACTCTCAACACCTTCGTTCACGGACAGGCGCTTCGCCAAACTGTCATCGATTACGCAAATATTTGAGTGCACAAAAGTAATGTAACCGTATTTCGGTCGTATTCTACCGAGGTAACCAGAGTAAATTTGCCTTGAGCTTATCTAACCGCGGCAGCCGCACGGACCCACCCGCTCACTCGCCCGAACGACGGCCACCACCTGCCATGATTTTCGTCGTGGCTAAACGACGATAGAGTCGACGGAAAACCGCCGGTTCGGGAGTCGGGCTACCCGATCGATTTCATCCCACAAAAAGCAAAGGTATCACATTGTATCCTCACCATATTGTCGTGAAGCATTTTAATGTCAAACTAAAACTGGGTCACAAATAAAAGAGTCTAATAATTCTGAGATCAGTGGTTCCTGTACTTTGAAACAATTCGTTCAAAAGATATTAATTAAAAGGCAAAAATTTGGGAAACAAAATGTTGAATATAGAATAGAATAAAAATATGAAGAAAAAAAAATGAAAAAAGATTGAATAACATAAATTAAGAATTCGCATTTCAAACTTCGAAGATAATAAACATTTGTTCAAAGGCGAACACGTATTGCTCAAAGGATACATGCGACAAAGTGGTAAGCATAAATTTTTCAGATTAAAAATTTAAAAATTTTTTTTATATATGATAATAATAATAATAATGTTTTATATTACTTTTCAGCAAATCCAACTTTTTTTCGTCTACTCAATGACGGAAATTAAAAGAATCGATGACGAGCAGATGACATTTATTGAACTATTACGCGGAACACAGGAAATACCGGTTAAACGTAATTCCGGTTCACAAGAAAATTTGATTTCCGCAAAGAAACCAAAAATTCAGGAAATGCCTAAATAGAGAAATACGCGTTCTTATTCCTGATAAAACCGCGTTGCTGTTATCGTTATCGCCTGGGAATGTTCATATCTTCGAATATTGTTTAGAAAAAACCAATTATTTTTTTTTCCGTCGAAAAATCAATTTTTATGGAAGTTTCTTTAATAAAAGTAACATAAAACAATTAATTAAAAAATGGCAACTGGAACTGAGCTGCAAATAAAAGAGTCTAATAGTTCTGAGATCGGTAGTTCCTGTAGTTTGAAAAAATTCGTTCCAAAGATATTAAAGGAACGACAAAAAATTGCAAAAAAAAATTTTGCTCCAAGACAGCGATAGAATGCAACAAAAATATGAAAAACAACAGAGTAATACAAAACAATTAGTTAAAAAATGTTAACTGGAACAGGACTACAAATAAAAGAGTCTAATAGTTCTGAGTTCAGTGATTCCTGATATACTTTGAAACAATTTATTCAAAAGATACTAACTAAACGGCAAAAATGTTGGAAAATAAATTTTGCTTCAGATAGAATACAATAAAAATATGAAAAATATTAAACATAAAACAATTAGTTGAAAAATGTCAATGGGAATAAAGATCGAATTCTTCGTTTCGATAAATTATATCTTTAGATGATATAGTTTTTAAAATTGAATGTAAATACATACGATAGTTTCATATCAGGTTTAATGTGGCTGCAAAGATTCCGCTGGAGAGAGCTTTATATCCCGACCCAATTTCGTGATCGTCACACGGTTTGGCGAGTCGTCGACATAACTGATCGAATCTCGTTTGTCAAAGAGGTGTCGACGAATCGCTCGTTCGTACTTCGGTGGTGTCGGCCACCGCTATGATTCTAGCTCTCTAGCTCTATCTCTGATGGCACCAAGCCTTTGGTGCTTCGACTGTTGCAGAGCACATGCAACGGAGCAAACCCGCGTTTTCGATGCCGACGTGCGTCGTTTGTCTCTCCGCTCTGGGACTGTCATTTTGCCACTCGCTCATCCACCACCCGTCTACGACAGCAGATGCGCTTGAGCCTCCCCCACACACAAAGATATATGGAATTGGGGAAAATTCACCGAGAATATAAATTCACTTTTCGCCGTCGTTCGATAATCCCATTAAGCTACTCTCCAACGAAAATACAACATGAAAAATTGCATTTTTCTTCGGTACAAGATTTATTTGTTTATTTACTTATATTCTACGTCAATGACTTTCTTATCGAATGCATGAAAAGAATTTGAAATGCAAAATCAATCGTAATAACACATTCAATGCTCAAAAGATTTATTTAAATAGTAGTTTTAAGTTAAATTTAAAAATAGTATTCTATTTCGTGCTTTTTATACACAAAGATATATGGAATTGAGGAAAATTCACTGAGAATATAAATTCACTTTTCGGCATCGTTCGTTAATCCCATTAAACAATTCTCCAACGAAACTATAACATGAAAAATTCCAATTTTCTTTGATACAAGATTTATTTGTTTATTTACTTATATTCTACGTCAATGACTTTCTTATTGAATGCATGACAAGAATTTGAAATGCAAAATCAATCGTAATAACATATTCAATGCTCAAAAGATTTATTTAAATAGTAGTTTTAAGTTAAATTTAAAAATAGTATTTTTTATCTATTTCGTGCTTTTTATACACAAAGATATATGGAATTGAGGAAAATTCACTGAGAATATAAATTCACTTTTCGGCATCGTTCGTTAATCCCATTAAACAATTCTCCAACGAAACTATAACATGAAAAATTCCAATTTTCTTTGATACAAGATTTATTTGTTTATTTACTTATATTCTACGTCAATGACTTTCTTATTGAATGCATGACAAGAATTTGAAATGCAAAATCAATCGTAATAACATATTCAATGCTCAAAAGATTTATTTAAATAGTAGTTTTAAGTTAAATTTAAAAATAGTATTTTTTATCTATTTCGTGCTTTTTATACACAAAGATATATGGAATTGAGGAAAATTCACTGAGAATATAAATTCACTTTTCGGCATCGTTCGTTAATCCCATTAAACAATTCTCCAACGAAACTATAACATGAAAAATTCCAATTTTCTTTGATACAAGATTTATTTGTTTATTTACTTATATTTTACGTCAATGACTTTCTTATTGAATGCATGACAAGAATTTGAAATACAAAATCAATCGTAATAACATATTCAATGCTCAAAAGATTTATTTAAATAGTAGTTTTAAGTTAAATTTAAAAATAGTATTTTTTATCTATTTTGTGCTTTTTATACACAAAGATATATGGAATTGAGGAAAATTCACTGAGAATATAAATTCACTTTTCGGCATCGTTCGTTAATCCCATTAAACAATTCTCCAACGAAACTATAACATGAAAAATTCCAATTTTCTTTGATACAAGATTTATTTGTTTATTTACTTACATTCTACGTCAATGACTTTCTTACTGAATGCATGACAAGAATTTGAAATGCAAAATCAATCGTAATAACGTATTCAATGCTCAAAAGATTTATTTAAATAGTAGTTTTAAGTTAAATTTAAAAATAGTATTTTTTTATCTATTTCGTGCTTTTTATACACAAAGATATATGGAATTGAGGAAAATTAACTGAGAATATAAATTCACTTTTTGGCATCGTTCGTTAATCCCATTAAACAATTCTCCAACGAAAATATAACATGAAAAATTCCAATTTTCTTTGATACAAGATTTATTTGTTTATTTACTTATATTATACGACAATGACTTTCTTATTGAATGCATGAAAAGAACTAGAAATCCAAAACCAATCGTAATAACATATTCAATGCTGAAAAGACTTTTTTAAATAGTAATTTTAAGATAAATTTAAAAATAGTATTTTTTATTAGTTGTATGGTCTTTATACACAAAGATATATGAAATAGGGGAAATTTCACTGAGGATATAAATTCACTTTTCGCCAACGTTCGATAATCCCATTAAACTGCTCTCCACCGAAAATATAGCACGACAAATTGCATTTCTCTTCGCAACAAGATTTATTTGTTTATTTCTTATATTCTACGACAGTGACTTTCTTATTGAATGCATGAAAAGAACTTGAAATGCAAAATCAATCGTAATAACATATTTAATGCTCAAATGACTTTTTTTTAATAATATTTTTTAAATAGTGATTTTAAGTTAAATTAAAAAATAATATTCATTATATATTTTATATTCTTTATACACAAAGATATATTGAATTGGGAAAAATTCACCGAGAATATAAATTCACTTTTCGCCGCCGTTCGATAATTCCATTAAACTACTCTCCACCGAAAATATAGCACGAAAAATTGCAATTCTCTTCGCAACAAGATTTATTTGTTTATTTACTTATATTCTACGACAATGGCTTTCTTATTGAATGCATGAAAAGAACTTGAAATACAAAATCAATCGTAATAACACATTTAATGCTCAAAACCATTTTACAAATATAATAATATCTTTTATTTATTTTATGTTCATTATCGTCATGCGAACACAAAGTAATTAATTTTTTTAACAATTAGTGATAACACCGTCATTTTTGCGATGGCGAAGAATGCCATTCTTTCTTTTTGCCTTGTTCATAAAAAACCTGTCTAATGTATACTTTTTCTATATTTATATATGTTGGTTGTATTGTCTTCCTGTAACATAGTGAAAGAGCGAGAGAGAGAGAGAAAAAGCTTGGTCGACCAATCCACCCAGTGTATAGCTCGATGTGCGTCTCACGCTCGAGGAAGTGCAAGTCGAGTACGACAAAACCTCAATCCCTTTAATGGAGACAAATCCACCTCAACCGACGCGATACCATGCGCTACTTGGTGGTTGTGTGCCGTTGCTGTCTACCCTACTGTCCGTTGTCGCGCTCCCACAGTAGACAATTTGTAAGAGTATATCCCACCAACCCTGATATTAGCAGCACCCCAGTAGAGACCGTCTCTCCGGGACTAGATATACGCCAAGCCCAATCATCCCCTTACTCTCTCCTCCTATTCTCTTCTTCGTCTTCGTATTTCTTCTCTATTTCCACCCCTTTTCATATCCCTCAACTACGCACTTCCTTCCATTGTCATCTTTTCTCTTTCATTCGAGTGACAAATAATCCGATAAACAGGTGCTTGTTGCACTGTTTCATGCAGAAAAATAAACTTCACTTAGAAAATTTTAGAATCTTTTACACTGACATGAGAAAAAATTCATAGGGAATTACAACCACAGCCATTTTTAAAAAGTTATCAGAACTAATTATTTATAGGAAATTCAATAGTTAATAATAGTTATAGTAATAAAAAGTATATTGTTTTGAAAATTTAACGATAGATGTGTGGTACTATTCATGGAAAACGTTATCAAGAATATTTGTATTCTTTGAGAAATGATTCAACAAATTTGAAATGGTTGTTGCAACAACGATAATTAAGTTGCACTAACTATAAGAAAATAAATAAGATTGTATTTCATTATATGTTCACTGTTAAAGTAACTACAACATTAGATTTAATGGTTAAATTAACTACATCATAGTTACTGTAACTAATTCTAAAATTGTTGCATGGACTAAAAATCTACAGTTATTGCTTAACAGTTGCCTGAACTACCACGATTTTTTCCAGTCTGATAATCTATCTCAATTTTTGCATTTGGGTCATTCCATACCAAGTGAGCCACCCAAATTTAGCATAGTTGCAAAAAACTTTCATAATTTTTGTAAAAGTTGTTTAGAGAATCACAAACATTGAAAAATTATTTCAGAATTTTAACACCTATAGTTTACCCAAAATTTAATAAAGATTTTTTTTTCAATTCGCTGTTCAAAATTGCCGACCGTACAAAAAATTTGTCGCCGTATAAAATTTAAGTTTTTGGATGTACTTTTTAATAAAAATATCTTTTTAGAAGAGGATTTGCTGTGTATTCAAAATAACCGATCGTACAAAAAATTTGTCGCCGTATAAAATTTAAATTTTTGAATGTCCTTTTTAATTTAAAAAATGTGCATAGCCGCTCAAAAACAATTCCGCCATTTTTTTTGACAAAATAAAGTACAATTTTTTTTTCGTTGAGCCAGAAAATTCCGAATGTTCTCAAATTTTCACAGAATTTCCGTTATTATGCTTACAAACTACAGAAAAATCGACGTGATGGCAAATTAATATTAATGGTATAGACCAACTTATTTATCGTTTTCTCGGTGCTAAAATTTGTATGGTTAAAAAGCTTCGAATACCGCTTAAGATATATGCATAGAAAAAGTGTTGATCGACAATTTTCATCACGACGTGACGCCCGTGGGGCTTCTCGAGGTGAATGAGACGGAGTGGTAGAGTGCGAAGAGCGTAGGAACCCCATGAAATATTATAAAATTAACGAGGTTCATCCGTCAGTCGCGGCTCCGGCAGTTCAACGACAAGGCATCGGGGCACTTTTCGGAAGCGCGAGAGCAAGTTATATATTCTCGCCCACACTCTATCTTGGTTCGTCCGCTACAGCGTCAGTTGAATCAGCTCCCGAAGCTCCATCGTCGAACCAACCATCTCTCGCTCTCTCCTTCAGGAACTGTATGATGCTCCTGCTGATTTGTATGCAGGAAGAGCGAGTTGCTCCAGCGATGCGCACATAAATGCGCACACCGTGTGTCGTCGACGTTTTATCCGTGCTACGTACAACCAATCTGCCACGACGCACCATCCTACAACCCTCTATACATAATGTAGAGAAAAACACACGGGCAAAAACTTTGCAAAACCGAGAATAAACGCTCGATCGTAATTGTCCAGAGGTACGATGCTCATTAGTTACGAGTGCAACACCCAATTTTCAAAATTTGCCTCATCTTTTCACTCGAGGAAATCGCAGTAGTAGAGTCAACGATAAAGTGACAACTATTAATTTTTAGTCCATGCAACTATTTTTATAGTTACGGTAATTATGAAAATAGTTATGGTAACAATTTGGTAGTTATAGTAATTATTTGATAGTTGTGGTAACTATTTTTAAAAATTTGTCGTACTGACTAAAAAAGAATAGTTGTCACTTTATAGTTACTGAAACCATCATTTTCTCTCAGTGTTTTTAGCGTTTTCCCAGGACATATCTATACTATTATTCTCAAGAGAGAAAATCAATAGTAAAAATTGAAGGTCAATCTTTGAAGCTTTTTGGAACTTTTTGGAAATTTTATTGCCATTTAAGTTTCAAATTAGTGGAAATCTAAATTGCCCAAATAACTTTTTTTTAAGCTTATTGACTTATTAAAAAATGTCGACTTTAAAGTTGCCAGCGTAAAAATATGTCAAATTGAGATGACAAATCGACACATGTCAAAAAGAGCTATTTTCGAGATGCTTTCAGACGAAATATCTTAGAAAATTCCAAAGTGATTTTAAGATCGATTTGATATCAAGTTACAATCTGACATGTACAATTGATTTTTATCCTTCAAATGTACAATAGAATTCTAGTGCAATAATTGCGATTAAATTAGTCAAAATACTTGGTGTCAAATCGATCTCAAAATCGTTCTGAATTTTTCTAAGATTTTTCGTCTTAACGTCGCTCAAAAATCGCACTTTTGGAGATATGGAATTTATGATCACAATGTGGCATAATTATTTTTGCATCAGCCTCGATTATTGACGGTTCCGCGTGACGTAAGTGTAAGAAGTTGAAAGCATCTCCCGTGCGGAAGTAAATTGGTCGACAAATAAGTTACATACTAGCGTACTAACTTTTAAAAGAATGTCATCTTTAATGTTGGTTACAATAGATGTTAATCCCTTGCCAACAGATTATTATAGCAGCTATATATGATAATTTTCACTGAACTCCTCTCACAAATTTGAACAACAAAAAAAAAGGCATACACTAGGAAAAGAGATTTGTTGGTTCAACAAAGCCGGTCACCGGCTGTATAGATTGTTTAGTTAGCTGAACAAACGTTTTTCTCACCTTAAACATCTGTTGGTCTGCTAAACCAAGAAACTATTCAAGAAACAAAACATTTCTTTGCCGTAACTAAATGTTTATTTGACAGCCGATGTCCGCTGGATTTGGTTGACCCAACGATCCCTTTTCTGTGTGTATCTAAAAATATGAAATATTTGTACGTGCTTAAGAATTTCGGAAAAATTGCTTAAATAAAATGGGAACGATGATAGGGTTGGAAGTATAAAAATCGATTGGTCGATGAATCAGCCTCGATTATTGACGATTCCGCGTGACGTAACTGTAAGAAGTTGAAAGGATCTCGCGTGCGGAAGTAAATTGGTCGACAAATGAGTTACATACTAGCGAACTAACTTTTGTAAAAATGTCAACTTTAATGTTGGTTACGATAGATGTTAATCCCTTGCCAATAGATTATTATAGCAGCTATATATGATAATTTTCACTGAACTCTCCTCACAAATTTGAACAACAAAAAAAGATATACACTCGGAAAAGAGATTAGTTGGTTCAATAAAGCAAGTGGTTACCGGCTGTATAGATTGTTTAGTTAGCTGAACAAACATTTTTCTCACCTTAAACATCTGTTGGTCTGCTAAACCAAGAAACTGTTCAAGAAGCAAGAAATTTCTTTGCTGTAACTAAATTTTCATTTGACAGCCGAAGTCCGCTGGATTTGGTGGACCTAACGATCCCTTTTCTATGTGTATCTAAAAATATGAAATATTTGTACGTGCTTGAAAATTTTGAAAAAGTGGGAACTCAACTCAGTGGGAACTCAACTCAAATACAATGGGAACGATGATAGGGTTGGAAGTATAAAAATCGATTGGTCGATAAATCAGCCTCGATTATTGACGATTCCGCGTGACGTAAGTGTAAGAAGTTGAAAGGATCTCGCGTGCGGAAGTAAATTGGTCGACAAATGAGTTAGGTACTGTATAGAACGAGTGAATGAATGCTCGCTCGCTCGCTAGCTAACCGATCTCTCTCTCCGTCTCTTTCTCTGCTCTCGGAGGGAGTTTTATCAATTTAGGAACACACGTAGTGTGTAAGGAGATTGGCGAACGCCGACCGAGCGTCCAATTTAATTAGCGATCGGTGTACGAGAACGGGAACGCGGGGCAACGTTGTGCCGGTGGATCGTGAAGGGATGCGCGAGCGGAGGCAGAGAGCCGTGCGCTTCTACACCTCCGGCTATATGTATAGCCCAGCCCCACGGTGAGGGTGTCAAGGGGGAAGCGCACAATCGGGCGAACGCTGTGCGAAGGTGGGTATAACACCGGGAAAGCGATCCTCAATCAGCTATAGTCGAGGCACGAACGCGATATCCTCCTGGCAGCAGCTTACCGGCTGTCAGACCGGAAGTCTGTGCCCCTTTCCAACCCCCTTCACTCTACACACGGCTACAAGTTCTCCTTCGCTCTCGCTATATCCTTCGTGACTTTCCCATACCACGAACGCCAAACCCCGCGTAATTAACTGCGAATTCTATTTCGTGATCTCGTGTGAACGATATCCGGAGTTTCCAACCCTCGTTCACTTGGCGGTGTTGGCTTGCGCAAAGGAGAGACGTGCTTATTCGAACAGTACTTGTCACTCTTTTTCACCTAATTCTCTTCAACCCATCTTTCTTCATTTTCACCGGTTAATTTTTACTTTCTCATCGCATACAAAGTATGTTAGAGAGAAAGTATTGCAATGAAAAAAAAAATTGATCTTTCAGATTATTATGGAAATACATGTTTTGAGTTTAGTAGATTACTAAAAAGGCATTCTCTACTTTTTGTCTCAATTCTCTTCAATCTATCTTTCTTCATTTTCACCGGTTAATTTTTACTTTCTCATCGCATACAAAGTATGTTAGAGAGAAAGTATTGCAATTTTTTAAAAATTTGTCTTTCAGATTTTTATGGAAATACATGTTTTGAGTTTAGTAGATTCCTAAAAAGGCATTCACTCATTTTTGTCTATCTGTCTCCAGTTTTCAATCCTCGTTCACTTGGCAGTGTTGGTTTGTGCAAAGGAGAGACGTGCTTATTCGAACAGTATTTGTCACTCTTTTTCACTTAATTCTCTTCAAGCCATCTTTCTTCATTTTCACCGGTTAATTTTTACTTTCTCATCACATACAAAGTATATAAGAGAGAAATTATTGCAATCCAAAAAATATTCGTCTCTCAGATTTTTATGGAAATACATGTTTTGAGTTTAGTAGATTTCTAAAAAGGCATTCACTCATTTTTGTCTATCTGTCTCCAGTTTTCAATCCTCGTTCACTTGGCAAGTGTTGGCTTGTGCAAAGGAGAGACGTGCTTATTCGAACAGTACTTGTCACTCTTTTTTATCTAATTCTCTTCAATCCATCTTTCTTCATTTTCACCGGTTAATTTTTACTTTCTCATCACATACAAAGTATGTAAGAGAGAAATTATTGCAATCCAAAAATATTCGTCTCTCAGATTTTTATGGAATTACATGTTTTGAGTTTAGTAGATTCCTGAAAAGGCATTCGCTCATTTTCCTCTGTCTGTCTCCAGTTTTCAATCCTCGTTCACTTGGCAGTGTTGGCTTGTGCAAAGGAGAGACGTGCTTATTCGAACAGTACTTGTCACTATTTTTTGTCTAATTCTCTTCAATCCATCTTTCTTCATTTTCACCGGTTAATTTTTACTTTCTCATCACATACAAAGTATGTAAGAGATACAAAATATGCAATCCAAAAAAAATTCGACTCTCAGATTTTGATGGAAATACCTGTTTTGAGGTCCTAGATTTCAAAAAAGGCGTTCACTAATTTCAGTCTGTCTGTCTGTCTGTCTGTATTGTCCGAAAACGCAATAACTTCAGTAAAAAGCTGTGGGCCACATCGAAATTTGGTGTGTGTTTTCTAAATAAAATATGCAGTTTTGATATTACATAAAATATGAAAAAATAAAAATGAAATTTTTAATTAATTTTTAGACCGCTAGCAAATATAAAAGTTATAATGCTTCGGGCTGACAAATACAGATAGAATTACCAGAAAATGAACAGTGAATAAAAATATGTAATTCAGTATAGCAAAGAGTTTCTATAATTCACATGTAATTTGTGAAATCATCAATTATGAAAAATTTCTTAAAATAAAATAATTAAAACTTTTCTTGTTGTCCTTACCAAGTATCATCATTGCTCGCCGTCTGAATTCTGAAGAAAATTTAAAAAAACGAGGTCTTATCAAACCGATTCGTTACATGTATTTGTAAAACAATTTCGTAATCAAAGACTAAAATAATATCAATTTGTAGAAAAATTTCTCGTCATTATTATCTATTGAGAGTCAAGCATCTTTGCAAAAAACAAAATCCGAGAGATCTTTGAATACATATGTTCAAGATAATTCCTATGATAAATTCAGCACTAACTTTTATTTTGAAATTATGCCGTTTTCTATCACTATTCCACAGTGGACCTTGTAGAATGAGGAGGAAGAGTTCGTCCGGACAAGTGTACGCGCTAATGTACGTGTGTGAAAAAGTTTCCCCGAGCAAGCATAGCGCGGTCCATTGGATATGAAAGCTCCGCATTTGCCTATGTTGCCGGGACTAAAAGAGTTTTTATAAAAGAGAAAAAGCATCGGATCGTCTCATAGCCGGACTTGGCGGACCGTAAAATATAGTGGCATGTATAAATATGTGAGAGCCACCGTTCAACGATACATAAAGAATTGAACGTGACACATTCTTTGGACAAGGTACAAAGTGTGTATCGACATTTTTCCTTTCCTTTTCTGTCACAAAAAAATGTTTTGAAATGACATAAGAGAATGTGGGCAACAAAGAATTTCAAAGGACATCGGTCATCCGAGATGAAGTAAAAAGCTGAGAATATATACCGTTAAAAAAATGTATATATGAAAACTGGAAGCTTTAGTGGTACATCTAGTTTTAGATAAAAACTTCCCGTAATATTAAAATACTTATATACTAAATTTACATATTATTAATTATTAATTTTCACGAAGAAAATTTATACAGTGAACCGAGAGAAAAATATAGTACTCATTCCCAGATTCGTATAGTAATCGGGATCCAAAGTGGAAACATGGCATTTTTTTCCAGACACATACAAAGATTTACTATTGTATGTACTATTTACGCTAAATCTTTGTATATGTATGGAAAAAAATGCTATGTTTCCACTTTGGATCCCGATTACTCTACGAATCTGGGAATGAGTACTATATTAGGGCTGTTCAAAAAAACATAAATTCTTTATAATCGGTTGCTCCTGAAATGCTGTATTGATTATCACAAAAAATATGTTTTCGCGAAAGTTGGGCGTTGTGCGATGATATTAAGTACTGCCGCATCAAGGCCAAAATTCATTAAAAACGGCGATTTTTGGAACTTTTTTTTGTCGTCTTAAAGCGCTCATGGAGATTGTGGTCGCTTTCGATAGACTATCAAATTGTGTAAAGCCAGAAACATGTTCGATAATATTTAGTACTGCCGCATCGACATTGAAGTTAAGAAAATAAAAAACGAAATCCTATAAAACATTGAAATATTCTTCTGCTCATCGACTATTTCGCGCATTTTCAAATGACAAAATGGCTCATGAAACGCGAGTCCTGTATGATCAAATTCAGTACTGCCGCATCGATATCGCAGTTTCCCAAAATTCGAAAATCCCTTATCATCATCATGATTATGATCATACATGACTCCCGTTTCAAGAGCCATTTTTTCATTTGAAATCGCACGAAATAGTCGACGAGCAGACGAATATTTCAATGTTTTAAAAGATTTAATTTTTTGTTTTTGTTAACTTCAATGTCGATGCGGCAGTACTAAACATTATCGAACATGTTTCTGCCTTTACACAATTTCATAGTCTATCGAAAGCAACCACAATCTCCATGAGCGCTTCACCACGTCAAAAAAAAAATTTCTAAAAATCGCCGCTTTTCATGAATTTTGGCCTCGATGCGGCAGTACTTAATATCATCGCAACTCCTAGCTTTCGCAAAAACATTTTTCTTGTGATAATCAATACAGCATTTCAGGAGCAACCGATTATAAGAAAATTATGTTTTTTTGAACAGCCCTAGTACTATATTCCTTCTCTCGGTGTGGAAATACTAATCGTACCCGATAGTTAGAGAGTAAGACTCTCTTTTGGTACACTGTTAGAAAAAACTAAAAGTTTTTATCCATCAACTCGTAATCGATATTTAATATACAATTGTGGTATAAAATTCATATACTTTTCGAGAAAAATGAAAGTAAATTATTAAAATTCAAGTACTTTTACTGTAAAATTAAATTGAATTATTGAATGTGCTATACTATACATTAATTTTACATTAAACTAGTATATTAAATTTATTATACTAGTTTATAATTAAAAACTTCCAGTAAAAGTACATTAAATTGTAAGTAGATTTTTTATACAGTGCAATGCACTAGAGTCTACAGAGTTATACGAGATTTAACTGTACTCGGAAACGACATAAAACTGGCTATTGACGGTGAACGATACGATCTAAGCGATATAAAGAATCCTCATATATGTCGTAAATAGCGGAAGGAAATATTTGAGAGAGGTACCCGAGAAATCATGAAAAGCAGAGTGAGCAATCATAGAGTGGTATATCTCGAAGTGAACTCGAGTCGGAGAAATACTTCTACTTCCTACAGGGGATGAAGTAGTACCGATCCTAACATAGGTATCTATAGTATACTAACGTTCCCAGCTGCTAACCGCACTTGGTAAATGGAAAGTCCATTTGCATCGGGCCACGCACTCACAACTAGGCTGAGCTCTCGTACTCGTACGATATACCAACCTCTGTCTTGGCTTTTGCTACTCGACTGTTTGGATTAATATGTGAGTACCTCTATTAGCCTATCGTGTCGTCTCATATTGGTGGAAGTACGAGAGGGAGAGAGAAAGTGAGAGCGAGCCAGAGAACTGAGAGTCCGGGCATGTTATAGTGTGGCGAACTTTGTGGTGACCAGGGTGCAACCCTACTCTATGTCATACACACTATATCTACCTGGTCCCGAGCACCCCCGTGGCGCGATGTAATATTCATAACGCTCGGAACAAACTTGTCTAGCCGGCCACGCGCGAACCACCACCCGGTAATTCGACGTTCGCACCGATCGATACGAAATTGGATCACGAAAATAGTATATGCCCCTCTCCTACTTCATTGACGGTTTCATCGACGTTACCCGGGGCCTGCCGTAATTTTCCTAGCTCAGCCGTAATGCGGAAACGACGACAACTATCGAGGGGATCGAGACTCTCAACACCGAGAATATCGTACACGGAAAAAAGGGCTTCGTTGGGAGAACGAACTATTTGTTAGTTGAATGAAAATTTCGAGGAACATTTATCAGGTTGATCGGTGTAACGACTTAGAATAAAAACTTTCAGTCTTTTTTAACAGTGTAATAATACTGTTAAAAAAACTGGAAGTTTTTATTCGTAAACTTATCATCTAAATTTAATATACAATTATGGTGTAAAATAAATGTACTTGTGCGGTAAAATTACAGCAAATTATTCAAATTCAAGTACTTTTACTGTAAAATTAAAGTAAATTATTGTATTTGCTGTAACGAATATTAATTTTACGCGAACCGCCACCCGGTAATTCGACGTTCGCACCGATCGATACGAAATTGGATCACGAAAATAGTGTATGCCACTCTCCTACTTCATTGACGGTTTCATCGACGTTACCCGGGGCCTGCCGTAATTTTCCTAGCTCAGCCGTAATGCGGAAATGACGACAACTATCGAGGGGATCGAGACTCTCAACACCGAGAATATCGTACACGGAAAAAAGGGCTTAGTTGGGAGAACGAATTATTTGTTAGTGGAGTGAAAATTTCGAGGAACATTTATCAGGTTGATCGGTGTAACGACCTAGAATAAAAACTTTCAGTCTTTTTTAACAGTGTAATATTACTGTTAAAAAAGACCGGAAGTTTTTATTCGTAAACTTATCACTTGTAATACCACAAGAGCTTTGAAATTATCGGATATTTCCTGACAGGTTCGTTGCAAACAAATGAACGAGCCAAGTTTTCCAGGTTAAAAAATCACGAGCGCGTAGCGCGAGTGATTTTTCTGGAAAACTTGACGAGTTTATTTGTTTGCAGGGAACCTGGAGGGAAATATCAGATTAATTTCGAAGCTCGAGTGGTATTCGGGGGATTATTTTTTCTATTCAAATTGCGACAAATGGAATTGCACCATGAGACAAAAATTATCATTCCGACAAGGAAATTTCATAATCAGAACAAAAACCTTTTAATTCATGTTTAAAGGATTGCAGTTAAATACACAATTGTTATAGACATTTGTATATTGATTCCAGACTGAGGTTTTCGATTTAATCGTATTAGCAGGGACATTTCCCGGTACTTTTTCATCAATAGTTTGCAAGGATTCAACTCCAAACCTATTCATATCAAATAAAAATCCTTTGACTGCCACAGTAAAATTCAATCTGTCAGTTTGACAGATGGTTGACGCGGCTAAAAGATTTTTTGTTTTATATATATAACCAACACGCAAAATTATCAAAAAATTATCAGTATAATACTGTGTAGCTTGCCCCACGTGACGTCGAATGGTGCAATTCCATTGGTCGAAATTTGGATGGGAAAAATAATCATCGAAATTTAATGTACAATTATGGTATAAAATAAATGTTCTTTTGCGGTAAAATTACAGCAAATTACTCAAATTCAAGTACTTTTGCTGTAAAATTAAAGTAAATTATTGTATTTGCTGTAACGAATATTAATTTTACATCAACCTTGTATATTAAATTTAATGTACCAGTTTATGCATAAAAACTTCCAGAACTTATACATTAAATTTCAAGTAGATTTTTTTTACTTTGTAGTCAAATTTACCTTTTAGTTTAGGCTTAGTAGGGGCCAACCAACGGTGACGTTTTTGAATTTGTGTGTTGGCCGCCATTGTTCTATCGTAGAAGATCGGGAAAACGCATGAAGGCATATCGAGTGACGAAGTTATATATATTAACCAAGTCTTGTAGGTGAGAACGGGACAAAATGGCAACGCGGGTCATAATGACCACGGGGCACGATGGAACAGGGGCATAATGGCACACCTCGTCAAAATGGCACCAGCGTACGCTGAAATCGTAAAAGCCATTATACTCCGTATTGTCATTTTGATCCGCTCTCCCCTATCATATTTTCTGAAAAAATTGTCAATTTTAAATGAAATTCACACATCCAGTACTTATCATGACAACAGGGAGAAATTGCCACATATATTTATTGCCAAAATGTAGTCATTTTTTTAATACTATACTATAGTATTATTTACCATCAAATAAGATATTAATAACACATGGAAAAAAGCATCAATTTCATCTCAAAAAACGCTGTATGACTTTAGGTATATGAGAGCGCTACAGCACAAACGGATCCTTGAAAGTCGTGACATTCAGCGCGATTGTAATGCCTAGTAAAGTTGTTTAATTTCATGCAAATTCGGCCAGCTAATTTTTGTATCGTCTAATACGTATTTCGTATATAAGTTTTTCCAATAACTTGAAGAACTTTTCATAATTTTTTTTTCATACAAAATTATTCAGAATTTAGCGCGAGCGAAAAGAACAAAGTCAAAAAAAAAAAAATGAAAGTTTGGAAAACCGGTGTTATAAATTGAAATTCGTGTAATTGAGTAAGAATTACATGTGTCGAGTGAGATAAGCAGCGTATAGGTGAAAGCTCTAACAAAACATTTGGCGAGCGGTCATTTTCCGGATGTAAATTACATAGACGTTAACGCAAGACACCGAAGAGTGGGTAAGGTAGGTATTTGGGCACGATGAGAGAGAATTTCGCCCTATGACTTTCCGGAGGATTTAAGTAACGAGTGTGCCGCATGCCAGGTCCCAGTTCTGCAATTCACAGCAGAAATTTCTTCGTTGTGAAAATGCTCGAGGCAACGAAGCTACCGCTGTTTCTGCTAGTGGATCTGGGATCGTGGGAGGGTCTCGAGGACGAAGGGGAATGGTTTTGCGGAACGCGCGAGAGCGAAGGGTCGCCGGTAGCTCGCTGCGGATATTTATATTCCTGGCACCTAACTCCTGTAAATCCCTGGACGGCAATTAGGGGTGGCTCCGGCCTACACTCTCGTGTCTCTTCTCGTCTTCCCCTTCCTTTTCTCCCCTTTCGCTTCACGATATATCCTCCACTTTGCAGTACACCCGGACGTAGAAAACCAGTGGAAATGCGCGTGTACACTCGACCGTGTATACGTATATAACACAGTCTATAGTGGGCGGTGGTCGTTAACGCGAGCTGCCTTTCTATGTGCAACGAGACCCAGTAGCTCTGCTTCCTCTATCCCTACCTCTATTCCACTCGTTAACCACCTCCCGTTTTCTCACTCTTCCCCGCCTTTCCATTCTTTCCACATTCGCAACTAAAAAAAATCTCAGCCAAATTCATCCCTCTTCTCATTATCACTGATACTCCTGTCACATGTTCAAGTAGCTAATCTAATTATTCAAACATGCAATTATGTCGATGTCATTGTGGTAGAATATTTATCAAATTATCAAATTATTTATAAAATAAATCGAACACAGTGCCCAAAATTATATATAATCCGACACATCGAATTGGGTCTGTATATACTCTATATACAATCTATATGCAATTTATGTATAAGACCACTTGTGAAATGGGGTTTATGTATAAATTGTATATAGATCACATGTAGAGCGTATGTAAACTTTATATACCAAATTCCATGTTTAAAAGTATACATACTCCTTATATACTCTATATATAATTTTTTATTCCCCTCGCTGCGAGAAACGCGCTTCGCGTGCGTAAATCCCCATTTTCCCGCATTGTGAAATAAAATTTCGTACGATACTCGTGCGATAAATATTTTCTTTCAAAAATGACAAGATAAACTCACATTCGTCAGAAAATGTTTTATCGCACTAGTATCATAAAGTACTATTTACTTGGGTGAGTTTTGAAAGAAATGTGTTGGTTAGAAACCTGTTTCTGAATTTAGAGCAAAATGAGATCCATTGTCTCTGCACTGAGAGAAAAGTTTTTTAATATTTGTTAACAGTTAACAAATCTTGGTTAAATATGGCGAAATGAACCATTTAGTTCGTTAAAAGTATACATACTTCTTATATACTCTATATATAATTTTTTATTTCTCTCGCTGTGAGAAACGCGCTTCGCGTGTGTAAATCCCCATTTTCCCGCCTTGTGAAATAAAATTTCGTACGATACTCGTGCGATAAATATTTTCTTTCAAAAATGACAAGATAAACTCACATTTGTCAGAAAAAGTTTTATCGCACTAGTATCATAAAGTACTATTTACTTGGGTGAGTTTTGAAAGAAATGTGTTGGTTAGAAACCTGTTTCTGAATTTAGAGCAAAATGAGATCCATTGTCTCTGCACTGAGAGAAAAGTTTTTTAATATTTGTTAACAGTTAACAAATCTTGGTTAAATATGGCGAAATGAACCATTTAGTTCGTTAAAAGTATACATACTTCTTATATACTCTATATATAATTTTTTATTTCTCTCGCTGTGAGAAACGCGCTTCGCGTGTGTAAATCCCCATTTTCCCGCCTTGTGAAATAAAATTTCGTACGATACTCGTGCGATAAATATTTTCTTTCAAAAATGACAAGATAAACTCACTCACATTCGTCAGAAAAAGTTTTATCGCACTAGTATCATAAAGTACTATTTTACTTGGGTGAGTTTTGAAACAAATGTGTTGGTTAGAAACCTGTTTCTGAATTTAGAGCAAGTTGAGATCTATTTTCTCTGCACTGAGAGAAAAGTTTGTTAATATTTATTAACAGTTAACAAATCTTGGTTAAATATGGCGAAATGAACCATTTAGTTATTCTTATTGAATCACACTTGAGCTAAATAAAATTTGCTTGTCACAAATGAAGCTCGCTGACATTTGTTAATAGTTAACAAATCTTATTTGGCTCAAGTGAGATTCGATAAGAATAACTAAATGGTTAATTTCGCCATATTTAACCAACATTTGTTAACTCTTAACAAACTCTTCTCTCAGTGTGACTTTTTCAGTGTTGGTCCCAACACAATGTGATGAAAGTATTATATTAATTATTCCGAGTGCTGTCAGACGGTTTAAGTGATTATTGATGATAGAAGCGAATAATAGGATCGATAACTAAAGTGTCTGTCTCCCTGCTCGCAAACTAAAAGAGGGATGTCAAAGAAATAGTACGCAGCGTAAAATTTTATCGTAATTCTCCCCCTGGGCCCTGATACATGATATCGGGAAAGTCGTCGGCTCGACAGAGGGTGGCAAGCTCGCGTTAAGGACTCACGAGTGAGAGTCACGATAGCGCTTATCCCGCGGGAATTACGCGCGATTTCAACATTGCTTTCGTTATATCGGGTTTAATGAAATAAAGGGCGAAAGGGGAGGGTGTTAAACGGTACGTGAAATCTTGGTGTGCTTCGACGTAGCGATGTAGAAAGGAGGTAGCGAGCTAGCAATAGTCTCGTAAGGGCTGCAATGGACCGTAAAGGGGGCGGCGGAGGAGGCGGGCTGCTTGCGCATATTCAGTCGATAAGAAATAAGGGCGGTTTCGAAACGCCGCGAGCATGACACAGACGATAAATCAAATTATGAAACACGGTTTTTATTACATCGATTAGTAACGTGCACTTTGTGAAACACCGTTTAAAAAAATTTATCTCACATCACATTTGCAATAAAAATAAAAAGGAAATCATATTTCTAAAATGTAACCGTTATATTTTTTTATTTTTATTTTTAACGCTTTTTGCTTCCTCATTGAGGAAACTTTGTTTTCGTGCGCTTTTGTTTGTGGTAATTAAAAATAAAAATCAAATTTTATTTGACGGCAATTTTCAAAAAATTGTCTGTACGTTCTCCAGCGTCCACAAATTTTTAGCTATTGAGCTAAATAATTTTTTATAAATAAAACTATGTTAAAGGAGGATTGGTATTGAATTTGGAATGAATCTGTAAAACAGTTCGGTTTTTATGGGATTTTGAATTTTTCAAAAAATATTTGTTTTCCTCTAACTCACGTCAAATCTCACCAAATCAATTGAAATTTCCTACAGATGAAAAGTAACATTCAGCGCTCCTACCTACAAAATTTGGTCGTGATCGGTAAAGCGGTTTGGATTTTATGTAATTTTGAATTTTTCAAGAACTACATATGTAACGAAAAAAGTTGCAAAGTAGAACTTTGCACATTGTTTCCTCATTCATTTTCTTTTTTTACAAAGCTTCCTCTACGAGGAAGCCAAAATTAATAACTAAACTTATTCATAGAGGTGGTTTTGTGAAAAATGAAAATTAATGAGGAAGCAATGTGCAAAATTGTACCTCTCAACTTTTTTATAACAGTTTGGTAGATAATACAGTCAAATCGAAAGGCAAACGCGTAAGAGGGAAGTGACGTAACCGACTTAGAAAGGTTGGTATAAGGTATCGAAAAAAATTGAAAAGAGTAAAATAACAGTACAATATAGATCAATATAGAGCCGTACTTGGTCCATTTGGTATGGAAGAAGTTCGACGCTCTGTTTTCTCGATGACTCGTGAAGAACATTTAGACCAAGTGTAGCAATTTAAAAGCGAGGGTCGCGGCGGATGTTCTAGGGGTTTCTTCGCTTTCTGTGCTACAAGGGTACATTCGTTCGTGCGAAAGAAATACTTTAGCTCCATCTTTTTCGAGTGTTACCATATACCCTATTCCACGCAGCTCTTTCTTTCTCTCAGTCTCTCTCTTTTTCGACGTTTTCTCATTCTCTCGTAACTCAAGTTTATCCATACTACGGGAAAGACCCTAAAACGAAGCCGAGAAGCCGAAGTCGATGGGTGTAGAGCTGCCACTGTGCTCTATTACCGCTAGTCCAAAGCGATGCCCATTCGCGGCACGACACGCAATCCGCATACATATGAGCTTTTACCAATGTAACGTCGCGTCTCAAACCCACGGGGATAGGGCATTAAACGAGAGGAAAAAAATAGGTGGCGTCTTCAGGACTACGACTCTCAAACAGCCCCAATACTCATCGCTATATTACCATACCCATTTTTTCCACTCAACTGTATGTGTTGATACTATATGAGTGTCACGGAAATCTTCTTCTTTTTCTTGTTAAATTGGCAACGGGCTTGAGAATGAGACCCTTGGTTCCCATGCGGCGAAACATTCTGCAAATAAATGCAGAAAGGCGGTGTGGAACTGTCTACACGGAAAGAAAAGATTAGTTGCCGTAACCAAGAAATAAGTTGACACAACCAATCGGTTATTCTATTTCCCTTACAACCCAAATGGTACGTCCAACGATTCAAATAGCAGTCCCAATGATTCGAATGGTATTACCAATGATTGGAATGGTAGACCCAATGATTCGAATAGTAGTCCCAACGATTCGAATGGTAGACTCAACGATTCGAATGGTAGTCCCAATGATTCGAATGGTAGTCCCAATGATTCGAAAAAGTAGTCTATACGATTCGATGATTGGGACTACGATTCAAATCGTTGGGACTATCATTCGCATCGTAGTCCCAATAATTCGAATGATAGGATATAACATCGATTCGAATGGTCGTCTTAACGATTGAATTGGTTACACTTACTAATCTCACAAGAACGAATACTGTGAATAGTTGAAGTTACTATTCGATATGGTCCGGGCAACTATTTTTTGAGTCCTTGTGTACAACAAATTGGAAACGTAATTGTGACAACCAAACAAGAAATGTTTGATTGTCACAACCAAATTTTGACGATCAAACATTTCTTGTTTGGTTGTCATAATTGTTTGTTGTGCTCTCTGTATTAGCGGATGTTTTGGTAACAGAGATTCATGCGATGGAGAAAACGTTACATTTGTAGCTCTCAACGTTTCAGGAAATCGAAGAGTATTTGTGCAATTTTTTTTTAAGGGCGATAGAGGATTAAGGGGATAGGAAGGATAAGTGCCATGGAAATAATGAACTTGTACGAAGTACCAGAATCAGAAGCCCATACTAACGGAAAAAATCTACCAGAGACTATTCGTTTCTGTCGAATCTTTGATTACAGTATCAAGAATAAAAATCATGAAAGAAAAAGATAGGCAATGTAGAAAGGAAAAGACTAGCTTGAAAAGTGTAAGCAAGGAGGCAAACGTCCCACGTTGTTCGTCGGGGACAAACGTGACTTGGAGAGTTACGTGTCGAGGGTCGAGACTCGCAACACAGAGAGACTCTCTGCACAATAATACGCTCAAAAGCGTGCAGGAGAGTGAGTTTGTCCCGACGGTAATGTCAAGGGATCTGGAGAAAAGGCTTTTTTTTTCATTTCCTCATTCTCGCTCCATCTTCTCGCTCAGGAGGTAGTGCGACGAGAATAAGAAGGGGACGACGAGCATGGTGGCAGATTCGCGTCGCGCCTTCCCGAAAGAAAACAGAGATACCGCAAATGCAGTAGGGCTTTGGTGGTTGCTGGCGTGAAATCAGCTGCCAGCCACGATGTACGGTTTCCTCGCAGTTGTTTAACTCCCCACATTCCCCTGTACTCAGGCTGCTACACCGCCGAAAGCTAGGTCTTACCTATTCCCGTTAACTAAATTTGCTATCATTCCAGTGAGACATATCAAAAGTTTTCTCCCATACCACTCCAACTTCATAACGATGTTTATCATAATATTTACACTATTATTACGCTATTACTTTCCGCAGACATTTTATTTTCCATCAACGATATGACCGCCCAAAAACAGCCGTCAAAGTAGCACGAAATATTTTGTTTGTACCGAGCGATCTCGCAATTCTTTGTGAATTATCAGGAGAGTTGTAAATTCTCCTGGAATCGAACGGTATATGTCGCAGTCCAAATTAATCGACCACGATTGGTTTCGCGTGAAATAAATTTTGGATCCAAAGCTTGGTGGGAAAAGATAACAAACAAGTATTTCAAAAACTTCAAATAAATTACAAATTGGAATATCGTGGTACGCCATCGTCTCGAAGTTGACTCGACAACTAGTAGCTGATAACTGACTAAAAATTAAAAATAATTTGAACGCTTGAGTGTTTACTCCCTGCCTTCGATAAGGAGGAACAAGAATTGAAGTATTTGTATCGCATATTCTTATTGGTTGATTCAAGGGTTTGCGTAATAAAACATTTGGTCACCAGACCTTTGCTGCGTGGATTTTCCAGCGCCGGCATCTGATAGACATCAATGAGACATCAATGAGACATCAATGAGACATCAATGAGACATCAATGAAATTTCAATGCATCAACCTGGTCCAGTGTGTCTGACGACACCGCCGATCAATTACAGGACGAATAAAAAGGCAACAACGGCCAACTCGCATTGCGATGTATTTCGATATAAAATCGCCACCAACTTTTTAGAGGAAGATAATTCAGAAGGTCCGCCAGAACCCTTTGAGACTACGCGTTTGCTTGATTGCCTTTTTTACGAATGTCATTTTATTTTACTCTGTTCTTCAGATAACATCATTGTCGTCGCTCCAAATATAACAGAAAAGTCACAACTATGTACTAAATTACTTTTTCACGACAGCCACACAATGTCTGACGAAGTGGATATTCTCCTTAAAAAGAAACTCTCCTTAAAAAGAAAACAAAATTGAAGGAGTAAAGTAAGTGCTGGTCAACAATCGTGGTTGGACGCTGAACGGATAATTTGTTATATTCACTAGCTACTATACGAAATATTAGCCAGTACTTTGCTCGTTCCGGTTGAGTAACCAGCTAAAATCACCTCCCAACCGTTTTATAAACATCACACAAAAATGAAAAAACAATCAATGTTTTACCAAAATCGTTTTTAAAAAAACGCTCGTCTAGATATTAAAAGTATGAAAGTACTTTGAATTTCCAAATATTTTTTAGTGTTATTTTATGATCAAATGGTGGTTTTCGTCATTTCTTTACAATACAATTACTTTTAAATTATAGCGTGACGAGACGCTACATGACTTCAATATTTTCGTCATTTGAAGCATTAAAGAAATGACCGTAATTTTGCATCACTCTTGTTTACTTTGCAAAGTGGTTTTGCCGGCGTTGGGATCGCACGGGAAGCAGCGGAGACGCCGACGATGAGACGAGGAAGCGAGGAAGCGAGAAGAGCTCCGGGAAAAGCTCGAGCTCATATAGCCAGAGCAACCCCTTGGTTGCCTTCCTCGTCGGTGAGGTCGAGTTCTAGTCGGGGTGAGGGTCGCACTCGTGCATTGGCCTCTCGCCCGAGGATCTCCCCTCGTGCTCCCATGACTTTTCGTGTCGTCCGTGTGGAGTTACTCTCTACTCTCCGCGAGGCAGGAAAACGGAAGTCCGGTAGCACACTCGACTCGTTGCGCAATTCCCGTGCCCGTGATCTACACTCGTACGTTTATATTTCTTCCTCGAGAGACGAATTGTTTTGCGAAGACACCCGGTAGTAGTAAAACGACCCCTGAAAATAATGCCACGGACTTGATACCTCAGTTTTTACCATTCTTTCTGTCAAAAGATGTTTTTCTTGCTTTTCATTACAGTCCGTGTATAATAAGTTTTACGGTTTGATTCGATAGCAAAACAAGCAAAAATTCCAAGGCCAATGGTGAACTCTGACTGAAGCTGCATTATGCAGATCGTCGAGCTATCTGGTCTATTTTGAGTTTGAAATTGAGCCCCTGAGAGAAACCTCCATATACTCCATATACTTTTTGTCCATCGACCTAATTGAACTGAATTCGATATCCTATATGCTACTTGCAGGGCTTCAAGACCCGAGCATCTCGTATCTCTATACCAATAGTTTACCTCCTGGATATCATATTGATTATTCCAACTCCAAAATTAATTAACTTAATCCATAATAACATATTATTGTTAATATGAAGCAATTTTTGTTCAGTATGAATTGTATACCACTGATGAAAACTTCGGGGCGATCATTAAATGCGTATAACTAAATCTGTCCTGACTATATTCACTACATCGAAAATTATTAATCGATATTGATATCAAGGAGGTAGAATGAATATTCCAGTTTTAGAAAACTTATTCACTTTTCTGACTATATTTTATTAAGTTAAATGACCTATTACGTTTGCAAAATGAAAAGAAAACTTGAATGCATTCCAGGATTTTAATCATAATTGCTATAATTACATATCAACGATTTATACAGCTGTATAAATCAATTAACGTCAGTTATCATCAATTATGCCAATTAACCCTCGAGATACCTAGTACTTTATAGTGACCCTTTCGATGTGTGTTAGATTGCAATAATAGTACAGTAGAGTAACAATATTAGTAGTATATGTAGTAGTGGTAGTTGGCAGGGGATACTGGCGAGAATCGTCCAAATAATACCTGTTAGCCGCGGCATGTGCTGCCTGGTGTGAGTTTGGTGGTGGGTAGAGCTTCAGGTACATTGTAAAGCGAATTAGAGAGAGAAAGAGAGAGAGAGAGAGAGGCGTAGTTTGTAGGGGATAGGTGGTTGAACGAAGAAGGCGAGAGAGAGAGTTAGATATACAACGGGGCACGTCCACTTATTAAATTTACCAACCTCAAATTCCGGCCTCTAGAGACGCGAGGTTGAGGGTGAGGGCAAAGTGAGGGCGCGTGAGAGCAAGCGAAGAGAACGAGTACAGCCCGGAGGGAGGGAGATTTTCGGGGGGAGGGTAGCCGGGAGTTGTGGGATTGGGGCATGGGTATAATATACAACTTTGGTACCACCAAATTCCCTCCTAAATACCCCGCCTAACTGGCTTACGGTGTACGTTCCGCAGCGCACAGAACCTACCACCAGAACCAGAGCCGCACACACAACCTGTATTACCAGAAGCAAGAGAAAGCGTGGTACGTACGAAGCCAGTCGCCCACGGGCTTACCACTCTACCCTTTCTACTCGAAAGTACGTACGGGAGGTACGGAGAAAGCAGCTACCGAAGCTACCGAGCCTCTGACCGATATTGCACGGTAAATATCGTCCGAATGCGCCCCCGGACTGTACATAAATGTCCGTTACTACTTGCACAAGTTTCTACGAATCTACCGTGGTAGCCACACGCTCCCACAGACCGTGAGTTACGATGAAAAAAACTTCTCGACAATTGAAGCCTCTAATTTTCTCACATATTGGCCGCCTCATATATTCACGGTAAATTCGAATTTTATCTCGAAAAGAGTAACCCGAGTAGAAATTCAGCTACGGGGAATATGAGGCCCTAGCGTGGTAGCCGGATTTAAATCTAAGGCCCCTGCCTGGCAACCTTATACGGGCCTTGCAGGAAAGTAACGCAGCGCATGATCAGGGCCAGATTAAGTTTTCCAGATAGGGGCCGGATAGAGGCTGCCGTACTAAGCCCGTACTTATAAAAACGGCAAATAAATTACAAAATAATTATCTGCGCTCATCGAATTCGATTTATTTTGCATTTTCTATTGGATATTCGAGCTTATTTAGTTTTCAGTACATATTAATTGCTGAAAAAAACACATGTAAATTTATTCGCCGTTGGTGGGAATCGAACCTTGATCCTCTGGGTGACAGTTCTGCGCCTTAGCCCACTCAGCCATTGACATCTTAGAAAGTTTATATATTTATTGTCTATTTGAAGTATACTTAAAATGAAAACACGTCAAGACTGTACATCCATTTATTGTGACTACGACCGAAACATTCAAAATTCAAACATGATGGGGCGGTCACCCATCCAGGTACTGGCGTTTGACGGTCAGTACCTGGATAGATTTCAAAGTAATTCTAGCGGTACAGTCCCGTAAAACGTGAGTTTCAGCGAAAATTTCGAATACTTCTCGATGGGATAAAGATGTGAAAAAATCCAGCACACGCAAGGTGCTGAAAAGATTGATTTTGCATAACAATAATTTTTAAATGTTTTTAAAGAATGCCGTATCTAGCTCTTAGACGAACCTGATAATGTAAATTTACGGCATATTTTGAAAAAACTATGCCATACGAAGACCATATGCGGATCTGACCAGGGAAAGTAAAGGTAAATTGGACAAAATCTGGGTCCAAATACCACAGGAAGACCTTATGCGAAACGGATACGATCGATGAATGGCATATCTATATGAGGTTACCGCATTTTTAAGGTAGAATGCCATATCTCGGCCTTACATGGACCTGATCAGGTGAACCCAAGTAAAAAAATTATATATAGAATATATAAAATATATAAATAGTTTTAAACGTAGAATTGGGCATATATAGTTTTTATAAAATCTATATACAATTTATATACAATTTATACATAAACCCAACTTTACAGGTGATCTTTTATATAAATTGCATATAGATTGTATATAGAGTTTATACAGACTATACATGCCCAATTCCATATGTCGGACTATGTATAATTTTTTTACTTGGGAACTTACGACGACCCCTAAATAAGGTTACCATATCTAGCCTGACATCAGCCTGATTATGTGGAAAGACGGCATTATTATGTACGAATGCCATATCTCAGCCTTACATGGTCCTGAGCAGGTGAATTTACGGCGGCCCAAAATAAGGTTACCGTACCTAAAACTGATCTGGACCTCGTGTGACAGCAGGCATGCCTGATGAAATTTCTACTCGGGATAATATTGTAAAACCGGTATTCTATTCTTACAGTAAAGTACACTAAAGTACTTTTGGTCAGGGCGAAGAGCAAAAATTCTTCAAATAAGATGCGGGACTTTGAAGGATGCTATGGTCTGGGATCATCAGCGTAGCTATAACTTGATAGCTTTATGTCTTACGCTTTGGCTAGAGAGAAAATCGAGTCGGTAGGAGCCGCGAATAAAGAGACAATAAGGTCGACGACAGACGCAGCAAATTGCCCGTTAATAATCTCTTGTGAACGAACGACAACAACGACGACAACGTCGATGACGATGAGGGTTTGGAAGCTCGCTCGGCATGTTCACCAGACGAGAGGCAAAAGCAAAAGGGGATGAAGTGCCGATGGAAAAAGGGGGAAGAAGACCCACGAAGGTCGGGAGATGAAAATACTTGTCACTGATCCGATGTAATTGCGACGCGGCGCCAACCTAGCATTTTTCACGTATATGAAAAAGCTTTGCGTTGCTATGTATCTAGCCTCTTGAACCTCATGATGTCACTCGGTAAGTAAAAAAGTTGTAAAGTAGAACTTTGCACATTGCTTACTCATTCATTCTCATTTTTCATAAAGCCACATCTATGCGTAAGCTTATTTATTAATTTTGACTGTCTCATAGTGGAAGCTTTGTAAAAAATTGAAATAAATGGGGCAACAATGTTCAAAGTTCTACTTTGCAACTTTTTTCGTTGCCTATATAGTTATTGAAAAATTTTAAATCACGTAAAATCCAATCCGCTTTACCGACCACGACCAAATTTAGTAGGTAGCAGCGCTGAATGTTATTTTTCATCTGTAGAAAATTTCAGTTGATTTTGTGAGATTTGACGTGAGTTAGAGCAAAATGAATATTTTTTTGAAAAATTCAAAAGCCCATAAAAACCGAATTTTTTGACAGATTCATTCCAAATTCAATACCGATCCTCCTATAGCATAGCTTTATTCATAAAAAATTATTTACCTCAATAGCTAAAAATATGCGAATTCTAAAGAGTGTACAGACATTTTTCGAGAATTGCAAAGCCAAATAAAATTTGAACATATTTTTTAATTTTTTTGAAAATTTACATAAACAAAGGCGTTGACGTGCTTCACATGTTTGCTAAATTTCAGCCCGATTGTTAAAGCAGTTCTTAAAATATGCAAGTTTGTAATTTTTCTCGACGTTTTACTGAATTTAAAAAACTCGAAAAGAAATGTTCGCACGAAAAAAAAAGCTTCCTCTATGAGGAAGCAAAAAGAGAGAAAATAAAACTGTTTCAATGGCTATTCGCAAGCTTGTAACTATGCTGATTCTCCAATGGAGAAGTTGGCGGAACTCACCACAGTGTCCATGCGGTACTCACCCGCGATGTAAGCTGTGTCATGTGCTTCGACTAGAGTCGCTAGCCTCTGTCATGAAAACACGTGTAAGACGCTGATGGGATTAGGGCATGAGCACACCTACATGTGCAGACACACACAAACGTGCACTAACACAGATAAGACAGTCTTGTAGTATTCACATGATGTATGAACAGTGTAAGAGGGCTTTAGATTCTGCTGCTCGATTTAACTGTATCGATTAGTCTCATAGGAAGCATTGTGGGGATATAATCGTATTATGCTGTTAGAGACATCATTCTGCATTCAATATAGCGTAGAGAAAGAAAACGTGTATGTAATTTATGTACGAATTTGGCCTCTGAAACGAATTCAAATATTGCTATAGTGCATTTTTCCTTTGTGGCAACCACTTTCATCAATATAGGATAAATCGTATTCGATGGAAGATTCTTTTTTTTTATGGTGCTGGAGCGGGTTTTCGATCATTAAAAGTCTTCATCAATTAAAGTCAGATCGCTCAAAGACTCCGATTCGAAGCTATTTTATTTGCATATCTAGAAATTGCATTTTCCGAACTCTTTTGATTTTGCATTGATACCCTGTGGTCATATCTTGCTATCGACTAAATGGGACTGTCACGGCCACAGAGCCCCCAGACAACCGCATTATTTGGAGTATGTGGCTTCAAAAACAAAACAAAGCTCTATCTATAAGAAAGCAAAAATAAAAAAGAATATTCATTAAAATAATGTTTACATAATCGCCAGCGCTCTGCAAATAGTGAAAAATTAAAAACTCTGTATTCCTTAATTATAAGCCAAGGGGTTCTCATCATTAGAATTATGAAATAGGACAAATAAAGAGTTGGCCTAGAGTCATGAAAAAAAAACTACTCCCACAACCGAAGAATAAGTCCGTTAGAGCGAAAATGCATCAACTTCATCTTTTACCCTGTCCACTGTCTGTTCCTTTGGTCCTTAGCAGTTGAATACATGAAATCGGAAATACGAAAAATGGTTAATTACCGGTTTGAAATGTCTGTTATCGCCCACGTGTAATTAAATTTACCGCGTTCAGAAAAAGACTTGGTTAAAAATGTTCTCAAGCAAACTTAGTAGGCACAACCAAGTTATTGGTCAACATAACCAAAGATTTGGTAAGACGACTAAGTATTTAGTACGCCTAGCCAATAACTTAGTTGTGCCTACTAAATTTTTCTTGGTCAAACTTTTAACTAAGATCTTATCAGTGCGGAATTTTAGGGGAACCTTTTCAAATCCCCAGAACTAGCAGACTTACAACCATCCACAAATCCCACCAGCTGCAACAATTACGCGATTTGATAATTTTATAGCAACTGCGAGAACAGGAGAGAAGTGAAAATACGAGCAAAGGAAAGGGATGAACATGGTTGGGAGTATCCAAAGATACTTATCCCACTGCAGATCAGTGGCCTTCGAGCGGCCAATTCACATTGGCTATCCATTTCATGCAACTTCAGCAACACTCGAATCAGACATGTGTCTGATGGCCTGCACAGGATCCCTTAGTCCGCATCCCTCTGGTTGTAGCGTACGTTGGTATTGCTGCATGCCTGAACGAACATTGACGGGTTTCGAAATTCACGGCTGAACGAGCGAAAGGAAGCTGCGATGACGCTAATTCGATTTCCAACGCTTCCCAAAGAGGAGCTTTGACTGACGCCGCGTTTCTGGCATTGCGGTACATAGCTTCGGCGAAACGCTTCTCGCACAAACTACACACGCGTTCCCGCTGTCATACTATGCGAAAACGTCCGCGAATACTGAACAAAATAGAGAAACAGTTAGGGAAGCCAGTAGCAGAGAACGACGCCAATGGTATGAGCTTACCATGCCAATAGAATTGACTTGATAGCCCTTTCAGGAATTTCCGGACATCTCGTAGTATTGTGTGTTTCAGTGAAGCTCTTTGCCAGGAAAAAAAGCCTTTCTCTTTATAATCTCCTTTGACCCTCTTCCACTTTCGCATTGTAGTATCCTCTCTTTTCCCCCTTTGATTTTCTCTTACCTTTCACTTTTTTGCTTGGTTTTTATGGACCCAGAAAAGCTCCCTTTCGATCGTTATCACTACCGCGCTGGATTACCAACGCCCTCACGATCAAGAGTCTCCGCGAATGTACCTTCCTCGTTTGTTGCTTCTCCTTCGCTGTGTCTCCTGACTCCGACCATCATCGGCTCCTCTCTCTCGTTAGCTGTGAAAGAGGTTCGAGTTTCCTCTTTTCCAGGAAAGCAAAGTCACGTTGATCAACCACAGAGCCAGACCATTGCCCTTTCCTTTGAGGTGCTTTCCAGTTCTGTTTAGCTCTCTTGGCCCTCAGCTCTTTCTGTTCGCGTATTGTTACTAGGATATACTTTTACATATAACGACTATGCGCAGAAATTATTCCCAGCTCTCTATTATTTGCCTTCTTTTATATGCTTCTATACTGAGTTTCCTCGTAAGCAACAGTTCTCTTCCATTTTGTGTTCATTTACAACTGTCGCGCAGTGCCGTTCGACAATGTCGACGAGTCGCAGCGGCTCATCTTTATTTTTTTGCTCCATACATGCCGTGTACTTTTCCGTCCGCTGTACAAAGGCGAGTTCACTCACATACGTGACTTTTCGTTCTTTAGTCTTGTAAGAACTGACCGTCCATGTTGGCCCTCGGCTTTGAGGGGACAGCTTAGTCAAAGCAAGCAACAGAGAAAGGGGTGTAAGGGCGAAAGAAGCTTTTGGTAATCTCCGTTTTCACATTAAGCTGACCATACTATAAACAGTGACATCTCCATTATTAGTCTGAAGATCTTTTTAGAAATGAGGAAGGGAAAAAGATCCTCGTTTCGAGGACAATAAATCTTAATATCGCCTTATAAATTTTGACCCTCCGTACGGACTTTCTGATTCACAAGCTAGGAACCCGATTCGGGGCGAGTGGAAAGCCCTTACATTGCCCTCAGGACATATTGTATTATCGCTAGTATCCCACTTTCGATCGTATTTAACGAGGGGAAGATGCAAAACGTCTTGTCGAATCCCTGGGGAGAAAGCTGTCGTCGATCAACATTCTACCATGAAATTTATTCATATATTTATTATAACGGGCAACTATAAGTATCTTGATAACCCGGGGTTTGAATAGGCGGGAATATTGTCTCGCATTGCGCAGGGAGGATAACGGTAGGATATTTTAATGCGGAACGTGAATGACCCTCCGATACAGTCCAGTTTTCTATGCATCTGTAATGACATGAGACAAATCGAAAATTCAAGTTCATTGTCGTACGAATCCGAAATTAGATTGTCACGCTTCAGTTTGTAAATGTGATATGTTTTACCGAATTCTCTTAATAACAAAGTTTCCGTTTACGATAATCTTCAGAATTAAAAGTACCCGAGTTAAAATTTTGACCCTCTTCGAAACCTAAAAGTGGCAGGCCTGCCGAATAAGTCAAGAGTCAAGAACCTTCGCAGAACCTTCGGAAATGGCAGATATTATCCACTTAGAGTGAACGGAGAAAATCTTGATCTACGATTTGTATGTCCGAACAAATCTTTTGGTCTTTTGGTCAGCTGACAAATCTTTTGTTCAGCTGATAAATCTTTTGTTCAGCTGACAAATCTTTTGTTTTTTTTGTTAGCCTAACAAAACGATTTTTGTTGTTACCATTTTATGTTATCACGACACAGAAATTTCTCTCCGTGTGTACGAACCTTTAAAAGTGGCATATTGTACCCATTTTGATTCAGTGAAAGGTGTTTGAAGGGTCTATATTTCAACGCGAATATCGTTCTCAAGTAGTGCATATTGCCTGTTAAAAATCAGACGCATCATTCGTATGTTCGATCAAGAACGCCCTTTAGAAGAACCGAAGACGATATAATCCACGGAATTTAGCACTTAAAAAAAAAGAACTACTGACAACTCTTGCCAACAAGAATGGTCAAGAGAAAAAGCGCTTGGTGAAAACGCGATAGAGACGCTCTTAATTTCCGGAACGTCGCGCCCGTTGTACGGAACGTTTGGCGAGGACTTTGATGCCCTCGTCGAGTGACGCTATTCGAGTTGCTCTCTGGGCGCGGGTGAGTCTGCCAGGCAGCGTCAACGTACCAACGCCAAAGGCCTCTCTCGGCCTCTCTTCAGGCATTCATGCGCAGTTACGATTCATAACTTTTTTTGTTGGCCGTTCGTACCGCGAGAGAATGCTGATAGGCGAGGGGTGAAGTGGAGATGACTGGGGAGACGGAAGATGGAAGGTAAAAACGGGAGTGAGGCCAGGCTTGATATGGAGATGGCAACTCGCACAGAGAGTGAGAGGGCGAGGAAAGGCCGCGGGGCAAAAGCGTCTTCTGCTCGCCGTTCCCAGTACCTTCTCTCACTTTCTTTTTCTTTTTTTTTTCCCCTTTTTTCCCTCTGTACCTTTTCCCATTTACTTTCTCTCATTCCACATACACTTCTATCTACTTCTGTCCCTCCGTTGAACTCGCTGCTCTCAATCTCACTCCCAGTACATTTTCTTACTCTCTTCCACCCGTTATTCATTTTCGTCCGTTGACTCTTCAGCGGCTTCTCATCTTGG
The DNA here is from genome assembly GCA_963970395.1 of Ephialtes manifestator. NCBI lineage: Eukaryota > Metazoa > Arthropoda > Insecta > Hymenoptera > Ichneumonidae > Ephialtes > Ephialtes manifestator. The sequence goes on along the minus strand of OZ019981.1, from coordinate 18,093,953 downwards.
ATTTCGCACACATGGACTCTTACGACAGTCACGTCGCCGCCGCTGTGGCGTTCTTCTTTACTCACTCAGCCGAGAGACTCTGTGCCAAGGAAAAAATTGCAAACTCTTGCGAGACGCACTGTCTGCCAAAATATTATGTATTATTTTATCATCACGTCCGGTACCAATTCGCCCAGTGTACCTATATTAAACTGTTGTGAGATTCCTAGAGATTAATTATCTAATGTTCATTTGCTTTTACTTAAGATGATATGTAGTTTATACATGGAAAGGTGCTCATAATTTTCTTGCATCTTGTTCCATGGCTTATTTCATAGTTACCTAAGTTTTCGACACTCGACGATCTTAGGTGCAAGAGATACAATGAGGTGAGAGAAAGAGTGAGAGAGAATTTTCACTTTCTCGTTGAATAATGTCAAGCTACTGTCTGTGAGGACGAACGATAGAGACAATGAGAGAACTGTCTCTACTCTTGAGATATCCCCGTTCTCGCATCCCTGGAAAACAAGGAGTCTCGTTAATCGTGAGTTTCTCGTGGCGGCTGGCTGGGTTTCTTCGAATGGTGCAGCAGGATACTGGTGCAATCGTCTAAACTCGAGGATGGCGGAACGGTTCACCTCCACTACTACCACCACAGTGCAGACGTCGAGAATTATTCTCGAACGCAAGAGAGGTATAACGTGATACGGAGGCCGCCCATTATTTCGTTTGCCAGCGCGTTTCACCCGATACACTTGCACTCGGGTAATAGCTTTTTCCTCTTCTCTTTCTCTCTCTCACTTAACTCTATCTACTTACGTTCGACCCTTTCATCGCTTCTTCTAGACTACATCGGCTAACTTCTCGCTCTGTCTATCGGATTTCTACCGGATTTCTTTTCAGCCACCTTAATCGGGTAACGAACGATACACAAGCTAGTAACTCTAATAATCGGTACTTATCCGTCGTCTACCGACTTCAGACGCTCGTTACTTTCACCAGATCAGAATCATGCCTACTTCGTTCAACAATTTCCTCTCTATATTATAATGATCGTGGCTGTTACATTGTTTATCATGTATTTTCACATGCATATCACATACAGCTATTAATTGTTCATCCACAAGAAGATAGTTATAGTTCTATCAACATTTCACCGTCAAAGTCTTCATGGTTATGAGTTGTCTGTTCTACCACGACAATTTCCCGGATGCATGAGTATTAATAAACAAACAAACAAACCGGTAGATATGTACGCGTACGGAGATATTCGCTTCATGACTGTTGATAGTCGGCCTATTTGGCACTCCGAACGCTCATACACGTGGATTATCAGGAAGTTTACAGAGTCCAACAGAAATGAGAGATGAGAGAAATGAGAGTCCAACAGATAGTGTCAATTCAGCCAGTTAGCTGCATAGACGAGACAAACAAATATACAGCACGGCCAACAGTGAAACGGCCTACGTATTTAATATAAACAAACAAAAGCAGAAAATCAAAAAACCAAGTGAATGGCCGACAATAAAATTGAAGCGTTTATCCATCCTCTTCTTGGCTATTACATATCTCGTCGCTAAGGGGAAACTTATCCGATATCACCACATCGTCCGATAACGAGGAAAAGAGCCGCCAAAGATGAAAAGAGTGAGAGAAGCCACAACCTACTCGCCGTAACAATAACGATGATAATAATGATAACGGTAAATTGAGGATATACGTTCTCTCTGTGCCGGGCAAAGCTTCTTCGTTCTCTTCTCTTCTGCCGCCTTTGCCTCTCTAGCTTTTACTTTTCATCTACCTTTGCACTCACCACGTTGGTCTATCTTCTTCTTTCGTGTTTCAACCACCAACAGATGGAACTTCACAACAACAACAACAAACGGCTCGAGGGTCGGTACTCCAGTTAAGTTTTAAGTGGAAACTTTAGCTTAACTCGCCAAAGAAAGAGCCCGTGACATTTTCATGCTAGCTCCCTCGCTGCCGCTATCTTTCACCCGCACTTTACCCTTAGTCGTCACTTTAGACCTTACTGTGCTTCTGTACTTTGCAACGTTTCTTCGAGACGGATGCAGTGCTGTCATCCGCAATTTCACTCTCCCACACATCTCTCGCAAAATTTTCTTGATAGTTTTAATTACCCTTATGACATCCCTCACTCGCAAGAGTTTCACAAGTGTTTAATACAACAATGAGCTTGATGTCTGTTTGTAGAAAGGGGAGGTTCATTATTTCCATACAACATCATAGCCGGTTAAATATATAATGAAAAGTTAATATTAAATTCGTTGATCAAGGATAATTGCCATTGAATATTTAATACATCTGCCAAGTACAGCACGTGGATACATTATTTTTAATTAGTGGCGAAATTCAGTTGCGTGAACAATTTAATTAAAATAACAAAAAATAAAAATGTATGTATATCACGATGCTCATGAAAATATAGTTGAATTATCCGTATGCGATGAAACTAGTCTAGTCCCTAGTCTTTTGTCAGATATGGAACTCTCCTTTCTGTCACGGAAACGTTGTAAAAAAGTAAAAATCAGGTTAGTGAAGGGATTTTATGACACGACTATCCACTTAACCAAAATAGCGTAATTCAATTGAGAGGGAGGAAACTCTCCTGCCATGAGCTGAAAAGCTAATCATCCCTTAGTGCGACATACATCTCGTAGACTCGAGGGTAGTGAGAGGGTAGAGAGCTTCGAACCAGCACTAGCGGAGACGTGGGTATAGTTAGCTAAGACTTGGCAGACCCAACACCTGTTTCCCGAGCACTTCTGCCAGTGACAGAGGCAGATCCGTTTGTTACACCATTCTGGATCATACGTTACAAGGACGTGTGTGTTTGCAGCACAGGAGTCTAGGCCCTTGGCTTGAGGCGTCGTGTGCCTCCGTCGAGAACGGGTGGTGCACATAACGTTAGTGGCTCTCCTACGGACGCTGCTGGTGGTGGACGTGCCACGTAGCGTGTTCCGGAATTATGGCGGAGATTAGTCGACGAGAAACGTCGACCAGAAGGGCCGCCGGGGCAACGCTGCACACATAACGTAATCGTCGTAGTCGGCGTACGCCTCTTCGTCGCGCCCATGCTAACAACATTATCCACGAGTTCCTCGACCTACCCAAAAGCGCTCACATCTAGTTACTATTCTCGGAAGTTTATATTCCCAGTCGACCAACTTATTACCCCACATGCTCTTGTTTAGTCTACCTTTAGTCCGTATAACTGTTGAGCTATACGGTCTCCCATGGAGGAATTGTCAGTATTCTGCTAGAACTGCTGACGCGCCCGTATTGTGGCCTAGAATTCATGCCAGTATCAATCTATCTGAACGGTGCCAGCGCTCGCCTCAATAACAATTTTTGCCGAAACAATATTGGGATGTTCACAAGGGTAGTTTGATGTCGATATTGGCTCGATATTGAACCGTATATATATCCTATTTCGGCAAATAATTCTGTTTTGGTACTGGCAAACAGTGTTGGGTCTGATTCGGGAAAATATATTGGGTCAAAGGACATTTTTTACCGATGTCCGAGAGTCGTGGTGGTACTGGATGTCAACTGGGACGACGTGTGTCAAAATACTGGGGAGCGATGTTGACTCAAGTACTGAGGACACATTGAGCCAATCCTCGCATTTCATACTGGCAATAAAAGTATTGGACATGCGCTGGGTAAACTCTTGTCCTATTATTGGCGTTCCAATTCTTTTTGAACGGGGCCCATAGAACATTTTCGATCATCGCCATTCTGTACTTTGGTCGCCACATTGGATTCCACATTTTTTATTTCTGAATTCTGAATTCAGTTTTGTAACCAGAGACCTAAAAAGATTCCCAGTTTTGATTATCATCCAATTTATATAACTTTTTCCAATCCGGACCACCACATTGGATCGTCCATTTGGAATTTCTAACTTCAAAGTTGGCGTTCTGTAATCAGAGGCCTCAAAAACCTTACATTACCTTTTTTTCTTTAATAATCACAGAATAAAATTATTAACATTACTCCAGAACAGCCGTTATGAGACGTTTTTAAAAATGAATAATTAATTACCAAATTTCTTATACATCCTAGCCAACATTGGTCCTCAGTACTGGGCCGATATCTAGTAGCCAGTAACGGTTTGAAATTGGCGCCAAGACTCGGTCAGCTGTGAACAAAACGTTATTGGCACGGTTTAATAGATTTAGACTTGACCGCACACTGGCACCGAATTATTTGCCAATATTGGCAGTTCTGGAAATAGCCAGTACTAAGTCTGTTGACAATTCCTACATGGGCATTATTGAAAGCGGCTTCTAAAAGGTATTTTACGACACATGCATTTGCAAAATATTTGTAAATGCGACACTTATACCATTGTTAAGGGATCCTCATAGCAAAAAGGACAAGAGAAGATATATCCTCCGAAATATCCCGCTCGGATGGAAGCATTAGGCAAGAAATTGAAATGCTATCTCACGAAATCGGAGGATCTAGGGTACTGAGATGGGTTATCCGGCCGAACCGAATTTCGATAGAGTCCACTCAGTCTCACAACTGGGCCGAACCCTCGCCGACGGTTCTCCGGGATCAGCCAGTAATGTCCGTAGAAAATCCTTGCGAAGATATACGATGGCTCTCCAACGATAGTACCCTTCGCCAAATCGAGCGACACCATTATTTCTTTACGCACATCTCGGCATCTTTTTATCTCTTTTTATTCTTCTTCTACTCGATCAACCAAATCGATGTCTTATTCGATTCTTAAATCGATAATCTTACACATACTAGTAACAGGAGAGTTTGAAAAAAAATAATAATTGCAAACACTTGTGTTAAGAAAAACATGAATTGAGAATTCGAACAAAAAAAAGAAAACCAATATTTGGAACACGGAAAGAATTGTTTAGTTGTGACAACTAAGGTAAACGGCCCAGTTTGTGACACCTTTAGAGCAGCGGGGTCGATTTTCTGTTATTTACAGATGCGTGATATTGTTAAACTAAAAATAAACGTTTTCAATACGTACATTAAAACCTTCTGCAACAGATTAGACAATTCTTCAAAGGCAAAATGTTGAGAATATTAATAAAAATATAATTTAAATATTGTTTGTCTACTGCCGGGGTTCCTGACCCTGCAGAACCACTCATGTCGTAGCTTGGGACCCTCGCGTGTACCGGGTTTGTGACACGGACGCTGTAGGTCCTGACCCCCGCGTGTACCGGGTTTCTGACACCTATCCAGGTTTTTCGAACTCCTATTTGGAAAAAATATCGATAATTAAATGAAAACGAAACCATAATAACGTTAAATGTTGAAATTGATACAGTATTCAATCCTAACCTAATTTTCAGCAACAAGTAAAAATCGTAAATATTGAGAGGGTCAGCAACCGCGTCAATAACCACAATTACGTTGGGAGTTATTGACCCTTTGAGTTTACGGGAAAAACTAATCAATAGCTTAAGTATTCTATTTCTTGTCGATAAAGCTAATTATTGTGATCATTTTGATATAATTGTTATGTTGTATTATACTTACTCAAGAATGGAAACGATCAAATACGCGACCGATGCAGCTAGTGAGCTTCGTGTAGAAATGGCGGTTCGAACTCACTGAGACGCAATACCACCGCTTTCACCGGTGAAATGTATTTCTAAATAATTTGATACGAAATTTGTTTATTGCAGAAAAAAACTATTAAAAAAGCTCTTTAATTTGGCGATAATAAGGTTAAAATTCGACGTAAATTACAATTATGACGGTGTAATATAGCTATCGGGGGTCACAAACCGAGGCAGGGTCACAAACAGGCCCGTTTACCTTACGTTTTCAATTTACTGTACATAACCCCTCAAAAATTAATTGCCCCAACCATATTGAATAGTCATCTCTACTATTCAGGATTAGTTTTCGCAAGATTATTCAGCCTAACCAATCCAATGACTAGGCCTTCTATTAAAATGGTTGGGACTACCATTCGAATCGTTGGCCCTACCATTCAAATCGTTGACAGTATCATTTGAGTTGTAAGGGAAATAGAATGATCGATTAGTTCTGTCAACTCATTTTTTGGTTATGGCAGCCAATCTTTTCTTTCCGTGTACTTTGGTATGTAACATCGTTTTGAAAGTAACCACGGAAAAATTTGTTTTAGCACATACGCACATGATTTTACAACGAATGTATAGGACTTTTCCGACAACTTGTTGAGTTCACCAAAGTCTACCAAAACCCCTTTTCTGCCCGCGTTCTGGCAAATATTTAACATGGAGAAAGTTTTGAAAGATGCGCACGTGCTGCTTACAGGAAGACTTGGTATACGCTTTAGCGTGTTGGCCCGCCGTTAAAGAGGAGGAAAAGATAGAAAGCGCAAGTTCGCTATATAGGGAAGTACAGAGGAAAAGCCGGCGAATCTTACTAAAGCGGAGGATTTTCTTCAATGCTATATTTCTCTTGCGAGCATCGTCGGCTATATACACCGCTTGGAGCCAACCTCCATAACAGTTGCTTTGTGTACCCGAGACCAGAGCTATATGGCAACATTAAAGTTTTAATAATATTAATATTAAAGCCGCTTAACGGTGAGGCACGGGTTCTTGGTCGTGAACGTACTCTCTTGCCCTCCCCTTCATGTTGATTCTTAGGGCAAAGCGCGGAAATTCTCTCGAGATACACAACACTGTTAACCGAGTCTCTTCCCTTTTACTATAGCTAATCTAATTGTAGTAAGAAATTCTCGACAAGAGAAACTCGTATTAAAAATCCTCAGATACTCGCAAATCTGCACAAGAATTATCGAGCAATGATGAGACATTTTTGTGTAACAAAAAATCTTGAAGCTAAATGAGTTATTAATTTAAAAAAAAATTTCATAACAAATTAAATATTTTCTCTGGCATGGAAATTTTTTTAAAAAGAAAACGCTACCGTACTTTCATTCCTTTACCGACATGTCATTTTATATGTTACATGTTTTTCTTTTGATGTCTCGAATATTTCATTATAAACACTGAAAAAGGGTTCTTCGTTTCAAGGAAAGTTTTCATTAATTAAATATCACTACATTTCATTGAATTTCCGATCATTCAAAGAAAATATAATATTAGCCTCACACTATATACCAACTCCTAGAAATGATGAATAAAGAGGAAAACGTGTAAAAATCTAGTTCGTACACACTTACATTAATAACTATAACATTTCTTTATAAAAAAAAAATAAAGAAATTCAATCTAACAGATATAAGATTTAAATATATGTAAATCTATGTCACCGTGTATTGTCAATAAATATTCATTCACTAGTACTATAATATTAGTTTAAGTATATTATTTCATTGATTTCAAAGAAATATTTAGGTTGAGATTTTAATGAAATTTCTTTGAATCATGGAAAATTCTTCTCTCGGTGCACCGATTTTCCACTAGGATGAACCGACCTGGGCCATCGTGATATCTTCGACGACAAATAGGAATCTTATCGCTGTGTATTAGACTACTGGAGTGGATATATTTATACCATATAGGCTGCAACGAAGCATTGGCAGGGTTATAGTTGGTGGTTTTGTGCTGGTTGACTGGAGTCGACCACCACCACCATCACCACCACCAGCAGCAACAGCAGCAGGCTCGAGACACGACGAAGACGACGACCGCTTATCCAGCGAAGCGTTCGCTCCTTTGGATATTATCCCGGCACCGAGCCGACCACACCGGTTTCCTCTGCCGTAGGAAAAGCATCTTTTACGCTCGCGGAATACCAATGACGCAAGCCGAACGGATAAAACTGTATCGGGATATAGTCTGGCCGCCACAGCAAGCAACCGAGCCCGGGAAAAGCCCCTGGCATAACCGACAGCAGGGCTCTTTTTCTTTCGCTCGCTTGCTCGCTCGCTCGCTTTACTAAAACCGCACGAGAAAGATACACCCCGTCGTTTTTATGGAATTTCCTTTTGCTTGCCGCGTTCTTTCTTGGCATACATGCATATTATACTCTTTCCATTTTGCTGTATTTACATCCTGGGAATACTCGTTGGTCGTCGAGGTTACCGGTACATCGAATACCACGTTCAAACTTCATTTCGGAAGAATTCCACATGTGTTGCACACATGTAATTTTTTCCCCGAATAATGTACACGTGTGTCAAAGATTTTTTTTACCCGCTTAACATTTTACCGATAAATATTGAGTACGAAAAAACGGGTTTATTATGATTATTATATGAGCGGAAAATTTCCGTTCGGATAGACTCGAGAGAACTCGCTTGAAATAAAAAGAATGGCGCTGAGATTATTACCATTTTTTAAGAAGTATGGCGCAATAGTAAATTAATAATATTATGAACATTTTTTATTTTAACATAAAAAAACGCATTTTTCAAACATCACAGAAAATTCGAAGAAACATTCATACGTATGCAGAAAAATTTAAAAATCATTTTCATAACAAAAAAAATTAGGTTACAAAATTATGTTGAACAATTATTTATTTCAATAATTTGTCAATGACAGTTTTTAATTATTATTGTGCCAAAGTAATCTATTTAGCACCTTCCATATGCTTGATTTTTTTCAGATTTTTATCTTATCGAAAACTGTTCGTAATTCTATCTCAATCATACTACCTTAAGGTAGTTCGGAGACGAACAGCTTTTGCAAAAAGTATTTTATTTCAAGTTTTTAATCAAAAGACTGATCGTTCCTGTATCGATTGATAGCCAAAATATTGAATTTGACCGTCCCGTTGTCAAAATATTAATTATTGAAATCACCTAATTTTAACGTGAGTGTGTAGAAAAAAAAGTTTTTATTTTGTGAATAATACGTAATTGCAACAAAACTGTTGCAAAATAGTAGTTTTCGATTTATCGTATGAGTTCCGAACAAAATTTTATGCTACCAGTGTGTGAAGTGCGATTTCGCACACGGGTATGGCATAATAGTATATTACGATACGAGTGCGATCAAACTTTTTCTGAGGAGTGTGAGTTTGCTACACGAGCCGAAGGCGAGTGTTGCAATCACATGAGTTCAGAAAAAGTTTCTCGCACGAGTTTCGTATACAACTTTATGCTACTAGTGCGAGAAGTGCGATTTCTCGCACGCGAAGCGTGTGAGAAGTACGCATTTCTCGCACGGAGTGGCATAAAGTATATTTTAAAAACATAACAATCGAAGGAGACGATTCTGAGGAAGTATAGACTGAAACACAAACTCGATCGACCGTATAGTTTTTTAGATACACGGAGAAAAACTCTTGGTTGGGCTTACTAAGATTTTGGTTAAAAATTTTACCAAGAAAAATTTGGTAGGCGCAACCAAATTATTGATTAGGCGTACTAAATACTTGTCTTACCAAATCCGTGGTTGTTTTACCAAATCCTTGGTTGTCTTACCAAATCCTTGGTTGTCTTACCAAATCCTTGGTTGTCTTACCAAATCCGTGGTTATGTTAGCTAATAACTTGGTTATGTTAGTCAATAACCGGGTCGTGCCCACCAAGTTTTCTTGATAACATTTTCAACCAATTTTTTGGTAATTCTAACCAAGCTTTTTTCTGCGTGTATCGCAAATGAAAGAAAGATTTACTATTTCTGTCTCTTTTCCTCTCGTACGGCGCATCTTTTTGCACGCTTCACGTCGCTGCACCGTCGCATCTATCCCGCCTCTACTTTAAGATTTAATGGAGAAAAATGAATGAATTTCTTTAGAAGCAATATTATGTTAGCGGAGTAGCAATAGATGTGGGAGCGATTGGTCATATTCGGAATCATCGACAACACGCGCATGTTCTAAACCGGTCTCTCGGGTATATTCCCTTGACGAGCTTCCAATGTTATATATCGATGGTATAAATGTGCGTGCATGGATCAGAAGGAGAGTCGCTCGAAGCTTGTTGGGTGGTTGCAAGTGCAGCGAGGTCAGCATATCCTATTATAGGTAGGTAGCGGGTGAAGGTCCGGTAGGTATGGTCGCGGAGCACTTGCAGTGTCGAACGACGAGCCTGACGATAGAACGCAGAGAAATGAGGAGGAAGGAGGACACGAGGGCCAGGATCCCAAGCGCAGCGTTACCTCGGGGCCATGTTCCGTTAGATTTCCCCGCGGACTCTAATCACGCATCGAGCCAAGGTATTAGCCGCAGAGCCTGTGCTCTTGCCGTTGCTGCGGCTGGCTGGTGACTATCGCTCGACCAACCTCGATCGCACAACGGCGATATGTCTCTAATGCGTTGGACACGCCGTGTGATATATCCTACCCTAGTCTGGTGCTCACTTGTACATCGCGGAGATGCACCTGCCTCGTGCACCCACGACGACAAAGAGAACACCGGATTCTATCTCTCCGCATTCGTGTATGATGCCAGCGCCGCTGTCCCTCTTGTTTGCCCGTGCGTTTAGAGAATTAACTCCGCTATCAGCAAAACGATGACACAGAGAAAGAGAACATTTGCTTGATTCAAAGAAATTTCAGAAAAATCCCAACCTATGAAACATTTCTTTGAAATCAACCGAGTTGTAATTTAGACCCTCTTCAAAACCTAAATGTAGCAGCCCGCGGGGTGAACGGAGGTTCCTCCATTCATTTGACACTCGTCAAAACCTCCGAAAATGGCAGATATTACCCGAATGAAGTAAGCGGAGTCTAATGTAGACTGAAATTCTTACGTTTGGACCTCCAATTAGGTTGTACAAAATGGATGAGGTTCTTAGACCCTTGTATAAACCTCCAAAAGTGGCATATTTTACCCATTTTCATTCAACGAAGAGTGTTGGAAGGGTTTGAATTTTAACTCGGGAATGAAATAATATACTTAAGCTATTATTATATTTTCTTTGAATGATCAGACATTCAATGAAATGTCGTGACATTGAATTAATGAATATTTTCGTTGAACCAAGGAACTGGTTTTCATTGATATCAAAGAAATCGTCTTCGAGACACTAAAAGAAAAACGTAACCTATGAAACGACATGTCGATGAAGGAAGTAAAGCACGGCAAATTTATTTCAATAAACATAGATACCTGCCGTATACATTTTTGGCAGCTTTTCGCGACTAGTGACTCAACGCGACTGACGCGATCGCACTAATTATTGGCGATTTCATTGATTTAAAGAAACTGATTCTTTGAATCAATTAAAACCCTTTCTTTAAAATTTAAATGCACCGAGAATTCGTTTTTCTCGGTGTAAATCCTCTGGATCATGCTCCACAATATCCACAATGGCTGTACGAATCCAGATTCTTTGGTAAATGACCCATACGATGCAGTAACCAATTATATTGTAAACTTACATACTCGATTGGTTGACGCAACCATTTAAATATCGTGCCCGACAGCAAGTACAGGATATGGGCTTGAATATCAAATGACGAGTTCTCATTAGTCTTGCTATTATTTGTAGTACCAAAATAGTCAAGTATACTTCAAATTGTGTTGGTCGGTATTACAAAGCACCGTAAATCGTACCTTGAAAGGCACGATTCAAGTTTAGCAAATTTTGTTTTTGATGTTACGGCTATACACTTAAAATTTGTATCCTCAAACATTAGACTTGCCGTGCTTAATATTTCGTGCGAACTAATCATCGATAGTTGAGGTTACTATTCGAAGCCCTGCGTAAAAATGATGAGATCAGTATAAAGTCTGTGAAGTCTCGGATTCGATCCAATTCCAATGTCCATCTTGGTCTTCATCCTGGACTGTCCAGACTCCATCTTGGATTATGCCCTGGATTCTATTCTGGACTCCCCATTTTTTCTGCGCGGGTACGTTTTTGGAAATAAATTCCTCGGTTATCGTAGCTAATTTTTGGAAATTCGGATACACCAAATTGAAAACGGTCACAACCAATCGTTTCCTTCCGTGTGTCTCAAACATCTTATTAATTTAATAAACTTAATACTGCATCGTATAAATTTCACATATTTATCAACATGAAGATAGTAGATACGTGCCTCATTATAAATCATACCTTCCTTGATTAATATTGCATGAGACATATTCCATCAATTCGATGAATTTCTGAGGGTAAGCTATGCTCGGGTGATGCACATTGGCTATAATATACTGGTTCGTCGTAGATCCGGTTATTCACTATGACTCTCATTATCCTGTGCAATCCTGGCTTGCACGTCTAAAGAAAGGCGAAGCTTGAGAATCCATCCATGATATTCTCGGTAATACAGCGACGTACTGCACGAGGGTTTGAGATGAACAAGAGAAGCAAACGGATCGTCGCAGAGTCGACCAAGACGAGAACGAGAAGCTTCAAGCTGCTGGCTTAGAGTCAATGCGATTCTGATAGGTAGCTATGGAAAAGCAATGAATAGCATTATGCGCTCGCCGCAAACGGTAGGGGATGGGCAACCATCCCCTATCTAGCATCGAGTGTCGCCGTCGCTATAATTCAGACTCCAATTAGCGATAATTACGTCGAGGATTGGGAATCCTTAATGACGAGACTGCTCCAAGTAAGTACTAGCATCTCGGCAGAAACAGGCTTGCCGAGTTATATAATGCTATGGGCGATATCTTACTCGATGATATTCTTAACGGCCAACAATATTGCTGGAGTTTTATCTTAAATTTCTTATTTTCCTTTTTATTCTTATTATTATTTTTTTAAACCAAGGGAGAGAGACACAAGAAAAGTGTTTGTGTCTCTGAAGCACTCGTGTGAACTGTTTTTACGTTGTAATTTCTGCTATTCCATAGTATAATGGAACCGAGGGTTGCCAACCCCTCTCGACTCGTATCGACGATTAAGGAAGAATCCGCACAAGCGGAAAAAAAACGAAAAGAGAAATAAAAGCCAACCAACAGTGGGAATATAACTCGTAGCACGCACGTAATTCGACTGAAGAAAATCTGCGCACGTTCTCGGGAGCCCGACACGACCGAATAAACATCTGATCAAGCTTCGCGAATAAATCATCGGTCCAGATCACGGACGGATTTTCCAACACAAAGAAAAGTTTCTCCGAGGATTTCTTCGAGTGTTGACTAATCGACTAATCGATCGGGAAGTCCAATAAGACGCACCGTAGATTTTTATGTTCAAGATTTCGCAGTGGAGTTTCTTTTATTCTCTTTTTTTTTGGAGTGGAGATTTTGCAGAACTCGATGCTTTAAAAGTTGTCTGTATATCTTAAATATACTTACATATATGTATATTTACACACGTGGAAGTGGCTACCTTGGTAATAAGTAGAGGGTGGAAAAGAGAGTCAAGCAAATATCGTTTCGCCGATGTAAAAGAGTCCGGTAGACAGCGAAGCTCTGTAGGGGGAAAACAAGCCCGCAGGGACCGGGTGCTCGTACACCGCAAGCCTGGGCATAGTTGATAAGAAAGTCGACCGGAAGGGATGGCTATAAAAGGAGCAGCAACCTGGAGAAAGATCCGTGTGAGCCTAAACCGTTGGCCAACTAACTAGAATGTCTTTTGACTAAAACGGCAGTCTTTCATAAATACAACACCACAAAGTTAAAATAGGATACTTATGAATTTTGTGTACTAGATGACAAGATAAAAACCTGATAAAGAATTAACGTCGAATAGAATATCCATTAAGCGGCATTGATTATCCGTTATTTATACGGATATTTGCTTATATCTATGACATTTTTGAAAATAATTCTCTGATTCACTAAAGGTATGGCACATAAATGCACTTGGCTTTCGCAGTGATTGGCAATGTGCGGAAAAATAGAATGACTGGCAGAGACGAACGATAAAATAAAATAAAATAACGATTTCGAGATCGTTAATGTCAAATATGTTCGATATTCCAACAGCTACAGTATTAGTTTTGGTCCCAATCGTAATATTTTGAACTAATGCATCTAACTGCAGTATGAGATGTACCCAAAACACTCAATATTCGTTTATATGATGATGTGAGCGAGTTGAAATGTGGTTAAGGGGGTTGGAGCGCTCCACACTAGTCAAATCAGTGCTAAATTTTTGAAAGCGTTTCTACAATTTCAGATGGTTTAATAATCTGTTCCAAGGTGTTAATCACATAACAGCATTAGTTCTTGATATTCAAATACATTCACAGCTGTGATATCAACAGTAAATCGATCAATATCTGCAAATTACCGATGTTATGTTTTTTCATCCAGTTTTTTAAAAGGGTAAACCGTAATATCAGTCCGATTATGACGACCAATAGCTCATTTTGTTTACTAAAAGATATTCTATCGATTGGCCGTCTATTTTTTTAAATCGTATTAGTAGTTCATAAGATACAACCGTTTGTTTATCTGATCATAACCTAACATCAAGTATACAAATGGCTGTAACTTTTGAACGCCTGATACTGTAGAAAATCCGGACGGTGAACCGATTAAGGATCTTCCATTGATTAAAATGATCTATGTTTCATCATAATCGGACTGATATTATGGTTTACCCTTTTACAAAACTGGATGAAAAAACATGACATCGGAAATTTGCAGATATTGATCGATTTACTGTTGATATCACATCTGTGAATGTATTTGACTATCAAAAACTAATGCTGCTATGTGATTAACACCTTGGAACAGATTATTAAACCATCTGAAATTGTAGAAACGCTTTAAAAAATTTAGCACTGATTTGACTAGTGTGGAGTGCTCCAACCTCCTTAAAACTCGGTCTCGGTAAGTCTCGATCGGTATGTATGTGTACTTGTCTCGAGACGCCACCGCGTCTCTTGATAGACTCACCAAGTACTACCGTCGAGAATTGTTTAGAGGAGAGCGGGACAAAATGGCAGCGTGAGGCATGATGGTTACGGGGCACGACTTTGTATGTGCCATGTCTTTTCTTAAGGGAAGAAAAATGTATTCTATTCCACAACTGCGAAAAATACAGCCATTCAAAACGCCCGCGATCATAACAGTCTGAAGTTGGCTTTACGTCAAACCCATCGACGACCAATCAGAATGTTTAAAAATTTACTTCAGTTTTCGATATTTCTACTTTCGATGTGCCATGTCTTTTTTAAGAGAGGATTCACGTATTATGATATAAACTCACCAAGTATTACAGTCGAGAATTGTTTGTAACAAAAAATTCTTAAAAGAAAAACCGGTAAATTTTGAAAATGCCTTGAAACGTGGTATAATATGATAATTAGCGGTTTAGCGAATGAGAAATGTCGAAATGATTGGTGATCTATTAGAGATGATAGGTACAAACACTGATATACATATATCGTATGTATATAATATATTGCGTGAGGACGGAATACACATAGCCCGAAATAGGGTAGACACATCGAGTATAGTGTATGCAAGCAAATATATGCCTGTGTACAGGGAAGGATTTCGCGTCGGTTCCATGCGCACCGATTCATCAACGTTGCCAGACTCCGGGCGCGCAACGATTCGTCAATTTCACGAGACGTACACGCTCGATGCACCGGACGACTCGCAGGTAATATCCGGAGACTCCGGGGAGCGTAACTTTCGCGAAGGGGAAAAGTCTTGGCAGAGCGTCGTCTGCTTCGTGGCCGGAAACCGGTCGACCACTGTGCCACCCTCGTATCTTCCTTTCCTATGTACCAGTGCTTCCTCCATAGCTCTCTCTCTCTCTCTTCTCCCTCCCCTGTACCTGCAACTCTCTTCGAGTCGTGAAAACTCGATAAACTTTTCCGACGACTGTCACCACGAATTACGCCAACCGAACCCAGAGGTTTCGACGTTTTCCACCCACTATACAACGCCAACCTTTCGACCTTACGACTTGAGTGTAAAATCTCATTAAAAACGAAGCGAAATAACTTCCGGACACTCGACGTTGTTTTCCTTCACGAATATTAATATTTACTGAGGGTTGAAAAACAAATAATTGTATTTTGTAACTGAGCTTTTTAATTTTCCGTCGAATTCCAATTCAAAGCAAATGAAAACTTATGTAGTTGAATGTCAAGACATGGACGTCAGATGCTTGGAAAATGTAATTTGATGATTAGCTTGGTTTTCTTTAATGGCAATTCTGAATTTTCGTTATTTACATTTACAATTGAACATATTCGGATATTTTATTTGCATTCAATTTGCGGATAATTAAAAAATGTGAAATCTGAAATTAAATTTTTTTTTAGTACTCAAGAGAGGAAAATGTGGTGTAAAAGATGTATAATTGGTAGATGCTGAAATAGGATTGAATATTAATATTTACTGAGCGTTGAAAAATAAATAATTGCATTTTGTAACTGAGCTTTTTAGTTTTTCGTCAAATTCCAATTCAAAGCAAATGGCAATTTATGTGGTTAAATGTCAAGAAATGGACGTCAGATGCTTGAAAAATGTAATTTGATGATTAGCTTGTTTTTCTTTGATGGCAATTCTGAATTTTTGTTACTTATATTTACAATTAAACATATTTGTATAGTTTATTTGCATTCAATTTGCGGATAATTTGAAAACTGTGAAATCTGAAATTAAATATTTTTAGTACTCAAGAGAGGAAAATGTGATGTAAAAGATGTAGAATTGGTAGATGCTGAAATAGGGTTGAATATTAATATTTACTGAGCGTTGAAAAACAAATAATTGCATTTTGTAACTGAGCTTTTTAATTTTTCTTTAAATTCCAATTCAAAGCAAATGGAAACTTATGTGGTTAAATGTCAAGAAATGGACGTCAGATGATTGGAAAATGTAATTTGATGATTAGCTTGGTTTTCTTTAATGGCAATTCTGAATTTTCGTTACTTACATTTACAATAAAAAATATTCGCATATTTTATTTTGATGCAATTTGCGGATATTTCGAAAAATTTGAAATCTGAAATTAAATTTTTTTTAGTACTCAAGAGAGGAAAATGTGGTGTAAAAGATGTAGAATTGGTAGATGCTGAAATAGGATTGAATATTAATATTTACTGAGCGTTGAAAAACAAATAATTGCATTTTGTAACAGAGCTTTTTAATTTTTCTTTAAATTCCAATTCAAAGCAAATGGAAACTTATGTGGTTAAATGTCAAGAAATGGACGTCAGATGATTGGAAAATGTAATTTGATGATTAGCTTGGTTTTCTTTAATGGGAATTCTGAATTTTTATTACTTACATTTACAATTAAGAATATTCATATATTTTATTTTGATTCAATTTACGAATGATTCGGAAACTGTCAAATCTGAAATTAAATTTTTTTTAGTACTCAAGAGAGGAAAATGTGGTGTACAAGGTGTAAAATTGGTGGATGCTGAAATAGGGTTGAATATTAATATTTACTGAGCGTTGAAAAACAAATAATTGCATTTTGTAACTGAGTTTTTTAATTTTTCGTCAAATTCCAATTCAAAGCAAATGGAAATTTATGTGGTTAAATGTCAAGAAATGGCCGTCAGATGCTTGAAAAATGTAATTTGATGATTAGCTTGTTTTTCTTTAATGGCAATTCTGAATTTTTGTTACTTATATTTACAATTAAACGTATTCGGATATTTTATTTGCATTCAATTTGCGGATAATTCAAAAATGTGAAATCTGAAATAAATTTTTTTTTTTAGTACTCAAGAGAGGAAAATGTGGTGTAAAAGATGTAGAATTGGTAGATGCTGAAATAGGGTTGAATATTAATATTTACTGAGCGTTGGAAAACAAATAATTGCATTTTGTAACTGAGTTTTTTAATTTTTCGTCAAATTTCAATTCAAAGCAAATGGAAATTTATGTGGTTAAATGTCAAGAAATGGACGTCAGATGCTTGAAAAATGTAATTTGATGATTAGCTTGTTTTTCTTTGATGGCAATTCTGAATTTTTGTTACTTATATTTACAATTAAACATATTTGTATAGTTTATTTGCATTCAATTTGCGGATAATTTGAAAACTGTGAAATCTGAAATTAAATATTTTTAGTACTCAAGAGAGGAAAATGTGATGTAAAAGATGTAGAATTGGTAGATGCTGAAATAGGGTTGAATATTAATATTTACTGAGCGTTGAAAAGCAAATAATTGCATTTTGTAACTGAGCTTTTTAATTTTTCTTTAAATTCCAATTCAAAGCAAATGGAAACTTATGAGGTTAAATGTCAAGAAATGGACGTCAGATGATTGGAAAATGTAATTTGATGATTAGCTTGGTTTTCTTTAATGGCAATTCTGAATTTTCGTTACTTACATTTACAATAAAAAATATTCGCATATTTTATTTTGATGCAATTTGCGGATATTTCGAAAAATTTGAAATCTGAAATTAAATTTTTTTTAGTACTCAAGAGAGGAAAATGTGGTGTAAAAGATGTAGAATTGGTAGATGCTGAAATAGGATTGAATATTAATATTTACTGAGCGTTGAAAAACAAATAATTGCATTTTGTAACAGAGCTTTTTAATTTTTCGTCAAATTCTAATTCAAAGCAAATGGAAACTTATGTGGTTAAATGTCAAGAAATGGACGTCAGATGATTGGAAAATGTAATTTGATGATTAGCTTGGTTTTCTTTAATGGCAATTCTGAATTTTCGTTACTTACATTTACAATAAAAAATATTCGCATATTTTATTTTGATGCAATTTGCTGATGATTCGAAAACTGTGAAATCTGAAATTGAATATTTTTAGTACGCAAGAGAGGAAAATGTGGTGTAAAAGGTGTAGAATTGGTGGATGGTGAAATAGGGTTGGCCAGACGAAGGCCGCAGCTTGAGATGAGGGTAGGCGTTGGCACCTCGACGAATGGGGCCATTTGTAGACACGAGTATTACAACCGGTGGCTGGCAGCGGGCCCTTGGCCCACCAGGGCTTCTCGTCGCGACCCAGGCTTCAGATCGCTCAGTGTGATTTAAAGGTCTATCGGGCGATGATGTCTCGAGATTAGTTACCGACCCGAACATCATTTCTGTACTCCTGCGGGAGCTCGTAAAACGCATCAAGAATCCCAAGGGGCGATGCAGGCGTGCAAAATTCTCTGACCCTTTCACGGCTACCAATCGATTCTCAATATCAGCGAAACATTCTCCACCAATCTCCAAACTAACTAACAAATTATCCTGATATAAAAAAATATATATCATATATGCTTACACCCATTAAAATATTTCCATATACATGTTTCTCTGAGGGGACAGCAATGTTTTTATGATCGCTGCAACAAAAAATAATGTATCCAGTAACTAAATTACGGCACAACTCATTATTTTTCTAGTAGAACTCACGACATTTAGCAAGTTATCAAATTTTTTTTCTCAATGTAATATATGGTGCCAAAAAATTCTATATGCTGCATCTATTTTACACACCCAAGTAAAAAAATTATATATAGAGTATATAAAAATATATACAGTTTTAAATATAGAATTGGGCATATATAATTTTTATAAAATCTATATACAATTTATATACAATTTGTAAATAAACCCAACTTTACAGGTGATCTTATATATAAATTGCATATAGATTGTACATAGAGTTTATACAGACTATATATGCCCAATTCCATATGTCGCACTATATATAATTTTTTTACTTGGGCATATGTGTACAAAAATATATGCAAAATATATGAGATATATATGTATTAAATATATGTAAAATATATATATATATATTTTTAGAGCCAAAAAGTTTTATATGCCGAATATATTGTGCATATATTTTTATTT
Organism: Ephialtes manifestator; assembly: GCA_963970395.1. Taxonomy (NCBI): domain Eukaryota; kingdom Metazoa; phylum Arthropoda; class Insecta; order Hymenoptera; family Ichneumonidae; genus Ephialtes; species Ephialtes manifestator. The sequence goes on along the minus strand of OZ019981.1, from coordinate 18,074,356 downwards.
CTATGTGGGTAGTTCAGGTGAAAGGTCTTCTTGTTTAACAATTACCCAACAAAAGCAACAACACCAACAAAAATGGGAAAATCTTTTGATAATTTTTGCTTGTTAATAAACACAAGAAATATTTTTGATTTTGTTTTAGTCAAGCTTAAAGTTTTTTTGACAGTGGCTAGACCCAACTAGATTGTAGAAATTCGTAAAGTACGGTAAACCGGGGATATTGTCAAGGAGAGAGAGAAGGTGTATAAGATGTATGCAGGGCGGAAACCTCCGACCCTTGCAGCAAAGGTTATCGCACCGAACTTTCAGAAACTACCAATTCCGTGGCTTGAGTCTGAGGAATCTCTTTTCGACTGGATGTCATTCTTCTTCGTAGGTGATGAAACAAAACAAAACCAACGTAATCTCGTGCAAAGTATATTCAATTATTCGATAAGATCATTAAGGTGCATTCCGGATGTATAAAATAAAAAAGTTATTGCTTTTGTCGAATCATATTTTCAAAACTTCAACGGCACGTCATACATTTCGTTATATACGTTTTGCATATCCAAAGAAAATAAAAATATTAATATTACATGATTTTTATTATTTTAGAATTTTATTTTAGTCACTACATAGGCGGAATAATTATTCACTTTATAGAAAGCTTCTCAAGTGTGTAATGAATTATTTATATTCTTTTAATAAATTATTAACTAGACAAAAGAAATTAATTTATATTTGAAATTTTTTTTCATAACATTAGTAGTAGTAATAAATGAATATTTATTGGAAATACACGGTGACATAGATTTACATATATTTAAATCTTATTTCTATTATTTTATATTGTATTGTCATTGGACCATCGACCGCATAGTCCTTCAACACTTATAATTCAAATTTATTTTAATTTACTAGTAATAATTGTGAGTTTGTTGACAATACAAAACATGGGACGATTTTACATTCATAGTACATTACATTACATAAATACATATTTCATATTTTGTTTCCCGTACTGTCAATTGGCCATCGACCAAAGTCCTTCAGCCTATATTTTAATTTATTTTATAATATTATTTAATTCAATTTTATTTTATAATATTCGTTAGTTTCCCAAATTCTCTCGATTGATGAATACAATATTTATATAGTGCGATGTTCAAAACAAATTTGATCGCCACAAGTGATATATAAACGATTGAATGATTTTTTTAATTTTTGCTGTTTCAGGATGCTGTTTCGTGACGTTTTATACGAGAAAAGCTGCCCTCATTGCCCAGAACGCGTTGCACAACGTTAAAACCTTCCCTGGGGTAAGTAAAAGTAAAGCGGAAGGATGAGACCTTCTGTAGCATCAAGAGTATATATAAGAAAGTGCACTAGTTTTGCATCCAAGCCGCAAACACCCTTTTTCCCAGGCCCTGTCCGCGAATTTCTCTGATAAGAGACTCGGAGCCTCTTGAGAGTCATAACGATAAACTTGCTCTCGGGCTTGGCTATGACGAGTAACGTCCCACTTATTCGCGCCAGAAGGTGACGCTTTCGAAACTTTTCCGCGCACCTACTCCGCTACTGATACATATATATATACTTTAGGGTTGCATACGACGGACGCGCAGCGTGCAAATATTTGTCGGTTCGAAAGTTTTTTAATCACTCAACTTCCACCGACCGCACTTTACTCTTTACCCTCGCTTTTGACGGGCATCCCATTTCCCTCCGTGGATGTACTCCAGAGAAATTATTCTATCGAATTTAACGCCTGTGTATAATTTCCCGAAACAAGTTGATTCATTAAGAAATTTAATGAGACACCTGATAATCGAGAAATTACATTTAATTAATCGGTTATTGGATGATCTTTATTTTACATAATATTGCAGTTTCATTACACGGTAACACTTTGAGAATCAACAAGTTTTCTACATTAAATATAATAATAATAATTTTCCCCGTCCTGTAGTTAAGTCGGAACCGCGCAGGGCTGATCAGGCATTTTTTATATTTACTAGAAAACTTCCGCGCGCTGCGCGCGAGAGTAGAGATCGTGTGTCGATGCAGCGATCTTATTTCATACATATAATATATATAATCAGAATTCCCAAAAATTAAGAGATCTAACAAATTTTTCCAATAATTCCAAATCTTATCGAATCGGAAACTCTTTATAGATTTGACTCAAATTGATTACCAATTGTCCTTTAACATTCTTTCAATTATAAATTAGTATTTACCTTGATAACTTCAAATTTGCGAGGTCTGGAGCATTTCCAGACTTTAGAAAAAAATGTAAAGTCCCATCATTATATGGGGCTTTACATTTTTAGTAAAGCAGTACGACCTCTTTGCTCAATGAAATAAATACAGGATTTCCAATTCTGGAAATCTGTCATGGATTTTGCTAAAAGTAACAGTGAACAAAGAGGTCTGATTTACTTGACTGCAGAATTTCAATTCTCCCCGATCTCTTCGCTTATCATTTTATTCACGATTGTTCTGTTGATCCGCATGTAGTGACTCCGCGTACGCCTGGTTTTGTTGCTGCCATAGAGACTACGTCGCACTTTGTCGTTCAACATCTTAAGCCTAGTTTAATATTCGCAATTAACACATAATCCGGAAACCCCGAAATATTGTAAAGTCAACCAACTTGGGAATTCAAACCTCGCGCGCTCGATATGCTTGACAAAACTGTCAGAATTGCAACTGTCAAACGTGTTAAACACGAACTCGGTCTCGGTCTCGATCTGATCTCGCGCCAATTTGGACCAATCACAGCGCGAATAACGTGACAACAATGGACCAACTCGCAATTCGATAAAATCTCGCAACATACTTTTTAGAGAACGAAAAAAGCGAATAAGATAATGATAATAATAATAATGATAATGCCTCTTAATAATAATTTACAAATCTCTACTGCACTGGTATCGAGAGGATTATGCTGACCGGACTGGATTACTTGTCGATTAATCATCCGCCAACCGTTAAGGGGAAGGAGTCAGGTAAAAAAAATTGATTTTGGAAATTCAATATCATCCAAATCCTATTGCATATAAAAATGCCCAACGCACTATATTGTTGGTGCTCGATGAAAGGATTTTTTACTGTCGTCCGACTTGCATATGCTTTTCAATATTATCTTAAGCAAAGTTCTTAGGTTTTCCATTCTGCGCATGATTCAGATCAAACTACTAGGCAGATTGGAATGGTTGACGTCTCATTTTCTTCTTCATGAAAAGACACATCGGCTAAATGGAGCAAATGTTAATAAAATGTAATATTTTTTAAGTGACATAATTATTAATAAATAAATTTTATGCTATTTTCTAAATCAGTGATTAACTTTGCTTTCAGAATGAAAAAAAATAGTTTGCCCCATTCAGCCGGTGTATCTTTTCATGAAGAAGAAATTAAGACGTCAACCATTCCAATCTGCCTAGTAGTTTGATCTGAATCATGCGCAGAATGGAAAACCTAAGAACTTTGCTTAAGATAATATTGAAAAGCATATGCAGATCAGACAACAGTAAAAAATCCTTTCATCGAGCACCAACAATCTAGTGCGTTGGGCATTTTTATATGCAATAGGATTTGGATGATATTGAATTTCCAAAATCAATTTTTTTGACCTGACTCCCTCCCCTTAAAGACGACTTGTCGAATTCTATAATATAGTAGTAATAGTAATAACCGCAAGTAAAAAAATGATATATAGTCCGACATATGGAATTGGGCATATATAGTCTGTATAAACTCTATATACAATCTATATGCAATTTACATATAAGATCACCTGTAAAGTTGGGTTTATGTATAAATTGTATATAGATTTTATAAAAACTATATATGCCCAATTCTATGTTTAAAACTATATATATTTTTTATATATTCTATATATAATTTTTTTACTTAGGATAATAATAGTAGTAGTAGCAATATTAGTAATAGTAATAGTAGTTATAGTAGTAATAGCAGTAATAGTAGTTATAGTCGTAACAGTAGTAGTAGGTTCAACGTATAATAAGAGAGGAAAATAAGGTACTATAATTGCTCAGGGCGCAGTGCCTCTCTCGATGAAGGAAACTTTCATCGTAATTGCATTTAAGCGATTGTAATGGGTCGCGATACCGACGGTATCTTGAGTCAAGTAACTGAGGTATTTCTGTATAGAGCAGTTGCCCCAAGATATTCTCTTTCAATCGAGTCATTATTTATAAATTCGAATGTTGAAATCCGACGACAAATTATCAAGAAATACTACGATCCTATTTACCTCTTATAATATTGCATAAGCTGATGGAATTACAGTGTCTGTTCTTCAACTCATTGAAAGAAGAATCAAAATTATCTATTCGAAATTTAGGCGAGTCATCAAATTAGACTTTTTGCTCATTTTCTCATTAAGACCAACGAATTTTCTTAATTTCTTCCAACGTTTTTATCATCAATCGTACAACGAAAAAACGAAACTTGAGTTCGATGCTAGTTTTCGGTGCTAAATAACATGCAGAGAGAGACTGAGACTCGAATACTCGCAGATGTATTGCACTACACTAGGGGAAGGCAGTGGCGCAGTGGATAGAGACGCGGCCTCTCAAGCAGGGGGCCCGGGTTCGATTTCCGGCCGGGCACCAATGGATTTTTTCTATGTGCTTTTTTCTGTAATCCCCGGTGGTTCGGAACCCACCTAAAACTGTAGGTCCTGAATATCCATCGCGCCGTAGTTATCAAGGGGCTTGCCCCGTTTACTAAATAAATAAATAAATAAATAAATAAATAAACTACACTGAGAGAAAAGTTTGTTAACATTTGTTAACAGTTAACAAATCTTGGTTAAATATGGCGAAATGAACCATTTAGTTATTCTTATTGAATCTCACTTGAGCTAAATAGAATTTCGTAAATGAAGCTCGCTGGCATTTGTTAATAGTTAACAAATCTAATTTGGCTGAAGTGAGATTCAATAAGCATAACTAAATGGTTCATTTCGCCATATTTAAACAAGACTTATTAACTGTTAACAAACTCTTCTCTCAGTGTATCTTGAAGTCTTTCGGTACAACTTGTCAGCAATGACGATATAGAGGAAGGAACTCTTGGTAGGTTTAAAGCAGGGTCTGCATTTTCGACTTGGATAGCCGCTTAAGCTCAGGGATATTTATTGTCTCACAAATTACTCCCCGAGGAGGGTGTAACAGCCGAGCTGGGCTTGACTTGGGCTCCCTCGTTGGCTTCGTAGTCGTCGTAGTTGGACGTAACTACTACAGGCCGCACGCGGTGCGGCACTGGCTCTGAACGGATGAGACACGGCTTAAAACTCGACCGGACCATTCTCACGTTTGCTCGCGAAACTACAGATCCCCTCCTACAGGATCAACATCTCTCCAACTTTTTTCTCTCCCTTCTCTCACTCTCTGTTTTATCCTCTGTGTCGTGGAATATTTTGAATCATTAATTGACAATTCTTCTAAGACCGCACAAAAAGAGAATTATGAAAACAGTATTTTTTTTTAATAATGAAAGAGTCTTGTATTATGTATGCCAAGTCTGGCGTATTGGAATAAGACATACCGAATAATATTCCGTCCAAATAAAGAAAGTATTAAAATATTATTGAAAAATAGAGTAAATAGCGAGTATGATCTGTTGGACTGAATAATAGTTACAAATATTAGACAGAATTATTAGTATTTAGCGTCCAGGTCAATATCTCCATCCCGAGTAGAAATTCAGCTACAGAAATAAGGCCACTGTCTGGCAACCTGATACGGGCCTTGAAGGAAAGTAACGCAGCGCATAATCAGGGCCCGATTAAGTTTTCCAGATAAGGGCCGGATAGAGGCTGCCCTACTAAGCCCCTACTTATAAAAACGGCAAATAAATTACAAAATAATTATCTGCGCTCATCGAATTCGATTTATTTTGCACTTTCTATTGGATATTCGTGCTTATTTAGTTTTCAGTACATATTAATTGCTGAAAAAAACACATGTAAATTTATTTGCCGTTGGTGGGAATCGAACCTTGATCCTCTGGGTGACAGTTCTGCGCCTTAGCCCACTCGGCCATTGACATCTTAGAAAGTTTATATATTTATTGTCTATTTGAAATATACTTAAAATTAAAACACGTCAAGACTGTACGCCCATTTATTGTGACTACGATCGAAATATTCAAAATTCAAACATGATGGGGTGGTCACCGATCCAGGTACTGGCGTTTGACGATCAGTACCTGGATAGATTTCAAAGTAATTCTAGCGGTACAGTCCCGTAAAACGTGAGTTTCAGCGAAAATTTCGAATACTTCTCAGTGGGATAAAGATGTGAAAAAATTCAGCACACGCAAGGTGCTGAAAAGATTGATTTTGCATAACAATAATTTTTTAATGTTTTTAACGAATGCCGTATCTAGCCCTTACACGAACCTGATAATGTAAATTTACGGTATATTTTTTAAAAACTATGCCATACGAAGACCGCATGCGGATCTGACCAGGGAAAGTAAAGGTAAATTGGATAAAATCTTGGTCCAAATGCCGCAGGAAGACCTTATGCAAAACGGATAAGGTCGATTAATGGCATATCTATATGAGGTTACCGTATGTAAAGCCTGACATGAGCCTGATCCGGTAGAAAGACGGCATTTTTAAGGTAGAATGCCATATCTCGGCCTAACATGGATCTGATCAGGTGAACTTACGACGACCCCTAAATAAGGTTACCATATCTAGCCTGACATCAGCCTGATCCGGTGGAAAGACGGCATTATTAAGTACGAATGCCATATCTCAGCCTTACATGGACCTGAGCAGGTGAATTTACGGCGGCCCCAAATAAGGTTACCGTACCTAAAACTGATCTGAACCTCGTGTGACAGCAGGCATGCCTGATGAAATTTCTACTCGGGGTGGCTCTCGGTGTCCAGGTCAAATTTCCATGGTTTTCGGTGCCCAGGACGATATCTCCACGGTTTTGAAAGTCCAGGTCGATATCTCCATGGTTTACGGTCTTGATGTCGATCGCTCCATAGTTGGAGTTGGTTCCGTCAATTGCTTCAGAGTTTTAGGTGTTTGGCTCGATATTTTCACAGTTTTTGGTGTCCAGATATACCGCGACATTGTTTTTTTTAATGTCGAAACCGACCTGATCAACGAAAACCGTGGAGATAGCGATCTATACACCAAAAACTATCGAAATTTCGACTTAAACACTGAAAAGCCATGAGATATCGACCTATGTGGAAATTTCAACCTAGACATCCAAAGTCATGGAAATTTCGACCTATACACCGAAATTTATGTAAATAAACTCGTTCTATTATTAACTACTCCAATTTCTCGTTCAAATATTTTATTCTCAAGTATTACAAGATATTTGGACATAAAAACTTTCAAAATTATTGAACGCAGAGTTTCATAAGAAACAATCTTAAAAAATTCTCAAAAACGCATAAGGTGAAATAAAAGTTGGTTGGCACTAAATTTTAATATACTAATTAATAATATAGATAGATCATCCTGCTCCTGTAATAAATAAATTTCCATGCCGTCGCGGCTTGAAATATTAATTTAGTTACATTTAGATTCAGATCCTGCAGACATTAATACACTTTTTCACGTCTCTTACTTATGAAACATCTGCATTAACTGATATTCAAAAAGGATGAAAAATAAATAACCAAGAGGAAAGCAAATAAGGTTGACGTCCCAACATAAACTGCTCCAGTTTTCCATCTCAAGAAAATTTTTTTAAAAATGCAACCTTTGAAGAATTTTCTTTTCTCCCGTTAAAAGCGCGTCTCAGTGCAAAGATTAAATAAAATAAGTACCGCGATTGCTAACAAAGAGGGTAAGCGGAAAAAAGTAGTTGACTGTCAAGAACTGCGGCAAGACTTCACTGTTTTTTTTTTTTTTTTTTTTTCGTTTTCTCTACGAATATTCTCTGTTATCTTCAGAGCCTTGAGTATTACACCTTGTTCGTTTATTATTCCATGTATACTTTTTGTTCAGTCTGATTGTACGAAAGATAGTTACGTCTACGGGTTTGCACCCTTTCAACCGAATGGTAATATCGTCGAGACCCGGTTGTGCATCCCTCGACGGGATAAGCCGCGTCGCGTGTTCTCTCGTTTCCTTGTTCTCTCGTGAAATTAGCGATTCAATTATGAAAGGTAATCTGGTTCGGGAGAGCAGAGAACCTTCCCGTCCCGTTTCCACCCGAGAATTTCTCCCCCCACCACCATTCACAGCTACGAGACTCGCTAACCAACTTCAATGCGTTCTTCGACTCGTTCAAGCTTTGTGTCCTCGTCGCATCTTTCGTTTCGTTCCCGAAGCGCCACGAACTACTACATTTCGCGACGATCTAATCTAATCCCTCCGAAAACTAATTACCGACAGACAACTTGCACACACATACACTTACCAGAGCGTCAAGATTCTTTTGTACAGATGGCGTTTCTGCTGCTTCTTCTATTCTCCTAATGGTTTTCTTACATATCATTCCATCTTTGTCGCCATCGCATTGATTTTAATTGAACTATTCGTGGTCATTCGTGGCAATTTCTGCGTTAAGTAAATCCTTCTCTAAAAAGTATGTTGCGAGATTTTATCGAATTGCGAGTTGGTCCATTGTTGTCACGTTATTCGCGCTGTGATTGGTCCAAATTGGCGCGAGATCAGATCGAGACCGAGACCGAGTTCGTGTTTAACACGTTTGACAGTTGCAATTCTGACAGTTTTGTCAAGCATATCGGGCGCGCGAGGTTTGAATTCCCAAGTTGGTTGACTTTACAATATTTCGGGGTTTCCGGATTATGTGTTAATGGCGAATATTAAACTAGGCTTAAGATGTTGAACGACAAAGTGCGACGTAGTCTCTATGGCAGCAACAAAACCAGGCGTGCGCGAAGTCACTACATGCGGATCAACAGAAAAATCGTGAATAAGATGATAAGCGAAGAGATCGGGGAGAATTGAAATTCTGCAGTCAAGTGAATCAGGCCTCTTTGTTCACTGTTACTTTTAGCAAAATCCATGCCAGGTTTCCAGAATTGGAAATCCTGTATTTATTTCTTTGAGCAAAGAGGTCGTACTGCTTTACTAAAAATGTAAAGCCCCATATAATGATGGGATTTTACATTTTTTTCTAAAGTCTGGAAATGCTCCAGACCTCGCAAATTTGAAGTTATCAAGGTAAATACTAATTTATAATTGAAAGAATGTTAAAGGACAATTGGTAATCAATTTGAGTCAAATCTATAAAGAGTTTCCGATTCGATAAGATTTAGAATTATTGGAAAAATTTGTTAGATCTCTTAATTTTTGGAAATTCTGATTATATATATTATATGTATTAAATAAGATCGCTGCAACGACACATGACACAGTGCGCGGAAGATTTCTAGTTCAAACAAAAACGGCAATATAATTAATAATTGACAATTTGTAATGATTCGTTTATTTTTTGTTGATCATTTCTTTAGATTTTGTATTTAATTTATTATCATCTAAAATTTTTTAAATTAATGTTTCATTGAAGTTTTTGAGTACTGAAATCGAAAGAAATAATTATAATTGGAATGTTATTATGTAAAAAATGTGGCATGATAAATAAATAATACAATGAAAAAGTGCAATATATTTAATGATTGACAATTTGTAATGATTGTTTTATTTTTCATTGATCATTTCTTTAGTTTTTGTATGTAATTTATTACCATCTGAAATTTTTTAATTAATGTTTTGTTGAAATTTTTGAATATTGAAATCGAAAGAAATTCAATGTTAAACATTGTTTCAATTAAACATATTATTAGAATCATAAACATAATTGGAATGTTAATATGTAAAAAATGTGGGATGATAAATAAATCATACAATGAAAAACATGCAATATAATTAATGATTGACAATTTGTAATGATTGTTTTTTTTTTCATTGATCATTTCTTTAGATTTTGTATTTAATTTATTATCATCTAAAATTTTTTAAATTAATGTTTCATTGAAGTTTTTGAGTACTGAAATCGAAAGAAATAATTATAATTGGAATGTTATTATGTAAAAAATGTGGCATGATAAATAAATAATACAATGAAAAAGTGCAATATATTTAATGATTGACAATTTGTAATGATTGTTTTTTTTTTTCATTGATCATTTCTTTAGATTTTGTATGTAATTTATTATCATCTAAAATTTTTTAATTAATATTTTGTTGAAATTTTTGCATACTGAAATCGAAAGAAATTCAATGTTAAACATTGTTTCGATTAAACATAATATTAGAATCATAAATATGAAGATAATTATAATTGGAATGTTATTATGTAAATAATATGGCATTATAAGTAAATATAGAAGGAGAAAAAAATGCACATGTATTAAAAAAAAATTATATCACATGTCACCATTAGTCAAATTATATATATTTGCGATTCCTGAATGAATTATAAAATTTGAATATATTATTTATATTTATACATTATTTATCTATTTATATATGGGTCATTCCATACCAAGTGGGTCATTCATTTGCCATCACGCGAATTTTTCTATAGTTTGTAAGCACAATAATGGAAATTCTGTGAAATTTTCAAAAAAATCGTAATTGTCTGTCTCAACGATAAAAAAAATTATTACTTTATTTTGTCAAAAAATGGTGGACATTTTTTTAGAGCGACTATGTAAAATTTTGTATTCAAAAGTAAATTCAAAATATTAAATCTTATACAGGAACAAATTTTTTGTACGATCGGTAATTTTGAATATACAGCGAATTGATATTTAAAATCTGCAAATAAAAGAACAAAGATTGGGAAAAGCTTTTGAAACACAAGTGTTTTACCGTCGCGATAGTTAGCCGAGACAGTGAATGACGCGGAAAGTCTCTCAAGGTTCTTTCCAACCGTGTCTTGGGATATCGATCGACACTATAGAACTATACCATCAACGGTATGCAGCTCGAGAGTCCTCGAATTCCATGGCAAAGAATCGTTAACTCGGCACGGGAAGAGAGAACCGGTGCGAAGAGTGGAAGCGAGGAGGAAAAAAAAAAGCGAGAGGCGGCGAACAACGACAACAAATATCTTGGGGGCTAGGATAAGTACTTTGGGCGAGGGGCGTCGCAATAGCGCGAGGGACCAAGTTAAAATGCTCTCGAGTCGATGGGGTGTTGAGACGAGACAGAAATATACAGGTAGGAGCTTGAGCTAGGTGTGGGATTGGACGATGCTGAGAAAAAAGAGGAAAACTTAAGAATTTACTTCCGGAAAGACGTATTTCGCGCGCGCTCAAAGCATTGACTTATAAACGACTGTAGCAAAAGGAAAATGCGGAAAAAAGCGAAGCCCTATTTTTCTCTCTTATTGTCATTCAAAATTAGAGTTAATAAAAGAAAAAACGCGTGCATTCAACAGAAAATGTTGGAATAATAATATAAAAAAGATGAGCGAAAAGACTGCACAGGAATATTTTTATTTCGATTCTTTTCAATTTCGTTTACTAATAAAAATTCAAGTAGATCTTTCATCCATTTCAACCGCGGCGATGATTTTAATTTTGTAAAACAATAAATAATTTTTTGAAATTCTATACTAAAAATAAAGAGAATGACGGAAAATTAGAGCTGTGTCATTTTGGGCCAGTAAAGATACGAAGGTAGCGAAGAGGTTGAATGATTCTGTGCGAAAAGAGTGCACAGGAACATTTTTATTTGTATTGGTTTTAATTTCTTTTACTAATGAAAATTCAAGGACATATTTCATAAATTTTAACCGTAGTGATGATATTATTTTTATAAAATAATAAATAATTTTTTGAATTTTTTTTTTTAAATAAAGAGAATAAAGGACAATTAGAGCTCTGTCATTTTGGGCCAGATTCAGAGGGAAAAGCGAAAGACCGAGAGAAGTAGAGAGAGCTTGAAGTGGGTCAGGATAAGGATACGAAGGTAGCGAAGAGCTTGAAGGATTCTGGGCGAAACGAGTGCGCAGGAATATTTTTATTCATTTCAATTTCATTTACTAATGTAAATGTAAGGAGATATTTCATCAATTTTAACCGCGGTAATGATTTTTTTTAATAAAATAATAAATAATTTTTTTGAAAGGTTTGCTATAAATAAAGAGAATGAAAGAAAATTAGAGCTGTGTCATTTTGGGTCAGTAAAGATACGAAGATAGCGAAGAGGTTGAATGATTTTGTGCGAAAAGAGTGCACAGCAACATTTTTATTTGTATTTTTTTCAATTTCGTTTAATAATGAAAATTCCAGTAGATATTTCATCAATTTTAACCACAGTTATGATTTTATTTAAATAAAACAATAAATATTTTCTTGATTATATTTTCCACTCGGCTTTCGGCCAATCAGAGCGCAGTGTTTGAAGCTACCCAACAGTGTAATATCGGAAATTTCTTAAAAATTTCCGATGAGCTTTCATATGTTTCTCCTCATTTTCGGCGCATTTCACACTCTAACTATTCTATGTGACATAAAACAGGTGGGTTACTTTAAACGTGATTGAAAAATGAGTCGCTTTGGAAAAGTTTCTCTAAAAATATCCAGATGCTGTTTCCTGCACTCTGATTGACCGAATTCCGAGAGGAAAAAATAATCCGTCAAATACCACTCGTGCTTCAAAATTAATCGGATATTTTCCTCAAGCTTCTCTGCCTAGGAACGAGGGTGTCAAATTTTGCAGAAAAATCCTTCGTGCTTCGCACTCGGGATTTTAAACGTGCAAAATCTGACACGATCGTTCCTAGGCAACGAAGCTATCGGAAAATATCCGATAATTTTGAAGCACTAGTGGTATTACTACTGAAAATTTTATGTTAAAAATAAGGAGAATGAAGGAAAATTAGAGCTGTGTCATTTTGGGAAAGTAATGACGAATACCAAGGTAGAGCGAAGAGGTTGAATAATTCTGTGCGAAAAGAGTGCACAGGAACATTTTTATTTGTATCTTTTTCAATTTTGTTTACTAATGAAAATTCAAGTAAGTATTTCGTCAATTTTAACCACAGTTATGAGTAGTAGTAGTAAATGAACATTTAATGACAGTATAGAGAGACATGGATTTACATACATTTAGCTACACGGAAAAAAAGGCTTAAGGCTTGGTAAGCTAACCAAGTGACTTGGTTAGACCAACCAAGAAATTGGTAGCCTAACAAATAACTTGGTTGGTCTAACCAATTAATTGTCTGGCGCATATATAACCAAGGCCCTTGGTTGTTCCAACCAAGTCACTTGGTTAGCTTACCAAGTGACTTGGTTAGTCCAACCAAGAAATTGGTACCCTAACAAATAACTTGGTTGGTCTAACCAATTAATTGTCTGGCGCATATATAACCAAGGCACTTGGTTCTTCCAACCAAGCCTTTTTTTCCGTGTAATATAACTATTATTTAACGTCCTTTCAACGGGCCATCGACCGTAGTCCTTCAGCCCTCACAGTTATGATTTTATTTAAATAAAATAAATATTTTCTTGAAAATTTTATGTTAAAAATAAAGAGAATGAAGGAAAATTAGAGCTGTGTCATTTTGGGCCAGTATCGATTCAGAGGGTAAAACGAAAGACTGAGAGAGGTACAGAGGGCTTGGAGTGGGTCAGGATAAGGATACGAAGGTAGCGAAGAGGGTGAAGGATTCTGGGGTAGAAGGAAAGTCGAGTGGCGAATGAGAGAGGTACATATATATATATTTATACATATATATGCATGTATATGTGTGTATTCCAAGGGACGAAGGTGAAGGGGTCGTGGTGGTTGTAGCAGCAGGAGGAACGGCTGCGGGACTCGTGCATTTGAAGGAGTTTAGCTTTTCTCGTATCGGATTTCGTTTCCACGAGTGGCGGCGAGAGTCGAGTCGAGAGGTCTGTGTCGGCGCGGCACCGGAGAAATGAGTCGAGCGGTGAGCGAGAGTGAGTGCAACCCCGTACCGCGGCCACGACGACGGGAGATTTATCCAGGTTGCCGTGGCCCTCCAACCCCTTCGCTATTGCTCTCGGTGCTTTCCGACCCACTAGCAGCAGCACCACCACCACCACCACCACCACCGTCTAAACTCGAGATGTTGTAACTATAGCCGACCACCCACACATCCCTTCTCTCACCCCCCACTCTCTATACCTCTCAAAGATTTCCATTCGATTACTCACCGAAGCATAACCACATTTTTCTTTAACGTTCGTAACTTTGATAATAAAAAAAAGAAACACCTTCAGAGACTAAATATAATGTTATTTCTGCACCTCTCAATAACCTTGTTTTCTTTTTCTTTAAGAGGCAGTCCCAAGTGTAAATATTATATGAAGATTATATATAGATATTTATATAGAAGCTATATGCGAAAATGGACATATAGAATATTGATATATTTTGTATAGTCCATATAAATTTAAAGAATTAATTTTTAAAGAACTATATAGGATCAAATATATTCTATATAGTATCATATATTTATTCTATATAGTTCTTTAAAAACTAATTACACAAGTTCTTATGTACTATACAAAATATGTGAATATTCTATATGTCCATTTTCGCATATAGCTTCTATATAAATATTTATATATAATCTTCATATAATATTTTCACTTGGGGTGATACTCCTCCTCCCCCCCGCAGAAATTTTCAAAGCTGTTTTCTTCTAAACTTCTCGACAGGTAGGGCTTAAATTTTTAGAGAATATGCGGAAACACGGCAGAATTGGGCTCCTCAATCGATTCAGTCATTTTTTTGTGAGAATTAAACGAAAAATAGTGCGAGAGAGACAGATCTATAGGCGTTTAACATTCGGCGAAGAAATTCTCACCGGCGTATCATATGCTCTTAATATATCTGTTGAGTCGCGTTACGGGTAAAAAATTCAAAATCTAATTAATTCGAGAATCATAATTATCCAGCTTTTGAGATATCGACAAAGAAAGAAAATGGGACGTCAAGACCAAAAAAATTATTTTTATGATTTTTTTCTTCTTTTTTCTTTTCATGAAGATTTTCATTAAAATTCTTCGGGATTTGTAATTAACATCCCTCTCTGAATACCTCTCAAAGATTTCCATTCGATTACTCTCCGAAGCATAACCACATTTTTCTTTAACGTTCGTAACTTTTATAAAAAAAAGAAACATCTTCAGAGACTAAATATAATGTTATTTCTGCACCTCTCTTAACCTTGCAAAAGTACCTTGCTTTCTTTTTCTTTAATATATCTGTTGAGTCGCGTTACGGGTAATAAATTCAAAATCTAGTTAATTCGAGAATCATAATTATCCAGCTTTTGAGATATCGACAAAGAAAAAAAAATGGGACGTCAAGACCAAAAAAAAAGTGTTATTTTTATGATTTTTTTTTCTTTTTTGATTTCATGAAGATTTTCATTAAAATTCTTCGGAATTTGTAATTAACATCCCTCTCTGAATACCTCTCAAAGATTTCCATTCGATTACTCACCGAAGCATAACCACATTTTTCTTTAACGTTCATAACTTTGATTTAAAAAAAGACACACCTTCAGAGACTAAATATAATGTTATTTCTGCACCTCTCTTAACCTTGCAAAAGTACCTTGCTTTCTGTTTCTTTAATATATCTGTTGCGCCGTATTGCGGGTAATAAATTTTTAATCTAGTCAATTCGAGTATCATAATTATCCAGCTTTTGAGATATCGACAAAGAAAAAAAAAATGGGCCGTCAAGCCCAAAAACTAGTATTATTTTTGTGATTTGTTTCTTTTTTGTATTTTCATTAAAATTTTTCTGGATTTATAATTAACGTCAAAATTACAACAAAATAAGACTTTAACACCGAAATTATATTATCGGCTACACAATCAGTAGTAACAAATATGCCAAAACTTAAAAGCTGCAAAAAGGTGGAAATAATGTTAAAACACAAAATAATAAAAAAACAATACAATTCCATATTCACTTGGAAGATTAGAATAAACGGTGCGATAATAGCTACTTTCGATGGCGAATAGAGCATTTTCAAGGAATCAATAATTACTGTACTTGTGCGGCAATATAATGTTCTTTACGACTTGAAATTGGACTATTAATTTATTTCAGAGTTTCTTAATGCTTTTCACAGTAAACGAACACGCATAGCTTAGGCGATATGTCAGTGTTGGTGTCCTTGCGGTTATTGATTAAATAAACTCTTCCAACGTTATGGAATTACCAATAAACATATGTCGTTCGTTACTTGGTCACGTACAACATCGACGAGTGTGCCATTCTCGGATCGTTGGACCGAAGTTAGTTTCGGTGTGCGCGATCGCCCGATCCGTGGGTTTATTAAATTTTTTCGTTCTTTTTTTGTCTCGAACAAGAATTGCGATAGGCGGTTCTCTTGAACCGAAATACGAGCGCATTCCAATGATATCGATCGTTAGAGTCAGCGCTCGCGACAACGTCGACCAACCCCCGTCGAGCCTGAATATTTTAAGGCCCTCAGCCAAACCCCATCTTCCCCCTAGCTATCTGCTCAGCGTTTTCCACCACCATCGACTACTCATCCCCGACGACCTCTTTTCTCTCAATTTCTCCTTTGCCCCTTCGGCTCAACCCACCACGACCCACTCGACTCGGTTAAACCTTTCATTTTTCATCGCTCGCCAAATTCGTGCCTCTGCTACTCCTCAATTCGCAACATACTTTCTCGTTCTCCCTCGCATTGATAATACAATATACCGTTCGGTCGTTATCACGTTCGACCCTTTCGCGATTGTTCAATTTTCTTTTTTCCCTATTTTTTTTTTTTTTTAACTTCTCGCTTAAGTACTTTTTACGGTTGAACCAGAGAATCGAGCAAATGCAAATTGCCATACTACTTCTATGAACGTTTCAGTATCCAGCTATGGTTATTTATGACGCAAAAAATATATTTATTGACGTAGTATGAACGTCTCGTCTGACGTCGCATAAGTTCACTGTTAAAAAAATCTGTATTAAAATTAATACAAAAGTGTTGGAAGTTTTTTTGCAGATACCATATATGAAATTTTGTATACATGTGTATATGAAAAATCATAACATTTAGAGGAATATTAAAATTCAACGTTATTAAGTTTTAATGTCAATATGACCATATGCATAAACTGTGCATTAAATTTCATAAACATGTATGATAAATTTTCATATGAGCGGTATCTGAAAACTCAAGCACATATGTGTTGGAAATTTAAAGTGGACATAAAAACAATTTTAAAAAATAGAAATATTATTCGGGCATTATTTTTTCAAACAAATTATGTCATCAGAAATTGTTGGGTATTGGTTTTCCCCACAGAAAATTTTTCGCTTACACTGGGGTTTGAACCTACGACCTACCTATCTAAGTACCTAACAACGCACGCACGCTACCAACTACGCTATCAACGACTTAGTAATTTTGGATATCTAAATGGCATAAGAGTTGTATATCTATTATTCTCTCAAGCATACTTATAATTGACATAACAAAATATTCAATTGATTGCAATCAGAGCGCGAAGTGGGTTGGAAATATTTTCAAGTGAACATCATTTTTGGACGAACGGAATCTTTTTCTCACGAGGAAGCTCAGGTATCCGGATTTTTGAAAAAATTATATCCACAGACCTGTGAAGTTCTAGCAACAAACATAAATCACATAAATTTGCCGCAATAGCAGCGCGAGATGCTCCAGTGTTTAAAAAAAATCGATTTTGGAAATCTCGAGTAACTTATCAGAAGTCAATGCTAAGTAATAAGTGTTAGCGATCTAGTGCGGTTTTTTTTTCATTATTGGAAAATGTGTATTAAATTTCAAATCAGTCACTAAAAATCCAAAAAAATTCATGTTCATTTTCATGTACTAGCATAGTAATGATTGATTTAGTAACCATGTGTTATAATTTTATATCACCGGATTGGTAAAATCCATACACGCATATTAAATTTACCGTCCAACTATATTAATGTTTATTTTCTATACCGAGTTTTGTAAATTTCTCACACGTTTGTGTCGCAAAAACACAAACATTTTGCAATAAGTAGTACATCTATGTGGACAAAACTGCAAATACTTTGACGGGTATTTTTCAACATTAGTAACTGAAATTTTGATAACTTTGATCTTAAATTTAATCCGACAATTTGTATTAAATTTCAAATCGGGCACTAAAATTCCGAAAATGCATGTTGATTTTCATGTACTGATTTAGTAATTATTGATTTAATAATCATGTATTGTAATTTTCTATCACCGGATTATCGAAATTCATTGATCTGTATTAAATTTATTATGCAAACATATTAATTTCGATTTCCTATACCAAGTTTTACAAAATTCATACACGTTTGTATAGGAAAAAACTCGAACATTTTTTACAGTGTTCAGAGATTCAGAGAGAATTACGAACAGTTCTCGATGAGAAAAAATCGAGCATATGGAAGGTGCTAAAGAGATTATTTTGGCACAATAATAATTTAAACATTTTTTATTTTAGCATTTAAAAAATGCACTTTTCAAACATCACACAAAATTCTGAAAAAATTCATACGTATGCAGAAAAATTAAAAAATCATTTTCATAACAAAAGAAAATTAACTTGCCGGGTATTATGTTGAACAATTATTTATTTCTGTAATTTGTTAATAACAGTTTCACACTACTTCAATGAACCTTTCATTGAGTATCCAGCTATGTTTATTGATAACTCAAAAAATATATTTATTAAAAGATATACAACGTCCTTTCAGTACAATAACTCATCAACTAATGACAAACATATGAAAGGAATGAGAGACGAGAAATCGGCGATCAATTAGAACAGTAGAATAAATAGAATTAATGCTTCGACTCAACAATGTGAATTTTTTCTAACCACTGTTAAAAATTTTAGTAAAATTAATATACAAAAATAGAAAACTCCGATGCATAGAATGATGTTTTAAATATACGATACAAATGTTAAGTAATATTAAAATTAATATTAAAATTAAAATATTAAAAAAATATTAATATTAAAATTGTATAGTAGTAGTACAAGCTCTTTATTGGTTTCCTAATGCAATTTAATAAATCTATACGTGTTACAGTGAGAAATCGTCTGGTTTTTTTTTCAAATAACGAGTAGCCAATGTTTATAAACAAAAAGAAAAAAAATAGACAAAAATTAAGTATAAATAACATTATTTAGGCGGCATCTAAACTTGTATATTAAAAATTATAAAAAAGTTATATTTAATGTAAAAGTAAATTAATATTCCTAACGTTAATTATATTTGCATCATATGTGTACATGAAATTTAATATACCAGTGCATGCATCTGTGCTTCCTACACAAGTATATTAATTTCCATAAAGAAATTTTTTACAGTGTGTAAATAATACCGAGGAAGGTGGTCCATGGGATTTACAAAAGAATATTACTGTATATATGGACAAGCGCGTTTTACAATAAATTCACCGACGTTCGAACCTTCCTACGAACTTATGTTCACGGATACACTGGTTCCCAAAGATTTTCCGGTTGGCGTCGTGATATATTCCCGTTGGTGGCTGTCGCGACGTCGCCTAAGGTTAGTTGTTGTCTGGTTGTTTGAGAGCTGTGTGGGGTAAAAGAGCGAGACAACAGAAGCAGGAAACGATATTCACGTTGCACTTGGCTCGACGGGGCTCGCTGCTATACGCTAGAAACAACGGCGAGAGGTAAAACGTGAGCGGTGCGGTGCGATGCGGTGCGGCAACAGCGAGAGGATACACGTGTGTCGCTCGTGTCCTCGAGCGAAAGGACCCACTCGACCCCACCTACGACACTTCTCCCTTTACCCTTCTTCGTCAGTGAAACATGCTTTTCCCATATACCTTTCGTCCTACAAGCACGCCACCATCACCATTGCAACACCACGAGACATAGACTATTTTTTCTTTTATTTTCGAACGTTTTATCTATACATAACCTTTACTAATTCCCTTACTACACTGAGAGAAATATAGGGTTGATCGGGGGAATCGCAGTGACGTGGCAATGCCGGTCACCTTATTTTTGCATCAACTAGTGAATATATCAAACTTTTTTTTTGCTCAATCAGCTTACGTATATACTAATTAACTAATTTAATACTCCGCGCCAATTATACTACGAAAAAATAAATAAATGAAATGATTTTTAGATTATGCACTCTTTTTTTTATGAAAAAAGCAGTACGCGGAAAAAAATGTTTGGTTGTGGCAACTACGTTTTCGATTTGCTGTACACAATGTCTAAAATGAATTGCCTCAACCATATCGAATAGTAACCTCAACTATTCACGATTAGTTCTCGATTGGATTAGTTAGGTTAACTAATCCAAACGTTGGGACTACCACTCGATTAGTTGGGACTACCATTCGAATCGTCGGCATTACCATCCGAATCGTCGGTATTACCATTCGAATCGTTGGTATTACCATTTCACTTGTAAGATAAATAGAATAATCGATTGGTTGTGTCAACTCATTTCTTGATTATGGCAACTAATCTTTATTTTCCGTGCAGACAATTCGATAATGGATTTGATTATCGAGACAACGGTACGTTAAGAGATTTAAACAACAAATTTAAAACAGATGTGTCATCTCCATTGATACTTGCGAATATCTAGATTGGTTGAATAGTTCTAGTCATGTACATGCAATTATATCGCAATCTGGATTTGTGTATCCAGCGATAACAACAATTTCCTAATTCACTTTCCGGTGACATGCACTTTCACAATGAGTTATTAATGAGGCAAAGTTGCAGGCTCGAGAATCGTTATCGTACGATAAATCTGCTCTTTACTACAATATCATTTTTGTGCTAATGAAAATTCGTAATATATAAACATTTTTAAAGCATCTTATCGCCTGATCGTTTTGAATATGAATACGCGATAGAGTGAATATATCAATAAGTATACTAATATTCACACTCTTAAGACTGTAGGATTCTTGACAGCTGTTAATTATTATGGAATCATTAATTACACGGAGGGAAGGATCTGATAAAATTTACCCGACACTATAGTAAAAATTATTAGACACGCCCGGTATTGGGAAGCCATAGCCGCCACCTGACGAAAAGTGCGAGAACTATGAGAATTTCTACCGTATGCATGAAATTTTTTACCATATTTCACGGTAAAAATTCTCGTAGTTCTCGTACTTCTTGATAGGTGGCGTCATGGCTCCTTGTGCCAGGAATTTATGATACTTTTTACTAGAAATATGGTAGAAAGTATCAAATCCTTCTGTTCGTGTATGAAAATAGTTGTAAGAACTAATAATTAAGGGAAAATTATTGGTTGAAGATATTACTGATTGAAAGAATCTAGTTTACTCTGAGTAATCTAAAGTATTGTCTTGTTTGTACATTTGCGTTTGAGAATATTTTCTCCACGAAAGATTGGCCAAACAATTATTGTAGATAACGAAAAATTGGTGGCTCACGGGGTGAAAATTTATAATAAATTTTCACCCCTTGATCCAACAATTTTTCGTGAAAATTTACATTTATTATTTATTATAAATTTTCACCCCTTGATTACCCCATGAAATAAATAAATTATAACGGAGCAAGTTTCATTGTCGACACTGAATTTTAGTAGCCAGGGCTACTAAAATTTTGTTGAATTTAACATATATCGTAAGCAGACCCGGGCATATAAATATTATACGCGCGTATATATAGAAGTTGTACAGAAAAGTATAGTAATGATAGGTATGTATATATATTTCGGCAATGGGTTCCCGAAAAGCGCTTACTCTCGACTATTTAGTTGGTGCGGAGGTTCATCGCAGTAACCCTTTAATTACCCCTGGGGGAAGATTCCCAACGACTCTCGACGAAAGTTTACAGTCCAAGTTGTGCAAGGTTTGCAAAAGCTTCGGAGACCATCACAGCACCGAAAGAGGATGAAAAGGGATGAGAGGAACTGGAAAATTGTCAACATAATCTTTGGAGTAAGCAAAATTTCGTCGGTGATCAATCGATAACAAAATTTGAAAATAAAAACGACAACAAAAAATCTCAATGATAAATGAGTCTTTAAATTAAGAAATAAAAAATCTATTAATTTCGTACTGATTATTCAGGAGTAAATAATGAATTCTCGCATTTGCAATCAGAGTTGTAAATGCCTAATACTTTCAGAAATAACGATGATGATACGATTAGCACTATAATTATGATTTCATAATAATAACATGTAGCGATTATAATCTGATGACAAAACTTTTGAATAGCTGCAAAAATGATGATTTTTCAATAAAATTTCATGGCGATCCTTTTGAAAAAATGGAAAAACCTAATGAATGCATTAATTATCTCTTCCATCTTTTCCACTATTTTTTTCAATATTTAAGCAAAAATTAGTATTTTTTGCAGTTTTTCAGATGTTTATACCCTATTTTATAATCCCTACATATTATTATTATGAAATCATAATTAGAAAACAAACTGTATTGTAAAGAATATTTCATGAATTAATGAGGATTTACAACTCCGTTTGCAATATAATTTAGAAATCGAGAGATACAATATCGTCATCGATCAATCGATAAAACAATTTGAAAATAAAAACAACAACAAAAATTTCATTAATAAATGAGTGGTTAAATTAAGAAATAATATATGTATTAATTTCGTACTGTTAATTCAGGAGTAACTAATAAATTCCCGCGTTTGTATAATTTATAAATCAACAGACATAATATCGTTGTTGATCACTTGATAAAACAATTTGAAAACAAAAATAACAATAAAAAATCTCAATGATAAAATGAGTGTTTAAATTAAGAAATAAAAAAATGTATTAATTTCGTATTGATAATTCAGGAGTAAATAATGAATTCCCACGTTTGCAATAGAATCTAGGCATCGAGAGACACAATATCGTTGTTGATCAATCGATAAAACAATTTGAAAACAAAAACACAACGAAAAATCTCAATGATAAATCAGTGTGTAAATTAAGAAATAAAAAATCTATTAATTTCGTACTGATAATTAGGGATTAAATAATAAATTCCCGCGTTTGCAATATAATTTAGAAATCGAGAGACATAACACCGTTGTTGATCAATCGATAAATCAATTTGAAAATAAAAACAACAACGAAAAATCTCAATGATAAATCAGTGTGTAAATTAAGAAATAAAAAATTTATTAATTTCGTACTAACAATTCAGGAGTAAAAATTAATTCCCGCGTTTGCAATATAATTTAGAAATCGAGAGACACAATATCATCGTTGATCAATCGATAAAACAATTTGTAAATAAAAACAACAACGAAAAATCTCAATGATAAATGAGCCTTTAAATTAAGAAATAAAAAAATGTATTAATTTCGTAATGATAATTCAGGAGTAAATAATGAATTCCCGCATTGCCAATACAATTTAGGAATCGAGATACATAATATCGTTGTTGATCAATCGATAAAACAATTTGAAAACAAAAACAACAATAAAAAATCTCAATGACAAATGAGTATTTAAATTAAGAAATAAAAAATGTATTAATTTCGTACTGATAATTCAGGAGTAACTAATAAATTTCCGCGTTTGCAATATAATTTAGAAATCGAGAGACATAATATCGTCGTTCATCAATCGATAAAACAATTTGAAAACAAAAACAACAATAAAGAATTTCAATGATAAATGAGTATTTAAATTAAGAAATAAAAAAATGTATTAATTTCGTAATGATAATTCAGGAGTAAATAATGAATTCCCGCGTTTGCAATATAATTTAGAAAACTAGAAACACAAAATCGTCATTGGTCAATCGATAAAACAATTTGAAAACGAAAACAACAACGAAAAGTCTCAATGATAAATGAGTGTTTAAATTAAGAAATAAAAAAATGTATTAATTTCGTACTGATAATTCAGGGGTAAACAATGAATTCCCGCATTGCCAATATAATTTAGGAATTGAGAGGCACGAGACACGTGGTACAGCGAGAAAGAGGCAACGAAATTATTTGAACGACGTCACGTTACGCGCGCAAACGTCATTATCTCGCGTTCATCGTGGCAATGCGATTTTCAATTTCCGTTTCAGACGAGTAAAAACAAGATAGCGAAAAAAAAAAAAGAAAATACAACTCGAGCGATATAGAAAAAAAATAGTCGTTGGCGACGTACCGCAACACACACCACGAGTGTACGACATGTCCGCGTTGCTGCAACTCGTTCGGTAGTATATATAGTAACACCAACACGGCAGAAGCTGCAACAGCTATTTCTATTTACCGTGCACAGGGATACTCGATTTATTACGGTCTATCCGAGGTGCAGGAGCAACATACTCGATGTTTTTCGTGATAAATCCTAGCGACACAGGCTCTGAGCACGACTCTCTTCAATATCCGCAATATTGCTAGCCCGTCTATACGGCGCGTCGCTGCTGGTGCGACGATGCTACCAGTAGCTCCCAACTTTTCTTCCCCCTCGCCATTTCTTTAGTCTACACTATTTTTCTACGTATGTAAATAAACAAACTGCAAATATTCACCGTTATTAAAATCGATATCCTTTTCGGGATATTAAAATACGTGTTGATTGTTGACGCACTAATTGCCGATTCGAACTCGGGTGAGTAAAAAAA
This sequence comes from Ephialtes manifestator, assembly GCA_963970395.1. Classification (NCBI taxonomy): domain Eukaryota; kingdom Metazoa; phylum Arthropoda; class Insecta; order Hymenoptera; family Ichneumonidae; genus Ephialtes; species Ephialtes manifestator. The sequence goes on along the minus strand of OZ019981.1, from coordinate 18,049,748 downwards.
AAATTGCATAAAATGTTTACCATAACCGCGTCCATTTTATTATGAGGGAATATAGCAAAAATATTTTTGTTTTTCAAGAAAATTTGAAATAAGCCAATTCACGGTATATTTTGTACAGTGGTACAAGAAAAGGGAATGATGCACTATAAATAGGGAGAAAATAAATTGGAATTTGAAGGATTCCACGTGATTCCAGTCACGTTCAGACATCAATGCCTCGGATCTTTTTGCAATTCGGGTATGTTCTACTACTCGGTCGAACGAAATCTTTTATATATGTATGTTGCATCATCACATCAAGTGTTGTTTTTTCTTTTCTTTAAGCTTCTTTGATGTAAAATGCCTAATCAAAACACAAAAGTGCTAAGAATCTTTTTTATAGTTATTTTCATGCACTTCACGAAAAAAAATATTTCATAACTTGATTTTATATATTTTGCGGAAAAAAAAAGACTTTCAATTGTCAAAATTTATTTTTTGACGATTATAACATTCTTTTTTAAACCTGTAATTTTTTTTCAGATTCTACGGACTTTTTTGCATAAGACTATGTTGTTCTCCAAATGGAGAAATTCGATTTTTGAATACTATAAAATAAAGTAAACAAAATTAGAGTACAAACAAATGCATGAAAATTAATCAATTACAAAAGGGTATTAAAAGTATTTATTTAGGATATAATCAGGAAAAAAATCATTTTTGATTATTTTTCTCTTTGACATTTTTTTCCCGTTAACATTATTTTTAAACATAAAAAAGAATTGATTCACCAACATTCAATTTTGCGTAATAGGTATGAGATTTTTTTGAGTGTCTAATACTCGCTTTGCTTCTGAGAATCTGGAACGCAATTTTTCTTTCGCTTCAATGTAATACGAGTGGGCGAACAAAGCTGAGCGAGATACGAAAGTGTATTTTAATCACAAAATAGATTATTTAGCTTAGGCTTGGCGTTTATGTTAAACAGCATTTTTTTGCGGCATTTTTCTCGTTTCTCATGTATTTCTCACACAGTAAGAAGTCGGAAAAAATAAAGCTGCCTGTATTTTCGGAAGTTTCACTGTGTCCTCGTGCAAATGCGGCCAATACAATGGTGTAGAACAGATCGCTCTGTACGGAGAAAAAAAAGTAGTTGGACAAACCAATAAATGAGTTCCGACAACCACTCGAAAGAGTTGAAATAGCGTCACTACTCAGTGGGTTATGACAACTACTCAGTGGGTTATGACAACTACTCAGTGGGTTATGACAACTACTCAGTGAGTTATGACAACTACTCGTTGGTTATACGAACCGCTGTGGTTGGTTATAGGAACTCGCTGTTGGTTGCGCCACCTATTGTATTGGTTAAAACAGCACTGCGATTGGTTACAGGAGCGAGTTTGTTGCTGCAACTATTCAGCGGTACAGCATATGCTGGAGATGGTTCTTCCAACTACTTTTTTCTTTCAGTGTGCACTCAGAGAAATCGTAATAGTACAGTCAACTATAAAGTGACAACTATTCATTTTTATTAAATGCAACTACTTTTATAGTTACGATAACTGCGAAAATAGTTATGGTAACTATTTGCTAGTTATAGTTACTATTTAATAGTTGTGTCAACTATAAAAAAATTGTTGTAAAACCACAAATGAATAGTTGTCACTCTATAGTTACTAATACCATAATTTTCTCTCAGTGTGGACAACACTCGATGGAGGTCTCCAGAAATTGGAAGGTGAAGAAATGCGGAGCAGGGTTCGTAAAAGCCTAAAGAAGGCTTAGAGGAAAACGAGACAAAATGGCAACGTGGGATATAATGGCACGACAACACGATCCAGATTGGGCATTCTAGAACAGGAGTAAAATGTGACACATGAAAACAAAAAGTCGTGCATTGACACTCGATATCTCACACGCAGGGAAAAAAAATGGTTTCCCCAACCATTCGCGTGGTTAAATACGCTCCAACCGACAAAATTGGTTATGAGAACCGGGTGGGGGTTAAAATAGCGAATTTCAAAATAAGGAAGGTCTAAATATAGAATGACCATCATGATAAAATTCGCTACTTTAGCCATTCGGTATTTTGATTGCATTCTAATAAGATGCACGAAAAAAAAAGCTTGGTTAAATACGCACCAACCAATTTCTTGGTTAGACCAATCAGATTGTTGGTTATGCCAATCAAGTTACAGTCTAGCCAACTAATTGGCTAGCGTATATATAACCAAGCATTTTTTGCTTGTAGAGGTCAAAATAGCGAATGTTCAAAATAGCGAATGGCTGAAATAGCGAATTTTATAATTGTAGCCATTCTAGATTCAGACGTTCCTTATTTTGAAATTCGCTACTTTAACCTTTCACTATTTTGGTTATTCGCTATTTTGACCCCCACCCTGGGTTTGACATCCAAAATAAATATAAACTAAGTTAAGAATTCGATGTAAAAAAAACAATAGATGTTTATATTCTATTAAATTTAATTTCAAAGATATCGTGAGATTAATATCGTGGCAATTAAACCATAACATAATTCTTTTACGATATCAGTTTACGCTGGTGCACTCAGAGAAATCGTAATAGTACAGTCAACTATAACGTGACAACTATTAATTTTTAGTCCATGCAACTATTTTTATAGTTATGGTAACTATTTGGTAGTTACAGTAACTATTCGATGGTTGTGGCAACTAAAAAAAAGTTAGTTGAAGGAACTAAAAATGAATAGTTGTCACTTTATAGTTACTAATACCGTAATTTTCTCTCAGTGTGCTATTTTGACGGAGTGTGTCATTATCCCTGTTCCATCGTGTCCCATAGCCATTATGCAACGTTCTCCCCTACAATTAAAAAAAATACAAGACATAAAAAAAGGAACGGAATTATCGGACCATAACCACGTGTTGGCAACCGACACATTACTGTGTTATTAATCCGATTAGAATCGATCGAAGCTGAAATTAAATAATAAATAAGGCTCGTTTAACTAAATTTCGCAGACTCCCATCGTAATTAATTCACGATATTAACCCAGGAGCATGAGTATAGGACAAATAACCATAACCACCCTAGCGGATTAACTCACTTTTGTAAAACTCTCCGGAAATTCGATTGTCCGATCATTACATTACATGTGATGCATGTAGCTGTTTTTGCCGGGAACATTGAAAATATAATCTATCGGTAATTATATATCACGGGTTATTGGGGATGGAGGATTGGGTGAAGCGATACAGAACAGGTGCGGATGTACACACCCGAGAACATAATTTTCAAAGTAATTCTCGAACCCTGCGAATATAATTATATTTGTGGTCTATCGGCAAAACTCCGACGTATTATGCAATTTGGCATCTATCATAGTGATCGAATATTGAATTTCGCGAGGGTGACATCGTCAGTAATTCTGCTGTCTCTCGTGATTATTCTATTTTTGTTCATCGAAGCTCTGTAGAATCCGAGTTACAAATTAATACAAATCGGGATTCCCGGCGTCGCTTGATATATGACTTCAACAAGTTGGTAGACCGAACTTGTTTAAGAATTAACAGTTACATGAAACGATTTGGCCCGCACGGAATCCATTGACATAAATAATGCACACCCTTTAGGAACATTACTGGAGTGACTGATTAATCATTCCGAAAGTTACATAATCGAAACTAGTATAAAAATAGAAATTAGTACAAAAAGTGTCGTAAATGATGACAAGGCGATGTAGATTTTAACGAGGAGAATTTTTTCTTCCTCGCTTTCGTTTATTTGTACAGGCGCATTCCGTAGTGGAGAACAACAATTAAAAACATTTTAATGAAAGTTAATAAATAAAAAGGGAAACATAAACTGAGTTTTAGAGACGGCGAGTTCCTGAGTAAAAGGAAAGGGTGACTACTTGAAGTCAGCAGTCACTTATTAGAGGAAAATTCACTTACGGGCAGTAAATTTGTTAGGGAGGGTAATTTACGTTAAAAGAATATTTTATTTAAGTTATTTTTTTTATATCTATATTTATACTCTTTGAAAGAACACAATTTCAAGGGAAGTCCCGACTTATGAACAGTCAGGTGAATTCTGTAAGAAAAGAAATTACTTAAACAGCAAGCTCGGGTTAATATATTTACTTATGAGCAGTAAATAGGACAAAAATTAGGAATCGTACGTAGGCAGCACTATTCCCGGATCCTTACCTCCTGCGGTCGTCTCTACTGGGAAAAACGGGCAGGAAGTTTCGGATCAAAAGCTCTGAATCTTCACTGTTTATATGCACGGCCGGGACTCCTTTCTCTTGCGGGAGAAACCGCATCGTCGTGGCCATCTGTCGGCCGAGCGGGAACTACGGGAGCTTTCGCGAGCTCAGGCGCGGATCGCCAACTCGAGGGGCCCGGGCCGTTAGGGAAATTTTATTTCAGTTTAGGACGGGGTTTTATTTTACAGGAAGAAAAAAAAACTGTAAGCCAGGAGGCATACAGTTTGACCGCTTGCGGACAACAAAAGTAAAATTTTTTCATCACAATACACTGAGAAAAAAATCGGGTAATTAAAAAATATATATATAGTGAGACCAACGATAATCGAACTATAAATTATAATTCCCAGGAGGAACGTCTATATTTTATGGTTATAGCAAATATAATTATAGTAGCAATCATCAAAATGATAATAGTTTTAAAAATTATTCTAATCTTTTCAAATATGCCATTTCGTTGCATATACGATTTCAACTTTTGTTTCCAATAACCTTGCAAGTATCGTTTATTGAACCATATTATAATCGCTTCAACCATAAAACATTGCAAGCCCTCCTATATTCGTTTTATGATGTGAAATCGTTAAATCAACGATATGCTTTTCTCTCAGTGTAAAAGACTCCTCAAGAAGTGACTACAAAACATAAAAAGAAAAATATGGAAGCAAAAAGTAATCCGTCTCGCCCCAGTCTCTCCAACATTGACTTCTAATTGAAATGATTGTATAATCTACTATGAAAAAGCTTCATTACACGGCTTAAGGAAAAATTATACAATGGATTATGACGCTCGAATACACGCTAAAAATATCCTTGGGAAAGCAAATTGCGCAAAAACCAAAATGTTGCATAAGTAACTAAAACACAATCGATTTTTCATTGACCATAGTTTGTTGTGTGCGCAGTATTGTAATAACGAGTACGAGTTAATACCAACAAGATGGAAAGCTGGAAGATGATGATTATAATGAAAACAACAATTTTGATAAAAAAGAAAATGCTTTTTCAAATAATTCTTCGATTTGTGTTACATTAAAGTATCACATTGCCGTTCCCGATCAGTTAATCTGTAAAATGTTTGCATGTGTATCTGTCGAAGTTTTTATGCACAAACTCACCATCTAAATTCAATGTACAATTGTGGTATACAATTAATGTACTTTTGCGATAAAATTATTATAATTATTATAAAATAAAATTAAAATGAATTATAATTAAATTACAAATTATTATGATTCAAGTACATTTATTGTTAAATGAAAGTAGATTATTGAATTTGCTATACCATGCAATAATTTTACATCACACTTATATGTAATACTTAAAATATCAATTTATGCATAAAAACTTCCAGTACTTGTACATTAAAATTTTTAAAGATTTTTTTTACAGTGCACTTTTTTTATAAATATTCATTAAAATAAGTTTAAAAAAAAATAGATAAATCCGTAACCACGCTGAAATTTCCGACATATAATGTGCATCTGTTATGAAAATTGTTGAGGATAAAAATCAGTTTACGCTGGAGAGCTAATGACAATTAATTTGCGAAAAACCGAATCAAATATACCATAATAATAAAATAACATCAACTGCAGTGTAAAATAATATCTTTCGTATTTGCTGTGTATTATTATCAAGAGTCGCAGTAGAGACTCGACGCCAAGTTAAAAAAGAACATTAATATTGCCTTCACACGACGATTTTCTGTCCGACTTGACAGGGCGCTACTCCACACAGAACGTACTGTCCATTGGACAGTCCATGAATGTTCCATTAGTCCGTAAAACGTCCACATCCACGGTGGACAATATATGTATCTCTATTTAACGTCTATAGCAGTCTTGTAGTTGGACATATCCAGTTCATAAAAACGGGACATCCATTGGACATACATAGTACGTACCACCTTGATCGGTCGGAATGGATATAAAATGGATGTCCATGAAACATTAAGTAGAATACCTCAATTAGATGAATCTGTAGTACTTTAACGAGACATCCAATAGTCGTTCAAAATTCATCGACAAGGAGATGTATTTGATAGATGAAATGAGAACGTCATTTCGAAACGATAGAGAATGAGAATTGCATCATTTCTGCATGATGAAAAATGAACGTCACACAGAGGACCGCATTGTATGGCTGCACCGTTAATACATCAACTGGACATCTAATGTATGTTCAAACTTTGTCTTCGCACAAACATACCTAATGGACGTAAAGGGAATGTCTATTGGATGGCCGCGGCAGGACTCTGAATGAATTCCCTGCAAGATCGTTGACTGGACATACACCAGACATCCAAAAAACCACATTGAAAAACAGCCCGTTTAGTGCATCAGCTGGACATGTGCATAACGGACGTTGTCCTCCATATCCATAGAACATCAGTTGCATTTCGAGTGAACATCCCACCCCATGCGGCCAAAATACACGGAAAGAAATAATTGGTTGCCCTAACCAAGTGCCATGGTTACATACGCTCCAAGCGACTAAATTGGTTGGGAGAACCAACAATTGGGTGTCACAACCAATCCATTGGATGTCACACCCAATCGGTTGTTTGTGACGTCCAATGGATTGGTTGTGACACCCAATCGGTTGTTTGTAACGTCCAATGGATTGGTTGTGTCGTCCGATTGGTTGGTTGTGACACCAATAGTTCGTTCTCCCAACTAATTTTCTCGGTTGGAGCGTATTTAACCATGGCACTTGGTTAGGGCAACCAATATTTCTTTCCGTGTATGTACACATGACATAGTATATACGTAAGTCAGATCGTAGTGTGGCTGGTCATTGTCTCTACATTATACGTCTAATCTGGATGAAAAGTTAAACAGACAGGGGACATCTATATGCATTCACTAAACATCCACAGTAAGTAGTACACGGAAAAAAAGGCTTGATTGGAATAACCAAGTGCCTTGGTTATATATGCGCCAGACAATTAATTGGTTAGACCAACCAAGTTATTTCCCTGCAAGATCGTTGACTGGACATACACCAGACATGCAAAAAACCACATTGAAAAACAGCCCGTTTAGTGCATCAGCTGGACATGTGCATAACGGACGTTGTCCTCCATATCCATAGAACATCAGTTGCATTTCGAATGAACATCAATGAACCCTATGCGGCCAAAATACACGGAAAGAAATAATTGGTTGCCCTAACCAAGTGCCATGGTTACATACACTCCAAGCGACTAAATTGGTTGGGAGAACCAACAATTGGGTGTCACAACCAATCCATTGGATGTCACACCCAATCGGTTGTTTGTGACGTCCAATGGATTGGTTGTGATGCCCGATTGGTTGGTTGTGACACCCGATTGGTTGGTTGTGACACCCGATTGGTTGGTTGTGGCACCCAATAGTTCGTTCTCCCAACTAATTTTCTCCCTTAGAGCGTATTTAACCATGTCACTTGGTTAGGGTAACCAATATTTCTTTCCCTGTATGTACACATGACATAGTATATACGTAAGTCAGATCGTAGTGTGGCTGGTCATTGTCTCTACATTATACGTCTAATCTGGATGAAAAGTTAAACAGACAGGGGACATCTATATGCATTCACTAAACATCCACAGTAAGTAGTACACGGAAAAAAAGGCTTGGTTGGAATGAAAAAGCTTTGTTGGAACAACCAAGTGCCTCGGTTATATATGCGCCAGACAATTAATTGGTTAGACCAACCAAGTTATTTGTTAGGTTACCAATTTCTTGGTTGGACTAACCAACAAACAATTAATTGTCTGGCGCATATATAACCAAGGCACTTGGTTGTTCCAACCAAGCCTTTTTTTCCGTGTAATCAGCACCAATTCTATGTAATATGGTTGTCTCTTGAACATACTCGTAGATGTTTATTGGACATACATTTCACGTCCGCTGAACGTATAATATGAACGTCTAAATGTCATAAAATATATGTTCGTTGAACGTCTTATGGATGACTGAATTATATATCTACTGTCTATTATATATCTACGTCTATTATATAACTACTGGTACGTTCAATGAACGGCCACCATGGATGTTCAAAAGACGTATCATGGTCGATATGTTCTATGTAGAATACTGCTACTCTATTATTCCCGAAGGCGGCCACTCACCGGCCGTTTTTAAATTGTAACTCAAATTATCTTTGACCACAAGTCGCGAACGAAAAATGTATCAGGTTCAATATTTTTCCTTTTTTTTTCTCTTTCAATAGTGATAATTTGCGTGGCACACGTGCATTGGCACTCTCTGAGCGCTTGATGGTGGCCAATAAGTTGCGTTTGTGAATGAGAGTGAGACAGGCGCAAGCTTTTCAAAGCATATGCACGTGAGCCGTCGGGGGGGGGGGGGGGGGGGGGGAGTATGTAGAGACGAAAATAAATCACGTCGTCGTCTGCGTCCACGTCCGAGTCCACGTCGTCGTTGTCGACGCTGGTGTCCGTCTCACGTTCCTCCTGCTGCTATGCCTGACCCACATTTTCGTTTTAAATAACACGTACGTGTACGCTACTATAATGATATACTATATATCTTGTGGAGTCAGAGGTCCTCACAAACGCTCCTGCTCGCTGAGTAGCTCTCTGCTTTTTCCTTTTCGTCTTTCATCCGGAAGAGTGCTGCGGAAAAATGAACAGTTTGAGAAGGCAAGAAACTTGGGACAATGACATTTTCTTGTTTTACGACTAGGATTAAGAAAGTAAATTAAATTAAACGAAAATATGCAGGAGTTTGCAGGGCAAGTTAAAAAAAAAAGTCAACCTTCGGTACTGAGCTCTTTTTTTTAAATATTTTTAATAGGGCTGTTTAAAGGATTTCATATGTGCAAATAGAGGAACCGTTTAATTAAATGAAACAGAAGATGACTGATATAGCGATGATCTCGTCTCAGAGTTAATCACTCTTATACCACTAACTTTTAAATTATGCTACTACTGGTGAATATTTTCATTCTATTTTTATAACCTTTTACGAAGCTTCCGTTGGATAATCTAGTTGTAACTTATTTTCATTATACATAAGAAAACAGGACTTCTTTTTACACCTCTGATTGTTAACTCAACAAAATAATATCAATATTCATCAAACTTACTCCCTCCAAAAAAATAAGTACGATTGTAGGTGTCAATAGACACCAATGATTGATTGATATTTGGTGAGTGTTAGTATTAAGTCAAAATTTATCTTCTTCCTCCGGTCTTCCGTTTATATATTTATTTATTTATTTATGACATAAATAGTAGTTACAAGCCTAATTAAACCTTTATAAATGTACTTATTATCATTTTTTGGAAAACTATTTCAGTCTTTGAAGACATTCGAGTGACATATATATTTCTGAAGAGGATGTGAGTCGAAACGTTAAAAAGGTACATTACGTTACAAGGGAGGGAAGTACAACTTACCACCGAGAGCGAAGTTTGATGCCCGAGCGAAGCGAGGGCAGAAATTCACACGAGGTGAAAAGTCGCACCCCTCCCATGTAACGTACTATACTTTTCTCCCGATTTCGATAAGAAATAACCACATTTCGTGCGTGCAACAAGGACGGAGAATAAGCTTATTTTTAACAAGTGACGACGCGCATGCGTAGTACGATGATTACCTCCCTCGGGAGGTAATGAGAGCGGACTGCGCATGCGTAGTACGATGATTACCTCCCTCGGGAGGTAATGAGAGCGGACTGCGCATGCGTAGTACGATGATTACCTCCCTCGGGAGGTAATGAAAGCGGACTGCGCATGCGTAGTACGATGATTACCTCCCGAGGGAGGTAATGAAAGCGGACTGCGCATGCGTACGTCATTCGTAACAAATGAGCGATTTCCCGCCCGTGTTGCGAACATGAAATGGGGTTATTTTAGCAAAGTCTGGAGAAAAAGTACTTTATTTTCCCTACGACCGAACATTGCCGCAAAACAAATCTACAATTCTACGATAATAACTAATTTCTAGCTGACAGTGTCTGTCTCAGACTCAGTTTAGCTGCTACGATATGCCACCTTCGTCACGGTAATTCATAGCTCCCCAAAAATTCCGTACCTTCTATTTTTTTTTTTTGTTCTTCTCTCTTTCCATTGCGCGCCAACTCTGGGAGGGTGTATATTTTACTTCGCTAACGAACCGACGAGCGTAGCCCCCTATCCTTGGTCATACCGGGACTCGGGAGGGAAAGAGGTTAGCTGCTGCTGCTGCTGCGGACGCGACCGAGAGGATGGTAAAGGGTGGTGGAGGCTACCCCGAACAGCAGGCAGGGGGTCACAAAAAATAATGGACGTCATTACAGAGCGGAGATAATGGGCCGAGAGGCCAAGTGGTTTTCGCTTGCTAGCAACGACTAGCAGTAAGTAGTATCACACGAGCTGACGGCCAACATCCGTATTTATAACGTCGACGAGCGCTCGCGTGTCTCCCTTTATTTTTTATATCCTCCCTCCTGTCGTATTCCACGCAAAAAAAAAAGATCAGGAAAAAGTCCTGATTTTTTTTCTTCTTATTTTCTAACATTCTCCGAACATCACACTCTACACTGATTAAAAAAAATCGTTAGAACGAACAAAACGTGCGATTGCAGGCGGCGAAAATAATATTCTTTTGATCGAATGAAATATGAAATCGATCGAAGCAACAGCTTTTGTCCAATCGACAAAATATTCTTTTCGCCACCCGCAAGCGCACGTTTTGTTGGTTCTAACGATTTTTTTATCAGTGTAGTAATGTTACGATCATGTAAACCATTTCTGGCTCCCAATGACATTTGCTTGTCGACAATGCAACGACTATTTTGATAATTAGAATAATATTTCATAGATGCAATTGTAACACAATTTGATATCTTACCTTCGTTAGGGACATGATTTCGACGTGGTCTGACTCTTGACCCTTCCTATTGGGTCCGCAATTTTTTATATGATTGAGAGAACTCGAAATTAATTTTTTTCATTTATTGGTTTATGTTTCGAATTATCTACGATCTGTTTAAACAAATTATTAAAAGACACATTTTAAAAATCTGAAAAAATCCTAAAATATCCTTTTTCGAAAATAAACATTTCTGGTTACTAAGCCGAAGTGGGCTGACGATTCCATCCATTTTGTTTCGGCCTTTTCTCAACAAATAAAAATTGATAACTTAGAAAAAGCAGCTCGAAAATCATGTGTATATATAGATATATAGATATATATATACATTGAAAAAAATCTGTAGATTCTAAAATTCATGTGTTGCATGCGAAACTTCCTATCTGCTGCCCATCGTAAAGTTACCATTTTCTCTATTTTTTCACTTTTTTATTCCTGAAAAAAGACTGGAAAAATAGATGAAATCGCCGGCCCACTCCGGCTTGATTGCCAAAAATCTTTATTTTCCAAAAAAGGTTTTTTAGATTTTTTTCAGATTAAAAAAATGTGTCTTTTAATAATTTGTTTAAACAAATCGGAGATAATTAAAAAATGAATGAAAAAAATTAATTTGTGCTTTCTGGAGTTATGTCTCAGGTAGAAATGAGGTGGAATGCCTCACGTACAAGTTTGTTTACCGTAAAATGCGCAAATCAGTCCAACAAGACAAACGTACGATCGGTTCCAATTTTGACGATTATTATGAGAGTAAAGCAGTAAACGAGACTCTCGGAGATTCCACAACTAGAATGGAGGTGTTGACACGACAAGCAAACGCTTGCTGCTACTATTACCGCTGCTGTTTGTGGTACGGTAAATTGCGTTCCATTTCTCACTAACTTTTTCAATTTATCGCGTCTAGCGCCAACTAATTACGACGAAATGACTTTTGCCGTGCTCGCCGGAGCCGCAACGCGTCACTCAATGCTTCAGCTTCACCCTACTGGTCGCTCGCGAAGTCCAGTAAAACGCCAAAGCTCCGCGCACGTCGCCCTTCGCGATATGATGCCCTGCTGCTATCGTTTTACTCGCCCAGTTTAATTTTTCCGAACCGGTTCTGCAACCGACGTTGCCAACGTTGATGTTTCGATAGGCAATGACGCACAATACCATAGACGCGCAATAACCATAGCCACTGGTGTCAACCCTGTGCATGACATCGTCCTTTTTTTTTGTTTTTTTTCTCCTTCAAAATCAATCACTTTCAATCAGAGTTGTAAATCCCTAATTATTTTAGAAATAAAATCAATGGTTCAATTGGCTTTGTAATCATTTTGCTTCCTCATAGAGGAAGCTTTGTTTTCATGAAATTTTTTTTTCGAGATTTTCATGTCAGTATGCTTAGAATCACCTAAAACGTTGAGAAAAGTGGTTTAGAAAAAATGTCCGTATGTATGTATGTGTGTGTGTGTGTGTGTGTGTGTGTGCTGGGCTTCGAAAATTCAATCTCCTCTCACTCGGTAACCGTTCGAGCGATCCGGCTCAAATTTGGCACGCAAGTAGAGTAGCTGCCCCTCTTTGAATGTTGTGATTTTTTGCCAAAATATGTCAAGTCATTAAGATTTTATGTTGATTTTAATTTGTTGAAAAAAGGGCGTGGTCGCTCTAACTTTCGTAAAAGTTCGCCGATTTGGCTAAATAGTTCTTCATAACTGAAGATACGTTCAATGTTGTATGGTATTGAATTTCGACGAAATCGGTAAAGCGGTTCGGATTTTATAGAATTTTGAATTTTTCGAAAAAAATAGATTTTGATCTAAATTACTTCGAATTTCAACAAATGAACAGAAATTTTGTACAGACGAAAAATAACATTCAGAAATGCCATGTACCAAATTTGGTGATGATCGGTAAAGTCGTTCGGATTTTACACCATTTTTCATTTTAAAAAATGTAGATTTTCGCTATAACTTCCGGAAAAGTTGAGAAAGTACGACAAAAATTTGTATCTAATCAAAATTAGATGTAACGGTGTTTGCAGAGGTGATTTATAGCTGTATAAAACACCTCTGCAAAAGAGACACAAGGTATAAAAAAAAAGATGCAAAGTAGAACCTTGCACATTGCTTCCTCATTATTTTTCGCTTTTTACAAAGCTTCCTCTATGAGGAAGCCAAAATTGAATAACATACTGCTTCCTCACAGAGGGAGCTTTGTAAAAAGCGAAAAATAATGAGGAAGCAATGTGCAAGGTTCTACTTTGTTTTTATAATGATAACTTGTAGGGATTATAATATAATGTGTACATGACAAAAAATATTAATTTCCCATGAAATTTAATGGTAATCTTAATGGAAGAATGGAGAAATACTGTTAATGCATTACGAAAGTAATGGAGCTCTGGGCTTGACTATTTTTCCCTCAATATCTCACATTTAATTAAAAATGCGGTTTTTCACACAGCCATTTAAAAGTTCACATACAGTTTTATAATCGTTACAGGTTATCATTTCAAAATCGTAACTACAGAGCAAACTGTTCTGTATATTTTAATTCTTGAAGTTATGGGGATTTAGAATATTGCTTTCGATTACGTATTTTGCTTCCTCATAGAGGAAGCTTTGTTTTGGTAATAAAATAGTAAGAAAAACCTTGCACATTGCTTCCTCATCATTTGTCACTTTTTACAAAGTTACCTCATAGAGGACGCTTTGTAAAAAGCGAAAAATAATGAGAAAACAATGTGCAAGATTCGACTGTGCATCCTGGTTTTAAAAAATAAATAAATATCATAGCTGAATTTTATTTCGTTTACATACAATTTTTTTGTAAAAATTTAAAAATTTCATAAAATCCGAACCGCTTTACCGATTTTGCCCAAATTCTATACCAGACGTCACATCACTTTATTCAATTTCCATACGAAGTTTCAGCCCGATAGTTAAAAATTTATCCAAGTTAGAGCGTTGACGGAAATTTTTCAAAATCTTAAAAATCATATAAAATCGGAATGTGTCAATCGATTTTTATAAAATTATACCAAGTGAAAATTGCCCAGTACTCTAAATGGCATTAAAATTTGAGTTGATTCAGTCGAGTAGCTTGCGAGTTACGATAATGATATCTAAAATAATAATGAATTATAATAAAATGGACTATATTTGGGCCATTTTAAATGTTCTGACACGAAAATTTCAAAAAAAAATTTGATGAAAACAAAGCTTTCTCTATAAGGAAGCAAAATAATTTTAAATCCCCCTAAATAAATGAAAAAATAACATTTTCTCTCATCTATTATAGTACAATGTTTATTAATTTCTGCTTACAGGACTCATTAATAATTTTAATTCAAACAATAATTTACAAATTGATGACGAAATTAATGAAAATTGTCCAAGCAGTGTAGCGAGTCGAATCACCGATGCGATAAATTGAATTATTCATATTAATTGAGAAAACGAAATATCGAATATTTTAAAAAAATTATATTTGCCATTTCTGCTGGGATATTTGAATAAATAAAAGTTATCTCGAGTTATTTCCTGTACAAGAGTTTTCCGCGCAGGAAATATTTTTTTCATGGCAGAAAAAGTCATTCCTACTCGTGGTATTCTGACAGCTATGTCCATGGGCGTTCCCGCGCGATTTGCAAACGATACCGGAGATATTTCAAAACTCTAACAATTGGATTAAAGAGAAAAAAAAAGATGACAAAAAAAGAACGTCAGTCATATGCCCAGGGTGAAAGGGCTGAAGGGTTGAATGGTAGGTTGAGGTAAAACTGTTAAACTCGAAAGAGCTTCCATTGCAGCTGCACTTTTGGCAGAAAATATTTTCTGTGAAAAGGCTTTCGGTTGCTCCAGCGTTAGACGAAAAATGTCACGCACCCTGCCAACACAGCGGATATGTACGTACATATCTTTTTTTTTTTTACCTTCTACAATACAGTTGTGGACGGAAACGTGATGAAAATAGTGGAATAATTCAGGTGCGCTCTGGCTGCCTCACCCAACGAACACGAAGCTACCTCTCTTCTCTATCTTTTTCATTTGTGTCTGGTGGCAACTACCGCTGCAGTGGCAACCATTTAATTGGCCTGTTTCGCGTTCGCGTTATTGAAACTCACGCTCAGCACAACCTTAATTAGTAATTAATGTGTGAATGGCAACCTCGCGGTTCATGCATGCTAAATGCTAAAATACAAATCGTTTTTCCATCGAGTGAAATGCAAAGATTCCTCAACATAAACTATTATGTTAAGGAATTTTTGTATATTTTTTTTTTTTGCAAATCTTTTTGCGAATCCAAAATGTACCTTAATAACTTTTCCAGTTTATTCTCTCTTAAATCGGGCTATAGTAATGATAGAAAAATCGCTATACCGACGAAAAATAATACAATTGCCAGTTGAAAATTTCGAATTTTCATTATTATAACTATTCGGAGAAGCCGAAGAGGCAAAAAAAAAATCAGAAATGGATAAAAAGGAATATAATCGGAAAATGAACGAATTTTAATTTTTTTATTTTTCTTACTATTTTATTTGAAGATAAATAATAAAAAAATAATTGCCTGAATTTTAATTCAGAGATATTTTATATTCTTATTTTTATTTTCAATTAAAACTCGTGACTCTGCCGACATAATGTTTTAAGGGCGTGTGACGTAAAAACAAAAGTTACAGAATCATCTGGCTTGAAGCATAAAAAAAATGTGATAAACCTTTAGGCATTAGTGACAGGGCGTGTATGGCATATATATCTACCGAAAGCTCGTTCAAGATCCTCGGTTGGCAAAGACACGTTATGGATTTGCCTCGTTTTTACAGAAGATCTGGCGAGCAGGGCGATATTGTCGTCGGCGAGGTTCGGAATTTTCGCGAGAAAATTATGGCGTACGCCTACGCGCACCTGCTTCCACCTGGCGAAAAGCGCACGAGCGATAGAGTGTAATACTACCGCTACCAATACTATTCTCGCCGCGGCGGTCGTCGACAAACCGGCGATCGTAAATTTTGCGGTCTACCAACAGCGACGATCCAGCTCGATCGGACGGATATGTGCATGCACGTAACCCACGGAGCCAGACTAAGAAAGCAGTGTGCGTAGACACGTACGCACCAAGAATAATAAATAATCCACTAATCCGATCGATCGATCCTACGCGCGTTTCTACAGAGCATCGCGTACATAAAACATATCTGCTATAGTAGAAAAACTCACATGAAGCATTCTCGAATGGAGACAATGAGGTTTTTAAGGTAAAAAGTTGTAGCTACTGGGAAAATAATAATAATAAAGAAAAATAAAGAAAATATAGAAAATGCAGCAAGAGAAAATATCATCGTACAGTATTTACATATTTACAAACATTTATACAATTATACAGAGTAACAGATAATAACAGTTACTGCCAATGGGCCATCGACCCTACACTGTAAAACATGTGGTGTTAAATTTAACACCACTGTGTAGTCCCAATAGGTCCATTACTATGTTGTAAAGTTTACACAGGAAAAATGTCCGATAACATAGAAAAGTGTTGGCAATAATATTTTCTTGTCTTAATTCACTGATTGCACAGAAAAGTGTTGACAATAACACTTTCTTGTGTTAATTCACTGATTGCACAGAAAAGTGTTGGCAATCACACTTTCTTGTGTTAATTCACTGATTGCACAGAAAAGTGTTGGCAACAACAGTTTCTTGTGTTAATTCACTGATTGTGCAGAAAAGTGTTGGCAATAACACTTTCTTGTGTTAATTCACTGATTGAATAGAAAAGTGTTGGCAATAACACGTTCTTGTGTTAATTCACTAATTGCACAGAAAACTGTTGGTAATAACAATTTCTTGTGTTAATTCATTGATTGCACAGAAAAGTGTTGACACAACACTTTCTTGTGTTAATTCAGTGATTGCACAGAAAAGTGTTGGTAATAACACTTTCTTGTGTTAATTCACTGATTGCACAGAAAAGTGTTGGCAATAACAGTTTCTTGTGTTAATTCACTGATTGCGCAGAAAACTGTTGGCAATAACACTTTCTTGTGTTAATTCAGTGATTGCACAGAAAAGTGTTATCGATGACACTTTTTTATGTTATTATAATTTTTTTCTGTGTATACTTTACACCATAGTAATGGACCTATTGGGACTACACAGTGGTGTTAAATTTAACACTACATTTTTTACAGTGTAGTCCTTCAGCCTTTGGTTCGCTTATTTTGATGTGTCGAGTATATAACAATTGAGAGGAAGACTGTTCTTTAGAATGTGCACATTCTACAGCAATGCTGTAATTATAATTACAGCATGCAATTACAGCATGCTGTAATTTAAATTTCTACTGCGTTTGTCATTTTTCCCTACATATATCTCACAATGTTGAGGATTATTACGAGTCGTGATTTAAGCTTCCACTATGAGCCTCCAGGCCCGAAATATTCAGAACTAACTATAAATTTGGGGCTATTACAGCCAACGCAACACAATTCTATATGATATGAAATGGCATTGTGAAAGATGTAAATGAAATGAGATTAAAAATATGCATACTTGTAGTTTAAATTATTTTTGCATAACTTTCCGTGAGGCTATAAAAAAATAAAGAAAACAATATCGTTCCCTGACGACCATAACCACGCGGTTTATTAGCACTAAAAATGAGAACGAATGAGTTACGAATTAGGCAGGAGGAAGATCGTGCCTCAGGGATGAGGTAAATAAATAGGAGAATTCGTTAATTAAATTAGTATGGAATTTCATGTTGTGTGTATTAATTATTGCTTTGGAGCTAAACTAGTCGAGGGTGGGTTGAGCAATAATACAACAGTTCTGTGAGGGTGCATTTTTGGTGGTGCAGTTGGAGCTTGAAAAAAAGGGTTACTCGAGTCCAGCAGGTAAATGCAAAAGGGAGAATGCACATAGTCGAATGTAATGCTTCGTATATGTTTATTTATATATAGCGAGAGTGGTGAGTGGTGAGTGGTGAGGGTGGTCGGTTACCCCGTGGTGTGAGCCAACCAGGCGCAACAACACAGACAGAAGCACGCGTGATAGCCCTCGAACCGCCAGCCAGAAATTCACATTCTCCCAGACTTGTACATTATATGACTATCTACGTGTATAGGGGATAGCGGGGCAAAATGGCAACACGGGGCATTATGACTATGGGGGTGGGGGGTCAAAATAGCACGGAGAAAAATCATTTGCTGATATAGTGACAGCAAGCCCTATTTGCTAACCTAATAAGTATTTTTGCTGGGCTAACAGAAAATTTGTTAACCTAGAAAATTTCCTTGCCAGGCTGTCAAATATTTTTATTAGGAGAACAAGTAAGGCTTGCTATCACTATATTAGCAACTGATTTAGTGGTCGAGCAACATTTTTTTTCCGTGAGCGAATAACTAAAATTGCGAATTTCACAAAATAAGGAACTTCTGAAT
Organism: Ephialtes manifestator; assembly: GCA_963970395.1. NCBI lineage: Eukaryota > Metazoa > Arthropoda > Insecta > Hymenoptera > Ichneumonidae > Ephialtes > Ephialtes manifestator. The sequence goes on along the minus strand of OZ019981.1, from coordinate 18,031,225 downwards.
CTAGAATGGCCATCATTATGGCATTTGTTATTTCAGCCATTCGCTATTTTGACCTCCATCTTATTAAGACACAATCAAAATAGCGAATGGTCAAAATAGCAAATGGCTGAAATGGCGAATGGTCAAAATAGCAAATGGCTGAAATAGCGAATGGTCAAAATAGCGAATGGCTGAAATAGCGAATGGTCAAAATAGCGAATGGCTGAAATAGCGAATGGACAAAATAGCGAATGGCTGAAATTGCGAATTTCATAATGATGGCCATTCTATATTTAGACCTTCTTTATTTAAAAAATCGCTATTTTAGCCATTCGCTATTTTGACCCCGACCCGACTATGGGGCACCAGGGAACGCGGGGCAAAAATGGCCCGACAAAACGAACGAGATGGGGCATCCTAGAATCGGAATAAAATATGACACATGAAAACAAAAGTTCGTACAACATCCCACAGTCTTATTAATTTGCTCAAATATTTTTCAATTTAAAAAACCCCATATTTTTCACATCTTGACTCGACTCAATGCACGCAACGGAAAAAAATAGTACTCCGACACACAAGATGAGAGTTCCCGCGTAAAAATAATTATGTTATAAAATTGTGATCATATAAACTGACATATCTCAAAAAGTGCCATTTTTGAGATGCGTTAAGACAAAAAATCATAGAAAAGTTCAAAGCGATTTTGAGATCGATTTGATACCACGTTTTTTGACTAACTTGAACGTAATTATTGCGCTGAAATTCAATTGTACATTGGAAAGATCAAAATCAATCAAATCGATCTCAAAAACGCTTTGAAATTTTGTCTTAACGCGTCTCAAAAATGGCACTTTTTGACATATGTCGATTTATGATCTCAATTTGACATTAATATTTTTACGCGGATTGTTAATTTATACAAATATTCTTCATATCATAACGAACAATATTAACAATGACAAAGCCCTGAATTATTAAAAAAAAGTCAATCCCATCTGCGAATGCGGAAGAGGATACACCATGTCTTTTTTGCAGTGGCTTGTATTCACAATCGACGGAATCGTGGATACGTTGCAATTCGTGTGAAAAAGGCACACTTTTCATGTGCTAACACTGAGAAAAAATTATGGTATTAGTAACTATAAAGTGACAACTATTCATTTATAGTTGGTACAACAATTTTTTTATAGTTGACACAACTATCAAATAGTTACTATAACTAGCAAATAGTTACCATAACTATTTTCGTAGTTATCGTAATTATAAAAATAGTTGCATGTAATAAAAATGAATAGTTGTCACATTATAGTTGGCTATTACGATTTCTCTGAGTGAATGTCGATAAGGATATCATCGAATATATTTGTGAAACCTGCGTCCAATGTAATTCAAAATAAATATAAAATGTGTTAAGTATTCAATGTAAAAAACAATAGATATTTATATTCTATTAAATTTAATTTCAAAGATATCGTACGATTAATATCATGACAATTAAATCATATCATAATTCTTTTACGATTTCAGCATACGCTGGTATCATTTTTACGAAGTGTGCTATTATGCCCCTGTTTCATCGTATTCCGTAGCCATTATGCCCCGCGTTGCCATTTTGCCCCGCTCTCCCCTATATACGCGTGTGTGTGTGCCACAAAACAATTCTTTTTATAACCGCACTGCATGCTCCCGTTGTTTCACGTACGCAATTGCTGCATCTACCTTCGTACTCTCGACCGCCCAAAGTGCAAATTCTATTTTCTACCCTATAATGTTTTTTGGTATATAATATACTGATATATAATAGGACATATATATGGACTTTGTGAATTTTACCACCGCTTTTTCCTTGTTCACTCGAATGTTTTTTTCGTCATCATCAACAGCTAGCCTGTAATAGACAATGGCTTAAAGCAAAATAATAATCTGTTAAGAGGACCCAGTCACGTAAAAAAAATTCTGAAAATGATACCCTTCTTCAAAAAAAATTTACATTTAAACTTCATTAAATACATAACAAGCACTATAGTTCTGTAATTTTGTAAAGACATGCAGTGCACACGAATGGTGTGAGGTAATAAGTAACATTATTCACTTGTCGTAGCTTTCAGACTAAACTGGTGAACCAATTTTAGCGTCCAATGTCTTATTTTATCTGTCGAAGAGTTTATTCTGGATTGAATATAGCGATTCTGGATGCAGTGAAAATTAGATTTACTGTAGCCAATTGTTTAGTGAGTTTGTAATAGAGAAATATTTATTTACACATTTAAAATCATAGCTTTATTATAAAGACCTGAAACAAAAATTCCTATATTTAATCCAAAAAGCACTCTTCGATAGATAAAATAAGACATCGAACACTAAAATTTGTTCACCAGTTTGGTCTGAAAGCTACGACAAGTGAAAATTTTTACTTTTTACCTCACACCATTCTGGTGCACCGTATGTCTTTACAAAATTGCTGAATTATAATGCTCGTTATGTATTTAATGAGGTTTTAATGTAAAAATTTTTTGAAGAAGCGCATCATTTACAGCATTTTTTTTCTTGTGACTTTTTTTTAGGTGACTGGAGCCCCTTAAATAAGCACCGAACATTGCCCAAAGTAAAATACCTAATTAAAATTGTTCGATTAAATATATTCTGTCAAACTTTCGTAGCTTTAAGACTACTTTTGAGTCATATGCGAATTTTTTTAACTTAATTCCGAAGAAATGGACGAAAATTTATTTTGCCGTCAATCGAAGTTACGAATATCTCAAAGTGATCCAATGGCAAGCAGTTTTTCCATATTCGTTCATTATTGTTTACAAATAATGAAATTATTAGAATTTAGTCACTCGATTAATATTTTACCACCGCCAATTTTTTGTGAGGTTACACATACGTTTTTTTTTAATTATGGCTCTTGATGCTATCGTATTGCAATACCGAACGGTAAATAAGCCTAGTTCTTCGACAGTATCTTTTGAAATACTCAATGCCCTGAAGTTATAGTTTAGTATTTGTTTATCTAATTTAAAATTTAAAAATTATAAATAAATTTTAATACGAACGTTTTTCAATCAATATACTCAAGTACTATTAATTAGAAATCGTGGTAACCCTGTCAACAGTTACACTGAGAGAAAATTATGGTATTAGTAACTATAAAGTGACAACTATTCATTTATGGTTGGTATAACAATTTTTTTTATAGTTGACACAACTATCAAATAGTTACCATAACTATAAAAATAGATGCATGTCATAAAAAATAATAGTTGTCACTTTATAGTTGACTGTACTATTACGATTTCTCTGAGTGTAATTAATTAAAATATATCATAATTAATTATTGGTTATTTTTTAGTCAATAGATGAAAATATAAATATTAGCTCAATTAGGAAAATATTGACATTTATCAACAATTACTATAATACTAAACTTGGGTACGATAACAATGAATAAGATGATATGGTAATACAATTGGAAACGCCATTATTATTTATGTGAATAATATTGAAATATATATGTTTGTGTATGAACTGAAAAAAGTTTCTCCGTTGACAGAAGTTTATCTTCTATATTCTAGGCGAACAAATTAATGCGCGCTACTCTTGATGCGGGAATTGGCGAGACTGAAGCTTTGTACATTGAAATAATAAATAAACCCATCAACGACCAGTGCAAGCTCCAATCTTGCTTTGACACGGCTCGAAAATCACAGCTATATCGATGAAATACACCAATTACAAAAACTCCAAAGCATTCACACAGAGAAAAACAGGAATAAAATGGAATGAAAAAAAAAAAAAAAAAAAAAAGAATTGTAATAAAATTCGTTGACGCGCAATTCGCGCACTCGGCGAATTGATCTCGTTCTATCGTGAAATTAAAGCCAAACAGTGTAAAACAAAAGTTGACGCTGCTAGGCACAGCTTTGCGCTCGTACGAACGAACCAACAGCAGGACTATACAATAGGGTGATATGGTATCGAACGGATTAATAAAATTCAATCGTGACATTACATTTTTTTTTTCTTCTTTTTTTCGCCTCGTTTTTTCCCGTACTCTGACTGTGAAATTGTTACAGAATCCGAATACTCGACTGTACAATTGAAACGTAACCGAATGTGTATCGAAACGCGTGCTGTATCTAGTGAATCCAGCTAAATAAAAAATAAAAAAAAGTATGGGTGAAAAATACTTGGAAAAGAATTCATTTTATTTTTATTTTTTTTCCAAAAAACCGAGTGTAACAAAAACGGACCTTTTAGTGAGTGGAAATAGTTGGTGACTTAAGGCTTATCGTAACTTCGGAGGACAAGACGAAAGACAATAAACAGCTGGCGAATCTAACGGAAAGAAACTAGTGCTATATTTTCTCAAGAATATCGTGAAATTCTTTGAATAAAACAAGGACGCAAAGTTGAATCTTGCATATTGTTGTTTGTGGATAATTTTTCACTTTTTATTACAAATTTACCACTATGGAAAATCAATTTTAATCGTCAAGAAATAATAAAGAGAATTTCAAATTCCTGTGCAATTGAATATTATTTCATTTACATACGAAATTTGAGGTTATTCGTGTTTTACAAAAGTTAATGCGATAATGAAAATTTTTCGAAAATTTCAAAGCTCCGTTAAATCCAGACCGCTTTTTTATTTCGGCCAAATTGAATATGAAATAACATTGAATTTTAAATTCAACGAAAGTTAACTCGACAACTTTTTCAAATTCAAAAAACCATAAAATATAAGTATCTACATATATTCTGTAAAACTTACAGAATATATGTAGACTTATGTCTAAAGCACGTTTTCCGATGTTTTTACTCCCGACTGCTCGCAGGGCAAAAAGTCACTGTTTCACTGTACTGAGAGAAATTAAGATAGTCCTGGTAATAATTATATTTTATTAGTCCAGGTGATTATTTTTAATGAGCTATACTCATAAAGGCCCGCGTAAAAATAATATTATATCAAATTGTGATCATAAATTGGTATATCTCAAAAAGTGCCATTTTTGAGGCGCATTAAGACGAAAAATTTTAGAAAGGTTCAAAGCGATTTTGAGATCGATTTGATACCAAGTTTCTTTACTAATTTGAGCGCAATTATTGCGCTCAAATTGAATTGTCCATTTGAAAGATCAAAATCGATGGTACATATCATGTTTATTGATATCAAATCGATCTCAAAATAGCTTTGAAATTTTCTAAGATATTTCGTCTTAAGGGGAGGGAGTCAGGTAAAAAAAATTGATTTTGGAAATTCAATATCATCCAAATCCTATTGCATATAAAAATGCCCAATGCACTATATTGTTGGTGCTCGATGAAAGGATTTTTTACTATCGTCTGACTTGCATATGCTTTTCAATATTGTCTTAAGCAAAGTTCTTAGGTTTTCCATTCTGCGCATGATTCAGATCAAACTACTAGGCAGATTGGAATGGTTGACGTCTCATTGTCTTCTTCATGAAAAGATACACCGGCTAAATGGAGCAAACTATTTTTTTACATTCTGAAAGCAAAGTTAATCACTGATTTAGAAAATAGCATAAAATTTATTTATTAATAATTGTGTCACTTAAAAAATATTACCTTTTATTAACATTTGCTCCATTTAGCCGGTGTATCTTTTCATGAAGAAGAAAATGAGACGTCAACCATTCCAATCTGCCTGGTAGTTTGATCTGAATCATGCGCAGAATGGAAAACCTAAGAACTTTGCTCAAGATAATATTGAAAAGCATATGCAAGTAAGACGACAGTAAAAAATCCTTTCATCGAGTACCAATAATATAGTGCATTGGGTATTTTTATATGCAATAGGATTTGGATGATATTGAGTTTCCAAAATCAATTTTTCTTACCTGACTCCCTCCCCTTAACACATCTCAAAAATGGCACTTTTTGACTATGTCGATTTGTGGGGTGGGGATCAAAATAGCGAATTTCAAAATAACCCGCGTAAAAATAATTATGTCAAATTGTGATCACAAATCGACATATCTCAAAAAGTGCCATTTTTGAGACGCGTTAAGACGAAATATCTTAGAAAATTTCAAAGCGATTTTGAGATCGATTTGATAGCAAGTTTTTTTTACTGATGTGAGCGCAATTATTGTACATTTCAGCTCCAATTCAATTGTATATTTGAACGATCAAAATCAATTGTATACAATTGAATTTCAGCGCAATAATTGCGCTTAAATAAGTAAAAAAAACTTGGTATCAAATCGATATCAAAATTAATTTGAACTTTTTTAAGATTTTTCGTCTTAATGCGTCTCAAAAATGGCACTTTTTGAGATATGTCAATTTATGATCACAATTTGGTATAATTATTTTTACGCGGGAAGGGACGTCTAAACATACAATGGCCATTTTATGAAATTCGCTATTTTAGCCATTCGCTATTTTCATGGCATTTTAATAAGATGAAGGTCAAAATAGCGAATGGCTGAAATAGCGAATTTTATAATGATGGCCATTCTAGATTCAGACGTTCCTTATTATAAAATTCGCTATTTTTACCATTTGCTATTTTGGTCATTCGCTATTTTGACCTCCACCCGATTTGTGATCTCAATTTGACATAATTATTTGTACGTGGGGGGGGTTAATCGATCAAAGTATCAAATAAAGAGAGCGTGCACGGTGAAATTGTAAACAATTGCTTTGAGTTATAGAATTTGTGGAGCTGAGAGGCAGCTTGGATCGTCGTCGTATAGATATAAGCGAGTGAACGCGGGAGATTGGCGCAGGTTCTCGCGGCGAACGGAAATTCGCGACGTGCCGACCGAAATTGATTTCGATAGCGGACGAGGGGTTTCGAGAGGTAAGGGGTTACACAGGGAACGTGCTTCGTTCTGGCTAAGAGTATATGTATATATATATATATATATATACTCTCGAGAACAGCGCGTAGAACGCCGCGCCGAGTGTCTCGTCGTTTTCACAAAAGGGGGAGAATTGTTCCCCAAAGGCATTAACGTACTACGTGTGCCCGCGCTTTATATCGTCGTTGCTGAGCGCGCGTGGATTTTCCACCGCCGACGAGTCGTTTATACTGGCGAAATAAAGAAATTGCGATACCAACTGAGAAAGAAAATAAACGAAAGCCAACTGACAATATAAAGGGAATCGATACGACAAATAGCTCTGTTTATATGTATCTTTTAATACTTGGCATTGAGACACTATCGCGTATCTTGATATTGTGTATCATAGACGCAATAGGCAAACGTGATAAATTCAATATTTAACGCATTTTCTTTGAGTGGTGCGTGCCGGCGCAAAAAGGAAAGTATTAAAACAGTATTAAATAAAGTAGAACCTTGCACATTGCTTCCTCATTATTTTTCGATTTTTACAAAGCTACCACTATGAGGAAGTATGTTATTCAATTTTTGCTTCCTTATAGAGGAAGTTTTGTAAAAAGCGAAAAATAACGAGAAAGCAATGTGCAAGGTTCTACTTTGCATCCTTGTTTTAATTAGATAAATAAACATGTTGTGAATTCGCTTTTTCTATTTCGTTATTCCGTTATTTCGTTATTATTAGAGCGTTTCCGAAAGTAAATGTGATAACGTATATTTTTAAAAATAATTCAACATTCCATAAAATCAAAAATTTCATACCGTTCGTCAATAAATTATACATATATAATGGCTGAATATTGTTTCATTTATATACAAAATTTGAGCTCGCTATCTCAAGTTTTGCAAAAGTTACAATAGAGCGATAATGTCAATTTTTTGAAAAATTAAAACTCCATAAAATCTCAACCACTTTACCGATTCGAGCCAAATTCAATACCAAATAACATTGAGTGCACCTGCTCTTGTAACCAACTATTTAGAAAAATAGACTAACTTTTACGAAAGTTAGAGCGACCACCTCCTTTTTTCAAAAAATTCAAAACGGCATAAAATCGAAATTTTCGCACAGATTTTGTCGAAACTTGCTACAGTTGAAGAGAGTCTGCTGCCACACTTGTGTGCCAAATTTGAGCACGATATACAAAACGGCTCTTGAGTTATCGAATTTTCGGAGGTGTATACATACAAACACACACACTTACGGACATTTTTTCTAGATCACTTTTCTGGACATTTTGGACAATTCTAACAATTAAATGTCCTCACATAAAAATTTCGAAATTTTTTTTTTCATGAAAACAAAGCTTTCCTCCATAAGGAAACAAAAAAAAAGTATGAAAAGTATAATATCTCAAGTGTGATGTATTGGACTGAATTAATACTAAAAAGTATTAGACCGTATTATTAGTTTTCAAGGTTCGGGTTGATATATCCATGGTTTTCGGAGTCCAGGTCGATATTTCTATAGTTTTTTATGTCCAGGTCGATCGGTCCATAGTTTAAGTTGTCCAGGTCGCTTGCGCCACAGTTTTAGGTATCCCAGTTAATATCTTGATAGTTCTCGGGATCTAGGTCGATCGATTCATAATTTTAGCTGTACAATTATATTCGTTTCCAGTTTTCGAGCTGTAGGTCAATCGCGCCTCAATTTTCAGTATCCAGTTCGGTATAGGCAGTTAAAAAACCAGTGGGGGTACATCTTGACATCAAAAACTATAGAAAAATTATTCGGGACATTAAAATTGTAGCTAAATATATCCAGACATCGAAAATATGGAAATATCGAACCGATCACCGAAAACTATGAAAAAATTGACCTGGACACCAAAAGCTATGGAGATCTCGACCTGGATACCAAAAACCATGGATACATCGACCCGGACCCTGAAATCTAATAATACGGTCTAATACTTTTGACTATTAATGCAGTTCAATAGATCATACTTGAGATATTATACTTTTCATACTTTTTTTGATACTGTTTTAATACTTTTCCTTTTGCGCGAGTGGCGACCCCCGAGACAGTAAAAAAGAAACGCACGCGTTTGAGATATTTTTAGGGGAATCCTTTGTACTTTAGAAACTCGAGAAATCATTTTTTTTCATAAAAAGACCCTTAAAAATGTAGCTATTATAATTTTTTTTTGGATATATGTAATATACCGAATAAACCGGTGACAATGAACTGCGATTACTTCGGTATTTGTATTTATTTCCATATTTGCGATTATTTCGGTAATTGCATTTATTTCCATATTTGCGATTATTTCGGTATTTCCAATTATTTCGGTATTTGCGATTATTTGGATAATTGCATTTGCTTCGGTATATGCGATTATTTCCGTAATTGCGAAATCTCAGTCTACCATCGTTTTACAAAAAAAAATGGGGCACTAAAAAAAATATGAAACTGATTTTTAAAAAAGGTGATAAAAATTTGTTTTTTGTTCTTACGAAAATACGTCGAATATGTTTATTGGATTTGGTTGAAAATAAGTTTATTTATGACGATTGAGACGACGCTGAGAGGGTAAGCGAAGAATTTCGTCAGAGTTGGAGTAAAAATTGTCGAAAGGGGTGGTTTGCCGGTATCTCGCGCGAAAGGCTGTCGAAAGGATTGCTTCGACACTCCTACTCGTAATAGAGGAGGGATGACCCGATCGCGGTGCACTGTGGGAATACAGGCTATGAGGGCGTGTTGCCAAGCGCAGTTTCGCACCATTCTTCAAATCGATTTTCAGCCGTTCACCTGAGGAAAAAGCTTGTGACGCTGGCAAATGCCGCAGGCTCTACCACGATGGGTGATTGAAAAAGATAGCATCGAACGTTGCATATAAATGCTCGATTCAATCTATTTCTCTGAAGTCAAACTTTCCGACATATTTCTTTTTCAGAAATACTGTATATAAAGAAGCTCTTCAAATGCAATATTTTTTTAATGAGGTCTTTTTTCAAGATAAATATTTACGTTTTTAAATACATGTAGCAATCTAATTAGCTACATTTTACTGCTACGTGATACTTCTGCATTTTCTTTCTCTCCCAATCATTTAGGAGTCAATTTTTTTTCCTACGCTCTTAATACCTTAAAAATTAAAATCTGCAACAAAAATATAAAAGGACCAGCGTAAAAATAATTATGTCAAATTATGATCATTAATTGACGTATCTCAAAAAGTGCCATTTTTGAGACGCGTTACAACGAAAAATCTTAGAAAAGTTCAAAGCGATTTTGAGATCGATTTGGTACCAAGTTTTTAACTAATTTGAGCGCAATTATTGTGCGGAAATTTACGGAGAGAAATTTGTGTATCATGACAACATAAAAGGGTGACAACAAAAATCGTTTTGTTAGGCTAACAAAAAAAATTGGTCAGCCCAGCAAAAAGATTTGTTAGCTGAACAAAAGATTTATCAGCATAGCAAAACTGATTTGTCAGCCTAACGTCACGATTTTTGTTGTCACCGTTTTAGGTTGTCATGACACAAATTTCCCTCCGTGTTCAACTGTAAATTCAATCGCCTTGAAATTTTCTAAGCTATTCGCCTTAACGCGTCTCAAAAATGGCACTTTTTAATGTATGTCCATTTGTGATCTCAATTTGACATAATTATTATTACGCGGGCGGTCTACGAAAACTTTTTTCTAGGTGTAGTCATAATGTCCCTCGTTGTCATTTTGCCCCGTTCTCCCCTATAGGCACAAAGAAGAATTATTTGCCGATATAGTGGGTAGTCAGAATAAATACCCCTGGAAAAAATACCCCCGATAAAATACCCCTTGGTAAAAACGACAAAATATCACAATAAGAAATAGTCACAATGACAAATTATCACGTGAATCATCCACTTATACTGACTTCTTTAGGTTCTTCAAGGCGTTAGTTAGGTTGGCATTCGTTTCTTTAGGGAGTTAATTAGTTTGGTATTTTCCTTATATTTGTTCTTTAGGTTCTTTAGGGCGTTAGTTAGGTTGGCGTTCCTTTCTTCAGGGATTTAATTAGTTTGGTTTTTTCTTTGTATTTGTTCTTTAGGTTCTTTAGGGCATTAGTTAGGTTGGTGTTCGTTTCTTTAGGGAGTTAGTTTGGTATTTTCCTTATATTTGTTCTTTAGGTTCTTTAGGGCGTTGGTTAGGTTGGCGTTTGTTTCTTTAGGTTCTTTAAAAAACCCCCGGTATTTTATCCGGGGGTATTTTTACAAAGGGGTGTTTTATCTGGGGGTATTTTATCTGGGGTATTTTTTCCAGGGATATTTTTTCCGGGATTCGATATAGTGACAGCAAAAGCTTTATTTGCTAACTTGCCAACATTTTTTGCTGGGCCAACGGAAGATTTTTCAACCTAAAAAATCTTGTTGCGACGCTAAAAAATATTTTTGTTAGGAGAGCAAATTGTTGTCACTATATTAGCAACTGATTTGTTGGACCAACTAAATTTTCTCTCCATGCGTTACATCATAGTACATAGTGCGGGTTCCCTATCGAGAAAGGCGGAAATGACGAGAGTCGAAACTCGTCAAGCTTGGCCCGCAACATGCCAAACCTATATAACACTTCTCTTGGAGAGATAATCGTACAAGCGCTTACTATTTTAGTTCAAAGTCGTCTGGTGTGTGTGTGTAGGTATACTCGGCTGTGAACTCATTGTAACCATTTGCATCAACTTGCGATGCTTGCTCTGCCAACCAGTGCTATAATACCTTCCAACTTAGTGTTTGACGCATGTACAACATCAAGTTTTGGGTAAACGTCTGGTCCGCTAACTTGGATCATATAATACCTCTCAACTGTTCTATTATAATTCAATCACCGTGCAGACAAGACAGCCTGTCACGTCGACAGATGTACCGAAATTTCAATATAGAACAACAGATACATTATAATTTATTCATTCATAATTTAAGTAGCCGTATATTAAATTATTTTTAGATATAGTAAAAAATGTAACGAAAAACAAATCACCGACTAATCAACGATATACTGTTTGCTATATGGTAAAAATATTTTATTTACGCAAATTCTTATGTATACCGGACGAAAAAATAAATTTTCTTGCTTAAAAAGAAATTTTTCATTGTTACTGAAATGCAAGGATAAACTTGCATCGAAAATTTTCTCAAAAATATGAATTTTCCTCCTCGCGTAAAAATAATTATGTCAAATTGAAATGACAAATTGACATACATCAAAAAGTACCATTTTTTTAGATGCGTTATATCTTGCGAAATATTTTGGAATATTTCATAGCGATTTTGAGATCGATATGTACAATTGATTATGATATTTCAAATGTGTAATTGAATTACCGCGCAATAATTGCGATCAAATTAGTAAAAAAAACTTAGTACCAAATCGATCTCAAAATTGCTTTGAAGTTTTCTAAGATTTTTCGTCTTAACGCGTCGCAAAAATGGTACTTTTTGAGATATGTCAATTAATGATCATAATTTGACATTTTTTTACGCGCGAATTAGACCATAACATAACTTTTACGATTTCAGCGTACGCTGGTGCCTTTTTGACGAGATGTGCCATTATGCCCCTGTTTCATTGATTCACGGAAATCTTTGCCAATGAAATGAAATACTTGAATTTCAATACTATCTTTTCTTTGAATGATCTTAAACTCAATGAAAAGTAGTTACATTGATTCGAAGAAACATTTCTTTAAACCAATGAACCTTTTTCATTGATTTCAAAGATATCGCCTCTGATTCAATGAAACCTTCTTCTTACCACCTGAAAATTTCGAAACCTATTTTTTCCTGAAGTACGCGGCAGACAAAGCTCTAATTTTGTGAGTATGTAAGGAATTACGGCAGCAATAGGCTAAGCTTCTGGCTCCTCGAAACTCGAAGCCGTTCGTTCGTGAGAACTGAAAAGCAAAAAAGTGAGGTTAGGTGCGAGAGAGAGAGATCAATGAAAATGTTTCTTTGAACCAATGAAAACGTCTCTTTAAAACAATGAAACTGTTTCTTTATTATATGCTCACTAAGTAAATCTTTATTTACAGGCAATGAAGTGTTCTCTTTGAAATTCAAATGCACTATTTCATTGAAATCAAAGAAATATTTCGTTGAAATCAATGAAAAAAGGTCAATCCACCCATTTCTTTAGCGTCAATGAAATCTTTTCTCTCGGTGTATGCCCCACTTTCCCCTGTACATTCACTGATGATATAATACACTAAACATACACTGTTAAAAAAAAAGTAAATTTACAACACAAATATCGGAAATTACTATTCAAGTGTATTACTATTCAAGTGTATTACTTTTCAAGTGTAATTTTACTATACGTACAGTAAATTGACAATACACGGCGGTAATTATAGTATCGGTATAATAAATCTACAACACATGGAGATAATTTTAGTATAGGCATAGTAAATTCACAACACAAATATTGAAAATTACTATTCAAGTGTACATTGAATTCACTTACTTTGTGTAGTAAATGAGAATTAATACACATTGTGTTGTAAATTTCAAAATAACCCGTAATTTTACTATACATACAGTAATTTACAACACACGGCGGTAATTATAGTATCGGTACAATAAATCTACAACACATGGAGATAATTTTAGTATAGGCATAGTAAATTTACAACACGAATATTGAAAATTACTATTCAAGTGTATATTGAATTCGAAAACTTTGTGCAGTAAATGAGAATTAATATACATTGTGTTGTAAATTTCCGAATAACCCTTTATTTTACTATACGTATAGTAAATTTACAACACACAACTTTGAATTTTCAAAGACGATTTATGAATATTCTTATACATGTGTAACGTGACGTCCTTACCCCCAGCGAGATTTAGCCAGTCGGCCACTAGGTGGCTAAATGGGCTCGCGGTTTCGCGCAAGCGGAGCGCGGCAGTGGCGGCTATTTAGACCCGAGCCAGCCGTCTCTCAGGGTCCTTTCCTATCCCTACCAAAGAGACCAAAACTCTTACACGAGGTAATCCCTAATGGGACCTCGTGTAAATTTTACTTACACTGTTAAAAAAATCTGTTGAAAATTTACAACACATGTGTATGAAGTTTTTTCTTACCAAAACCGTTTATGAAATTCCGACGTTGAATTTTACAACACAGATATGTTTCCAAAATGACAACACAGTGACGGTAAATTTGATATACCAGTGTTTTAAAATTCAACGTCGCTACAACACATCTGTGTTGTAAAATTCCAATACATTGTAAGAAATTCCAACTGTGACGTTGAATTATACAACACAGAATTGTTGCAAAATTACAATACAGTAACGATAAATTTTATATACCAGTGTAGTAAAATTCAACGTCGCAGTTGAAATTTTATAAACGATTTCTGTAAAAGTGCTTTTAGTAATTTTACCTCGGATTTTTTCAACAGTGTAAGATAAACATTTCGTTGTTGTTTTCCCACAAAAAATGAAGGTAATTAATATTCAAATGATGCGGGGAAGAAAAAATACTGAGATACCTACAAGTGACAGTATCCGGCACGATGTTCACCTGTACTCCGTACGACTATGACGTATACGTTGCGGCCGGAAATTGAATACCGCCGTATCACTTAACAGCGAGGTACCTACCTACCTACCTATCTATATAGCCACTGTATATTGTATAGGGAGCTCACGTACGTCTTCCTGCCGACGTTAAAATCGATACTCGAAGCCTGTTTCCGGCCGCAAGGCCCGAAAATACTGCGTTACAGACTCGCGGAAAATAGTTATTATATTCTTTATATTTATTTTCCACTGCGCGGACTAATTGAATCCTCGACATTTCATTATTCGCGTCGTCCACTTTTATGTTGTTGAGTCGATTTACGTTAAACTCAATTTTTAATGAAAAAGAAATGAAAAATATTGAACGTTGGGAATATGGGAGGAAATATAAACGGGAGCTTTCGTTCGATACTCTACGGTAATACGCGACGCGATTTCCCTCGCCATTACCGTCAACATCCACGCGACAGTACGTGACCGTCTCATTTTTTATTTTTATTTTTTCTTTTTTTATTTTTTTTTTTTCCAACCCTCGACGAATCCATGCAGATTTTTCACGAACAAGTGACGGGTAGCAGCCTCACGAGCAACCCTCTTCCTTTCTCTTTCATTCTTTCGCCTCTCGTTTGTTCGCTTTTTCTGGCCCTCGTCCCTTTTTGTCATTCTGTCGTCGCTGCGCGCGACACGGCTGTACGTGAAACGAATTTCTAATCGGTGATACTACCATTGCTCCTGCTTCTGTTACCCGCTACGACTACAACGTGCTCGGCCCTGACCCTTGATTTTCTTTTTTCAACATATTTTTCTCGCACTTTGGCGGGAGAAAAATAAAAACTTTCATCGACAATGATTTATTCGATATTGCTGTCGATTCGTTGATGACAAAAAAGCTTCTCATAAATATATTGGCGAGACTATAAATTTTATATTTTATACGCTATTTATACTAACTAATAAATATGCAAAGCAACAAAAAAGTGTAGCTTTTATATAAAATTCACCACAAGACGTAGGACTTTTAATAAAAACTGTAAATAGATATTTAATTGAACGCAACATATTTTTCGCGCGCATATTTTGGCGGGTAAATACAAAAACTTTATTCTTTCATCGACAATGATTTATTTGGTATTTGTGGATTATTGTAATCGTAAATGTTGGACATTTAAACGATATAAAACATATTGCTCTCGATTCGTTGATGATAAAAAAGCTTCTCATAAATATATTGGCCAGACTATAAATTTTATATTTTGTACACTATTTATGCTAACTAATAAATATTCAAAGCAACAAAAAAGTGTAGCTTTTATATAATTCATCTCAAGAAGATATTTAAATAAAAACTTTAAATAGATAGTTAATTGAAAGAAAAAATTGGTCGCTTTTCACTCGGTGTAGTTGAAAGTGTATTGGATATAATTTTCCATGTAAATGTCATTTATCTGTGAATTTGAAAAAAGTACACGAGTGGCGATGGATTATCAATAGGAATGAATTGGATGCACAGAGTTTCGAGCGAGACGCACAGAACGATCGTTGGAGTGAGGTTATTAATCTCAACCTACGACCTTCCGATTTCATTGGCTCGACGATCCGTCTTTGCACACATAGACAGTGGCGCTCTATACGCCAAGTGAACGAGGCGGTACGAATCATTCGAGTATCCGGATCTGGGAATAATTGGTTAATCGACGGGATTACATGCGCATATGTATGCACCGCATCGATGTGCTATCCGATGAAACTTTTGCACATGTAAGTCAACGAACGCATTCATCTCTATCATAGCAAATCATTGCAATTATTGGCACCGAATTTTATAATTTTATAATTTTATAATTTTATAATTTTATAATTTTATAATTTTATAATTTTATAATTTTATAATTTTATAATTTTATAATTTTATAATTTTATAATTTTATAATTTTATAATTTTATAATTTTATAATTTTATAATTTTATAATTTTATAATTTTATAATTTTATAATTTTATAATTTTATAATTTTATAATTTTATAATTTTATAATTTTATAATTTTATAATTTTATAATTTTATAATTTTATAATTTTATAATTTTATAATTTTATAATTTTATAATTTTATAATTTTATAATTTTATAATTTTATAATTTTATAATTTTATAATTTTATAATTTTATAATTTTATAATTTTATAATTTTATAATTTTATAATTTTATAATTTTATAATTTTATAATTTTATAATTTTATAATTTTATAATTTTATAATTTTATAATTTTATAATTTTATAATTTTATAATTTTATAATTTTATAATTTTATAATTTTATAATTTTATAATTTTATAATTTTATAATTTTATAATTTTATAATTTTATAATTTTATAATTTTATAATTTTATAATTTTATAATTTTATAATTTTATAATTTTATAATTTTATAATTTTATAATTTTATAATTTTATAATTTTATAATTTTATAATTTTATAATTTTATAATTTTATAATTTTATAATTTTATAATTTTATGTCTTCAACATTTTCGTTTTGTTCATACCTCTTTGTTAAAAAGAAAATACCAACAATTTTCTATATTTTGAGCTACACACTTTAGTACAAACTCTTGTAAACGATATTTTTTTTACCAATACTTAAAAAAATTAAAAGTCAGCAGGAATTATTTGGATTAAAATTGGTCTCCCTTAAAACAAGTCTAAAACAATTCTAAGTGCACTTGTGCTGAGCAAATTCAATACAGTATTGTATTAGCAAGAGTGGCTGTGGAAAAGAATCTAGGTATTGAATGGGAAATAAAAGGGAGGGAACAGTTAAAGCCTATCGACGTACTAAGTCCGATGCCCAATAAATAGATACAGCACTATCGGATTACAGTTCCGCACTAACTTCCTGTACATTCGAACTCTATGTGCGGAATAATTGATAGTTGCAAATAAAAAATTCGTATTCCTTAGTGGAGCATCGCATGAAACGCTATAGCATTTTATATATATAAGATTTTTACTTTCGTTGGTTTGTTTTACCTACAAAACTATCTGTAGTTAGCATTTAATTTTTTTAAAAAGTAGAATTTTGCAAATTGCTTCCTCATTATTGTTGGATTTTTACAAATCTACTTCTATGAGCAAGCATGTTAATCTATTTTGGCTTCTTCACAGAGGAAGCTTTGTAAAAATCCAATAATAATGAGGGAGCAATTTGCAAAATTCTACTTTGCAGCCTTGTTCAAAAAAATTTTTAATGGCATTAGTTTTGAACACCTTAACAGATTCTCGCCAGATTCGAACTGATGCTTAGTTTACCCACACTCTACTTGTGGACCAAATTTGAGCCCGATATCTTAAAAATTTCGGAAGTTAGAGCACAAACAAAAAATTCACAATGCCATAAATTTAAAACCCCTTAACGGATTAACGTCAAATTCACTCCCAAACTTTATTTAATAACAGTCCACTTGTGGACCAAATTTGAGCCCGATATCTTAAAAATTGCGAAAGTTAGAGCACGAACAAAAAATGTCAAAAATTTTTTAAATGCCATAAATTGTGAACCCCTTAACGGATTGACACCAAACTTAATCCCATATACTATTTGATAACAGTCCACTTCTGGTTCAAGTTAGAGCCGGCTATCATAAAAATTGCGGGAGTTAGAGCCCGAGCTGACATTCTCCAAAAAATTCAAAATGCCATAAACTTTGAACACCTTGATGGATTAACTCCAATCCCATACCTTGTTTAACGACAGTTAACTCGTGGTTCAAATTTGAGCCCGATGTCTTAAAAATTGCGACAGCTATCGTGCTAACAAAAAATTGTGCACATACGCACATACACACACACACGGACATTTTTTCTAAACCACTTTTCTCAACGTTTTAGACCATTCTGAGTGTCCTGACATGAAAATCTCGAAAAAAAACATTTTCACAAAAACAAAGCTTTCTCTATGAGAAAGCAATAAGTCCTTTACTCTACACGGATCGAAATAATCGATTGTCCCAACCATTGGCATGGCTAAATACGCTCCAAGTGACTAAGTTGGCTATTTTTTAACCATTTAACCATTAATAACAGTTAACCATTTTTTGAGTTGGACCGACAAACTAATACGTCACACCCAATTCGTTAGTTGCCATCCAATTAATTTGCTGGACCATCCAACTGGGTTATTCCATGTATTTTTATCCATCTATAAACTATAAATTATAAACGGTTCATCACCCCAACTAACTGACTTTCTTACAATAAAATATCGTGGCTATATAAATAAGCTCGTTACAAATAAAATGCAAAAACGCGTATTTCGTCCTCGAATCCAATTAAATTAATGATTTTTTGTAACCAACTAGTTTATTGTTCCAACACATTTTAGCGCTTGGAGTCTATTCAACCAATTATTTTTTTTCCATGTAGCTCATAGGTAAAGGAGTCAGCGAGTCGTGTACCAAGTCACGACCGGCCATTAAATGTTTTATTACTCCACCATTACTGGTCACCAAATGTTTCGGTATGTACTTGCTAGGAAACTCGCGAAAGGTTTTTATATTTCCGCGCAGATACACAGGCTAAGGGTAAGCAAGGGTAGTTTTAACCGTGGATACATTTCGTACGGAACTCCTTTCTCCTCAACCAGTGAAAAAGTTTCCTTGTTTCGAAGAAATAAGTACATTAGATTTTTTTTTAATTTCAATGAAATATTTGAATTGAATGAATTTTAAAAAATTTAAAAGAGATTATTTCATTGCGTTTGAAGAAACATTTACTTGATGAGCATAATCAAAGAGACGTTTTCATTGATTAAAAAAAAGGATTCTTTGTTTCAACATGTTGAAAAATAATTCTTTGTGTTAAGGAAAAATTTCCTTAATTCAATGCCATTACATTCCATTACATTTCTGATCATTCAAGGAAAATATAATATTAGCTTAAGTATATTATTTCATTGATTTCAAAAAAATGTTGCACAGGTTGGAATTTTACAGAAATATCTTTGAATCAAGGAAACTTTTTTTCTCGGTGCAAAAAAACAAGATTTTCCAATTTTATCCCCAAAAATCCACCAACGAAGAAATTAGCATTACGAGAGCCTTCGACTTTTTTCGATTTCTCTCTACAACGACAATTCGTCGAATAAAGATCATATCTTTATTCGACGAATAAGTTATCATGCTGGATAACATCAAACATTTAGAAAGTTGTACTTATATTTAACTACAAATTCGAGTCTAAGTCGTGTACTGTATTTGTAAAATCGTGTCATGTATTTAAAGCGAAAAATAGTTGTACTACATTAATTTGGAGTGCAATAATAACAAGCATCCTCGCCATCAGAGTAAATGACGAACAACTTTTTGAGAGTTCATGAAAAATTCTGACGTCTTGTCTGATCGTTAGATTTTAATTTGTCTATTTTGTAGCTATTTACTGTGATTATTTTGTTGCGGAAAGTTATTTTCGACTAAAAGTGTAGGTTAAAATTGACTCGGTCATTCACTGGGGTTTTTGATTTTTGGGCTTTTAATATTTGTTTTTTTATATACTTTCCGATAAAGATATGATATTTTTTTGATCGCATCACGTAATTCGACATTCTGGTTAACCGTTAAAATTTTTGCAGACAGTGTGGAAATATTACATTTTATAAAAACCCATGGTAAACAAATCGTTCTGCTTAACTGGTCATTTACTGCATGGAGAGAAATTTCTGTATCATGACAACATAAAACGGTGAGAACAAAAATCGTTACGTTTGCTGACAAATCAGTTTTCCTATGCTGACAAATTTTTTTGTTCACCTAACAAAATGATTTTTGTTGTCACCGTTTTATGTTATCACGACACAGAAATTTCTTTCCGTGTGGTGACCCTAATCAGAATTTGCAACTCTGAAAGACTCAAGTCAATTCGCAGTGCTCACGATATTACTTAGCTCGACTAGTCCGAGAAAATATATGCGAAAACATGCAGTCGATCCTGTCGATAGCAGAAGTAGACACTCGTGTCACTTGTACAAACGAATATTAAAAGCTGTTGCTATTTCAAGTTGAATTTTATCGAAGTTGAATTTTATCGGGGGGCTGAGTATTCGCTGTACATATATATATATATCATGATAAGGTGCTCTGTATTGAATACCGCGAATGTTAGGATCGACCTTGCATCATTCGGCCTCGACGTCGTCATCGATTCTCCGCTTCAATCCGCCTCTCGCTAATCTTACTTAATCTCTCCCACCCATAGACAAGTCTTTCAAAGAGAAAATATACTTTTATATATATATACATATATATTCGTAATATATATATATATATATATATATATTGGTAAATAAAGCGGCATTGTTGCTGTATGCTGCATCGACCACGTCATCTTTACATCATTTTAATCACCCGCTAACGTCATTCCTTATATTTATACGCTCCGTTTATGCGGAGCACCCGTTTCATTATACATCGATAGAAAACTGTACTTCGTGACAGTATTCAAAACCAAACGGTACTTTGCCACACTCGAGAAATCCACTTGATTGACAAGTAATCGCCAATTGAAATATACGCATGTAAAAACAAATATTGGAACGGAAACTTCAATTCCAGTTGTTCTTACAATAAAAAGTGCCATTTTATTTTAATCAGATAAATTTTATTAAAAATTAATACCATCGAGAAATCCACTTCATTGAGAAGTAATCACCAATTCAAATATACGTATGTAGAAACAAATATTATAACGGAAACTTTGATTACAGTTGTCCTTACAATAAAATATGGTGGCTATATAATTAAGTTCGTTACAAAGTAAAATGCAAAAACGCGTATTTCGAGTCTAATTAAATTAATGATTTTTTCAATTTTTATTATATACCTGAAAATGAAAGATCAATATGTCTGTTAATACACCGAGCGAAATGAATTTATTTAAATCAAATATGGGATCGATTTGGACAAAATGCCATTTTATTTGAATCAAATAAATTTTATTAAAAATTTATACGATTTATTTGTATGCAATAAATTCTATTCGGTAGAAATAAAATCCTATGGGACACCCATTAAATAAATTTCTTCTTTAAATGCTAGCATAATAGGATTTTATTTTGATCGAATAGAATGTATTTCATTCAAATAACTCTTATTCATTTCAAGCAAATTTTATTTGATCGAAATAAAATTTTATTAATCTGAAATAGATCCCATATTTGAGTCAAATAAACCCATCAAACCGATTTCTCTTGGTGTATATTTTTGAAAAATTGGTGATTGTATGCTTTGATAAAATTTCTAAGACGGTTTTTTGTTATTTATTTCTTACAAAATTTAGTTGTGATTAAGTAATTCAACGAAATGTTCCATCAGTCTGATACATTTCTATATATAGGTACCTATAAATATTTCTTTCCCGCAGAGATTCGATGAAAATAGCGACAAGCCTCCGTTCGAACGCCGCCATATTACATCTCTACCAGAATCCAACTTTACGGGCGATCGACACCCTAACAAAACAGAGTATCTTGTTTATTATTCGGATAACACAAAGATTATTGTTATTATCAACAAGAATATCCAATTTCATCCAGGTATCTATTGCCCGGGGTTTTGTATTGTGTTAGCGTTGTTATCCGGTAAAGTTGTAATATTGTATGGCCGTACACGGAGAAAAGGGCGTAGTTGTAGGAACCACGGAATTGATACGTGCCAACCAACAAACGGAAAGAAAAAAGTAGTTCTGGCTACGAATTTCAAAATATGCTGTGCCGCGTGTTAGTTACTGAAACTAAATCGGTATCATAGTCTCAACTTTTTTTCGATTGGTAGAAAAAATAGTAGGTATGACCAACAACTTGGTTCCTCCAACTATCACGGCTGCTATCCAATCCAAATGATAACTTACGCCAACCAACCGGTGAGTTGAGGTTATGATCTCAGCTGGTCATTTTTATTATCGATACTCTACCAACGAGTTTATAGTTTCTTCAACCGATCGAGTAGTTGGCGCTATTCGAACTATTTCGATTGGTTGTCGGAAGCGATAAATCAGTTTTTACAACTACTTTTTTCTTTCCGTGCAGGCATGCACGGAAAAAAGGCTTGGTTCGGCAAACCAAGTGCTATGGTTATATATGCGCCAGACGATTAATTGGTTAGACCAACCATAATTTGTTAGGCTACCAATTTCTTGGTTGGTCTAACCAAGTCACTTGGTTAGCTTACCAAGTCACTTGGTTAGCTTACCAAGTCACTTGGTTAGCTTACCAAGTCACTTGGTTATCTTACCAAGTCACTTGGTTAGCTTACCAAGTCACTTGGTTAGCTTACCAAGTCTGTTGGTTGGTCTAACGAAGTCACTTGGTTAGCTTACCAAGTCAGTTGGTTGGTCTAACGAAGTCACTTGGTTAGCTTACCAAGTCAGTTGGTTGGTCTAACCAAGTCACTTGGTTACCTTACCAAGTCACTTGGCTAGCTTACCAAGTCACTTGGTTAGCTTACCAAGTCACTTGGTTAGCTTACCAAGTCACTTGGTTAGCTTACCAAGTCAGTTGGTTAGACCAACCAACTGAGTTGGTAAGCTAACCAAGTGACTTCGTTAGACCAACCAACTGACTTGATAAGCTAACCAAGTGACTTGGTAAGCTAACCAAGTGACTTGGTAAGCTAACCAAGTGACTTGGTAAGCTAACCAAGTGACTTGGTAAGGTAAGCAAGTGACTTGTTGAGACCAACCAAGAAATTGGTACCAAGTGACTTGGTTAGACCAACGAAGAAATTGGTAGCCTAACAAATTACTTGGTTGGTCTAACCAATTAATCGTCTGGCGCATATATAACCATAGCACTTGATTGTTTCAGCCAAGCCTTTCTTTCCGTGTGGTAGAATATAGCATTAGCAAGTTATTGAGTGTCAGAACCAACCGATTGGTAACACCAACTAACCGATTGATGTCAACCAACCGATTGGTAACACCCACTAACTGATTTGTAGCGTCAACCAACCGATTGCTAGTGCCAACCAACCGATTGGTAATGCCAACCAACCGATTGGTAACGCCAACCAACCGATTGGTAATGCTAACTACTCGATTGGTTATGCCAACCAAACTACATCTAACGCTTCGAGCATTTAAACGTTGGTTTTCTCAACTAACCCGTTTTCTCCGTGTCGAAATGTATTATAGCGATGGTTGAAGGTTTATTTTCTGACAGAGTTGTGTCTGGTAGAGATATAAACGTACCAAAGTATCATACAGCAATTTGGAACTAAATGTGCAATGATCACCAAAGTGTTGTAATGGCGGACAAATGAAAATTCGCCACCAGTTTCTAGTGATGATAACAATATAATATTGCTGCACGTTATAAGAAATTTCGTATGGAGATTTAGCTTCCTAGTTTAGAGTTGGAAATGTGCTCGTTTCTCAGAGATGGCTTATCAGACTGAAATATGCTGGACAAGCTGGAAATAGTAGGGGAGAGTGAAGTAAAATGGCAACGTGGGGTATAATGACACACCTCGTCAAAATAACACCAGAATACGCTGAAATCGTAAAAAAAATTATGTTATGATATTAATAATTATGCCATGATATTAATCTCACAATATCTTTGAAATTAAATTTGATAGAATATAAACATCTATAGTTTTTTTTGTATTGAATACTTAACTCATTTTATATTTATTTTGAATTACATTGGACGCAGGATTCACAAATATATTATATCCTCATTGACATCAGCACACGAAAAGGGTGCCCATTTTTTTCACACGTATTGCAACGTATCCACGACTTCGTCGATTGTAAATACAAGCCACTGCAAAAGAGGAATGATGTATTCTCTTCAGCATTCGCAGATGAGTTTTTAATTTTTTGTCAATAATTCTCGGTAGTACGGAGAATTCATTATGATGGCACTTTCCCCTCGCTTTGATGGCATTTTACGTCTCGATGTGTTGGTTTTTGTAATTGGCAGCAGTTCAGAGGGTAAAGTTTCAAAGAATCGCTTCTGCGATGTCGAAAAGAATCTCGCGACATCTCCGCCTATTAGAGCTTTCGATTTAGCTGATGTGTGAGAATTCGATCCTATAAAATTCGGCAGTGTTATGCGAAATTTGTTTCTGCTTTCCTTTTTTGCCGATGTATGCCACCGAAAATTCAGTGCTGCAGCTGTTTTCTGAATTGGAAGTATCCATGGATCCAGTATTTGGTTTCATTCATTATCAATAGGTTTATTATGGACATAACCTAATTTTTTAAAATTTGTTTAGAATTATATTACGTAAAAGTTATTCGGTGCAGATTGTTTCGGAATATTTAGTGCAATTAACAGCACGCATTTTTATTAGTGAATACTTGTCAGTTTTAATTCGCTGCGTGCAAAGGAATAAAAAATCATGAATTGATGCACGGCATTTTAAAGATTTACTAATCTACAACGTGAAAAAGCATAAATAATATTTTTATTTAGTCGATTAAAAACTTTAGCACGGGGCTTTGTTATTGTTAATATTGTTCGGTATGATATGAAGAACATTGGTGTAAATTAAAAATTCTCATGCTGTATGTCGAAGTACTAATTTTTTTCCGCCGCGCGCATTGAGTCGAAGCAAAATGTGAAAAACTTTGCGTTTTTTCATTAGAAAAATATTTGTGCAATTTAATAAGACTGCGGGATCATCTCACGTGTCAATGTACGATTTTTTATTTTCATATGTCATATTTTACTTCAGTTCGTACTGCCGTGCCATTATGGCCCGCATTGCCATTTTGCCCCGTTCTCCCTTAGGTAACGTATGCATTACATCCCGTGCAGAAATTAGTTCAGGCAGCCGCGATTAAATAAGGAGCCTTTTTAGGTATAAACGTGGCATCCACAATAGGGAATCTACTCTAGAACCATACTACACGGAAAAAAAGATTAGTTGTCATAACCAAAAAATGAGTTGACACAACCAATCGATTATTCTATTTCCCTAGCAACTCAAATGGTAATACCAACGATTCGAATGATAATACCGACGATTCGAATGGTAGTCCCAACTATTCGAGTGGTATTCCCAACGATTGGATTAGTTAACCTAACTAATCTCGCGAGAACTAATCGTGAATAGTTGAGGTTACTATTAACTATTATTACGATATGGATGAGGCAACTAATTTTTTAGACATTGTGTACAGCAAATCGAAAACGTAGTTGCCACAACCAAACTTTTTTTTCCGTGTAGGCTCAACAGAGGCGGCCACGACAAACTTCGGGGCCTAATCAGGCTTAAATTGGAGCCCTCACTAGGGTCGCCCATATTGAGCCTCTAAAGGCATCATACTTCAAGCGTGACTAGCCTAGTAGGGCCCCTAATAGAACTGGGGCAAACTAGAATGGGCCAAGTTGGAGCCCCAACTATATTTCTGCATGGGATGCTGTATCGTATCGAAATAATAAGAACATTGAAAGGCGAGAAAGAGACGCTAAAAGATGTAATTATCTGCTTTCAGATGCACCATCCAATCCAGATGAAGCCGGCCGACAGCGAGAATCGCAACGGTGAGTCCGCATAAATATAACACATATACTGAAATATTGATTAATGGCAACAAACTACACCAACATATAACACGAACCCTTAAAATTTCAATTCAATTCTACAAAGTAAATAATTATACGTTGCTTCATTTTTAACTTGCACTTTAAGACACATTTAAAAATAATTAGGGTTGAGCGAACAATGAAAAAACACTAACTAACATTTAACGCTAATCACCTAACATTTGAATATATTTCTTTGTTAATAAACATAAAACTAGTCGATATGAGCACGCTGCAACTAATATTGATTATTTTTCCCATCCAAATTTCGACCAATGGAATTGCACCATTCGACGTCACGTGGGGCAAGCTACACGGTATTATACTGATAATTTTTTGATAATTTTGCGTGTTGGTTATATATATAAAACAAAAAATCATTTAGCCGCGTCAACCATCTGTCAAACTGACAGATTGAATTTTATTGTGGCAGTCAAAGGATTTTTATTTGATATGAGTAGGTTTGGAGTTGAATCCTTGCAAACTATTGATGAAAAAGTAAAGAAAAATGTCCCTGTTAATACCATTAATTGGAAAACCTCAGTCTGGAATCAATACACAAATGTCTATAACAATTGTGTATTTAACTGCAATACTTTAAACATGAATTAAAAGGTTTTTGTTCTGATTATGAAATTTCCTTGTCAGAACGATAATTTTTATCTCATGGTGCAATTCCATTTGTCGAAATTTGAATAGAAAAAATAATCCCCCGAATACCACTCGAGCTTCGAAATTAATCTGATATTTCCCTCCAGGTTCCCTGCAAACAAATAAACTCGTCAAGTTTTCCAGAAAAATCACTCGCGCTACGCGCTCGTGATGTTTTAACCTGGAAAACTTGACTCGTTCATTTGTTTGCAACGAACCTGTCAGGAAATATCCGATAATTTCAAAGCTCTTGTGGTATTACAAGTGATAATTTTTTGATAATTTTGCGTGTTGGTTATATATATAAAACAAAAAATCATTTAGCCGCGTCAACCATCTGTCAAACTGACAGATTGAATTTTATTGTGGCAGTCAAAGGATTTTTATTTGATATGAGTAGGTTTGGAGTTGAATCCTTGCAAACTATTGATGAAAAAGTAAAGAAAAATGTCTCTGTTAATACCATTAAATGGAAAACCTCAGTCTGGAATCAATACACAAATGTCTATAATAATTGTGTATTTAACTGCAATACTTTAAACATGAATTAAAAGGTTTTTGTTCTGATTATGAAATTTCCTTGTGAGAACGATAATTTTTGTCTCATGGTGCAATTCCATTTGTCGCAATTTGAATAGAAAAAATAATCCCCCGAATACCACTCGAGCTTCGAAATTAATCTGATATTTCCCTCCAGGTTCCCTGCAAACAAATAAACTCGTCAAGTTTTCCAGAAAAATCACTCGCGCTACGCGCTCGTGATTTTTTAACCTGGAAAACTTGACTCGTTCATTTGTTTGCAACGAACCTGTCGGGAAATATCCGATAATTTCAAAGCTCTTGTGATATTACAAGTGATAATTTTTATTCTATACTGACTGTACTTTAATATTGCTATTAGTTGAGCTAGTGGGATGCATAGGGAAGTTGATCCGCGATTTCGCCAGAGGGAAATGCAACTTTGCAACTTCAAGTTAGCCGTCTCCGTCTCGATTTCCCTCCCCTACCCCAGTAATTTTGCCCCTGGCCGCAGCCTCTCTTGCTTTGCTGCCTCATCCTCTCTCTTTCTCTCTCTCTCTCTCTCTCTCTCTCTCTCTCTCTCTCTCTCTCTCTCTCTCTCTCTCTCTCTCTCTCAAGTCGATCAAGACTTTCGATCGCTATCGAACAGCTATGAGCCAGCGTGTACCGCGTACACTACAAGCAAACAGGAAGGGTGAGACGACGCGCTTTGACCGAAGCAGTGAGGCGTGGCTGGGGCTTCCTGCCTTCCATTTCGGCCTTCCATATATCCCGGACGCAACTTTGACGGCGAGCTCGAAGCCACGCTTCGAGCTCGAAGCGTGGCTTCGTTCTGCGCTAATTAATTGGCTAAATCGATTGGGGGGGGGGAAAGGGGGGAGGTGGGTTGACCTCCTCGTTTCACCTTCCATTGAGGACGGCGAGTCTTTCCCAAAAATACCGAGCTTGTCCAATGTAGATATCGACCTAAATCTTCACCGGACTTTTCAATGCTATTTTGTATAGCTTAAAATTTTTTTTAAGAAATACCTCAACGTGTTATACAAGACCTCTTATATCGGGATTTTGGCGTTGATTAGAAATTTTTACACAATTTTGTGAAGAATATATGAAATTTCATAAATTTTATGGAAAATATCTAAATTTTGGTTAAATTTTGTGAAGATTATGTAAATTTTAATAAAATTTTATAAAAAATATACAAATTTTTACAAAACTTTATGAAGAATATGTAAATTTTGATAAAATAGTATGAAGAATATGTAAATTTTGATAAAATTTTATGAAAAATATATAAATTTTTACAAAATTTTATGAAAAGTATATAAATTTTTACAAAATTTTATGAAGAATATACAAATTTTTACAAAACTTTATGAAGAATATGTAAATTTTGATAAAATTTTATGAAGAATATATAAATTTTGATAAAATTTTATGAAAAATATATAAATTTTTACAAAATTTTATGAAAAGTATATAAATTTTTACAAAATTTTATGAAAAATATACAAATATTTATAAAATTTTCTGAAAAATATATACATTTTTACAAAATTTTATGAAAAATATATAAATTTTTACAAAATTTTATAAAAAATATATAAATTTTGATAAAATTTTTTTTAATTTTTCGATAAAATCACTAGAATTTTCGTATCCAGCGGGAAAAAATTCATTGGTATTGACGACTCAAAGCAAAAAAAATCTAAATTAAAACGGCACTTTTCTTTTGACTATTCTAAAAAGTTGGTGGTAATCAACTATGTTTATGTAAACCCGTTTTGACCAGAAACTAAAAACAAGGCTAAGTTCGTGTTTCATAAATTTGACAGATTCGTCAAAATTACAGGACTAAGATCACAAGCGCTGAACCCTCGTCCTCCCCTAATAAAAGTTAAAAAACCTTCCGAATGTAAAAATGAGTATACTGAATAAAAAAAATGGGTAAACGAAAAATGGTTAAATAAGAATCATTCGCATATTATAGTCGAGAGATTAATTCATCAAGTGTGTGGTAATCTCCCTGTTAAAAATAAAATGACGTTGAATTGTAGCCTGAAAAAATAAATCATACGTAATCTAACGATATCACTCAACTCAACAAATCCTAATTTTCCCCGTGGCACATTTTAAAGCTTGATTTATTACGAAGAGAAAAAAAGCATAAGCCGGAATCTCTGCTCGATTAGTTTTTTAAATTATAGCCATTTCAGTAAAACCCCCTTTTTTTACATCATGTAATTTCTTTTGCTAGACGCTATGCGGATTATCGAAAAACACCGGACATGAGTTTCCATTCAAAATTCCAAAAAGAACAATTTATTTTATTGTAAAAAAATGTTTTTCTTTCATCATGATTTCATAAGAATTCTTATTCGCAATCCGGTAGAATTTTCCAATATTTGCAATACAATTGAATTGTTGCAAAGTCAGACGAGGAATTTATAGATAGTAAAAAACATACATAATTCTCGAGGGAAATGGATTTATATAGGAAATCTGTAAAGCGACCTCGTGTCATAATTTTTTGGGATCGTTTCGTCAATCCCTCTCTGATGTAATAAAATCTGGCATAGCTTAGATAAAACGTGCGAAACGCGAAGCTCGCGCACGCGGCTGAAAGAATGCTAATGAAATATTAAGATGAAATGTAACTCATGTGGATCCGCACTGCGGGGTTTATTTACTCTGGGCGTTTTCTTTCCTATATTTCGTTTGCCTCATATCACGCAGCACTCTCGTTACTTTTTTATGAAGCTCGTCTAATAAATATACGAGTAGTGTACGAAGTAGAGGCAAAAGAGATGAGCATACAGTAAACTCTACGGATTCCACGCTAGCCGAGATATGTGCAGAAATTCTGATTGAAAAAAAAAAAATCAGCCGCGATTGCCCGATTTTGTAATACGACATCCAAAAAGCCTGCAAAGTAGAACCTTGCAAATTGCTTCCTCATTATTTTACACCTTTAACGAAGCTGCCTCTATAAGGATGTACGTTGATCGATTTTGGCTTCCTCATAGAGGAAGCTTCGTTAAAGGTGTAAAATAATGAGGAAGCAATTTGCAAGGTTCTACTTTGCAGGCTTGTTTCAGCTTGAAAGACTATTCAGAAAAATGCTGAGGAAGCAATTTGCAAGGTTCTACTTTGCAGACTTTTTTTATACCTTGTGTCTCTTTTGCAGAGGTGTTTTATACAGCTATAAATCACCTCTGCAAACACCGTTACATCTAATTTTGATTAGATACAAATTTTTGTCGTACTTTCTCAACTTTTCCGGAAGTTATAGCGAAAATCTACATTTTTTTTAAAATGAAAAATGGTGTAAAATCCGAACGACTTTACCGATCATCACCAAATTTGGTACATGGCATTTCTGAATGTTATTTTTCGTCTGTACAAAATTTCTGTTCATTTGTTGAAATTCGACGTAATTTAGATCAAAATCTATTTTTTTCGAAAAATTCAAAATTCTATAAAATCCGAACCGCTTTACCGATTTCGTCGAAATTCAATACCATACAACATTGAACGTATCTTCAGTTATGAAGAACTATTTAGCCAAATCGGCGAACTTTTACGAAAGTTAGAGCGACCACGCCCTTTTTTCAACAAATTAAAATCAACATAAAATCTTAATGACTTCACATATTTTGGCAAAAATCACAACATTCAAAGAGGGGCAGCTACTCTACTTGCGTGCCAAATTTGAGCCGGATCGCTCGAACGATTACCGAGTGAGAGGAGATTGAATTTTCGAAGCCCAGCACACACACACACACACACACACACATACACACACACACACACACACACATACATACATACGGACATTTTTTCTAAACCACTTTTCTCGACGTTTTAGGTGATTCTAAGCATACTGACATGAAAATCTCGAAAAAAAAAAATTTCATGAAAACAAAGCTTCCTCTATGAGGAAGCAAAAATCTTTTAATTCTTAGCAAATGTTAACAAAGTTGTAACAGGAGTTGAATTTCGAGAAGAGACATTTTCTTTATAATTGTTGGTGTTGTTGTTGTAATTGTTGTGTTGAAGAATAAAGCGGCTTCGTCGTAAAAGGACGAGCATCAGTTAGGAGAGCCTCACTATGAAAAGCAACCGACGTGTCGAACCAACTCGCTTTATTTATACACCGCACTGACATTCTATTTATTTTGGCTGACGCGAAGCTAACTCACTCGCTTCCTTGCCATGAGTGACTGACTACTAGCATCACGGTCTATCGTCCGCAACTTCGCACAAGACAAGCTTCTTTTTCTCTTTGTTTCTAACTTGGCTATATAATTGTCATTAAATTACATCGGTATGTAATTTAATAACTTACTGTCGAACCAATATATTTTAACATTCGCTTTAATTTATTTATTTATCCAATATCATTTATGCCAACTCTATTAACAAACAAAAGGACTAAGATAATTTGTAATAAAATTTTAGATGTAGTAAAATTTATTTTTTTATTTGAGTAAAATATTGTGTAAAAGTTTAGTTAATTGAGGAAATATTAATTTGAAATTTTGAATAACTGTAATAAATGAATTTATACTGGAATACTACTTGCACAATGTAAAAAATTATTAATATAAAACGGAGCGGGATTTCAACGTGGACTTGATAAGGCATAATAATATTATTGACCCAATTTCTAGTATTCCAACTCTATATAATTTGTACTATTATTCGATTTTATAATTTTAGCCCATTCACAATACTTTAATATTAACATTCATCTACTAACATTCAGATTGTCATAAAAAAATCATTGTACATACTTTTCATTCTTCCATACATCGAGAATAATTAATATTTTAACTGATTATAATTCTATAAGTATTTGTAAATCCGTTTTTTGTCCGTTTGCGAAATTGCGAAAATATATATAATCTTGTTCTTCAGACAGAATGACGAGCTCGATTCTCCCGGACAGTTCGATTGATTTGGTCGATCGTTACAGATGTAAAATTATGAAGTTTACTCATCTTGGAAATTATGTATGATGTTTGGATGTAGAAGAAATCAGGCCTGGTTATTGTTGAAGATTATAATGTCCATCCATGAAGATTCCAATTGTTGAATAGATATAAACTCCCAATATTTCTCGGGAAGGCCTCCCACTCGTAACAATTGCTGATACGATCTGCTTCGCTTAACTGTCCGGAGAGAAGATAGCGATCGTTTCGCACGCGTGCTCGATATAACCGAATTTCATGGATGTTTCTGTAATGATCGGTCGTTTTCGTAAAAGTATTTCGACTATTCACGCGCATCATTCGAATTCAAATTATAATTTCACACAAATTTTATAAAAATGAAAAAACTTCCGACTGAAAAAATGAGTGTAATTAATAAACAAATTGAGTAAATGCAAAATGGTTAAATAAGAATTATTCGCATATTATAGTCGAGAGATTAAGCTACATGGAACTAAAATATAAAAATATTGTTATTGAAAATACATACTGCATTATTTACAATTTGTACATTTACAAACGTGCACTGATATATAATTATTTAAGGCTTTTTGGCACAAATAAATCCGCGGTCAAATCAATGTTTATTAAGGGATCTTTTCAGTGTGACGGCCCAAAAAATAGCCTATTTTCACGATTTTTTTTCGAACGGTTATTATACGCCGATCAATCTGAAATTTTTATGACATATTAAGGTAATCATGAATGACAGAAAATGATTTTTACAAGACGATTTTTATTGTTAACTTTTTTTTTTAATTGTTGAAAATAATGTTGATAAAAAAGATAGCCTCATGGTGGATATCCTAGGGGTCGTAAATTTGATCTGAAAAAAAACCCAAAGGATTATTAATTACTATGCGATTGGTTATCGCGCTATGGAGGCTTTTTTTATTTATCAAAATTGACAAAATGGCGGCGGTTTGAACAAAAAGTACCGAATTTAGCCGTTTTTTTCGACAGTTTTTCTTTAAAAAAAATGGGAAGATTTTTTAAAAAAAGCGTCCATAGCACGACGGAGAGTAGCGTGAAGAATGTTCTCCTAAAATTTGAAAATAATCGCTTGAAAACTGTTCCCTGGAGAATGTCCACCGTTTTGAAAAATGTCGGACATCAGGAAATGAGTGCAGAAATTTCATATACCTAAATTGTGTAACTACGACTAATCGGTGATGCCAGGTCCATAAAGTATGCCAGCGAAGTATTTTGAATTTCGTATTAAAAATTTGAGAGGATGTTTTTGACCGTATATACTAATGGATAAAACCAAAAAAAAAAATCGATTTTTTTTTCACACTGAAAAGATGATCCCTTAATTCTACCAATTGTCTTCGCGATTCCATCATTCCATCAATAACGGTTGAAGCCACTGTAACCAATTACAAGGTCTGATATCTACGATTATTATTTTTTTTTTTTTCAGCTATTTCCTGACTATCGGCAAAATTATTATTAGCAAATTCTATGAAAGACGACATCACTAAGAATAAGTTTTCTTTCCAAAGTCCGTGACTTTAGTGCAAAAGTGCAATACCATCGGGTACCAAAGCAACGTTCCAATCACGAAGAAATAGGGATATAAATAGTAGAAGCTCGAAATAGACGAGGGGCGA
Source organism: Ephialtes manifestator (assembly GCA_963970395.1). Classification (NCBI taxonomy): domain Eukaryota; kingdom Metazoa; phylum Arthropoda; class Insecta; order Hymenoptera; family Ichneumonidae; genus Ephialtes; species Ephialtes manifestator. Next base: position 17,997,499 of record OZ019981.1, on the reverse strand, counting down.
AATACATTCGTTTTTCTATTTTCTCCCTCTCTGGGCTTGAAACTACGCGGCTGCTCTTTCGTTTGATTCGTTCTAGGGTCTGCACTGCACGAACGAAAAGAATAGCGTCTGGGGGCTATCAGTGGAACGAGTCTCGGCATCGTGAGAATGAGTAGACGAGAAAAATAAACACGAAAAAAGAGCGAAAGAGAAAGAGAGTATATTCAAGGATAGCCCCTGGAGTACCTCGAAGAAAGCCTGAGAACCGCAATAATTTGTTCCCTATACTCCTGAGGCGTGTTTGTGCGTTGACGCACGCCGCGATAACGTTTATCTTATCGGACACTGCGTAGGTACCGGGTTGCTAGCAGAAGCAAGATAGCCTGTGGCTATTCCCAGGTAGGGGGAGAACCAATAGCGTTCCAAAGCGATACAGGTAGGCGCGCGCGGCGATTAAAGCAGCCCGGGGTTACTTGGTTCAAATGTGTGCTTAAGGTGAGGGAGTCAGGTAAAAAAAAATGATTTTGGAAATTCAATATCATCCAAATCCTATTGCATATAAAAATACCCAATGGACTATATTGTTGGTGCTCGAAGAAAGAATTTTTTACTGTCATCTGACTTGCATGTGCTTTTCAATATTATCTTAAGCAAAGTTATTAGGTTTTCCATTCTGCGCATGATTCAGATCAAACTACTGGGCAGATTGGAATCATTGACGTCTCATTTTCTTCTTCATGAAAAGATACACCGGCTAAATGGAACAAACTATTTTTTTTCATTCTGAAAGCAAAGTTAATCACTGATTTAGAAAATAGCATAAAATTTATTTATTAATAATTATGTTACTTAAAAAAAATTACATTTTATTAACATTTGCTCCATTTAGCCGGTGTATCTGTTTATGAAGAAGAAAATGAGACGTCAACCATTCCAATCTGCCTAGTAGTTTGATCTGAATCATGCGCAGAATGGAAAACCTAAGATCTTTGCTTAAGATAATATTTGAAAGCATATGCAAGTCAGACGACAGTAAAAAATTCTTTAATCGAGTACCAACAATATAGTGCATTGGACATTTTTATATGCAATAGGATTTGGATGACATTGAATTTCCAAAATCAATTTTTTTAACCTGACTCCCTCCCCTTAACCTTACGCCTCATGACATTTTTTTGCTTTCAGACTCATGAATGAGTTGGAAATGCCTAATACTTATAAAAATAAAGATGATGATATGATCAGCTCTATAATTATCATTTCATAATAATAACATGTAGTGATTATAAAACAATTACTAAATTTTCGAATAGCTGAAAAAATTATTATTTTGTAATCAAATTTCATGGTTCTTTTTGAAAAAATGAAGAAACATAGTTAATGCATTAATTACGTCCCATTTTTCACCCTATTTGTTCTAATATTTACGTTAAAATTAGTATTTTTTTGCAGCTATTAAAATGTTTACACTCTATTTTATAATCACTACATTTTATTATTATGAAATCATAATTACAAAACAAAGTGTACTGTAAACTAGATGTCATGAATTAATGGGGTTTTTCAACTGTGGGTGTGACACACTCCACGCTTTTCTTGATCATAAAAACGGTCCTATGAAAATAAATGGACTTTATCATACATTAATTTCGTCGTTTGTTTAAAAGGAAGAGAATGGTGTATGATTCATTCGATTTAATTAACATTTAATTAGTGAAAAAATCATTTAAAGACTAAAAAACGGAAAAAAATCAGCAAGAACCCCATTTTTTTAAATAAAAAATTCTATCTATTCAACCGGTTAACCGATTTTCAAATTTCAAACGGAGTTTTGAAGACGATATTCTAGACTATCGGTAAAAAATACTGTCACTATGTTTCGTTTATAAAAGTCGATTTATTTGGGACATTGAAAATTGCGAAAACGCACAAATCGATAAATGGAAAAAGTCAATGAAAAAGTCACGAAAAATTGTATTTAAACTATGTTTTTATTGGGATTTCATACAGAAAGGTTGAAAAAGTTAGCAAAACGGAAAATATTCTTTTTATTTATTATTTTATTTGCTAATAATATTTTCGACTATTATAATCAAATTACGTAATAATATATCAATTATAGTGATTTTGATATGTAATATAAAATTACTATTTCACAATAAATCAAGAGCAGTGGACATCGTGGTCGTTATGTAGCTTCGGCTGCCCCAAAATTAAGGGAATCCAGTCACCTAAAAAAAAGATCGAAAGAAAAAAAATTTTAGTCAGCTAAAAAAAAAGTTAAAACAAAATATATTGTTGCTGGCCCTCTTTTGAAAAATCTTACACTTAAACCTTGTCAAGTACATATCAAACACTATAATTCTGCCAAGTCCACGATTTTTTTTTTCATAATAATGTCGGAGGTTTAAAAATATTGTATAATTACGAAATAGAAATTTTTACAACTAGCCCCGGTAACACGAATCCAATGGAAACACAACAGAATTACTTTGTGCACAAAGTAGAAGCTACATAGCCAGCAAAACCTTTCAACGTCATAAAACTTCTTGAGCGTATTATGATGATAAGGTTTATCTATGCAGCATATTTTATGGAGTCTAAACAAAGCTCATCTTCGGCGGGCGCTTTGCGCTTCGTACGGTGCAAAAAGATAAGCAGCAAGTCCACAAATCAGAATACTCGATCGAATGTAGTCCAGGTGGAAGCGCAATCATGGGAAGTTCTGGGTAAAATAGAAACAACACGTTGGTACAAAAAATACATGGGAAAACAGTTAAGCTGACTCGTGAGCTGCTCGTACGCGTTCTTGGCTAACAGACGAAGTATGCATAGAGATGTTCGACATTGAAAGTAGATTGATGGGAAAATAACAATGTTTTCTTCTTATTGTATTTTCTGTTGTTTTTGCTTCCTCATAGGGGAAGCTTTGTTTTCGTGAAATTTTTTTTTTCGAGATTTTCATGTCAGGACACTCAGAATGGTCCAAAACGTCAAGAAAAGTGGTTTAGAAAAAATGTCTGCCTGTGTGTGTGTGTGTGTGTTTGTGTGTGCGTATATGCACAATTTTTTGTTAGCACGATAGCTGTCGGAATTTTTAAGATATCGGGCTCAAATTTGAACCACGAGTAAAATGTCGTTAAACAAGGTATGGTATTGAATTTGGAGTTAATCCATCAAGGTGTTCAAAATTTATGGCATTTCGAATTTTTTGGAGAATGTCAGCTCGGGCTCTAACTCCCGCAATTTTTATGATATCCGGCTCAAACTTGGACCAGAAGTGGACTGTTATCAAATAGTGTTTGGGTTTAAATTTGGTGTCAATCCGTTAAGGGGTTCACAATTTATGGCATATTTTAATTATTTGACATTTTTTGTTCGTGCTCTAACTTTCGCAATTTTTAAGATATCGGGCTCAAATTTGGTCCACAAGTGGACTGTTATTAAATAAAGTTTGGGAGTGAATTTGATGTCAATCCGTTAAGAGGTTTAAAATTTATGGCATTTTGAATTTTTTGTTTGTGCTCTAACTTCCGTAATTTTTAAGATATCGGGCTCAAAGTTGGACCAGAAGTGGACTGTTATCAAATAGTGTTTGGGAGTGAATTTGATGTCAATCCGTTAAGGGGTTTAAAATTTATGGCATTTTGAATTTTTTGTTTGTGCTCTAACTTCCACAATTTTTAAGATATCGGGCTCAAATTTGGTTCACAAGTAGAGTGTGGGTAAACTAAGCATCAGTTCGAATCTGGCGAGAATCTGTCAAGGGGTTCAAAACTAATGCCATTTAAAATTTTTTCAAACAAGGCTGCAAAGTAGAACTTTGCAAATTACTTCCTCATTATTATTGGATTTTTACAAAGCTTCCTCTATGAGGAAGCCAAAATAGATTAACATGCTTCCTCATAGAGGTAGATTTGTAAAAATCCAATAATAATGAGGAAGCAATTTGCAAAGTTCTACTTTGCAGCCTTTTTTACTTTCTCACAGAGAACCGTCGTCTTCATAAATTTTTTTATTAGATTTTCATGTCAGCATACTCAGAATTACTTAAAACGTCGAGAAAAGTGGTCTAGAAAAAAGTTCCGTATGTGTGTATATAACACTGAGACAAAAAATCGTTAGAACCAACAAAACCTGCGCTTGAGGGCAGCGAAAAGAATATTTTGTCGATTGGACAAAATATTTGGCAATGGTAATCGAATAATGTTTGGATTCATCAGCTGTTGCTTCGATCAATTACATATTTTATTCGAGCAAAAGAATATTCTTTTCGCTGTCTGCAAGCGCACGTTTTTTTTGGTTTCAACGATTTTTTCTCAGTTCATGTATGTTCCAAGTATAGAAAATTCAATTCTCCATAACTCACGAACGGCACGATGAATCGGGCTCAAATTTAGCACGCAAGTAGAGTAGTAACTGCTCTTTGATTGATGTGATTTTTAACAAAATGTATGCATATATTCAAACTTAATAGAATTTTTAATTTTTCGAAAAAATTGTGCGATCACCCTAACTTTCGTAAAAATTCGACGATTTAGCTAAATAGTTCTTCATAACTGAAGACATGTTTAATAATGTTTGGTATTGAATTTCGACGAGATCGGTAAAACGGTTCGGATTTTACAGAGTTTTAAATTTTTCAAAAAAAAAAAAAACCTTTACTCTAAATCATGTCGAATCTTAAAAAATCAACTGAAATGTTCGACAGACTAAAAACAACATACAGCACTGCTACGTACCAAATTTCCGGTTTTTATGCCATTTTAAATTTTTCAACAAATTTAGATTTTCGCTATAACTTCCACAAAAGTTACAAAGCTAAGACAAAACTTTGTTCCTAATCAAAATGGGATGTAATGGTGTTTTTTCGAATTCGTACACTGCAATAAACAAGGATGCAAACCTCGCACATTGCTTCCTCATTATTTTCTGCTTTTCACAAAACTTCCTCTATAAGGAAGTCAAAATTCATTAACATAATTCCTCATAGAGGTAGCTTTGTAAAAAGCCAAAAATAATAAGGAATCTTTGTGCAAGGTTCTCCTTTGCATCCTTATTTTCAATATGTGGATTAACGGAGAAACCTTTTTTTGCTTGCTTAGCAAAAACATTTTTTAACTTAGCAAGAACATTTGTAAGACCAACCGATTTTTGGGTTAGGCTAGCAAATAATATTATCACAATTTTAACAAAAGATTAGTTGCCCTAGTAAACCCATTTTCACCGTGTGTATTTTTTGTTGCGATCAATACTGACTGTCAAGCAACAACAATTTATTACGAGATTAACCAAGCGATGAATATGATGTAGAGTATAGCCTCCGTTTAAAAGTGGTACTTGGCAAATGATGTGATAGAACGAACGACGAAGGAGGTTTTCTTTCGCGGTCTCGACACCTCGTTGGCATCGCCGAGCGACAGAGTCCATAAAACACGTTTCGAGGCCAAGCAGCGGGGGTGTTTTCGTCGAAATAATGCGAGAATAATCGATTCTCCTTGAGTGGGGAGGTTCGCTAAGTTGGTGTACATTATAGGCGCCTAATAGATATATACCTTGGGGCTCGGACTTGCTGAACGTGAATGTTGTACGCGACGAGGAACTGTTGTACATCATCCATCTCTCGAAAAAGCAAAAGAGAGCGCAGACGATAGACCGCCGCAGCAAACGCTTTCGTAGACGAGCCGTTCTCTCTTGACTCCCTCATCTACGAGCGTGTATGCATCGAGGTAGTACCTAAATATTTGGCTAGACTCCAGAATTGAGCCGGCTACACCATTTTCACCGCAAAGTTCGTCGGCTACATCCGCTTTTCTTTGGCTCGGAAACACACACCGGGCTAACCAAGACAACCGGGGATTGCTCGCCGAGGAGCAACAACATCGGAAAGTAAACTCCACTTCTTGTGTTTCCTTTATCATCTCATATTTGGATGCGATCCCGGTAAGCTCGACAATCATGCTCTGCCGTTCCCATTTTCGAAAATTTAACTCGACAGCTATATGATCGCTACATCATCTACTGTTCCCTTAATTTTTCACTTTTCTTACAATGCAATGAAATATAATTTTCCAGTTTGATTGTCGCTGTTTCCGCAATTTATTACATCGCTCAACCATTTCAACTTTGATTGAATTCGTTGTGTCTCTCTATTCAACGCCTAATTTTCTTGTAAAACTTTAATTATAAAAAAATATGCAATATTTCCTGCAATGTTTTTTTTTCTTTTCTTTTGAGAGTTTTATGACATTTGACAAAAAAAAATTTACAACACGTTGTGCTTTAAAAAAATGGTTGCGAGTATTTTCTTAAATACATAATATCGTTGACGCGCCCTTTTATTGACATCGGGACCAAAAGTTGATGTTTGCTCAAATTTTCTAGTTCTCTAAGAATTGTAATACGAAGGTTATCGTGCATGCATGACCCTAGTAGTAGTTAAATTACGCTAATTATACAAACATTTCAACTTTGATTGAATTCGTTGTGTCTCTCTATTCAACGCCTAATTTTCTTGTAAAACTTTATTTATAAACAAATATGCAATATTTCCTGCAATGTTTTTTTTTCTTTTCTTTTGAGAGTTTTATGACATTTGACAAAAAAAATTTACAACACGTTGTGCTTTAAAAAAATGGTTGCGAGTATTTTCTCAAATACATAATATCGTTGACGCGCCCTTTTATTAACATCGGGACCAAAAGTTGATGTTGGCTCAAATTTTCTAGTTCTCTAAGAATTGCAATATGAAGGGTACCGTGCATGCATGACCCTAGTAGTAGTTAAATTACGCTAATTATACAAAATATAGTGGATCAGGTAAACTATGACTTGTGACTACGTGGGGAGTCATTAGAAAAAAAAGGTGCAAAGTAAAAGTTTGCAAATTGCTTCCTCATTATTTTTTCTCTTTTTACAAAACTAGCTCTATGAGGAAGTGTGTTAATCGATGTTGGCTTCCTCATAGAGGGCGTTTTGTAAAAAGCAAAAAATAATGAGGAAGCAATTTGCTAAGTTCTATTTTGCAGCGTTGTTTTTTGTAACGCGAACTTTTCGATATATAAATATTCTTTAAGTAAGAAAACTATAAAAATAAATAAGAAATTTAATTAAGAATTGGGAAGAAATTGCAAATAATTGTTTACGACATTTACATTTAGAAAAGACATTTTTCGAAAAATTCAAAGTGTCGTGAAATTTCAACCGCTTAACCGATTTTTTTCAAATTTCTACTAAAATATTGTGCCATCGAACTCCATATGTGGACCAAATTAAAACCCGGTATCTCATAATTTGCACGAGTTAGCAGGAGAACGAGATTTTTCTAAAATTTCAAAATGCCATAAAATATGATCGACTAGACAGAACTGCGTCAAATTTGTCCTCAAATGTTTTCGATGATAATCCACATGTGAACAAAATTTGAGATAAATCTGTGAAAATTCCAAATTTTTTTTTTTCGTGTCGCCATTTTTTAAAATTTTATTTACCAAAATCGAAATTTGCCGATATATCGACCGTTCCTTCGACTAAATTCATCATTGGTAATAAATAATCGGAAAATCATATTGAAAATTGCAGCCAGATATCTAAAATTTACAGGAGACTTTACGGACATTTGAAAAAAAAATTGAAATTGCAATAAAATTAGAACTACTCTATCGACTCTCGTCAAATTTGATACACATCATGGTTTGATGGTAGTCCATTCACAGACAAAATTTTAGCCCGATATCTTTTAACTTGTGTAAGTTACAGCGTAAAAACGATTGTTGAATAATTTTCAAAATGCTGTAAAATTTGAATTTTCTACCCGATTTGTGTCAACTACAATCCCAATTATTATTGTATGACAGCCCACTTATGTACCAAATTTGAAGAAGATACACCTCAAATTGCGACAGTTATCGCGCACACACACACACATACAGACATTTTTTTTAAACAACTTTTCTCGACATTTTGGACCATTCGAGTCTTCTGATACAAAAATCTCGAAAAACAAATTTTCACGAAAACAAATCTTCCTCTATTCGCAAAAGCAGCTGGTTTATACACTGGCAAAAATGCAAGTGAATTTAATATACAAAACGATATAAGATTTACGAAACGGGTATACACTCAGAGAAATCGTAATAGTAGTCAACTATAAAGTGACAACTATTAATTTTTAGTCCATACAACTATTTTCATAGTTACGGTAATCATGAAAATAGTTATGATAACTATTTGGTAGTTATAGTAATTATTTGATAGTTGTGGCATCTATTAAAAAATTGATCGTACGAACTAAAAATGAGTAGTTGTCACTTTATAGTTACTAATACCATAATTTTCTCTCAGTGTATGAATTCCATGTTAATATACGTTTATTGTAAATTTTAATAACAATTTTAATAACATTAAAGGAAAACAAATAAAAAAATAAAAAAATAAAATTGAAAAAAGGCAATTGTGATAAGAAATATGTTAACCTGGAAGTGAGACTCCTGTGTATGAGATTTGTATGAGATATTAACCCGATGGCAAATAAATATGATGATACTTTTATTGTAAATTTAAGAATAGTATAAGAATTCTCTTATACTGAAAATTACGGCCCGTGAGTATTGTAATCTTCATTTTAATATATCAATATTCTATTTGTCAATGACGAATGCATCTGAAAAATTAATATACGGTATATGCATCCGAGCTTCTATACGGTATATTAATTATAAAAAAAAAAAAAATTTCAGTGTATAGTTCAATACTTTTGGAGAGCTTAAAATAATAGTACAGTCGTTCCTTGAAGATTCAGACGATTAAAGAAGAACATATTTCAAACGATCTATTATACGTACCGCGTGTGTTTTATCCGCCAATGAAATATTGTCGATCGATGTCAAAAGGGGAAAAAAAAGGAAAAACGTTGTGGAAGGTCGTTGTTGGTATCCCACAAACGTGGTGCGTTTATATGTATACATAGCTAGGTGGAATGGCTAACGAGTGCCGCTTCTTGGGCTCGCATTTGCTCGATAGCCGATGCGAGTATAGCGTGACCGTTTCGATTCGTCCATAAGTGGAGGGTAGAGTTGAAACGCATTACCTGTCCGGATAACGTATACTCTTGGTATTCCTCGACGAACGAGCTTGCTATACTACACGGTACATACATATTTCTATGTCGCGGCGTTCGGTGCCCGGCGCGGTAGCTACTATATACTATATGCCATTCTAAACACAACAACACGCTTATAATTTGCAAGAGGTAGTTTGCAAGCTCGTTTCTAACGTCTACAGGCCCTTTTTACAGTTTTATCCTACGAGTGCAAAGCCCTCGAATGGACATAAAATTCATGTTAACTACCTAACGATGACAACTGCGCCCGACAAACTAGTATTTACTCTACGTTCTTATGACATTCGTATATTATCAGACATTACCGTAAAGTGTCCTTTTGTTTCCGAAGGACCAACAATTCGTTCACTGTTTTATGGCTATTTTTAAAATCTATCACGAGATACTCATAGTTGAATAATTTTAAGGAAGCCGCAGTCAACGTTTGCGTCGAAGTCTCCGTTGAATGATTGTCACAACTATGAAGCTGCTTTTTATATTTTTCATTTAGTGATCTCGTAAAACGGCGAAGAAAGAGGGAAAATAGTACTTTGAGAGAAATTACACTGGAGAATTGTATAGTACGTCTTGGTTCTTGAGTTGGCGAAAAGATGAATGGAAATGGATGGAAGATCCGGTACATCTGGTGTAGTAGATCACGTTATTATCCGGATAACGATAACAATGGCCACAGATGCCCTGGTCTGTGCGTAGATACGAAGTGTTCTAAGCTAGGCGATTTGTCCATACATAATGTATCGAAGATACGAGTCGAGTTCTACCAATATTCGTATGAGAATTCAAATCAAGTGAAATGAGGTGAGGGGCACACGCAAATAAAAAACACATGGATAATTCATCCAATTCCGAGCACAATTTTTTTTTCTTCAAGATATCACATTTTGACCTTCACTGACGTTTTCAAGTCGCATATTGTACCTCAGGAAGTACCGGTTACATGCCTTTTTACGATGATTTTTTAAATAGTCACTTTTGGTCTTGATTTCAGAATTGCCAAATCCGACTTTTGGTCGGAAAATCCAACCTAAAAAACCTAAATTTTTATTTCTTCAATTTATCAAATTTTGGCCTTCACTATCGTTCTCAAGTCGCATATTGTACCTCGGAAAGTACCGGTTACATGCCTTTTTACGATAATTTTTTACAAAGTCACTTTTCTTCGGTTGTGGTTTCGAAATTCACAGATCCGACTTTTGGTCGGAAAATCCAACCTAAAGAACCTAAATTTTTATTTCTTCAAGATATCAATTTTTGGCCTTCACTATCGTTCTCAAGTCTCATATTGTACCTCAAAAAGTACCGGTTACATGCCCTTTTACGATAATTTTTTAAAAAGTCCCTTTTGGTCCGTTCTGGTTTTGAAATTCACAGATCCGACTTTTGGTCGGAAAATCCAACCTAAAGAACCTACATTTTTATTTCTTCAAGATATGAAATTTTGGCCTTCACTATCGTTCTCAAGTCGCATATTGTACCTCAAAAAGTACCGGTTACATGCCGTTTTACGATGATATTTGAAAAAGTCACTTTTGGTCCGTTCTGGTTTTGAAATTCACAGATCCGACTTTTGGTCGGAAAATCCAACCTAAATTTTTATTTCTTCAAGATATCAATTTTTGGCCTTCACTATCGTTCTCAAGTCTCATATTGTACCTCAAAAAGTACCGGTTACATGCCCTTTTACGATAATTTTTTAAAAAGTCACTTTTGGTCCGTTCTGGTTTTGAAATTCACAGATCCGACTTTTGGTCGGAAAATCCAACCTAAAGAACCTAAATTTTTATTTCTTCAATTTATCAAATTTTGGCCTTCACTATAGTTCTCAAGTCGCATATTATACCACAGAAAATACCCGTTCCATGCCGTTTTACGATAATTTTTGAAAAAGTCACTTTTGGTCCGTTCTGGTTTTGAAATTCACAGATCCGACTTTTGGTCGGAAAATCCAACCTAAAGAACCTAAATTTTTTCTTCTTGAAGATATCAATTTTTGGCCTTCACTATCGTTCTCAAGTCGCATATTGTACCTCAGAAAGTACCGGTTACATGCCTTTTTACGATGATTTTTGAAAAAGTCACTTTTGGTCGGTTCTGGTTTCGAAATTCACAGATCCGACTTTTGGTCGGAAAATCCAACCTAAAGAACCTAAATTTTTATTTCTTCAAGATATAAATTTTTGGCCTTCACTATCGTTCTCAAGTCACATATTGTACCTCAGAAAGTACCGGTTACATGCCTTTTTACGATAATTTTTGAAAAAGTCACTTTTGGTCGGTTCTGGTTTCGAAATTCACAGATCCGACTTTTGGTCGTAAAATCCAACCTAAAGAACCTAAATTTTTATTTCTTCAATTTATCAAATTTTGGCCTTCACTATCGTTCTCAAGTCGCATATTGTACCTCAGAAAGTACCGGTTACATGCCTTTTTACGATGATTTTTTAAAAAGTCACTTTTGGTCGGTTCTGGTTTCGAAATTCACAGATCCGACTTTTGGTCGTAAAATCCAACCTAAAGAACCTAAATATTTATTTCTTCAATTTATCAAATTTTGGCCTTCACTATCGTTCTCAAGTCGCATATTGTACCTCGGAAAGTACCGGTTACATGCCTTTTTACGATAATTTTTTAAAAAGTCACTTTTGGTCGGTTGTGGTTTCGAAATTCACAGATCCGACTTTTGGTCGGAAAATCCAACCTAAAGAACCTAAATTTTTTTCTTCTTCAAGATATCGAATTTTGGCCTTGACTATCGTTCTCAAGTCGCATATTGTACCTCAAAAAGTACCGGTTACATGCCGTTTTACGATGATTTTTGAAAAAGTAACTTTTGGTCGGTTCTGGTTTCGAAATTCACAGATCCGACTTTTGGTCGGAAAATTCAACCTAAAGAACCTAAATTTTTTTTCTTCAGAATATCAAATTTTGGCCTTCACTATCGTTCTAAAGTCGCATATTGTACCTCAGAAAGTACCAGTTACATGCCTTTTTACGATAATTTTTTAAAAAGTCACTTTTGGTCGGTTGTGGTTTCGAAATTCACAGATCCGACTTTTGGTCGGAAAATCCAACCTAAAGAACCTACATTTTTTTCTTCTTCAAGATATCGAATTTTGGCCTTCACTATCGTTCTCAAGTCGCATATTGTACCACAGAAAGTACCGGTTACATGCATTTTTACGATAATTTTTTTAAAAAGTGGCTTTTTTCCGTTTCTGATTTCAGAATTCACAGATCCGACTTGCGGTCGGATTGGTATTCTATTTCTTAAGTTTACTAAATCTCTTTCTCGGTGTAGGAAATTTTATTCTACTTACTTTGTGCATTCGAAAGATTATTGTTAATGATTTCGGAGAAGGAATGTGACACTACTGTGCACCTTCAAGGATAGTGTTAGCACAAGATGCTACACGATGACTTCATCGCTAACATGGTCAACACCAGTCAGTCTCTCCGTGCGAGATTCTGCATCATCGTTAATCACAAAAAACACCAATGCTCGTAATGTATAGTACCGTCCGCCACGCGAGTATGTCTCGATTATTGTGTGTGTCTGTATGTGTGTGTGTGAAAATAGTCTCACCAGTTATATGTCTATGTTTCGTCAAGCGTTGAATAATCGAAACGTACGTCTATCCGGCTCGTCGAGGAGAGCTCGTGCAGAGTTTACCGATGTTACCGCTTGCCGTTGAATCTTGTACGGATGCTGAGAATCCCTCGCATACACTCCACGTGCTTGAGCAAGCAACAACTACTGGAAGTATATAAAGAAGAATGCTAATGAATAACATTTGGTTTATTTGCTTTTCAACGCTGACTACTTACGACATAAGCATAATAAATTTTCCAGAAAATAATTTATTACATTTCCGTCATTTTTATCATGTTTAAATCCCATTATACAGAAAAGAAATATGCATGAATCCAATAGTTTTCTCAAACGAAAATAATTTCAAATATTTGCTTTTCATTGTAACTTATTTATTTATTTTTTTTTGTGCGACGTTTTTTGTTGAAAATATGTCTGATATACGTAAAAATGTTTAATGTCGTTGGACTCTACGAGGAAAATGGGGAAATCGTCGTGTCTTGTCGAGCACGAGAATGTAAAACGCGAATGATGCCAGCAGAAGCGATGAAAGCCCTGGGCAACACTTACGTGGCCGGACTTTGCGATAATCGCGCGAACGCTTGGTGAATCATCGTCCAAGAGGTTTTGCTGGCAACAGCGCGGGAGTATACCTTCAGCTCCTGCATAATACAATTTTACGTTACGTTTTTACTAATATATGGCCTAGATAGTTACTAAAAAGGAAAACACACACACACACACACATACTGCCGGTTATCGTTAATTATACCCTATTACTTTCGTTATCACCATCCTTATTTTCCGCAAAACAAGAATACCTACCGATAACTAGTCGTGCATCGTCCATATTTAAAATGCCTCACAGTTTACGTGCAACTCGCAATAATTCAATATGTCAATTAATATTGACTTACTATATGTTTTAATAATTCTATATATATATATATATATATATATATATACACCCAGAGCAATCGGTTTGATGGGTTTATTTGAATCAAATACGAGATATATTTCAAATTAATAACATTTTATTTCGTTCAAATAAAACATTCATAAAATCAATACGATTTATTTGAAAGAAATAAATTCTATTTGATTGAAATAAACTCATGAGACCTATTTATCTGGGTGTAGAATATTGACATACTATATATTTTAATAATTCTATAGTCTAAATATTTTGACTACTCACTGCAAATGCATCGAGTAATAATTAATTTAAAAAATGTGTAAGTGAACTACGAAATTGTTAATCACACTTGTAAATTTATTGCTGTTCATTGCTGTTTAAACAGTAAGTCTCTCAATTTAATGTAGCAGCGAATGATGTATGAGATAAATTTTGATGAAAATAAATTTAACAACCTTTTAGTTTATCCAACGACAAATTCGTGCGACCAATTTCTCTGGGTGTAGAATATTGACTTACTATATATTTTAATAATTATATAGTCAAAATATTTTGAATCTTCAATGCAGTTGCATCGAGCGATAATAAATTTTTGTAATTTCTACAAATAGACTACACTGTAAAAAAAATCTACTTGAACTTTAGTGTACTTTTACTGGAAGTTTTTATTCATAAACTAGTAAATTAAATTTAGTATACAAGTGTAATGTAAAATGAATGTATGGTACAGCACATTCAATAATTTACTTTAATTTTACAGTAAAAGTACTTGAATTTTAATAATTTGCTTTAATTTTACTGAAAAAGTACATGAATTTTATACCACGATTGTATATTAAATTTCGATGACGAGTTTATGAATTAAAACTTCCAATCTTTTCTAACAGTGTACTAAATTGTTAATCCCAGTTGTAAATGTTAATTGCTGTTTAAGTCGCAAGTCTCTCAATTTACGTAGCAACAAATGATGTATGAGATACATGTTGATGAAAATAAATTTAACAACGTTTATCCGGCGATAAACTCATGCGACCAATTTCTCTGGTTGTAGAATATTGACTTACTATATATTTTAATAGTTCTACACTGTAAAAAAAATCTGTCTGAAATTTAGTGTACTTTTACTGGAAGTTTTTATTAATAAACTAGTAAATTAAATTTAGTATACAAGTGTAATGTAAAATTAATGTATGGTATAGCATATTCAATAATTTACTTTAATTTTACAGTAAAAGTACTTGAATTTTAATAATTTGTTTTAATTTTACTGAAAAAGTACATGAATTTTATACCACGATTGTATATTAAATTTCGATGACGAGTTTATGAATTAAAACTTCCAATCTTTTCTAACAGTGTACTAAATTGTTAATCCCAGTTGTAAATGTTCATTACTGTTTAAGTCGCAAGTCTCTGAATTTATGTTGCATGTATGAGATAAATTTTGATCAAAATAATTTTAACAACGTTTATCCGGCGATAAACTCACGCGACTAATTTGTCTGGGTGAAGAATATTGACTAACTATATATTTTAATAATTCTACACTGAGAGAAAATTATGGTATTAGTAACTATAAAGTGACAACTATTCATTTATGATTGGTACAACAATTTTTTTATAGTTGACACAACTATCAAATAGTTACCATAACTATTTTCGTAGTTATCATAACTATAAAAATAGTTGCATGTAACAAAAATTAATAGTTGTCACTTTATACTTGACTGTACTATTACGATTTCTCTGAGTGTACAGTCAAAATATTTTGAATCGTCAATAAACTGATGAAACCAATTGCTCTGTACGTAAAATATTGACCTACTATATATTTTAATAACTCTATAGTAAAAATATTTTCAATCCTCAATGCAATTGCATCGAGCAATAATAAATTTTTTTTAATTTCCACAAATAGACTACAAAATTGTTAATCCCAGTTGTAAATGTTCATTGCTATTTAAGCAGCAAGTCTCTCAATTTACGTAGCAACGAATGATGTATGAGATAAATTTTAATGAAAATAAATTTAACTCATGCGACCAATTTCTCTGGGTGTAGAATATTGACTTACTATATATTTTAATAATTATATAGTCAAAATATTTTGAATCCTCAATGCAGTTGCATCGAGCGATAACAAATTTCTTAAATCTCTACAAATAGACTACAATGTAAAAAAAATCTCCTTGAACTGTAGTGTACTTTTACTGGAAGTTTTTATTCATAAACTAGTAAATTAAATTTAGTATACAAGTGTAATGTAAAATTAATGTATGGTATAGCACATTCAATAATTTACTTTAATTTTACAGTAAAAGTACTTAAATTTTAATAATTTGCTTTAATTTTACTGAAAAAGTACATGAATTTTATATCACAATTGTATATTAAATTTCGATGACGTGTTTATGAATTAAAACTTCCAATCTTTTCTAACAGTGTACTAAATTGTTAATCCCAGTTGTAAATGTTCATTACTGTTTAAGTCGCAAGTCTCTGAATTTATGTTGCATGTATGAGATAAATTTTAATCAAAATAATTTTAACAACGTTTATCCGGCGATAAACTCATGCGACCAATTTCTCTGGGCGAAGAATATTGATTAACTATATATTTTAATAATTCTACACTAAGAGAAAATTATGGTATTAGTAACTATAAAGTGACAACTATTCATTTATGATTGCTACAACAATTTTTTTATAGTTGACACAACTATCAAATAGTTTCGATAACTACGAAAATAGTTAGCGTAACTAAAAATAGTTCCATGTAACAAAAATTAATAGTTGTCACTTTATAGTTGACTGTACTATTACGATTTCTCTGAGTGTACAGTCAAAATATTTTGAATCGTCAATAAACTGCTGAAACCAATTTATCTGGGTGTAGAATATATATTTTAATAACTCTATAGTAAAAATATTTTCAATCCTCAATGCAATTGCATCGAGCAATAATAAATTTTTTTTAATTTCCACAAATAGACTACAAAATTGTTAATCCCAGTTGTAAATGTTCATTGCTATTTAAGCAGCAAGTCTCTCAATTTACGTAGCAACGAATGATGTATGAGATAAATGTTGACGAAAATAAATTTAACGACGTTTATCCGGCGAAAACGGAGTCTCGTTAACAGCACGTTTCGCGAATTCTCGAAATTCCAAAAATCACGTGCTACCGCAATGTGGGGAGGGGGGGGGGGGGAGCGTGCGATGCATTTCGGTAAGCTCGATTACGCTTTGCGGAACAAAGTTATGTTCTGGTAGCGGCGAAGCGAGACGCGCAATCAGCTGTTGTTTAACACACCAACAGCGACACACATACTATATACACATACACGAGGGCGCAAATAGCGTAGAATGCATAGAGACGTGCGGGCGGACGAACCAACGACAGTGGCGGAGGCGGAGGCGTCAGCGACAGAGGTAAAAGCTAAGAGTGCAGCGGCGGGGGCTTTGGCTTACCTCCGTATCGCTTGCGTTTCGTGCTTAATATATGTACCGCTGTGTCGCTATGTGGGAGGCACAAAAGAAGGTAGGGGAAGAAGTGAGACGAAGAGACGAAGATACCGCGACAGGTCTGCACGACTTACTTTACCCCGAGTGTACAAGTGAGAAAGAACGTCAAGAGCTGTACACCGTGTGCACGCGTTCGTCGTCGTAGTTCGTCGATTGTACGAGCGGAGAGTGGAGAGGCAAAGCCGGGTGGAGAGTAGAGAAGGAAGGAATCGAGCCGAACGTGTGCCGCCGGCGCTCACTTGTTGAGTGTCTAGCGACGGACGTCTTGCCATCGACCGGCATCACCGCGAGTTAATCCTTCACGTCCGAAAAAAAAAAAAAAAAACGTTCGCGCTTTTCTATATCAAATTTACATCATTGAAAACAACAAAACGAAAAAAAAAAACACCAACAGTGATTTTTAAAAATACAAACTAAGAGTTTGTTAAATATTGTACTATAAATTTAACTTAAAATCAATATAAACAATAGTGTTGTTTCCTCGAAATGGAAGAGTGAATAAAAGTGAAAAATTTATAGTCGAATAACGCTACGATTAATAAAGTGTCACACTGCTGGATGGTAGTTTTAATAATTATTGATGATAGAAAACGATAATAAAAAAAAAGCAGCGTAAAAGAGTTTGTTAGAATTTGTAGGCGAAGAAAGATAGTATATAGTAGTAGCACACGCATTGTGTCGCGGAGCAAGCGAGCGCGTGGGCTATTTTCGAAGACTCGTCCGTGTGTACTTACCGTCGGAAATTCCGCGCGATTGAGAGACGCATACGCCCGTAGCTTCTTCTGTTCGCCAAAGCCGCATGTGTATCTCTAAGCGGATTTGCTCCACAACCCGTCGCCGCACACATCCAACCAGGCACAGAGTCTTCAGCCCGCTCGTAAATACGCTATTACAAAAGCGTTAATGATACACCAGCGCAGCCGCGCTGATGCGCTACCGCGCTTCTCCTGCTCGTAATATCAACGAAAGATGGGTTAGCGAATGATCCAAGCACGTTTGATGAGCGAAGACTGAATTTATCTCACTAAAACATCTGCTGTACTACTATATACACATATATATATATACAAAACATCCGCAGCTATACACAATAGAAGCAGCGAAAAGACGAATGCAGGAAGGAAGTAAACGAGTCGAGTAACACGAAGTTTTGACCTCTGTAACCCTTCCCCCTTTTCTTTATTCTTATTGTCATGAATACACACAGACTAATTGCCAGATGATACACACCGCGGATTAATGTAATCATCAAGATTCAACTCATCATCGTTATACCGTGGATCTCGCAATAACGCCCATCATAGGCCCATAGGACGTGTCCACCGAGACGAAGGCAACGGGTCTATTCCGTCAGTCATGCCATTTTCTTTTGTTCGCGTTATTATCATCATTATCGTCGCCGGAGTGCATCGCCATTGCATAACTATCGGTGGAAGCGTATATACAGCCTACGGTAGCGTGCATATATAAAGCCTTCGACAATTGCGCAACACTATCCTCGCTGTCGTGGACAAGAGAACGAGGACGAGCGTTTTTTTTTTTTTTTTTCTCTTTCTTCTCTCTCTGTTCGTGGCTTCGACGAGTTAGAAGACGCATACGCAGGATACTTTTGTGGTGCGCGCACGAAACAACACGCATTTGAGGAAACGCTCTTCACTGTGTAACACACGAGGAAGCTCGTAAAGACCGATATCGACTAGTCACCCAAGGCAAAGCAATGCCGAGTGTGTAAATTAACCAGTGTGAATAAAATTTTCAACCTACCACATAAGCCGTGAATATTCGGACACTGAAAACTGCTGAATGTTACGATTCACTATCGGAAGAAAGCGGGAAACGAGTGGCGCGAGTGTTTATAGCGCTGGCGAGCAACTATTTAGCTTTCCCGCCTAGTCGCGCAAACTCCACTCTTGGATGTTGTTCGCGAGTCTCTAACGACAAGCAGCAACACGCGGAAGAAAGAAGCAGGTGTATATATGTCGCGCTTGGTGCTTTCACTCGACTGTATGCCCGTAGGACACGAGGAAAAATCAGTGTGCAAGTAAAGAGGTCGACGACCATTATCCATCGTCGTGTCGTGTGGAATCGTGATCGTGGAATAAACCAACGACGAAAGATCTTTTAAGTATACGATTTGTCTTCGTGACGGGCCAATACAAACACGTATTTGTTAGGAATCGAATTGAGAATGCTTAAGTGTCAATAGTGACAGTGTTAATTATATTGTTTATCGTGATTTTGTTGGTTCGGTAAAGTGATTGTTGTGAAGGTTATAGGCACTTTTTCGTTTTTCAAAACATGGCCATGAAGAGTAGGAAACAGTATTGCGGCGGCGGTGGCCACTTTGGTGCTGCCAGCCAATATCCTGCGATCAGTCAGGCGTATTGGGCGCCACAACCACAAAACGTGCCGTATTCCGTACCAGGTAATGAAACCGTGCTATCGTAAATTCGATTGAGTCATTGACACATTAATCGCTTGCGGTTACATTTTGTACATTGTTATTATTATTGTCACTGTTAAAAAAAAATCTACTTGAAATTTAGTGTACTTTTACTGGAAGTTTTTATTCATAAACTGGTATATTAAATTTGGTATACAAGTGTAATGTAAAATTAATGTATGGTACAGCATATTCAATAATTTACTTTAATTTTACAATAAAAGTACTTGAATTTTGATATTTTGCTTTAATTTTACTGGAGTTTTGAATTGTGAATTTTATACTACAATTATATATTAAATTTCGATTACGAGTTTATCAAAACTTCCAATCTTTTCTAACAGTGGTAATTATTATTAATTATACTTTTTTAAGTCTGCATAAACTGAGAAAAAAAAATCGTTAGAACCAACAAAATGTGCGCCGGCGGGCAGCGAAAAGAATATTTTGTCGATTCGACAAAATGTTTGGCAATGATAACCGGATTAATCAGCTGTTGCTTCGATCAATTACATATTTCATTCGATCAACACGTTTTGTTAGTTCTAACGATTTTTTTTCTCAGTTTAACTATACTTGGGAATGTATCGTTGCAGAAGGGGCAAATAATTTCAGTTAGGTATTAAAAAAAAAAAAAAAAGTAATACAAAATACCAATAACAGTAAAAAAATAGGTTATGTATATGAATCGCCAGTGAAAGAATACCGACAAATTGACAATGCCACGTTAGCAGCAAGACACTGCGGCGGAAATGGTAATAGAGGTCAATAGTAGAATATTTCGAAATGTGTTAGCATAGTTTTCAGAACCGTTTCAAGATTTTTTTTATAACGACAAATGCAGAATACTCGTGGCGAAACTAGTCGATGTTTTCATTGGCGACGGCGGTGTATTGAAAATGGTGATTATTCAGTTTAGTTCACGAAAACAAAAATGTAATAACCGCGACTAATCTCAGCATATGCGGTGTCGCGTGTTAGTCACTGAAAATAAATGGGAAACGTTGCCGTTTTCGATTGGTAACAGGAAAATAGTATGTACGACAAACGACTTAGTTCCTGCAAACCACAGCATTTATTCAATGAAAATGTATTTAAAATACATTTTGTATAAGATAACGATGATTGTAGTAGTAGATTTATTGACAAACTGTTATAACAATTATGACGAATGGTACATTTGAATAAGTTACGGAGTTTGCTTACGATACGGGATTTTACAATTTAAGATAGTTTTGTCGTGAAGGCAATCCAAAGTCGTATGTACGAATTTTTGACATGTTGTAATTTAGCTATTCAATTTTACTTGCACAAAATCTTGAAGGCTTTTACCGAGTATTTGAATGAACAATTAAAACTTGAAAATCGATCTTTTTACACGGCACTCACGGGAGGGCTGGAAAAATTGATCTTTAAATCCAAAATTAACATACTTAGATCAAAGATAGAGAAAAAATAAAAAGTACTAAGGATTGGCAAATCATTCAGGAATTGATGCATGATGAAAAAAGGTGAGGTCTCCGGAATAATGTTTAATTGAATCAAGGCCAAAGTGCACGATATCGGGCCAAATTACGTTTCTTAAGGGGAGGGAGTCAGGTAAAAAAAAATGATTTTGAAAATTCAATATCATCCAAATCCTATTGCATATAAAAATGCCCAACGCATTATATTGTTGGTACTCGATGAAAGGATTTTTTACTGTCGTCTGACTTGCATATGCTTTTCAATATTATCTTAAGCAAAGTTCTTAAGTTTTCCATTCTGCGCATGATTCAGATCAAACTACTAGGCAGATTGGAATGGTTGACGTCTCATTTTCTTCTTCATGAAAAGATACACCGGCTAAATGGAGCAAACTATTTTTTTTCATTCTGAAACCGAAGTTAATCACTGATTTAGAAAATAGCATAACATTTATTCATTAATAATTATGTCACTTAAAAAATATTAGCTTTTATTAACATTTGCTCCATTTAGCCGGTGTATCTTTTCATGAAGAAGAATATGAGACATCAACCATTCCAATCTGCCTAATAGTTTGGTCTGAATCATGCGCAGAATGGAAAACCTAAGAACTTTGCTTAAGATAATATTGAAAAGCATATGCAAGTCAGACGACAGTAAAAAATCCTTTCATCCAGTACCAACAATATAGTGCGTTGGGCATTTTTATATGCAATAGGATTTGGATGATATTGAATTTCCAAAATCAATTTTTTTGACCTGACTCCCTCCCCTTAACCTAATTATCGTAAAAATGAAGTCAAATCCGCACTAAACATATCAACTATTTACAAATAATCGTTTTAATTTGATTACGACAATTTCGAAGGATTCTCGATTATTTTTGATATTATTATTGAGGCAGTCAAAGTGATGCGTATGATTATTTTTTAATGTCATATAGACTCTGAGATTTATGACTCCGGCGTACCGACAGAACAACTTTAAAAAAATTGCTATAACGTAGTCTGCCAACAGGCCATCGACCGAGGTACTTCACAGCCCAGACTGAGAGAAAAATCTGGTAATTTAAATAAAAATATAGTTAGACCGACGATAATCTAACTATAAACTATAATTCCCAGGAGGAACGTCTATATTTGATGATTATAGCAAATATAAGAAAATAGTTGGATGAACCATTAATATAATTCCCAGGAGGAACGTCTACATTTTATGGTTTTAGCAAATATAATTATAGTAGCAATCATCAAAATGATAATAGTTTCAAAAACTATTCTAATCGTTTCAAATATGCCGTTTCGTTGCATATACGATTTCAAAATTTGTTTCCAATAACCTTTCAAGTATCGGTTATTGAACCATATTATCATCGCTTCAACCATAAAACATTGCAAGCCTTCCTATATTCGTTTTATCATGTGAAATCGTTAAATCAACGATATGCTTTTCTCTCAGTGCAGGGTTTTTCTTTGGTACATTTAATTAATTAATTATAAGGGTGGAAACAAATTGTTTTATCTCGTATGTATAGAGGTGTATTATCCTAGGTTCTCGGTATACATTCTTTCGATAATTTCCCAAGTAAAAAAATTATATATAGTCCGACATATGGAATTGGGCATATATAGTCTGTATAAATTCTATATACAATCTATATGCAATTTATATATAAGATCCCTTGTAAAGTTGGTTTTATGTATAAATTGTATACAGATTTTCTAAAAACTATATATGCCCAATTCTGTGTTTAAAACTATATATATTTTTTATATACTCTATGTATAATTTTTTTACTTGGGTTGATATATAGTGGGTGTGGGAAATTTATGTTTGGGTATAGTGTGAGGTTCGCGTTGTATGCATAGAGGTTGTAAGTTTTCTCGTTGCTGTATTGATAGCTTTTTGGTAAGTTGATAAAGTCTAGTTGTACACAGAGAGAAATGGATCCGCGAATATAGGTGCCACTCGCAGAAAATATGGTACGGCGGTGATACATGGGCTTTATTGTAATAGCTCGTATAATATTTCATGCGTTACAATACGTATCGTAACTGGACCGAGAGTAATCGCAACGATTACTATAAATATTTGAAATTCTCCTATGTGTATAAAAATAATGACGATAAAGCCCTTGTGTTACCTAAAGAACCTAAAGTTGTAGTAATTAACAACAGAAATCCGCGTAGCTACACACAGACTTTTCTCTCCGTGTAATTGGAGTAATCTTTGTTTTTTCATACAGTATAGTATTTCACGGTTTGTATAGCGGGTTTGACGGGTTTCGTATCCGAGAGAGACGTCGGAGAACGCTTGTTTCTGCTGTAGGTATCTTTTTTAGTGCATTCTCTTTACAATTAGTAAATATAGGATATCCATATTCAATGATTGGCCGACATGCAGATTTGTAGATTTTTACGACATGTTTCAGTCTGATTTCTTGGTTAGCGAATGTGATGCTTTTAAAGTGAGAGGCTCTATTGGTCGATGAATGTTTATTATGCAAAACTTGAAATTCCCACATTTTTTCAATAATTGTGAATATTTTTGATGTATTAATCTTTTACAATGAATTATAATTTTTTATTACGCTTAATCTTAACAATCTTAATAATAGTCCTTAATTATTTAGTCATGAAAGTATTTCACATGCATTTTCATTGAATGAAAGCACCCAAGTAAAAAAATTATATATAGAGTATATAAAAAATATATATAGTTTTAAACATAGAATTGGGCATATATAGTTTTTATAAAATCTATATACAATTTATACATAAACCCAACTTTACAAGTAATCTTATATACAAATTGTATATAGATTGTATATAGAATTTATACAGACTATATATGCCCAACTCCATATGTCGGACTATATATAATTTTTTTACTTGGGATGTCACAAAAATTAGTTGCCTCAGCCATATCGAATAGTAACCTCAACTATTCACGATTAGTTTTCGCGATATTAGTGAGGTTAACCAATCCAATCGTTGAAATTATCCAAGTGAAAAAAATATATATAGTCCGACATATGGAATTGGGCATATATAGTTTGTATAAAATCTATATACAATCTATATGCAATTTATATATAAGATCACCTGTAAAGTTGGGTTTATGTATAAATTGTATATAGATTTTATAAAAACTATATATGCCCAATTCTATGTTTAAAACGATATGTATTTTTTATATACTCTATATATAATTTTTTTACTTGGGCAACCAAATAAAAAAATTATATATAGGCCGACATATGGAATTGGACATATATAGTCTGTATAAACTCTATATACAATCTATATGCAATTTATATATAAAATCACCTGTAAACTTGAGTTTATGTATAAATTGTATATAAATTGTATATAGATTTTATACAAACTATATATGCCCCATTCTATGTTTAAAACTATATATTTTTTTTATATACTCTATAATTTTTTAACCTGGTTATCACTCGAATAGTTCCCAAGTAAAAAAATTATATATAGTCCGACATATGGAATTGGGCATATATAGTCTGTATAAACTCTATATACAATCTCTATGCAATTTACATATAAGATCACCTGTAAAGTTGGGTTTATGTATAAATTGTATATAAACCGTATATAGATTTTATAAAAACTATATATGCCCAATTCTATGTTTAAAACTATATATATTTTTTATATACTCTATATATAATTTTTTTACTTGGGTTGTTACTACCATTCGAATCGTTGGCACTACCATTTGAGTTGTAAGGGAAACAGAATAATCGATTGGTTGTGTTAACTCATTTTTTTGTTATGGCAATTAATCTTTTCTTTCAGTGCATGTCGGCCCAAGTAAAAAAATTATATATAGTCCGACATATGGAATTGGGCATATATAGTCTGTATAAACTCTATATACAATCTATATGCAATTTACATATAAGATCACCTGTAAAGTTGGGTTTATGTATAAATTGTATATAAATTGTATATAGATTTTATAAAAACTATATATGCCCCATTCTATGTTTAAAACTATATATATTTTTATATACTCTATATATAATTTTTTTACTTGGGGGACTATATAAAAAAAAATTTCCTTGGGTATGTTTGAAAGTTAAATTGTTCTTATTTGCTGTGAAATGTCGTCACGTTTGTCATACATTAACACATCGGTTTCGGCGAAGGATGTGGTTAGCGAATGAGGTTCAGTAGCAAAGCTCGGTCGTTTTCTCGTTGTTGCTGCACACAGGAAGGTGACGCTGATGGTGATGGTGACGGTGACGGAGATGATGACGGTGATGGTGACGGTGACGACGAAGACGAAGGCGAAGGCGACCAACAGCAAAAGCGACACGATACTCGACTTTATGAATAGTCAGCACACGCTCGCTCGCGCTACTCTGCCGCGCTCATCGAAGAGAATGAATAAGTATCTACGTTGGTATACCGAGCATGGCATAAATATACATACGCGTAGCTTGTGGCGTTACGTGCCAGTGGCGATGTGAGACACGACTATTAATAAAATAAAGAGCGCCGTGAACGGTACGCGAGAGTCGAAGCTCGTTGAGCTTTCGTCGAATGCAATAGCGTCTTCATTTTAAGTGACGCCTTTTTTGTACATCTGTCAATTATTATATATAAGTACAATAGCTTAAGGTATGGGTGGGGCTGGGCAATCGAATGATTTAAACATCCAACTATTCTAACATTATGTAGGCACACACTCAGAAACAAACAAAATAGAATAGACATTTACCTTGATAATTTATTAATGTAATGTTTAACTAGCTGATCAAAATAATCGTATCTTATTGAAAGATTTTATTTTTCAATGCTTGTCATGCACTATATTTCATACACCATATTTCATACACTATATCTCATATACTGTATTTCATACACTGTATTATATACACTGTATTTCATCCCAGAGTTGGGCAGCAAAAATTACTTAGGTCAGAAATTACTGCTTTAATTACAATTACTTTCAGTAATTTCAAATTAAATACAATTATTTTCAGTAATTGTATTGGATTTCAAATTAAGTACAATTACTTTCAGTAATTACTTTCAGTAATTACGGATTTCAAATTAAATACAATTACATTTTGTAATTGTATTGGATTTCAAATAAAATACAATTACATTTTGCAATTGTATTGGATTGCAAATTAAATACAATTACATTTTGTAATTTGTAAATACAATTACATTTTGTAATTGTGTATTAGATTTCAAAATAAATACAATTACATTTTGTAATTGTATTGGATTTCAAATTAAATACAATTACATTTTGTAATTGTATTGGATTTCAAATTAAATACAATTACATTTTGTAATTGTATTGGATTTCAAATTAAATACAATTACATTTTGTAATTGTATTGGATTTCAAATTAAATACAATTACATTTTGTAATTGTATTGGATTTCAAATTAAATACAATTACATTTTGTAATTGTATTGGATTTTAAATTAAATACAATTACTTCCAGTAATTTGTATTTTGTAATTTTCCATTACAATTTTGCCCAACTCTGTTTCATACAATGTTTTTCATACATTGTATTTCATACCCTATATTTCATACACTGTATTTCATACATTGAAAAATATTAAACAACTCGAATCACTAAAATGTGAAAATTATCTCACCGAATTTCAACCTTTAATCATTGTACGAACAGCCACACAATGTCGACCATCGAGCAGGAACATACTCGCCTTTAAAATTAAAAATATTCTGTATAAAATCAACGAAAACGAAATATGTTTGGTTTGTAATGAGCATGTGAATGAATCCCTAGAACACTTATGCGATTGCCCGACATACAAGGTATACAGAAACCAGTTTCTAAGAGGCGCAACATTCCCGGAAGTCCTTCACATTGCGAACAACAACGAATCTCGAAACCTATTTTTGTACGTGAAAGCTAGCTGCATTCTGCGAGCTTTTGCTCTAAAGGAATAGTTAAAAATGTCTTAATTTGTGCGATTTTTGTAATAGGTACTTACCTGGTGTACAAATATCTATCTAATCTATCTATTTCATACATTGTATTTTCTACACTATATTTCATACATTGTACACTGAGAGAAAAGCATATCGTTGATTTAACGATTTCACATGATTAAACGAATATAGGAAGGCTTGCAATGTTTTATGGTTGAAGCAATGATAATATGGTTTAATAACCGATACTTGCAAGGTTATTGGAAACAAACGTGGAAATCGTATATGCAACGAAACGGCATATTTGAAACGATTAGAATAGTTTTTGAAACTATTATCATTTTGATGATTGCTACTATAATTATATTTGCTAAAACCATAAAATATAGACGTTCCTCCTGGGAATTATATTAATGGTTCATCCAACTGTTTTCTTATATTTGCTATAACCATAAAATATAGACGTTCCTCCTGGGAATTATAGTTTATAGTTAGATTATCTTCAGTCTAACTATATTTTTATTTAAATTACCAGATATTTCTCTCAGTGTATTTTCTACACTGTATTTTGTACACTATATACGTTGGTCGACGATTCATTGGTGCGTAACAATAATAAGCCAGTTGTAAAAGAGGTATTTTCAATGGTTCATTAAGACGTCGAAGTACTTGCTTCCGGTTTGTTGTCAGGATTTGCTGTCACTTCGGTAGCGGTATAACAGCATACGGTACAATAGAACATATATATTTTTGTATACAACGAAATAGATAGGAAGGAAGAAGTATTGCATGGGCGGCAAACTAGCGTATGCTCTACCTGCAATATATACCTGTTATTTAGCTGCATCATGCAAAGTCACCTGCCGAACGTCCGACATCAACCGAGTCACGTACTCGTTCCGCCCAAGCCAATATTAAATTCAAAACGGGACAGGAGACTCGGCCGCCTTAACAGTAGGCAAATCGTTGGCGATTTTCCGCGTTTTACCGCTATTTACCGCTCGAATTCTCAGCATCGGTAGCGTAACAGCAACTTGCTGTTTATTCCCGAACGATTGGATTTTCCAAATGCTCAGTAGGCTAAAGTTTAACAGTCAATTCAAGTATTGTAGAAAGCTTCGACTATCCGCATGTAACGTTTATTATAGTAGGTCAAATCGCCAGCAGCTTTGAGATGCAATCTCGTCGACAATCGACCGACGATTCGAATGAAATTGCGTAGAAAAACGGTCATGTTAAGAAAAGAAACGAGAAGCAGCGCTGAGTCTGTATCCGACTCGTCTCACAGCGTTGCACTCTCCAGCCAAGTGTAATGAAAGGAACCGCTCCTCTCGCTCTACGGAGTCGAAGGTACATTTTCATCTTTCATTATTTCATTAAGGAGGTTGGAGCGCTCCACACTAGTGAAATCAGTGCTAAATTTTTAAAAGCGTTTCTACAATTTCAGATGGCTTAATAATCTGTTCCAAGGTGTTAATCACATAGCAGCATTAGTTTTTGATATTCAAATACAACACAAAGACATGGTGGAAAAAGTGGAAAAGTCCAATCCTCCACTAGTTTCTTAATGCATTAATTACGTTTTTTCATTTTTTCGAAAATATTACCGTCAAATTTCATAAAAAATTAATATTTTTACAGCTATTCAAAAGTTTTCACATTGTATTATAATTGTTACATGTTATTATTGTGAAATCATACTTATAAAGCATTATCTTTCTTTCTATTAAGGAAGTTGGAGCGCTCCACACTAGTGAAATCGGTGCTAAATTTTTAAAAGCGTTTCTACAATTTCAGATGGTTTAATAATCTGTTCCAAGGTGTTAATCACATAGCAGCATTAGTTTTTGATATTTAAATACAATACAAAGACATGGTGGAAAAAATGGAAAAGTCCAATCCTCCACTAGTTTCTTAATGCATTAATTACGTTTTTTCATTTTTTCGAAAATATTACCGTCAAATTTCATAAAAAATTAATATTTTTACAGCTATTCAAAAGTTTTCACATTGTATTATAATTGTTACATGTTATTATTGTGAAATCATACTTATAAAGCATTATCTTTCTTTCTATTAAGGAAGTTGCAGCGCTCCACACTAGTGAAATCAGTGCTAAATTTTTAAAAGCGTTTCTACAATTTTAGATGGTTTAATAATCTGTTCCAAGGTGTTAATCACATAGCAGCATTAGTTTTTGATATTCAAATACATTCACAGCTGTGATGTCAACAGTAAATCGATCAATATCAGCAAATTTCCGATGTTATGTTTTTTCATCCAGTTTTTTAAAAGGGTAAACCGTAATATCAGTCCGATTATGACGACCAATAGCTCATTTTGTTTACTAAAAGATATTCTATCGAGTGGCCGTTTATTTTTTTAAATCGTATTAGTAGTTCAAAAGATACAACCGTTTGTTTATCCTATCATAACCTAACATCGAGTATACAAATGGCTGTAACTTTTGAACGCCTGATACTATAGAAAATCCGGACGGTCAATCGATTAAGGATCTTCCACTGATCAAAATGAGCTATGTTTCGTCATAATCGGACTGATATTACGGTTTACCCTTCTACAAAACTGGATGAAAAAACATGACATCGGAAATTTGGAGATATTGATCGATTTACTGTTCATATCACAGCTGTGAATGTATTTGAATATCAAGAACTAATGCTGCTATGTGATTAACCCCTTGGAACAAATTATTAAACCATCAGAAATTGTAGAAACGCTTTTAAAAATTTAGCACTGATTTGACTAGTCTGGAGCGCTCCAACCTCCTTAAGGATGTAGGAGCGCGATGGGGTGCTCAACTTCCTGAAAAGTAAGAATTCAGAGAGAAATTTGAACACTTGTCGATGGAATAAAAATCTGAAAAAAATCAAGCATACAAAAGGTGAGGAAAAGATTAATTTTGCATATTAATAATTGCAAAATGTTATTAACAAATAGCTGAAAAAAAAAGTTGTTCAACAAATTATCCGTCAACCTAACTTTTTTTTCGAATGAAAATGATTCGTTAATTTTTCTGAACACGTATGAATTTTTTCAGAATTTTTTCTAATCATCGAAATTTCGTTTTTTGGGAATTCATTTTTTTTTGTTAATGCATGTTAAGTCGCGAATTTTTCGTATGTGCTTGTCACAACACCACACATTACACCCAAGAAGTTTCGAAACGATTGATCAAATAGATTTGCAAATACACCTCGAACAAGAAAAAAAAACCGCAATTTTCAAACATTAGACAAAATTCTGAAAAAATTCATATATATTCTGAAAATTTAACGAATCGTTTTCATTCGAAAAAAAAGTTAAGTTGACGGATAATTTGTTGAACAATTTTTTTTTTCACCTATTTGTTAATAACATTTTGCAATCATTAATATGCAAAATTAATCTTTACCGCACCTTTTGTATGCTTGATTTTTTTCAGTTTTTTATTCCATCGAGAAGTGTTCGAATTTCTCTCTGAATTCTCACTTTTCAGGAAGTTGAGCACCCCATCGCGCTCCTACATCCTTAACTAAAAATATCTACTGCACAATAAAGCCTTTACTCACCTGAGACATATTTGAGTTTACTTATCTCGAATTACTATACTGAGAGAAATATATAATTGGATACACTGAATTTTGAAATGAACTATTTATTTTAAAATATTTAAATGAACGATATATTTGAATCAATTATATATGTAATTGATTGTTTTGTTAAATGAGATCAGAATTTTAATAACTCAACAAAATATTTAATCTTTTTGACAAAATATTGTGTTGATTCAATCAAACTATCCTATGAAAATGTCAGACAATATACATGTTTATATTATATCATCAATCCTACCAACCAAATTTATCGTTGAATCAAGACAATGTTTGTTTCAAAAACGATGAAATAAAAATAATTTTATAAAAATTAAAAAACAGGCGACTGAAAAAAATGAGTGTAATTAATAAATAAATTGGGAAGACAAAAAAAATGTTGAAACAAATTTCAATGTCGACAATATTTATTTGAATCTGGTTAATATTTAATTGCTTCAATTAAATATATTTTTAAATAAAACATACTCGATTTATTTTTAAGCGACTAATTGAATGAATTTTTCTGCTTTAATCGAACTGTTTTCATTGACACAAATAAATTCGATCTTCAGTCGTTGTTTTCAATAATATTATTTGGTGCACTCAAGGAAACACTTTTCCGTTGCAATTAAATATTTAATTCGCTCAATTAAGGCATAATTGAATCAATCCGACTTTATCTATGAAAACAGTTCCGCATATATGTAGGTTAAACTAAACGGTTCTATTGATTAAAATATATATATATTAAATGCATACAATCATTTATTTACTCGACTCAACGAAATATATAGCTGCTTCAATTGTACTGATTCAAATAATTCGGCTCTTTTATATAATTCACGCAACATATCGACGTATAATTGCTTCAAATACCAAGTTATTTAAATCAATTATATATATTTTAAATAAATGATTTGCTGCATCCATTTTTTTTTCTCTCAGTGTTTTACTGCACAAAAAAAATTGTATTTTCATTTTTATTCATCATAATTAGATAATTGATCAATTGACTTGAGGTAGATCTCAAATTAATCCTTTACGCTGATAAAAAATGTCCAAATTGTCTTAGCACTTAAAATACTAAATTACATTATTATTTTAATAATTAGAAAAGTTGACTTGAATTTTGCAATGTACAGGCGTATGTAGTTGGCTTTTTCCTCGTTGAAGCAGTGACATAGATAATACCGTAGAATGTGTAGTGTGTCGAGACGCACGATCCCCTGGGCGTTGCAACTTATTACGGAAGTAACGGTCAAATCGTCGTGAAGTGAGCGAATACGAAAAAAGGCGGAAGGAGGAAAGCAAGCAAGCGGCACTGCTACTGCGTACCATTAGGAGTAACGTAGCCAAGTCGTCAAGTAACTAGGTCGCACACACTACTATCACGGTTCACCGAAAACGAACGAGCAAGCATCCTTCTTCATCACTGTTATACACATAGGTAATTCCATACCAAGTGGACCATTCATTTGCCTCCGCCCCAAATTTTTCTATAATTTATAAGCATATTAATAAAAATTCTGTAAAATTTGTAATGATTTTTTTTAATTTAAGTTTGTAAAATCTTATTTTATTTTTATTTTTATTTTTTTTTAAATTGATTAACCAAAACTAATGGACATAAGTTACATTGAGGTGCAGATTAAAATAACACAAAATGGCAAAATTTAAATAAAAGCAGATTGTATAGATTAAAAACAAAATCAAAATTATTGGCACATTAAGATTAAAAGTGAGAGTCATATTAATGAATTTGGGTAAACAACGAACATATTAGTTTTTTTTAAGTAAATTTCTATTATAATTTCTCATTCAAATGACGATTTTCAATATATATAAATTGTAATTGTATATTTAGGTGTAAAAGTGTAAAATA
Source organism: Ephialtes manifestator (assembly GCA_963970395.1). NCBI lineage: Eukaryota > Metazoa > Arthropoda > Insecta > Hymenoptera > Ichneumonidae > Ephialtes > Ephialtes manifestator. The sequence goes on along the minus strand of OZ019981.1, from coordinate 17,965,031 downwards.
TTTTATAACAATTAATTTAAATACAATAAATATACGCACACGTACACATTCATCCTCAATGTGATAATTTAATTGATCTAGTAATCAATTTAATTTGATTAATAAACAAATTCTATAATAAATTTTCTCTCTATATTCGGTTTTTCTTATAATAAAATATGAATATAGATAATCTTTTCTATTTGTCGTCAGATTTATTTTAAAGATAATTGGTAATTTATAATATTAAGAATACTCATCTCTATAATAGTTTCAGGCCTGATGGATAGATGCGAATTTTATGAGTCACGAAATATACGAGAGCGACCACGTATTATATTATTTGAGATTCATAGCTATGAACTAGACGAAGAACGGAGTGAGAATGACCGAAATATGAAGAATACACCGAGAAAAAAGTTTTCATTGACGCCAAAGAAATGGGTGGATTGATTTTTTTTTCATTGATTTCAATGAAATAGTGCATTTGAATTTCAAAGAGAACATTTCATTGTCTGTAAATAAACATTTACTTAGTGAGCATATAATAAACAGTTTCATTGTTTTAAATAGACGTTTTAATTGGTTCAAAGAAACGTTTTCATTGGTCTCTCTCTTGCACCTAACCTCACTTTTTTGTTTTTCAGTTCTCCCGAACGAATGGCTTTGAGTTTCGAGGAGCCAGAAGCTTAGCCTATTTCTGCCATACTTCCTTACATACTCACAAAATTTGAGCTTTATCTGCCGCATACTTCAGGAAAAAATAGGTTTCGAAATTTTGAGCTGGTAAGAAGAAGGTTTCATTGAATCAGAGACGATATCTTTGAAATCAATGAAAAAGTTTCATTGGTTTTAAGAAATGTTTCTTCGAATCAATGTCACTACTTTTCATTGAGTTTGAGATCATTCAAAGAAAAGATAGTATTGAAATTCAAGTATTTCATTTCATTGGCAAAGATTTTCGTGAATCAATGAAACTTTTTCTCTCAGTGTAAGAGGGGCATTACGTCTATCGATAGATCGACAATATTCGTTCAATTCCCGAATTTGCTCGATCTATATTGAGACAGCGCGATCATTTAAGTGTACTAAATTGCCACAAATTTTTAGAAATATCGTAATGGTCTGTCTCAACGAAAAAAAAAATTACTTTATTTTGTCAAAAAAGGGCCGAAATTTTTGTTAGCTGCTGAGGAAAAATTTTTATTAAAAAGTACATTCAAAAACTTAAATTTTATACAGGAACAAATTTTTTGTACGATCCGTAATTTTGAATATACAGCGAATTGAAAAAAATGAAATAAAAAAAAATCGTTATTAAATTTTGGGCAAACCATAGGTGCTAATATTCTGAAATAATTTATAAATGTTTGTGATACTCTAAACAAATTTTAAAAAAATTATGAAGACCTTTTGCGACCATAATAAATTTGGGTGGTTCACTTGGTATGGAATGACCCATATTTATGCATATTATACACATACAAAGTGCATATCTAATACGTGAGGCAATTTTCTGAGCCTGGTGGATATCTCGTGCTATCGAATGAGAGAGAAAGAGAGAGATGTAACTATTTTCCTATTTCTCCTGCTTCATCTATATTCGTTGTTAAAAATGATTGCAAATTTACATTATCGAAAATTTTCCTTATAAGCTGATATATTAAATTTAATGCACGAGTGTATTAAAATTACGAATTTTTTATATTAAATCTCCAAATTTTCATAGGTTTTAGTAGAAATTACTATAATTTTACATCCCACCTGTATATAATATTTAATATACCAGTTTCTGTAAAAAAAACTTCATTTACCTGTAATGGAATATTGAACTAAAAATGTTCAACAGTAGTTCGGTTAATTCACGTGTGTACACAGTAAAAGCCATTCATTAATTCATAGAAAATGTATTTTAAATAATTTCTACTGCTTGATCTATATTCGCTGCTAAAAATGATTGCAAATATACATTATCGAAAAATTCCTTTATAAGCTGATATATTAAATTTAATGCACGAGTGTATTAAAATTACAAATTTTTTATATTAAATCTCCTAATTTTCATAGGTTTTAGTGGAAATTACCCTAATTTTACATCTCACCTGTATATAAAATTTAATATACCAGTTTCTGTAAAAAAAAACTTCATTTACCCGTAATGGAATATTGAACTGAAAATGTTCAACAGTAGTTCGGTTAATTCGCGTGTGTACACAGTAAAAGCCATTCATTAACTCATAGAGAATGTATTTTAAATAATTTTACAAACAAGGAACTACGCTTTATTATACATAATGAAAAAGTTAAAGTTCTCTCACATTTCTGTAATAATAACGAATCATTGTGTCGGAAGTCATAGGAAAATTGAACAGGTGCAATAATGTAATTTAATTGGACGTTGGCCATGTCGGCTAAAGTATCATGCTGATGAGCTTGCGATACACAGAGAGCAGTAGGCGAAAATTACATTTCAAAGTACAATCCTGCAGAGTTGAGAGCTTGTTCGTCCAGTTTTGACACTGAATGTTACTCGGTATACTGTCCACTGCTCTGTTATACGTGTTACGTCGTGAGTGTGCTCTCAGCTTGCACAACTCATTAGCATGCTGCTGTCACCTGACTCGACTTAACTCGCGTTCGTTCGACGACTCTTTTAGTAAGCATCTCAGTGCTAAATGAGTTTAAAAGTGGCTACGAGGCCGCTCGGCAGATGTATAGTTGCTGCTTTGGCTTATCGTTGGATTTAGTTGATCCACTACGTAGATCCGAATACTCTTACGATAAACAAAAAATAAGATAATTTAGATAAAACGGCATTGCATCTAGATATCTGTATAACCCGTTCCTGAATTTATTGGATTATATTCATCCGTATGCCTCATTCAGACTTTTACGTTTTCCCCTTTTTCCCGTTCACCGTTTCTTCGTAGAGAGCTCCTCTAGAATGTTGTTCGCAGCCACTCCTAATGCACTACTGCATCGCATTTGCACGAAGGCACAGGGAAACTGCGGAAAATCTGGCCGGTACAGACATCTTTATTTTTACTGAATTTCTAATGTATATTTAAAATTTTTGTTTTTTTTTTTCTAACTTGCCACATCGATAAAATTATAGATAAGAAATTAGAAATACAAATTGTAGATTATAAAAAATTCGTCGGCATTTTTTTAGAGGTGGTACAACGGCGGTTTGTGTTCTCTATTTAATTAACACGTAGAAAATCGAAACTTTCGTTTCGACGGATTATTATTATTTTTATACACGATGAATGGTGCTGTGTATAGTAGCATTTGAGGGGTTAAATGATTATCTTTAATTTCGTGCATCGTAGAACATTTTCGACCGCATAGTGTGCAAGATATTCAATTTTGTGTAAACCGATGTTTTTTTTTTTTTGTTAGTTTTCCAAAAAACGGTTCCCTAAGACAAAGTGGGATCTTCGTTGGTCGAAACAGTGTGAAAATTAGTATTATTTATTGATTAATGTACGGTTTCTCCAACCTTTTACATACCCTCTCTTACACACTTACAAACATATAATATAATCTTAGCTTATTATCACAAAACATCTTATTTTAAATGAAGAAAACATACCTGTAAAATTTCGTAAATACAAGCGTATATCCTATGTTTCTAAAAAAACTAAGTTTTAGTTATCACAATAGGTACTCTTCTCTTTTTTACTACTCCCTTTCAACGCTTTGGCTTCTGTCCCCTCTTTCTTTTTCCGCTCTCGTTCTTTCTATGGTGATTTTCTCGAAGGCATATGTGTGAAAATTAGTATAAAATCGGTCAAGGACACGTCAAAACTATCCTTCATACAATTTAGCCTTATTTTTATTATTATTATTTGACAATAAAATGCTTATTAAAATATCTAATAATTTTTTTTTACGATACACGTCCGCAAATCCAAATCAAATTAACACCTTAATATTGAATCTCGTAAGAATAAAATACCGTGTAGATTTTTGTAGAACGTGGCATAAAGATATTTCATTTTCTCCATTTGCAACAATTTGTTATAAATCAGGTGGAAGTGTGAATTCATCACGCTGCCTATTAAAAAAAATCACACGGTGTTGTTTTTTTACGAGATTCAATATTTTAGTATAAACCGGGAATTTCGGTCGTGTACAATAGACAAAAAAATGATTAGCCATTTCAATAAGCATTTTATTGTCAAATAATAGTAATAAACATAATAATCACGAATGATGCTATATTGTATAAATGATAATTTTGACATGGCCTTGACCGATTTTATACAAATTTTCACAGTATTCCTACCAAGGAAATGGCAGTTTGTTTTATGTAAACGTTTTTAGGAAAAGTAAAAAAAAAAAAACATCTGTTTACGCAAAATTTAATATCTAGGACACTATGCGGCCTAAAAGTTTTTACGATACACAGAATTTAAGGTACTTATTTCAGCTATCAATTGATACCACAGATTCCACCATTCATCGTGTTAAAAAATAATGGTATCCATCAAATGGAAAGATACAATTTTCTACGTGTTAATCAAATGGGAAATACAAAAGGTTGTTTACGTCACCTCGAAAAAAAATCGTACGAACCTTTTATTTAACGAGAGTCAATATTAGGGTCCAGACTATAGCTTTTTATATAAAGTGCAAAAAAAGCGTGCAAAAAAAAGTTTTTTTAAGGCCGTCTAATGAGATTACATTAGAAACCCATCACCCGGTCACCCATCGAAGTTACGGACGCAAGAAATGCTGCTTAATTCTCAATTCACATACCGAGCACGTGTTCACTGCTGTCGGTCGTTTCTGTATTTAATTCCGCTAAATTTCTAATTAATCACCAGTTGAATATCGATAGTTAGCAATTGTGTATCTGACTATCGATACTTAACAATGTTTTGAAATATATTTCTCATTATGCATTCAAGTGTATCATAACGATAAGCCACAACTTTCTTTACCGATAATAGTTTATCATTATCGTCCAAGTTCAATGCGTGCCCATCAATATGTAACTGCGTGAAACAAGTCTTTCCCTCTCACGAATCGATCGTCGTCAACATGCGGCGGATTCGACTAGATACTTGGAAGCATGACTCTACATTATACGCTCGGCTAGTCACTGCACTCACTGCACCTCGCTCGATCGATCGATCAGCCACGCTCATTTAATGCTCATACGCTATTTGCGTTCTTACGCGTGTTGCAACGCACCGCGCGATGCGGTCTAATCGATCACTATATTATAATGTTAAAAGTGAAAGGTGCAAAACAATTGATGCGCTAAATTTATCACACTATTCTGTACTATCTTTACAATGCCTTTTTTCTTTACTTATTTTTTTTTTTGCTTCACAGAGGAAGCTCTGTTTTCATGAAAAATTTTTTTTTTCGAAATTTTTATGTTAGGGCACTTAGAATTGTCCAAAACGTCCAGAAAAGTAACCTAGAAAAAATGGCCGTGGGCGTGTGTGTGTGGGTGTGTGTGTGTGTGTGTGTGTGTGTGTGTGTGTGTGTGTGTGTGTGTGTGTGTGTGTGTGTGTGCGTGTGTGCGTGTGTGTGTGTGTGCGTGTGTGTGTGTGTGTGTGTGCGTGCGTGTGTGCGTGTGTGCGTGTGTGCATGTGTGCGTGTGTGCGTGTGTGTGTGTGTGTGTGTGTGTGTGCGTGCGCGTGTGCGCGTGTGCGTGTGTGCGCGCGCGCGTGTGTGTGTGTGTGCGTGTGCGCGCGCGTGTGTGTGTGTGTGTGTGCGTGTGCGTGTGCGTGTGCGTGTGCGTGTGCGTGTGCGTGCGTGTGTGTGTGTGTGTGTGTGTGTGTGTGTGTGTGTGTGTGTGTGTGTGTGTGTGTGTGTGTGTGTACAACTCTGAAAATTCGAACGCCGATAACTCAAGAACGATTTTGTGTATCGCACTCAAATTTGGCACACTAGTTTAGCAGCAGACCGTCTTCAACTGTACCAATTTTCGACAAAATCTGTGCAAAAATTTCGATTTTATGCCGTTTTGAATTTTTTGAAAAAAGGACGTGGTCGCTCTAACTTTCGTAAAATTTAGTCTATTTTGCTAAATAGTTGGTTATAAGAGTAGGTGCACTCAATGCTGTTTGGTATTGAATTTGGCTCGAATCGGTAAAGTGGTTCAGATTTTATGGAATTTTGAATTTTTCAAAAAATTGACATTATCGCTCTATTGTAACTTTTGCAAAACTTCAAATAGCGAGCTCAAATTTTGTATATAAATGAAACAATATTCAGCCATTATATATGTATAATTTAGTGACAAACGGTGTGAAATTTGTGATTTTATGGAATGTTGAATTATTTTTAATAATATACGTTATCACATTTACTTGCGAAAACGCTCTAATAATAACGAAATAACGGAATAACGAAATAGAAAAAGCGAATTCACAACATGTTTATTTATCTAATTTAAAAAGGATGCAAAGTAGAACCTTGCACATTGCTTCCTCATTATTTTGCGCTTTTTACAAAGCTTCCTCTATGAGGAAGCCAAAGTTGAATAACATACTTTTTTGCTTCTTCAGAGAGGAAGCTTTGTAAAAAGCGAAAAATAATGAGGAAGCAATGTGTTTTTATTTTCTTTTGCAATTTATCATTGTACTTTATAATATTTTTATTCGTTTGTTAATTACGGTGGCTCTTCATCTGACCTAAATAAAAATCCAATAAAAATAACACATTTTAAAAATGCGACATTCGTTGTAATCTCATATGTCATACTTTGATGTAGAATTTATCAATGAATATTGTTACAATGAAAATTGTCGATAAATGGATTGGGAAAGGATACAACGATTATCGTTAACTCATTCATCGTTCGTCGAAGCGATTCTCGTGCAGAGCCAGTTCAACTCCAGTAAATTTCTCGCATGTTCTACTTATAGTATTACACTGGTATTTCAACTTGTGGTATTGGGTCAGACAGAACGTAACTTGCCACACATCGATACATGTAGACTATATATGCACGTTGCCAATAACTGTTTTACTTATAATTACTATTAAAAAAAACTAAGTCGTTCAGTAGAAATGCTGAAAAAAGTGTGGGACATACATATAAGGATTAGTGAGGCAATCCGATCGCACATGGCAAATACACTTACTTGAAAATAAGTCAATTTTTTTCATTAACAAATCATCGCAATATTTACCGTTTCATTGAGATATAAACTCCAATCATGCAATTAATATAAACTCATTCGTCAATAACGTATCATTATCCGACTTGTCTTATGGATAATTTCACGATAAACTAAGAAATAACAAAAACAAATGAGAACGAAATTTTTTTTCTTTTCGCGTGCAACGCACTGATCATATTTTATGGCAGCGTCTTAAAAATGTGTAAAAAGAACCAATTTGATGATAAATATTAGGCATTATTTTTCATTATTATTAATATTACTTGGTATTATTATCAAAAATCCTGAAATGCTAATCCGATAAAAATGTCGGTTGGAAAAGTGCGTAGATCGTGTAGATGCAGAACAATTATTAATTGCAATTATTTCAAAGGGGCTTCATTTAACGATGATCAAATAAATAATTAAATTTATTTTAATTTAGGCTAATTTCACAGTAATTCATGAAAAAAATTAATGTGATAGATTGCTAAATATATTAAGTTTTATTACAAAAATAATGACTCGTGCCATAATTTAATTGCTGGTCACATTATTTATTGTTACAGTAATTATAAAAACATTGTTTTCCTCTTAGGGAAACATGTGTATAGTAGAATTAACCATACATTTTGCTGGGTGTATCTGCTAAGAGAGAAGCATAAAAAAAACGCCTAGTATATTTATTTTTTTTTTTTACCAACTTTATGGGTGGTGCACTTGTCTTTACCTTCCATAGGCGAAAACCCTACGCGTCTTTTTCTTTTTTATCTCCCACACTATGCATCGCAATACGACAGTTACGCTACCAAGACAAGCATTACATAACTTTCCGCACACAGAACGTAAACCGCGTATAAGGAAGTCAAGGATGTTTGAAAGTACAAATATCCAATGTGTCCAGCTAGCGCTCGTAGTACACGACATTTCTCGCGGAATTCTTGGTGACTTTGTATGTGTGTGTGTCTTCATACATTTTGCGTCGATCTAGATATTCTATTTTCCACATTTTCCTCTTAAAGGGGCGTTTCAAAATGTTACCGACAGAAATTACCAATACAATTTTTTAATCACTCTTAAAAGTTCCTTTTCAAAAACGTCGACAAACAAAAAATAATTTTGGTACGAATTCTACACTCCACTTGTTTAAATTTAAAAAAAAATACACTATGTTAAACAGATTGTGTAAAAAATTAATTGGAAGTTTTTTTTATTCTTTTTTTATTTATTAGATATATATATTTATATATTTAAAAATGGAGCGAAATACCTATTTCGTTCTTCAAATTACAATATTGTGCAGTTATTAAGCAGCTTTAAAAATATTTCTAATATTTTTCCTGCGCAAAAAAAAGGATAAAAAAAATAATTTTACAAAAATTAAAAAACTTCCAACTAAAAAAAGAGTTTAATTAATAAAGAAATTGGGTAAATGAAAAATGGTTTAAATAAGAATCATTCGCATATTATAGTCGGGAGATTAATTCATCAAGGGTGTTAAGTATGAAAGTACTATAAAAGGAATATAATTCAAGTATAATGTCAGTATAATTTGAGTATTATTTAATACGACACAAGAATACGGGTTATTTATTATTTAAAACCACGATACCGGGTCTGAAGTTTTTTTACCACGTGTATAACTGTGAAGACGCGATTTAATTGCACGTTTCATTCATTGGAATTTCCAAAGTCTTTGACAAACGCCCGTCTCATTTTTCCTAACGCCCATTTTGCGCACGGCCTACGTGCCGTATCGCAATCATCGGCCAATGAAAGGAGCCAGCTTTCCCAGCAGTGAGTAAAACACGATTGTGCGCTTATACAGCCTCTCGTAAAATCTGCAGGATTGCGCGTCTTGACAATGGAAAATCAGAGCCTCACCATTTACCAATGAGTGCAAACTTATCGCGTAAAACCAACTCTCTCGGCTACTCTCCTGTTTCCTGGTTTTCTTCATGTGCCAGTGAAAAGACATTAATCGTAGAGCAATTTTCTCTACTTCTCTAAACGACGATTCTCTAATTAAAGCCGAATTTTTTTTTTCATCAAGAAACGCCAATAACTATAATATTATTTGATATTTATTTAACTAAATGTGCAATGATTGCACTACAATCGAAATTTTTACATATTTTTTGTCTCCTCATAAATATCAGATTATCGTTTATTTTCACTGGTTCAATACTCGATTTGCGGATATCGACCCCGGAAAAAGTGCTCTAACACTTGTGCTCCGAAAGGCGTAATCCGCGAATACGGTTTCCTCCGATCTCTACTTTCTTATCAACTAACTTAAACCTAATGACGCACAGCGCCTTCAAACTTTGCAAAAATAAACATATTCCGATAAACTTTATAGTCATTCTGGCGCGCAGCGCCATAACAACTTATTCATGACTATTCATAATCACCAAATGTAACACATTTATGCCCTGCTTGCTCTATATACATTCTATTTCTTGCCAATTGTTCATTATAAATGTTTTGACGCATTTCCCAAAACAGCCTCTATTCCTCTTCAGTTTTGTTACTACTGGAAGTTCATTATACAGACGCGCTCCAACACAATCCCAAATACGAGAAATTGAGAAAACAATACTAAACGAATGAGAGCGTCCCCAAGTGAAAATATTATATGAAGATTATATATAGATATTTATATAAAAGCTATATGCGAAAATGGACATATAGAATATTGATATATTTTGTATAGTCCATATGAATTTAAAGAATTAATTTTTAAAGAACTATATAGAATCAAATATATTCTATATAGTTCTTTAAAAATTAATTACACAAGTTCTTATATACTATACAAAATATGTAAATATTCTATATGTCCATTTTCGCATATAGCTTCTATATAAATATTTATATATAATCTTCATATAATATTTTCACTTGGGTCAGCCTTGAGGAAAATTAAACTTCTTTTTTGGATCGTAACGATTTGTACAGCCTAAAAATATTATTCTACTGTTTATCGAATTGCTTCAAATTGAGAGCATCTCTATTGAATTACTTTTTTTCCACCAACAAAAGTCAATAATTATAATATTATTGAGAAAATAATACTGAAATGAATTAGATATTAATTTATTATATTACGCCAATAACTGTATTATTGAGGAAACAATATTAAAAGAATTAGAAATTATTATATTATATTATTAATTATATATACTGTCGGTGAAAAACCAGAAAAATCACTCTTTTATGAAACTCTTGCACATCGAAGCAATATTTTCTTGTTTCTTTATTTTCTCTTGCTCATAAAATAGTACGAACAAGAAAAGACATTAATTTTAGAGCACTTTCCTCTACTTCACTAAACGACGATTCTCTAATTACAGCCGAATTTTTTTTCACCAAGAAACGCCAATAACTAATATTATTGAGAAAACAATATTAAAAGGATTAGAAATTGTTATATTATATTATTAATTATATATACTGTCGGTGAAAAACCAGAAAAATCACTCTTTTATGAAACTCTTGCACATCGAAGCAATATTTTCTTGTTTCTTTATTTTCTCTTGCCCATAAAATAGTACGAACAAGAAAAGACATTAATTTTAGAGCACTTTCCTCTACTTCACTAAACGACGATTCTCTAATTACAGCCGAATTTTTTTTCACCAAGAAACGCCAATAACTAATATTATTGAGAAAACAATATTAAAAGGATTAGAAATTGTTATATTATATTATTAATTATATATACTGTCGGTGAAAAACCAGAAAAATCACTCTTTTATGAAACTCTTGCACATCGAAGCAATATTTTCTTGTTTCTTTATTTTCTCTTGCCCATAAAATAGTACGAACAAGAATAAAACCAACTCTCTTAGCTACTGTCCGGTTTCCTGGTTTTCTTCGTGTGCCAGTGAAAAAACATTAATTGTAGAGCAATTTTTCTCTCCTTCTCTAAACGACGATTCTCTAATTACAGCCGAATTTTTTTTCACCAAGAAACGCCAATAACTATAATATTATTGAGAAAACAATACTAAAATGAATGAGAGCGTCAGCCTTGAGGAAAATTTAATTTCTTTTTTGGATCTTAACGATTTGTACAGCCTACAAATATTATTCTACTGTTTATCGAATTGCTTCAAATTGAGAGCATCTCTGTTGAATTACTGAACCGAAATTGCAACCAGGCGAGTGTACGATGTAATCTTGTGCTAGTCGTGCCTTATGTATTATTTTATATTACTTTCAGTCATTTATGTAACAATGGAACCCTCTGCATTATGAATCTTTGTATTCTTCTGTATGCATAATAAATCTATCTATCTATCTATCTATCTACTAAAATGAATTATATATTATTTTATTACATTAGGCCAATAACTGTATTATTGAGAAAACAATATTAAAAGAATTAGAAATTGTTATATTATATTATTAATTATATATTCTGTCGGTGAAAAACCAGAAAAATCACTTTTTTTTCTTCATGTGCCAGTGAAAAAACATTAATTGTAGAGCACTTTTCTCTACTTTTCTAAACGACGATTCTCTAATTACAGCCGAATTTTTTTTTTCACCAAGAAACGCTAATAATTATAATATTATTGAGAAAACAATACTAAAATGAATTATATATTATTTTATTATATTACGCCAATAACTGTATTATTGAGAAAACAATATTAAAAGAATTAGAAATTGTTATATTATATTATTAATTATATATACTGTCGGTGAAAAACCAGAAAAATCACTCTTTTATGAAACTCTTGCACATCGAAACAATATTTTCTTGTTTCTTTATTTTCTCTTTCGTGAAAAGACATAAATTGTAGAGCAATTTTTCTCTCCTTCTCTAAACGACGATTCTTTAATTTCAGCCGAATTTTTTTTTACCAAGAAACGCCAATAACTATAATATTATTGAGAAAACAATATTAAAAGAATTAGAAATTGTTATATTATATTATTAATTATATATACTGTCGGTGAAAAACCAGAAAAATCACTCTTTTATGAAAGTCTTGCACATCGAAACAATATTTTCTTGTTTCTTTATTTTCTCGTACCCATAAAATAGTACGAACAAGAAGAAAGTTACCATAAACTTTACGACGGCGCATAAAAAGTTGAGTTCAATGCCTGATATCTTTGGCCGAGTTTGAGGCTTACTTTTCAGAACCTTTTTGGCGTAACTTCAACCGTCGTTAATGCACACGGCCCGTCTCTCTGGTGAGCTACGCTCCAATTTAAAAAATACTGAATTTAAAGAACCGAACTGAAGTAGGGAAATCTTTTGGAAAACTGGTCTTTGTAAATAAAATTAAAAAAAAAAAACAATCTGAATTCCAGAATTTAATTATTTTATTACTTGTATCTTGAGGCCATCGAAAACTAATAAAGATGTATAGAATAAACACTATTAAAATATTTTAAGTAAAATTACTACACAGTACAATTTTACAATTTTACATTTCTGCTAAATTCGATACAAAATTATCTATTTATATTAATTATAGTATTAATTGATGCAAATTCTAATTATCTAATTATATTAATTATAGTATTAATTGATGCACAGTATACAAAAATTGATATACAGTCTACTAAATTTGTTACAAGAGTTTTTTTTTAAATACAAATTAACATTAATTTTTTTGTCTATTAAATTGAATTTCCTACACGGGTTCAGTTAAAAATGCAGTATATCAAAATACTATGACTGTTAAAAATATTTTAAAAAAATGAATATAAGTATTGGAAGTTCTTTAGCAGATACGGTATATTAAATTTCATTTATCATACAAATCTGTTATAAAATTCCAATAACTATGAAGGTTTAGTATATTAATTTTGCAACAATTTTTTTTTTGTATATTAATTAATATTTGTGTATTAAATATAATATACGCGCGTATCCGCAAAAAATCTTTCAATACTTTATATTAATTTTCTAACAAACATTTTTTACAGTGTTAAATTGTAAAGTTAATTATTATTTTATTTAAAGTTATTATAAAGAATGTTTGGTCGAAGAAAAAGTGTGCTAACTTTAATTGGATATGCGTATGTGGTTTCCAGTTGACGTGCGTACGTAGCGGTAGCTTTTCTGCAAAAGGAATCGAGTTGGTTAGTCTCGAAAGGATGAGGGAAGCGAGAGGCAGGACGTTGAGAACGGCGGCAGTGTGTCAGTGGAACGTGCGCGGCTATAGAACAAGTTCTCTCGACTGACTGTCGGAAAAGCAAACGGCGGTGAACTCGGAGCTCTCAGCGGCACACAGCTTCCTTCTCTTCACTCGACTCGCTGCCTGTGTATATTCAATCTCGTTCGTTGGCCTTCGCTGTGCGATTCGAGCCGCTTCAACCGCGGTAAATAACGCGCGGTATGAACACGTTTATATAGCAACAACAATCGATGGAACTGCTGGAGCCTTTAGTATCGTGTACCGAGATCTCGCTCAATTGTTTCAATTGTATTGTTCTTACTATGCACAGAGTATTTGCCTTATATTATCTCGTCTTCTGACTCTACTCCAATCAACTTGTACCTTCCTAGTGAGTTATTATTATTCATATTCAATATGAGACCGTCTCATTTCTAGCATCGCGTTATAGTAGACAATTCATTCATTTATGTTATTCTTTATACACAATCGGGTATTGGAAAAGTTTCATTATAAATGGTTCAACAATTAATTTTTTTTTTTCAAATTCATCTAAAATCACGAGTTATTTTTAATAGTCAATAAATAGCGCTAGAAAATTCAATTTTTTAGCACCAAATAGCTTAGCTTAAAAAAATAATATAAAAATTGAAATAAATTCATTTATCAAGAGGCGCTGGCATCTCGATGCCAAGTAATAAAAGAAAAATAATCTTACACTTTATACAATTGGATATTGGAAAAGCTTCATTATAAATGGTTTAACAATTAATGGTTTTTTTTTTTTTTTCATATTCATCTAAAGTCACGATTTATTTTGAGTAATCAATAAATATCCCTAGAAAATTCAATTTTTGAGAACCAAATAGCTTAGCTCAAAAAATAATATAAAAATTGAAATAAATTCATTTATTAAGAGATGCTGGCATCTCGATGCCAAGTAATAAAAGAAAATTAATCTTACACGTTATACAATTGGATATTGGAAAAGCTTCATTATAAATGATTCAACAATTAATTTTGTTTTTTTTTTTTTCATATTCATCTAAAGTCACGATTTATTTTGAGTAATCAATAAATTTCCCTAGAAAATTCAATTTTTGAGAACCAAATAGCTTAGCTCAAAAAATAATATAAAAATTGAAATAAATTCATTTATTAAGAGATGCTGGCATCTCGATGCCAAGTAATAAAAGAAAATTAATCTTACACTTTATACAATTGGATATTTGAAAAGCTTCATTATAAATAATTCAACAATTAATTTTTTTTTCTAATTCATCTAAAATCACGAGTTATTTTAATATTCAATAAATATCCCTAGAAAATTCAATTTTTGAGCACCAAGTAGCTTGACTTAAAAAAATAATATAAAAATTGAAATAAATCCACTTATCAAGAGACGCTAGCATCTCGAGGCCAAGTAATAAAAGAAAATTAATCTTACACTTTATACAATTGGATATTGGAAAAGCTTCATTATAAATGGTTTAACAATTAATTGTTTTTTTTTTTTCATATTCATCTAAAGTCACGATTTATTTTGAGTAATCAATAAATATCCCTAGAAAATTCAATTTTTGAGAACCAAATAGCTTAGCTCAAAAAATAATATAAAAATTGAAATAAATTCATTTATCACGAGATGCTGGCATCTCGAGGCCAAGTAATAAAAGAAAATTAATCTTACACTTTATACAATTGGATATTGAAAAGCTTCATTATAAATAGTTCAACAATTAATTTTTTTTTTTTTTCAAATTCATCTAAAGTCATGATTTATTTTTTGTAGTCAATAAATATCCCTAGAAAATTCGATTTTTGACCACCAAATAGCTTAGCTTAAAAAATAATATAAAAATTGAAATAAATTCACTTATCAAGAGGCGCTGGCATCTCGATGCCAAGCAATAAAAGAAAATTAATCTTACGCTTTATACAATTGGATATTGGAAAAGCTTCATTATAAATGGTTCAACAATTAATTGTTTTTTTTTTTTTTTTCAAATTCATCTCAAATCACGAGTTATTTTTAATAGTCAATAAATAGCCCTCGAAAATTCAATTTTTGAGCACCAAATAGCTTAGCTTAAAAAATAATATAAAAATTGAAATAAATTCACCTATCAAGAGATGCTGGCATCTTGATGCCAAGTAATAAAAGAAAAATAATCTTACGCTTTATACAATTGGATATTGGAAAAGCTTCATTATAAATGGTTTAACAATTAATTGTTTTTTTTTTTTCATATTCATCTAAAGTCACGATTTATTTTGAGTAATCAATAAATATCCCTAGAAAATTCAATTTTTGAGAACCAAATAGCTTAGCTTAAAAAATAATATAAAAATTGAAATAAATTCACCTATCAAGAGATGCTGGCATCTTGATGCCAAGTAATAAAACAAAAATAATCTTACACTTTATACAATTGAATATTGGAAAAGCTTTATTATAAATGGTTCAACAATTAATTTTTTTTTTTTTTCAAATTCATCTAAAGTCACGATTTATTTTTTGTAGTCAATAAATATCCCTAGAAAATTCAATTTTTGAGAACCAAATAGCTTAGCTCAAAAAATAATATAAAAATTGAAATAAATTCATTTATCAAGAGACGCTGGCATCTCGATGCCAAGTAATAAAAGAAAATTAATCTTACACGTTATACAATTGGATATTGGAAAAGCTTCATTATAAATGGTTCAACAATTAATTGTTTTTTTATATTCATCTAAAGTCACAATTTATTTTTTGTAGTCAATAAATATCCCTAGAAAATTCGATTTTTGACCACCAAATAGCTTAGCTCAAAAAATAATATAAAAATTGAAATAAATTCACTTATCAAGAGACGCTGGCATCTCGATGCCAAGTAATAAAAGAAAATTAATCTTACACGTTATACAATTAGATATTTGAAAAGCTTCATTATAAATGATTCAACAATTAATTTTTTTTTCTAATTCATCTAAAATCACGAGTTGTTTTAATAGTCAATAAATATCCCTAGAAAATTCAATTTTTGAGCACCAAGTAGCTTGACTTAAAAAAATAATATAAAAATTGAAATAAATCCACTTATCAAGAGACGCTAGCATCTCGAGGCCAAGTAATAAAAGAAAATTAATCTTACACTTTATACAATTGGATATTGGAAAAGCTTCATTATAAATGGTTCAACAAATTTTTTTTTTTTCTTTCAAATTCATCTAAAGTCACGATTTATTTTGAGTAATCAATAAATATCCCTAGAAAATTCAATTTTTGAGAACCAAATAGCTTAGCTCAAAAAATAATATAAAAATTGAAATAAATTCATTTATTAAGAGATGCTGGCATCTCGATGCCAAGTAATAAAAGAAAATTAATCTTACACTTTATACAATTGGATATTGGAAAAGCTTCATTATAAATGGTTCAAGAATTTATTGTTTTTCCAAATCCATCTAAAGTTACGAGTTATTTTGTAATAGTCAATAAATATCCCTAGCAAATTGTATTTTAGAGCACCAAGTAGGTTTGCTTAAATAAATAATATTAAAATTGAAACAAAAAATTTCCTAAAAGACCTGATTTCTTATATATCGACTTTTTTACTCACTGGTAGATCATTTTTTTCTATCTATCAATTGTTCAATTACAAATGAGCCTTTCGTATCTGATGGTACAATTCATTAGAGTAGATTTTTAAAAAAACCATATCGTTGCCTCGTAGCACTATTGATTTAATCGGATAATGTGTAACACGATCCTCCTTAATTGAGTAACCGCCCTCCAACTTTCACGCCCGACGTACGGCCGCGGCACGCAACCCGTACTATGCATAGCATACCGTTTATATTAACTCGTAAGCTTAGCGTGGAGGATGCGGTAAGCAGGCAAATCGCGGGTTATACAGGGTCAATGTTAAATCGAGTCGAGAAACGGCGGGGAATATAGTGTAGCACTAATGCGCTCGTTTCTGAGACTAGCCAGCCGGGGAAAATGAATTGGCAACCGAAATACACGGTGTGACCGTCAAAGTGCCATTAGCATTTGACCTGTGAGCGAGTCGTGAACCGCTAAAGAATCAAACTTTCAAATCATTTACTTAAAATATTGCTAAAAGTTTCTATACGCTTGTCTTTTACATTTATAAAATGCTTTTGTCCTACATGGTTCTGAAGAGTTGCCAAGTATAACACGATATAACTTGACTCACTGCTTTAGTTAATCGAAATCATAAGTATTTGACCTGTGAGCGAATCGCGAAGCGCCAAAGAATCAAACTTTCAAATAATTTACTTAAAATATTGCTAAAATTTGCTGACCGCTTGTCTTTTTCATTTATAAAATGCTTTTGTCCCACTGAAAAAAAGTAGTTGGAGAAACCAATAAATGGGTTCCGACAACCACTCGAAGGAGTCGATATAGCGTCAACTACTCAATGGGTTATGAGAACTACTCGTTGGTTGTAGAAACTACTCGTTGGTTATGGAAACTACTCGTTGGATATGGAAACTACTCGTTGGTTATGGAAACTACTCGTTGCTTATGGAAACTACTCGTTGGTTATAGAAACTACTCGTTGGTTATAGAAACTACTCGTTGGTTATAGAAACTACTCGTTGGTTATGGAAACTACTCGTTGATTATAGAAACTACTCGTTCATTATAGAAACTACTCGTTGGTTATAGAAACTACTCGTTGGTTATAGAAACTACTCGTTGGTTATAGAAACTACTCGTTGGTTATAGAAACTACTCGTTGTTTATAGAAACTACCCGTTGATTATAGAAACTACTCGTTGATTATAGAAACTACTCGTTGATTATAGAAACTAGTCGTTGATTATAGAAACTACTCGTTGATTATAGAAACTACTCGTTGGTTACAGAAACTACTCGTTGGTTATAGAAACTACTCGTTGGTTATAGAAACTACTCGTTGATTATAGAAACTACTCGTTGGTTATAGAAACTACTCGTTGGTTACAGAAACTACTCGTTGGTCTTAGAAACTACTCGTTGGTTATAGAAACTACTCGTTGGTTATAGAAACTACTAGTTGGTTATAGAAACTACTCGTTGGTTATAGAAACTACTCGTTGGTTATAGAAACTACTCGTTGGTTATAGAAACTACTAGTTGGTTATAGAAACTACTCGTTGCTTATAGAAACTACTCGTTGGTTGTGGAAACTACTCGTTGGTTATAGGAACTACTCGTTGATTATAGAAACTACTCGTTGATTATAGAAACTACTCGTTGATTATAGAAAATACTCGTTGATCATAGAAAGTACTCGTTGGATATAGAACTGCTCGTTGATTATAGAAACTACTCGTTGTTTATAGAAACTACTCGTTGGTTATAGAAACTACTCGTTGATTATGGAAACTACTCGTTGGTTATGGAATCTACGCGTTGGTTATGGAAACTACTTGTTGGTTATAGAAACTACTCGTTGATTATAGAAACTACTCGTTGATTATAGAAACTACTCGTTGATTATAGAAACTACTCGTTGGTTACAGACACTACTCGTTGGTTATAGAAACTACTTGTTGATTATAAAAACTACTCGTTGGTTATAAAAACTACTCGTTGTTTATAGAAACTACCCGTTGATTATAGAAACTACTCGTTGATTATAAAAACTACTCGTTGGTTATAGAAACTCCTCGTTGATTATTGAAATTACTTGTTGTTTATAGAAACTACTCGTTGATTACAGAAACTACTCGTTGTTTATAGAAACTACCCGTTGATTATAGAAACTACTCATTGTTTGCGCCATCTAAAGGCTGTTGGTAAAAACAGCACCGCGATTGGTTGCAGGAACCAACTAATTGGTCTTACGTAATATTTTTCCAAACCAATCGCGAATACGTCAGTTCACAGATCGAGTTAATTGCTACAACTAATTTACAGTACAGCATATGCTGGAGATGATTTTCCCAACTACCTTTTTTCTTTCAATGCCTTCATGGTTGTGAAAAATTGCCACCTCGATATAACTTGACTAGCAGTTAATCGAAACAACAGTTACGCTATAACATTTACACGCGTTGGTGCTACCGTCGAAGGAAGAAACTCAAATTGCAGCAACACACTCGTCGTGCCTGGTCATTGGCCCCAACGAGCAAGCGTATATTCAAGTGTCGTCGTTTTGTCCTCGACTCGCGTTTACGCAAACGTAATTTCCCGCCTACGACGCACTGCCACTATTTCGACCGTACACTCTAATGCGGTGCACACGCATTTACGCGAGGAGGTAGCAAGTGTTTGAACGCCAGTGCAGCCAAGAAAGCCTCGAGACATCGTATTGCTGCTGCTGTGGTGCTGGCGGAATACAATAGAAATAACGTAACGCCCCCGCGTGCCGTTTGACTTTCCGTTTCATTTGCCTTACAACTCACGGGGAGAGATTGCATCAACTGGATGCGTAGGTTTACCCGCCAATTAACGTTAATATAATAATATTAAACGAGATCAACTGGTAGAAGAAATACGTTAAAGTGCCTATATTAATTTAAGGCCCTAATATTTTTTGTCTTGCTGGAAATTATAATTAAAATGGCTATATCCTATTGCTTTTAGTTGTCTTCTAATTAATTAGGTACAGGATTTTGTCTTGGTAGTGATGTGGTTAAAATGTTATCGGTAATTTAGTTTAGATAATTAATATGAATAATTTCAGAAAAAATATGAAAATATGGTATTGATGTGGGCAAAATATTATCGTTAATTTTGTTATGATTAATTAGGTACAGGATTTTGACTTAGTATTGATGTGGCTAAAATGTTATCGGTAATTTAGTTTAGATAATTAATATGAATAATTTCAGAAAAAATATGAAAATATGGTATTGATGTGGGTAAAATATTATCGTTAATTTTGGGTAGATTGTTAATATGAATAAGTTTAGGAAAAAATATGGAAAATAACGGTCCGACTGTATTTGGCCACTCGAGATTTCAATCATTTATGTGCACTCAACAGCATGAACAAAAAAAAACATTGGCACGTGGCGCCTGCGGTTTTGTCAGCTATCTCGACGCTTGATCAATGGAGGTTGCACTTCAAGTGCACCGGAGATAGATACTACGATGATGCGGGTGGCGGTATGGGAGTGACAGCAGCTGGTGAAAGCCGCGAGTCAGTTGATCCCTCACGAGGGGAAATTTGTCTCTCACTCTTTCACTTGCTCGTTATTCCTCCGGTTCAAAACTTGCAACACGTAAATCAGATCGAAGGATGGACCCAAGTATACCAAAGTATTTTACGTAAAAATAATTGTGTCAAATTATGATCATAAATTGGCATTTCTCAAAAAGTGCCAATTTTGTGACGCGTTAAGACGAAAATTTTTAGAAAAGTTCAAAGCCTATTTGAGATCGATTTTGTACTGTTTTCTCACTAATTTTACCGCAATTATTGCGCGGAAATTCAATTGTACATTTGAAAGATCATAATCAAATTACAATTTGATATCAGTAAACGTGATATCAAATCGATCTCAAAATCGCTTAGTAATTTTCGAAGATATTTCGTCTTACACCGAGAGAAAAATATAGTACTCATTCCCATATTCGTATAGTAATCGGAATCCAAATCAGAAACGTGGCATTTTTTTCCAGACACATACAAAGATTTACTAGGCGTCGTCCGCTGTACTATTAACGCTAAATAAGTTAGCGGGTGACGCCAAGTAAATCTTTGTATGTATCTGGAAAAAAATGCCATATTTCCACTTTGGATTCCGATTACTATACGAATATGGGAATGAGTACTATATTCCTTCTCTCGGTGTAACGGATCTCAAAAATGGCACTTTTTTACGCATGTCAATTTGAGATTTCAAATTGATATAATTATTTCTACGCAGGTTTATTCTACTTTACGTCTCGTTGCGCGACCTGAGAAGATAAGACCAAAAACAAAACACATGAATTTACTGGAAAAGCTTCACTAGAGCGGTTTAAAAAAAAATTGTGATTTTCTGATATCGATTTGCTCATTCATATTTGGATAACCTGTTGTTAAAAAAATCTGCTCATCAAATCGGAGACCTGCACGTAAAAATTTGATACTGCCTCGTTAATGTTGAAAATGATGAAAAAATTACATTGCTGCCTCTTTTTATGTATTTTCGAAAAGTTCATCGAGCTATTTGTTCATCTTAATGAATCATGAAATTGTGTGAAAGCGGAAAGCTGCCGGAGTATATTTAACACCGCTACATCGATGTCGAAATTTTTAAAATCGTAGAATCAATTTCAATTTATAGCTAATACATTGTTGCTCCTTACGTCTTTCATTATTTTTGCATTCAGAAAACGTCTCGTGAAAACGGAGATTTATCGGATAACATTATGATGAGAGACGTTTCGAATTTAAAAAAAAAAAGTGTAAAATCTTATTTTTTCACCGCTTTCAATATTGACGCGGCAGTATCAAATAATGACGTACAGACATTCGATTTCGCAAGCAGGTTGTTTTAAACTGGGTATCCAAATATGAATGAGCGAATCGATATCAGAAAATCACGATTTTTTGAACCGCAATACGCTTCACTCGTTGCAATAACGAAGTATCGCAATAAATATATGCCAGTGATGAAGGAATCGAGAGAAGAAGAGACGAATGTATGTAAATAGATCCGATGACTCAACAGAGATCAGCTGGCGCGCGTCGTCGTTAAGAGAGAAAGAGAAAGAGAGATGACGACGACGATGATGACGACGGGAGTAGTGGACACAGAGCAGCCTGTGTCATGTCACTGGATCATCTTCTTTCGCACGACTGACCCACTAATACTATTACGTGTGCCTCGCTCGGCACTGAACGTAGCTAGTCTAGCCACTATAGCAATAGTCCATTCAACTTATCGTCTAGGTTGGCTATAGTTGATTTAAGTTGCTCGTGCCGAGATTTATACCAAAGCCGCGCAACAGATACGCTGTGCTGTCTTAATACATTTTATTCCCAGGATAACAACATGTTGTGGCCTTAACCCGTCAGGTGTTTTATTTACCGTGACCCAACATAAATTGGAGTGACTTGAGTGTGGGAATAGTCCGAAAGTTCCGACATTTCAAAAATTTGTTGTTACCTAACACGAGATTAAATTAAGTGACTTGGAAGAATCTAGATGAATCCGACTGCGTGAGATAGAATCGTCTGTCATTAATAGACTAAAATTGATTGATCCTTGCACATTATTTCCTTATTATCTTTTGCTTTTTACAAAGCTGGCTCTACACCGAGAGAAAAAGTTTCATTGATTCACGGAAATCTTAGCCAATGAAATGAAATACTTGAATTTCAATACTATCTTTTCTTTGAATGATCTCAAAAGCAATGAAAAGTAGTGACATTGATTCGAAGAAACATTTCTTTAAACCAATGAAACTTTCTCATTGATTATAAAGATATCGTCTTTGATTCAATGAAACCTTCTTCTTACCAGCTCAACATTTCGAAACCTATTTTTTCCTGAAGTACGCGGCAAATAAAGCTCAAATTTTGTGAGTATGTAAGGAAGTACGGCAGAAATAGGCTAAGCTTCTGGTTCCTTGAAATTCGAAGCCGTTCGTTCGGGAGAACCGGAAAACAAAAAAGTAAGGTTAGGTGCGAGAGAGAGATCAATGAAAACGTTTCTTTGAACCAATGAAAACGTCTCTTTAAAACAATGAGACTGTTCCTTTATTATATGCTCACTAAGTAAATCTTTATTTACAGGCAATGAAATGTTCTCTCTGAAATTTAAATGCACTATTTCATTGAAATCAAAGAAATATTTCGTTGAAATCAATGAAAACAATATCAATCCACCAATCCATTTCTTTGGTCTCAATGAAATCTTTTCTCTCGGTGTATAAAGAAGTATGTTAATCGATTATGACTTCTTCAGTACCTTCTGTAGATATCTTAACCGGTTGACATTATTTGCCACACTCAGAGAAGAATTTGTTAACAGTTAAAAAATCAAGTGTTAAAATATGGCGAAATGAGCCATTGAGTTATTCTTATTGAATGTCAGTTGAGCTAAATAACATTGAATTGCACCAAATGAAGCTCGCTGACATTTGTTAATAGTTAGCAAATCTTATTTGGCTCAACATACATTTAGTACCAACAACTAAATAGTTCGCTTCGCTATATTTAACACTTGATTTGTTAACTGTTAACAAATTCTTCTCTCAGTGCAACAGCTTATTCTACTTTTGATCGTAACGACGAATTTTTGTACCTTCCAAGCGATTTTGCAACCCTTGAAGTTCTTTTGTGGACTTTCAGTCTTACTGCGTTACTCTTCAAAGTTGCGTTCACGTAACTTTTATGTTACATTGCAGATACACCACTGTTGATGATACGGTACCCTCCTAGATGTTCTGCAACATACTATCAATATTAAGAAAACGTAATGGTCATGTAATAACCGTTACGTAACATATTTATGTTACTTGTTACATTGCAGTTATATTATGCAACGTATGGGTAACATAACTGAGATGTAACGGTTATGTAACACGTGTTATATAATATGGTAACGTTGCTGAATGGAAAATGAAAGGTACATGTAGCTTATATGTAAATTACATGCAACGTTGCTTGTTACTTTCGGTTACATTGCTGTAACGTTACTGTAACGTTACTGTAACGTTACTGGAACGTTACTGTAAGATTATTGTAAGATTACTGTAAGATTATTGTAAGATTACTGTAAGATTACTGTAAGATTACTGTAAGATTACTGTAAGATTACTGTAAGATTACTGTAAGTTTACTGTAAGATTATTGTAAGATTACTGTAAGATTACTGCAATATTAATGTAACGTTATGTAAAATTACTGGAACATTACCGTAAGTTTACTGTCATATTGCTGTAACATTACTGTAACATAAGTGTAATATTGCTGTAACATTACTGTAACATGAGTGTAATATTGCTGTAACATTACTGTAACATAACTATAACATTACTGTAGCATTACTGTAACATTACTGTTTTTTCTGCTATGTCTACTACGGTTAATTTAAACGACGGAAATCAGAGTAGTGGCATAGTGTGGGTACATTTTTTTTGTTTAGCCGAATGAATCTATTGACTAAATCTCATCTGGCGTTAGATAAACGTTATTCATCGGGGCGAGTAGTATACCTCAGTAAATCCGAGAATATCGAGTTTGTTTGACAAAGCTGTAGAGAGCGAGACTATTAACCGTGTTACGTAACTCAAATGTAAGCATAGAGAGTTCTCGATCTCTTTGAGTCGAAAACAGAATGAAGCTCATCGTTGCCCATTGTCAATAGTGCATGAATATCGGAGAAGAAACGGTACACATTGTAATCGAGTTCTATTTTGGCCGTGCACAAACAATATTCGCTGTACGTTCGAGTAAATTGTTTGTTTTTATTCTAACCTCGAAGAAAAAATAGTGTACGCGAGGTGGGTTATGCTGTATGTAATTATAGATAGCGAAAAGAAAGGTGAATCAGAGAAAGCACTGGAAAGAAAAACCGCTTGCCCCGAGCAACTGAAAAAAGGTATTTTCTTTCCTCTGCCGATGATGCGTGCAGTAAACTCTCAAGAGTCATGTTCTTTAAAAATATTAAATAACACACCCACCAGCGTGAAAAAAATACTACTTCATCAATATTTATGCCTTATAATCTCTAAGTGACATAATATACTACTGCGAGTAATAATCTTGAAAAAATAAAATAAATAAATAGTATAAATAACGTTTCGTCGTATGCTGAATGAAAATTCAAGTAATCTTGGTCGTTTTCTAGTTACGAAAATTTCAATCTAAAACCGAACCGTTTTACCGATTTTGCCTAAATTCAATACCAAAGTTCGAATCAATTTGTCCAATTTTCATACGAAAATTTTTTTCTGCTGATGATGCTTGCAGTAAATATTATAAACTCTCAAGAGTCATATTTTTTAAAAATACACATAAAACACACCCAGCGACTTGAGAAAAATACTGCTTTATCGATATTTATACCTTGTAAGCTCAAAGTGACATAATATGTTACTGCAATTAACAATCTTGGAATAAAAAAAGTTTTAAAAAATGGTATAAATATCGTTTCGTCGTACGTTGAATGAAAATCCGAGTAATCTTTGGTTGTTTACTTCTAGTTACGAATCTCGCACACGAACCTCGTAAATTCACTAAAAAATAATGAAGATAGTTCTCGCCGCCGTGTTCTCGAGAGGCCAAGACGAATACCTCTGTATTCTCTCCGAGATACAGAGGCATTCCTGTTCCTCCGCGAACAAGTACAAGTGGGTGTACATGGCGGAAGTTGGTCCGATTCAAAAGTTGCACTTTGTCGAGAGAGAGAGAGAGAGAGAGAGAGAGAGAGAGAGAAGAATAACTCAAGTTTTGCTCTCGCAACAACGAGACGAGAGCCACAGAACCAGCTCGTGTCTATATGTGCCTACAACGAGGCTCGTTCTTTCGTTGATATTTCTCTGTCGCTCAATACCAAGTGCGCACATATAGTTGTGCAAGAACGCACCTTGATTACTACACGTACATCTTGTATACTTGTATACATATTAACTAGTAGGTACCTTCACTATATGCCAACCGAGTTATAAGCATATATGTAAAGGCATTAATGTAGAGGTGCAAATAAAACGAGGAATCTCGTGGTGGCTGTACAAACTTGTACGTTTTGCTCAACGACGACGACGACGACGACGAAACAGCGACTTGAAGCTATAGCTGCCGCAACCTACTTAAAGTCCTTTATACCTACTAGCAGCAGCATTGCTCTTGCGACGTGCTGCTGCTGCTGCTACTGCTGCTGGAGTTGCAGGAAGGTGCATAATAAACAACAGACCGACCAGGACTGGTTCATTGTCTTACGAGCAGAATAAGCGCGCAAAGTCTCCCTGCAACAACGCGAATGCGCTTCTCTCCTTCTACTGCCCATACATACTGCTAATTGTCACTGGCAATCGCTGCCCTCTCGACTCTCGTCGATTATATGTATACTGAAAAAAAGGATTGGTTGTGCTTACTAAGATCTTGGTTAAAAATTTTAGCAATACAAATTTGGTAGTCGGAATCAAGTTATTGGTTAGGCGTACACCGAGAGAAAAAGTTTCATTGATTCACGGAAATCTTTGCCAATGAAACGAAATACTTGAATTTCAATACTATCTTTTCTTTGAATGATCTCAAACTCAATGAAAAGTAGTGACATTGATTCGAAAAAACATTTCTTTAAACCAATGAACCTTTTTCATTGATTTCAAAGATATCGTCTCTGATTCAATGAAACCTTCTTCTTACCAGCTCAAAATTTCGATACCTATTTTTTCCTGAAGTACGCGGCAGATAAAGCTCAAATTTTGTGAGTATGTAAGGAAGTATGGCAGAAATAGGCTAAGCTTCTGGCTCCTCGAAACTCAAAGCCATTCGTTCGGGAGAACTGAAAAACTAAAAAGTGAGGTTAGGTGCGAGAGAGAGACCAATGAAAACGTTTCTTTGAACCAATTAAAACGTCTCTTCAAAACAATGAAACCGTTTCTTTATTATATGCTCACTAAGTAAATGTTTATTTACAGGCAATGAAATGTTCTCTTTGAAATTCAAATGCACTATTTCATTGAAATCAATGAAAAAAAATCAATTCACCCATTTCTTTGGCGTCAATGAAATCTTTTCTCTCGGTGCACTAAATACTTGGTTCACGGAGAGAAATTTCTGTGTTGTAACAACATAAAACGGTGACAACAAAAATCGTTTTGTTAGGTTAACTAAAAACTTTGGACAAAGATTTGTCAGCATAGCAAAACTGTTTTGTCAGCTGAACAAAACATTTGTCAGCGTAACGTAACGATTTTTGTTGTCATCGTTTTATGTTTTCACAGCACAGAAGTCAGAAGTCTTACCAAATCTTTGGTTATGTTAACCAATAACTTGGTTGTACTTGTACTGACAGAAAATTATGGTATTAGTAACTATAAAGTGACAAATATTTATTTTTAGTTCTTACAACTAATTTTTTTAGTTGCCATAACTATTTTCATAGTTACTGTAACTACCAAATAGTTACCATGACTATGAAAATAGTTGCATGGACTTAAAATTAATAGTTATAGTTGACTATACCAACTTGCCTTCTTAAAATTTTTAATCAAGCCTTTTTTTGAGTGTACGACGCGACTTTGAGATGATCGTTATCTTTTTCTCTAATAGCTAGAAATCCTTGTTAATCGCAAAATATTATATCACGTTACTACAACACTGTAATTATGGCAGTATTATTTTATTAAATTAATATTAAGATTTTCTTGTAATTGTATTAACCTTTTTTTTAGTAAACATGAAATATTCACTTATATGGAGGTCGAAAGTCACGAACGCTCAGAATTTATTCGATATACCCATTTATAAGACACACGTTTGCATTTTCCGAGTTGAGAGCTCTTGTTATCGTATGGTTCTATTTCAAACGACGTGGCCGAGTCATATTACCGCCTGTACAGCATAACAGTGGCAAGCCAATTCTACACTCTTTACTATAGGATCACACCGACTCAAGCAGCGTCCATTTCCGATTTACTTCGAGTTTAGTGGACGTCCAGTGAAATTCGAGAATGTCTAAACCGTCTATAGAAAGCCGAGAATTCTCGCATTGGCTATTCTAAAATTTTAAAGCCTTTTTTTTTTAAAGAAATCATCAGACGCACCGCCAGAGTAATATGCTACCGGTTAAAAAATTCTCTAATATTTCTTAACACAATGTATAATTTTTTCTTGCCAAATTATTACCGTCTTGAATTCAACAACAACGAAAAATGGTTAAATGTCTCTTCGAAATATTACTAAATGATGATTTTTTTTAATATGGTGTTTAAGTAAATGTCGATAAATCTTATGGTATTATTAATATTTAACAAAACAAACATGTATATTTAATTACCCATTATCAAAGTCTTGAAATTATTAAGATGGTGATAAATTCACAGAGAAAAAAAAGATTCTGGTAAATATAAATTTATAGTGTAATACAACCTCAGCCATTTAAAAAATGTTGTGAATACTGATTATTTATAGTCAATGCAATAGTTAATAATAGTTATCATAATAAAAAGTCTTTTTTTTTATTTAGCGTTAGATGCACAGTATTATTCATAGAAAATATCATTACAAGCATAATATTCCTCGAGAAATTATTTTATGAGTTTAAATCATAATTGCAAAAACAATAAGATAGTTGCACTAACTTTAAGAAAATAGCTAAGGTTTTATTTCACTATATATTCACTGTTTAAGTATCTGCAACATTATGTCAAGCCAACTATAGAATTAGTTACAGTAACTATAACGTAGTTAATTGAACCATTAAATCAGTTAAAATACCCGCGTAAAA
The DNA here is from genome assembly GCA_963970395.1 of Ephialtes manifestator. NCBI lineage: Eukaryota > Metazoa > Arthropoda > Insecta > Hymenoptera > Ichneumonidae > Ephialtes > Ephialtes manifestator. Next base: position 17,936,386 of record OZ019981.1, on the reverse strand, counting down.
ATGATGCGACGTCCAGGATGGAATCCAGGACAGAATCCAGGATAGAGTCTGGGCTGTGTAGGATGAATTCTGGACCATCCAGGATCGTGTCTGGGCAGTCCAGGACGGAGTCCAAGATGGACAATGGGATCGGATTAAATCCCATTCTCCATCCTGGACTACACGGACTCCATCCCGGACTGCCCAGACTCCATCCTGGACACTTCATTTTTACGCGGGTAACTATTCAAATTGTTGCATGGACTAAAAATCTGCAGTTATGGCTTAATAGTTGTCTGAACTACCACGATTTCTCTCAGTGTAGAGAATATGAAGTGGATAGTAACAAAGGTTTTCGATGGGAAAGCGAAGACCATATTACAGTTCTCTTTGATTCCGAGATTTATTAACGCGAGCTCTAAAAAGTAAAATGTACACGCGCAGCAGGTTCTCAAAATGAAAAACAACCATCTACTCTACATGCAGTTGGTTGACGATCTTCAGACAACAAGGAGGTTCGCAAACACGCGGTAGAAACTTTTTGCGAAACTTGAGGACTGCAAAGAGCCTTTTTAATATTTCATGCAAGCTCGAGGATTCAAACATAGTTGTTATATTGTGATTCTACGACACAAGGCAACTTCAGCAGTAAACAAAATTAATACGACAACCAACAAGCACGTGGTCGAGAAGTAGATTGTTTGAGTATTTTCGTCTCGTCGATGAATAAGTATATGTTTTGAAAACATAATATAGAATAAATTAAATTATATTATCTTACTTAAAATTAATTAATATTATTATTATAAATAAAATTATATACATAAATAATAAAGAAAAAGGTAAAATAATTATTCAACATAAATATATTAGTAAATCATAACGAAATCGAGGTAAAGTTCCTCGAATTCATAAAACTAAAAAAACTATAATTAAAATTTTTAAATAAGATAAAATTCTAAAAAAATCAAAACCTAAATAAAATATAGAGTATAAAAATCTTATAAATAAAATTCTAGAATATTCAGATAAAAAAATTAATACAAAAACCCCTCTTCTATATTCTACATTAAATCCAGAAACTAACTCCGACTCCCCTTCTGAAAAATCAAATGGTATACGATTTAATTCAGCTATAACCCTTAAAAAAAAAATTAATCTTATAGGTCATATAAATAAAAATATTCAACAATTATTTTGATAATCCATAAATTTAATTAAATTAAATCTCTCAATTAATAAAATTTATGTAATTATAATAATTACATACCGTATGTGGAGAATCATCGTGGCATCGTTTCTTGAAGATACGCTGCACTGAGAGAAATTGAGATGGTCCTGGCAACTTATTCAGTGATAATTATATTTTATCAGTCCAGGTGACTATTTTCGTAGTTACATTAACTCTCTTTACTGTTAACGTAACTACGTTACTGTTAATGTAACTACAAAAATAGTCATCTGGACTAATAAAATACAATTATCACTGAATAGTTACCAGAACCATGCAAATTTCTCTCAGTGTGTGGATAATCTACGTAGCTACTTATTATAAATACAACATTTTACAATTCAATTGGTGGTTTTTTTTTCGATTTAATTTTGTTTTCGGAATGAAAATTTTAATTGTGACAACTACTTTTCCAATTTGCTGTAGACAAGGTATCGAAAATTAGTTGCCCCAACCATATCGAAGAGAAACGCAACTATTCACACAATCAGTTCTTACAAGATTAGCATGCGTAACCAATCCAATCGTTAGAATTACTATTCAAATAGTTGGCACTACCATTTAAGTTGTAAGGGAAATCAAGAACTTGACCCAAGTTAAAAAAGAAAATTATAGAATAATCGATTGGTTGTGTCAACTCTATTTTTGGTTATGGCAACTAATCTTTTCTTGACGTGCGGTGCTCGACCGTTGATTCTTCGAGTACAATTAACATAAGACTAATAAAAAAGGATGCAAAGTAGAACTTTGCACATTGCTTCCTCATTAATTTTCATCTTTCGCAACGCCGCCTCTCTGAGGAAGTTTCTTTATTTTATTTGTCGCTTGCTCATAGAGGAAGCTTTGTGAAAGATGAAAATTATTGACGAAGTAATGTGCAAAGTTGTACTTTACATTCTTATTTTAAATACAAATTGAAATAAGAACGAAAAGAAAATTTTTTAAAAATTCAAAATTCTGTGAAATCTAAACCGCTTTATGTATTTCGCTTAAATTGAATACCGATCGTCATTTTTCATTGCTTTATTCATCAATAACTGTTTAAACTCACTATCTAAAAATTGTGGCAGCTAGAAAACATAGATTTTTTGAAAAATTCAGTCTTATAAAATCTGAACCACTTTACCAATCTTCACCAAATTCGATATCTACTACAACTGAATGTTAATTTTACCTTGCAAAATATTTGAGCAGATTTGGTCGAACTTACCGTGAATAAGGACCGAAATAAATTTTTTTTCGAAAATTCAAAATTTCATAAAATCTAAATCGCTTTATCGATTTTGCTCAAATTCAATACCAACCTTCATTTTTCATTTCTGGATTTGTCCAGAACTATTTAGCCCATTAGCTGAAAAATTGCGGAAGCTAGAGAACATACAGACATTTTCCGAAAAATTTAAAGGCTTATAAAAACTGAATTTTTTTTTCAATTTTTTCGAAAATATATGTATAGGAAGGGGCATTACTCCTCTACCAGCGTACCAAATTTTAGCTTGATTGTTAAAGCCGTTTTCGAGATATAGGTGTTAGAATTTTGCAAGCGTACATACATTCATACATCCGGTCATTTTTTCTAAACCACTTTTCCCGACTTTTTTTAGACTATTTTGGGTGTCCTGACATAAAAAAAAAATTTCTCGAAAACAAAGCTTCCTTTTTGAGGAAGCAAAAAAGAAAAAAATCGTTTGAAATATATGTTTTAAATATTTTAGTGTTGTACATATATCAAAAGAATGCGAAAAAGCCTCGTTGATATTCGGTATTTCGTAAAGAAAATTAATGGTGGCATGTATGACGAGCATTTGGAGAACTGATGGTTGCGCGTCGGGGCCTTGAAAATAGCGCGTGCGCGTGCGCGAGTGATGAAGAAGAAGCGATTTGGTATGCAAGAAGCGCGCCGATGCTTTGTCCTGCGGGAGTATGGCATTGGCAATCTCCGAAGGTGGAAAAGAGATAGATGACAATCTGCCAGTGCTTGAAGGGAAAGAAAAGGAAAAGAGTCTGATTGTCTATGGACGAGCGGAAGGAACCAAGGGGCATTGGATCTCATACAAATGTCCAATTAATGCACCCCCCAAATGCGTTCGGGCTTACCGAAACAGCTCGAAACCTTTGGCCCTTCGCCCTTTCTCTCTCTCTCTTTTACCACAATAATATACATTTTCGAAACATTCGACTCTCGTTTCCGCCGCCCTATCAACCATATATATTCTATGTAACTTTGCGCTTTCTCTTCTTGACTACAACCGGAATGAGATTGTCCGAAAATACCCGAGAGACTTGAAGAATAATACGAACGTCACGAGAACTTATGAGGCAACGAACCAAGACGAAGGAATACACTGAATTTTCTAGTGAGGAATATCATTGGACATATTTATTATATAGTATATATATATATGTTGTAGCGATGGTAGCAGATAAAACATGAAGAGCTGGGACCAAGTTGGTGGTAGTCGTATAAACAATTTTGTCAAGTTTTCCTCGAGTGACCTGCTGAAGAAAGTTTGTACGTAACGCTAATCGGTATGTCGGGCGCGTCGTCGGCACCTCTAGCGCACCGTTCCCCCCACTTCCGGTGAATTCTGTGAGAGAAATATTAATCAAGCTCAGAGACTTGCGTTATACATGCATGTATATGCATTTTTCAAGTACGTCAAGGCTTTCTCCTCGCTCGACTAATACGCTTGCCATAACTTATCTTAAATTTCGAATGAAAGAACGAAAAATTACGTCTTTGAAATATTTTTAAACAACCCTTAAATTGTAGTATCTCACTTCCGGTGAAATTTGTGAGGGAAATATTAATCAAGCCCAGAACCTTGTGTTATATGTCCATGTATATCCACACTGAAAAAAAAATAAATGTGATAACTTGCTAAATATAGTGAGTTCTACTATAAAAATAATGAATCGTGCCGTAATTTAGCTGCTGGATACATTATTTATTGTTACAGCAACCATAAAAAAAAATGCTGGTTGCATATATGCATATTTCCAGTACCTCAAGTCTTTTCCTCGCTCGACTAATACGCTTTCCATAACTTATCTTAAATTTCGAGTGAAACAACGAAAATTACGTCTTTGGACAGTTTTTAGGCAACCCTTAAATTGTAGTATCTCATTTCCGGTGAATTCTGTGAGGGAAATATTAATCAAAAGCTCAGAACCTTGCATTATACATGCATGTATAGTTGTAAAACCCCATTAATTCAAGAAATCTTATTCCCAATATGGTTTGTTTTGTAATTATTATTACACAATTATAACCTGTAGGCACAATGAAATTATACGAAAACATTTAAATAGCTGCAAAAAAATACTCATTTTCGCTGAAATATTGGAAGAAATGGTGGAAAAAATGGAAAAGTCCAATCCTCCACTAGTTTCTTAATGCATTAATTACGTTTTTTTATTTTTTCAAAAATATTAACGTCAAATTTCATTAAAAATTAATATTTTTACAGCTATTCAAAAGTTTTCACATTGTATTATAATTGTTACATGTTATTATTGTGAAATCATACTTATAAAGCATTATCTTTACTTCCACACTAGTGAAATCAGTGCTAAATTTTTAAAAGCGTTTCTACAATTTCAGATGGTTTAATAATCTGTTCCAAGGTGTTAATCACATAGCAGCATTAGTTCTTGATATTCAAATACATTCACAGCTGTGATATCAACAGTAAATCGATCAATATCTGCAAATTTTCGATGTTATGTTTTTTCGTCCAGTTTTTTAAAAGGGTAAACCGTAATATCAGTCCGATTATGACGACCAATAGCTCATTTTGTTCACTAAAAGATATTCTATCGATTGACCGTCTTTTTTTTAAAATCGTATTAGTAGTTCAAAAGATAGAACCGTTTGTTTATCCTATCATAACCTAACATCAAGTATAAAAATGGCTGTAACTTTTGAACGCCTGATACTATAGAAAATCCGGACGATCGATCGATTAAGGATCTTCCACTGATCAAAATGAGCTATATTTTATCATAATCGGACTGATATTACGGTTAACCCTCTTACAAAACTGGATGAAAAAACATGACATCGGATATTTGGAGATATTGATCGATTTACTGTTCATATGACAGCTCTGAATGTATTTGAATATCAAGAACTAATGCTGCTATGTGATTAACACCTTGGAACAGATTATTAAACCATCTGAAATTGTAGAAATGCTTTTAAAAATTCAGCACTGATTTGACTAGTGTGGGGCGCTTCCAACCTCCTTAAAGACTTTTTAAACAACCCTCAAATTGTAGTATCTCACGTTCTTGTGAAAATAAATTAATAAATAATGTTATTTTTTTGGAAGAATAAAAATAAAACAAAAAAGTTTATGCTCACACACACACACACACACACACACACATGTGTGACATATAAAAAATTAAATAATAAATATTGAGGATTATAAGAATAACAGTGATTTTTGTGTTACAGATCGAAAGCTGTTTGTGGGCATGCTGTCAAAGAAATACAGTGAGAACGACGTCAGAGACATGTTCGAGATTTATGGAGCCATCGAGGACTGTACGGTATTGCGGGACAACGCCGGTCAGAGCAAAGGATGCGCCTTTGTGACATTCGCTAGCAAACAGTACGCGATAACGGCCATCAAGACCCTTCACCACTCGCAAACGATGGAGGTCAGTGAAAATGCAATACCTCAGCATTTCATAATAAATAGATGTACACCGTGAAGTATCGTAGTAATGTCAAGCAAGGTAATCGTGCGTCCGTAAGAAAAATCGAACCAAGTACCTACTTGACTTGCTCGAAACGATTGTTATTTTTTTCTCTTCGAGTTTAAGCTGCTATTTTTCCGCTGTAAGAATTGCGTTGGCTCGATGCCACTGCCCCCAACTGTGAGTATATTCGGTTGACATGCTGCATCCCGGGCTAGTACTCATCCAGGAATCGATATACCGATTTAACTCTCGGGATGCTGCGAGTCGAGCGAATGACTCTTGGACTATGCCAATCGTCTCGGACATTTCATTCCTTCGTCACGCCGTACAATCGTTCATTTTATTTTCTTTAATTTTCTCTTCTCTTCACTTCTCTTCTCTTCACTTCACTTCTTTTCTCTTCTCTTCTCTTCTTTTCGGTTCGTTTGACTATTTCAAGAACGCGAACCTCAGTATGATGCCTTTGAATCAACGAATGCGATTGAAGACCTTTTAGAGAAATCAATGACCTTTCATGGACTCTCGTACATACTTCTTTGTAATATCCAGATTCGCAGTAGCGACTCGATGACAAGTTAAAAAATAAAATTCATTATTTTCATCTCGATAATTGTCAGTCCATCGCGCATTTCCTAGCGTTAATTTTTAATTTTTCAATTTTCGCTACACACATGGTGCTTTGAATTCATTACGAAGGAAACAAGCGCAAGCAATGAAGTCGCTACAGCATTATTTTTTGAAGTCTTACTGTAAGGTAAAGGTACCAATGATCGGCCGGGTAAAGCCATTCCCAGATTCAAACATTCATTACACAGTTACGGGAAGATTTAATTATAAAATGACTGAAACCAAAGTCAAGCTCATATCTTCCAATTTCAAAAAGCTATGAATTAGTCGTAAAAATATTACGACTAATTAAAAAGAGTTCTGGTATACAAATTGGTTTGGAATAAAAACAAAAGTATCTTGGTTATTTATCGATTATATTAATAAAAATATATATATGCGTCATAACATCTAAAATGTTAAAAATTTGTTTGATGTCCTATAATTGAATCATACACCTAGTGATGATCGCACCAAAATTCGGACACTAGAATTGTCTGTCTTAGAATAAAATAGAATAATAAAATAAACCTCCATGTCTGAACTTGAACATCTTTTTCCTGTATGTGATTTAAAAAATGTAGATACGATTTCAATTTCCAATTTTGGCTTTTTTGATATTTAAATTCGTAATAAACTCAAACCTTATGTTTTTTATCAGGTTCAACTAGTGGGCTTTAAAAATATTTATTAAAAAACATCATATATAAAATTGTATATAATTCATATTTGTATATTTATAAAATTATTTATAATTTATAATTAATATAAAAATAGAAATCTTTTTCCCGTACATTAATTTAAAAATGTAGATACGATTTCAATTGACAATTTTGGCTTTTTGATATTTAAATTCGTAATAAACTCAAACCTTATGTTTTTATCAGGTTCAACTAGTGGGTTTTAAAGATATTTATTAAAACATATCATATATAAAATTATATATAATTTATAATTATATATAAAATAAATATAAAAATACAAAATCTTTTCCCTGTACATTAATTTAAAAATGTAGATACGATTTCAATTTACAATTTTGGCTTTTTGATGTTTAAATTCGTAATAAACTCAACCTTATGTTTTTTTATCCGGTTCAAGTAGTGGATTTAAAAAATATTTATTAAAACTTGAGTTGTTTCAATAGTTTTAAAATATGTGCATTGAAAATATGGGAGTTCGGTGAAAGGTATATTAGACGATAATACGGGATAACTGCACACCGCAGTAGTAGCTGCGAGAGTGCAGTTACGCGTCTCAGGAGTATATAATGCACTCTCTGTCGACGTGCAAAGGTGAAAATCCATTTGGCTAAGGAAATCTGCTTCCAGTTGCAGATAGCGCAGTGCTATCCAGCCTGAGCATAGATAGAGAGAGCAGCGCACTCGAGCTATACGGGAGATGCATTTGCCTGCCGGCTTTCGCTACTACCCCCGCCGACGACTGCATCGCATCACTATTGCACGCCAAGAAATGGAATAGGGAAGCACCGGGAAGCTTCCGCCACTCTCCCGGTGAAAACTTTAATAAACCCTCTATCTTCGCATCGCGTATACGAGTCCTTCCGATTCTTCAGTTTTGTCTGTCAAATTCCGACTTTTTCAAAGAGCTTTCTGGGTTAGCCGCGCCTGCATCGATTCCAGTTTCTATCTGTCTCCCTTATATTAATCTACACTTTTTGCATTACCACAGAACCGCGATACAAATTATTCGTTTTATTATTTACTAATATTATGTGTTGATGCTGCGGCCGAATTTTGTAGAATATGAGGATGGAGAATCGGCTATTGGTGGCCAAGTTGGAAGATGTTATTCCATTTTGTTATTATAGATGCAATTAATTCATTTTATTAATACGTTTCGACCCTTGTGTGAATCCTTTTCAATTTACATATAAATCTATTCTGATCTGTTCCTAACCGAAAATATCTGGTCTCCGGTATCTCTGCAATGTGCTCGGCGATTTCTCTGGCTCAATAGGCATTAAAAATGTAGTGCCTTAAGGTAGTTCTGTCGGTACGCCGGAGTCATAAATCTCAGAGTCTATATGACATTAAAAAATAATCATGCGCATCACTTTGACTGCCTCAATAATAATATAAAAAATAATCGAGAATCCTTCGAAATTGTCGTAATCAAATAAAAACGATTATTTGTAAATAGTTGATATGTTTAGTGCGGATTTGACTTCATTTTCACGATAATTAGGTTAGGAAACGTCATTTGGCCCGGTATCGTGCACTTTGACCTTGGTTCAATTAAACATTATTCCGGAGACTTCACCTTTTTTCATGATGCATCAATACCTGAATTATTTACGAATCCGTAGTACTTTTTATTTTTCCTCTATCTTTGATCTAAGTATGTTAATTTTCGATTTAAAGATCAATTTTTCCAGCCCTCCCGTGAGCGCCATGTAAAAAGATCGATTTTCAAGTTTTAATTGTTCATTCAAATACTCGGTAATAGCTTTCAAGATTTTGTGCAAGTAAAATTGAATAGTTAAATTACAACATGTCAAAAATTCATGCATATGAGTTTGGATTGCTTTCACGATAAAACTACCTTAAGAATATGATATAATTAATGACAAAACAAGGTACGCATGAGCCAGAGATACCGGAGACCAGATTTTCGGTTAGGAACCCCAAAAAACCGTATGTGTAGCTTTCATATAAAACTCTACAAATAAGCTTTAAATGGACAGTGTAACTTTTATATGTAGGTGCATTACTAAGATTATTATTCAACGACCAATACGTTTTTACGTTTTTACCTTTTTACGTTTTTACCTCTTATTCACCCTTGGAATTGGCAGCCTGATCGAGATTTTCATTTTTCGCCCTTGCCACCCAAATACGTAACTGTTATTCATCATTATTTTATCAACATCTTTTTTGTAACAACGATTTTTTGTTATTGCTCTTTGTAAAGACAATGTAAACAATATAGGCAACGTATAGAAAGTACACTCTAAAAACTAAGCGTGTTGCAAGTGCGTTGTTTCCTGTCTTTTACATTATGACGAGTTTTTACACACTTACAGGCGTGTTCCTTTCAGATATCATTTATCATGTGAATGCTAACACGCTTGAAAGTGTGTAAAAACGCGTCACAATGTACAAGATAGGAAACAACACACTTGGTTTTTAGAGTGTATGTTTACTTTGAAAGTGAAAAAAGTTCACCGAGAGAAAAAGTTTCATTGATTCACGGAAATCTTTGCCAATGAAATGAAATACTTGAATTTCAATACTATCTTTTCTTTGAATGATCTCAAACTCAATGAAAAGTAGTGACATTGATTCGAAGAAACATTTCTTTAAACCAATGAACCTTTTTCATTGATTTCAAAGATATCGTCTCTGATTCAATGAAACCTTCTTCTTACCAACTCAAAATTTCGAAACCTATTATTTCCTGAAGTACGCGGCAGACAAAGCTCAAATTTTGTGAGTATGTAAGAAAGTACGGCAGAAATAGGCTAAGCGTCTGGCTCCTCGAAACTCGAAGCCGTTCGTTCGGGAGAACCGGAAAACAAAAAAGTGAGGTTAAGTGAGAGAGACAGATCAATGAAAACGTTTCTTCGAACCAATGAAAACGTCTCTTTAAAACAATGAAACTGTTTCTTTATTATATGCTCACTAAGTAAATCTTTATTTACAGGCAATGAAATGTTCTCTTTGAAATTCAAATGCACTATTTCATTGAAATCAAAGAAATATTTCGTTGAAATCAATGAAAAAAAAATCAATCCACCCATTTCTTTGGCGTCAATGAAATCTTTTCTCGCGGTGTTGTGTCGAATGGTCGGAAACTTGAGTTAATGATGAGACAAATTTTTCTTCAGGTCATATACGCATTTGCATCGTCCTAAGCGTATGACAGACTTGGAATACCAATCATGAGCATTCAGTGTCGTTGATTGTTATCGTTGATATTATTATTATTTTTCTTCGAGGTGTGAAATAACCATCGGCAAGTGGGTTGTTGGGGGGCCATTGCGCCGGTTTATATATATATATATATATATAAACCTACGAGATGCAGGCGTAGGGAGAGAAAGAGCAGGTCAGGCCAGGGCAGCTCGTTGCCAAGGCACGAGAAATCGGCTTCGCTATCCGCTCTCTACGTCCGGCAATTTCATTTTAATATCATGAATATTTCCGACTTCAAGTACCACGATCCCGATCGTCCCCGGCGATATAACGCCGCGGCCCATTTCATTTTCGATTGCACTTCCCGGTTGCTGGCGACAGCAGCCCCTTCCCCCATATTCATCGGCCATAGACACTTGAAAGCTTTTTGCTGCACGCCCTGCATTTCCTTCTGCACATCCCAGAAACGGCAACTGTAACTGGCAGAATCTTTGGGGAGTCGAGGAGCGATGCTTTTATAAAACAAAACATAAAAGACTCATCTACCTTTACTCCCTGGAGAAATCGTTACTCGATTGCTAAAAAAAAAATAGCTGTCAAAAGAAATCTATCACTTAAACTGAGTGCGCAATCGAAATACACGGAAAGAAAAAATGAGCTGCCATAATCAAAAAATCAGTTGACAACCAATCGATTATTCTGTTTCCCCTACAACTTCAATGGTAGTCCCAATGATTCGAATGGTAGTCCCAACAATTCAAATGGAAGACCTAGTCATTGGATTGGTTAGATTTAATAATTTAATTAAATTAATTAAATTATTAAATTTATTAAATTATTAAATTATTAAATTTAATTTAATAATTAGTTTAGATTTCTTGCGAAAACTAATTGTGAATAGTACAGAGTGGCTGCAGTCGGGGAAAACCGGGAAAGTGAGGGAAAATAATTGGTCAAGGAATTAGGGAAAAGTTAGGGAATCTCAAAATTGGTCAGGGAAAAATTAAAGTGGCGGCAAATATCCCATAAGAAGATAAAAAGTACATAAAAGAAAATGAAAAAAAAATTGAAAAACAGAAATAAACCGTAATATTATAATTACAAAATTTTGGTCAGGGAAAAAGTTTGATTGGTGAAGTCAAAGTCAGGGAATTTTTTTCGACGAAAAAAATGACCACCATGATAGTAGAGATGACTATTCGATATGGTTGGGGCAGAGTTGTAAATCCCCATTAATTCATGATATAATAATCTGTAGTGATTATAAATAGAGTGTAAACATTTGAATAGCTGAAAAAAATATTAATTTTCGCTTTAATATTGCAAGAAATAGTGGAAAAATGGAAGAAATAAGTAATGCATTACTTTCTTAATGCATTACTTATTTTTTTCCATTTTTTCAAAAGGATTACCGTGAATTTTTATTGAAAAATAATAATTTTTCCAGCCATTCCAAAATTTAATCATCGTATTACAATCGCTACATGTTATTATTATAAAATCATAATTATAGAGCTGATCGGATCATCATCATTATTTCTATAAGTATTTGGCATTTACAACTCTGGGTTGGGGCAACAAATTTTTGAGGGCTTATGTACAACAAATTGAAAACGCAGTTGCCACAACCAAACAATTCTTTCTGTGTATGCTTGAGAGCCGGAAAGATAAATTTTTTAAATACCGAAAAAATAAATGTTGTTCCTATTTTATAATTGCAGGGATGCTCGTCGCCGTTGGTAGTAAAATTCGCAGACACGCAAAAGGAGAAGGACCAAAAAAGGATGCAACAGATACAAGCGAACCTCTGGAACATAGCCGGGGTTAATATGACGCCGCATTACCTAACCACCGTGAGTAACAATCCGTGTATATACTATACATATGTATATGCATCGAGGCATCGCATACCTCAACCCGAACGCGAATAGGGCTTTAAATATAGTGCGTGTAGTTACGCACCGTGTCTACTTAACTACTACATGCCTATGTATTACTATATCACGTAAACAGTATGTTACCCCATCGTTATATGCTACATGCTACAGTTATGCCTTTAGCGCGCTCTATGCTTGCGTACGTGTGTACCGAAAAAAAAAAAAAATGCGGACGCGCTAATGTATTTACTTTGAAAACAGCGGTAGCCACGAGAGTCCGATGGCGCCGCTCCCGTGCTCCTGTTTTCCTATGCCAACACTTCGCCAACTATCGAATGGCTAAAGTTTGCAGAATCGTCAATATAGCATCTAGGGGGTAGCTTATATATTGTATATATATATAGGGTATTCCTGGCCAGCTCAGTAAGCTTTCAACTCTGACCCTTTCCAATTCACTCCATAATTTTTATACTTTTGTATATGCTTAAAAAATATATTTCATTTTTTTTTTTACTGAAACTCTATTTATCATGAATTTTTAATAATAAAATTTTTCCTCCCGGTTTAAGAATTTGAAATTATTCTCAAAAATTCTGTATTACATATTAAAATTGAAGATATGAAACAAGATGGTTCATGGTCGGTTGTTGCGTAAAGATTTGATACGTAACGCAAGAGTATATTAGAATTTTGCTGAAGATTTTTTTTTATCCCTCTTCAAAAATAAGTATTGTTGTCATTTTATTCGCTTCGTAAATGACTGTCGTACTAGCGTGAAGTTGATACTCGTCGGCGAACAATTTCAGGCATCTTATTCATTTTGACAGTTGTAAATGAGTGAAAAAATCGTGACTTTTTTCCGATGCTGATTTCAGGATTCGCAGGTCTGACTTCCGGTTGGAAAATCTAACCTACATGTTTTTTCTTCAAGATATCGAATTTTGGTCTTCACTATCGTTCTCAAGTCGCATATTGTACTGCAGAAAGTACCGGTTACATGCCTTTTTACGATGATTTTTGAAAAAGTCACTTTTGGTCGGTTCTGATTTCAGAATTCACAGATCCGACTTTTGGTCGGAAAATCCAACCTAAAGAACCTAAATTTTTTCTTCTTCAAGATATCGAATTCTGGCCTTCACTATCGTTCTCAAGTCGCATATTGTACCTCAGAAAGTACCGTTTACATGCCTTCTTACGATAATTTTTGAAAAAGTCACTTTTGGTCGGTTCTGATTTCAGAATTCACAAATCTAACTTTTGGTCGGAAAATCCAACCTAAAGAAACTAAATTTTTTCTTCTTCAAGATATCGAATTTTGGCCTTCACTATCGTTCTCAAGCCGCATATTGTACCTCAGAAAGTACCGGTTACATGCCTTTTTACGATGGTTTTTGAAAAAGTTACTTTGGGTCCGTTCTGATTTCAGAATTCGCAAATCCAACTTTTGATCGGAAAATCCAACCTAAAGAACCTAAATTTTTTCTTTTTCAAGATATCGAATTCTGGCCTTCACTATCGTTCTCAAGTCGCATATTGTACCTCAGAAAGTACCGGTTATATGCCTATTTACGATGATTTTTGAAAAAGTCACTTTTGGTCGGTTCTGATTTCAGAATTCACAAATCCAAGCTAAAGAACCTAAATTTTTTCTTCTTCAAGATATCAAATTTTGACCTTCACTATCGTTCTCAAGTCGCATATTGTACCTCAAAAAGTACGGGTTACATGCCTTTTTACGATGATTTTTGAAAAGGTCACTTTTGGTCGGTTCTGATTTCACAAATCCAACTTTTGGTCGGAAAATCCAACCTAAAGAAACTAAATTTTTTCTTCTTCAAGATATCGAATTTTGGCCTTCACTATCGTTCTCAAGCCGCATATTGTACCTCAGAAAGTACAGGTTACATGCCTTTTTACGATGGTTTTTGAAAAAGTTACTTTGGGTCCGTTCTGATTTCAGAATTCACAAATCCAACTTTTGGTCGGAAAATCCAACCTAAAGAACCTACATTTTTTCTTCTTCAAGATATCGAATTCTGGCTTTCACTATCGTTCTCAAGTCGCATATTGTACCTCAGAAAGTACGGGTTACATGCCTTTTTACGATGATTTTTGAAAAAGTCACTTTTGGTCGGTTCTGATTTCGGAATTTACAAATCCAACCTAAAGAACCTAAATTTTTTCTTCAAGATATCGAATTCTGGCCTCCACCATCGTTCTCAAGTCACATATTGTACCTTAGAAAGTACCGGTTACATGTCTTTTTACGATGATGTTTGATTTCTCTAATCAGTACTTTTGTTAAGCTTTTGTTCGTTGTAGAGAATTTCGATTAATCGATTTCAACCGCGCGTGATTAATAATTCCATAACTTCCCTATTCTCGAGATAGGTGAAATCGGTTGTTGTTTTAAAAAAACCGAACAACCATGGGGTGGTAAAAAAAGTTGATTAAGGTAACTTGTTGAATGTGAAAAATTAGCCAATTTCAATGAAAAAACACATCTGTGGTTTATTTATTCGAGAGATTGTCGAGATTAATTTAATAACAATATAATTATAATTAGTTTGAGAGTGAAATAATATCGGTGAGTGAGTGGTTGCGTTATATGCGGAAAAGGGTAGAGATTAATTTAGCTGGGCGATTGAGCACTGATCTCGAAGCAGTCAGTGCGGAGAAAGCGAGAGAGGTGAAAGATTAATGAGTATTTAATGGTTGGACTCGTTGCAGAGCGACACACATGCCCTGGCCCCGGCATCGTTGCAGCTACTGCAGCAACTGCAAGCGACGTCAAGCGCAGCAACCCCGGTTGGCGCCAATAACGGAGCGAACGCCCTCTCCACAGTACAGCATCAGTTGTTGCTACAGCAACATCTGGGCTTGGGAGCTGCGACACCGGCCCCGGCTGCACCACCGGCCGTGCCAAGTCCGCCGGAAATCAACCCCGCGAATCTTCAAAGTCTCGCGACTCTTGCCTCCCTCAACTCCGCCGGTGAGTATGGTTAGTGTCGCACGAGTATCTTTTTATTTCTTTTTTTTATCCCAAAAGTTGCTATTCACAAAATTCTGTTAATTTCATTGAATTATTCATTCTTTTTCTATTTATTAATTATTATTTTCTGCTTATCAATATTTTGATATCTTATAAATATAATAAATTAATACAAGACTACTGTGAAAAAAAAATCTTTATTTTCAATTATTTTAAATTAATCAGTTCCTGTATCTTACATCTCTGCATGTGAATGATGAATAATTTTATCTCTTAGAATATCACGATATTAAAATATTACTTTCGAAATAATTTTATACACGCAAGAAAAATTCTTACAAAGTAAAAATTGCAAACTTAACATTTCTTACAAAAATATTAGGCCAAATTTGATATAATACTTGGCGTCGAGACGCTACTGCGTCTCTTAATATATATTATAACTCAAGACAATTTATTAATTAAAAAAATGGTTTTATGTCATACTGTGCGTAAAATGCGATTTTACGCACGCTTCGCGTGCGTTAAACTGCATTTTCTCACATCGTAACATAAAATATCGTTCGACACTCGTGCGAAACACTTTTTCTAACTCGTGTGGTTGCAACCCTCGCCTTCGGCTCGGGCTGCAAGCTCGCACTCGCCAGAAAAAGGTTTTTCGCACTTGTATCGAAATATACTATTATAATTGACTGATGAAAAAATAACGCACATTATGACAGAGATTGCGATAAATTTGGTATATTATAATATTGATTTGCAGCAAGCGCTGGGGTTTCGCCCATGAGTATGCAGAATCTGGTGACACTGGCAGCGATGACAGGAGGAAATAACAACCTTCAAGTATCACCCAGCAGTGAGTACAGAATTGGTTGAAAAACGTGAGCAAAGTCTCGAGACACGCTCGAAAAAGTACAATTTCGCAGTACAGCTTTCTTCCGCATGTTCTCACTAATCCAGCTATACAGAAACACGCAATATCACCCCAAACATCTCAAGTCACCAGCGGTTTTTATTCTCGCTTCATTACTAACTCACACGCGTGTGCTAATATCGGCGATGCTCTGTATGTTTCAGCGCTAAGCGGATTGGCCAATTCGACAGCAGGTATGTCGCTATGTAAGTGTCGCATTGCCCGGTACAGTATTAACCATTACTAAATATACTCAATAATATAAATAATCCCTCGACGACCTAATTTATTCAAACAAAGTCAAACAGAAAAAGTCACTATTCAAAAAATCGTCGCGTTTTGATTATTCTAACGATTTAATTTTTTTTTGTTTCTTTTCCCCCGTCATCAGCCGCCCTTCTTGGGAAAACGGGAAGTACAGGTGAGACTTTGCACACAAAAAGCCTAAAATTGTAAATTCACTTGCTGATATGTGCATCTAAGGATTATTCGATATTTTGTTTTATTTCTTTATATTTAATACTTCGATTCTGTAGATGCACCGTAGTACTAATCAGTTTTCCGTATTATCTCTTATCCGGCGTTGCAATTCTACCTCACGCTCAATTCGCCCAATTCATCTCAATTCTTATACATAAATCCCAAACAAATTCCTTCATCAATCACTAAAACGCCCCTTGCTGTATATTTTACTCTGCCAACGGGTGTATTTTATGTCTTGAAAACGATTTTTCTTTATATATCGATAGCACACGATTGTTGTACAACCACTCGATCAATCGTGCAGTCAATCTTCTTTAAATTACTTTATGTTATTTGTTAATAAGTAGTTGATCGCAACTCTCGCACGAATTTTTTTAATAGACGTCAACTATTCTTACATTTTACGCTTTTTTTTCTTTGAATTACGCTAGTGTAGATAATCAAAATTTTGATTTTCAATAATAATAAAGCTAAAAATTATTGATGTCCTCGTTTTTTCAAACAACAGATTAAGAACATTTTTAAAAACTTCTTCTTTCTTTCTTATGAAACGAATTCTTTGATTTTATCGAATATATTATATAAAGATTGTTTTTTGTCTTATCAGTTTTGGAAAATAATTGAAAAGTCGCAAGTTCTAGATATATTTTCATACAAGGGTTTCTATAATGCACGTAAAAAAAAGCCAGGATGATTAATCCAATATTTTTTTCAAAGCCGAAATACTAAAAAAGTTTTGAAAAAAAAAAATTGTCAATCTATTGTATTAATAATTTTTGGATTTATTGTTATGTAAAATCAATATGTTACGCTAACTATTGAAATTTTTATTGAAATGATCAATTTAATTTTTCAATTTAACTCTCCAATCTCGATTATTAAAAAATTTGAAATGATAAAGAAAAGAAAAATTAGTTATAAATACCCGAGTAATAGAGACGAGCGTGAGAGAAAAGCTTGTAGTGCGAGTGACTAAATCTTTCTTATCGAGAATGTGATCGGCAGAATTTATATTCGCGTGCTTCTTGTGGCAATTAGTTACACTCTGATGTATATAGGTATATATTAACGAATAAAAATGCTGTATATGTGCGCTCGTCTACGGAACAACAATTTCGCTATGTTTTTGCGTGTATGCTGAGAATATTATCGATTGCTTCGATTATGTACTACTAACTCGATTGTTAGTTCACTATTGTATCGAACGGGCGCTTCTATTACCGTTTATTATCACCATTATAATAATTATTATTGCTATTATTATTATTATTTTTTAATTATTATCATTAATAATATTTTGTATTTCGAGCACGAGAGGTTCGGGTGCACCGAAAGATTTTACGCGGCTTCCTTCTTTATTTGTATCATTTAATTGTAGGCATGATGCATGTAAACGATCGAAATTTATTGCGTTTCATACCAAGTATATGGTAAAAAAAAATATGAAATCAAGATTGAATAAGTGTGAAAAGGATTTTAAAATATTTTGGTAATTTTCAGGGTCAACCGGTGGAAGTTTAAGTCCTGTGACTTCATTGGCTCTTAACTCCTTGACTGGTGCACCGTTGAATGGTCTTCAGGATTCTCTGAGCAACGCTTATTCGAGCTTGCAACAATACGCCGGTAATTATTCACTATTAGGTTATTTACCCCTTAGGTGCACACATACAATTGAAAAGTCGATTGTATCGATGACGACCAACTAATATATCTATATATTACATACTTGGGGTGAAAATGTCTAACGTGATTTCGCCTGTACGCATTAAAGCTCTCATTGGAAAAACGACGGTGACGGTGGAAAAGAAAGAGTTACATAGTGAGTAACAAAAAAATAACTAAATATAAAAGCTATTGGACTGCCTGCGCGTTCAATGAATTTCGCTTGTATGAATGTTTTTTATGTGCAATATTTTCAAGCATAATATATGTCATTTAGATATTTCTATTTTCTCTTTATTTCGCTTTATAGTCAACAGAGTTGTAAAACCCCATTAATTCATGAAATCTAGTTTACAGTACAGTTTGTTTTTTAATTATGATTTAATAATAATAATACATAGTGATTATTAAATAGAGTGTAAACATTTGAATAGCTGCAAAGAACACTAATTTTCGCTTAAATATTAGGAGAAATTGGGGCAAAAATGGAAGAGATAATTAATGCATTACTTTCTTAATGCATTAATTATATTTCTTCATTTTCTCAAAATGATTGCCATGAAATTTTATTACAAAATAATCATTTTTGCAGCTATTCGAAAGTTTAGTCATTGTATTATTATGAAATTATAATTACAAAGCTGATCATATCATCATATTTATTTCTATAAGTATTAGGCATTTACAAATCTCATAGTCAATAATGAGTTTATTAGTATTCTTGCGGTTTATTGTTATAAAAAATAAATCGATAATAAAAGCATTTAGATAGGTAAATTCTCTCTCTCACTCGCACTCGCCCGTCATTCCACCGAAATAACTCACGGTTATACTTGGATTGCGAAGAATTTATTTTCGTAGCGTTGTAGAACAGCACATTCACTATTGATGCGCATTGAAAATTATTTCCACGCTTTCGAAGCTGATTCGCTGTTATTGAAATACATGTTCGTAACGTAATCGAATATCCGGACGATATTACCGGGAACAAAGTCGAACTCGGCGTCTTGTGCATCGACAAAATAATCCTGGTCATGTGATCAATGACAATCGATAATTGTAATTAATTTGGACGATAATTCAAAGCTTTCCAACCGCATGATATTTCCGGCGAAATTCTCATCAACTCATAATCAACTTGCATAAAATAATATCTTCTATTTCGGCATGTTTATTTGGGTAATAAGGACAAATTCAGAAATCTTTATTTTCCAGAAATACAGATAATTTGTGTAATTGTGATAATTTGTCGAAGTTATCTTCGAATCCGCAATTATCAGCAGCTTCGTAAATGTAGCTCGTTAAAAGATTGATTAACAATTAACAAAACGACGAATTACAATTGGATAGTACATCAAGTATTAACCATTTCGTCAACTAATTGTTTAATACTGATGCAGCTATTTTTTACGTGGATAGTAATAGAAATTTATATTTTTAGTGACTCAACGTTTTTAAGTTTTTAAACGAATAAAAATAGTATATAGCTAATCTATCTTTCCCCTAGTGACAGTGAATCAATTTCAATGAATATAAATGATAGTAAAAATACCATTTTTCTACGCACGCAAAAAACTATTTATTATTACGACGTTGAGAAATTCCATTGAATCGTCCGATCTCGACTCGCACACATTTGTGAATGGGATTGCACATTGATGAATATCAATATGACAATTGTGGCAAAAAAACGATAAACAATAAAATCAGGTACATTCTTTCTTCGCAATTAAATTTTATGACTGGCGTTATTCTGGCAACGAGCCAAATTGTACACCGCAAATTATGCGGACAGGTGGATCTTTCCTGGATGATTGCCATTTGTTTGCCCTGCACTGCTACGATTAATTTCGGCAGAACATTGTAGTGTTGTCTTTGACGACGACGAAAGCCTTTGGCTTGGACGATGACGACGACCGGGTCACCAATGGGAGCGATGTGTGCGAGTCGAGAGTAAGGAGATGACGCGAACCAGAAAAAGCCCCAAGGGCTGACTAGAGTTAGGAGCCAGCCTCGATAAATCAAGCTGAGTATGAGTGATAAAAGATCCATCAAACTTTTCAGGGTTTCCAGCGTTCACGGGAGCATCGGCTGCAGCTGCAGCGGCAGCAGCGGCGGCTGCTGCTGCAGCAGCTCAGAACACAAGTTCAGGACCAGCAGGGAAACAAATTGAGGGACCGGAGGGCGGCAACCTCTTCATCTACCATTTGCCACAGGAGTTCAGTGACAACGATCTGGCATCAACCTTTCTGCCTTTCGGCAACGTTGTCTCTGCCAAAGTTTTCATCGACAAACAAACCAACATGAGCAAATGTTTCGGTTAGTGCAACAAACTTCGTATACGCAAGTTATTTTTTTTTTTTTTAGTTCCTTTTCATCTCCATTACTCTTGTTACACTGAGAGAAAAGTATATCGTTGATTTAACGATTTCACATGATAAGACGAATATAGGAAGGCTTGCGGTATGTTTTATGGTTGAAGCGATGATAATGTGGTTCAATAAACGATACTTGCAAGGTTATTGGAAACAAACGTTGAAATCTTATATGCAACGAAACGGCATATTTGAAACTATTAGAATAGTTTTTGAAATTATTATCATTTTGATGATTGATACTATAATTATATTTGCTATAATCATAAAATATAGACGTTCGTCCTGGGAATTATATTAATGGTTCATTCAACTATTTTCTTATATTTGCTATAACATAAAAGTTATTTTTTTTTTTAGTTCCTTTTCATCTCCATTACTCTTGTTACACTGAGAGAAAAGCATATCGTTAATTTAACGATTTCACATGATAAAACGAATATAGGAAGGCTTGCGGTATGTTTTATGGTTGAAGCGATGATAATGTGGTTCAATAAACGATACTTGCAAGGTTATTGGAAACAAACGTTGAAATCTTATATGCAACGAAATGGCATATTTGAAACTATTAGAATAGTTTTTGAAATTATTATCATTTTGATGATTGATACTATAATTATATTTGCTATAATCATAAAATATAGACGTTCCTCCTGGGAATTATATTAATAGTTCATCCAACTATTTTCTTATATTTGCTATAACCATAAAATATAGACGTTCCTCCTGGGAATTATAGTTTATTGTTAGATTATCGTCGGTGTAACTATATATTTTTTTAAATTACCAAATTTTTCTCAGTGCAGTTTTTAACCATTCTGGGGATAAAAAGAATGGTTTGTTCTCTAGTACAATGTCGTTTTATAGTATCATCGAAATTTGGATGCTGATTACAAATTCCGAAGAATTAATGTGAATACCGAAAATTAATCATAACAGAAATGCAAGCAATGGGAAAAAAAGAAAAAGTTGATTTGTCGATTATATAAATAGCAAATTCGTGTGCAGCGAAGCGAAATACATCGATACCATCTAACTATAACATCTTGATTCAATACGAAGAAAACAAGCGCAAGCCGGAGTCGATACTTTATATATTTTCCGGTTATAGCCGCTTTGAAACGACTCTGCACTTCTCGCCGAAATTTAAATAAAAAACGATAATTTCCTTTTTTTGAACCTATACAAATGTATTTTGATCGGTTGAACACAAATTGGCTATTAATTTTACTGAAAAATAAAAAAATGTTCTGAACGTTAATGCTATTTTTATTAAATGTCTAGCAAATTCGGAAACTGCACAAAATTTCCAACATTTGCAATTTTCCAATAGACGAATAAGCTCCAGGATCAAAGCACCCTCCCCTCTCCATCGTCGGTCACAATTCGGTTACACAATTTGTGACTTCGGTCGTCGGTTACACAATTTGTGAATTTAAAAAAATTAATAAAAATACACGTTAAGATAGGATTGTTTTAAAATACCATAAAAATGAAATAATGGATAGCTGCAAAAACCCTGCCCGTTATAAGCGTATTTTGGGAGGGGATTGAAACTACGTTGTAAAAAAAATCTACTTGAAATTTAATGTACTTTTAGTGGAAGTTTTTATGCACAAACTAGTACATTAAATTCAATATACAAGTGCAATGTAAAATTAATGTGTAGCACATTCAACAAGTAGTAGTAGTAGTAATTGTGAGTTTATTGACAATACAAAACATGGGACGAGTTTACATTCATAGTACATTACATAAATACATATTTCACATTTTGTTTCCCGTATTGTCAATTGGCCATCGACCGAAGTCCTTCAGCCTGCATTCAACAATTTACTTTAATTCCACAGTAAAAGAACTTGAATTTTACTGGAAAAGTACATGAATTTCATACCACAATTGTATATTAAATTTCGATTGCGAGTTTATGCATAAAAACTTCCAGTCTTTTCTAACAGTGTATACCCCACATAGAAAAATATATATGTAACATATATGTTAAATATATGTCGCCAAAAAGTTCTATATGCTGCATATATTCTGCATATATGTGTGCAAAAATATATGCAAAATACATGAGATATATATATGGACAATATGTAAAATATATTTCATATACGTTTAGCGCCAAAAAGTTCTATATGTCGAATATATCGTGCATATATTTCTATTTCCATGTGGGACAGATAAAAATTGATGTATATATAATTTAAATAAATATAATTATATATATAAATTAATATACATATTATACAATATACAAATTATATATACATAAAAATTTATGTATATATAATTTTCAATGGAAAACCTTATCACGATAAAACTTGCTGAAAATAACATATATCGTCTTTTCAGGTTTCGTATCATACGACAACGCATCGAGCGCTCAAGCTGCGATTCAAGCGATGAACGGATTTCAAATTGGCACCAAGCGACTTAAGGTTCAACTGAAGAGATCCAAAGAGGCGTCCAAACCTTACTAGCCGAAGACCAAGCGCCTCTCTCGTAGGTAGATAGTCCAAAGAAAAAAAAATCAAAAAAATCAAAAGATAAATCAACAAGACACGTACCGGAAACCGAGATTTTTATCTGGTTTCTCGATAAAATCCGATGCCTAGATATGGCTAATCCTCGGACCGTGTTTATGAGTTGGTCGACAGTCAATTTGTTGAATATGAGGATGTGCGCTACCTCCGGAGGTCGCTTTGCTCAAGAAATGTCGAAAAACAAATAGCGACGCATTCGACTCTAGTCAAACAGTATTTCACGCATGCCCGGTGTAACTCCGCGACAAGACTTGCTACCATTATATTATTATTATTATTATTATCATTACTATTAGCATCATCGTTTTAATTCGTTCATTCTAGGTTTTAATACTACCGCGGACGGTTACTCGGAACTCGTACAAAGTCGCTCGTACCTCTTTTACTTAATTAGTAAAACGGTAACAAAAGAATTTATTGTGGAGCCTGTGATATTACTTGAGAGCCGATATCGTGGTTGACTATTACAGTCGTCGATTATTCGCGCTCACAGTGTTAAAAAAAATAGGAGACTTACTTCTATCTGTTCATTCGCTTGATTTGAATGTTTTTTTTTTTTTCATTTTTTTTTCTTCCGCTCTTTACACGCATATATTTAATATATATTCCTATTTGTGCATCTTTCTCTCTCACCACCAAATCCGTCCGTCTAATGATTCGTAATTTACTACTATATATATGTATATATACATACATATATATTATTTACAATCATACCGAACTGCCACTTTTCACTCTTATCGTCTCGTCGTGTTTAATTAATGTCGTAATTGAGTGTGATCATTGAGCTTCCTCGAGAGCTCTCACATCCATTCGGTGGGGAGCACTCGTATTTTATTTTTTTGTTGTTTCTCCTTTTTCATCACAAATATTTACAATCAATCGTATTGATTAATATCACGTACGATCACGTTTATATATTGTTAACGATGCTGCCAAAGCTTTATTAGTATTATAGTACTAACAAAAAGGCCGTGTGTTTATTTATTCAAATGGAGGGACGCCGCAGGGTCCATCGTAATTGCAACGCGATTTTGCCAATTCGCCTCTCGTTTTTCTTTGCGTTTTAGCATTGATTAAATTAATATCTTGCACATGTACAGTAAATTCTAAAAAGAGACGGAAACGATAGGTTAATTGCGGGAATCTCTGTGACTCAAACGAAAATCACGAGGTTCCGTTATTCAAAGCAACAGGAACCGCGTGGTTTTCGGCCGAGGACGGCATTGCGACCCGGTGCCCAATTTTCTTCTTTGTACAAAATAATCAGGCAAATTGTCATCAGAGTTGGACAATGTTTGCTTTCTAAGACAATTATTTTAAATGGACACAAGAAAATTAACTTTTGTTAGAATATGCAATATTCAAAGAGATTTGTTTTAATTGACAACATTTTGATGAATTTTAATATGTGAATTAATAATATTTGTGTTCATGTGCTGTTTATACCAAATGCAATAGTTGATCAATGTTTAATAAGATGTTTTACTGAGAAAAATTAGTCGTTTTGAATTAAATAGATCCGTACTTGAATCCAGGCTTGTAACTGTCCATTATCTTAAAGTTAATTTATTTCTTTTTCATTCCATACACAATTTCATACTGATTTTTTGTTATATACCAAACCGTGTTGTTGACAAAATGGGAAAACTTAATATTAAAAAAAAAGAAAAAAAAATTTGTTATCCAAAAATTGTTTTCCACTATAATTCAGTGAAAAACGTCACGAAAATCTAACTAACGAACACCGAGAGAAATTAAGATGGTATTGGTAACTAATCAGTGATAATTATATTTTATTAGTCCAGGTGACTATTTTTGTAGTTACATTAACTACGTTACTATTAATGTAACTACGAAAATAGTCACCTGGACTAATAAAATATAATTATCACTGAATAGTTATCAGGACCATCTCAATGTCTCTCAGTGAAGAAATTAAAAGTTCATTACTTTTTCTATTACCCATTATCGATTATTTCTTTATAGAATTTTTAAGCGAAACTATGTGAAAATCAGAACGACTCATTTTTATCAGCATTCCTAACTCAACTACCAATATGGCACATTTTCTACATTGAAGAAATACCGATCATTAAAAAAATCTCACTTAGTTTCAATCCAACACTTGCACGTAAAAATAGCAGAAATGAAAACATATTGAAAAGTGCATTTTTTT
Organism: Ephialtes manifestator; assembly: GCA_963970395.1. Lineage (NCBI taxonomy): Eukaryota > Metazoa > Arthropoda > Insecta > Hymenoptera > Ichneumonidae > Ephialtes > Ephialtes manifestator. Next base: position 17,910,952 of record OZ019981.1, on the reverse strand, counting down.
AACTACAATTTTTTCATCATAAAAAGTAAGGAAAATTATTTTTTCATAACGAAATATTTCTGTTTTCTGGAATCATATATTCGTATTAAAGATTACACGATTTTGAGAAGAGTATCGATAAATTGAGATGACTAAAAAAAAAAAAGAATTTGCGAACAAGTGCAACTCCAAATGGCATTGCCGAAGGGCACCGTGTAGCATCGCTGGGCTTCCCGTTTATTCCGGTGTGGTTGGTGACTAACCTGTCCGTGTGTTTGTTTGTGTGCCAGCAGGTGGCCTGTGACGTTGTGACCGTGTACTCTCGACCAGAAGTCGCCGTACCATGTCTGTCTCAGTCAGTCACTCACGACTCAATCGCTCTCGATCAGTCTCTGTGTGTTGTCGGTGCCTGTTGCAACTCAACATATATATATATATTATATATTATATATATATACATCGACCCAAGATCACATATGAAATCCACCAAATACCTTTTCTTTCCCTCCCACAAAATGTAACCCGCAAAACAAAAAGCCCAGTCACAACCACGTACTTGGCACCGCGTTCTGTACAGCCCGATCGACTTGAGCCTTTTTGGTTTTCGTCATCGTTTCTTCGAAAAAGAAAAATAGAAGCACAATAAGTTTTTCTATTTTATCAATAACTTTTTTCAAACACCGAGCGAAAGTTTTCGACGTTGCAATTTTTATATAAACGGATTGACGTTTTAAAATAGATTAACCGCGAGCAAAAGGTGTATCGGTAATGTCTCGAGGAAACGATGGCGTCAAATCGAGTCTCGGACGCAAAAAAAAAAAATGATAGTAGAATCGCGCGATGTAAATTACATAAATTTAAGTATGAAGAAAATTTAGTTTAAAAAAAAGAAGGGCGTAAGAGTAATATTGAAAATGCCGATCGCGGAAGGTTCGCGGAAAAAAAAAGAAAAGAAAAACGAAAAAAAAAGTTTGTTCCGGCGCCAACATAATCTGTGTGTATATATGTTTGCCCGTGCGTGTGTATATGTGTTTAAATGACCGTGCATACGTACGAATTGCTTAGTGATTCGAATGAAAAATTCTTCGAGATCGATGGCACGACCGCGCGTTTTCGGAAAATCGGCTCGTCGCCGTTTATCACTCGAAAAATCTCGATCAACGTTGCCGTTGTCGTCGTTCCAATCAAGACTCACACGGAATATCTGTCGGGTGTACGCATGGAAAATACAGCACATTATTATATGTGAGAAACACAAAGACGGATAGAGGAATGAAAAGAAAAAAAACACATAAGGAAAATTAGATATATTAAACGTTGACTGAGAACATTTATTTTTATCGGATAGTTAGCGGGATTTTTTGCGATGCCTCGGCTCGCGACACGTCTGTATTAAAATCGCTTTTTTATCGTTTTTTTTCTTTTATTGGAAACAAAAATAACGAAACTAAAGATGCAAAAAAAAAAAATGGGTCATTGATATTTCGGTAGTCGTTGTAGTTGCTCCTCTTGGCTGCGAGGATAAACCGCCCAATCCTATGCTAAAATTAATAAAAACGAGTAGAGACAACGTTTCGCGAGCGAGACACTTTTTGTAAAGACTTTGTATAGGATTGTAAAATAACGTCGAACGGGGATTTATCGCTCTGACGAACGGAGAGCAGCCGACGCCTGATCGTAAACTCGAAACACATTCGATTCGCGAAAATCTCAAATCACAGCTGCATCGTAATTTCAATTAATTCATTATACCCACGCGGCGCGAATATTTTTACGGGAATTATTGCTACAGATTCGCGACGCAACATTTATTTTTTAACATTACTCGAATGAAAAACAAATTATTCGCTAAAGTATCATTTGTGATTGTGGAATTTGAAATGAAAATTTTAAGAAGCAACAATTTTCTTCGGAAACATAGAATACCGATTATTTCGAGTAATTAAAAGAAAAACGTAGCCATTTTGCAATCACAAGTACGTTCCTTCCTGTATTTCCTTGCTTTCCGTTAAGTTTTCTCCCGTCTATATCTTTCACACAAACACACAAATACATAAACAAAAATACTCTGTGCAATCAATCCCTGAATCGTACCTCGATGTCCCATCGACTTAATGGACGTCGTTCAAGAAAATATTTAAAAATGGACCATCGCCGTCGTCTTCGTCGTCGTCGTCGTCGCAGTCGTCGATTATCTTCGTAAAATCATCAAGAAACTAAAACCGGTCATCGACGGGTGCACGAGGAACGCTGGGCCGAATTTTTGGAGTTCACCCGATATTTTTACATAAGCCAAAGCTCTTTTTCCCAGAGGTTCAACGCAAAAACACAAGAAAACAACAAGAACAAAAAAAAATGCCAAAAACTCACGACTTAGCAAAACCCGTTCAACGCTTTATCTTTTGCTCGTGGCGATTTCTATTATATTTTTGTTGTCTCTTATTCTTTATCCGTGTGCTGGCATTGTGTCATGCACTGGTGAATAACCGATGCCGGATCATGGCAAAAAATTCCCAACAGACAAAAAAATATTCTTCTCAAAGTTTGCCTGAAATTTCGGCTGGAATTTGATATCGCGTCACGAATTTTTTGCCATGAGTCGCGTCGATCTTTGCGCTAATTCCCTTTTACGTTACCGTCTATGTATATGTATGCATATTTGTATGAATCGGAGCAAAGTGACGGAGCGCCGAGAGCGAGTGAGAAAAGCTCCGCTAGTGCGAGGAAAAGAAAATGGAAATTTCTGGGGTCGCTGCAGTGACGATTGAAGTAAAGTTGCCGCGGCTCTAGAGTTTTTTCAATTATTTTTTCGACCTGTGTCGCAAAGCTCCAACGCAAGATTTACCAAAGACGTGTCTTAAATTATTAACCGATGTACTTACCAATGCAAAGCTACAATGACTAATAGTCACATTAAGCCAACTTTTGTTTATTTGTTTGCTTAACATTTAACAGCAGTGAGTCGAGCACACGCAAACACGACACATTTATCAATCAAAAGTAAATGAAAATATAACAAACGCATACACTCACAAACAAAACAACAACAACAACAACAAAATATATGTACGCACGTAAATCTCGCATGAACACAAAAGAAAAAAAAATGGAGCCTAGTCATAACTATTCGTTACGGTGTTTACATCACTGTGTTCTATACCATCGTCATTCGTCATCATCGTCTTAAGCACGACAGTCATAGCATATGACCATCGATACTATTTGTTCTATATGTGTAGTAGGCATCGGTATTTTATTGTCGCCTATTATTACTTTACGACTACTGGTACTGTTATTATTATTATTATTATTAATATTATTAATGTCACTGCAAACTATCCACGTTAACTGTTGAATATTGTTATTATTCGTAGTAATGTTCTTACGAGAGTTATTATTTCGTGGCACCGGGTGCAAGAATTTATCACAAAAATATGTTTCTTATTATAATTAATAACAATTATTATTTTTATTATTACGTTTATGGGAAATGCGACGATGATAAGGTTTTTTTTTTAATCCTCTTCACAGTCGCTTGGTCGCTCTGAATAAGATTTCGTGCGTGACGATTGTATCAGGAGAGAATATCGTAAAGGAGTCAAATAATCGTGTACGGGCTCGTTTTTTTCAAAAATTCGGCGAGTGCTTTGCTTTTAAGATTATTAGTTGTTTTTTTTCTCCCAAATGTACTTAAAATGTAAAACACGATGCGAAGGGTCTTAAGATTTGTAAACGAAATCGATGTTGAATGTTGACTGAGTTTTTATCGCAAGCGAAACGGCCCGTCGTTTATCAGGACAGTCCTAAGTTGTATGTGTCGAGGCTCATTTTTCAGAGCTGCGTGACGAGCGACGAGTGACTCTTTCGAAGAAAAAAAACGAGGATGTCGCGCGCAAAGATATCGTGATGTCGCTGACGTCACTAACTACAACCGTACATTATTAGCTTAGCTATGTCATCGGTACAATTGTGTTAGCAGCTATATGTTTATTTTTATTATTACAATCAGCGTTATTGCCGTTTAACGCAGCAAACGCTGTACTTAATTAAGTTCGGTTCATTTTTCTCAGCCCCCCAATTACGACGAATGTTTTCTTTTGTTATTTACTTTCTTTTTTTTTTGTTTCGCCTCATGTTTTCATAACCGTACCACTTTTATTTCAATTATTTTTCCGTCAACGAGAACTTATACAGTGTATATATATATTTTTCTTTTTTTTTCCACCCCCCGTCTATAATCTAATCGCCAGTAATTGTTATCTTTACGACCGGAGAGACACTGGATTCATGGATTTGTGCCATTAAGGACGAGGCGAGGAATCTAAGCGCCGATGCTAAATGACTTTGATGCCAGTTTTATAGTTTAAGCTAAACCAAAGTATATTATCAAGTTCACGGGCGATATTCTATATGATTATACGCTTCGTGATATCGTCTTAAGCTCGTAAATTGCGCTGAGACTTCGCCTCGTCTACGGGAAAAGAATCCAGGGTATTTCTGAAAATTCGCGGCGGTGCTATCAGCGGAATTTGTTAAGAAATAGCGTGAAAAATTTATTTGTCTTTTTCGTTCGCATTATTGATTTAAATACAAATTTTCATAAACCGGCACACTACAAATCTCTGTATATGTATATATACATGTATTACTTTGGGCATTACATTTCTTATTTTGTATATGTCTGTATGTATATGTGTAGGTATATATTTATACGAACATGTATTTGCCAGCGATTTAATGTAAAGGTATTCATTTTTTTTTTTTTTTTTTTTTTCGTTTTCTTCATTTATTTCCTACACGACGAAAATCCGTTTGTTTTACTCACACGAGAGAGACCGCGATCATCGAAACGTCGTTTATATTAAAAGAATATATATATATAGAATGCGTGTAACGTCTATCGAGAACAGCTCGATTGGCATACGGCGTATGTCAAATAATAATATACACATATTTATTTTGTTGGTTTAATTTATTTTGTTTGTTTTCGTCCTCGTGTACCTCACCTCTCGAGCATTCCCGAGTTACAATCTCAACTTTACTTTCTCCTTCATTCTATTTTCTCGGGTTCATCGAATTTTTTTTTTTTCGTTAATGTTATTCCACGAAACAAGAAAAAATTATGAAAATATTTCTCTGAAAATTTGTCTGATTGATTGGCTATGTTGAAATGAGTGTAAAAAAAAAAGACTGTTGCGAGTGTGAAGAAATGTGCGAAGATTTGTTATGCTTTCGGTATATATTCTGAAACTGAAGCATACGAGAGAATCAGTGTTTTTCGAAAGAAGAAAAAACAAGAAAAAAACTTATATAGTCTGAGTATGACACTGGTTGAACGTTAAAATTGTAAATTATGATGGAACCCTCGAATAATTGATACATTCTACAGGTATTCGGTGTAAATGGCTGAGATATTGTGCGTATAGCAGATAAATACTGATAAAAATGTGGTAAATCTATTTAAAAAAAAATTTTAATTGATCAGGTTATTTTTTTTTAAGAGAAATATTTTCACCGGTGATTTGAAGCACAGAAGTGAGCAAGTTTTGATCAACGACCTTAAGACAAGGCTTCATTCGAATGGGCTGAGAGCTTTGAAACCAGAATGATAAGTGCAACGTGACAAATGGAAATCACAGGGCGATCTATATTTCTATTATAACGAGAATTACTCACGAGAAAAATTAAGTGTAATTTGGCTTGGGAAGAGAAAATGAGGGATTTTTGCGGTGTCGATTTTTCGGTGAATATCTAGAAGTTGGAATGTAGGAAAAATTATAAAAAGATGCACGACGACTATAGACGAACTTACTCGGTGATCCGCTTTGCTTGAGTCTCAAGCAGATCGAAACTTTGAAGCGGATTTCGAAGTTATGTCGAGTTCGATCAGCCGGAATAATATAGCGATGAATTTTTACTTGTTTCTCGTGGAGAGCGAAAAAAAAAAGAAAAAAAAACAAAGCAAATCGCCGAGTATCGATGTGCCATTTATTTATCTGGTGGACGCCATAGGCCGATCATATTGACCCACATGTTTATAAGTATTCACATTGGCATATAGATAAAGTTACAATTAAAATAGTATAATCTATGTCACAACTAAGAGTCACGGTGTCTAAATAGTTACGATTTAGATTTTTTATATTTGCGTGCGAGGGTGTAGACGTGTGATATATAAGATATATATATATAAATATATATAAATATTAAATTAATAACAACAAAAACAACAACAAAAACGACAAACCAAGCGTGTGTGAGCGCACTGCGCTGTAGTTAGTTGGGCAAGTTAATAAATCGTATTTTGGAAATAAAATTTATCCTGCTTCGTGTATTTACCCTCACAATTTTCATCAATTAGCCTCAGTCTAGAAAACACGGTAAGTACAAAGTTTATTGAATAATTTCGAAGAATGACGTTTACCTTTTAGCGCATTAATTATTCTATAGTATGGCCGGAAAATCGATCGATTTTTCTCGACAACAAAAAATAATAATAGTTCAACATTTTTTAATGTTTTTATTCCTATACTTAGGGCTATTAAAAAAGCTAATGAAGCTATTAAACTTTAATAGCTGCATGAAAACACTAACACATTTTATTTTATATTTTTCCAACTAGGTGTTTATTTTTTTTACAACCTACTTATCGATTAGATTGGTTTGCTGTAGGTTTATCTAAAGAATTTCTCCTTTTACATAAAAGTACATATAATTATGAGTATCTTAGTGATTTTTGTTATGTATAATAGTATTTTTACAACTTTAGTGGACGCCCTCATATCTCAAGACAAGAGACAATACAGTAGCCTCCCGCTAAGTGCTCGCCTACGGGGCTGTAGGGGTAAAAACGAGCGGCAATCCGTCGTTTCTACAGAACCCGATTCTACACATCACCGACTCAACACCACCGACTCTACACAACGGCAATTCGACACATGCCTCGATTCAACACAACAGCAACTGTACATATCACCAACTCGACACATCACCAACTCGACACATGCCTCAATTCGACACAACCTCAATTCTACACAGCCCCGATTCTACACAGTCACAACTGTCACGAGCCAAATGCACAACGGCAATACTCTACACAGTCCCGATTCTACACAGGCACAAATGTCACGAGCTAAATTCACAACGGCAATACTCTACACAGCCCCGATTCTACACAGGCACAACTGTCACGAGCTAAATTCACCAAAGTCCCGATTCAACACATCACCGATTCTACACCGTCACCAACTCCCATCCAATCAGCGTATGGCGTTCAAGCATTCCAACTCATCGGCGCACTATGATTGGATGTGAGTTGGTGACGGTGTAGAATCGGTGATGTGTTGAATCGGGACTTTGGTGAATTTAGCTCGTGACAGTTGTGCCTGTGTAGAATCGGGGCTGTGTAGAGTATTGCCGTTGTGAATTTAGCTCATGACATTTGTGCCTGTGTAGAATCGGGACTGCGTAGAGTATTGCCATTGTGCATTTGGCTCGTGACAGTTGTGACTGTGTCGAATCAGGGCTGTGTAGAATTGAGGTTGTGTCGAATTGAGGCATGTGTCGAGTTCGTGATGTGTCGAGTTGGTGATGTGTACAGTTGCTGTTGTGTTGAATCGAGGCATGTGTCGAATTGCCGTTGTGTAGAGTCGGTGGTGTTGAGTCGGTGATGTGTAGAATCGGGTTCTGTAGAAACGACGTATTGCCAAACGAGCACTTAGCGAGTTACCACCTCTCCGTAGAGATTCTGCGAGCTCGGGCCGCATTCGGCCGAAATCGGCAGTGCTCGGGCGCATTCGTCCGCGATCGGCCGGGCTCGGAAGAGAATCGTAGTCTTGGTGGGGGAACATTCACGCCTCCCGATCGAGGGGAAAGCGTCTCGGCGAACACTTAGCGAGCGAGCACTTAGTGGGAGGCTACTGTACTGGTAAAAATATGATAGAAAACGATTTTTAAAAATCCTCTCGTTCCGAATACGACCCACCTAACACAGATTCGTAACTTTGATATAATATTTACGTTCACGAAATAACGTGTTCTGTGAAAATAACATCACTAGTGACGTACCAGTGATACATTATTTCTCACTCGAGAAGGTCTCAGGATATGGAAAAATTTTCGTAACATTTATATTACGCTACATAACATTTATGTAACAAGTAAGGTTATTACGTCACATTTTAATAAAATCTCGATAACAAATGTTACTTATTTTTGTTACATAAATAATCTATAACGTTTACATATTATTTAAACAGAATTTTGTGTCACAACTAGATACAAATGTTATTAAAACAAGATATCATGCTTGTGTCAATGCTACACAACAACGTTATGTTTTTTTACAATTCGAAAGTTATGTAACTGTTACATACTGTGTTAGGTGGGGAACTTCGGTTTACGAATTTACGAAGTACTATCATAAATTTACGATCGAAATCCTATGCATGTTTCTTCCATATCCTATAATATTATTATAAATAATATAATTTTTGTTAAATTTAATAATAAAAATATACGTTTGTAGAAGTAATATTAATAATATTACATTTTTGATAAAAACAAAAAGTTTCATCCACAAATCTTTGGATTCAAATATTTATCATATTCAAGATTCATTATGATAGCCTTTCTATAGTTGTGAAACGATGAGAAGGGAAACGAGTCAATCAGCAAGAAATTATTATATAAATGATAATAGAAAAGTGTTTGATTTATATCAGGCCTTTACTATAGATTATGATAATTCTTTCAGTCTCAACACATAAGATTTATTCCGATATACTTTCTACAATTGTGAAACGATAGAAAATGATAGGATCACTCTATTGATGCCTCTTTGATTGCGAACGATTAATGTTGAATCATATATATATAATATCATATTATTAAAATTTACAAGTGACGAAAAGTAATTTCAATATAAAATAATATAAATCGGTTGGTGCACGATACATATCGATAACGTATCTATCATATTTAATCCATAGAAAACGAAAACTATAGGAAACTAACAACAATAATTTAATTTGTATAAATTCATCAAAGCCCGAATAGATAGACTAAAATTCTATCAATATGTATCAGTCTCTGATATTTATTTTTACCAGTGAAAAACATTTCCTGCATTCGATTTCGACAACGTAAATAATTTTCGTGATAAACTTTCGGCTCCTAATAGTAATGAAAATAACATCGCAAACTGCGATGTGAAAATACCGGTATTTTTATTTTCGGTAAAATGACCGTAAAAATACCGTACTTTTACCTATTTTACCGTATTTTTTTTTTTCTACAAACTTTGTGTTGTGAAAATACGGTCACGAAAATTGCTCGTACATTTGACCGGTCACAAATTTTGTTGGTAAATTTACCGTTAAAAATGGTAAACTTCGTTTATATAGTTGTGAAATGACCGGTAACAAATTTTTTGGTAAAATTCACCGCATCTTGATGAGATTTTAAATCACGATGAGACCATATAATTTTATTACCACTGTGGTAATTTTTAAAGCGGTCACGTACCATTTTTTAACGGTAAAAATACGGTAAAATTACCGGTTATATTTACCGCTCACATCTCTACGCGCGTTCATCGCGAGAAACGATCCGACAATATTCGATTGGAAAACGCTACTAGTGTTGTTTATCGTGAACTCGTATCACCTTTTGATATTATTGTACGACGTACTTAATCGTCACGTAGGATTTAAAGGTTTAAATGTAACGTCTGAGCGTTCGTTACATCAACTAATAGTCTGTGTTTTATATATTGTGATGAATAAGATGTTTTATTAATAACCTCAATGAGGTGCAGCAGCACATAACCTCAAAACAAATCGTAATTTCTTACTGTTTTCGTGCTAGAAAATCTGAAAAATGGCAAACAAATACGACAATTATTACAACGAATATCACAAAAGTCATGAGATGCAAGAAAATGTTAAATACCAAAAGAAATACAGAAAACTCAAGAGGATTGTGAAAAACACAGTATTTGTAAGTGAAAAATGTCATCTGCTAGTGCTTGACAGCAAAAAGACGCGAATACGATGGAACAACATTGTATTTATTGTAGGAAAATGCAGCTCTGTGTGATCAGGTTGCACAAATGCAGGAAAACCTTGTGACAGTCAAAGAAGAAAGACTTTTTCTGTTAAGAAAATTATGTCAACAGCAGGGCGAAGTTGATCCGGCAGCTATGCTTGCCAAAGCCCAGCAGAATAATTTACCTGTACCATCCTTCAATATCGAAGTTGTAACTCCCAAGAAGAGTGCAAAAAAACGTAATTCCATTGATGGTACAATTACTGGAGAAAGCGGTATGTTATAAGGCTGATAAATATTACAAAACTTGTATATATATATTTTTTTAATCAACTGCTGTTTGCCATGATTATACTAATTATATTAATGACGATGATGCTGAAATTGGCAGTCAAAAATTAGCAATCACAATGCTAATAGTGTGTAATGGACAGTGTCCAGTTTCAGCTTTACCATTGATGGAAATGTAACGTCCCATATATTCATCAATCTATTATAACGCATGCAAATCATAACACAAATTCTCACACAGAATCATACCTTGAATACGAGCTACTTATGTGACATCGATGATCCCTTGCGCAGCAATAGAGCGCATAACGATTGTCTTATCGTTCCAATTGTATTTCCCTTCGGTTACTAAAGGTCCATTGATTCACCTGATGATAGATGCATTGCACTCGAGCTCCGACTTTCATACACTTCACATTCAAATTCACTCTCAATCAAACCCCGTATATTATTTGTAACGTTCACTCCTCAGAATCTTTCTGACTAATAAATCCATTTTATTTGACTTATATATTTATTTTAATAAATATTTGAGCATACAATAACCCTTGATATTTACGCTTGTCTCGGAAACTCAAAAAAAATTCATCCTTTCGTGATAAATTTTTATTTAATCAACACGACTGTTGTTTTACATTAAGGAGGTTGGAGCGATAGTTCTTTATATACACATACACACTCATATATGAATAAATGCATTCATTGTCAATGTTATTGAAATGTTACAAATATTTGATTATCTTCTAATCTAACATCAAACATAAATAGCTGTAAATTTTCAACAACTGATACTATTAAAAATCTGGAGGATCAATCGATAAAGCATCTTCCAATAAAATGAAATGAGATATTGCTTGTCATAATCAGACTGAAATTGTAAGTTAATCTTTTGGAAAAGTCAGTAAAAAAACACACAATATCGGGCATTAGTGCATATTACTAAATTTAGTTTTCAAATCACAACTGTGAATGTATTTATATATCAAAAACTCCTTTGTGAGCGAATCCTTGGAACATTGGAGAGAAGTAATCAAAAATTGTAAAAAAGCATTCAAACATTTAAAACCTATATGATTGGTTCAAAGCAATTAAACCTCTTTAAGCTATGTAAGTTATGTTTTAAAAGAAATAATACATCTTCAACAAATGGTAAATAAAGTTGTAAAAAATACCATGATTACCTCGAAAGGGAGTAATTTTTGCCAATTTATAATATCAGGTGCAAAAGGGAAACCCAAAAGGAACAGTAAAGCGACGAAAAGAGTGGTCCAATTGATACCACTGGATATTCATGGTAGACCAATATTCCCGATAGCCTTGGGAGATCTTACAGTTTATTCTTTGGGCGAAGTTGTCGCTGACAGAGTCGCTTATCACACCGACGATCTCATCTATCCAGTAGGATTCTGCAGCACGAGAATATATGCGAGTTTAAAGGATGCGCGAACAAAGAGTCTCTACACATGTAAAATTTTGGACGGCGGTACTAAACCGCGCTTTGAAATCGTCTCTGATACCGATTTAGATCAACCGTTGGTAGGCTCCAGTCCGGATGAATGTCATTCGCGCTTGTTATCTGCTATCTCACCGGCGCTGTGCAGCATCGCGCCGAAAGGTCCTCACTTCTTCGGGATTTCACATCCGACGATACAAAATCTTATACAGAGCTCACCTGGTACTCGCAAACTCGCTTTGTACAAGCAGCAACGTTTTGAGGTATATTCCCAACTAACTCATATGTACCCAAAGATTTCGAGTTTTTGAAAATGTATATTTCTTATAAATTTTTTAAACTCCCTTTGTCACAATTAGAGATAGCGGTAAACATGACCGGTAATTTTACCATATTTGTACCGTAAAAAAGCGCCACGTGACCGCTTTAAAAATTACTACATTGGTGATAAAATCATATGGTCTCATAGCGATTTAAAATCTCGTCAAGATACGATGAAGTTTCGAAAAAATGTTACGTTAGTTTTACCAAAAAATTTGTTACCGGTAATTTTACAACTATATAGACGAAGTTTACCATTTTTTACGGTAAATTTGCCAACAAAATTTGTAACCGGTCAAATTTACGAGCAATTTTCGTAACTGTATTTTCACAACACAAAGTTCGTAAAAAAAAGATGATGTAAAATACGGTGCTTTATTTTTACGGTCGTTTTACCGAAAATAAAAATACCGGTATTTTCACATCTCTAATCATAGTGAGGTTCTTAATAGCGGCATTAAAACGAGTTTGTTTTTATTGAAGGTGAGCAAAAATCAATCAACAGAAAGGGGAACAAGCCCGATGCCGGAAGAAGAGATGGATCCGGGGATTAGTTTCTCCGCACTCCATAGAACTTTTACCTTGTCCACTGATTATGGTATCAAAGAAGAGCCCACGGAGCACGATCTGCGTGCGCTTCAAGACCTATTATCATGAGTATATCAATTCTCAAATAGCGTATATTTTAATATTCATGAAACAACGAAAATAAATTTATTTATTTCTTAATTTTCCTATTTTACATAATTCAAATACCTCATAGGAGACTTTTTTTAAATTCTCAACCGTTCGCGCTCGCACTTGATTTTGCTTCCTCATAGACTAAGCTTTGATTTAATTCAAAAAGATTTCGAAAGAAATTTTCAAGTTGGGACGCTCAGAATGGTCCAAAACCGAGAAAAGTGGTTTAGTGGATAAATGTCAGTACGCGTAGAAAAAAAGAATCTTGCGAAGAATCTTTTAAAGGATCTTCATCTTGAAAGAATCTTTGAAGGAATCTTGAAAATAATCACGTATAGGATCCGGAGCAAGATTCTTTCCATTAGGAAGCATTCTAAGCATCTTTGTAAGAATCTTGAAAAGTGTCTTTGAGAGAAATCATGAAAAGATTTCGTCAATTTAAGAAGAAAATCTTTGAAACAATCTTTATGAAAATCTGTAAAAGAATCAAGCGGAACCTGTTGTTTCTTTTTAGGATTCTTTCTAGGATTTTGATCTTGAAAGAATCTTTGAAGGAATCTTGAAAATAATCACGTATAGGATCCGGAGCAAGATTCTTTCCATTAGGAAGCATTCTAAGAATCTTTGTAAAGAATCTTGAAAAGTGTCTTTGAGAGAAATCATGAAAAGATTTCGTCAATTTAAGAAGAAAATCTTTGAAACAATCTTTATGAAAATCTGTAAAAGAATCAAGCGGAACCTGTTGTTTCTTCACAGGATTCTTTCTAGGATTTTGATCTTGAATGAATCTTTGAAGGAATCTTGAAAATAATCACGTATAGAATCCGGAGCAAGATTCTTTCTATTAGGAAGCATTCTAAGAATCTTTGTAAAGAATCTTGAAAAGTGTCTTTGAGAGAAATCATGAAAAGATTTCGTCAATTTAAGAAGAAAATCTTTGAAACAATCTTTATGAAAATCTGTAAAAGAATCAAGCGGAACCTGTTGTTTCTTTCTAGGATTCTTTTTCTCCGGCAGCGTGAAGAGAATCTTTGAAAGAATCGTGAAAAGTGTCTTCGAGAGAATTATTAAATGATTCTGTCAATTTTAGAAGAAAATCGCTAAAAGAATTTTCATGAAAGTCTTTGAAAGTATAGTTTGGGTGTGCTAAACATAATTCAATTGAGATTGATAAAAGGGTTCTAATTATATAGGAATTTGTAATTTCTTTTTTTAATTCTTTGACTATTATTTCATTAAACTTGAGTTTTTACAATTTATTCAAAATCGAAAAGCCAAAATTGATGAATATACTTTACAATAGAGATAGAAAGAAAATGAGGAAGCAATATACAAGGTAACATTGCATCTTTTTTTAAATTTATATTACAAAAAATTCCCAACATTTGGTTTTACCGACTGTTGTATAATCTTGAAGACGATACCATAATAGTAATCGCTTCATAACATTAAAAAAAACTGCCGTTCCCACCTAACATATTCAGTATGCAGGCAAAGGTAAGAAAAACAAACAACCGGAAGGGGAACACATGCTCCACGGCACAACGGAAGTTTGAAAACAGAAAAATGTCGAGGAAGAAACTTGGGTACAGAACCAATTTAGGACGAACATTATTTTATTGTAAAAAAATGTGAACAATCAGTATCGCACAATATAAACCGTTAAAGAGAGCTCGTTATGCACAATGATGTATTTCTCCTTCGAACCGTTTTCTTTTTTTAATTCGTGTAAAAAGCATTAGCATAGAAAAACGTTCACTATCATTACAGTTGTATTTACAATATGTCTGTGCCGCTATATTATACATATCAAGAGACGTGGTAGCATCTCAACGCCAAGTATATATATCTCGAGTGTACCTTTAGCTGAGCCGGATGCTAGTCTTAAAAAGTTTTCTCTCATTGAGGTTAGGCATGAAACAATATAAAACATCGATGTCTAGTAACTTCGACATCGTTCATTTCAAGGCCAACATTGCTATTGGAATTCTTCATTTACAAGCATGTATTTCGATGGGTTCGATCGCCTCACGAATTATGAAAATGTTTTCTCGTGGACATTAAGTAGGGGAGATCGGGGCATCACGACTGAAAGTGACAATTCGGGGCAAAACGGGCATCGTTTCAACTTTTTCGAATACGATTTTTTCAATTTCCTGACATTTCTTGCTCGAAAATTTCGGAAAATAATTCGTGATGTCAATAAAACAGGCAGGGAGGCAAAACAGGCATCTCGGCTAAATATAAGTATTGGGGTCAAAATTGGCACCAAATCATAAAATGAGAATTTCGTTCTAATTGATTTCTTTATCATATACAGACTTTTTTTTCAAAGAATTAATTTGATTATAAAATTTTTGAAAAAATCATTTGACTATATTTTTTTTCTTTGCTCAACAAAGTATCGAAAAAAAGTTCTGAACGGATGGTTAGAAAAATTCTGATCTGATGAAGATTATCAATTTTTTTCCATCACCAATTT
Organism: Ephialtes manifestator; assembly: GCA_963970395.1. Classification (NCBI taxonomy): domain Eukaryota; kingdom Metazoa; phylum Arthropoda; class Insecta; order Hymenoptera; family Ichneumonidae; genus Ephialtes; species Ephialtes manifestator. Next base: position 17,895,698 of record OZ019981.1, on the reverse strand, counting down.
GACGTATTTTCCGCACTTTCCCTATCTAAGGAACGTAAAAAACTGAGACAAATCGTTTTTACGAAAGTTGAGACGGTGCCCGTTTTGCCCCCAATCCCGATTTTTAATGGAGCTGCCCGTTTTGCCCCCATCCCCCTACTCATTTGCCCAAAATGTTAGATTGTATTAACATTAGTTTGATAATTTAACCGAGAAAAGATTTTCTTTAAACTTTTCTAAATGTTTTTCTTTAATTTCCAATCTACAATATTCTCGAAGCAATTTCACGTAGAAAAAAAAGTCTATAGCATAATGGATTGAGCTCGATGTACTTTTCGGAAGTCTGTCTTTTAAATATTAATTTATTGAAAAGCATTTGTATATAGAAAAAAAAAATTGCTAACGTTGAAACTACTGAGCGTGAATGCCATTACTATACAACTTGCTTCGTGTAATATTGATGGAATTAAGAACTGGGCAAAAAAAAATTGAACGAAAGCACAGAAAGTACTTTTAAGTGGTGGTAAAATCTGGAAGATGATTAAACGCTTTTACGAAAAATGAAGAATGTGGCCTCAGATATTTCTCATGAGATTGAAAAAATAGTGTAAATAATTGGTATTTAAATATTGGGATGTTTACCTTATGTATTAAGCATCTAAGAGTACAAACTAAAATATATAGTCAATCGATACCTGGATTGATTGAGCCTTTGTTGGGTATAAGTCGCTCACCTGTTTACTTAGTAGGCTTAAGTGTAAACATAAGTGACTCGGTTGACTAGTCGATAATCAGTGCTAGTGTAATGACAAAAAAAAGAAAGAACAAAAAAAATAAATAAATAACGAGTTTGAAGGCCGGCAATAAAGACACTGAGGCGAAACTGCGACGTTATTATAGGACGTACATTATTTTCTTGAAAAGCGGCCTTTAGGAAATATACAAGAAAAATCAATTACCATTGAAGAATCCTAGTAAATAAGCACTAAACGCACACAGACATATGCCGTGTGGAATATTGACACGACTAAATAGTATCGGGAGATTTGATAAATTGTTCTACCACTCGATCAATTGTAAAAATCATCACATTCGCACGATCACGAGATCTATAGGATAATTTCACGTAATCTTATTATTATTTTTTTTTACAAGATATTTACAATCTACGTGCGTTCGCCTCACCAATTGTATTTGTAACGTTACGCGCACGTGCACACGTTACCCAACGATTCACGGAACCCGAGGACAAATCAACATTCTGTTTTCGGCATAATCGCGTGGCAATAATTAACTTGATAAATCGTTCGTAAGCGTTTTTTTATTGCTAGATTTAGTACCTGAGGCTTCTGGACGTCACCGTCTTGTGGATGGACCGATGGTCTTGTTGAAAAGCGCATTTGCTATTGCGATCACGGGCGAAAACAGTTTCAGCGGGAACTCGCTGAAATAAAATAAATTTATCAAAGAAATGCGAAATATTAGACAAGGGAGATTTTCATTATTCATACACACTTTTGTAATTGCAAGGGCAACACATACGTATAATTTTCATCATTTTTCGAAATAACATCATTTTATTGTACAATAAAGGTCGTAAGGCTTATAATGAAACTCTATTTAAAAAAGTTGAAAAGTACTGATCGAAACCGATAGAAATTGACAAATACTGCGATATATGCGGTTTTTGTCTGTTTATATTGGTTTATATCAATACTTTTCAACTTTTTTAACAGAGAATGGAAATAAAAATAAAAATAAAAGTAGCAAAAAATGGGCAATAATATTATATGAAAGGTAAATGTTTGGTAGGTTTACCAACTGTTTATAACTGGTTCCGCTTCATTTCCGCTGACGATAAAAAGTGGAAAAAGAATAGAGAAGACGCAGCCACTGAAAAACCGTTATAATTTATTGAATGATCAGTAAGCACATTTGTTTCCTCCACCATTAACGAAATAGCGAGTCACCTTATGACGTATGAATTTGGTAATTGAGTGAGGACCGCTAGTGGGAGTCCGAATCCGACAAAATACGGCCAATTACCCTCGATAAATGTGAGCCTTCTGTGCAATTCCCATCCCATGTTGAACCATTTATACTCAAAGGCGTAAAGGGCGTAGAGAAAGCACATATGAATGAGCGCTAGGGCTTCTCCTATCGGAGGTAAAGGTATCCTCGATACTAGCATTCCCTGACCGAGGAATAGAGCCTGAACGAGAACACTGAAGAGTGTATCTGCCACAAGTTTGCTTACGCTCGACAGCATCAAAGGTCTTCCCTGTCTGTGCCTGTATGCGCTATCAGCTATATCCTAAATTACACAAACAACATTTTACTCCATTTTTTATTATGAAATATTCATTTTATAATACCGTACTCATTATTATTATCATAAGTAATAATTATATTATTATCAAGATTATTTTGTCACTTTTTTTCTCTTATATTCAATTTAATTAATTTTTTTTCTCAATTATTAACTCATATAAAGCGAGTTTTTCTTTTTTTTGCAAACTAAAATATGTCATCTTTTAAAAACCAAAGGTAGGAAAACTCAACAAGTTAAAAATACCTCTCTGGCAAAAATAAATAATAGAAATCAATTTTTTTTCATTCTATCGTTCCGAATATGGACTTTGATTCGCGAATTTACGAACTGCTATCATAAATTTATGATCGAAATCGTCTATGTTTTTTCAATAGCATATAATATTATTATAAATTAGGGTTAGCGGACTCTGGCGCTTAAGCACCAAAGTCTCTTTATATAAGTTTTGACATTTGACATAAATAAAAAAATTAATGCATAATCTTTGGTCCCGATCGCAGTGTGACTGACTGACGACATCACCGACCAATCACAGCACGAATAAAACGATGACAATGACTGCGATATTTTCGAGATTTTCGAGATATCTCGAGCCACCAACATTTTAGAATTTTTATTAGAACAGGATAATATAATTTTTGTATTAAATTTAATACCAAATATTAAATTTAATTGTATTAAATTTTAATATTACATTTTTACCAATATTAATAATATTAATATTAATAATATTACATTTTTACCAATATTAATGGTATTAATATTAATAATATTACATTTTTCAATTTAAAAAATTTTCATCCACAACCAATAGACGTTTGAATAATAATTTTGAAAGTTGAGTCTTTAAAAAAAAATTATGACTAAACAGTGAACTTTGTACTGTTTTGATATAATACTATTTAGAAGTGGAAATCTGATATTCCAATAATGAAAATATAGAATTCAGTGACAAGATGGTCAAGGTCGTGTAAATATAAAAATAAAACAAATTTGTGCTGGTATGTAGCTAGTGTCTGGATGATTGTTTCATACCTGAAACCACAAACTGTTGACTATTCTACTGAGGAGAAACAGCGGCAGTACCCAAACAGTACCAAAAGTAAGAGACAGAAATGGTTTAGTCCATGACCAAACGGTGAGTCCCATTCCAGGCGAGTGGCCAAAAATAATGGTCAGTAGATACTTGAGGAACGGTAAGAGGCCGCATTCGAAAATAAGAATACTAGCCCAGAAAACTCCTCCATTCAAGGCGCAGCACTGTATTGTTCGCTTTAAAATTTTTGAGTGTCGACTAAAACATTAAATTGAGCATATAAACATTTTACTGTGTTAAAATGTTGTTGTGCATACGCGTACCTTCGTTCTGGAGAGAGCGTTAGTGGATTATGATTATCACCACAGGTCTCTCTTCTTCTAAATTGGATCTTGGCTGGTGTACCGATCACAACTTTCTCATTGATTTGCTTGTCCATGGTAAAAAGTAAAACGGCGCCTTTGAGACTGTCAGCAAAACCACGACCCATTGCTTTTACTATTCCCTGGAGTTAAAAAACTATTAATGCTGTTCTCTGATAATAAATTATCAATACTACACTAATACTTGTGTTTATGAGGTTAAAGGAAAACAAAGCCCAGCTGATTTGTTGGAATAATAATAATAATAATAATATTTGGGGGAACGAATCGAAACGAAACTCACCGTTACTGTATCCATTATTTATTAATTTTCGGTTTTCTCTAATTTTCACTAAAATATATATCGTTTGTCTTAATTTAATTGGTGCTATGACTCTTGACACCTTCGACGATTGCTCCAAACGGGTGACACGTTTTTTCCCGTTCCGACAATCCGACTATTACGCGTAGCGTTGGTGGAGCAACTGCTGGCAGTTTCCGTATCTCGCGAAATGCCAACAGTCAAGACTCACAGTCGCAGAATATAGCGGTTTTCGTCGTACATACCGGACACAACACAGGGGTTACATTGCTCATCATCAAATTAACGCCAAATATTTAACCAGAGTTTTACTATCGTCGTTCCATCGTTCAGCTCAAAATGTTTCATCAATATTTATTAATCATTGTTTTTTTTTCGTCGTGTTATACATGTTTATTTTTAGTCGTTGTTTTATTATTTCAATAAAAATACGAGTCTGTACGTGTTACTTTGTAAGGATAAATACAGTGCGTAAATGGCCGCTAAGCAGAAATGCAGCGCTCTTTCTTTTCAACCAAACGCAAACTTGGAAACATTTAATGTAGCTTACAGTTGTTTTTGGTACAGCAGTTTTAACTGCATTTGTTTATTCAAATGATATCTTACTTTTCAATATTGTCTTTATCTTTATTATTTTATGATATTCTGAAAGCTGTAAGATTTCTGTTATGGTGAAATTTTTGTGATAGAGACTGATTGAGGTCGATAAAATTTGAATGGGATTTAATCGCACTGTTAAAAATATTTAAGGTAAAATTAGTACACAGTGCAGGAAGATCTTTTACATAAACGAATGTAGGAAATTTAGTGCGCGAATATAACGTAAAATTGATGTGCAATTTTACTAAATTCGTTACGAAAGTCGTATTATTTGATGCATAGTATACTAAAATTGATGTACAGTTTGCTAAATTCGTTACAGAACGCGTATTAATTAATGCACAGTATACTAAATACGCCATACGAGTCGTGTTTTAATGAGTTAACTTTAATTTTGCAATATCCTCGTCTACTGTTAAAAATATTTAAAGTAAAATTACTACACATATGCAGGAAACTCTTTTACAGAAACGGATATGTAGGTAAATTTACTACACGAGTATAACGTAAAATTGATGTACGTTTCTGCTAAATTCGTTAAAAAAGTCTTATCAATTGATGCACAGTATACTAATATTGATGAACAGTTTCCTAAATTTGCTACAAAAATCGTCTTTTTAACATAAGTTAAATTGAATTTTACCACACGTACATTGAATTTTCATTTTCTTTCGTATATTACATTGAATTAATATCATCGTAAAAGTATATCATCTATTAATGATCTTCAAAAGCTCTATTAAGGCAGTTCTGTCGCTTCACGCTCACTTCGCATAAGTTTCCGAAAAATGAGAGCGAATTGCAAACACTTCTCGATGATATAAAAATCTGAAAAAAATCATGCATATTTAAGATACTTAAGACATTATTTCGACATAATAATAATTCCAAAATGTTATTAACAAATTGATGAAAAATAAAAATGTTCAACAAATCTTCCGACAACCTAATTTTTTTGTTTCGATGAAAATGATTCGTTCATTTTTCTGAATACGTATGAATTTTTTCAAATTTTTTTCTTTGCTTTGAATTTTGTGATTTTTTCCATGTAAGAAATCGAAAAATTCAAAGCAAAGAAAAAAATTTGAAAAAATTTATACGTACTCAGAAAAATGAACAAATCATTTTCACCGAATCAAAAAAATTAAGTTGTCGGAAAATTTGTTAAACAATTTTATTTTTCATCAATTTGTTAATAACATTTTGGAATTATTATTATGCCGAATTAATGTCTTCAGCATCTGTAATATGCATGATTTTTTACAGATTTTTATATCATCGAGAAGTGTTGGCAATTCGCTCTCATTTTTCGGAAACTTATGCGAAGTGAGCGTGAAGCGACAGAACTACCTTAAACGCAAATAAAATCCTTCGGGTATAACAGAAGTCATGTTAAAGGCATAAAACTACCTAATAATATCAATCTAAAAGTAGAATTAAAAATAAAACATCTAATCGAAAATAACAATAAGGAGTGGAATTAACGTGAGGCTCGTAATACTGCGGCTTTCCATCGCTTCCCTCGAACGGTGAAAATAAGAAAAATATGGGATCACGCGATCACCTATTATATTCATTCAACGAAGGTCAAATGACTGGATACAACCGACAACAACATACAAAAAAGTAAACAAACAGATAGGTAGAAGTTCTGGCGCCAAGCCTCTTCTCCTATCGCACACAATATAAGAAGTTTGGAAAGTTAGCACCGACCACGCCACATACACTGCAATACACTGTTCACTATTGAATCTTGGCCGACACGTGTTTCTTGTGGCCAGACTGGATAAGTTTGATTGGTTACGAGCTCCAGTCAAATTGTGGAAGAAGAAGAAAATTTCATGCACATTCTATTCGGTTGCCCAACATATGAGGCATTCTCTATCAGTTCAGCCACTTTTTTTTCGACCCTCTCAGATCTATCCCATAATTGGACACATTTTAGTACCACTTGAAAGCACTCTTTGTGATTTTTTTCAGATTTTTAAAACAATCCATTTGGGAAATGTATTTTTTTTAAATTATTCATATAACTTCGATGGAGTAAGTCTGACAAAAAAAATACATGTACAAAAAAATGTTGTTTTTCACTCAACTTTGTAATACAATAAGTCTCATATTTTTATTCGTGTTGCAAAATTGATATTCAGCAACAAAAGATTTTAAACAATTTTTTGAATTTATTCGGACACCTTCGATATTACTTTCAATTTTTTATAAGTTGTAGGAACATGTATAGAACGTACAAAAAATTGGTATAGTGGGCATCGACTACTTGAAGGATTAAAAAAAGAATGAAAATTAATTAAATTTATTTAATTGTTTTTTTATTTTTATATATTTTTTTATTTCACTTATTTTTTGTTATTTCTTCAAATAATCGATCCACTGAGCTACTTGACGCGTAACGACGACACCGCCTTCAGGGTTTACATACAGTTATTCGTGCGTATAGCCATTTATTGGATCGAAAATTTTGGAAAATATTTTTTTTCTCCTTCAAATAGCCGATGCCCACTATGCCAATTTTTTGGTATGTTTTTGACATATCCCTGTAGCTTGTATAAAATTGGCAATGATATCGAAGGTGTCCGAATGAGTAAAAAAAATAGTTTATCATTTTTTTTTGCTGTGAATAGCTTTTGCAACACAAATAAAAATATGAGACATATTGCAATACAAAGTTAAGTGAAAAACAACATTTTTTTGTATGTGTGATTTTTTTGTCAGATTTACTGCATCGAAGTTATATGAATAACAAAAAAAAAATACATTTCCTAAATGGATGAATTAAAAAATGTGAAAACATTCACAAAGAGTGCTTTTAAGTGGTACTAAAATGTGACCAATTATGGGATAGATTTGAGAGGTTCGAAAAAAAAGTGGCTGAAGTGACAGAGAATGCCTCATATAAAGCCTTAAGAAGATTCTATTTACCTCCTAGTCTTAACCCTTTGCGTCACAGTGGTTCACTGAGCGACCCACCTGAATCCGCTCAAATTTAAATGTTTTAAACTAATTTCTGATAATAATTAATGATTTTTTAATTCCGGAAACGAAAAATGTATGGCTCAAAGGGTTAAAAACGACTCTAAGCGACGAGGAAAACATTATTGTACTCCTGCTAGGCCACAACGATACCGAATCGATGAAACTATTTTTTTACTACATGGTCAACTGTTTTATAATTAGATCTTTTGTACTGAGCGACTAAGACATGCCCGTTTTGTTCATAGGTTTCTACTGTTTGTAATACACAGTCCCCCTGCATTATGAATCACTGTATTCGAATGTATGTATAATAAACAATATGTATATATATTTTTGATTTTGATTTTGATTTTGAATTTTCTAAATATTTTTTACAGTGCATATGTTATCATCTTAGATGAATTTATACAAATTGAATCGTTATAAGTTTTTATAAATTTTTTTGTTTTTCATTTTTTTTTAAAGTTTCTTTTAAATATTATTTTATCAAAACGAATTAAAAACTACCATTTCCTAAAATCTCAAAAAAATTCGGAAAAATCATATATACCGCAAAAAAATTTTTGAGCTGTAAGAAACGATAGTGATTTTCAAATTGCGAATTAAAAAATTAAAAAATTAGCAAAAACAACATATAATTGTCATTTTTTTGTACACAAAAAACTTGTGCACAACAACGTACTTAGTTGTGCTCTATCGAAAGTGCAAAAAACGGATGTGCACTATTCGGCTGTGCAAAGTCGATTTGTGGTCAGATCGGATTATCTTAAATAAATGAAAATCTCGAGAGATTGAATAACGTGCGCCGCCATCACGGCAATCGGACTGTCACGATCAGCGCTTGTGGCAAATGTAATTTCTTCATTCAAGTCCATATAAACGTCGTTGTTTCTCACGATAAGTTATACCCGCTAATGAGTAATGGTGCGTCACGTGAAATCAATTTCCGAGCGAAACGAGAAATCAACGCAGCAGCAGCAGCAGCAGCAACAGCCTCGTCGACGTCATACAACTTCACATCCACCGGACAATATTGGAATTTCTTGCACTGTCCAAAGTCCCAATACTTGATAAACATTTGGTTAATTAAATTTTTCATTCGGATAAATATGTTTATGGTTTTTTTTAAAATAGCATGTGGTGATGAAAGCTCGAACGAGAGAATCTTAGCCACTGGACGAAGACGATCGCTTGCTGTACCACGAGACAATATCGGAGTAGCTTGTCTTCCAACTGCTCAAACACTTGGCAATATTCAAGAAGTCCCAGAGTCTGACTCGTCGCTTGACGAGAAGGAAAAAAAGGTTAAAGCCGTATTATTACAAATTATGGTAGTTCTTTTGTCCTGTTTGTAGTACAGGAATAATGGATGGAATAAAGATCTGAAAAATCCCGGACAAAGCTTTTCCAGTGTAAAGCCCTTTGTGCGGCATTTTATATATAGATGGAAATAAATGATAAAAATGTTACTTCTTAGTTGCTATGAAAAAAAAAGAGAAAATTTGTGAAATTTAAACGTTATATTATGTAATATATTATTAGCATATATATAACAACTGCTCAAACACTTGGCAATATTCAAGAAGTTCCAGAGTCTGACTCGTCGCTTCACGAGAAGGAAAAAAAAGTTAAAGCTGTATTATTACAAATTATGGTAGTCCTTTTGTCCTATTTGTAATACAGGAATTATGGATGGAATAAAAATCTGAAAAAAAAAAATCAATCATGCAGAAGGTGGTGAAAAGATTGATTTTGCATAATAATAATTCCAAAATTTTATTAAGAAATTAACGAAAGAAAATATTGTTTAACAAATCACCCGGAAATCTGACTTTTTTAAAATTGGAATAATTTTTTGATGTTTTGAATACGTATGAATTTTTGAAGATTTTTATGTGATTTTTGAAAATTATGTTTTTTTCATAGTGTTTAAGCTGTATTTGCGAATCTACTTGATTAATTGTCCGGACATTTCTTGGGTATTGATGGGCGGTTTTATGCCACACACATATCCAAAAATCGTGACTATACACACATTTTTCAAAATTTTTAAAATTTTAAAAACACAATTTTTCAAATACTACATAAAATTCTTTAAAAATTCATACGTGTTCAGAAAAATTAACAAATTATTTTCATTTAAAAAAAATTAGATTACCGGGTAATTTGTTAAACTATTTCTTCTTTTCGTTAATTTGTTTATTATTATGAATGAACAATCGTTTCAGAACCTTCTATGAAGCATTCTCAGCTTACGGTATTAAAAAAAATTATTCGTGTGGAAGTTTCGAAAAACGGGGGAATTATTATTTTTTTATACCGGAAGCTCGATCCGTACCACTCTGATGATTTTTTTGCAATATCTACAGTCATGCAAGAATACTCTGTAATTTTATTAGCCAAAAAAAAGTAACCTTTTTTTTATCAAAAAAATAATAATGCCCCCGTTTTTCGGAACTTTCACACAAATGCATTTTTTAATACCAGAAGATCGATCGGTGCCACTCTGGCGATTTTTTTTGTGATATCAACAGTCATGTAGCAATACCCTGTAATTTTTTCAGTAAAAAAAATATCCTTTTTTTAATTAAACAATAATTCCTCCATTTTTCGGAAAAAAAATCATACTCACAGGAACGTGACAATTATTTGGAATATTCCGCTTGAAAGCTAACAATAATCGACAACTTTTATGTGCAGACATTTTTTTTTCAGTAACTTCAAAATTCTGAGATATTGGCACTTGAATAAAAAAAGCCATTTTCTGAAAAATTATTTTAAAAAATCTGAAAAAATTCACATAGAGTGTCTTTTTGTGGTATATTCATATAACCAATTACAGGGCAAATCGGAGAGGGTCGAAAAAAAAAGTGGCTGAATTGACATTGATTTTTTCGGATTCTCATTCCATCGAGATTCTTTCGATTATCTCTGAATTATGCGCGCGGTCACACTGTACTGTACTAGTACAGTGTACAGTTGTATGTATTAAAGTATATCTTAATTCATACAAAAATGAATATCAAACTATTGATAATATTAAGAGTTACGAGGTAAACATTTCGATTGATTGTTTATTCTAATTTTTATATTGAAGAAAAAGACGCCGACCACCGAGAGAGATACGATCCCGATGTTCCACATGCCTGGAAAACGATCTATCGAGAAATGCGGCGCATCAAAAAAGGTAGAACAACATAATTTGATTATAACTTGTAATTAAATATATATATATTTTTTTAAGTTGTCATTCAAATGTTTATCCAATTATTATCAAATTGTATTTATAATTTATTATTATTTACACAAACATGTTTTCAAACATTGACTTTCAACACGTTGTAGCCCATAGAAATGGGAATCAGCAACGTTAGACGACCAAGAGACGATCCGACGAAGCCTCGTAAGCCGATTTTGCCCCGCGATAATATTGGATTCGCTTGCCGACCTTTGAGTAAGTTTTTTCGCTCAACTCGCCCCTTAATTATTGATTCCGGTGCTTCAATTTTCTTTTTCTTCAAAATCCGATTTTAGGAGACTCTTTCAGAGCGACTTAATTTCTTTTGAGCAAACGTAAGCTTCTGTTGAAGCTTAAAATCCGCTTAAGGTAATTATAGAGCGACTCGGTCTGGATAATAACGAAAAAATAACGACGTAGATCTTTTTTTTTTTAGATACGTATATCGAGTGTCGCGGTCTATAGAAAATTCTACAATTTTTAAAAACATTTTCTACATACGGCCATTTAAAGAATTTTATGTGATGTTTGAAAATTATGTTCACAATTCTTGAATATTAATTTATGTGATGTTTGTAAATTATGTGTACACTTCTTGGGTATAAAATATCCAAAATTCGTGAATTTATATTTTTCAAAATTTCGAAAATTTGATAAACACAATTTTCAAACAGTACATAAAATTCTTTGAAAATTAATGCGTATTCAGAAAAATTAACAAATTATTTAAAAAAAAAGAAACAAAATTAAATTGTCGGGTAAGTTGTTAAACTTTTTTTTTCGTTAATTTGTTAATAACTTTTTGCAATTATTATTATGCATGACCAATCTTTTCAGCACCTTCCATGTGCTTGATTTTTTCGACTGTGTACCATACATGATTTTTTTTGTGTGTGTGTGCGTATTTTCTTCCCCACCATTATGATAATTGGCTCGAGAATATTTTCTATGACTTTTGAGTGTCTGGAAAACTTCCAATTATTCAGCCGCAGACGTATGATTATCGTCCGTTTGTTGGTCGAGATTACTTTCGTTATCCCTGACAAAGCTTTTCCAGTGTAAAACCCTTTGTGCGACATTTTATATATAGATGGAAATAAATGATAAAAATGTTACTTCTTAGTTGCTATGAAAATTTGTGAAATTTAAACGTTATATTATATAATATATGATAGCATATATAACAAATAGCTTCGCAATAGAAGAAGCTTTTTTGTTTGTTGTAACTGCGAGAATGATGTAAAAAAAAACATGGAGAAAAGGGGAGGTGAAAAAAATAAATGTGGGTGAAAAAATAGAAAGCTCTATATCGATTATGTAGATAAATCCGCCAGTCGGTCGAGTGGCCCGATATTGAGCACCGGTGTAAATGTAAAAGTAAGCTAAATGAAAGATTCAATTGGACGCCTACTGAATATTAGTTCTCTCATTATTAATCTGTCTAACAGAGTTCATTCAACGAAATGGAAAACAAGTATCATCCAAAGGCAAAGCCGTCGACGTTAAGGAGAAAAAACAGGATAACGGGGGAACGGATTAAGATTACTCTTCGAGCCGCCAGTAAACTTAGCGTTTTACTACTATACATACACTTCTTGCTAACTTACTGTTTGTCATTTTCAAAAAGACATCGTTCCGGAGAAATTTTTGTGAGTTGCTCTGCATCTCAGGGCGTCTACGAGTAATAGTAATATTAGTAACAATAGGTACGTCTATTCTCTGTATATAGTCTAATATGAGATGAGTTTTATCGACTCGGGATAAATAAATAGCTACCTATTGTCACTGTAATTTTATCATGTATCATTAATGAAAATAAATAAAATATTTTTGGCATAAGTGTCAATGAAACTGTTTTATATTTATTCTATTAACTATTTTTGTTTTTTTTTTGTAGCTAAATCGCATAAATTGTTAATCCTTGCCAGTTCGTCGTAGTAAAATGGATTTGGGACAACGTATCAACGTCCGAAACCCGGCGCAGCATGGGACAATTGACCCTCGAAGTCAACCTGGAAGCAGGGCGGTTGGTCTTCCTCCCCGATCATGACGACACCAGTAACTGGACCGTCAGGAATGCCCGGTGGTATTTTATCTACCGGTGGATCCCACTTTACTATTGACCAATCACCCTGCATAATAAATACATATCAACATTTTCATCCTTTTTTAAATGCACATCTTTACGCACGTTTATCTTAAACTCAAACGAATCACGGAAAAAAAAGGTGGTTGTGGCAACTACGTTTTCGATTTGCTGTACACAATCAGAGTTATAAATGCTTAATACTTATAGAAACAATGATGATGATACGATCAGCTCTATAATTATGATTTTATAATAATAATATGTAGCGATTGTAATATGATGATTAGACTTTGGAATGGCTGCAAAAATTACTATTTTTCAATAAAAATTCACGGTAATCCTTTTGAAAAAGATGCAAAGTAGAACCTTGCACATTGCTTCCTCATTATTTTTCGCTTTTTACAAAGCTCCCTCTGTGAGGAAGCAGTATGTTATTCAATTTTGGCTTCCTCATAGAGGAAGCTTTGTAAAAAGCGAAAAATAATGAGGAAGCAATGTGCAAGGTTCTACTTTGCATCTTTTTTTTTTATACCTTGTGTCTCTTTTGCAGAGGTGTTTTATACAGCTATAAATCACCTCTGCAAACACCGTTACATCTAATTTTGATTAGATACAAATTTTTGTCGTACTTTCTCAACTTTTCCGGAAGTTATAGCGAAAATCTACATTTTTTTTAAAATGAAAAATGGTGTAAAATCCGAACGACTTTACCGATCATCACCAAATTTGGTACATGGCATTTCTGAATGTTATTTTTCGTCTGTACAAAATTTCTGTTCATTTGTTGAAATTCGACGTAATTTAGATCAAAATCTATTTTTTTCGAAAAATTCAAAATTCTATAAAATCCGAACCGCTTTACCGATTTCGTCGAAATTCAATACCATACAACATTGAACGTATCTTCAGTTATGAAGAACTATTTAGCCAAATCGGCGAACTTTTACGAAAGTTAGAGCGACCACGCCCTTTTTTCAACAAATTAAAATCAACATAAAATCTTAATGACTTCACATATTTTGGCAAAAATCACAACATTCAAAGAGGGGCAGCTACTTTACTTGCGTGCCAAATTTGAGCCGGATCGCTCGAACGGTTACCGAGTGAGAGGAGATTGAATTTTCGAAGCCCAGCACACACACACACACACACACACACACACACACACACATACATACATACGGACATTTTTTCTAAACCACTTTTCTCGACGTTTTAGGTGATTCTAAGCATACTGACATGAAAATCTCGAAAAAAAAAATTTCATGAAAACAAAGCTTCCTCTATGAGGAAGCAAAAATGGAAAAAAAAGTAATGCATTACTTATTTCTTCCATTTTTTACACTATTTCTTGCAATATTAAAGTGAAAATTAGTATTTTTTCAGCTATTCAAATGTTTACACTCAATTTTATAATCACTACATATTATTATTATGAAATCATAATTACAAAACAAATTATACTGTAAACTACATCTCATGAATTAAGGTAGTATGAGCACAAACCTCACGATCAGAGAGAAAAGTTATTTTTTAATATGCTATAGAATAGGTTCAGAGGATGCTGTCTGTAAAATTTCAAACCATTTTACCGACCATTTACAATAATAGTTAATGTGCAAAATTGGGAAATTTAGTACATGTTATATACGGTAATTGCCCTGATAACACTTTGAGACCGAAATAACCATTCTTCAAATTCAGACACCTCCGTAAATAAAAGCTCGAAATACCGAGAAAACTGCTACGAACACGTACGTCCCTTAAAAAATATATGTTACCGAATATTTCGAATAGATATCATCGATTAAATTGACGAGTTTTCGCAAACCGGCATCAAACTGCCGGAAAACAGTTGACTATAGCGTAGCCACGCGTTCCTTGATTGGCCAAATGGCGGCCGGCTGGGCAACCTGAGTCAAATGACACTCTTATTTAAACTGCTACCGTTTTATAAATATAGACACCTTATCATCACACACACTTCATAATTTTTCTCTCTTTATATTGTGATTTTTAAAATAGCGAAATGTGTGATACTTCGTTTTTTCCCCATAATAAAAAATATGGACTTTCTATTGGCTAGGTACGCCGCTCATACTACCTTAATGGGGATTTACAACTCTGTGACAATGTCTAA
Source organism: Ephialtes manifestator (assembly GCA_963970395.1). Lineage (NCBI taxonomy): Eukaryota > Metazoa > Arthropoda > Insecta > Hymenoptera > Ichneumonidae > Ephialtes > Ephialtes manifestator. The sequence continues at coordinate 17,880,609 of OZ019981.1, read as the reverse complement.
AAAATTAGTTGCCTCAACTATATCGAATAGTAACCTCAACTATTCACGATTAGTGCTCGATTGGATTAGTTAGGTTAACTAATCCAATCGTTGGGACTACCACTCGAATAGTTGAGACTACCATTCGAATCGTCGGTATTATCATTCGAATCGTTGGTATTATCATTTGAGTTGCTAGGGAAATAGAATAATCGATTGGTTGTGTCAACTCATTTCTTGGTTATGGCAACTAATCTTTTTTTTCCGTGATCGAATTAAATCTTCTTAATCTCAACCTTCTAATAGGACACTCTAATTAGACCTCAATCGACCAAAAATCTATCAAACTCACTACGAAAAAACGAGATAAACAAAAGGACAAAAATTAGAAACATTCACAAACAAAGCTTGGTCGATTCTATTGAAACAAACAAGAGTTGCTTTGACCTACACTGAGAGAAAAATCGGGTAATGTAAAAAAAATATATATATATAATTAGACCGACGATAATCTAGCTATAAACTATAATTCCCAGGAGGAACGTCTATATTTTTGGTTACAACAAATATAAGAAAATAGTTGGTTGAACCATTAATACACTAAAAAAAAAATGTCATTGATTCAATAAATCTATCGTTTGCGGGCTGCCAAAAACAAGCGTTATCAACTTAATTTGAATTCTAATTCCTCCAATTCCATAGGAAATCGAAACAATAACTCTAAAATAAGCAAAATCATATTTTATTATTTCAATGTTAAATGGGATTGAACGAATAAGGACTAGAGTTAATTCAAAAATACTTCTTTTGGCAGCCCGCAAACGATGGATTTATTGAATCAATGACATTTTTTTTCAGTGTATAATTTCCAAGAGGAACGTCTCTATTTTGTGGTTATAGCAAATATAATTATAGTAGCAATCATCAAAATGATAATTGTTTAAAATATGGAGTTTCGTTGCATATACGTTTTCAACGTTTGCTTCCAATAATCTTGCAAGTATCGTTTATTGAACCATATTATCATCGCGTCAACCATAAAACATTGCAAGTCTTCCTATATTCGTTTTATCATGTGAAATCGTTAAATCAACGATATGCTTATCTTAGTGTATCAATCCTCCGGTTGACTTAACAGCTTGATTATCATAAGCCTTGAAATTAAATAATTTTTAGAACATATTAATCTTGTTGACTCAATTTCACCACGTATATAGCTGCTCGCGGTTAAGCCAGAAAAAAATAATAAAATCTTTTTCTTCGTCTCGAAAAAAAAAACACGCTGGTAATAATTGATCTGCAAAACTCACGGCAACGAAGGGACACTTTTTCGGGAATGTATCTTTTGGTAAGCCAGCTCTGACGAATGTCGAACCGATCATGGGGTCGCTCAATGCATCGCATACAGATATTGAGTACTCGAACGGATCTTGACCGCTTAGCCCAACAGTCATCTTCAGCTGAAATGTGATATTAAATTATTAACTATTTAGTTATAATCAATATTTCATCGAGCTCAATAACAAGCGAAATTAATCACATAAACAGATGTTTATGGGGCATTCCATGCCAACTCGATTAACGGACCTTGTAAAATCTGGAAAAATGCATGCAGATTTTTTTCACATTTTTTTTAAATTTAATTTTTGTAAATTATAAATAGTTGAAGCTACATAAAGAACGCCCCAATTTACAACATTAAAAAAAAATTATGAGAAAAATACTGTAACGATGAAAAAACATTTTTCAACTTGAAATATTAAATATATTTATAATTAAAAATTTCTTCATTTGGCAAAACAACATAAAAAATCGCGGACCAGATTTGACAAGGTAAGGTTCGACCGTTGGCATGGAATCTCCCTTATATAATTCATTTATTCATTATTTTTTTATATTTAAACGGCGGGAGTCAGATGAAAATCAGTTATATAAATCGATAACTAAAAAAAGTCTATATTCTTTTTCTTAAACGCTATACGGTTGAATCTTTTTAAATTCAAAAACACGAAACTACTAATCATTTTATCGAGGAATCTATTTTTTTTTACCACAAACAAAAAACCCAAAAAAAAAAAGATTTCTTTTTACATTTTAGCTGAAGAAAATCATTAATTTTTTTGCTCTCCACAAAAACCCATAAAGAACATGAGCATGAGTCTGTATATTTCTTAAATAAATCTTATCTTCACTTCAATTATTTTCACCTTACGTTTGTCCAACAAATCAATCATGCCTGTTTGAAAAAATGATTGAGCTATCTTTTTTTAGCCCACAAAGCAATCAGAACAATAGCTATTTGTGCAATAAATAAAATCTAAAAGCATTAAATGTTTACATTAAATTTAAAAGAAGCAAATAATAAATATATACGTACTTGCATTGTCGGTGATAATTCCTTTTTAGTCGGGAGTTTAACATTGAGTTGAGAGCTCTTTTTTCCCTTCACAACCTCATGGCTGACAGTATCGAAATAATCATTTGGATTATTTGTCAGTTTAGAGCTGGTAAGCGTGAGCACCGATAGCGGCTGTAAAATAAATTTCTCATTCATGAGTCTTATAAGATACAGCATCGGCTATCAATAAATTTAACGAAATACACACGTCTCCGACTACCAGAGTACTCAACGAGGCGATTGACAATAAAACTCCAATTGTCACAGAGAGCGTCATGTTGTCTGTTCAACACTGGCTCAACACCAAATGATTCATCCTTTTATACAAATCACTCGATTGCGTGCGTATCGAGCGTCAAATATCATTTAACGAGGAAAAATAATAAAATAAACGAATTCAAACACAAAACAGGATGCGTAACATCCGATTTTAGTTACTATCGGAATTGGACAATCTTTATTGCCGGAAGAATACTAAAGTTTTAGTGATTTATTAAAAATGATAATATCCTCGAGATAAGAATGCACGCGAGTTTTCTCATTTATCGATTGGGATTAATCAGTAAATTGTAATTGTGCGCGAAAACTACCAATTGTACTACCAATGATTCATCTCCTAAAATTGTTGGTACGGCATAAATTTTTTCCAATCTCAATTGTGCCCTGGCCAAGTTTGAATGAAAATATCAAATAGTTTAGTGTGATAATGAAAAATTCGACCAGGCTGATGCGTAGGACTGCGTAGTTTCCTACATGGAAATAAAGTATATTTTAAATATATTGAAAAATATATTAAAAATATATAAAATATATTATGTTCGAAAAATTGTATGTGTCGAATATATTCTTGAATGTACGTTGAATTATATGCAAAGTATATAAATAAATATATTCGATATCTGTAATAAGTACAGTCGACGTGTACAACGAATATAGTTTCCATGTATTTTTAAATGTAGCTAGAAATATATTCGAAAGTATACTGCTAATTACATTCCAAATATATAACAAATACATTCTACATACATTTTGAATATGAGTTTCATGTCATCGAAGTATACCTGATATGTATCTGAAATATATGTACTTTACATTCCGGAATATATTTCGAATATATGTTCAACTTACTAGAATATATACTCGGAATTCATGTTTCATATACTTCAGAGTATACCTAAAATATATGAGGTATTCTTGGCCAAGTCACTAAGCCTTCAACGCTGACCCTTTCCAATTTACTCAATAATTTTTTTTGCCCTATGTGTTAAAAGAAAAACACTCCAAAATTTCTTGAAATTAAAAAAAAAAAATTTTTATGAATCAAAAAAACTGTTTTGGCCCCAATTTAAAAATTCCAAAAAATTCTCAAAAATTCTGTGTCAGATATGAAAATTTTCGAGCTTTGAGCCAGAGTGGGCAGACCATTTTGGCGCGTAATTTCTTCGAAAAAAACTTTTAAAAATCGATAAAAATGTCCATTATTATCCATAATGCAAGAATACTTTCGACTCTGAGTCACTCTGACTCAAAGCTCGAAAATTTTCATATCTGACACAGAATTTTTGAGAATTTTTTGGAATGTATAAATTCGGGCCAAAACAATTTTTTTTTCTCAAAAATTCATTAAAAAAATAAAAAATAAAACGAATTTTAAAAAACTTGTATATACATTATATATACGACACATATATCTAACTTATGTATTGAATGCATTCCGATTTACATCTGACGTATACAAAGAATATACTACATATATATCTTGAATATATAATGAATACATTCGGAACTGCATCTGACGTATACATTGTATATACGACACATATATCTAACTTATGTATTGAATGCATTTTGTGTTACATCTGACGTGTACGAAGAATATACTACATATATATCTTAAATATACAATGAATACATTCGGAACTGCATCTGACGTATACATGGAATATACTCCATATATATCTGAAACATACATTGAATACATTCGGAGCTACATCTGATGCATAGGTCGAATATCCGACATATATATCTGAAATGTACATTAAATATATTTTTCTAGTATACTTTCTGTTCGAAAACTTAGGTGTGGCAAATGCATTTTGAATATATTTCCTGTACAAGTAGTGTACCGTTCGAATATATTCGAAGTATATATACATATACCAAAAATATATTCGACATATATTTTTTATGCATACAAAAATATATTTTTCAATATACTTTATTTCCATGTGGGTTGTTCAATTGCATTGAGAGAAAAATCGGGTAATTTAAGAAAAAATATAGTTAGACCGACGATAATCTAACTATAAACTATAATTCCCAGGAGGAACGTCTATATTTTATGGTTATAGCAAATATAACAAAATAGTTGGATAAACCATTAATATAATTCCTAGGAGGAACGTCTCTATTTTATGATTATAGCAAATATAATTAGAGTAGCAATCATCAAAATGATAATAGTTTCAAAATCTATTCTAATTGTTTCAAATATGCCGTTTCGTTGCATATACGATTTCAACTTTTATTTCCAATAATCTTGCAAGTATCGTTTATCGAATCACATTATCATTGCTTCAACCATAAAACATGGCAAACCTTCCCGTATTCGTTTTATCATATGAAATCGTTAAATCAACGATATGCTTTTCTCTCAGTGTGCGTAGTTTGTTCAATTGGTGGAAAATGTACAAATCAAAGTTGTTAATACAGTCAACTTTTATGAGAAGTTGTTTTATTTTTTATATTTTTCACTAAAATAAAACAAATTTCTTTCCATGATAATAAAAATACTTGGCTGTAGAAGTACTATTCGTTTTCTACCGTCAAATTAACTACCGTAATTAATTTAATCACACCGAGAAAAAAATTGGTAAGACCAACCGAATGTGCGGTTGCGGATGGCGAAAAAAAAATTTGGTTAATTGGACATGTATATTTGGTTGAACGAACCAACGCATAGTTGAATCAATTTTCCTTAATTCACAATAACTATTATTTCGTTCACGGAACAAAATATTTCTTTCGCCACCCGCAATCGCACATTTGATTGGTTTTTATCTCAGTGCAGAAGTATTTAAAGTTGAGCAAAAATTAATGAATATACAACATTAACTCTAGACTTAGTGTGCAATTTAGATGCCTTTTCCAGATTATGTACTTCAGTGCTAAGCGATTGCTGACGAAATAAAAAGAACAATTTTGTGTTATAAAAAAGAATGCGGACACCCTAGGGAAAACCTTAATATCTTCGACACAAAGTTTTATACACTGAGAGAAATTGAGATGATCCTGGTAACTATTCAGTGATAATTAAAAAAAAAAAATTGCCCGCCTGCAGGCATTACGCCTATTACAGGGTCGGCCCGGGTCAGTAGCCAGTCCCCGCTGGGGGTCTGGTCCGGATCAGTAACCAGGCCCCCATGCGGCCGCATCCGACTTCCCCCTCTATATCGCATTTGCCATAGCATTTCTGGTATGGGCATAGAGAAACTGCGGAAAACCTATGCCGATACAGCCGGTCTCGCGTTCACCTCCCGGCATCGGAGCTACGTCACGTTTCGTCGAGAACGTAAACACGGACTACAGCTGTATACATGTAACCTCCACAGGTAGAAATACCTGTGTGGGTCTCATATATACATCTGAAGCTTCATCGCGCCCGTATTTATATTTTCGACGAAAATCGACGGCATCGGGAATCGAACCCGCGACCGACCGATGTTCTGGCCTAAAGGCCACTACACTGACCACTAGACCATCGCACCGGTTCTATTCAGTGATAATTATATTTTATTAGTCCAGATGACTATTTTCGTAGTTACATTAACAGTATTAACAGTAACGTAGTTACGTTAACAGTGAAGAGAGTTAATGTAACTACGAATATAGCCACCTGGACTAATAAAATATAATTATCACTGAATAGTTACTAGGACCATCACAATTTCTCTCAGTATAATTGTATGGATAATGAAACCTATTGAATATTCCCCTTCTAAAACGGGCCCACTATAGTTATATCGTTCGGCAGGCTTTACCTCTGCTCTTCATAGGAATTTTTGTTTTTTAAAACCGTTGGTTGGCTTGTCCCCTAGGGGACCTGTGCCACTCTCCTGTCTCTTCATAGGAATTGAGACTATCTCCGCGTCTATAGCCTTGCAGAAATATCGCAAAGAATTGGAATCGTGATTAGTAAAGACTCTGCAAATCGGGATTCCCACTGAATCTCTGGTTGGTCTCGAAATCGGGTCATTATAAAACAAATGCACCACCAGCATTTGAGGATTTTCAATAGAAATGTAATTCGATTGCGTAGGAGGCGGGGAGGGGGCGGGGGGAATTTCTAGATTACTCATTTTGTTTGATGATTTCTGCGTTGAAGGTATCCGGATAGGATCCCTATATGAAAGCGCTACGGGATCCCGAACTGATCCTGAGCGAACGTTTCTAGAAATTCGTGTATCGTGTACAAACATTTATTTGGTAGCTCCGCTCTAGTATCCGGATCGGATCCTATGAGGTATTTCCATAACGATTTTTATATCTGCGAAGCTTTTTACCATAATTTAAAAAATGCGAATTTTCTCCAATTATCTTTCCAATTATAAATCCAACCTAAAGAATCTACATTTTTTTTCTTCAAGATATCAAATTTTGGCCTTCACTATCGATCTCAAGTCGCGTATTCTACCTCCGAAAGTACCGGTTACATGCCTTTTTACGATGATTTTTGGAAAAGTCACTTTTGGTCGGCTCTGATTTCAGAATTCACAGATCCGAGTAAATCCAACCAAAAGAACCTACATTTTTGTTTCTTCAAGATATAAAATTTTAGCCTTCATTATCGGTGTCAAGTCGCATATTGTACCTCAGAAAGTACCGGTTACATGCATTTTTACGATGATTTTTGAAAAAGTCACTTTTGGTCGGTTCAGATTTCGGAATTCACAGATCCGACTTTTGGTCGGAAAATCCAACCTCAAGAGCCTAAATTTTTTCTTCTTCAAAATATCAAATTTTGGCTTTCACTTTCGATCTCAAGTCGCATATTGTACCTTGGAAAGTACCGCTTACAGGTCTTTTTACGATGATTTTTAAAAAAGTCACTTTTTTCCGTTTCTGATTTCAGAATTCACAGATCCGACTTTTGGTCGGAAAGTCCAACCTAAAGAACCTAAATTCTTTTTTCTTCAATATATCAAATTTTGGTCTTCACTATCGTTCTCAAGTTGCATATTCTACCTCAGAAAATACCGATTACAAGCATAGAACCACAGTAGAACCTTGTACATCCCTTCCTCATTATTTTTCTCTTTTTACCAAACTTTCTCTATGAGGAAGCCCTTTGTAAAAAGCGAATAATATTGAGAAAGCAATGTGCAAGGTTTTACTTTTCTTATTATTATCTTTCTCGTTAATTTTCCTTGTGATGGATCGCTTGAGAATTGTTAAGTAAACCAAACGTCGTTCAACAAATCCAACATGAGGAATGGGATAAACAGTATTTTTTAAAAATCAATCACGATAGGACAAAGCATTAAAAATTTTAGCAATATTGATCTATATTTATTGAATTTTTTATTGAATATCGTACATCCTTCAACATTTTATCGTTGCCGGTTCATAGTTGTTGCGGAACTCAAAGTTATTTGTCGTCATTTATGAGACAATTCACCTTCGAAGTCGAGCTGAACAATCGGCTCCTTGCCCTCTTCCATAATCATGGTGCTTCCGAAAATTCGACGATCCGGGATGCCAGGTCGGATCTTCTCAGCTGGTGGGTCCCATTTCGAAACTGTCCATTCACCCGGCACCGCGCAAAATTCATTCGTTTTAGTTGAAATTTCAATATGACATTGAATTTTTACCAATACTTTTTCTCAATAGAAAATGGAAAAACGATAACACGGGCCAATTAATTATTAACCTTTAATTATATTGGCGCAGTAGAAATTATGATAAAATACTTATCGAAAAACAGCATGGAAAATGTATTTCTTCGCAAATCTACGAAAATTTAACTGAAAATTTAATTGCGTTAATTGCGGAAATTTGTATTATCATTTTCAACTGAAAGATGAACAAATTAATAATAATTGCAAATTAAATTTTTAACATATAACCAAATTTAGAAAAGAAAAATTTACAGAGCTTCTACATTGTTAAAATATTCAGTATGAAAATTAATGTACTTTTGTCCGAAGTTTTTATGCATAAACCGATATATTAAATTTACTATACAAGTAAATGATGTAAAATTGATAATAGATAAGCCCTGCAAGCTGATTTTACCCCGCGATAACATTGGATTCGCTTGCCGACCTTTGAGTAAGTTTTTTCGATCAATTTACCCCTTAATTATTGATTTCGGTGCTTACATTATTTTTTTCTTCAAAACCCGATTTTATGAGACTCTTTCAAAGCGCCTTAATTTCTTTTGAGCAAACGTAAGCTCCTGTTGGAGCTTAAAATCCACTTAAGGTAATTATAGAGCGTCTCGACCTGGATAATAACAAAAAAACAACAACGCAGATCTTTGTTTTTTAGACGCGTATATCGAGTGTCGCGGTCTATAGAAAATTCGACAATTTTTTAAAACATTGACGTTTTCTACATACGGTCATCGATGTTTATCGACTGTGTACCATACATGCCACTTTTCTTTTGTGTGTGTGTGTGTTTTCTTCTCCATCATTATGATAATTATTACGAGAATATTTTCTATGGCTTTTGAATGTCTGGAAAACTTCCAATTATGCAGCCGCAGACGTATGATTATCGTCCGTTTGTTGGTCGAGATTACTTTTGATTATCCACGACAAAGCTTTTCCAGTGTAAAGCACTTTGTGCAACTTTTTATATATAGATGGAAATAAACTATAAAAATTTTACTTTTTAGTTGCTGTGAAAAAAGAAGAGAAAATTTGTGTAATTTACACGTTGTATTATATAATATATGATAGCATTTATAACAAATAGCTTCGTCATAGAGGAAGCATTTTTGTTTGTTTCAACTACGAGAATGATGTAAAAAAACATGGCGAAAAGCTAGAAAGACAAAAAGAAAGCTCTATATCGATTATGTAGATAAATTCGCCAGTCGGTCGAGTAGCCCGATATTGAGCATCGGTGTAAATGTAAAAATATCACTTCTCAGTTGCATAAACATCACTTTACGATTATAGCAACCATCAATCCATGGTCATTTCTATGCAATTGTGCAACTGTTCAATGATGGCCGGAGTATAACCTAGAAAACCATCACTTCACAGTCTCATGAGCGCCGCTTTTACGATAAATGTAACCATCATTCGATAGTCACCTTTATACAATAGTATGACTGTTGAGTGACGACCGGACTATAACCAAAGAATATGGATGTACATAGAACTCTAGCAGATCCGGTCACCGAACAAACCACCGTCGAAATCGCCATGGTGGTTTTGTACAAAAAGTTGACTTAGAATTTTATCGAAACCACCACGTAAAACACCATTCCGAGATTTAAACGAATCTCGGAGTGGTAGTATACGTGGTGGTTTTGTCAAAATTCTAAATGAACTTTTTGCACAAAACCGCTATAGTGGAAACGACCGTGATTCTATGGTGGTTTACGCGGTGACCGGGTCTGCTAGGGAAGTGCAGATCCTATGCTCCTCCCGAAGCTGCGCAGAAACTGAAGTACCACGCATTTTCGTCATTGTTGGTGCGTACTCCAGTTTCTGCGCAGTTTCAGGCGAACCATAGGATCTGCACTTCTATGTACATCCATATTCTTTGGTATAACATAGAAAACCATCACTCCACCGGTAGACACAAATTCCCAACAGCGAACAGACGCGGAATTGAGAGCGCATATGAACGAAGCTATCGAAACGAAGAGTAAAGTTAAATAATGTTATAATGCAACTGGTTGCGCTTTGGTATATTCTGAGTCTTGTCAGCGTCGTAAGACTTAAATTTCATGTCTCTGTGATAGTTGTGCAACTGTAACTACGGTGCAACTCTGAATAGACGGTTATATGGTTTCCGTGTATTTTTACAGTCGCGCAAGAGACACTTCGATGAGGATAGTTACCATCAAATCGAAGTCCATACGGGTTTCACATTTGCACAAGACCACCGATTGCATTGTAGTCTATTCGGAGTCTCTTTAGTGTCAAACAACTTATATTTTATGTCTATGTGACGCTTGTGCAACCGTTGACTTCAATTCGACTCTGAAGTTACGGTTCCGCTAGGGTAGTAACAATAGGTACGTCTATTCTCTGTATTCGCTCCGTGCGTTAGTGTGCTATAGCGTGCCAGTTAGAACACAAGCGCCCATGGCGTCAAATTTTCGTATTTTCAGACGGACTCTGAACAGTGCAAAAAAAAATGACAATTAGGTTATGTTTATATAAACATAACCTAAAATCAAACGGCAAATTGAGGTACATGCACTACAACTTCACCGTAACCTGAAGAATATTTTATCGTTATTGCGGTTTTGGTTGTACTAACTTTCCACAAAATAATTTGGTAAGGAAATTCGTGTGGTTCCATAATAAAAATTCCAATAGCTCAAAACCCTATACAATCACGTATATGTATTCCGTCTGAAAACACGAAATTTTACCGAGCGTAGCGCTGTTTGTTTCCCGCACGGAGTGAATATAGTCTGATATGAGATGAGTGGTATGTGTTGTGTGTTTTATCGACGCGGAATAAATAAATAGTAATTTTATCATATATCATTAATGAAAATAAGTAAAACGTTTGTAGCATAAGTTTCAATTATATTTTTTTATATTTGTTCTATTAACTATTTCTGTTTTTTAGCTGAAGTGCATAAGTTGTTAATCCTTGCCAGTTCGTCGTAATAAAATGGATTTGGGACCACGTATCAACGCCCGAAGCTTGGCGCATCCGCCGGGCCCGGCGCATCCGCAGCGCTCGGCGCGGCATGAGACAATTCACCCACGAAGTCGATCTGGAAACAGGGCGGTTTGTTTTCCTCCCCGAGCAAGACGTACCCAGTAACTATGCCGTCAGAAACGCCCGGTGGTATTTCATGTACCGGTGGATCCCACTTCTCTATCGACCAATCTCCCTGCATAATAAATACATATTAACATTTTCATTCTTTTCTAAACGCACATTCTATCACGCGTTCATCTTCACCTTCCATCCCTAACACTCACTAAAACGATCATAATAACAGGAAAAATGACACAGTCGTTTTTGTACACCTTAATAACGGCGGGATTTTGATCATAATAACAAAAAAATTACGGTGACCATGATTTTTCTGTCGTTACAATGGATGGGCAACAATGATCAAAATGGTACCGTTATTAAGGTGTACAAAAACGACTGTCATTTTTCCCGTCAATCACCGTTATCGTGAGTGCTAGGGGTAATCACACTGGGTAGAATCGACTCTTCGATTTTTTTTAGTGAAACAGTGTTCGTCATGCGCATTTACATCATTATGATTTTTTAAAAATATGTTGCCATTTGATATATAATAAATCGACTTTTTGTTCGAATTTAGAATGTTTAAAGCATATCTTCCGTCATACATATTTGTATCCACATCGGAAAGAAGCTTTCTTACGAACGGATTTATTTAAATCAAATATGGAATTTATTTGAAATGACTGAAATTTTCTTTGAATCAAATACATTTTATAAAAAATTATTAGGTGTTATTAGCAGGCAATAAATTCTATTTAATCGAAATAAAATTCTATTAGACCAGCCATTAAATAAATTTCTTCTTGAAATTATTGGATAATAGGATTTTATTTCGATCAAATAGAATTTAGTTCATTCAAATAAATCGTATTGATTTCCAAATAAAATGTTGAAATCATGAAATAGATCCCGTTATTGTTTCAAATAAACCTATCAAACTGATTTCTCAGGGTGTACAAAAAGAACACGCTGGTAATAATAGATCCGTAATACTCACGGGACCGAAGGGACACACTTTCGGGAATGTATCTTTTGGTAAGCCAGATTTGACGAATGTCGAACCGATCACAGGGTCGGTCATTGCATCGCATATAGTTTTTGAGTACTCAAACGGATCTTGGTCGGGTAGCACAACATGCATCTTCATCTGAAATGTGACATTAAATCATTAACTATTTTTTTACATCAATATCACAATAACTTTCATTTTACCTAAAATGAACTGGTAAAGTGACGATAAAAATAATCCTCAATAGAAGTTGTTTTTCGCAAAGAAAAAAATTTCGGAAATTGGCAAAATGATCTTCGAATAACCAAACCAAAAAATCTAATAGTTACTTTTTCGTCACTGAAAACAAAAACTTACCGTCATAAGTATCTTTTGGAGGTAAAGTTATTTTGACGGTAAACATTACAAAAAAAACCGTAAAAAACGCATTCTTTTTATTTTTTGGCTGAAGAAAAACATTTATTTTTTGCTCCCCACAAAAACCCATAAAGAGCATGAGCATGAGTCTCTATATTTCTTAAATAAATCTTATCTTCCCTTCAATTATTTTCACCTTTTGTTTGTCTAACAAATGAAATATGCCTGTTTGGAAAAATGATTGAGCTATCTTTTTTTAGCCATCTGAACAATAGTTGTTTGTGCAGTAAGTAAAATCTAAAAGCATTAAACTTTTACATTAAATTTTAAAGAAGCGAATAATAAAAATATACGTACTTGCATTGTCGGTGGTAATTCCTTTTTAGTCGGGAGTTTAATATTCACAATCGAGCTCTTTTTCCCCTTCAAAATCTCATGGGTGACATCATCGAAATAATCATTTGGATTGTTTGTCGTTTTAGTGCTGGTAAAGATGAGTACCGACGTCGGCTGTAACAGTACATTACGTTACAAGGGAGGGAAATGCAACTTTTCACCGAGAGTGAAGTTTGAAATTCACACGAGGCGAAAAGTCGCATTTCCGTCCCATGTAACGTACTATACTTTTCTCCCGATTTCGCTAAAAGTGTGTGCAACAAGGACGGTAAAAAAGCTAATTTTTAACAAATGACGACACGCATGCGTAGTACGGTTTTTATTACTCTCGCCGGGCAAGAATGAGTTGATTAGCTCCCGAGGGAGGTAATGAAAGCGGACTGCGCATGCGTACGTCATTCGTAAAAAATGAGCAGTTTCCCGCTCGCGTTGCGGACACAAAATGGGGTTATTTTAGCGGAGTCGGGAGAAGAAAAAATTTCTCATTTATGAGGCTAAGATACGGTATTGGTTATCGATAAGTTTAAAGAAATACACACGTCTCCGACGACCAGATTACTCAACGAAACGACTGACAAAAGAACTCCAATTGGCACAGAGAGCTTCATATTGTCTGTTCAATACTGGCTTAATACCAAACGATTCATCCTTTTATACAAATAATTCCATTGCGTGCGTATCGCTTGTCACATAATATTATTTAGCGACGGAAAGAAAAAAATACCGAATTCAAACAAAAAACGGGATGTGTAACATCCGATTTGAATTATTATCGGAATTGGACAATCTTTATTCTCGGAAAAAAATAAAGTTTTTGTGATTTATTAAAAATAATAATATCCTCCAGATAACATTACACTCGAGTTTTCCCATTTATCGATTGGGATAAATTAGTCAATTTTAATCGTCCACGAAAAAGTTGTACTATATATTTTCGTGCAAGCCTACACTGAAAAAAATTTGTGTATGTAAATTACTATACGGGTATTGGAAGCTCGGCTGCATATACCGCATATTAATTTTCATATTCATAAATTTGTAATATTTAAAGAATCGGTATACGATAATTAATTAGAGACCTTCGATATTAATGGAAAAATGTGTTCGAGGTTTACAATATTTTCACTAATTATTATATGTAACGTATATTAAAATTCACAAACGGGTGAATAGTTTTTTTCACGTATTGTATACTAATTTCAATATGCATTCTACTGTAAAATTTAGTATGGTAAGAGACTAAAAAGGGATGTACACCTCTAACAGTAATGAACCAGAGTGCTTTATTTATGCAACACTCGTTTCTATTATTGTAACCAAAGTATATTAAAAGTCATATACGTGTGAATAGTTTTCCTGGCAATACGTCGTTTCTACAGAACCCGATTCTACACATCACCGACTCAACACCACTGACTCTACACAACGGCAATTCGACACATGCCTCGATTCAACACAACAGCAACTGTACACATCACCAACTCAACACATCACCAACTCGACACATACCTCAATTCGACACAACCCCAATTCTACACAGCCCCGATTCTACACAGTCATAACTGTCACGAGCCAAATGCACAACGGCAATACTCTACACAGCCCCGATTCTACACAGGCACAAATGTCACGAGCTAAATTCACAACGGCAATACTCTGCACAGCCCCGGTTCTACACAGGCACAACTGTCGCGAGCTAAATTCACCAAAGTCCCGATTCAACACATCACCGATTCTACACCGTCACCAACTCTCATCCAATCGTAGTGCGCCGATGAGTTGGAATACTTGAACGACATACGTTGATTGGATGTGAGTTGGTGACGGTGTAGAATCGATGATGTGTTGAATCGGGACTTTGATGAATTTAGCTCGTGACAGTTGTGCCTGTGTAGAATCGGGACTGTGTAGAGTATTGTCGTCGTGTATTTAGCTCGTGACATTTGTGCCTCTGTAGAATCGGGGCTGTGTAGAGTATTGCCGTTATGCATTTGGCTCGTGACAGTTGTGACTGTGTAGAATCGGGGCTGTGTGGAATTCGGGTTGTGTTGAATCGACGCATGTATCGAATTGCCGTTGTGTAGAGTCGGTGGTGTTGAGTCGGTGATGTGTAGAATCGGGTTCTGTAGAAACGACGTATTGCCGTTTTCCTCGTATAGGGTATACTATCACGGAGAGAAATGGATCCGCGAATATAGCTGTCACTCGCAGAAAATATTGTACGGCGGTGACACATGGGCTATATTGTAAAAGCTCATATAAACAACTTACAGCTTACGATACGTATAGTAATCGTCCCAAATTTGCTGGATTACAACAATGACTTATTCCTTAACAGTATAGTAGTCCGTTGTATCTGTATCTTTTTGAAAGCTGAAAACATTGGAGTAATCTTCATTTACATGAGACTTATTACCGTCGATTAGTATTAATTTTCTATTCTGCTTTGGGATTATCAACATGTAGGGATTTTTTAGATTCGCAAATAAGAACATGATTAATGATGACGTCGCGAATTTATTCATCTACTACATATGTAAAATTTTCCTAACAGCATACGTTTGTTCTTTGGGGTTTTTTTTAAGTCTTTCTTTTCTTCAAAAGCGCTGGGTCGTTACTATTTTAGAACGACCCGAAGAGAGCGACAAAAAATCGATATATTGCCCTGCGGTATAATGCCACAGGACGAATCGGCATAAAACCTCCCCGCTTATATGCGCCTCCGTAGTCACTTCCATTTACGAGAATCGGTACACGAATTCGCCATCTAGCGAAATCATAAATAAGTAGAACTGTGAATCTAGAGTGTATAAGAAATGTTATAATTACTATATACCATAAGAAATATTGACTTGTCATATTTATGTAGTAAACAAACCCAGAGTACATTTAGTGAGTTTTCAGACGCTAGATGGCGAATAACCACGACTTTTCTCGTAAACGAAAAGATCTACGGTGGTGCATATAAAGCAGTCTTTTCGCCTAAAAGTGTCTTTCGTGGGACATCGAAGACATGGCAGTGAAGCTGCCCAATATTTATATTTTTGGTCGAGTTGTCATGTGATAAGTTACAACTCTGACTTATCGAACTACTTTGGCTAGCGTGTTGCAGTTTCAACACAACAGTCAGAGAAATAAAATTGAATTACAAAATATGATGGCGTCTTTAAAAATGTTCACATTTTTTATACACTACCTTGCAAAGCATATTAAATACATTTCCCCTTCCTTAAATGTATTTAAGTGAACGCATAGAAAATCCTTCCATAATTAATTTCTGTATTATATTGAAAATAGTACGAAAAGTTTACTAATTGTTTCTATATAAAAAGGGAATACTGTCATACGTATACGTATAAGTAAAATTTCGGTTGGAAACATTAATATAGGAATAATGAGTATGGTACTAAAGCAAAATCCGGAAGATTACAATACACATTGTGAAAGCTTCTACGTGTATAGGAACAACTTTGATAAAGCCCTTGTGTCACCGCGGCACGCAAGTTATTGTAATTAACAACAGAAACCCGCGTAGCTACACACAGACTTTTCTCTCCGTGTATTTTTAACATGCATTTTTCTTTAAATTTAGTATGTTGGTGTAGCAAATAAATTTAATTAAAAAATATTTATTTGTACGTGTTCAATCGAGTTTTTCTCCACTTTTAATTACATATTACATCTTTGTCTACATATTATATACTTTGTCTCACTCGGCCATTCAGATCATATGATTGAACAATTTTTTGTGTCTATTTGATTGTCGATAATATGAAATATAAAATGAAATTAGTGTAATATAGTCAGATATTTTTAGATTTATATGATTTCGCCTAATATGGTAATAATAAAGTTCAGTTATTTTTCACGGCAATTGGTTATATCGAATAGGGTACGTTGTTACTATCTATAAATATATTGAACGAAGTTGCTTGTTTCATTGTTTGCGCGAATTAGTTCATTAGTATTTGGGTGAATGACCGTCTGACTGACCTCAGGGTCAGTCCTAGGATGGGCTGACCGTGAGGTCAGTACTAAGTTCGTTAACCACCCGCGTAAAAAAGATGCGGTGTCCAGGATGGAATTGAGTACAGAATCCATCCTGGATTCTGTACTCGATTCCATTACTCAGTACAGAATCCATCCTGGATTCTGTACTGAGTAATGGAGTACAGAATCCAGGATGGAGTCTGGGCAATCCAGGCTGGAGTCTGGGCAGTCCAGGATGGAGTCAGTATTGCTCCATTACAGAATCCATCCTGGATTCTGTACTGAGTAATGGAGTACAGAATCCAGGATGGAGTCTGGGCAATCCAGGCTGGAGTCTGGGCAGTCCAGGATGGAGTCAGTATTGCTCCATTACAGAATCCATCCTGGATTCTGTACTGAGTCATGGAGTACAGAATCCAGGATGGAGTCTGGGCAATCCAGGCTGGAATCTGGGCAGTCCAGGATGGAGTCCAAGATGGACAATGGGATCGGATTAAATCCCATTCTCCATCCTGGACTACCCGGACTGCCCAGCCTCCGTCCTGGACACATCATTTTTACGCGGGCGCCTAGTTTACACTGACGGTCCATACTGGAAATCGTTAAACGCGGTTATTAATTTCCAATAACTGTATATGAATACCCAAACAAGTCTTTGGATAATTTCATTGGATGTTAGTTTTAATATACTTGTGCCAACAAACTTTAAAAGATTCTGACACTTTACCAGTTTGGTTAAGTTATTGAAATTTAAAGAACAGATGACTCTTCCTCTTCATATAAAAAGGTATAATATTTTTATATTCAAGTACAGAATTTTGCAAAACTCTGCACTGATTTTAAAACACCGGTCTATAAATAATTGCATTGGCACACGCGTATTTAAAAATTAATATCTTTCTTAAAATTACAAAGTATTAGCACCGAAAATTCCAACGCGTATTTCTAAATTTCTAATGACCGTATATTAATGTTCAAATAGATCTTCAGATATCTACAACGCATGCTAATTTTAAGGGATACTTGTGGACGAGATTTCGAAGTTTTTAATCTTTTAATTTTGAAATCGTGTTTTAGAAATTTAAACTATCATGAAGACCTACTTTTAATATGTAATTGTATATTAAATATTTAGTCAGCCTTTAAACTTGCGAACTTGTACACTAATTTTAATACACCGGTCTATGAATAGTCTTTCTAATAGACATGTATTGTAATTTTAAATATCAGTTATATGAAAATTCATTTACTTTTGCTAAATTTCGTATACGGATGGTATATTTACTAGACAAAGTATATTAATTTCTATTTTATATACCAGGTTTTGAAATTTCATAGATGTTGGTGCACGAAAATTCATTTTTTGCTTCCTCATAGAGGAAGCTTTGTTTTCATGAAAAAAATGTTTTCGAGATTTTTATGTCAGGACACTTAGAATTGTCCAAAACACAATAGTGTAGCAGTAGACCCTCTTCAACTGTACCAATTTTCAACAAAAACTGTGCGAAAATTTCGATTTTATGCCGTTTTGAAATTTTTGAAAAAAATACGTGGTCGCTCTAACTTTCGTAAAATTTAGTCTATTTTGCTAAATAGTTGGTTATAAGAGTAGGTGCACTCAATGCTGTTTGGTATTGAATTTGGTTCGAATCGGTAAATTGGTTCAGATTTTATGGAATTTTGAATTTTTTAAATATTGACATTATCGCTCTATTGTAACTTTTGCAAAACTTGAAATAGCGAGCTCAAATTTTGTATATAAATGAAACAATATTCAGCCATTATATATATATAATTTAGTGACAAACGGTATGAAATTTGTGATTTTATGGAATGTTGAATTATTTTTAATAATATACGTTATCACATTTACTTTCGAAAATACGCTCTAATAATAACGAAATAACGGAACAACGAAATAGAAAAAGCGAATTCACAACATGTTTATTTATCTAATTTAAAAAAGGATGCAAAGTAGAACCTTGCACATTGCTTCCTCATTATTTTTCGCTTTTTACAAAGCTTCCTCTATGAGGAAGCCAAAATTAAGTAACATACTGCTTCCTCATAGAGGGAGCTTTGTAAAAAGCAAAAATATTGAGGAAGCAATGTGCAAGATTTTTTTTACAGTGTACGATCGCAAGTGCGGCGTTTCCTCAAGAACCTACCGGACATAGCCCACCTCGCGCGGTTTTTGAACGATTTTCCAAGTACTTTATTCATGAGCAAATTGAATTGTAGATTTCGTGTAATTTTATGATAGGAGAAAAAAATTCTGCATGCATTTTTCATGTGGAAGTCTCATCAATCACGATAATACGAAGCATAAAAAATATCGGCAATTGTAATATATTTATTGAACTTATTATTGAATATCGTACAGTACATTCTCCTTCAACATTTTATCTCTGCCGGTTCGTCGTTGTGGCGGAACTCGAAGTTATTTGTCATCATTTATGAGACAATTCACCTTCGAAGTCGAGCTGAATAATTGGGTCCTTGCCCTCTTCCATAATCATAACACTTCCGGTAATTGGACCATCCGGAGTGCCAGGTGGGATCTTCTCAGCTGGTGGGTCCCATTTCGAAACTGTCCAATCGCCCTGCACCGCGCGAAATTCATTCGTTTTAGTTGAAATTTCAATATGACATTGAACTTTTACTAACGCTTTTTTTCTCAATAGAAGATGGAAAAACGGCATCTTGGGCCAATTAAGGAGGTTAGAGCGCTCCACACTAGTCAAATCAGTGCTAAATTTTTAAAAGCGTTTCTACAATTTCAGATGTTTTAATAACCTGTTCCAAGGTGTTAATCACATAGCAGCATTAGTTCTTGACATTCAAATACATTCACAGCTGTAATATCAACAGTAAATCGATCAATATCTGCAAATTTCCGATGTTATGTTTTTTCATCCAGTTTTTTAAAAGGGTAAAGCGTAATATCAGTCCGATTATGACGACCAATAGCTCATTTTGTTTACTAAAAGATATTCTATCGATTGGCCGTCTATTTTTTAAATCGTGTTAGTAGTTCAAAAGATACAACCGTTTGTTTATCCTATCATAACCTAACATCAAGTATACAAATGGCTGTAACTTTTGAACGCCTGATACTATAGAAAATTCGGACGGTCAATCGATTAAGGATCTTCCACTGATCAAAATCAGCTATGTTTCGTCATAATCGGACTGATATTACGGTTTACCCTTTTACAAAACTGGATGAAAAAACATGACATCGGAAATTTGGAGATATTGATCGATTTACTGTTCATATGACAGCTGTGAATGTATTTGAATATCAAGAACTAATGCTGCTATGTGATTAACACCTTGGAACAGATTATTAAACCATCTGCAATTGTAGAAACGCTTTTAAAAATTTAGCACTGATTTGACTAGTGTGGAGCGCTCCAACCTCCTTAATTAATTAACCTTTAATTATATTGACACAACATGTGTCGATTACATTTAAAAATATATTTATACCGATATAGTTGAAATTATGATAAAATATCCGTCGAAAAACAGCATAGGCAGTTTATTTGTTTGCAAAGCTACGAAAAAATAACTCAAAATTAAATTTCCAAAACTCACCGCGCCAAATGGACATTCTTTCGGAAATTTGTCTTTGGGCAGACCAGCTTCGACGAAACTCTTGCCGACTGTATCATCGTTAAGGGCTTCGCATAGAGTAGATTCATACTCGATCGGATCTTGCTCGTTCATTATTATTATCATTTTCAACTGAAAAAACGAACATATTAATAATTATCGCAACTTAAACTTTTAACATCTAACCAATTTAAAAAAAGAAAAAACTGTAGAGCTTTGCACTGTAATAATTTTCATTATGAAAATTAATATACTATTGATGGACGTTTTTATGCATAAATCGATAAATTAAATTTAATATACAAGTAAATGATATAAAAGTAATACGGGTGTATTACACATTACAACACATTAAAAAAAGTCATGTTTAATACAAAAGTACTACAATATCACTATATAATTGTATATTAAATTTAATATACCAGTTTATGCATAAAAACTTCCGATAAACATATATTAAATTCCTGACCATTTTTTACAGTGTTGTGGCATACCATCATCGTTTCTGGTAGTTCCTTTTTCGTGGGAAGTTTCGTAGTGAGCTGAGAACTTTTTTTCGTCTGGATAATCTCTGTCTCCCATGCATCAAAGTAGTCATTCGCATTGTTCGTGATTTTAACGGTGTTCATGGTGATTATTGAGTTGGGCTAAAAGTGACAACGAAAAAATCCCCACATATTAATAATAATTCTTATTATTATAAACGCGTATATAATTAAAGAAAATTGTGAATTATATTTTTTTATTTTTCATCAAAGATATTAAAAGAATGTAATAATTCATTAATTTAAAAAAATTATGTTGCCGTGCACATACATCAGCAGCAATCAGCGTGCTTAGCGCAACGACAGCAAGTGCCAGTCGAAAAATAAGCGAAGAAGTCGACATCTTTGCTGTGCGATTTCTCTTTGAATTAACTCGTTAATTATCGAGCGCGCCTCGACGTTTTATACTTGGTTTTACGTTATAATATATATATATATGTACGCACATAAATTCTCGTGATAAGAATTGCGTGTTAATTGAGTGCTGTCTGAATGGCTTCGATCGAATCGGATTATCGAAAAATTGGACGTTTTACATGTGACACAAGGATATGATTATATCCTTGCGCAATTATTTATCGTGGGAATTTACTAGACTTAATGGGTTTATAGTCTAAACCGGATCCGAAGAATCAGCAAAAGAAGTATATATGTGTGAAAAATGACATGGAACTAACTTGATCCATGGAATTCGATGAAATAATACACTGAGAGAAAAATATGGTAATTTAAAAAAAAAGTATAGTTAGTCCCACGATAATCTAATTATAAACTATAATTCCCTGGAGGGACGTTTCTATTTTATGGATATCGCAAAAAATTAAAATATAATTGGATGAATCATAAATTATTACTATAACAATAATTATAGTAATATAATAGTTTAATTTATGCCGTTTCGTTGCATATACGATTTCAACGTTTGTTTCCAATAACTTTGCAAGTATCGTTTATTGAACTGTATTATCATCGCTTCAACCATAAAATATTGCAAGCCTTCCTATATTCGTTTTATCATGTGAAATCTTTAAATCAACGATATGCTTTTCTCTCAGTGTAGTAGATTTTTATAGCTTAGGAAACTTTCCTATTGAAAATAAATTATAGAGACTAATACAGATCGATAGAATTTTAATGGGATTTAATCCTGATATAAATAAAACAGTTTTCTATCATTTGTACAATAATTTCATGATGATTGACTCGTTCTCATCGTTTCACAGCTATAGGATATCGATCCTAACAAATCTGGAATATAATAAATATTTGAATGCTAAGATTTGTGAATGAGATTTTTTTGTTCGAAAAAATGTAATATTACTAATATTGCTCCTACGATCTTGTATTTGTATCATTAAATTAATTATTATTATTTAGTAACCAATTGATATGATATGCGGCCGTCAGAGATTTATATATCGAACGTAAGCGGCTACGATGCGGCCAATTTCCAAGCGGTACCAACTTGCGGTACCAATTTTTCGGTACCAACAGACCAAGGACAATTTACAATTTTCTAAAGAAATATCGCTTACAGAATAAATAGACAAAACGAAATCGATAACATATAAATTATAAACAACAATCATTGCAATCAACAACACACAATGAATTAATACTTTCACACGAACACACATGTCATAATTAAACAATAAACTAATTATACGTCTCACTACAAAAATAAAAACAAAAATTGTTAGTATTATCACATATCATCATCAAAATCGGTTTACACACCTTATTTTTACATATTCGACATGTATAATTAATTGTGGATTTTTTTATTACTATTCTGTTTGGTGACCACACACCGTTTTATTTTTTGTATTTTGCACCACAGGCACGTTAATAAAATAAAAAATGGTCTGAAGAAGGTTCACACTTAGGACCGAAACGTTACAAACACGGAGATTTTCTTTCAATCATCTCCCAACTAAAAAAGAAAAAATTGGCCGCATCGTAGCCGCTTACGTTCGATATTATAATTATTATTTAGTATTATTAATTAAAATTTATGATAGTACTTCATAAATTCGCGAACCAAAATCCGAATTCAGAACGATAGAATTTTTTTAAAATCGTTTTCTATCATTTATTTTTATCAGAGTTTAAATGAAGATTATGTTGCTTCAAGAATGGAAATTGCATGTGTAGATTCCGTGAGATTGTATACAATGATGAGCCAATTAAACACAATGAGACAGGAAGGTGAAATAGATCCGATCCTATTTTACTCGTTATCGATATTCCCACAAAGAATAATGTAATTAATGTTGAATTACTCGGGAGGGATAAGAGAAGGGGTGAAATAATTTTTTATATAATAGAACAGTTTTATTTGACGTCATACTGTTGAGTTAGTCGAAGAATTGGTGTAAAAAATAGTAGATATAAATCGGAGAACTGCTAAAATCTGTCGAGTGCTTCCAGAGAAACTTTGTAGCCGTTGATTGAACGAATCGAAATATCAGCTCGCAGTTTAACGTCTTCCATTTTGATGTTTGTACTGATTCTGTAATTTCGCAGGAGACTCGCCACGATAGTCTTGAGACTCATTAATGCAAATTTTTGTCCTGCATGCAAAAAATAATGGAAATTAATTGCTGCATAAAAAATGACATACAATACAGCGAAGGAGAATTTCATTGAGACAAACCTATGCAACCCATTGGACCACCGCTGAAGGGAATAAATGCATAAGGATGTCTTTTCGATACTTGCTCACTTGAAAATCTTTCGGGTATGAAACTATCAGGATTCGTCCAATATTTTTTACTCCTATGCGTTACATATGACGCTATTACGACTTGGCAATTTTCCGGTATCGTACAATTCTCTGAAAACAATTCAATCATCAATTATTGAAATATTTATTTTAGAAAAATTGTAATACATTTTCTTCCAAGTGATCAACACGAAAATTTCGTAATTTTTAAATTCCATTGTTAAATCACGATGAACAATATATATTATTTTGATAAATTAGCTTAATTATTCGTTTGAATTATTCGATAAATTATCAACTTTGTTTTTTCGAAAATTAAATAAGTTTAATGTAACCAAAATATTTAAAGAAATTTCAATATGCTGAAAGTGAATTTGAGAATTATTAAAAAAAAGTATAATTTATTGTCGCTCACCTAATACAATTTTAGACAAATTGTAATGCATTTTCTTCAAAGCAACACAAAAATTTCGTAATTTTTAAATACCATTGTTAAATCACGATGAACAATATATTCTCTTATTATTTTGATAAAACAGTTTGATTATTCGCTTGAATTATGCGATAATTTTTTAACTTTGTTTTTCAAAAATTAAATAAGTTTAATGTAATCAAAATATTTAAAGAAATTTCAATATGCTGCAAGTGAATTTGATAGTTATAAAAAAAAGTACAATTTATTGTCGCTCACCTAATATAAGTTCATCATCCAAACGCCTCACCATAAGTGGAGCTATGGGAAAAAGTCTGAGTGTTTCTTTGATAACCATTTCTACGTATTTCAACCGATTAAGGGATTCATTCGTGATTGGTTCATCATAGGATAATACGTCGTGTACTTCTTGTCTCGCTTTTGTTTGAACGTCTTGGTGCATGGCTAGCATCAAAGTTGCAAAGCTGCTTGTAAGTGCCAATGTATCTTGTGCCTAAAATATAGGTACACGAAAAATATATAACTTAATCATTTTTTCGGAATGACAATTTTAGAAAATCATTTTTCTTACCGCTATGTAAACTGTATAAATCTCATCTCTAAATTCCTCATCCGATAATTCGTGAGTTACGTTATTGATATTAAGCATCCGCTCCAAAATCGACTGATTAGCTGACAATGAGGACGACGATGATTCCGCGGTGTCAAATTTTCCAATATCCATTTTTTTCGCAGCGATGCACTACGAAAATATTATGAAACAGATATAACGAGTTGAGTTTCACTAAACTGGTGAAAATAAATAATAGAGACTGATACAGATAGATAGAATTTGAATGGGATTTAATCGTACGTTATCATCTCTATCTATTCGGTCTTTAATGAATTTATAAAAATTGAATCGTTGCTGTTAGTTTTCTATAGTATTGGTTTTCTATGGGTTAAATACGATACACTGTTAAAAATATTTTGAAAATTAATTAAATTAAATTTGATTTAATATACAGATGTGTTGTAAAATTCCAATAATTATATTATAAGCACAATTTTTATGAAGTGGTTAGTATACTGAACTGAGAAAAAAAAATGTTTGAATGAACAAATTTAGCATACACTCTTGTTCAAATGAATTTTTTGTTGGTATAACAAATATTTTGGTTACCGCAAATTAATTTGAAACAACTGGATCTAATGATTATTGAAGAAACTAAACATTTGGTTGCCCTAACGAAAAAATCGTTTGAACGAGGGTTTACGCTAATTTAGTTCTCTCAAATATATTTTTTTCTCAGTGTGAATATTAATTTTACAACAATTTTTTAATATATAAATTAATTTCTATCATCATGAATATTGAATATGATAAATATTTGAATCCAAAGTTTGTGGCTGAAACTTTTTTTTTATGAAAAATGTAATATTGTTAATATTACTCCTAAGATTGTAAATTTTTTAAATTAAATTTAATATAAAAATTATATTATTTATAATAATATTATAGGATACGGAAGAAACATATAAGATTTCATAAATTTATGATAGTAATTCGTAAATTCGCAAAACCAAAATCCGTATTCGGAACGATAGGATTTTTAAAAACCATTTTCTATAATTTATTTTTACCAGAGCAATCAGACTGTATAAATTATTTAATAATCGTAATTGCATATTTTGTACCTTTTCCGTGAAATTGCGGATGACTTTCTGTGCTTGACATTGTATTTTGTAGCGGTGAGTCAGTTTGAATATGCCATCAGGATGGAGCCATATCTTCATCATTCGATCGTAAATGATTTTGTACATTCTTGATGCATTAATGATATATTTAAAAAACGAGGCACATCTTCATTTGTAGTTAATGCAGCGATTTTCTTTTCTACTGCAATCATTTAGATGTTTATCAGAAAAAAATAAATGATTTCGCACTTACTCTGCGGTGTATTGTATAAATTCATTATCAGGATTATCCTGTGCGTTTATGTCCGTGCATCCCATTACCGCTTCTAAATAATAATAATTAAGTTGATTAAACGATATTTTTTTACAAGATTTCTCAACTAAAACCTACCGCACACAATATCTATCGTGCATCCTTCGAACAATTGGAGGATATCAAAAATTTGTCCATCAGCGAAAGTCTTCAATTTTTCTATCAATATTTCACTGCGTCTTGCAAAGACGTCAACGTAGTCGCGAAGCGTTCGCGAATTTAGCGTGTGTGCAACCATTTTTCTGTGCGATTTCCAACTTTTTCCTAATCAATATATAACACAATTAATTAGGTTTTATTATCGTTGAAAAATTGTATCGGAAATAAGAAGAAATACTGTATATATATACCAGAACCACTTATGAGTCCGTCTCCGATGAATGGAAATAAAAACTTGTATGCCATGCCCTTGTTTGACGCTTGTTGACTGTTTAGCACCATCTACATTATCAACAAATAAATAAATACTAATTATCCTCATTGCATACCAATTTAACCAGTCGAAAATAATGCACATAATGGATTGCGCTTTCAAAATTGGCCAGAGAAAATAACAACAAAAAAGGATTTTCGTAAAAATAAGGATTTATATATAATTATTAATATTAATATTAATATATTTAATTATTAATCAAAATATAAATATTATGTATATATCATTAAAATATTAATATTTCGTTTCCGAATTGAAAAAACTCATTAATTATTGTCAGAAATAAGTTTTAAACATTTAAATCTGAGCGAAAACAAATGGGTCACTTAGTGACCCACTATGACGCAAAGGGTTAAGGTATACACTGTTAAAAATATTTTGAAAATTAATATATGTATTGGAAGTTCTTTTTCAGATACAGTATATTAAATTTCATTTAATATACAGATATGTCGTAAAATTCCAATAATTATATTATAAACACAAGTTTTATGAAGTATTTAGAATATTGTATATTAATTATACAACATGTTTTTTGTTTATTAATTAACATTTGTGTATTAAATTTAATATACATGTATCCGCAAAAAATACTTCCAAGTCTTTATATTAATTCTCATACCAAAATTTTTAACAGTGTAGTCCTTTCATAGTATTCTGTGACCTCGCGTGAGACTCAGAGAATCGAGGTAATCTCGATGGCATAAAAATCTGAAAAAAATCAATCACATAGAAGGTACTGAAACGGATGATCTTGCATAATAAGAATTCCAAAACATTATCAACAAAAAAACGAAAAAAAAATTGTTCGATAAATTAGCCGGCAAACCAACTTTTTAACAAATGAAAATAATTTGTTGATTTTTCTGTAAACGTATGAATTTTTAAAGAATTTTATGTACACTGTAAAAAACATGTACTTGAAATTTAATGTACTTTCACTGGAAGTTTTATGCATAAACTAGTATATTAAATTTAATATACAAGTGTAATGTAAAATTAATGTATGGCACAGCACGATGCAATAATTTACTTTAATTTTCCTGGAAAAGTTGATGAATTTTATACCACAATTGTATATTAAATTTCGATTGCGAGTTTATGCATAAAAACTTCTAGTCTTTTCTAATAGTGTAATGTTTGAAAATATACTAATTCGCGAACCAAAATCTGTATTCGGAACGATAGGATTAAAAAAAATCGTTTTCTATCATTTATTTTTACCAGGGCAGTGCACCTTGAACCAGAGTTGTAAATCCCCATTAATTTATGAAATATAGTTTACAATACAGTTTGCTTTTTAATTATGATTTCATAATAATAATATGTAGTAATTATAAAATAGAGTGTAAATATTTGAAACGCTGCAAAAAATACTAATTCTCGCTTAAATATTGAAGAAATAGTGGAAAAAATGGAAGAGATAATTAATTCATTAATGCATTAAGAAAGTTTTTTTTTTAATGCAGTTTTTTCGTTAATGCAGATAATTAATGCATTATTTTCATAAAGCATTAATTATGCATTACAGAAACATAATTAATGCATTACGAAAGTAATGCATTAATTATGTTTCTTCTTTTTGTCAAAAAGATTAACATGAAATTATATTGAAAAATAATAATTCATGCAGCTATTCAAAAGTTTAGTCATCGTATTATAATCACTATATGTTATGATTATGAAATCATAATTACAGAGCTCATTGTATCATCATCTCTATTTCTATAAGTATTAGGCATTTACAACTCTACCTTGAACTTCATTCGATTTTGAGCATTTAAGGTTTAAAAACAGGTATCAACGTGAATGGAGTGAGAAAATCAAATGTGACACATCCGTCTTACCCTGAACAAAAAAATTCCAAATGAAATGTACCAGAATATGGATACTCTGAATTTACTAAAAATACCTAACTAATCATATTTCATTCGTCGTCCACAATATGATAACAACTTGTTTTTGCTTGCTCTGATACGCGTCATGTAACTATTAAATTCTATTTTTAACTTATAATACTGAATCATCCAAAGTTCAACCTAAACTTTTAGCTCTAATTTCGCAAAAGTCGATTTTATGATTTTAGAGTTATCGGCGATTGAATTTTTCGAGAATTATTGTCGTACAAATGATTGTGAAGGATGTAAAAAAAAAAAAATGAAAAGAAGTTTTAAAGATGGTAAAAAAAAATAACGAGGTTTTCAACACACAAAGCCTTGAATTGTGACATAGCTGTGCGAAAATCCAATTTATATTCATCGTGGCGAATGGTTACGCGGTCCGCGAGAGTAAACTGAGGCGTATATACTACACTATAGCAATAGTATTATAAGGACACTATAGATAGTGTAATAGGGCTATCCACATGCAAGAAAGCGCATGGAATGTCTCGTCGCATATGAGTACGAGTCCTACGTGAGGAGCACGATATAAAACGATAAGTGTTAGCGATCATTGCGATATTGCGCATCACAGTATACTTAGTGGCATTTTCTTGCGCGTATTACTTGAAGAATTGATTGGCGAAAAAAGAAAAAAATGTTTAGACGTTATTCGATACCTCGATATCCCGAGGAGACGTAATAATAACGTAAAGTGCCGGTCCCATCCACACTCTCATCGGTGTAACGTCCTCGTAAGGTACGATGACATCTACCACACGATCGAGCAACTCTGCCAAAGAAATCAGGCCACGAGTCATCAGATATTCACGGTACATCTTTCTACGATATTTTACACGATTCTTTGATCATCATTTGAAATTATTTTATTTTTTATTATTAATTTTCATTCATAAAGACAACATAATAAAATGTTAAATGAATCGTATAAGTGAAATAAAACATAAAAATAATGAACGAACAAAAAACAAATTAAAAAAAAATTAAACTAATTTTTTTATTTTTCTGAATATGTATGAATTTTTAAAGAATTTGATGTGATGCTTGAAAATTGTGTTTTTTGAAAGTGTTTCAGCTGTATTTGCGAATCTATTTGATCAATCGACTTTCCATACAATTTACAAATATTACTTAAAATTCTTTAAAAATTCATACGTATTCAGAAAAATTAAATCAGACGTACATTTTTTTGCGATATATTTTATACGAGTCTTTGATCATCATTGGAAATTATTTTATTTTTTATTATTAATTTTCATTCATAAAGACAGCATAATAAAATGTTAAATGAATTGTATAAGTGAAATAAAACATAAAAATAATGAAGAAACAAAAAACAAATTTAAAAAAAAATTAACTAATTTGTTTTTTTTAATACCTATGAATTTTTAAAGAATTTTATGTGATGCTTGAAAATTGTGTTTTTTCGAAGTGTTTCAGCTGTATTTGCGAATCTACTTGATCAATCGACTTTCCACACGATTTACAAATATTACTTAAAATTCTTTAAAAATTCATACGTATTCAGAA
Organism: Ephialtes manifestator; assembly: GCA_963970395.1. NCBI lineage: Eukaryota > Metazoa > Arthropoda > Insecta > Hymenoptera > Ichneumonidae > Ephialtes > Ephialtes manifestator. The sequence continues at coordinate 17,850,344 of OZ019981.1, read as the reverse complement.
AAATTAAATCAGACCACAAGCCATCAGACATTCACGGTACATCTTTTTACGATATTTTACACGAGTCTTTGATCGTCATTAGAAATTATTTTATTTTTTATTATTATTAATTTTCATTCATAAAGACACCATAATAAAATGTTAAATGAATCGTATAAATGAAATAAAACATAAAAATAATGAAAAAACAAATCGTTTGATAAATTAACCGGAAACCGAAATTTAAAAAAAGAATTAACTAATTTGTTGTTTTTTTAATACCTATGAATTTTTAAAGAATTTTATGTGATGCTGGAAAATTGTGTTTTTTCAAAGTGTTTTAGCTGTATTTGCGAATCTATTTGATCAATCGACTTTCGACACAATTTTCAAACATTACTTAAAATTATTTTAAAATTCATACGTATTCAGAAATTCAGATATTCACGGTACATATTTATACGTTATCTTATACAAGTCTTTGATCACCATTAATTAGAGATTATTCAATTTTTTATTATTAATTTTCATTTATAAATATAGCGTAAAATAATGTTAAATGAATAGTGAAACTGAAATAAAACGTAAAAATAATGTATTAATGTTAATAAAATTAGCAAAAAATGTAGTGCGCCGTTTGTTTAAGCATTTGGCACGCGTGAGATCACAGTTATGTATTAGCAACTCACGTTCGGCTTTGCACGCGAATCTCAGAGCGTTTCCAAGAAGCGGCAGTGTCGGTGGACCTGGAAGATATTTCGCGAGTTCCACTAAACGCGAACGTCGAGTTCTCCACGTTTTTGTGTACACGAGAACGGCCCATAGTGTGGTCAACGTGACAGCAAGGATTACCAAAAATTCTGTAAATCAAATAATTATTTAAAGACGAAGAATATATCAAATTCACTCAATTGCAACTATCGATACATACTAATCAATATCAATGAAACGTTTATCTTTTATTCTTAATATATTAACTTTTTAGTTACCTCTTAAGGTGATATTAATTGTTTTATTCTTAATACTAATCAATATTAAAGAACCGTTTGTCGTTAATTCTTAATATATTAATTTTTTAGTTTCCTCTTAAAGTGATATTAATTGTTTTATTCTTAATACTAATCAATATCAAAGAACCGTTTGTCTTTTATTCTTAATATATTAATTTTTTAGTTTCCTCTTAAAGTGATATTAATTGTTTTATTATTAATACTAATCAATATTAAAGAACCGTTTGTCGTTAATTCTTAATATATTAATTTTTTAGTTTCCTCTTAAAGTGATATTAATTGTTTTATTATTAATACTAATCAATATTAAAGAACCGTTTGTCTTTTATTCTTAATATATTAATTTTTTAGTTTCCTCTTAAGGTGATATTAATTGATTTATTATTAATACTAATCAATATTAAAGAACCTTTTGTCTTTTATTCTTAATATATTAATTTTTTAGTTTCCTCTTAAGGTGACATTAATTGTTTTATTATTAATACTAATCAACATTAAAGAACCGTCTGTCTTTTATTCTTAATATATTAATTTTTTAGTTTCCTCTTAAAGTGATATTAATTGTTTTATTATTAATACTAATCAATATTAAATGACCGTTTGTCTTTTATTCTTAATATATTAATTTTTTAGTTTCCTCTTAAGGTGATATTAATTGTTTTATTATTAATACTAATCAATATTAAAGAACCGTTTGTCTTTTATTCTTAATATATTAATTTTTTAGTTTCCTCTTAAAGTGATATTAATTGTTTTATTATTAATATTAATCAATATTAAAGAACCGTTTGTCTTTTATTCTTAATATATTAATTTTTTAGTTTCCTCTTAAGGTGATATTAATTGTTTTATTATTAATACTAATCAATATTAAAGAACCTTTTGTCTTTTATTCTTAATATATCAATTTTCCAGTTTCCTTTTAAGGTGATATTAATTGTTTTATTATTAATACTAATCAATATTAAAGAACCGTTTGTCTTTTATTCTTAATATATTAATTTTTTAGTTACCTCTTAAGGCGATATTAATTATAATATTCCAACCGTAAAACATAATTATATACACTGAGATATCGCTTTTTTTTTTCTTTTCACTTCGTGCTTTGTGACGGGACTAAGCAACTTCTACTCCTGACGATGACGACGACGACGACGACAATCCTTATGGAGTCCGGACTTTTGTGCCCAGTCGCTGTGCGAAACCCCACTCTCTTTTTTGTTCACCGCCCTCAGAAAGGCCTCAAAATATACTATACATAACCGTAATCCTTAGTTGCCAAGAATGTATGATGTAATCACGTTGTAATAACACTCGTTGTAATCTTGATCATACATCCTTTTTATTATCTGTCGCTAGAATCACGAGAAAGGATAAAACGTGCTCATTTTTTAAAGAATTTTTAATTAAGAATGTTTGAGTTACCAATAACTCAAACTTTCTTAATTTTATCTTAAAGCATAATTCAATGTATATTAATAGACAACAGCCCATTTTTGCTACTACAGAATTTTCTATTTATATAGACTGATCGGTATAAGTTTCGCACAAAAATCCATCACAAAAAATGTGATGAAATCCGCTAGGGAGGAAATCCAAAGTGGCACCTCCGATTCTTAGGCAGGAAAAAATTTATTAATTTTTTTATTTTAATTTTCAATTTTTTGCTGCCTAAAAATTGGAGGTGCCATTTTGGAATTTTTTTCTCAGAATCTTCGTACAATGCGAAACACCTTGTAAAATTAAGACCGGAATCAAAGATGCTTTTTTCGTAAAAAAAATTATTTATTGCTTTTTTTTTGCGAAAAATTGACTTTCTTCCGTTGGAAAAATTATGATTTTAACATCACTCGAAAGTAGATGAAAAATGAAAAAGTTCATGTTCTTAAGAATTTTTTGAGAGTCTAATATTTTCTCAGATATAGTGATATTTAAAAAAAACGTAAATCCTGAACGGCGCCCTTTAAAAATCTGAAAAAAATCACAAACACCCATCTCAAATAGTACAACAAACTACCGACAGCAGTGGACGCGCGATCGGTGTGTGGCTTCGGCGATCCCCAGAGTTAAGCAGCATTATTTGCGGTCATAACTTGGATGGGTGACCGCTTAGCCTTGCACTGGTTTGCGCGCCAACTACTGAGCGGGAGGCAGTTTTTCTGAGTTTCTAATGTATTCTCATACAGTAGAAACTCAGTAAAAATAAAGCCGACTGTATCGGCCAGGTTTTCTGCAGTTTCCCTGTGCCCTCGTGCAAATGCGATACTGTAGTGCATTAGGATGAGTGGCTGCGGAGGACAACACTCTAGAGGGGTCTCTATGAAGGAACGGGGAAAAGGGGAGCGGGGAAACGTAAAAGCCTGAAGAAGGCATACGGAAGAAACCAATAATAAAAAATAAAAAAATAGTACAACAAACTGACAAATTTAGAAAGATATCCGGGAGGCCGACCAAAAAAAGTAGCCCAGTTGATAAAGAATGCCTCATATTTACAATATTACATGATACAACACACTGTAAAAATTTTTTTTTTTGAAACTGAATATTCTGTATATGACGCTCGGATGCATATACCGTATATTAATTTTTAAACGCATTTGGCATTTACAAATATAATATTGGTATATTAAAATAAAGAATACAATACTCACGTACTGTAGTAGTAGTATGAGTATTTATTAACAATACATAACATAGATTTTTTTTTTCCACATGAGTTACTTTTTGCTTTATGGGGTATTGCTAATTTAGGCTATCGACCGTTGTCAGCTCATCACGTACTGTAATTTTCAAATACCAGTTTCTTAAAGAATTCTTAAATAAATTTGAGCATAAATAAAGAGTAAAATAGAATAAATAAAGGATTCTTAAATAAATTTAATACTATTCTTAAATTTACAACAAAAGTATATTAATATGGAATAAATATACCATTTCGTAAATCTCATATCATTTTGTATATGAAATTCACTTGCATTTTTAACAATGCAAAAACAAATAAAAATTTACAAGTGACGAAAGATAAATTCATTATAAAATGTTACATATCCGTTCGTGCACTATTCATACTGATAACGTATCTATCATATTTAACCCATAAAAAACGAAAACAATAGGAAACTAATAAGAATTCAATTTGTATAACCTCATCAAAGGTAGACAACCTACGATTAAATCCCATAAAAATTCTATCGACCTGTATCAGTCGCCATAATTTATTTTTACCAGACATAGAAGCAATGTTGATAATTTTAAATAGTGGCGCTGCGTCACAATTAAGTTTGGTGCTGCTCGAGTATTGTCCAGATTATGAGAGCAGGTATGAAGGCCGGAGGAAGTAGGCAGCTGTGTATTAAGGTGATGTGTTACATATCGTCTGTCTCTCTCAGATCACCATAAGTGCGAGTGAAATAGCTGAAACTTCCGAAGTGTTATTTTTCGCCACGGTTGATTTTTCGAATAAAAGTCGAGAAGTACTGACTGCAGACTTCTTAGACGCAGTTAGAACTTCTCGTCTATTGCCCGAAAGATCAATTGTGGTCAAGAACAACGCTTTACAGTTTTTGTTACCGACCGAGCACTAACACATCATCTTAAGGTGATGTGACACATGTTCGAAAACTGCTGGGAAACTGCAATCGGTATGAAAAACTGTAATCAAAACTACTCAGTGGCGCTTAATATTTTAGATGAAAAAAAAATAGGTTTTACTCCGTCGTAGATAGACGAAGTCAAAGCTAATTTGCTTTTGTCTGAAATATTAACCGGCTTTGAGTAGATTTGATTACAGTTTTCGATATCGATTGCAGTTTTCAAACATGTGTCACATTACCTTAAGAGCATGTGAAACAACTCCCCCCTCCCTCCGTTCCGGTCTCAATCGGTATCAAAAACTGTAATCAACTTTTTTCATGCATACTGACATTTTACAGCTTCAAAAAGAGTTTCGTCGAATGCTGATATCACTGGAGCGTTCGATGAAACTCTTTTTGAAGCTGTAAAATGTCCGTATGCGTGAAAAAAGTTGATTACAGTTTTTATTACCGACTGCGGTATTTCACATGCTCTTAAGGGATGTGTAACTACTCGGTCGGTATCGAAAACTGTAATCCGATTTTCTCCGCCTCGTTTGATCTTTTGGATAAAAGATAATAAAGTCGCTCTCCGCCTGACAATTCTACAGAACGACTTTCTCGTCTTTTATCCAAAAGATCAACGATGGCGGAGAAATTTGGGATTGCAAGATTAGTTCTATCTCTCTCGCACTCATTGAACTTTCATATCACCTTAAGCGCATAGTCCGTGGCCCGCAAATCTTGTTATCCCACAGGATAATAAATAGTTCATTTTCAACACCATCACTTTGTAAAATTTCTTCATTAAGGGGAGATGAAACCTACTCGGTCGGTAACAAAAACTGTAACCAATCTTTAAGAGAACGTCGAACGTTTTTTGATAAATGAACAATTTTGCATCATTGGTCTCTTAATTCTGCATGATGTAAAACTTTCATTTTTCCCAAAAAATATCAAGTTTCTGAGAATTCTTATTTCGAAAGATATTCGCTATCTTTCTCGCACTCATGGAAGTTTCGGCTCACCTTAAGAGTATATGAAATACCGCAGTCGGCATCAAAAAATGTAATCAACTTATTTCATGCATGCTGACATTTTACAGCTTCAAAAAAAGTTTCATCAAATGCGAACATCACTGGAGATGAAACTCTTTTTGAAGCTCTAAAATGTCAGCATGCATGAAATAAATTGATTACAGTTTTTGATGCCGATTGAGACCGGAATGGCCGGAGGGGGGCAGGTATTTCACATGCTCTTAAGAGCATGTGAAATACCGCAGTCGGTAATAAAAACTGTAATCAACTTTTTTCATGCATGCTGACATTTTACAGCTTCAAAAAGAGTTTCATCGAATGCTCCAGTGATATCCGCATTCGATGAAACACTTTTTGAAGCTGTAAAATGTCAGCATGCATGTAAAAAGTTGATTACAGTTTTTGATACCGATTGAGACCGGGACGGTCGGGGGGGGGGAAGATGTTTCACATGTTCTTAAGGTAATGTGACACATGTTCGAAAACTGCAATCGATATCGAAAACTGTAATCAAATCTACTCAAAGCCGGTTAATATTTCAGACAAAAGCAAATTAGCTTTGACTTCGTCTATCTACGACGGAGTAAAACCTATTTTTTTTTCATCTAAAATATTAGGCGCCACTGAGTAGTTTTGATTACAGTTTTTTATACCGATTGCAGTTTCCCAGCAGTTTTCGAACATGTGTCACATCACCTTAAGGGGATGTGGCACAGACTCATTGTCAGTCGGTAACAAACCTGTTTCCCTATTTTCTCCCCAACTGTGAAAATTGCGGACAAAAGCAAATTAGATTTTCATGCATCTATCTATTAGTTACGAAAACCTAATTCCTTTTTGTCCGAAATATTAATAGTTGCGAAAAAAAAAAAAATGGAAACCGGTTTTTTACCGACTGACTCTGTATCACTCTGTGCCACATGCCCTTAAATCCTACTGACTCCCGAAGTATCCTATTTTAAATTAAAATCAAGTAAAAAAGAAAACGTCCTTGCGATGTTGTTGTTGTTGTTGTTGTTTATTAAATGACTGAGGGTGAACGATAGTGGCGCCGCGCAACTAGTAAATTCGAAGCTACTTGAGCGTTGCCCGGGTGATGGAAGCAGGAATTAAGACAGAAAGAGACAGGCGTGTAGTAGGTAAGTATGTAGTCCGTGGCCCGCACATGGTCTGCCTTGTTATGGCACGGGATAGTGGTTGATTTTTTAACGCCATCAACGGCAACTTTGCTAAAGTTTCTTCGTTAAATCGTACCAAAGTAGTGAACTAATTAAATCGAGATTAAACAAAAAAGCTTTCTAGCGGTGTTGTTGTTGTTTATTAAATGAGTGAGGGTGAGCGATAGGTGATGAGAGGTGACAGGCAGCGTATTGCCGCTTGACGCGGCGGCGGGGGTGTGGCAGCTCGTATCGTTGGCGTTTAAAGAAGGTAACGCTTGCCAGGAAACCGGCACTTTCTATTCACTTTCCATTTCTCACGAGCGAGATGATAAAAAGGCCTTGATCGTACACGTCTCTTCCGTATGCGACAACGCAGCACTACACTAGAGCGAAATATCGGAAAAAAAACCGAAAATACTGCGCACGATCATTTAGTTGAGTTAAAGAAACGTTAGTGGAACTAACGATGCGGCTATTTACAGATTTATCTTCACGCACAAAAGAAGAACGAAGATTTTTTGGAGAAAAATGTCGCAGAATCCGAGTGTTCATCGCGTCATGAATGAAACTACTGGAGGTGTCAATCCTGGAGCCACGCAACATGTTACACCTATAAGTTGCACTCCGCCACCTTCCTATCATCATATTAATCTTCCCCCTGGACATCCAGCTGTTTTTGTCAATGACAGAGGCACACCGCCTTCCTACGACGAAGTCATTGATCCCAATGGTAGGTAAGACGATGAATAATTTGCTAAATCATCTTGCGACATTATTAATCTGGAAACGTCTTTTCTTTTTTGCGTAGCACCACCACCGTCTTATGATTCTCTGTTTGGACGCATGCGAGAAGCTCATAAGACTTCCAAGGGAGTTTTTGACTTCTTGGTTAATGTTACCGTCCTTCTATTAGGCACCAGTAAGTATTGGACTTTTTGTTTATCGATTTATTCATTTGGAAAGCATATGTTGTTTTTGAAAAACAAAATACTATGGTATAGATATATATTCTGTCTCAATCTGTCTCAATATAAATTAAGTGCAGTATATATTAATATTAATTATTCTGTAATGTTGATATTACAGAGCAGAATAGAATAATTGAAATTTGATACGCTAGAGTCAATAATTACATTCCTTTGCAAATTCAACTTAACGAGTTATTGTATTTTCTAGTTTACACATCTTGAACGTTTTTCCAGACCTTGAAATTAATTTTTCAATATCTCTTGAATATTTTAGTACCTTCATTAGAGAATACCAAATTCTTTGGTTGCTTTGCGATGTTGAAAAATCCAAATTTTTGAGGGTCGTGTATTAAGGTTTCATCAAATTCATGAACTTTACCGCAAAAGATTTTCCAACTTTTAAATGTACCACTAAATATATTAATTCCTTTGCAGATTGGCCATCAAAATTTCTTCCCTTTCATACATTTATTTTAGCTTGAAAAATTTTCCACCAATCACCCGGATAACATTGATTATTGTCATTTGAGATTGTTAAAATAAAAAGCTATATTGAGTCTCAGATTCGAGTAGATGACATTGATTTTTTTTTATGTCATGTCTATAACTAATTTAGCTTTAGTCAAGCAATCCAAACTCATTGGGATAATTTTTGTTGACAAACTTTTTGAGCACAGCTCAAAATGAAAAACGCCATATTGTAATTAGCATTAATGAATATTTTTATTTTTTCTTAGGTATTAAAACCTATAACAAATCATTAATACATTATACTACTCTTATAACATAGGAAATTACGTGAAACCTGTAAATCGCTAAATGGTTGATACATACAACAAATATATAAAAATATTCCGATGATCGTATCAATGATTTTGAAGCCTAGAACTTTGAATTTTATGGCATGCACAAATTGTGTGAAAGAAAATCCAATAGTGGGAATATTCAAGGTGATTATTCGCATATCGTATTGAGAGAGACTAAGAGAGGAGAAAAGAAATAACCTTGGGGGAAAAAAATGATAGATTTTAAAGATGAATGGCGAAAATTTAATGAATAAATTGACATTTAATGTGTTAATTACTTGCAGTTGGGTGCACAATAATTATCGGCGTAACGATAGTAGTACCGATATGCATGATGGTAATCGGTGGTTTCTACCTTCACGACTGCCCTCAAGGCGAATACATACCGGTGTATTTGTTGGTCGGCGGTGGTTTCGGAGTTATCAAGCAGCTTTTGCATCTGTCAGCGCGGGTACGGAAACGTCAGGAGGAAAGGGATGAAGAGAGAATGAGGCAAACACCGACTCAAACTCTCATCAATTGTTTCATGCTGGGCTGGTTTATTATCGGTGACTACACGATTTTTACCCACGTTTTTTTTTCGTTATCCAGGATTTTCCATATCTGAAACATTCTCTGTAGATTCAGCCACTTTTTTTTCAACCCTCTTCGATCTGCATCATAATTGGTTATACCAATGTACCACTAAAAGGGATGTGAATTTTTTCAGATTTTTTAAAACAATATTTCAGAAAATGCCGTTATTTTTTCAAGTACAAATATCTCGGGAATTTGAAGTTACTGAAAAAAAATGTCTCCACATAAAAGTTGTCGTTGTTTCTTAGCTTTCCAGCGGAATATTCGAAATGTTTGTCACGTTCCGATGAGTATGATCTTTTATAGAAAAACGGAGGAATTATTTTTTTATTCAAAAAACGAATATTTTTTTTGGGCTGAAAAAATTACAGAGTATTACTGCATGACTGTTGATATCTCAAAAAAATCGCCAGGATGGCATGAATCAAGGTTGCAATATCAAAGAAAAGGTATAGGCGTTATTTCGTTTTTTATACCCTAGAACCGATCCATGTCGCTCTAGTGATTTTTTTTTGCGATTCGACAATGATGCAGGAAAACCCTGTGATTTTTTTCAGCTACAAAAATCCGTTGAATGAAAAAAAATTCCCCCGTTTATTCGAAACTTCGACACGAATCATTTTTTTAACACCGGAATCTCGATACGTGCCACTCTGATGATCTTTTTGTAATATCGACTGTCATGTAGGAATACTCTATAATTTTCTTAGCCAAAAAAATGACCGTTTTGTAATTTGAAAACTAATAATTCCCCCATTTTCGGAATGTTAAAACAAATACATTTTTTTATGCCAGAACATCGATCGGTGCCACTCTGGCGATTTTTCTGAGATATCAACAGTCATGCAGGAATACTCTGTAATTTTTTCAGTCCAAAAAATATATCCGTTTTTTGAATAAAAAAATAATTCGCCCATTTTTCGGAACGTTCACACAAATACATTTTTTTATACCAGAACATCGATCGATGCCACTCTGGCGATTTTTTTGAGATATCAACAGTCATGCAGGAATACTCTGTAATTTTTTCACTCCAAAAAATATATCCGTTTTTGAATAAAAAAATAATTCCTCCGTTTTTCGATAAAAAATCATACTCACCGGAAGGGTAACAAATATTTCGAACATTACGCAGAAAAGCTAAGAAAAAACGACAACTTTTATGTGGAGACATTTTTTTTTTCAGTAACTTCAAGTTCCCGAGATATTTGCACTTGAAAAAATAACGGCATTTTCTGAAATATTGTTTTAAAAAATCTGAAAAAATTCACATAGAGTACCTTTTAGCGGTATATTGGTATAACTAATTATGGTGCAGATCGGAGAGGGTTGAAAACAAAAAAGTGGCTGAATCGACAGAGAATGCTTCATCTACAGCAGACTGGTTATAATTAATTTGTTGTTGTTGTTTTCCTCGAAAAACAGGTTCCATGTGGGTGTACAAGGAATACGAGCCCAACTACGACCGGTCACAAGGACGATACTGCAACAAAACACTATATCTCTTCGCTTTCTGGCTCATAACATCCGTCTACATTGCGCTTGGCGTTGTAACGGCCGGTCTTTGCAGCATTTCCGTAGCAAGTATAGCGTTTCAGAGAAGGCCACCCGATCTCATGTGAGCCATATCTTAAAGACTCGAAATCGGAGCGAGCTATCGATTGACACGCTGTTGAACGTTGACACTCGAGTGTTATAAATGAAGAAACAAAAAATAAGACAATGAAAAAGAAAAAAAAATTAGCGTGACGCCGTTGAAAGGAAACGTCGATAAATCGTCCGCGATTCATGTACCTGAGTGACCCAAGGCAGCCGTTTGTACGAGAATGCACAATTTCTGTGTTTATTATCACCGGTTGTACGTGCATTCTCTTAAGGTTTTGAGAGACGAACGAGCGAGCGCCATGCGAGAGAGAAAGAGAGAAATAGAGAGAGGAAAGAGGAAAAACAGCAGCTACTTGGCCTTCGATATTGTCACTTACGTGGCCCCGTGCCAAAACACTGCGTATGCGAAAAGTGTCGATTGCCTTCGGCGAACACGCGCGCCTTAACTGGGGGAATAACGCCGGCAGAGAGGCTCGACACCGAGAATATCACGAGGGCTTTGGATTATTTAGTCATCTTTTCGTAAACATTTAATATTGTACCAAGGGAACGTCGAGAAACAACTACGTGATTGTTGAAACTTCATTGGATACTTCGGCTACATCTAATTTTCTAGGTACTTTAAAATAGTATATTGTGTATCAAGTGCATAAAATAGGAATCGCACGAGATACACATACAATTTTTTTGTGATGCCCGCGAGAAAAATGAGATTTTTCCCGGGGAGGTTTAACGCGGGACTATAGTGCGATTTTTCGCATTGTACAAACGCCGTCACAAACTTTGTTCGCAGATAAAAAGAAACAATCTTTGAAAGTTTTATATCTGAAACACTGAAATTATTTTTTTAATAAAAAAAAAATTGTAGTTTGGGTTTTTCTATTGAAAGAAAAAGATAATGTACATTTGCATGAATAATTAATTTTGAATAAAAATTGGTGAGTAGTGTTTTTTAGCTTTAAAAAAAATGTACAATAAGGTACGAATTATTTCTTTTAACAAAAAAAAAAAATTGTTGAATGTTTTCTTTGGGTTAACCAAGAAAAGAGTATATTTTTATGAATTATTACTTTCAACAAAAAAGTACTACGACTGCCTGTAACGCGCGATCTAATAGTAGTAACCCCTGTGTTCGCTGGGTCGTGTGTAAAGTAAAAACCCGTGCGTAAAGTAAATCACTACGCACGTCGTTTACTTTAGTCGAAAACGAGTATTTTAGTCTTGCTAAACGCTCTCCCAAAAAAGCTCATATTTCGAGCGATTATTACAAAAAATATATATATATATTTTATTCTTCTATATAGCCATTGTGTTATTATGTGATTTTTTAAGACGATGTGCTTACTTTGAACGTTATGAGCGTGAAAGAAGATAGGATGACAGAATCTCGTAGTCGTACATCGTTTTAAGAGCATACGAATTGCTGAACCAAATTCGTCTGTATTTTTTCTACCCATTTTTATGAAAATCACTCAAATTACTTCATTAGCTTTTTTATAATTTATGCGCACAATCGAAAGGTTCGTATCATCAGATTTTCAGATACTAGAAACATTGATTTTTTTATATTAATATAACGTTTTATTTTAAATATGTCAACAACCTTTTAGTAAATTTGAATATTGTTTTTTCATATCAAACTAATTCGCTTAATTTTGCACATTTTGAAAAATCTCGGTTTTGATTAATTATTCTGAAACTGATTTGCGTTTAATATGCAACATGCCTAAAATTTTACGTCTTTTTAAGCATGTATTGAGAAAGAAAAAAAAGAAAACTTGCAAAGAAATGTTAGGAAAAAATCATATGTAATTTGAAAAATGGCGAATTTTTTTTTTTTGTTAAGCTAGTTTTTAAAATATTTTGTTATAAAGGCGCACTTTTCTTTTTTTTTCTCTCTTGCGCCCTCAAATTCAAATGATATTAAACTTTCGATTGGAAACGCTAAGCTTTTATCCAAATTCTAATTATTTTCCATTTCGTTTATTACAAAAATGAAAAGGGACGATTTGGTGTCAGTAATAATTGACTGTTTTATAAACTATAGCAAACAACTTTACATTTATTGTATTGGAACTATTTGAATTTCATAGGTAATCGAAAGATTAATTGTTTCGTCGTTGAAGAAGGATTTATTCGAAAAAAATATATAAAAAATGATGCCCCAATTTTGTTATACCTTCTAAAATCGCGCTCAAATATACGTACTTTTGTCTAGGTTCGAGAATAAGTATTCAAGTGCCATGTAGCGTGAAATTGTAGTCGCTTGATTATAATTAGAAAAAATTGTGTAGTAATCGCGACTGTAATTTTTTTTAAAAGTAGTTGGAAAATTAGATTATGCCTATCGAAAGTAATTTTTCGGAGAGGAACGAAGAGATTTAAAAAAAAATCCTTTCGTTGGGATTCACGCTGTCCGGAATTGTCGAGTCTTTAGAACCCTTTATTTTTTTACTATATATAATGAGTGAACTCTATCGAATGATCTTGTTGAGTTCGGCAAGCGCGTTTGTTATAATGCAGAAGAACAAAAAGAGAAAACGAAGAAACATTTTACCTCCTGTAACACGAATTCCATCGTTACAAGACTGCATAGTTGTGTCATTAATTTCGTATGCGCATTGCTGTCACCAATTTCAACTCCGTCCTTCATATACATTTTAGAAGATACACGCACACTCACTTGAGTCTTTCTTTGTTTCGTGTCCGCTACAACCAGTAATTCTTAATGTTTTTTACATTTTTTTAAAACCTTTCGCTTGACTCTCAGTGACGAAAATTTTTTTCGTCCATATTAATGAGAATGACGAAACGCGATCATTCGTAAAACTTAGATTATAAATTTAACCCTCGTAGACTATAAATCCAATAGAAATATAAATTTAACTACGATTGTGTCTAGCTTAGTGTGAAAATAAATGTCCGAATTGCATGTAACCATAATATTCCAATCTCTTAAGAATTACTCGCTATTCAAAAATAAATGAAATTGCAATCTCGAAGAATTGACATATGTCTTTATAACATATACGTTCTCAATGCAGGATATGCATGTAACTCATACGATATTCAAGAAAAACAGCGCACACATTTGTTTTTTTATAATTTCGTAAATAAACGGCTTGAAAGATTTTATCAACAATACGTTTTATTTTATTCACCAAAATCCGGAGTTATGGGAGTAATTGTTTGGCGGTAATAGTCCTCGAGTTCTCCCTGATATTCCGCTTCTGGATATTTGAGATATTCGTCACTAAAATGCTTCTCTTCTCCACATTGCTCTTCCAGAGACTCCATCGATGGCTGAAAAAAGTACGAAAATGAAGCTTGTTTCCGACTTTAGCGAAGCTTAATTTTTCATCGGTAGACGACATACAAGTGTGGGCGAAGTTCGCGGTGGCTTGGCAGACACCGGATATCGTGATTTCATTATAGTAAAATCCCAAGTACGGATGAAAGCGGACGGATATACCAGGCGGAAGTTCTCATTTATAATTGCAATCGATCAAGATTCTCGACAAAGAGACAGTACATATCGGATTTACGTCACACGGTTTGTGGTTTAGACGAGAGGCTTGATATTATAACAGACAGAAGCAAATCTACGAAAGCTGTGACGCCGGGAAATTTATACAACCATTTCCGGTGTCTGTGTACAATAACTTTTCAACAATTGCAGTGAGCCCAGAAAAATCGCGATAACGCGAAGGATTTTTCTAACCGAAAACATAATTGCCAAGAATTTTTATTATAAATAATAACGATGAGAAAACAATTGTCAATAAATGGTGGAAAAAATAAAACGGTAAAACTACCATTTTTTTAAGTCTTTGCTTCTCTTATAAGGGTTTTGATGATTTACCATAAACATGACTTCAAAAAAATTTCAACAATTTTCAAATCACACTTTCATTTTGTCAGCAATGGTTGAAAATATTAGAATCAAAACGATTAATCATTTTTGGCTATATTTAGAAAAATTCGGTACCTAAATCTAAAATTTGTGGCGTACTAATGTGATTGCCAGAAGAATTTTATTATATGTACATAGATATTGCAATAATCGAAAAGTGGAATACAATTAAATAAAATTGTAAAAAAAAGAAACAATTACAATTTACCAAAAAGCCATACATAAGCATATGAATAATTTTTTGCTTCCTCATAGAGGAAGCTTTGTTATCATGAAAAAAAAAAAATGTCGAGATTTTTATGTCAGGACACTTAAAATTGTCCAAAACGTCCAGAAAAGTGATCTAGAAAAAATTTCCGTATGTATGTATACGACTCCGAAAATTTTCGAATTCCGATAACTAAAGAACCGTTTTGTATATCGAGCTCAAATTTGGCACACAAGCGTAACAGCAGACCCTCTTCAACTGTACCAATTTTCGACAAACTGCGTGCGAAAATTTCGATTTTAAGCCGTTTTGAATTTTTTGAAAAAAGGAGATGGGCGGTCTAACTTTCGTAAAATTTAGTCTATTTTGCTAAATAGTTGATTATAAGAGCAGGTGAACTCAATGTTGTTTGGTATTAAATTTGGCACGAATTGGTAAAGTGGTACAGATTTGACGGAATTTTGAATTTTTCAAAAATTGATATTATCGCTCTATTCTACCTTTTGCAAAACTTGAGTTAACGAGCTCAAATTTTGTATACAAATGAAACAATATTCAATCATTATATATGTATAACTTAGTGATGAACGGTATGAAATTTTTGATTTTATGAAATGTTGAATTTATTTTTCAAATATACGTTATCACATTTACTTTCGGAAACGCTCTAATAATAAGGAAATAACGGAATAATGAAATAGAAAAAAGGAATTCACAACATGTTTATTTCCCTGGTAAAAGTATGTTATAGAGATTGATAGAGATCGATAGAATTTTAATGGGATTTAATCGTATGTTATCATCTCTATCTATTCGTACTTTGATAAATTTATACAAATCGAATCGTTGTTATTAGTTTCCTTTAGTTTTCGTTTCCTATTGGTTAAATACGATAGATACGTAATCGGGATGTATGGTACACTAATGGATTTATAATATTTTATAATTTTTTTTAACTGATTTTTTAATAAATTCTTAGACCTCTTATTATCCGAAATCAATGTTCTTATTAGTATCTTGATATGCTTGATTATTTATTAGATTTTTCTCGTATCGCGAAATACTCAAATACGGATGAAATAAAACTTTCGGTACGGAATATATACGTTAAGCATTCTTACAGAGTTAATTAACATAATTAATTTAGTAAGAAAGATGCTAAAAAACTACTCACTTACTGTTATTACTCATAAGTACGTTAAGCGGCTTATATATTATTGATGTATATTATCTTACAAGAACGAGTTTGGATGGAATAGTTAGGCAGTCTATCAGAGATCATGAAAGTTAAGCAGCTTGGACCGTGGTCACTACAAAGATGGGTGACCAGAAAAAAAACGTAATTATCCGGTCGATTTATTTTTTTTTTTTTTTTTGCTTGGAATAGTACATCATGGGTATATACGTACAATCGTATATTTTTATTATTAAATTAAATACAAGAATTATATCATTTATAATAATATTATAGGATATGGACGAAACATCTAGGATTTCGATCGTAAATTTATGATAGTAAATTCACGAACCAAAGTCCGTATTCGAAACGATAGAATTTTTTATAATCGTTTACTATCATTTATTTTCACCAGGGTTGTCTAATTGAAACAAGGATGCAAAGTAGAATCTTGCACATTGCTTCCTCATTATTTTTCGCTTTTTACAAAGCTTCCTCTATGTGGAAGCCAAAATTTAATAACATACTTCCTGATAGAAGTAGCTTTGTAAAAAGCGAAAAATAATGTGGAAGCAACTTTCTACTTTGCATCCTTGTTTTTTTTTTTTAAATCTTGACAATAAAATATTAAGAATAATTAAAATGTAGTTAAATCACTTTTGATATATCATCGTCGTTTTTTTCTTGAGATAACAAATATGAATGTAAAAGTAAAAGGTGTACTCACTGCTTCTTTAATTGGAACTGGCTCAGGTGGTAGCAAATCCGGATTGTAGGCCGTGACGTAACGAGCGCGCCAGATAGCAAGGACTCCTGGTTTTAGCTGGATTGGTTCTTCCGTCGAGGGTGGTGACTGCGCCTCACCCACTTTATTTCCGTCACCCATAGTTTCCTCTTCACCGGGATTAGCTTCCTATGAGGATTGTCAAATGTCAAATAAACCGTTTGATGCCGCATTCAAATTCACACATAAAACAAAAATTTATTATGGCAACTCTAAATATATTTATAATTACTCTTTCCTCATCCTCCTCGGTCGCCTGGTAATTTGGATCGCGTACGTGAATGTAATGACCATGTTGCATACAGGAATTTTCGAATACGTAACATCCACGCCCGTATGGCTATCTCAAAGAATAAAATACGACATTGTTGATTGAATTTTGCATGTGGCTAATTAATTTCCTTTTGGTCAATTTGAAAGTCGCAATTAACGTAAAAAAAACATTTGATTTCACAATAATGACGCCAAAAACGTTGTTAATACATAAACTTTATAAATAGCTCTGAACAAACTCTGAGAATAGTTTTCTTATTATATGAATTCAAAGCTTCTTCGAAATGAATCTCAAAGAATAAAATATAACATTGTTGATTGAATTTTGCATGTGGCTAATCAATTTCCTTTTGATCAATTTGAAAATCACAATTAATGTAAAAAAAACATTTGATGTCACAATAATGATGCCAACAACGATGTTAATACATAAACTTTGTTAATAGCTCTGAACAAACTCTGAGAATAGTTTTCTTATTATATGAATTCAAAGCTTCTTCGAAATGAATCTCAAAGAATAAAATATAATATTGTTGATTGAATTTTGCATGTGGCTAATTAATTTCCTTTTGATCAATTTGAAAATCACAATTAATGTAAAAAAAACATTTGATTTCACAATAATGATGCCAAAAACGATGTTAATACATAAACTTTATAAATAGCTCTGAACAAACTCTGAGAATAGTTTTCTTATTATATGAATTCAAAGCTTCTTCGAAATGAATCTCAAAGAATAAAATATAACATTGTTGATTGAATTTTGCATGTGGCTAATTAATTTCCTTTTGATCAATTTGAAAGTCACAATTAATGTAAAAAAAACATTTGATTTCACAATAATGATGCCAAAAACGATGTTAATACATAAACTTTATTAATAGCTCCGAACAAACTCTGAAAATAGTTTTCTTATTATATGAATTCAAAGCTTCTTCGAAACGAATCTCAAAGAATAAAATATAACATTGTTGATTGAATTTTGCATGTGGCTAATTAATTTCCTTTTGATCAATTTGAAAGTCACAATTAATGTAAAAAAAACATTTGATTTCACAATAATGATGCCAAAAACGATGTTAATACATAAACTTTATTAATAGCTCTGAACAAACTCTGAGAATAGTTTTCTTATTATATGAATTCAAAGCTTCTTCGAAATGAATCTCAAAGAATAAAATATAACATTGTTGATTGAATTTTGCATGTGGCTAATCAATTTCCTTTTGATCAATTTGAAAGTCACAATTAATGTAAAAAAAACATTTGATGTCACAATAATGATGCCAAAAACGATGTTAATACATAAACTTTATTAATAGCTCTGAACAAACTCTGAGAATAGTTTTCTTATTATATGAATTCAAAGCTTCTTCGAAATGAATTTCAAAGAATAAAATATAACATTGTTGATTGAATTTTGCATGTGGCTAATTAATTTCCTTTTGATCAATTTGAAAGTCACAATTAATGTAAAAAAAACATTTGATGTCACAATAATGATGCCAAAAACGATGTTAATACATAAACTTTGTTAATAGTTCTGAACAAACTCTGAGAATAGTTTTCTTATTATATGAATTCAAAGCTTCTTCGAAATGAATCTCAAAGAATAAAATATAACATTGTTGATTGAATTTTGCATGTGGCTAATTAATTTCCTTTTGATCAATTTGAAAGTCACAATTAATGTAAAAAAAACATTTGATTTGACAATAATGATGCCAAAAACGATGTTAATACATAAACTTTATAAATAGCTCTGAACAAACTCTGAGAATAGTTTTCTTATTATATGAATTCGAAGCTTCTTCGAAATGTTTATGATTGACAATTTTTTTAATCTTACTGGATTATTTAACATCTTTAAAGAATACTTATTTTCGTTATTGTTAAGTTTCCATTGTGAAATATTTCTCCAAAATGTTCTCCGTGTAGAGTGATCCTATCATTTTTTATCATCTCACAATTATAAAAAGTATTATGGGTATAAATCAGATGTGTTTAGGCTGAAAAATTTATCATAATCTATCGTTAAACTCTGATATAAATAAAACGGTTTTCTATAATTTATACAATAATTTCATGCTGGTTGACACGTTTCTCTTCTCATTATTTTACAGCTATCGGAAGTCGATCATAATGAATCTTGAATATGATGAATATTTGAATCCAAAGATTTGCGAAAGAAATTTTTTTTAATGTAAAATGTGATATTAATATTACTCCTACGATCGTATATTTTTATTATTAAATGTAATACAAAAATTATATTATTTATAATAATATTATAGGATATGGAAGAAACATGTAGGATTTCGATTGAAAATTTATAATAGTACTTCGTAAATTTGCGATTCAAAGTCCGTATTCGGAATGATGGGATTTTTAAAAATCATTTTCTATCATTTATTTTTACCAGGTTGGAGAGTTAAGGGGAGGGAGTCAGGTAAAAAAAATTGATTTTGGAAATTCAATATCATCCAAATCCTGTTGCATATAAAAATGCCCAATGCACTATATTGTTGGTGCTCGATGAAAGAATTTTTTACTGTCGTCTGACTTGCATATGCTTTTCAATATTATCTTAAGCAAAGTTCTTAGGTTTTCCATTCTGCGCGTGATTCAGATCAAACTACTAGGCAGATTGGAATCATTGACGTCTCATTTTCTTCTTCATGAAAAGGTACACCGGCTAAATGGAGCAAACTATTTTTTTTTCATTCTGAAAGCAAAGTTAATCACTGATTTGGAAAATAGCATAAAATTTATTTGTTAATAGTTATGTTACTTAAAAAATATTACATTTTATTAACATTTGCTCCATTTAGCTGGTGTATCTGTTCATGAAGAAGAAAATGAGACGTCAACCATTCCAATCTGCCTAGTAGTTTGATCTAAATCATGCGCAGAATGGAAAACCTAAGATCTTTGTTTAAGATAATATTTAAAAGCATATGCAATTCAGACGACAGTAAAAAATCCTTTAATCGAGTACCAACAATATAGTGCGTTGGGCATTTTTATATGCAATAGGATTTGGATGAAATTGAATTTCCAAAATCAATTTTTTTTACCTGACTCTCTCTCCTTAATTAATAACAGAAAATGAGCTTCGAGTTTTTCGCTCCTGCACAAGTCAATTAATTCAAGAAAAAAAAAACGTTTCAAAAGCTTTCAAATGTCAGAGCAGAGATCGCTTTGAAATGAATTTGCAGTGCCCGTTAACGTGATGAAATTTTTCAGCGCCCGGTAGCCGCCTCGGCCCTTTGAGCGAAACAATGTTGACAATAAACAATGCGAGTTGTTACCAAATTGAGTTTCCAGAATCCGTGAAAGCGATGACGCGGATGAACGAGCTGACCCGGTCCTTGCATGCGATCCATAATCCACGTACCCATGAACCTTGTGCCAGTAGCTGCATAGACGTACGTTCCCAATCCGTGGCGAAAGTTTTTTTTCCATCCTCCTTCGTAAATGTCTTTATTCACATAGTGGTAAGCACCGAAGCCGTATTTTGTGTCGCGTTTCCACTCGCCTGTACGACGTTTGCGAATCATATTTGCCCATTTAATAACTATTTTCCGATATATCATTCATTAAATTTTTATCGAATAAATTAACGATGATCATTTTCTGGTTTTTAAATCATTTTTAAGTACCCCTTTTTTTCGAGAATTTCTTTAAGGCTCTATTTATGAAAACTCTTAGACTTAATTATCGTACTTCTTATGCGAAATCCAGATACATGCAAATTTTTAGAAAAAAAAAATGAACGTCTGTATTTCAATTGAAAAAAGTAAAAAAAGGCACCTAAAAGTTTCTTAAACAATTTTCATTATTTCAATTAATACATTGTTTGCCATTTACATTATTGGAAATGAATATTCTTAGCACCTTTAATGGCGTTGATGTTTTTAAAAGATTATTTTCTTGTCGTTAACTAAAATTCTAATGGAATAACAATTTTGGCTGTCAATGTAATTCTAATTAATCCGATCACTAGATAACTTTCAAGATATTTTGATAACAATTTAAGTGAGATATACCTTGATAAAGCGTACCATTGGGGTACCAAAAGGTTCCTTGACCATATTTGAAACCGCGACGCCATTCGCCGTCATATCGCGCCCCATTTTTGAAAACATATAGGCCCTTTCCGTGACGCAATCCCTTGCAATAACCGCCAACGTACATATCGCCATTTGGCAAAAGTGTTTTGCCGTTTCCGTGTCTTTGACCTCGCTCGTTCCTTTCACCCTCGTAAACCTTAGCCGGAAGACAAAAATTCAAGTTCAATTGATATTAACACGATGATTAGTGTAGCAACAACAACAATAATAATAAGAGCGAATTGTGGGAAGACGAGGATGACTTGGAGTAGAAGATCAAGGAGCTTAGACGAAATGTCTAAGTCTAGTCTCACCCCGAGAGGATTTCCTTCAGCCTCACCAACAGCTTCGTCAGCCTCTCCGACTAACGAAGCCATTCGCTGCACGTTTTAATCCAACGCAAGGATTAATATTTGCGACGAGTTTGCGCCTACTGCTCTAACCTACGGCAGACAATATTATTTAACATTAAATCTCACTTGACAATTCCACTGGAATGTCACGATTGAGACATTTCAATTGTTTCATTTCTGCGCTTCGAGCGATACATATACCTCAGGCGTTGCCCGATCTTTCAATCTTATTATTCCAGGAGCGCTATTATTATTATTAAGTATTATTATTATCAAGCACTGGCAAATCTTATTTGAAAAGGCTTTGCAGTAGACATTTATAATGCGCCGTCAAGCGTCTTTCATCTAAACGTACTTTCTGCTTGAGCTTCCTTTTCTCTTCTCTTCATATTATATCCATTTTAACGTATTATATATAATACAATGTATGTATTAATTTTATTGAATGGCGCTTGTTCCAAGCATTTTAATTGGTTTTTGTTAAAAGAGGTAAAAATAGTAGGGGGGAATAATCGTAAAGTTGCAAATTTCCGGCCGAAATAATATAAATAGACAAATAGATAAAAATGAAGAATGACGTAAACGTAATGACGGCTCCTCGAAACGGCGGAAATACAAGTTATGTACTTGCTTCGAGAGCTTCGAAGAGCGTTCGAGGCCTAAATAAAAAATGTATCATATCCGTGTTATTATTTATTTATAACGTTAAAGGAGAAAGTAAATGGAACTTGCTGATAGCGTTACCGTTCATGAGTAGTGACACTTGATGACGCATTGAGGGTTTATTCATAGAGCGTGTAAAACGAAATTGCAGAGGCACGAAGAAGCTTCATCGACAGCCAAACAAACACGATTAAAACTCCATCGATTTATTCACCACGCGTGTTATACAGGAATAATCATATTTATGCAATTTGCTGATAAATCTAATCGACAACTCCTTTCTGGTGACTCATTAATTGTATTTATTGGTATGTATGTATGTATTGGTATTTCGTCGTAATTTAAATAAATAAATGTATTTTTTCATTGAAGAGGAAAATCAAATTCGGATGAAGCGTTTGCATAACGAAAAGATTGGGTTTTAGTTAAATCTAAATATCGCGACGTCTCCCCGTCCCGTTTTTTCGATAATCGATTGCGACGTCACCGAGATGCATCGACGACACGACGATCACCGACCGGTCAGCAGCCCGATGAGTGCCTGTTTTTCCTTTTCCTTTTTCCGAACTGTCTCGAGATTCCTCTGCTTCCACGAACTCTTTCGTAGCTTTATTGGCCTCGACCCGACGTACCTTCCTGAAAAATCCAAGAGGAAATGTTATTAGCATTTTCTTTCCGAGTATGTCCGACGATATCGGGTATCAAACACAACTTAATATTACATTTCGCAAACTTGACATTGTTGCTTTCTTATCGAGGAAGCTTTGTTTTCATGAAAAAAAATTCTCGAGATTTTCATGTCAAAACGTTTAAAATCGGCGGAAACGCCGAGAAAAGAGGTTTAGAAAAATTGTCCGGATGTATGTATGTGTGATGAAAGGCCAAAGATTCATATAACTGTAACTTATGAAGTATTCGACCGAATCAACTAAATTTAAACAACACACTGTAAAAAATCGGCCGGTGTAGACAGCCACAGTGTGTGGGGTATAAATCCGCTTTTTTATTAACAACACCATTATATAGTAAAATGTACTCGGTGTAATGTGTAAAACGAAAACCTGGTATTACCTTGCTACAAATAATACTGTATGTCCATCAATTTGGTGTGAAACCAAATATAATGTTAACATGACTGCCGGTGTACATTAGGGCTGTTCAAAAAAACATAATTTTCTTATAATCGGTTGCTCCTGACATGCTGTATTGATTATCACAAAAACAATGTTTTCGCGAAAGCTGGGAGTTGTGCAATGATATTAAGTACTGCCGCACTTATTAATATAATCTAAGCCCTACTGTCAATGCAAATATTTGTTTATTTATTTAGTGATAAATTTTAATATAATGTTGATTTTAGAAATGTTTATCAATTCGCCAGTTTGTTTTTCGAAAATGTATTGCTCATGTGTGCGAGTAATTAATTAAAAATTAGCGATTTTGCGTCCACATTACGCACCCAAAATGAGGTTCTTGTAATGAAGTCGGACATATAGTCAAGAGTCGCGGTAGCGACTCGACGCCAAGTTAAAAAAGAAATTAATGTTGCCTTCACACTACGATTTGTCTGTCTGACTGGTTACCATATTTAGCTCAACTCTAACGTTGTTGATTCCAACACGATCTTGATTGTATGGTTATCACGTGACATTGTTTTCTGTGCTCTGATTGGCATATACTCGAACGATATATTCTATATGTTTGCGAAAACCCTAAACGTCTAACAATAAGCGCGAAGAACGCACTCAGCCATGGTCGACAGTTAGTGAAAGTTCGGTATAGATATCGGAAGTGAAAAGTTTCGTTTATGGAAGTGAAAAGTTGCGAAGAGGAGGACGGAGGTGGTAAAAGCACGGTTAAAACCAAAAAACTTAGAATGGAGGGCTTTAAATTGAGAAAAATAAAAGTGCGCAGAGAAATAAAGTGGCTAAAAGTTGTCGGCTATGTAAAGAATATTTTTTCTTAAAATAATACCTAAATTATTCCATCCCTATCCTGAGAGTGTGTTACCTGCAGTCACTCTTTCCCAATGCAGTACTATTTCAAATTTGTAGGAGGTCACGAGGAAACTGATGAAAACCTGATTGATTATTAAGCTATTATTGAGATTTAAAAATTAATTTGACAGTGACACGCATAGGTGCAAAAAATTGGCCCGACTTGAGTTCATTTTTTACACATTCAGGAAATTTTAAGCGTCCCATAATATTGGATATTATGGGACACTCAGAGAAATCGTAATAGTAGTCATCTATAAAGTGACAACTATTCATTTTTAGTACATGCAACTATTCTTATAGTTACGATAGCTACGAAAATAGTTATGGTAAGTTTTTGCTAGTTATAGTAACTATTTGATAGTTGTGTCAACTATAAAAAAAATTGTTGTACCAACCATAAATGACTAGTTGTCACTTTATAGTTACTATACCATAATTTTCTCTCAGTGTACGTACGTTAATAATAGTATATTACGATACGAGTGCGATCAACATTTTTCTGACGAGTGTGAGTTTGCTACACGAGCCGAAACCGAGTGTTGCAATCACATGAGTTCAGAAAAAGTTTCTCGCACGCGTTTCGTATACAACTTTATATCACGCCGTGCGTAAAACGCGGTTTTACGCACGCTTCGCGTGCATCAAACCCCATTTACACACCTCGTGAAATAAAATTTTGTGCGATACTCGTGCGAGAAACGTTTTCTTAACTCGTGTGATTGCAAAACTTGCCTTCGGCTCGTGTTGCAAACTCACACTCGCCAGAAAAAGTTTTTTCGCACTAGTATCGTAATGTACTATTATGCCACTAGTGCGAGAAATGCGATTTCTCGCACGTGAAGCGAAGCGTGTGAGAAGTACGCATTTCTCGCACGCGAAGCGAAGCGTGTGAGAAGTACGTATTTCTCGCACGCGAAGCGAAGCGTGTGAGAAGTACGCATTTCTCGCACGCGAAGCGAAGCATGTGAGAAGTACGCATTTCTCGCACAGTGTGGCATAAAGAATCTTATAAGATTTATATTAACTCACAAAAGTGTCAAGGGTTTCACTATATTCAGCGATTCTTCAATCCATTCACATATCTTATCGTACATCATATGGCGTTAATATAAATTGGTGTTAATTCTACAGTGTTAAAGTGAAATTCACACCAAGATTCTTACACCATCCATTTACACTATGACAGTGAACTAGGCTTACACAACATTGATGGACCTATACATATAAACACTGTTGCGGTGTTAAAACGGTATTATTACTAACACCGATTTCTTACAGTGTATTTGGCCTCGGGCGAACTAGTTGGTATAAGTTTGGTATTTTTGGGGTAGTGAAGTCATTGACAAAAAGCACAGCTTCAAAGCTGTAAAACAGTACATTCATAAAAGTGAGAAAAAGTGAAAAAAAAGATATAAGTTTTTAAAAAGTCTTTAGGCTTTTTGGATCCACAAAAAATGTAATTGTTTATGTTAAAAATGTAATATAATGATTCTATAATGTTGTTTTTAAATTGAAACATGAGGGTAGCGGATCAGGAGTGTAATTTTAGTCAGAATGTTGCAAGGTTGCACCCAGGAGTAATTCTTTGAATACTTCGACCAGGTACCTCAAACTTCATTCATATATCCGTTCAATGGTTCATCATTTCCGCGACCCTCTGCGCTCGCAGTCACGTGTCACCCTTATAGTTTCTCTATTTCAATCTAGATTAGCTCGTGTCCTACGATAACACTCGTGTGACACGTGGGTGTCACAACAACCCATCAATGCTTAGAATCAATTTCTCGTCTTCTCATAACCCCAGCAGCTATTATTTTTTCATTTTCCCCCGAATGAGTCTATGCTTTGGCTTATTATCGCATAGGAAGAAAAACGCCACGAATGTTAGAAGGGATAAATATCTGTCACTTTATTGCATAGTTCCGCTTAACCCCTTCACTGTCAGAAAAACGTATTTTCCTATACGTTCTTGCCCCTATAGGGGCCACTGACATTGAAGGGGTTAAATATAAATACTATACGTGTAAGCAAACTCTCGTCTTTCAAACAAACCTCACGTCGAATTAGAAATGAAAGGGTGAATGGAGTTTCATTTTCAAGTAATTAATATCACCGATAAAAATTTAATTTTTACTAAAATAATAAATATTGAAGGCTGAAGGACCTCGGTCGATGGCCAATTGGCAATATATGTATGTATATAATGTACAATGTTCATAGAAAAAAAAAAAAATGTAAATAATTATAATATGTATAATAATTATATTGTCAATAAAACGTTTACTACTACTACTACTACTAATAAATATTGAGTACTACTCAAGTACTCAAGGCAAATTTCTATCAAATCAAAGTGTAAACAAAATAAAATATTTTCGAGGAAATAGAAAAATCTCGAAAAGATTTAGCTCCAAAAAAAAAAAAAGTATTTCGTGAGGATATTTGCCACCCAAATTTAGCATGGTTGCAAAAAGTGCTCATAATTTTTTCAAAAGTTGTTTAGAGTATCACGAACATGCATAAATTGTTTCCCAATTTTAGCACCTATGGTTCGCCCAAAATTTAATAACAATTTTTTTTATTTCTTTTTTTTTCAATTCGCTGTATATTCTACACTATCGATCGTACCAAAAATATGTTCCTATATAAAACTTAAGTTCTTGAATGTACTTTTTAATAAAAAAAATTCCATAGCAGCTCAAAAAAAATTTCCGTCATTTTTTGACAAAATAAAGTAATAATATTTTTTTTCGTTGAGACAAACCATTCCGATTTTTCTCAAAATTTCACAGAATTTTTATTATTATGCTTACAAACTGCAGAAAAATTGACGTGATGGCAAATGAGTGGCCCACTTGGTATGAAATGTGACTCATATATTAAGACTGAAAGGTGCGTTTTCAATAAGAGAATTGTGTTTAACAGTGGCATAAATAACGCTCGTTCCCCCAAGGTAGCCGAAAATACGTCCCGTCCGACTAATGCAAGACTGCACCACTTGCGCCAATATGGTTTTCTTGACAATTCAATGCCCTTGCCCCTTGGATTTTCGCCACTCACAAGCTCAGAACTAGCCAAGTAGTGACCCTCCACCGTTACACGGTCCGTTACATCCCACAATATTGTCGCGGTAAGTGTACCCCTCGAATAAATTCAGTTAGTATCAACGAGAGCGGTAGTTGCTTTATACGATATATAAATTATTGAATTTACGCGCGAAAACCGCTCGTTCGACCCTTTTGCGTCGCCCACGTTTTTCCGAGGATCTCATTGAAGCGTGTCGGTGGTATGGAATTTATTTCTTTTTTTTTCTCTCTTTCCCTCACAGGACTTGGTTTGTTGTATACCTCTTTCATGCACGTCTTTGATGCACAAAGTGTAAAAGCAGCTGGAGAGCAGGTAGGAGTATTGTAAGACCAACTAGAAGTATGAGTTGTAGCGGAAAAAGTCAGGGAACGATGGAGAATTTCAACTTTGCGAGATCCCGCTGGGCCAGAAATCACGAGTACAGCGAGCGGAAATGAAAGTTGATGGCACAAAGTAGTATTAAAATACATATCGGCGAAGACATCCTTAAGACGGTCGAACGTGGCTATTGAATGAGCGTGTGTCTGTCCTCAGCCCAGTAAACCTTTCCGCAAAGTCCCACAGGCTATTTCACATTCCGATGCTTCTCTTCCTCGCCCACGAGAATGTTCCTGGTCTGATTCATACGATCAAAAGTAAAAGTGTGAGACCACGTGATAATATAGTGGTTGACGAATACACAGAGGCAAACAGGGAAAAAGAGGCCGCGGCAAGAATGGGGAATGAGCTCAACATAGGGGAGACCGGGGCTAAATGAAAAGACTCTTTCTCAACAACAAAAATACAACACAGTCGAATCTTCAATGCAAATCTTTCCAGATTTTCTTTTTGTGCATGTTACAAGATGGCACCAATTCTAATATTTGTGTTTACCGGACTTTACCACATTAAATAATCCAGTAGAAATTTAATTATGTTGATTATGCTCAATTTCTTAAATAGTAATAATAAGGCTATGCAATTGAAAAGAATGGTATGAAGAAAAATCAAAGACAAATATATTGGGACTAGAGTACAGAGCAAACTCCTACAAAATGAACATAAAATGTGTTTTTTTCTTTCATAATATTATATGGGTCAATTTTATCAATGTCTTGCAAATATAATTGCACTTAGACTTCCAAGGCATAACAGTAGACTGAATACGCCCTTTCTACCAGACGTCAAACCGATCAAGTTTCGCAGTGAATTCAGCGATCTCATGACTGTCTAGGCTGAGAAATGAATATCCTATTTTAAATTACACTGGGGTTTCTTTTGACGTCTTCAGAATACAAGCGAGCGAGGTTTTATTGAAATACGAATAAGGGAGAAACATTTAATAAATAAATAGGTCCAATAGAAAGTCTGAGAATATTGTAAATAAAAATAAAAATTATAACCCCACATAGAAAAATATATATGTAACATATATGTTAAATATATGGCGCCAAAAAGTTCTATATGCTGCATATATTCTGCATATATGTGTGCTAAAATACATGCAAAATATATGAGATATATATATATGGAATATATGCAAAATATATTTCATATACGTTTAGCGCCAAAAAGTTCTATATGTCGAATATATCGTGCATATATTTCTATTTCCATGTGGGTAATCTTAAGGTATGAATGAGAGGGTCGTGTGATTATAAAATTAAAAAAAGGGTGCAAAGTAGAACCTTGCACATTGCTTCCTCATGGAGGAAGTTTTGGGAAAGATGAAAATTATTGACGAAGTTAATGATTTTTGACGTTTTACGAAATCCAGAGCGACACCAATAAATCTTTTTTTTAATTCTAAATCACGTAAAATCCGAACCGCTTTACCGATCATCACCAAATTTGGTACGTAGCAGCACTCAATGTCATTTTTCCTGTGCAGAAAATTTCAGTCGATCAGTCGAAATTTTATCTGAATAAGAGCTAAACGAAAATTTTTCGAAAAACTCAAAATCTCATAAAAACCGAACCGCTTTACCGATTTGGCTCAAATTCAATACCAAAGGTTGTATTACTTTGTTCAATTTTAATACGAAGCTTCAGTCCGATAGCTAAAAATTCGTTGAAGCTCGAGCATTTACGTATTTTTAAAAAAATTTAAAAATTCTTATAATTGGTATGCAAATTGCAAAATTAGTAAAATTGATATCATTTGAAAATTAGCCAGTACTGTACATATTGTTTAAATATTAGCTGATTTTAGCTGATCAGTGATTAGATTATTTAAATCCTCGCTTGTAATATAATGTAAAGGAGAAATCCGTGAAATAAATAAAATGATTTATTAATTAAATACCAAAATAAATGAATTATTAAATTAATAAAAATATGAATTTTGTCAGTTTCTCCGTTTTGCCCCGGTGTTTTCGTTATCAGTCGAAATAGATGCATGTCTTCATCGATGAAAACAAAAATAATGAACAAGTTGGAACAAAAGCTTTGAGTTCAAGGTGCTTCCACATCAAGGGAATTGCGCGCGTTTTGTATATCGCAGTGCAAGAAAATAGAGAAGATAAAAAAAATGTGCAAAAATTAGGGACTCTCGGTAGAAGAAACGACGGTGGCTAGCATTGAAAATCCGATTGGCCAACAGGTTAGTGGTGGTGGTGGTGGTGGTGGGGCGACGGTGACTCTGGAACCACGGGTATGGGGTAGGGGGTTGAATGAGTACCGAGACGCCTGGCGCCCGAAGTCATTCCATCTCAGTAACCCCAACGGTGAACGGAAAAACGACCCGATCCGAAAGCTTTTCGCGGTAAAGTTGAATTGTACCGCCCCGAATAAACGACGAGTCTCGTGCTCTATTATCGGCTACGATATACGCACTCGACAATCGATCTATCGACAATTAATTCACTATACGATGACCCAACGATTAAATTAAACACTAGCTCTCTATCTTTCTCGTGAATAAATTGGTGGTTCTTTTTTCGTTTGATCCCACGTCAAAGTAGACTGACAAGAAGCACGAAAAGGACAACCCAGTGTTCGAGAGGTAAGTCATGGATATCAAATAGAATTTTGTGTGAATGATGGCTATTTATTTATTTATTTGTTTATTTATTTATTTTATTATCCTCCCCTATTTTAATAATAAAGATAAAAAGAAAGGCTTTCCATAAAAATTATTGCAAAACGAATCATTAATTTAGAAAAAATATTGTTTTCGTTTTGTATTCTTCAAGATGTTTGAATGTTTTGACATGCTTGCAAGCTACAAAATTTTATAAAATGACACAAATGTATTTGTTGATTTACTACAATATCAAATTTTCGATAAATCAATCTGGTTTAAATATTATAGCGGATTTTTAACTTATATTATCTTGCGTAAAGTGAAAACATGCATTAAAAAATAAATCCAATATTGGTTTATCGCATGTATGAATAATGAAATATTGAACGTCCTAAAAAATTATTAGTTTCATAAACCCACAACATTAGCATCGAATTTCGATATAAAATGATATTAAATAAATAATGTCGGTCCGATAGGAATCCTGAATTAATTTTCGCTATCTATCAAGTTCAATTTGGTGAATCTGCGTCTACGGTATAATTGATATTACACATGAAGAATGATCTGAAAATATTCAAATGCTAAGAAACTTATGATCAGGGATAGTGAAACTTTTTATATAATTTCATTCTATTCTCGTATTTCTAATCACTAAACTTTTTCATAACGTCTCTAAAGCAACCATGTTGATAATATGTCGTGACATTTGATAATCCCCCTCATGAGCATATTTTTAATTTCTAATTTAGGTATTTTCCAACTTGATTTGAATTGTTTTTTTTCTTATCGAGTCTAGATTATGTGTCTCTTGTCACGCCACGCGATTGAGTTCACAATATTCCTTAACATGCGCAAATAAATACAAATATAATCACTTTTCTTACATCATGTAGTTCGGTCGCATTTTATGTATCACTCGATATTCGATTACGCATATTTATTTCTTAGTGATATTTATGAGTCAATTGGTTTGCAAATTCTTCAAATTTTTTTATACCGTGTTTTCCAAAAGAGCTTTTGAACCGTGAATAGATTGAAAGCTCTAAAAAACTAAAACTGTCTTAATGGATCAAAATGAGAATTTCCAAAGTTTCATCAGTCGCGGTACTATTCTTGAAATCTCAGAATTAATTAATGCTTTTTGTATACCATAATAGCTGAAGATATGAAGTGCTGAATGGTTGTACATGTTTTTATCCTCACGAGATGTATAATAATCCTTCAAACGTGATGCAAACTGCATAATGCTTAAGTTATCATCCCCTATAATATAGATATATAAGCAAACCACATGCAATATTAATGATGTCGCTTACCATTTTATATCTACGAGAATTCATATGACTTTCCGAGATTTACACTGAGAATTTTTTTAAATGCTGGTATCTCTGACATAATCGTGCCCCGATCATTTTTATCAAAACGACGTCGGCATAACGATAAACTAGGATAATTTATTTGAATTTTCACAAGCTTCTCGAGTATCAATGGAATTTTATTAAAATATATATGTAATACTGGTTAAATACTTGGCAACTCCACAAAATTGTGTGAAATTTTTATCCAAATATGATCAACGCTTACTTAAAAATGTGCTTTCAGAGTTTAGATTCAATGTAAAAATAAAATAAATTAAAAAATTACGACTTTGCTTCATTCAATACAATCTCTATATTCTTTATGCACAGAAAATATTAAATATTTATTACTTTCGATATCTTAATTAGCTGTGTTTTTTTTAAGGTTCTTTACAGAAAATATTAAATATTTATTACGTTCGATTTCTTAATTAGCTGAGTTTTTTTCTCTCTAGAAACAACCTGTTAGCAAACCAATTTACGTTGATAATTAATGCAAATTTCTCATTATTAAAATCTTCATTTTTTTTAATCTCATTAATCTTATGATATAATAAAAATTTATCGAATTTGAAAAAAAAGTATTTGAAGGAATCGCGGGTAGGTGAAGAAAATAATAGCTACCGCAATATTTTCTTATTAATACTATTTCAAATACTTTTTAAGCAAAAAATTCCACGAATTTCATGTATATTAGTAGAGCTTCAAGTTGATTTTAGTAAATCGGTAATATATAATAGTAGTTACAGGTTAAAAGTACCGACAGCATAGTTATGAAAAGAAATGAGGAAAGTTTTAGGGTGATATCGCTAAAGAATTAAGGGAGAACGAGTTAACCCAATAAAGCTACAGCAATATAGCAAATTAACCGCGAAGGCGACAAACTTGTCGCGTTTAGCGCCGAAATAGCGTGACAAGAGTTTGTCTTGCTTCCTAAGAACCCTTAGAGGAAATATCTACAAGGGCTATGTGGGGATCGAGCAATCGGCGCGACGCGAAAAGTGCCACCCTAATAAAAAGATCAAATGGAGTCTCATTCTCTCTGAGACAAAGTGTTCTATTAGCGCGCAACAACGTCGCGCGACACGGTCTAGAGTTCTCAAACGGCTTCCAATTATACACAGTTATATTACCAAATACTCCTACGCAAAAAATTTACCGAATCGTACAAAAACTTGTTATGTGCGAATAAAAAAATGTATTAATTAGTTAATATTTACTGAACATTTATACATATAGCACGCAAAAAAAACCCACCATAAATTAGCCGAACTTTCAACACAACGTACTATACAAAATATAGTGAATTTCGTGAAATTTCGAAATTAAACTGCTTGTTTTTGCTTTGATATGCAGTTTATATATGTTCAAGGGTTCAGTAAATAATAGGAATAATCCGAATGATGCTCAACTTGTTGCTCAAGCAACAAGTTGTAATGTATGTAATTGAAATTAATAAATTTGATGAAAAGATTTTGGAACTATAATATCGGCAGTATATGTAGTGTTGTAAAGTCCCATCACTTTAAGAAATAAAGTTTAAAGTACAATTCGTTTTGCAGTAATGATTTCGCAATAATAACCTGTAGCTTTTATGAAATGATATGTAAGCTTTTTTATATACCTGAAAAGAAATCTCATTTTCAATCCAGCTTTGGGAAAAAATGCGGAAAAAATGAAAAAGTACAACCCTCCATTATTTTCGCAATGCATTAACTGTTTTTCTCCATTTTTTCAAGAATATTACCATGAAATTGAACTGAAAATTAATATTTTTTGCAACTATTCAAAAGTTTAAACATCATATTGTAATCGCCACATGTTAATTTTATGGAAACGTAATCATAAAGCCAATTATATCATCAACTATATTTTCAGAAGAATTAGAGATTTACAACTCCGAGTATATGTATCTGAAAAAAAACCAATTAAAGATTAAAAACAAATTGAAAAAAGTTATTGTTATGTAAAGACCAAGTAGATATTACTTAACGCTTTTTAACTGACAGCAAATTTCCAATCGACAAAACAATGGGATTGCGAATATCCCGAAAAATTTCAGCGCGACTTGTTTATCTTGAGATGGTTTTATTGGTAGTGTGAGGTTGATTAGAAGCAAGTGGCGGCGGTGGCGGGGGTGGCGCAGGTCCATACATCGTGTCACAAAAACGATCGGGTTTTTCTTTCTACCACGTAGTAGCTACACCGATTCAATCCGCCTACGTCGATCGTCACGAATATAACCGCATAGCTGGCTAAATATAACAAGAATTCCGTATAAATAACGGGGCGCATTGCAGAAATTCTTCGTGCCGTAAACAGCGTGCCTATCTATGAGTCGGTGACAAATACTTTAACGGCCTTTGAGAAATCGTCACAAGAGCTGTTTGAGCTCGTGATCGGTCCGAATCGAGGCAAAACGTGGAAACTAGTAGATAGGAGGTAGCAGATGCTACACGGAGAGAAATAATTGGTTGCCTCAATCATTGAAGTGGCTACATACGCTCCAAGCCACTAAGCAATTAACCAATTATTTTGGTTGTACACCCAGAAAAAAAATCTTGTTAACGGGACTAGAATCCACGCATCGGAAATAAAATTTCTTTTTTGGATGCCGACCTACTTGATTTCTATTCACCTCAAATCAATTTTTTTATTTGTTATTAATATACTTATTGAATAATAAATATATTCAAATCTGAAAATATATTTATTTGGGTCGGCAGTTATATAAATGTTGATTAAATAAAAATAAAAAATTATTGGGTATTCCTCATTATACCTTAGAAGCTCAGAAACTACCTCCCACTCAGCAGTTAGCGCGCAAATCAGTGCGCGGCTAAGCCGTCACCCATCCAAATTATGACCGCAAGTCACTCGACGCGATTCAATTATTTTCTGGATTTAGAATATTTTCGCTTCCAATGGACTTAGAAAAAAATCGCATCTGTGTGTCTCTGACTAAATTTCGCTATGCGGGACATAGAAAAAAATCGTATTCGTTGCACGATTATTGTCCTTCCTTCAGAATGCGATTTTTTCGTTCGATTTTGTCCATTGGCAGCGAAAATGTTCTAAGTCCAGAAAATAATTGAATCGCGTCGAGTTTCCCGAGCGGCTTACGGTCTTGCCATGGGGAATCGTCGCGAACAGCACGGCTCTAATGATGACACAAGATACATATACACGCAAAAAAAGGCCTGGTTAGAACAACTAAGCGCTTAGTTATATATACGCCAACTAAGTTATTGGTTAGTCCAACCAAGTTATTAATTGACTAACCGAGATGATTTAGTTGGTGTAACCAATAACTTAGTTGGTCTAACCAATAACTTGGTTGGTCTAACCAATAACTGGGTTGGTCTAACCAATAACTTGGTTGGTCTAACCAATAACTTGGTTGGTCTAACCAATAACTTGGTTGGTTTAACCAATAACTTGGTTGGTCTAACCAATAACTTGGTTGGTCTAACCAATAACTTGGTTGGTCTAACCAATAACTTGGTTGGTCTAACCAATAACTTGGTTGGTCTAACCAATAACTTGGTTGGTCTAACCAATAACTTGGTTGGTCTAACCAATAACTTGGTTGGTCTAACCAATAACTTGGTTGGTCTAACCAATAACTTGGTTGGTCTAACCAATAACTTGGTTGGTCTAACCAATAACTTGGTTGGTCTAACCAATAACTTGGTTGGTCTAACCAATAACTTGGTTGGTCTAACCAATAACTTGGTTGGTCTAACCAATAACTTGGATGGTCTAACCAATAACTTGGTTGGTCTAACCAATAACTTGGTTGGTCTAACCAATAACTTGGTTGGTCTAACCAATAACTTCGTTGGTCTAACCAATAACTTGGTTGGTCTAACCAATAACTTGGTTGGTCTAACCAATAACTTAGTTGGCGCAAATACATAACCAAGTGCCTTGATTGATCTAACTAAGCCTTCTTTTTCCATGTAGACTGAAATAAAGAGTAGAAAAAAATATGGCTTACATTATAGGTGAGTTAAGTGGCTCAAGCCCTCGCGCATGAGGGAACGCTTCGCCAGTACGTATCGGTTTTTGAAAAGAGAAAAATTATAATTTTATCGGCATACTGCACGTTCATCAGAATTGCACTCCAGAAGATGCTTTATAGTTAGGGGGGAAAATTAACTGCATATGCAAAAAACCCCTACAACAATATCGACGCCACACACCAACCGCGCGGCCACTGCTGTCGATTTGAAGAATATATAATTTTTATATACGACAAGAATTAAATCAAGTCGATAAATGTAGCATTTTGGGACATTCGTAGTCCATCAAATAAAATGCATTACGCATGCACATTTAGTCGATTGTACCTTCCTTTGGATGAACAAAAACGTGTATTAGAGTTAAGTTTAGTTTTTGATTATTAAATGTTATCAAAGAAACATTGATTTGAATAACTGGACCGATTAAAGAGAAATAATGTCCAATGATTAAAGTAAATAAATATATATTGGATTGAAAAAAAGTTTTAATTGATTTTAATTAAAAATATCCAATATATGTCTCTAGTCGTTTTAACTAGATCTTTTTTTCGGATTAAAAAAGTTTTTAGTAGCAATAAATAAAATATTTTTTCTGTGTCCGCTGCACAGTGAATGTTGATTCAAATAAATAAATATGTTAGAAATAAAAAAACTGAAAAATTGTGTGAAATACTTATTTGTTCCAGGGAAAGTAAATTTCCGTTGATTGAAATAATTAAATGTTGAATAGAGAATTTTAGTTAATATTACTAAATCTTTTTTCTGGGCGTACCGATAAACTAGTTGATTGTACTATTCGTTAGTTGCCAACCAATTAATTTGCTGGCCCATTCAACTGGTTTGTCGACCCAACTAACTGATTCGTTTCTGCAACCAACTAGTTTATTGTCTCAACCAATTTTGACGCCCATTCGACTAAATATTTTTTTCAGTGTATGCTACACCCAGAGAAATCGGTTTGACGGATTTATTTAAATCAAATACAGGATCTATTTCAAATTAATAAGTTGTTATTTCTATCAAATAAAACTTACTTGAAATCAATACGATTTAGTTGATTGAAATAAATTCTATTTGATCAAAATAAAATCCTATTATGCTAGCATTTGAAGAAGAAATTTATTTAATAGCAGCCCTAATAACATTTTATTTTGATCAAATAGAATTTATTGCATCCAAATAAATCGTATTTATTTATTAACAAAATTTATTCGATTCAAATTAAATTCCATTTATTTGAAATAAAACCCATATTTAATTTAAATAAACCCATCAAACCGATTTCTCTGGGTGTAATGGCAACCGACATTCACTCAAGTCTGTCTGCCAGTTTCAACATTATGATCGAGGCAGCAGATATTTCGTTTTGTTCTTATTACCAGTCCGCTTAAAAATGATCGATAAATTTTATTGTTACAGATTTAAAAAACCTCAAATTCAGGCAAAGAAATTCTCTGAATATTGAGTAAATTAAACGGGTGCACAATCGAAAGTGAAAGACGAAACGGATAAGCATACGACAACGTAAAAAGGAACAAGAAATGTCGAGTAGAAGGATGTTTCTTATTTTTATGACGATCAATATTTTTTCGATATTCACGAGTAACGCGGCACCGTATGATCCTGAACTCGAGATAAACCCTTGGGTGGAAAATGTTCCCACACCTATAATAACACAACCCTGTCCAGCAGGCGAAAGATGCTGGGAATGGTTACCCTCTATAAGCCGAGATGACGATGCATACTTATTACAAGAGGAATCATCCAACAAT
The DNA here is from genome assembly GCA_963970395.1 of Ephialtes manifestator. NCBI lineage: Eukaryota > Metazoa > Arthropoda > Insecta > Hymenoptera > Ichneumonidae > Ephialtes > Ephialtes manifestator. Next base: position 17,812,899 of record OZ019981.1, on the reverse strand, counting down.
GCAAGGTTAGTTCGCTCATTGAATAAATAAATTATTTTAATTTTTTGCTATTCATTGAAGCGACAAAAAACATTTACCTACTCTTTCAAATTTCCTCGAAATCAACTACATTTTCCATTCTCGCAATAACATAAAAAAGAAACGTCATTTCAAATGAGGCTTTCAGAAATTTTTCAAATTTTCAAACTTCTAATAACAAATTATTCACTTGTCTCTTAATGTTTGTTGATTTATACGACATTTTTGTTGCAAAATTGACATTGTGATGAATATTGAATGTAAATTTCTTTTTTTAACGGATTTAGGTCACAAAATCAACGAAAGATTCACCGAGAAGTGAATTCTGGAATAGAACAACAGAAAGAAGATAACACGGTTTTGATAGCGGCAACCGGATCTCCCTCGCCAATTATTCGACAGATTTCAACGAGGCCGGTGAAGAAGGATGTTTTTATGTCTCGCAGTTGGGGCCCAGGAGGTTTACCATTTTCGGTTCTCTACATGAACCCACACTCGGCACGTGCTAATCATCCCAATACAGGTAAAATGATGCAATAAAAAAAAAACGAAGTATGGAGCTTTTTCTTCATAACGCATATAAGTGCATGTTGAAAAAAATTCATACTTGTTACGAAACAATTGGACTTGGATAACTTAAGGTTTTTCAAAGTTGCCTTTTGGGCCTGTCCAAAATGAATTTTTTAACTAGATTATAAACAGAATAGAAAAATCTGAAATTTGGAAAAATTTGACTAATCAAGTAGTAATAGACAAATTTCTTTTAACTCCGAACTCTTCTATCGATCTTCATTAAATTATATATGTAGAATCACGGAACATTGTTTCGTTTCCGTAAAAAAAATTGTGCTCACTTTTATCAAAATTATCAAAAAAAATGATCCAATAACGAGAATTTTTTAACTAGATCATTAACTGGATAAAAAATTCTGAAATTTGGAAAAAATTAACTAATCAAGTAGTAATAGACAAATTCCTTTTAACTCCGAACTCTTCTATCGATCTTCATTAAATTATATATGTAAAATCACTGAACATTGTTTCGTTTCCGTAAAAAAAATTGTGCTCACTTTTATCAAAATTATCCAAAAAATGATCCAATAACGAGAATTTTTTAACTAGATCATTAACTGGATACAAAAATCTGAAATTTGGAAAAAATTGACTAATCAAGTAGTAATAGACAAATTCCTCTTAACTCCGAACTCTTCTATCAATCTTCATTAAATTATATATGTAGAATCACTAAACATTGTTTCGTTTCCGTAAAAAAAATTGTGCTCAGTTTTATCAAAATTATCCAAAAAATGATCCAATACCTGGAATTTATTAACTAGATCATTAACTGGATAGAAAAATCTGAAATTTGGAAAAAATTGACTAATCAAGTAGTAATAGACAAATTCCTTTTAACTCCGAACTCTTCTATCGATCTTCATTAAATTATATTTGTAGAATCACTAAACATTGTTTCGTTTCCGTAAACAAATTGTGCTCACTTTTATCAAAATTATCCAATAACGCGAATTTTTTTTTAAATTACGTGTGGCTGAGTTTTTGTGAAAAAAAAAAAATAACATTATCCAAGGATAAATAACCGATAAACTTGAACACTGTGCACCTGTGTACACAAGGAGAAATAGAAGATTTAAATAAATTAACGAATGTCAGGTAGATGGACTGCAGTCGATGGCCAATTGGCAAAGTATAATGTAAGCCAATATAAATTATAATCATAATTATAATTTGTGATATATAGACCAAAATAATGATTTTCTCAATAAATCGTGATTACTACTATTGCTACTACTAAAAGAATATCCTCAAGTAAATCAATAAACATAGTATATTATAGGCAGCGACCGTGTATTGTTAATATTAATTTTTCATCGTATGCGACTATTCTCGGTCAATATTTTTAATGATGGAATTTTGCGAAGCACATCTCGGATCTTAAATAGTGATTGCTAGATTAAAGCGCGCGAAACCGAAGCCCAATTCAAATTTCACTAATGCGAATCATTGATTGTAGCTACTTAATAAATTAAATTAATTCATCAAGCAGCCACAATCTACAAATTGTGAAAAATTCCGCCACGATTCGGGTTCAAACCGGGAACACCCAGAATTCTAGCCTGGTGCGTTACCAATTACGCCACCGTGAGGCAGAATTGATTCACAATCAATATCAATAAAGATTAATAAAGAAGAGGAAAAATGGTTGTTTCTGTTTTAGGAATGGCAGAAGTGGTAGGAACGAGACCTACGCCTGATCCCACTGCTGGACGATCGTTTGAGGCTCCTCCTCCTCCTCCTCCTCCAGCAGCAGCAGCAGCAACGATTCCGCCGGCTAAGCATCCGAATTACCGAGTGGCTCTCCGTAACGGCGCATCCGGCCAGCCACGAAGACAATATTCAATAATACCTCAACTCTTTATATCATACGGTTGGGGACCGCTTGGAAAGTAAAAAAGAAAAATCTCTCGTATCGACAATCGAGTCCGAAAAGCTTTACCCTTGGCTCGAGCATGATCTCATTATTCTTGGACTTAGATTCTAGAATCGAAGAATCGCGACTACATCTTAAAACTGCCGCGACTCTGGTACTACTAAGACTATATGTCAAACATGTATGGGTGTGAAGAGATGTAACCAATGGAGCTCATGGAGAAAAGAGAGAGAGAAGCACTGAGAATATCTTTCACATCCTTATAATAAGAAACTTTAATCCTCAGGGCGGTTGTTCTCGTTAACGTCCTTTTTTTCTTAACTCCAATTATCATTTATTCCTTCTTTCTTTCTGTTTACTTGTGCTATGTGCAATCAGATCAACTCGCCATATATAATCGAACCTCTCTCCATTAGCATATGGAATCTTTCGTGTATTTAACCCTTTATAGGAACCCGGAAAAATAGAGTTGCTTCTACCCCCGTTGCATTTGAGGGATTATTTATTTTCAAGTTTTAAGCAAAAGTATCTTGTCACCATCGTATACTCACTAGGGCTGTTAAAAAAAATCATAATTTTCTTATAATCGGTTGCTTCTGAAATGCTCTATTGATTATCACAAGAAAAATGTTTTTGCGAAAGCTGAGAGTTGTGCGATGATATTAAGTACTGCCGCATCAAGGCCACAATTCATGAAAAGCTGCGATTATTAGAAATTTTTTTTTTGACGTGGTGAAGCGCTCATGGAGATTGTGGTTGCTTTCGATAGACTATGAAATTGTGTAAAGACAGAAACATGTTCGATAATGTTTAGTACTGCCGCATCGACATTGAAGTTAACAAAAACAAAAAATTAAATCCTTTAAAACATTGAAATATTCGTCTGCTCGTCGACTATTTCGTGCGATTTCAAATGAAAAAATGGCTTTTGAAACGGGAGTCATGTATGATCATAATCATGATGATGATAAGCGATTTTCGAATTTGGGAAACTGCGATATCGATGCGGCAGTACTAAATTTGATTATACAGGACTCCCGTTTCATGAGCCATTTTGTCATTTGAAAATGCGCGAAATAGTCGATGAGCAGATGAATATTTCAATGTTTTATAGGATTTCATTTTTTATTTTGTTAACTTCAATGTCGATACGGCAGTACTAAATATTATCGAACATGTTTCTGGCTTTACACAATTTGATAGTCTATCGAAAGCAACGACAATATCCATGAGCGCTTTAAGACGACAAAAAAAAATTCCAAAAATCGCCGTTTTTAAGGAATTTTGCCCTTGATGCAGCAGTACTTAATATCATCGCACAACGCCCAGCTTTCGCGAAAACATATTTTTTGTGATAATCAAATTATCAGAAATTATGTTTTTTGAACAGCCCTAATACTCACTCGCTCAAAATAATGGTTAAATATGTAATTTTCTCATTATTTAATATCCATTGGCAATTCAAGGCGATTCTACGTGTTTAGCTCCATCGTTAAGTTTTATTTTATTTATTTTTCACGAAATGTCATCCATTGGGGGAAGACTCTGCTGTGTCTGTGTATGTGTGCGTGTATGTATGTGTGTGTGCATTTCTTTTCCTGTGAAAGGTTAATTTTTTACACGAAAGTAAAAAAAATAGAAAAATAATTGGTCGCGAATCCGGTAATAAGTAAAGTTGAGTGTAACGCATTCTCAGGTTGTATATAGCGATATACCTAACGACGTGTAATAATTTTCGAAAATCTCACTGACGTCCCCCGACAGCAGTGATGCCAATGGGGTCGGAGCCAACGTACCCTCACTGTTAAAAATATTAAGGTGAAATTACTACAAAGTGCAGGAAGCTCTTTTACAGAAACGGGTATATAAATTTACTACAAGAGTATACCGAAATTGATGTACAGTCTGCTAAATTCGTTACGTGCGTCGTGTTTTTAATATAAATTAGCTTCAATTTTACAACACGTTTTTTTTTGTATATTAAATTGAATTTCCTACATGGGTTCAGTAAAAATACAGTATATGAATTCTCCAAATATTTTTTACAGTGCTTGATACATCGAAGCGTGCAAAAAATAAATAACGCTGCGGGATTTTCTCTTCCATCTGGCATCACTGCCCGACAGTCGAAATATCGCTGCGTGGTATACAAAAATATCAAGTACTTTGAATGATTAAAAGCACAACATTTTGAAAGCTTTAGGGTATAATTATGCCCGGTATATTGTCGAATAATAAGGAATCTTAACGAAAAACCTCGTTAATTATGTTTACCGTTAAATGCTAGATATTATACTTATTTAAATTGTGTACAGCAACAAGAAAATAATGCATTTGTTTAGCTTACCGTTCATCTCCTTCATAGCCTTTATAAAGTCCTGCGGATCTTTGAAGGAAACGAAACCAAAGCCTTTGGTTTTGTTTGTTCTCTTGTCGCGGACGACTTTTGCTTTTTGGAAACTCGGATACTTTCCAAATACTCGCACCAACATCTCATCCGTCACGTCGTTACCCAGATCTCCGCAGAATATTCGGAAATCGTCTGAAACCAAGAAATAAATATCGTTAAATTACAATAAACCTTCAACCTTCCGAGATCTGTAATTTAATTGAGTCATCGTGTTACAAAATCTATAAAACTTAGAATACAAACGTTATAGTGATCGATAATAGACGGGATATTATTTGCCGTTTGCATTTAGACAAAATGTTTCGGACTTTAAAATTTAGTCAAAAGTCAAGATTTTTTTTTCTTTTGATTGATTGTTTCTTTCAAAAAGTTTGTAAAATTAAAATTGAATCATTATTCTTTAATATCTGTATTAAAGTCAATTTTTTTTCACTCAATTGATTCTCATATGAAATAGTTCTGAGTGAAGCAAGCAAAAACAAAAACAGAGAAGCAAAAAAAAACAAATAGTGCATAACTCACCGTCATCCCACTCGAGCAACGACTGATCCTCCCAAGTTTGTCCACCAGCCATTCGGATAATTTTCTTATTTTTCTTTCCCTTCCCTTTTGGATGAGTTTCTTCGGCACTGGCATTGGCCATTATAGAACTAGCTTTACCCTGACTTATAGCCAATTCCGCAGCGGTACTGACACCCTTTGGCTTAGGTTTTCTCTTGGCCTCTTCTTCCGGTATTTTAGTATTTACAATCTGCTCTATGATCTCCGGATGTATCATTGGCGCCGATGGTGATTCGTATGTCTTTGGCGTTGAGCTCAGATGCGAATCCACCATATTTGGTATATAGGGGTTGCTTATTTGAGCCGGAGATGAGTACGTTGCTATTGGCACACTTCCTAAGAAACGAAGCAGCCTTCGTGAAATGAAACGGAGACAATGAAATTTTTTTTTTTCAAATTTAGCATAAGTCACATTCCAAGTTTACTAACCTTGTCTAGCGACTTGTGGCGGAATAAGCAGAGGTGGCGGAGGTGGAGGCGGTGGAGGTGGCGGCGGTGGAAAGCCCATAATGGGTGGAAAGGCAAGCGATGCTGCAGCTGCGGCCACAACTGGTGTTGGTAATTCATGCTGTTCCAACTGTCTTGCGACTTGACTGTAAGTATTAGCTCCTATCACTGGCCTTATCATAGGAGTCACCATTTGACCTCCAATTTCGGCTTCGAACCTGTAAAAATGATGTGTAAATTACCAAAAACGAGAATTACCTCGCAAAATAAATGAATCCTGTATTACTATCCATCCTAACCTATCCATCTCGTCTTCCATCCGCCGAATTTTCTCCTCCATGATGAGATTTTTGTAGATTCACGCGAAATCACAAAGATTTTCTAATCCACTTAGAAGATAATAAATTCCTTTAATATTTTAACGCAAGAAAACGTTGATACAAACGTTGAGTAAAGTAAAAAAAACAAAACGAAGCACTGATCGGTTCTGATGTTCGGATCGTTGTGACGCCGCCGATGTAAATTTCTTTCCCAATGCTGCCAGTGATGCCAGACGCGCGGGCGAAAAAGTTGCGCACGCTCGCCGAGCTTCCCCCACCACGCGATGCTAGATGGCGGGTGGGCGTGGTTATGCACGTTCGGGCTACCGGGCCGGTGAATTTACCCCCCGTCGCCCGACCGAGTTAGTGACGTCACAAGACAGGTGGGAAAACCCGTCTCTCGCACTTGTGACGTCACGCGCGCGTTAATTGGCTTCGTGCGTGACCTTCATTCGCGGCCATTTTGGACAGCCAGCGTTCGAAGCGGCGAAATTGTGCAACAGTTGATAAAAAATTATCACAGTAAAGCATGCTAGCATACGTTAATTAAGGTAGTTCTGTCGTGAAGGCAATCCAAACTCATGGGGTGCGTTCCGAATGACGAGATGTTTCGTTGATCGATGCGCATGCGCAATAATCTCCGTCAAGATTTACGGTGAAGTTTAAGAATTATAGTAACAGTTGAAGATAGGGGAAACAGTTTGTTCGTTTCTATTAATTCCAAAGTATCGGAATTTCGATATCTCACGGATTAGCCATTTATAAAGTATTAACATTTTTTATCCCCACCTCACGATCGGACAACAACTTTTTGCCGTACCTCGCGAGTAGGGTGAATAGTCGTTCGATTAGGAGACGAGGATAATATTTGAATTCTTTACAAATAGGAAAATCCATGAGAAATCTAATTATTCATACTTCAGTACCAGTATAAATAAAACAATTGTTTTTTTATGTTTCCACTTTTATTATACTTCTTAAAGTTCACCGTAAATCTCGGCAAAAACCATTGCGCATGCGCATCGAACACCAAAACACCTCGTCATTCGGAACGCAGCCCTTTGCATGAATTTTTGACATGTTGTAATTTAGCTATTCAATTTTACTTGCACAAAATCATGAAGGCTTTTACCGAGTATTTGAATGAACAATTAAAACTTGAAAATCGATCTTTTTACACGGCGCCAGCGGGAGGGCTGGAAAAATTGATCTTTAAATCGAAAATTAACATACTTAGATCAAAGATAGAGAAAAAATAAATAGTACTACAGATTCGCAAATCATTCAGGAATTGATGGATCATGAAAAAAGGTGAAGTCTCCGGAATAATGTTTAATTGAACCAAGGTCAAAGTGCACGATACCGGGCCAAATGACGTTTCCTAACCTAATTATCGTAAAAATGAAGTCAAATCCGCACTAAACATATCAACTATTTACAAATAATCGTTTTAATTTGATTACGACAATTTCGAAGGATTCTCGATTATTTTTTATATTATTATTGAGGCAGTCAAAGTGATGCGTATAATTATTGTTTAATGTCATATAGACTCGGAGATTTATGACTTCGGCGTACCGACAGAACTACCTTAAGCTAGTTCTATCGTGAAGGCACTCCAAACTCATATGCATGAATTTTTGACATGTAATTTAGCTATTCAATTTTACTTGCACAACATTTTGAAGGCTTTTAACCGAGTATTTGAATGAACAATTAAAACTTGAAAATCGATCTTTTTACACGGCGCCAGCAGGAGGGCTGGAAAAATTGATCTTTAAATCGAAAATTAACATACTTAGATCAAAGATAGAGAAAAAATAAATAGTACTACAGATTCGCAAATCATTCAGGAATTGATGGATCATGAAAAAAGGTGAAGTCTCCGGAATAATGTTTAATTGAACCAAGGTCAAAGTGCACGATACCGGGCCAAATGACGTTTCCTAACCTAATTATCGTAAAAATGAAGTCAAATCCGCACTAAACATATCAACTATTTACAAATAATCGTTTTAATTTGATTACGACAATTTCGAAGGATTCTCGATTATTTTTTATATTATTATTGAGGCAGTCAAAGTGATGCGTATAATTATTGTTTAATGTCATATAGACTCGGAGATTTATGACTCCGGCGTACCGACAGAAATACCTTAAGCTAGTTCTATCGTGAAGGCACTCCAAACTCATATGCATGAATTTTTGACATGTAATTTAGCTATTCAATTTTACTTGCACAAAATCTTGAAGGCTTTTACCGAGTATTTGAATGAACAATTAAAACTTGAAAATCGATCTTTTTACACGGCGCCAGCGGGAGGGCTGGAAAAATTGATCTTTAAATCGAAAATTAACATACTTAGATCAAAAATAGAGAAAAAATAAAAAGTACTACAGATTCGCAAATCATTCAGGAATTGATGGATCATGAAAAAAGGTGAAGTCTCCGGAATAATGTTTAATTGAACCAAGGTCAAAGTGCACGATACCGGGCCAAATGACGTTTCCTAACCTAATTATCGTAAAAATGAAGTCAAATCCGCACTAAACATATCAACTATTTACAAATAATCGTTTTAATTTGATTACGATAATTTCGAAGGATTCTCGATTATTTTTTATATTATTATTGAGGCAGTCAAAGTGATGCGTATGATTATTTTTTAATATCATATAGACTCTGAGATTTATGACTCCGGCGTACCGACAAAACTACCTTAACGATATTATTTATATTTCTTTAATAAATCGACACTATGAGTGCGCCAAAAGGCCCCAATGCCGTATTGCGTCGTGAATTGTAAAAACACCTCTGCAAATTCACTGGATGTACATTTCTAAAGTTTCCCTACAGGAAAGATTTTTTTCTTCAAGTTTTCAAGCAGAAAAGGCGCGAGGACTGGATTCCCTCCGTTAAACGAAAAAACAAGTTTCAGAATTACTGTACGAACTAAATGTTCTCTAATAAAAAAAAGTTATAGACTACAATACTGTTACTAGGATTGAAACTTTACAATACTTACTTCCAATTTCACCTTGTACGGTGTAGTAGTGAAAGTGTCACTGACGTTTGGCGAATAACGCTGTACTTTATTAAGATACGTTTGTCTGAATCTGTTAACTCCTTCACTCGACGCACATGGCATGCAGATAACGCCTTTCCTTTTATAATACCTTGTGGATTAAACTCAATTGCATGCGTTATCGCCTTGAATCCCGTTCTGATTATCAATTCCATCTTTCAATGCGGTTTTAAGGGGTTAGGCCACTCTAAAGGGCCACAAAAAAGGCTTTTTTTGGGAATTTTTTTCAGAAAAACTATTAGAGACATCGATTTTTTGAGAAAGGGTATTTATTGTACATATCATTAACTGTATATAGTAATTTTTTCATAGTAATTAATTTAAAAATGGCGGCTGTACAGCGTTGTTGCGATGACATCTCTTTTTTTTTGGAATCCACGGCCGGACACACAGCTACTGTAATTTTTTAATTATGGTGAGTTTTTTAACGGTTTTCACTTATACATAACAGTAGCTAGAGAAATACGTAGGATTTTTTCGATACAGGCATTTTTGACAAAATGGCGAGCATCTAAGGTGAAAGTTCAAAAATTTGGCCTAAAAATCGTTCGAAAATTATCAATAACAAAAAAACTATGTAACTTAAAAAAAAATCCTACGTACTTCTGTGGATAATGTATTTTTGAAGATATATCCAAAATTTCAAATAAATCGGTGGTAAACTTTTTGAGTTATGTTTCCGGCCAACTTGAAAAGAGCAGTTTTGAGATAAACGCGTTTATCTGCCGTATACCTGCTTTGACCCTTCTCAGTACCTTTACCGAAGCGCACACAAGAGAGGTTCCCTGCTAACCGGGCGACCTCCCAATAAAATTCGAAAATGGGGCATTTACAAATTTTTGCCTGCAATAATCTTTTGGGACAGCATTCTAGAAATCCTAATGAGTCATTTCCAAGGAGAAAAAAGAATCGATTTTTCGAAAATTCTAGAGTGGCCTAACCCCTTAATGCTGCTGTCAGCTGTCATAAACATAAACACCGGCGAAAAGTGCGGACGACACCGGGCACACGAAAATTTATGTACCCTTTTTACGAAATAAATCGAATAACAAAAAGCTATTACCATAACCAAAATTACAAAAAAATTAATTAAACAACCTATTTTTTATTTATAACAATACTTTTCAGTTGTTCATTTAGTATAATCGGAAAATCTTCTGTAAACTTTATTCTACCATAAGAATCAATGCTTTTTTTATATCAACTGTTGCCGAGGTGTGCCACAAGCGGCGCTGGCACCTTAACGCACTAAGCCAATAAATTAAGAATTTATTATTAAGGTAGTTCTATCACGACAGTCAAGGCCAAAATTACATACCATCCGCATATTTAGAAGGTCGATATTTCGGTCGATCCATAGTGAATAAGTCAATAAAACCCACGACATTGACGAGGTAGCAATAGATATTACAATAGATATTGTTTTCTGTCGTAAAATTAAATCTATTTAGTGGTTTTGATTTATCGATGCGAGCGATCTTTTTGCCGGGACTGTCCGACCTATGCCCAAATACACGGAAACATTTGCCTATCCAGACGACGGACTTTCTTGTGTGCGTGTGGGAATGTCGATCGTGGCAACGTCGCAAAAAAAGCTGCAGCCAACTAATACAAAAGGACGCTGTATTCAAGTTTACGGTTTTTCAGTGAAGTAAAGCGAAATATTCTTATCGAAAATTGATTCTTGAACAATGTCAAGTCAACTACGACACAAATGAAGAAAATTATCTGTTTTATTCTCTGTTAAACAATATTATGTTGACATTATGATGTTAATCGAGAAAAAAGGAATGTATTGTTGGATTACATATTATATAGTAAATCGCATTATATAAGAGGTAAAGATTATATGAAGAAGTAATATTCATTTGTTGCAGGAAATAAAAAAATATAATATATGGATTCAATATAAGTTGAAAAAAAAAAACAGTTCATTTTTTTAGAATATTTTAAAAGTAATTTTCAATTGCAAAACAGACTGCTAAACAGACTGCGTGGTACGCTGTTTGAACTAAGCGCCAAGTTGCAGAGTACGCTGTTGCCATATCGTCGTTCCCATTCTCCTTCCACGCTACCGTTCGCTCGCAGAAGTATCTAATAAACTGAAAATATTGTACTTTCCAAAGCTATATTTCTTAAACTAAACGGTAAATCATATTCAAATTTTTTCAGAATATTCGTGAAGCCCCACTCTATCTTCATCTAATTTTTGTTAAACAGCTTGAAAGTTTTTTTGGCATTACAATTAATAATGTACCGTTGGCGCACCATTGTGCATAGGGGAGAACGGGGGAATCACAGTCACTAAGGAATATTTGCTTTTTTCTGTAAATAAAACGTCGTTTCTGCCAAAAAGTAATGGTTGTTGGATACTTCAACAACTATTATTGAAAATAAACACCATGAAATTCACGAAAGCAATCGTATAAATGGATTTTTCATTCTTTTTCAAAACATGTGCAGTGACTGCCATTATCCGACGATTTGGGTAATGACGCCTTTTGGGGAACTGCGGTCCATTATTAGATTAGATATTAGATTTATTTATTCCGCTAGGACCAGCAGGTCCTTTAGGCAACCCCCGACCGGGGAAATACCGGGGTATATACAGTCACCTTTGGGGCAATACCATCCGATCGTTAGCTTTTGTTGTTTAGCAAATCAAGGAGGTCGAGGGTCAGACCCAGGTCGAATCGGGATGGAATGCCTTATATATGGGTGATTCCACGGGATTTCGCACAAAAAAAAACCCGACCGACTCCAATTTTCGCCTAATTTTTTTATATTGTTGACTATGTCAAACGGAGCATCTGTGAATTTTTTGAGAATTTTATTCTTATATTTCGACGAGCCATAAAATAAAAGGTGAAAAAATGAAAAAAAAATCTGACGTCAAGTGGAATAATGATATCGACAAAAATAACTAGGTTAAAATTTTCGTAATTCAACACAGTTTACGGTAAAAATAATCAAAATAAAAAATAAACATAACTTCTATTTTATTTATGTCTTTTACCAAGAAAAGGTACCATTTCGCTAATTTGGCCCCCTCCGATTTCAATACAAAAAATCACGAATATACTACATGGAGTCCCAAACATTTTAAGCACAAGCCCAAGATGGAGAACGCATTTTACCCATTTTTAAAAAAATATTTCGGGTAATTGATTTTTTAAATTTTCTTCCAATCTTCTGCGTATTTTTTTATGTAATTGGTAATATTAAAAGGAGCTTATGTGATTTTTTTCATAATTTTATATGTAGATGTATTCGATTCATTAAATGTAATCGAATTACAAATTTTTAAAATTGTATTTTCGTTGCGTCTTTTACAAAAAAAGGTACCATTTCACTTATATGGACCTCTCCGATTAAGTTAAAAAAATAACAAAATTACTATACGCCCCAGGCAAATCTCGCGACGCCAGCGCTCGAGCGGCCACAGAGTGAGTAAGAAAGCGATCAGCTGATCGCTCAGAGTGAGTAAGAAAGCGATCAGCTGATCGCTCAGAGCGCCGCGTCGCGAGATTCGCCTGGGGTACGCCTGGTGCGTGCGATCAGCTGATCGTCTCGGTACGCACGCAGTGGCCGCTCGAGCGCTAGCGTCGCGAGGTACGCCTGAGGCGTATAGTAATTTTGTTATTTTTTTAACTTAATCGGAGAGGTCCATATAAGTGAAATGGTACCTTTTTTTGTAAAAGACGCAACGAAAATACAATTTTTTAAATTTGTAATTCGATTACATTTAATGAATCGAATATATCTACATATAAAATTATGAACAAAATCACATAAGCTCCTTTTAATATTACCAATTACATAAAAAAATACGCAGAAGATTGGAAGAAAATTTAAAAAATCAATTACCGAAATATTTTTTTTAAAAATGGGTAAAATGCGTTCTCCATCTTGGGCTTGTGCTTAAAATGTTTGGGACTCCATGTAGTATATTCGTGATTTTTTGTATTGAAATCGAAGGGGGCCAAATTAGCGAAATGGTACCTTTTCTTGGTAAAAGACATAAATAAAATAGAAGTTATGTTTATTTTTTATTTTGATTATTTTTACCGTAAACTGTGTTGAATTACGAAAATTTTGACCTAGTTATTTTTGTCGATATCATTATTCCACTTGACGTCAGAATTTTTTTCATTTTTTTCACCTTTTATTTTATGGCTCGTCGAAATATAAGAATAAAATTCTCAAAAAATTCACAGATGCTCCGTTTGACATAGTCAACAATATAAAAAAATTAGGCGAAAATTGGAGTCGGTCGGTTTTTTTCTTGTGCGAAATCCCGTGGAATGACCCATATATATCTTTTTACAAACATTTATAAATTAAGAATTTATTATTAAGAATAAATTTAAAATTAAATTAGAAACATTTATAATTTATTCTTAATAATAAATTCCTAATTGATAAACGCGCGCGTGACGCCACAAGTGCGTGAGACGGGTTTTCACACCTGTCTTGTGACGTTATTAACTCGGTCGGGCGGGCGGGGGTGACGTCACTGGCCCGGTAGCCCGAGCGCGCGTAACCACGCCCACCCGCCAGCTAGCGTCGCGTGATGGGGGAAGCTCGGCGAGCGTGCGGAACTTTTTCGCCCGCGCGTCTGGCATCACTGCAGTGCTGTATGCTTTGTTGTAGCTCCTCAAATTCCCTAGGAAATACTTGTTGTTTTCTAGTGAGTTTCTACTCACTAGAGGGATCCTCTATTCGGACTGAAAAATCTGGCCTGATGACCTCCGTGAACTTAGCCGATAAATTTTAACTTTTTAAATTTTTCTCTTTACAGATCGATTGTAGGGGTATAATCCGAAATTGACTCGTCCTTACTCGGAAATTACTAGAAATTACTAGAAATTTAGCAATTTGCCCGTATTCGAGTAAGTTTAAGTTAAGTTAAGACACCGGACGGTGTCTGTCGTGGTCCAGGTGTACTACGACGTTATCCTGGAGGTCTAGTTTCACCGGGCGGTGCGTCTCGTCGTCCACGAGTACCACGACGTTATCCTCCAGGTCTAACTTGACCGGACCACGACAGACACCGTCCGGTGCGCCATCTACCGAGCGATTGAGGGAATATGTATAGGGACATTCATTCTAGGAACTTTTCGCAAAAAATAATTTTTGCGAAGATCAGTTTTGCGAACATCAGACCCTACCTCGGAGGTTTTCGAGGTCGCTGATTACGAATCGGGCTGCAAAATAAAAAAATAAAAAATGGCGAATCCAATATAGCACACCAAAATACAATAATTAACTTCATTCTTATGAAAACTGGTATGAGGGGTTTTCGAGGTTGCTGATTACGAATCTGTTTTCAAAATGTATAAATTCAAAGTCACGGATCCAATATGGCGGATGAAAATTCAAAATTGATTTAAGATGATGTGCTACTGCTCGGTCGGTCACAAAAACTGTAAAGCGTTGTTCTTGGTTACAATTGATTTTTCAGGCAAAGTATGAGAAGTACTGACTGCATCTTAGCACTCTGCAGTCAGTACTTCTCTACTTTTATTCGAAAAATCAACCGTGGCGAAGAATAACACTTCGGGAAGATTCAGCTATTTCACTCGCACTTATGGCGATCTAAGTGAGACAGACGACACACCATCTTAAGGTGATGTGTTATACCGACTGAGTCGCCATGAGTCCGAGAGAGAAAACGCCATTGGTAGTCGCAGTGGAGCGAGAGAGAACGACAAAAACGAGTAACACATCACGTTAACGTGATGTGTTAGTGCTCGGTCGGTAACAAAAACTGTAAAGCGTTGTTCTTGATCACAATTGATGTTTCAAGCAAAAGACGAGAAGTACTGACTGCGTCTTGGTTCTCCGCAGTCAGTACTTCTTGACTTTTATTTAAAAAATCAACCGTAGCGAAGAATAACACTTCGGGAAGATACAGCTATCTCACTCGCACTTATGGCGATCTGAGAGAGACAGACGACATGTAGCACATCATCTTAACTCGAATGAAAATCGGTCAATCAAGGGATTAATTAGGATAAATGGAATGGGACATGAACAACTAAACGGAATGGACAACTAAAAATGTAAAGCCTCGAAAGTGTATACTGGTACTTCGTGATTTACAATTTGACGATAATATGGAAAAGCTAGTATGAAATCGGCAAGGAGACTTTTTGCAAAAAGTAGACAAATCCCCCAAAAAAACACCTTCGGTGTATGAGAACCTGAGACAAGTACATTTAGATCAACACTTGTATCTATTCTTGCAAAAAGTCCTGAAATAATCAATTACAAAAGTAAAAATATTAATATTAGTAGCAATAAAGATCCGGTAGTTCTACTTAGCGAATTAATTAACTAAATACACACGATTAAGCGTTTCGTCGACTGCCAACACCAATAGCCGATCCTATGGCCGGGCAAGTAATTTTTATAAACGGACTCATGCAACTTTATGTTATCATGTCATAATCTTTATTGCTACTAATATTAATATTTTTACCTTTGCAATTGATTATTTCATGACTTTTTGCAAGAATAGATACAACTGTTGATGTAAATATACTTGTCTCAGGTTCTTATACACCGAAGGTGTTTTTTTGAGGGTTCTACAAACACCTGCAGAACGACGGACAAACGATCTATAAAAAGATAAATTCAAAAAGATAAAGTTTGTCGGCTAAGTTCACGCGGGTTGATCGTTATCCGACAAACGTTTTAATTAATCCTTCAAACACCTACAAACGACCTACGATCGATCTGTAAAAAGAAAAATTACAAAAGTCAAAGTTTGTCGGCTAAGTTCACGCGGGTTGATCGTTATCCGACAAACGTTTTAATTGACCCTACAAGCACCTGCAAACGACCTATAATCGATCTGTAAAAAGATAAATTACAAAAGTCAAAGTTTGTCGGCTAAGTTCACGCGGGTTGATCGTTATCCAACAACCGTTTTAATTAATCCTACAAACACCTACAAATGACCTACGATCGATCTGTAAAAAGAAAGATTACAAAAGTCAAAGTTTGTCGGCTAAGTTCACGCGGGTCGATCGTTATCCGACAACCGTTTTAATTAATCCTACAAACGACCTACGATCGATCTGTAAAAAGAAAAATTACAAAAGTCAAAGTTTGTCGGCTAAGTTCACGCGGGTTAATCGTTATCCGACAAACGTTGTAATTAATCCTTCAACACCTACAAACGACCTACGATCGATCTGTAAAAAGAAAAATTACAAAAGTCAAAGTTTGTCGGCTAAGTTCACGCGGGTTGATCGTTATCCGACAAACGTTTTTATTAATCCTACAAACACCTACAAACGACCTACTATCGATCTGTAGAAAGAAAAATTACAAAAGTCAAAGTTTGTCGGCTAAGTTCACGCTGGTTAATCGTTATCCGACAAACGTTTTAATTAATCCTACAAACACTTGCAGAACGACGAACAATCGATCTATAAAAAGATAAATTCAAAAAGATAAAGTTTGTCGGCTAACTTCACGGACGTAGAGGCGCACGCATGTGTTGTTGAGGATACGTCGCAGCAGCAACAGTAGCGTGGAATACAGCAATGGTCCACTCAAGAATAATACTGTCGATATTCGTCCTTTTCGGTGTAATCGCGAGCCAAGCGTTAGCCGAAAGCGACGAGGATGGTTCGTCCGATATTTACGTTATTGAGGGAAAAGTTTTCCCGTGGGAAAACTCTAATTCCAATGGATGGCAACTCATGACTCATGTGATGGCCAACGGCGGAGAGCACTACGGTTTCCTCAGGTTATTTTCTATTCAATAACTCGACCAATAATGATTAATCATTACCTGAATTACGCCCAAGTCTATTTACATTCTTTCTTATCATTTTTCTTTTATCATAATATTTATATTTTTTTGTAATTTTTCATGATTATGCACATTTCTATTAGTTCTAATGCAGATTGTTGATAAAAAATTAATGTTGTCATTGTATGTATGTTTTTTTTAAACAACAAGTGAAGTATGTTTTTTAACTCTAAATGGACAAAAGATTTAATCCAAAAGAAAATAGACAATAGAAAGAATCTAGTCTAATCCCAATTGTAGCAAGATTCCATTGATATTATGAATTGAAAAAACTAATATATCGTTTTCAGGGAGGATGGAAGTTTCACAATTCCTAATGTGCCATCTGGTTCATACGTCGTTGAGGTTGTCAATCCAAACTATGTGTACGAGCCAGTACGTGTAGAAATTAACAGCAAAGGAAAGTTCAGAGCAAGGAAAGTCAACCTCATTCAAACATCTCAAGTTATTCAAGTTCCTTATCCTCTGAAAATGAGGCCTTTTACACCATTCCGCTATTTCCAAGTGAGGGAACAGTGGCGAGTCACAGATTTTCTCTTCAACCCAATGGTAAACATAATTTGATCATTTTTTATAATATTTAATATCGCCATTATTATTTGTAGCCTATTATGATAATAATATATAATATTTTGTACTTTTGCTACATGAAAAACTCATTAGTAATCACAGCACATATTTTCAATAGTTTTATAATAGCAATAAAGTAAATGTTTGTGTATTTGCTGGATATAAAATGTTTGAAATATTTTTCTAGGTACTCATGATGATTCTACCACTGGTTTTAATAATGATACTACCAAAAATGATGAATGACCCGGATACTAAAAAGGTTTGTCATCCATAAAAGTGAGGCCTCGAGGCTTTTGACTCACAACTAACTGCATATATTTTTCCAGGGAATGGAGCAACTTAACAATCTCACGAGTTACAACAACATGCCCGAAATGTCGGAAGTGATAACATCGTTCCTCGCTGGTGGCGAGAAGCAAAAGCCAAAGGCTGTGAAAGCCGCAAAAAAGCGGCAGTAATTACTTTAACGTAGGCACACGTATATTTATTGTATCCGCTCATTTATGAATGTCTGGAATCGCTCTGCGACAGTCAGACATCACCGATAATTTCCATTTTTTTTTTCTCTCAAAGTGTCTTTTTACTACGTAAATAAATTATATGAACGCGTTATACGTTAGATTAATAGTGACAAACCAAAGGCAATACAAGATTATTCGTAGCGCGCTATTTAATTGCACAATATTTTCCACGAGTGTTCGATGGAGATTCGACCTCCCGCTACGCTATAATCTCTCTTCATCTTCGAGAAAAAGCCGCCACCTTTTTAGCCTTTCTTGGAGGTTGCCGCGCGGCTAAAAGCCGCACATCGAGAGTCAAAGAATTAACACGTTAAACGGTCGTATTATACACACACGTACTATATACATATACATATGTATAGTATCAAAAGAAAGGGAATACGACACGACGAATGTTGACTGCACGAACGGCGAAGGTCGCAGGCCGAGTCATTCCCACATCCGGTTGTCTCTGTAAACACGAATAAATGCGACCACAAAAAATACGAAAAATTGCAATAGCTATTTCTCGTGATTTCTTTTTTGCTAAGTACAATTTAGCTCCAATTCCGAATGGTAATAATTCAATTGTAATTGTAGAATAACGTTATTATAATTGATTTATGTCCATAGATAATAATAAGCAAAAAGTTACCGAATCTTTTATAATTCAGACTATTACTATACAATAAAAACAAATCGCCACTAAATATTGGTACTCGTAAAGATCTTATCAATTTTTATAATGAACTACTTGAGATTGATTGTGGGAAATGTAATTAAGTGACAATCGATATTAACAATTTTTAACTACTTTAGCATATTTTTACTAGCGACGTTGTCTGTAAAATCCATTCGATTTTTCAAAATGACAAAATTACACGTTGCCTTGGACACGATTGAAAATCAGTTTTTTTTTAATTCGAAGGGCTGTACGAATTATATCTAGTCCTTACGGGAGATTAACCGGTCCAATCTTAATGATGCGATACTTTAACATTTTGCACTAAATTTAGAGAACTGAAATTTTGTCATGAATTTGAATAACTTTTAAAACCCCTTTAATACACCTTTAACATCCGCACAATTATTATTATTTTTAATCAAAGCTCTCACTATTTTCAACGACGTCGGTTTTCTCCGAATTCTAATCGAATGAAATTATTTCTTTTTGGTGATTTACATTAAAATAACTTATACTTATGGCAAAAAAAAATATATATACATATATTCTAAATTCCCAAAATTCGAAGTTTTGAAGGCCCGAATTTATCTAAGTCCCTAAAATTCGGGTTTTTGAAGGCCCGTATTTTTCTGTCCCTAAAATTCGGGTTTTTCAAGGCTCGAATTTTTCTAAGTCCCTCAAATTCGGGCTTTTGAATTCTCGAATTTATCTAAGTCCCTAAAATTCGGGTTTTTGAAGGCTCGAATTTTTCTAAGTCCCTAAAATTCGGGCTTTTGAAGGCCCGAATTTTTCCAAGTACCTAAAATTCGGGTTTTTAAAGGCCCGAATTTTTCTAAGTCCCTAAGGTCGGGTTTTTGAAGGTCCGAATTTTTCTAAGTCCCCAAAATTCGAAGTTTTGAAGGCCCGAATTTATCTAAGTCCCTAAAATTCGGGTTTTTGAAGGCCCGTATTTTTCTGTCCCTAAAATTCGGGTTTTTCAAGGCTCGAATTTTTCTAAGTCCCTAAAATTCGGGCTTTTGAATTCTCGAATTTATCTAAGTCCCTAAAATTCGGGTTTTTGAAGGCTCGAATTTTTCTAAGTCCCTAAAATTCGGGCTTTTGAAGGCCCGAATTTTTCCAAGTACCTAAAATTCGGGTTTTTAAAGGCCCGAATTTTTCTAAGTCCCTAAAATTCGGGTTTTTGAAGGCTCGAATTTTTCTAAGTCCCTAAAATTCGGGCTTTTGAAGGCCCGAATTTTTCCAAGTACCTAAAATTCGAGTTTTTAAAGGCCCGAATTTTTCTAAGTCCCTAAGGTCGGGTTTTTGAAGGTCCGAATTTTTCTAAGTCCCTAAAATTCGTGCTTTTCAAGTCCCGAATTTTTCTAAGTCCCTAAAATTCGGGTTTTTAAAGGCCCGAATTTATCTAAGTCCCTAAAATTCGGGCTTATGAATTCCCGAATTTTTCCAAATCCCTCAATTCTTTACACGACGGCAGCGGCGAAATCTTTTTATAATATAGAGTTATATAAATACACATATACGACAAGGGAAAGCGGACAAAACGTGTGCACGTCCAGCAGATGCCATTAGCCATAATCCCTGATCGCTTCAAGTTGTTCCGAAGCAATAACTCTGAGTAACTCTTTCGGTATCTAAATAGGTTCGGTAGAGAGAACGGTCGCTCTCGCTATGGCAGTTGGTGTGTATATAAAAAAAAAAAAAAAAAAAAAAAAAAGGCAAAGATGGCGATCGCGTATGATTCAGCGTTGGACGATGCATACTCGCACGCCCGGCCCACGATACCCGCTTCGGCGGCGGCGGCGACGTCTCCACGGACTTCCAGGAATCCCTCGAGCTCCCCCATCCAATGGAATCGATGAATCTGTGCTCCATTCACCCACCATGCCTGGTGCATGACGAAACGCTCGGGTCCCGCACGCTGGGAAGTACGTCGTTTTCGTCTCTCGAGAGAAACACGCGGTAGGTGATCTACGAAGCACGCGTCTCTCCTCAAAGACGCGTGGATACGCGCGGCGTGCAAAGCCCCGAAGGAGAAGAGAGAGAGAGAGAGGGAAAGATACTGAAAATCGGGGTACGAGGAAACCCATGGGCAACATTAACCCGTCACGATTTCTTGGGAAGTGCCTCCGAGCCTCCAAGATCCTCCTCTGATTCTATCCACTCTAGGTTTCTGTGTCTCTCGTCGACGTCTCCTCTGCTGGTGTTTTATATTCACACTTACGTCACACGTGAGAGTGTCGCGTACGCAATCGACGGGGAAACACAGCGCGGAGTAGTCGATAGAATATTAAAATTTTCAATGATAAACAATCGAGGTACTAAGACGTTATTTCATATTGCAAGTTTAATATATTCAATGTGATTCTTGGGATTATATTTATCTGGAAAGTTACGTAAAATTTGTTATTATCGGTGATGTTACTTTTGGAGAATACATTGGAATAATTGTTATTGTTTATATAGTCTATACGCTGTTGAAGTTTATTATACATCTCACTGTAATTGCCACTCGAAGCTTTGGGATTCGATGTACGAAAACACTGGCCGTTGTCTGTTTATCGATTACGCTATATTGTTAGAAAAAACTGGAAGTTTTTATGCATAAACTCATAATCGAAATTTAATACACAATTGTGGTATAAAATTCATACTTTTCCAGTAAAATTAAATCAGATCATTAAAATTCAAATACTTTTATTGTAAAATTAAAGTATTCAATTATTGTATGTGCCATACATTCATTTTATATTAAACTTGTATATTAAATGTAATATACTAGTTTATGCATAAAAACTTACAGTAAAAGTGCATTAAACTTCGAGTAGATTTTTTGACAGTGTAAAAAAATGTTATTCATTAAAAAACAATTCACTTGCGGGCTGCCAAAAACAAGTTTTTTAAAAATGAACTAGTTCTTATTCTCACAATCCCATTTAACATTGAAAAAATAAAAAAAGTTTCGCCCATTTGAAAGTTATTGTAGAAATCAGAAGTAAAATTAAATTCACTCTAAAAAAAATCTACTTGAAATTTAGTGTACTTTTACTGGAAGTTTTTAATCATAAACTAGTATACATGCATAATGTAAAATTAATGTATGTTACAGTACATTAAATAATTTACTTTAATTTTACAGTAGAAGTACTTGAATTTTAATAATTTGCTTTAATTTTACTGGAAAAGTACATGAATTTTATACCACAATTGTATATTAAATTTACGAAT
This sequence comes from Ephialtes manifestator, assembly GCA_963970395.1. Taxonomy (NCBI): domain Eukaryota; kingdom Metazoa; phylum Arthropoda; class Insecta; order Hymenoptera; family Ichneumonidae; genus Ephialtes; species Ephialtes manifestator. The sequence continues at coordinate 17,790,797 of OZ019981.1, read as the reverse complement.
TTATGAATAAAAACTTCCAATCTTTTTTAACAGTGAATTGACAACGCTTTTTGTTTGCCCGCAAGCAAATTGTTTTAGAATCAATAACATATTTAAAAAAATGTATCTACCCTCGGATCTACATTCAGTTGTTGCATTCTACTGTTTCGAAGAGTGGCCGCGCTACGTGACTCGCTTTTGGCGATGTTTGTATATTCTGCGTAAAATTTAATACTCTGAATAACGTTTTTAGATGATGCATGTCGAAAGCGAAGGCTCGTGCTCGAAATTTCATTGACGAGAGATATAAAGCGGAAGTGAAGCGTGCCGGCTGCGTATGACGAATACTACTCGCACGGTCAAGTACCGAGAATATACCGGTAGAACAAAAAAAAAAGAGAAACAAGCGAGTGTGTCATCGTAATTTCTTTAAACTGGTTGTTGCGAGTTGCTGAGTGAACGGTTGGGCTCCGGCCGACCGGCCGGCGTCCGCGATCTTAGCAGCCGATGTCCGTGAATCATCGGCTCTCTGCCACGAGATTCGTGCATCCGGAAGAACTCGAAACATCGTCCTGGAGCAGCGAACCACCGGTGAGAACTGAGCCGCGGACTATCGAGTATGGATCGCCGAGCGTCGCGAGTTACTTCGGTGAATGTGCTGCTGCTGCTGCTGTTGTTGCCGCCACGAGCGAAAGATCGCGCTCGAACGACGTTGCAACGTTGGAAAATTTAACGAAAGATGGAACAAATAATGTGAAGCAACTTATGGAAAATTGGGAAAAGTCTTCGGGCGTAGAGTCGAAAGGTGAAACGTCGAGTTGTTTGGTTACTAGCCAAGAGGATCAGTGTGGTTCGACTAGGCGGGAAAAAGGTGGAGAGGATTTTGTGGTTCGAAGATCGAGCCGGCTGGAAAGTGATGCAACGAGAAAAGTGCCAATGGTGTGCGAAGTAGTGAAGGAAAATGTGTGGTCAGACACGACGGAAGACTCCATGAACGATGAAACTGAACCCGTTATGCTCCCATCCAGTGAGTCTTTTTCCTTGCAATTTTTATTGGTATTTTCATAATCATCGTGTGCGGGATTATTAAGGGTTTATTAGGAACTCGGATGGCAGAAATCCACGAAATAGTACATTACGATACGAGAGCGAAAAAACTTTTTCTGACGAGCGTGAGTTTGCAGTCACACGAGTTCAGAAAACGTTTTTCGCATGAGTATCGTACAAAATTTTATTTCATAAGGGGTGTAAATGAGGTTTGACGCACGCGAAGCGTGCGTAAAACCACGTTTTTACACACTGAGTGAAATAATAGTACATTACGTTACTAGGAAGGGAAGTGCAACTTTTCACCGAGAGTAAAATTTGATGCCCGAGCAAAGCGAAGGCAGAAATTCACACGAGTTGAAAAGTTTTCTCCCGATTTCACTAAAAAATAACCACAATTCGTGTGTCCAACAAGGACGGAGTATAAGCTCATTTTTAAGAAATGACTACACGCATGCGTAGTATGGCTTTTATTACTCCCGCGGGGCAGGAATGAGCTAATTACCTCCCTAGGGAGGTAATGAAAGCGGACTGCGTATGCGTACGTCATTTGTAAAAAATGAGCGATTTCCCGCCCGCGTTGCGGACACGAAATGGGGTTATTTTAGCGAAGTTGGAAGAAAAAGAAGTTAAATAATGAATCCTGTCAGATTAGGCATTCGTGGCCACTACAACAACTTTTTTACCGCGAAACCACCGGTCGCCTTCCGTCGTACATTTTACCGCTGAACGACTATGAAACAACCTTGGTGCTAGTGGAAAGACGGTTGTTTTATAGTTGTTTTCGGTTGCTGCAGGCGGAAGTGTAAAAAACGGCGTTGGCAGAAACGCGGTTGCTTGGCAGTTACAATGCTAGAATTGCGGTTGCCAAGCGGTTAATTTCACACCATTTTGTTACCGTCGTTTTAAGGGTTGTTTTGAGGGTGCGATGATCCGATAGGGAAAGAAAAAAAAGCTATGCTATTTTGACGACGATCGTGGAAAAGTTTAGCGAATTTAATTTATACATTTATTGTTAGAATCTACAGTAAAACGTCGATTATTGAAACTTATTGAACCGTGAGACCGTTCGAATGCAAAATGCGTTCCGAACAGGAAAAGATCAAAATGGAATAAGTCATTATGGAAATTCATCGCTATAGAGTCGAATAAAAATGTGTGTGTTTAAATATATTCTTTTTACACTTTTGAAAAAAATTGCAGATTTTCGCTAAAATGGCGGTAACTGTAAAAAAGAATGGATTATGTACATTTATTGACTTCCGGTTGTATTGAAAACTATAGTCAGGTGAAATTTCAGAATTTTTGTGATCCTGCTTTTCAGGGGGTTCGAGGTAGAAAAAAAGTCTTTTACTACGTTTTAAAAGTCTATTTGACAGAAAATTTACCGTTAGCCATCTAGCAATATAATAAATAGAAATAATAATAGTATATATTTTAGAGTTACTAAAAAAAAAAAAAATGTTAACTTGCCACACCAAAAAACTATTGTGCCCTAATTTCGACCCTTGTGAAAGGAAAGCTCTCTACGAATTTTATAAGGTGGCGGAACGGCCTTTTGTATTCCCCATTTGATTAACACGTGGGAAATTGTATCCTTCGTTCGGACGGATATCATTATTTTGGTACACGATGGACGGTGGCATTCCACAGCATGAATGATTACCTTCAATTCTGTGCATCGTAGAAAATTTTAGTCCGCATTCACGATATTTAATTTCGCGTAAACAGATATATTTTTTATTTTCCAAATAACGGTTACCTAAGACAAATTGTCATTTTCCTTGGTACCTCGGTAAAAATTTGTACAAAATTTTTCAAGGACATGGAAAAACTATTCTTCATATAATTTAGCCTCATTTATTGTTATTATTATTATTGTGAGAGATAGTACATATTTGAAAATAAAATGCTTATTACAATGTTGAATTTTTTTTCTCTACTATACACGTCCAAAAATCTCGGTTTATACCATAATATTAAGCCTCGTACACGGAAAAAAAAGTTTGTTTGTGGCAACTACGTTTTCAAATTGCTGTACAGAATGTCTAAAAAATTAGTTGCCTCAACCATATCGAATAGTAACCTCAACTATTCACGATTAGTTCTCGATTGGATTAGTCAGGTTAACTAATCCAATCGTTGGGACTACCACTCGAATAGTTGGGACTACCATTCGAATCGTCGGTATTATCATTCGAATCGTTGGTATTACCATTTGAGTTGCTAGGGAAATAGAATAATCGATTGGTTGTGTCAACTCATTTCTTGGTTATGGCAACTAATCTTCTTTTTCCGTGTAGTAAGAAAACATCGTATGGATTTTTGTAAGAGGTGGCATGAAGTATTTTCATATACTCCATTTGTAAGCATTTGTTTTTAATCAGGTATTAGGTGGGTGTGTGAATTCTTCACGCCAGCTCTTAGAAAAACTCCCGCGGTGTTGTCTTCTTACGAGGATCAATATTATGGTATAAATTAGGATTTTTCGGACGTGCATAGTAGAACGAAAAAAAGATTAGACCTTTTATTAAGCATTTTATTGTCAAATAATTATATTGACAAACCTAATGAAGGATAGTTTTTAAATGTCCTTAACCACCCTAGCGGATCTGAAGATCCGCAAAATAACCGAAGAGTAACTGGTCGTTATGGAACAAAAAATCACTCCAGAATAACCCAGAAGCATCCTAGTGACCGGCGGGTAACCGTAAAGTGACCCGAAATGAACCCAATATTCCGTTTCGAGTTACTATTCGGTTATTTGAAAAACTTTCAAATAACCGAAAAACAACTTTAAACAAACTGTCGATTACTTCTGCGTTACTTTAAAGTTTGTTTTTGGTTAAAACATTGGTCGTTTTGTAGTTGCAATGGGGTTCTTTTTTGTTCCAAAATAACGGTCGTTTTGTCGGTTACATTATAGTTGTGTTACGGTAAAGCAACTGGAAATGAACCTCATAATGACGGTTACTTAAATAGTTTTTAAATGTCCTTAACCAATGTTTAATACAAATTTTCAGTGTTCCTAACAAGGACGATGGCAGTTTGTCTTAGGTTTGGATAAGACATCAAAAACATCTGTTTGTGCAAAATTCAATATCACACTATGCGGTCTAAAATATTTTACGATATGAGAAATTTAGTGGCTCGCGCGATACGCGCGTTTATATATAACCCCTAGTTTATATATATACATAGAAGTATGTTTGAAAATGCACTCGTTTGGCAGATCCATCAGAGTGGAATAAGAGTCACGTTGAAAGGTGGCTGACGTGGTGCGGTCGTGCATTTTCAATCGAACCGTTACCCTCGCCGTCGGAACTGCCGAGCAGTGGCAAGGAACTTGTGGAGTTGTCGCTCGATCACTGGCAGGAAATATCTGGTGGCAAGGTCCTGGCGCGCCACCTTGGTTACTTAAGGCTTCACGCGACTGGAGTGTACTGTCCGGATCTCCTCCAAGAGGAAAAAGTCGATGGTGAGTTTATAGTACATGGAGAAAAGCGTGTAGTTGTAGGAACTACGGAATTGATACGTGCCAACCAACAGACATGGTAAAATATAACATTAGCAACACTGTAAAAAAAATCTACTTGAAATTTACTGTACTTTTACTAGAAGTTTTTATTCATAAGCTAGTATATTAAATTTAGTATACAAGTGTAATGTAAAATTAATGTATACAGCACAATCAATAATTTACTTTAATTTTACAGTAAAAGTACTTGAATTTTAATAATTTGTTATCATTTTACTGGAAAAGTACATGAATTTTATGCCACAATTGTATATTAAATTTCGATGACGAGTTTATGAATAAAAACTTTCAATTTTTTCTAACAGTGAAGTTATTGAGTGTCAGAACCAACCGATTGATGTCAACCATATGATTGGTAGTGCCAACCAACCGAGTGGTAATGCCAACTAAACTACTTATAACTCCGTGTAAATACGCACTAAGAGAAAAGTATATTGTTGGTTTAACGATTTTACATGATAAAACGAATATAGGAAGGCTTGCAATGTTTTATGGTTGAAGCAATTATGATATAGTTCAATAAACGATAGTTGCAAAGTTATTGGAGACAAACGTTGAAATCGTATATGCAACAAAACTGTTTGCTACTATAATTATTTTTGCTACAACCATAAAATAGCGATGTTCCTCCTGGGAATTATATTTATGGTTCGTCCAATTATTTTCTTATCTTTTCTATAACCATAAATTAGAGACGTTCCTCCTGGGAATTATAGTTTATAATTAGATTATCGTCGGACTAATTATATTTTTTAAAATATATAGTTAGTCCGTAACTATATTTGGTATTAAATTTCTGTTTTTCTCTCAGTGCAAAAAATCTTCTGATCTTTTTACTCCCCGTGGTGTTCGTCTAACCGGTGCAATGCATTTACGATATACAAGCTAATTAAATTTTGCTTTTGCTCCCAATAGACCGAAAATCCACTTATCGGTCATTTGAAAAATATGCATTATGTTTCTCAATCGTCGTGTGGATATTACAACTACAACAAAATTTTCCGGAATAAATATGTGCAAATGAAGTATTCAACACTATCCTGACGAATCCAAGAACACTGATAAATGGCTAATAAATGACAAGGAATTTTGTTCGATAAATATACTAAAGGATGATTGAATTAATCTTGAAAATTAATTTAAATAAAATACACATATAAATAGGTATTACTATTGCTATTTTTCGCTTGCAATTTAGTCATTGTAAATTCCGCAATCTTACCAAAAGTTAACGAGTTTTTTCTTGGAAATTTGCCTCACTTATTTAAAAGAAGAATCTTTCTAAAACTGCCGAGGCGTTTCGACTTTTTCTGCTCGATTGCTGCTCTTGAAATCTATACATCTCATATGGAAATAAAGTATATGCAAAATATATAAAAGATTTATCCTATACCGAAGTACAAGATATATCTTCCCCAAAATATTCTATATGTCAGATATATCTTAGGATATATACAAAATATATGCGAGTGCAAAATATTTCTGCGATGCATCAAAAATAAATAAAAAATATTTTTTTTTTTATATTATCGCCCGAAAAATTCTATATATCAGATATATTTTCGTATATATTTATTTCCCATGGAGGATAATCTATATATAAAACATGATACGTATTGGACTTTCAATATTTCCGGTCGCCAACAAAAAAAAAAAAACTATATGAATTTTCGAAAAAATTGATTGTGACATAAGAATTTTAATATTAATAATCATTGGGAATTGATATATAAACAGGAGATTGGGAATCGATAACGTATTGCCGGGAATACGTTTTACATGTCGAAGTAAGAATTTTCAGAATTTATTTTCGTTTTGTTATATCAATTTCACGTTAATTATTACATTATCGCAATAATGAAAATTTGAAGGAACAATTTTTTTAGCACATTCAATTGAGTGTTAATGAGAAAATTTGACAGAAATGACATAAATCTTAGGATCAAGCGGACGAATGGGTCGCGTGCTGGAGAAACTTTCCAGTATCTGGAATAGATTTAATCCCGTAAATCGGAATGACATATAGGATCGCGTACGAGAAACGTCGAGTACGGGCTCTGAAAGGTTAATAGAGGGGGCTTCGTAGCTCAGCTCGAAAGTGACCGGAAGCAGCTAACAGCTCCCCAGAGCTTGCGCTCCGGTCCAGTTTACTCGCTTATCGCGTGCCACTGGACCTTCCACTTAATCTAAACCTCCTGTCCCCAGATCTATTATCGCGCGATAAACTCACGATCGCTCTACTCGACAGAAAAGTAAATATCCTTTCGATAATGTCTCGACAAAAAGTCAATTTAACTCTAACGCCTTCTTTTTTTTTGTTATCCTGCTTCTCTACCCTTTTTTTCTACCCTTGAAAAAATCTCGGTGGGTCTGGATTTCACAAATATCGATATAATCGAATTTCACTCCTGACGCTTTATTTTCCGAGACATTCGAAAATAAAATAAATTTATTGTTCGTAACAAATATGAAAGAATTTTTATGAATATTTCGACGAATCACAATAGAAATACAACAACGAATAATCGCAAACACAAAACTTTCTTTTTTTGATGAAAATGTGAAAGATATTTCTAAGTTTCGAAAAAGTCATTGGTCGTTGAGAGGTAGAAAATGTGAAAAATATTTTAAAGTTTCGAAAAAAGTCATTGGTCGTTGAGAGGTAGAAAATATGAAGAATATTTCAAAGTTTCGAAAAAAGTCATTGGTCGTTGAGAGGAAGAAAATGTGAAAAATATTTCAAAGTTTCGAAAAAGTCATTGGTCGTTGAGAAGTAGAAAATGTGAATAGTATATTACACACCTAGGGCAGTAAAGTAAGAAATGTCTCAGATCACATGTAATTGTCAACCTCGGCTTCGCCTCGGCCGACAATTACATGTGATCTGAGGCTTTCTTATTTACTGCCCGAGGAGTGTATACGATTTTTCTCATCGACGGAGCCGAAAACCGGGAACTTGTCGCTTGCCGAAAGTTGTCGCTTTCGGCCCGGAGGTGAGAAAAAATATTTCAAAGTTTCGAAAAAAGTCATTGGTCGTTGAGAGGTGGAAAATGTGAAAAATATTTCAAAGTTTCGAAAAAAGTCATTGGTCGTTGAGAGGAAGAAAATGTGTAAAATATTTCAAAGTTTCGAAAAAGTCATTGGTTGAGAGGTTATAAAATATCGCTATACCGAAAATATCGTTTCCTCGAGAAAATAATAGCTAAATACATCGATGTAGTGTCTAAAAGAGAAACTCATATTTTTTGGACAATTTAGGAATAGAACTGACAGGAAAATCGTGAAAAAGTTGGAGAAAAATTCTCTTGAAACTTTTTAGTTTGCACAAAAAAAAACAATGAAAATTGCATTTTTGTAATCAGGGTGAAATATCGTTAAAGAATGACGAAAATTCGAATTTTTCAACTGGCGAAAATTTCTTGCTTTGTTTTTATAATTCATGAATAGTCATGAATTATTCGCGTATGGGACCAATTTAGTGAAAAAAAACTCGGTAAGAATGATAGTAAATTGAAAGTTTGAGCGCATGTACTTACATAGAGGCGATAAATCCGAAGTGGCGGATTCGCGGCAATTCTTTTTTTCATTTCATTGCCCTCGCGCTCTGAAGAGGTGAGGAAGAGGTGACGCCACCGCGGAGTTTCTTGGTACGGTAAGCCTTCCTCCAACACGCAGCAGATATATAGTCCGTTCCATCAGTTGATTTGGTGAGATTTGACGTGAGTTAGAGCAAAAAGAATATTTTTTTTTTAAACTCAAAATCCCATAAAAACCGAACTTTCTTACAGATTCATTCCAAATTCAATACCGATCCTCCTTCAACATACTTTTATCCGTGAAAAATTATTTAGCTCAATAGCTAAAAACTTGCGGATGCTAGAGAGCGTACAGACATTTTTCGAAAATTGCCAAGTCAAACAAAATTTGAACATATTTTTTAACTTTTTTGAAAATTTCCACAAACAAAGGTGTCGATCTGCTTCATATGTTTGCTAAATGTTTCCTAAAAACAGTTCTTGAGATATGTAAGTTTGAATTTTGAGACATACATGTTTTCTAAGCCACTTTTCTCGCCGTTTTAGACCATTTTAATTGTACTGATATAAAAAATTCGAAAAAAAATTGCGCACGAAAACAAAGCTTCTTCTATGAGGAAGTGAGTGGGAATTAAAATAGCGAATTACCAAAATAGCAAATGACTAAAATAGCGAATTTCAAAATAAGGAACGTCTAAGTATAGAATGATCATCAATATGAAATTGGCTATTTCAACCATTCGCTATTTTGATTGCATTTTAATAAGATGGGGGTCAAAATAGCAAATGGCTAAAATAGCGAATTTCAAAATAAGGAGCGTCTAAATATAGAATGATCATCAATATGAAATTCGCTATTTTAGCCATTCGCTATTTTGATTGCATTTTAATAAGATGGAGGTCAAAATAGCAAATGGCTAAAATAGCTAATTTCAAAATAAGGAACGTCTAAATATAGAATGGTCATCAATATGAAATTCGCTATTTTAGCCATTGGCTATTTCGATTGCATTTTAATGAGATGGGGGTTAAAATGGCGAATGGCTAAAATGGGGAATTTCAAAATAAGGAACGTCTAAGTATAGAATGATCATCAATATGAAATTCGCTATTTTAGCCATTCGCTATTTTGATTGCATTTTAATAAGATTGGGGTCAAAATAGCAAATGGCTAAAATAGGGAATTTCAAAATAAGGAACGTCTAAATATAGAGTGGTCATCAATATGAAATTCGCTATTTTGACCATTCGCTATTTTGATTGCATTTTAATAAGATGGGGGTCAAAATAGCGAATGGTTGAAATAGCGAATTTCACAATTTGATGACCATTCTAGATTCTTAGACGTTCCTTATTTTGAGATTCGTTATTTTAACCATGCGCTATTTTGACCCCCATCCGAGGAAGCAAAATCGTTAAGAATAGTAGTAAATTAAAAGTTTGAGCGTATGTATCTACATAGAAGCAATAAATCCAGAGTGGCGGATTCGCGGCAATTCTTTTTTTCATTTCATTGCCGTCGCGTTCTGAAGAGATGAGGAAGAAAAAGGTTACGCCGCCGCGGAGTTTCTTGGCACGGTAAGCCTTCCTCCAACACTCAGCAGATATATAGACCGTTTGAATAACGTCCCGTTACGTATTCCCGCCGCCGCCGTTTATTAAACGAATCAGTGTTATCGCGGTGAGAGTTCTCATGAATAAACCATCGAGTGTTTAGGGAGGAACGGCCGTGGGGTTGGGGAGTTGGTGCTGCGAGTGGTGTTGCAGGTTGAAGCGCTCGACGGGTGGCGGGTAAGCGGAACGGCAGCCGGGCGGAGTTACGAGCAGTAGCAGTAGCAGCAGTAGCAGCCACCCTTACTACGACGAGACTCCGAAGCTTCGAGCAAAGTCTCTAACGGCGGCCTCGAGGGCGGTAAGCCCTCCACGGGGCGCGACTATATTGTTTTCTTGATGAGCGTGAAACATTCACTTGGAGATCGTCGGGGCGTTTGGAAGCAACGATCGGCAAGGAACTTGGGCTGTGATTATTTTATCCCTCATATACAAACATCGCAGATCACGACCTTGAATTATGTGTCAATCCTTATGTTGACACTGCTATCATTGCACTTAATCTTACGGGCACGTCAGAGTCATTGGATGGAAGGTCCCAAATAGTTAGAGAGTAACGCATTTACAACAACAACAACAACAACAACAAGAATAAAAGAGTCGGTCATACGACCAGGCTTTTTTATTTGTGTTCAATTTTCCCAAAAATTCCGCCCTTGTTTCGGATGTTGAAATTGTTATTTTCGATAAATGTACGTTGTCATTATCAATTAATTTTTGTAAAACAAAATCAAACCCTGTCACCGGGTGATTAAGTTTTTAGATTTCAACTAGCGTAAATTTTGAGAAAACGTGTGGCAGTGTTCTTTCCCTATTATTAAGAAGGAATATTGTCTTCATTATTGCCAAAAAAAAAAGATCTGTAGGTTGAAAATTCATTGCAATCAACGCAACTAAAATGTGACTATATTGATTTCTTGATGAGCGTGAAACATTCACTTGGAGATCGCCGGGGCGTTTGGAAGCAACGATCGGCAAGGAACGTGGGCTGTGATTATTTTATCCCTCATATACAAACATCTCAGATCACGACCTTGAATTATGTGTCAATCCTTATGTTGACACTGCTATCATTACACTTAATCTTACGAGTACGCCAGAGTCATTGGATGGAAGGTCTCAAATAGTTAGAGAGTAACGCATTTACAACAACAACAACAACAACAAGAATAAAAGACTCGGTCATACGACCAGGCTTTTTTATTTGCGTTTAATTTTCCCAAAAATTCCGCCCTTGTTTCGGATGTTGAAATTGTTATTTTCGATAAATGTACGTTGTCATTATCAATTAATTTTTGTAAAACAAAATCAAACCCTGTCACCGGGTGATTAAGATTTTAGATTTCAACTAGCGTAAATTTTGAGAAAACGTGTGGCAGTGTTCTTTCCCTTTTATTAAGAAGGAATATTGTCTTCATTATTGTCAAAAAAAGATTTGTAGGTTGAAAATTCATTGCGATCAACGCAACTAAAATGTGACTATATTGTTTTCTTGATGAGCGTGAAACATTTACTTGGATATCGTCGGGGCGTTTGGAAGCAACGATCGGCAAGGAACTTGGGCTGTGATTATTTTATCCCTCATATACAAACATCGCAGATCACAACCTTAAATTATGTGTCAATCCTTATGTTGACACTGCTATCATTACACTTAATCTTACGGGCACGTCAGAGTCATTGGATAGAAGGTCCCAAATAGTTAGAGAGTAACGCATTTACAACAACAACAACAACAACAAGAATAAAAGACTCGGTCATACGACCAGGCTTTTTTATTTGTGTTCAATTTTCCCAAAAATTCCGCCCTTGTTTCGGATGTTGAAATTGTTATTTTCGATAAATGTACGTTGTCATTATCAATTAATTTTTGTAAAACAAAATCAAACCCTGTCACCAGGTGATTAAGATTTTAGATTTCAACTAGCGTAAATTTTGAAAAAACGTGTGGCAGTGTTCTTTCCCTTTTATTAAGAAGGAATATTGTCTTCATTATTGCCAAAAAAAAGATCTGTAAGTTGAAAATTCATTGCAATCAACGCAACTAAAATGTGACTATATTGTTTTCTTGATGAGCGTGAAACATTTACTTGGAAATCGTCGGGGCGTTTGGAAGCAACGATCGGCAAGGAACTTTGGCTGTGATTATTTTATCCCTCATATACAAACATCGCAGATCACGACCTTGAATTATGTGTCAATCCTTATGTTGACACTGCTATCGTTACACTTAATCTTACGGGCACGTCAGAGTCATTGGATGGAAGGTCCCAAATAGTTAGAGAGTAACGAATTTACAACAACAACAACAACAACAACAAGAATAAAAGAGTCGGTCATACGACCAGGCTTTTTTATTTGTGTTCAATTTTCCCAAAAATTCCGCCCTTGTTTCGGATGTTGAAATTGTTATTTTCGATAAATGTACGTTGTCATTATCAATTAATTTTTGTAAAACAAAATCAAACCCTGTCACCGGGTGATTATGATTTTAGATTTCAACTAGCGTAAATTTTGAAAAAACGTGTGGCAGTGTTCTTTCCCTTTTATTAAGAAGGAATATTGTCTTCATTATTGCCAAAAAAAAGATCTGTAAGTTGAAAATTCATTGCAATCAACGCAACTAAAATGTGACTATATTGTTTTCTTGATGAGCGTGAAACATTTACTTGGAAATCGTCGGGGCGTTTGGAAGCAACGATCGACAAGGAACGTGGGCTGTGATTATTTTATCCCTCATATACAAACATCTCAGATCACGACCTTGAATTATGTGTCAATCCTTATGTTGACACTGCTATCATTACACTTAATCTTACGAGTACGCCAGAGTCATTGGATGGAAGGTCTCAAATAGTTAGAGAGTAACGCATTTACAACAACAACAACAACAACAAGAATAAAAGACTCGGTCATACGACCAGGCTTTTTTATTTGCGTTTAATTTTCCCAAAAATTCCGCCCTTGTTTCGGATGTTGAAATTGTTATTTTCGATAAATGTACGTTGTCATTATCAATTAATTTTTGTAAAACAAAATCAAACCCTGTCACCGGGTGATTAAGATTTTAGATTTCAACTAGCGTAAATTTTGAGACAACGTGTGGCAGTGTTCTTTCCCTTTTATTAAGAAGGAATATTGTCTTCATTATTGTCAAAAAAAGATTTGTAGGTTGAAAATTCATTGCGATCAACGCAACTAAAGTGTGACTATATTGTTTTCTTGATGAGCGTGAAACATTTACTTGGAAATCGTCGGGGCGTTTGGAAGCAACGATCGGCAAGGAACTTGGGCTGTGATTATTTTATCCCTCATATACAAACATCGCAGATCACAACCTTAAATTATGTGTCAATCCTTATGTTGACACTGCTATCATTACACTTAATCTTACGGGCACGTCAGAGTCATTGGATAGAAGGTCCTAAATAGTTAGAGAGTAACGTATTTACAACAACAACAACAACAATAAGAATAAACGAACTCGGTCATATGACCAGGCTTTTTTATTTGCGTTAAATTTTCCTAAAAATTCCGCCCTTGTTTCAGATGTTGAAATTGTTATTTTCGATAAATGTGCGTTGTCGTTATTAATTAGTTTTTGTAAAATTTTCATGCTAAATGTTACTTTACACATCGAAAAATCAAAACCTGTCACCGGGTGATTAAGATTTTAGATTTCAACTAGCGTAAATTTTGAGTAAACGTGTGGCAGTGTTCTTTCCCTTTTATTAAGAAGGAATATTGTCTTCATTATTGTCAAAAAAAGATTTGTAGGTTGAAAATTCATTGCAATCAACGCAACTAAAATGTGACTATATTGTTTTCTTGATGAGCGTGAAACATTTACTTGGAAATCGTCGGGGCGTTTGGAAGCAACGATCGGCAAGGAACTTGGGCTGTGATTATTTTATCCCTCATATACAAACATCGCAGATCACGACCTTGAATTATGTGTCAATCCTTATGTTGACACTGCTATCATTACACTTACGGGCACGTCAAAGTCATTGGATTGAAGGTCCCAAATAGTTAGAGAGTAACGCATTTACAACAACAACAACAAGAATAAAAGAGTCGGTCATACGACCAGGCTTTTTTATTTGTGTTCAATTTTCCCAAAAATTCCGCCCTTGTTTCGGATGTTGAAATTGTTATTTTCGATAAATGTACGTTGTCATTATTAATTAATTTTTGTAAAACAAAATCAAACCCTGTCACCGGGTGATTAAGATTTCAGATTTCAACTAGCGTAAATTTTGAGAAAACGTGTGGCAGTGTTCTTTCCCTTTTATTAAGACGGAATATTGTCTTAATTATTGTCAAAAAAAAAGATTTGTAGGTTGAAAATTCATTGCGATCAACGCAACTAAAATGTGACTATATTGTTTTCTTGATGAGCGTGAAACATTTACTTGGAAATCGTCGGGGCGTTTGGAAGCAACGATCGGCAAGGAACTTTGGCTGTGATTATTTTATCCCTCATATACAAACATCGCAGATCACAACCTTAAATTATGTGTCAATCCTTATGTTGACACTGCTATCATTACACTTAATCTTACGGGCACGTCAGAGTCATTGGATAGAAGGTCCCAAATAGTTAGAGAGTAACGCATTTACAACAACAACAACAACAACAAGAATAAAAGACTCGGTCATACGACCAGGCTTTTTTATTTGCGTTTAATTTTCCCAAAAATTCCGCCCTTGTTTCGGATGTTGAAATTGTTATTTTCGATAAATGTACGTTGTCATTATCAATTAATTTTTGTAAAACAAAATCAAACCCTGTCACCGGGTGATTAAGATTTTAGATTTCAACTAGCGTAAATTTTGAAAAAACGTGTGGCAGTGTTCTTTCCCTATTATTAAGAAGGAATATTGTCTTCATTATTGTCAAAAAAAGATTTCTAGGTTGATAATTCATTGCGATCAACGCAACTAAAATGTGACTATATTGTTTTCTTGATGAGCGTGAAATATTTACTTGGAGATCATCGGGGCGTTTGGAAGCAAAGGTCGGCAAGGAACTTGGGCTGTTATTATTTTATCCCTCATATACAAACATCTCAGATCACGACCTTGAATTATGTGTCAATCCTTATGTTGACACTGCAATGATTACACTTAATCTTACGAGCACGTCAGAGTCATTCGAAGGTCACAAATAGTTAGGGAATAACGCATTTACAACAACAATAATAAAAGGCCTGGTCCTATGACCGGGTCTTTTTATTTTTGTCCAATATTCCCAAAAATTTCTCCTTTATTTTAGATGATGTCGATTTTTTTATTATCGGAAAACGTATGTTATCATGATTAAGGTTGTTGTGGGGTCTGGGTTTGCGGGGTGAGGCGCCGGGGCGACTAGGGGGCGCGCGGTGTGCGGTACGGTTGGTGTGCGAGTGAGACAGCTGCATATTCAGTTCCCAAGCGAAGACGATCAAGACTTTTAAAAAATTAATAATTGAATAACGGTGCTGTCGATCGTCTTCCAAAGATGCCAAACGTTAAAGCGATTATCGTTGAAACTATACATAGTTGTTTTATGTATGTGGTAGCATTTTCTTAGCTTCTTCTCTCAGTGCACTGAGAGAAGAGTTTGTTAACAGTTAACAAATCTTGGTTAAATATGGCGAAATGAACCATATTTAGTTATTCTTATTAAATCTCACTTGAGCCAAATAAGATTTGTTAACTATTAACAAATGTCAGCGAGCTTCATTTGCGACAAGCAAATTTTATTTAGCTCAAGTGAGATTCAATAAGAATAACTAAATGGTTCATTTCGCCATATTTAACCAAGATGTGGTAACTGTTAACAAACTCTTCTCTCAGTGTAATAGTAAAATGCCCGTATTTGAGAGTTATACCAACAGTGAGAACGCGATTAATCATTTGTGAAGAAGAATCGTGAAAGCTGAGGAGAGAGATGGGGGAGTGAGATCTTGGTACGTGTCTACGGGTGTCAAGACCAAGGGAGCAGCATCCCGAGGCACCCTCTACGTTCCAAGTCGAGCTATAAAGTGGGGGGTATACGATAAGGGCTGAAATCACGAGGCCAAAGGTCGCTGCTCAGTTACACTCTGTCCATCGGCCAGTCAACAGCAACCTCAACGTCAAACCATTAACAGCTAAAATACACTCACGCACGTATTTTTTTTCCCCGCAAATTCATGTTTTTTCTAAATTTCTCAAATAACACACATAACTCTCGTATTACAAATAATAATCTCAATCTATTTTCGTTGATAATTAAATGGTGAAAAAAAAGAGTTGATTATAAAGTGTTTTATGTGCAATAAACTGGGTCTCGAAAGCAAATTTTTCGCAAGACAATTATCACAAAGAAATTTAGATCTATCGATCTGTCGGAAGATAAATAAAGACATGTCGCAAAGAAATATCGAAAATTAAAAAGAATTACATAATAGATATTTTTATTTGTTCGTTTTTCTTTAAAATGACGAGATTGATGTAGTAGTGTCATGTCGATGGAGTTTTTACGATAAAACGGTTCGATGAGACAAAGTATCTCTATCAATATCAAACGACTTGATGCCATGCATTTGGTTAAATGCAGCAGAGGCATCTACAGAAAAGTATCAATGATGCTAAGTAAAAAAACGATCCAATACTGTTTGATAAAAAAAAATAACGTCGACGGATTGGTCGTAGAAGTTTACGTGAATTTAATTGATAAAAATCGTTGGACAGCAGCAACGAGCGAAGCTACAGTGTTATTAAACGATAAAAGGTCGTCGAATGACTCGATACGCGACAACAATTGTATCTGTATGGAATTAGTGCGGAGTGATGCGAGCTGCATCAATCATCACGGATCTAAGGGCTAACGAGTTACAAGTTTCGATGCGTCATGTGGAGGATTCAGACACACCCGTGTCCGCATCTTCGACAGGAGACGAGACTCGATCCATCGGCAGCAGCAGCTATTCTTTACAACGGTATAGCTATGTATATCGCATATATCCTCCACAAGCTAAAGAATACAAATTAGATTTCCCCTTAAGGGTTAAAAATTTTATAACATTAATTTGCGTTTGTTATACTCTTCGAAAAAATTGACAACACATTCCGAGTTCTTATTTCGTTCAAAAATAGTACATTACGATACTAGTGCGAAAATACTTTTTCTGACGAGTGTGAGTTTGCAACACGAGCCGAAGGCGAGTTTTGCAATCACACGAGTTAAGAAAACGTTTTTCGCACGAGTATCGTACAAAATTTTATTTCACGAGGTGTGTAAACGGGGTTAGATGCATGCGAAGCGTGCGTAAAACCGCGTTTTACGCACGGAGTGATATAAAAATAATTTTTGTAGTAAATAAACGGTTTTTTTAAGAAGACTCGGGTGAGGATCGAAACGTAAAGAGTTTTTTTTTTATTAATCGATCGAAAACATCGCCTCTACATCACATCATTATTATCATCATCCATCTATTTATCAATTTTATCTTCCTCATAGTAAAAAAAAAAGCTTTGTCAAGGTAGAAAATATTGAGAAATACTAATTGTAAACGCACCCTTTTCAATCAATTGCCCTAGCGATTACGATTACTTTCGTTTGTGCCCTAAAACAACTGTCAAAATGGCGAAAATAATAACGATGAACAGAAGTTTTTTTTCTGCAAAGAAAAAACACTCGGAAATGGTGAAAATCCATCCAAATCCACTTTCCAAATAACCAAACAGAGTGAATCTGATTTTTGTTTTCCTGTAGCTGGAGCCAATGTTGTTATCAAGGTCGTTATAACGCTAATTATTACTTATTGGTTTTAGAAACGGAATAGCAACTATCAGATTCTTTTGGTTTGGTTATTTCGTGCAAAAAACAATTTCTGTTTAGCGTTGTTTTATTGATCACTTTGACATTTGTTGTAATTGCTAGGAAGTCGAAGAACGAGCAATAAGTCTTTTATTTCGGATGATTACTCGACGGCGCTTTTGACAACCGACAAGCGATTAACGAATATTAATGGAGAAACCAACTTGATAGTTCGTTACATTATTTTTTTTCAATAATACTAATAATTCCATTAGTCGAAATGTCAAAATGAACCGCAAGTAAAATCAGTTATGAAAATATAATAATTCTTGAAATCATTCGGTCGCAATCGATATATGTAACTAATGCCTGGAGAGTGTTTTAGTAATTGTGTGGTCCAACTCCATGTTAAAAAGAATTGATACAAATTGATACAAATGTGCAAAATAGCACATAGATCTTTGTAGGATCCTATCAGGATCTATGCGGTTTTGGTTCATTTCTATCGCTTCCTCTGAACCTTTTCCAACAGGGGTCGTAATTGTCGTTGTTGTTGTTGTTATTGTTGTTATTATTATTGTTGTTGATGGTGGGTGTTCCAAGCGCGCGCGAGTGCCAAGGAGGATTAGAGGACACGTCAGCATATAGACATATAAATTCCTCGGACGAGTGCTAAAACGACACTACCTATCTCAGGCCATTATAGAGTTATCTATAATTCACCGATTCGTTCGAATCGGTGTAATATGAAAGGCAATGCGAACGCTTTACCACCAATTCTTGCTTCACTAGTTTCGTCGCGTTTCCGAGAAACCTATGAATTCATTATAGAGCTCCGATGCTGGTGGTCTCCGTGTCGAGAAATAATCCAAAGACTATATAGGATTTTTCAAAATTCTACATCCAAGTAAAAGGCAATGAGAAACAAAATCTATTTAACCAACTATTTATTCTTTTTCGATGACCTTGACATTCTTGATATCAAAAACACAAACTATCGCTTATGTTTTTGAAAATACGAAGATAATTCTTGTGTTACAATGATTCTGTTATAAATGAGGCAAAACATAGGCGAGCCGAGTAATCTAAAAGAAAAACGAATGAAAAATCAAGGAAAAGTGCGAAAATCAAGAGACGCGGTAACGTCTCGACGCCAAGTTCTTAAAAACAAGGTTTTAACGATACAGAATACGCAAAAGACTATATAGGATTTTTCAAATTTCTACATCCAAGTAAAAGGGAATGGGAAACAAAATCTATTTAGCCAACTATTTATTCTTCTTCAACGACCTTGACATTCTTGATAAGAAAAACACAAACGATCGCTTATGTTTTTGAAAATACGAAGACAATTCTGGTGTTGCAATGATTCTGCTATAAATGAGGCAAAACATAGGCGAGCCGCGTAATCTAAATGAAAAACGAATGAAAAATCAAGGAAAAGTGCGGAAATCAAGAGACGCGGTAACGTCTCGACGCCAACTTCTTAAAAACAAATTTTTAACGATACAGAATACGCAAAAGACTATATAGGATTTTTCAAATTTCTACATCCAAGTAAAAGGCAATGAGAAACAAAATCTATTTAACCAAATATTTATTCTTCTTCAACGACTTTGACATTCTTGATAAGAAAAACACAAACTATCGCTTATATTTTGGAAAGTACGAAGATAATTCTGATGTTACAATGATCCTGCTATAAATGAGGCAAAACATAGGCGAGCCGAGTAATCTAAATGAAAAACAAATGAAAAATCAAGGAAAAGTGCGGAAATCAAGAGACGCGGTAACGTCTCGACGCCAAGTTCTTAAAAACAAGTTTTTAACGATACAGAATACGCAAAAGACTATATAGGATTTTTCAAATTTCTACATCCAAGTAAAAGGCAATGAGAAACAAAATCTATTTAACCAAATATTTATTCTTCTTCAACGACTTTGACATTCTTGATAAGAAAAACACAAACTATCGCTTATGTTTTTGAAAATACGAAGATAATACTGGTGTTACAATGATTCTGCTACAAATGAGGCAAACCATACGCGAGCCGAGTAATCTAAAAGAAAAACGAATGAAAAATCAAGGAAAAGTGGGGCAATCAAGAGACGCGGTAACGTCTCGACGCCAAGTTCTTAAAAACAAGTTTGTAACGATACAAAATATGCAAAAGACTATATAGGATTTTTCAAATTTCTATATCCAAGTAAAAGGCAATGAGAAACAAAATCTATTTAACCAAATATTTATTCTTCTTCAACGACCTTGACATTCTTGATAAAAAAGAACAAAAACTATCGCTTATGTTTTTCAAAATACGAAGATAATTCTGGTGTTACAATGATCCTGCTATAAATGAGGCAAAACATAGGCGAGCCGAGTAATCTAAATGAAAAACAAATGAAAAATCAAGGAAAAGTGCTGAAATCAAGAAACGCGGTAACGTCTCGACGCCAAGTTTTTAAAAACAAGTTTATACCGATACAGAATACGCAAATGACTATATAGGATTTTTCAAATTTCTACATCCAAGTAAAAGCCAATGAGAAACAAAATCTATATAACCAAATATTTATTCTTCTTCAACGACCTTGACATTCTTGATAAGAAAAACATAAACTATCGCTTATATTTTGGAAAGTACGAAGATAATTCTGATGTTACAATGATTCTGCTATAAATGAGGCAAAACATAGGCGAGCCGAGTAATCTAAAAGAAAAACGAATGAAAAATCAAGGAAAAGTGGGGCAATCAAGAGACGCGGTAACGTCTCGACGCCAAGTTCTTAAAAACAAGTTTGTAACGATACAAAATATGCAAAATACTATATAGGATTTTTCAAATTTCTATATCCAAGTAAAAGGCAATGAGAAATAAAATCTATTTAACCAAATATTTATTCTTCTTCAACGACCTTGACATTCTTGATAAAAAAAACACAAACGATCGCTCATGTTTTTGAAAATACGAAGATAATTCTGGTGTTGCAATGATCCTGCTATAAATGAGGCAAAACATAGGCGAGCCGAGTAATCTAAAAGAAAAACGAATGAAAAATCAAGGAAAAGTGCGGAAATCAAGAAACGCGGTAACGTCTCGACGCCAAGTTCTTAAAAACAAGTTTGTACCGATACAGAATACTCAAAAGACTATATGGGATTTTTCAAATTTCTACATCCAAGTAAAAGGCAATGAGAAACAAAATCTATTTAACCAACTATTTATTCTTATTCAACGACCTTGACATTCTTGATAAGAAAAACACAAACTATCGCTTATATTTTGGAACATACGAAGATAATTCTGGTGTTACAATGATTCTGTTATAAATGAGGCAAAACATAGGCGAGCCGAGTAATCTAAAAAAAAACGAATGAATAATCAAGGAAAAGTGCGGAAATCAAGAAACGCGGTAACGTCTCGACGCTAAGTTCTTAAAAACAAGTTTGCACCGATACAAAATACGCAAAAGACTATATGGGATTTTTCAAATTTCTACATCCAAGTAAAAGGCAATGAGAAAAAAAAACCTATTTAACCAACTATTTATTCTTCTTCAACGACCTTGACATTCTCGATAAGAAAAATACAAACGATCGCTTATGTTTTTGAAAATACGAAGACAATTCTGGTGTTGCAATGATTCCGCTATAAATGAGGCAAAACATAGGCGAGCCGAGTAATCTAAAAGAAAAACAAATAAAAAATCAAGGAAAAGTGTGGGAATCAAGAGACCCGGTAACGTCTCGACGTCAAGTTCTTAAAAACAAATTTTTACCGATACAGAATACTCAAACGAGATGCATCTAATATTATTATTGCAGCAAATCAATTGTAATTAATATATGAGATAAAGATAATATGTTATTTAGTATTATTTATTATTTATAGTGGTTCTTATTCGTTTGAGCGACGTAATGTGGTAACCGTGTGACTGGATTCGACGTATGATTAAGCATCAACGATTATGCAAAGAAGGAGTGAATAATAAAAAAAAGAGCGGGGGGTCGGGCGTTGGGATTAAAAGAGGTTGTGAGTCTAGTGCGCCTGTACCGTTTTCTCAACAGAAAGGTTCGGCCTCCTGCAGCGAACATGTTCCCTGATTGGAGCGAGCGGAGCCGGTGCCGGATCAGGGGCGGTCGGTGGAGGACAAGTTCAACTCTGGCAATTCCTTCTCGAGCTACTCTCCGATTCGTCTAATTCTTCGTGCATCGCGTGGGAGGGTTCAAACGGAGAATTTAAGCTCACTGATCCGGACGAAGTGGCACGAAGATGGGGAGAACGAAAGAGCAAACCCAACATGAACTACGACAAACTCTCTCGGGCTCTTAGGTGAGAAAGTCATGCCCATTTCTTCATTATTCTACTCACTTATTCTGCTTATTCATTACGGTGAATAATTCAATTATAATGACCTTCTAAGCCCAGCACGATCTTGTTAAGGCAAGAAGGTAGATAAAAATAGCAAAATAATAGAAATTGAACACAGAAAAAAAATATCATTGATTCAAGAACAATTTGCTTGTGGGCTGCCAAAAAGAAGTACTTTTTAATTAACTCTAGTTCTTATTCGTAGAATTCCATTTAACATTGAAAGAACAAAATATTATTTTGCCTATTTTAGAATTATTGTTTCGATCTCATATATAGAAGTAGGAATTAGAAGTCAAATTAAGTTGTTAACGCTTGTTTTTGGCAGCCCGCAAACGATGGATTTATTGGAACAATGACTTTGTTTTCAGTGAAGGTATTGCAGAGAAATGTAGAGTTTTAATTAACTCTAAATAAGAGTGTTATTTTTTCACTGTCTTATCATTTTGAGGTTATATTATTTAAATATACACCGTCATGCAAAAGACCCAATTAGTGTCCTACAATGTCTGCGTATGATCAATTTGATGAAAAACCTATAAACACTAACCCATGTCATCATACATCTACACCCGATTAGCGACTAGAACCATAATAGCAGTGTTCCAAATTATGCGAGTTCTTCTTGCACTTTTCCAGTCCGGCACTAAAAAAAATATTGATCGGAAATTTAACTTACATAAAAGATTGGAAAGCTAATAAAATGTTCTATAATTGATTTCCAAACGAAACCCAGATAAACTTTATTTTCATGAACAACATTATTAAGGGGAAGGAGTCAGATAAAAAAAAGTCATTTTGGAAATTCAATATCATCCAAATTCTATTGCATATAAAAATTCCCAACGCGCTATATTGTTGGTGCTCGATGTAAGGATTTTTTACTGTCGTCTGACTTGCATATGCTTCTCAATATTATCTTAAGCAAAGTTCTTAGGTTTTCCATTCTGCGCATGATTCAGATCAAACTACTAGGCAGATTGGAATGGTTGACGTCCCATTTTCTTCTTCATGAAAAGATACACCGGCTAAATGGAGCAAACTATATTTTTTTTCATTCTGAAAGCAAAGTTAATCACTGATTTAGAAAATAGCATAAAATGTATTTATTAATAATTATGTCACTTAAAAAATACTACATTTTATTAACATTTGCTCTATTTAGCCGGTGTATCTTTTCATGAAGAAGAAAATGAGACGTCAACCATCCCAATCTGCCTAGTAGTTTGATCTGAATCATGCGCTGATTAGAAAACCTAAGAACTTTGCTTAAGATAATAGTGAAAAGCATATGCAAGTCAGACAACAGTAAACAATCCTTTAACCTTGTACCAACAATATAGTGCGTGGGACATTTTTATATGCAATAGGATTTGGATGATATTGAATTTTCAAAATCAATTTTTTTTACCTGACTCCCTCCCCTTAAGCACGTAACTCTTTATAAGCTAAATAAATAAAATACAATACATAAAACGGGTTTTATTTCTATAAATAACAACATCTTACAGGATATTTTATTGAGTACCGATAATCCTACAAGCGAAAGGTGCGGACATAAATCGCAGCAAAACGGCGTTTCTGTGAACTGTTTGCTGACCTATATATTTTCCTTTCTAATCATAATTGTTTGTCCTTTTCACATACGCCAACGTTTCTCTTAGTTCTTATAATAGTATATTACAAATTAAATTTGTCCCTTAAATATATTTTCAAAACATAAAAAAATCTAATTCTCCAGATGGTAAGTTCTTAGCTGCACTGACAAGAAAATGGCTGACGGCAGCCCATTTTTGGCGAGTTCGCAGATAACATTTTGAAAATCGACAATTATTAAAAATTACTTTTCGGCGCTTATTATATCGCAAAATGCAAAAGGTAAAGAATATAAACGGAAAGATGACGTCTTTTCGTTTATTTTGACGTCTATTGGACATGAAGAGAATTTTTTATCGTAGATAATATGAATAACGAATACTAATTGGTCCGCGGTCAGTAATTGGATCGTTCACCTTATTCGCTGTCCTTAACACACCCCGTTTGTGTGCTGCGACTAGTAAAATTCACAATATTCAAAACGATTTACTCTTCAACTATCTAGTTATTAATAATTAAAAGCTCTGTACAGTAGAACGTCGATTACCCGAAACGCCAATTATCCGATCGATGATTGGGCTGATCCGAACGACTTTCATGAGCGAACGTCATTTATCCGGACGTACCCTAGCAGACCCGGTCACCGCGCCAAACCACCATAGAATCACGATCGTTTCCACTATAGTGGTTTTGTGCAAAAAGTTCACTTGGAATTTTGGCAAAGCCACCACGTAAACCACCACTCTGAGATTTAAACGAATCTCGGAGTGGTGGTCTACGGGGTAGTTTCGACAAAATTTTAATAAAACCACCACGTAAACCACCATTCCGAGATTTAAACGAAGCTCGAAGTGCACGCAAAAAAAGGCTTGGTTAGAACAACCAAGTGCCTTGGTTATATATGCGCCAGACAATTAATTGGTTAGACCAACCAAGTTATTTGTTAGGCTACCAATTTCTTGGTTGGACTAACCAAGTGACTTGGTTAGTCCAACCAAGGTATTTGTTAGGCTACCAATTTCTTGGTTGGTCTAACCAAGTGACTTGCGCGGAAAAAAAGCTTGGTTGGAACTATCAAGTGCTATGGTTATATATGCGCCAGATAATTAATTGGTTAGACTAACCAAGTAATTTGTTAGGTGACCAATTTCTTGGTTGGTCTAACCAAGTCACTTGGTTAGCTTACCAAGTCACTTGGTTAGTCTAACCAAGAAATTGGTAGCCTAACCAAGAAATTGGTCGGTCTAACCAATTAATTGTCTGGCGCATATATAACCATAGCACTTGGTTGTTTCAACCAAGCTTTTCTTTCCGTGTGGTTAGTCCAACCAAGAAATTGGTAGCCTAACAAATAACTTGGTTGGTCTAACCAATTAATTGTCTGGCACATATATAACCAAGGCACTTGGTTGTTCCAACCAAGCCTTTCTTTCCGTGTGGTGGTTTACATGGTGGTTTCGACAAAATTCTAAGTGAACTTTTTGTACAAAACCACCATGGTGATTTCGACGGTGGTTTGTTCGGTGACCGGATCTGCTAGGGTCCGATCTTATGAATTATTTTCGCGGAAGTTACATTGTTTCACGAGTTAGCGAGCTCAAACTTGCATGGCGTACCTCTCCTTCGAACTTTCGATAGGCGATATAACGATTTTGGATGCAGTATAAATTAGATTTACTGTAACCAATTGTTTAGTGAGTTTGTAATACAGAAATATTTATTTACACATTTAAAATCATAGCTTTGTCATAAAGACCTGAAATAAAAATTCCTGTATTCAATCCAGAAAGCACTCTTCGACAGATAAAATAAGAAATCGAAAACTAAAATTTGTTCACCGGTTTGGTATGAAAGCTATGACAAATGAAAATTTTTACTTTTTACCTCACACCATTCTGGTGCACCGTATGTCTTTACAAAATTGCATAATTATAATTCTCATTATGTATTTAATAAGGTTTTAATGTACATTTTTTTTTAAGAAGTGTATCATTTGCATATGACTTTTTTTTAGGTGACTGTAGCCCCTTAATTATTTGCAAATCTGTAAAAGACGAGTCTTCAATTAAGTTAATGATTAATATTATTTTGCTATTTTATTCATACTTTATTTTGTGTTATGACTGATCGTATAAAAGAATTTAATATTTTAATAGTTCAAAAATACATTTACGCTATAATATTGAATTATTGAGCTTTTTTTTCATAGTGGTGATCGGGTATCAGAATTTTTGATTATTCGAACGTTGCCAAATCCGTATTTGATCGGATAATCGACGCTCTACTGTATATTGAAATTATCTGCAATTTCCTAGATATGTGCAGTCATTAACACCTGGGAATGTCTACGTAATCACGGAAAATTATCAAAAGCCTCGCTAATGTCGTGCTCACAAAAAACCAGCTGTCAAAACATACGGAAAACGAGTCATTCATCACTAATGTTTCTCTCTCTCTCTCACTTTCTCTTTCCCTCTCGCAAACATATTCTCATCTGTCAATAATTACAATTCCGCATGTGTATAAACGATTGAAACCACGAAAAAAAAACAATTATCTTCATCAGCAGTTTACAACAACAAATTAGAAAATCAACCGTACAATTACGTAAAGTCGATTTTCCTGGCAATCTGCAATTAATTAGAAATCTTTTGGATTCATTAATTTTTGTTATTTTCTTGTTTCTTTCGAAAGAGCTCGCCGAGCTTCAGCGAACAAAGCTTTTATTTTAGTCACTAGTTCAGATGTCTTGAACGACCATTCCGAATATCCTGACTTGAAAAGGGCGTTTTTTTTTTCAATTCACAAAAAGGAATCTTCATTTATGAGAAAGTTAAGGGATCTTTCCAGTGTGAAAAAAATCGATATTTTTCTTTGTCTTATCCATTAGTATATACGGTCAAAAACATCCTCTCAAATTTTTAAAGCGAAATTCGAAATACTTCGCTGGCATACTTTATGGAACTGGCATCGCCGATTAGTCGTAAGTACACAATTTAGGTATATGAAATTTCTACACTCGAAACTTTAAGGTAGTTCTGTCGTGAAGGCAATCCAAACTCATATGCATGAATTTTTGACATGTTGTAATTTAGCTATTCAATTTTACTCGCACAAAATCTTGAAGGCTTTTACCGAGTATTTGAATGAACAATTAAAACTTGAAAATCGATCTTTTTACACGGCGCTCACGGGAGGGCTGGAAAAATTGATCTTCAAATCGAAAATTAACATACTCAGATCAAAGATAGAGAAAAATTAATAAGTACTACGGATTCGCAAATCATTCAGGAATTGATGGATCATGAAAAAAAGTGAAGTCTCCGGAATAATGTTTAATTGAACCAAGGTCAAAGTGCACGATACCGTGCCAAATGACGTTTCCTAACCTAATTATCGTAAAAATGAAGTCAAATCCGCACTAAACATATCAACTATTTACAAATAATCGTTTTAATTTGATTACGATAATTTCAAAGGATTCTCCATTATTTTTTATATTATTATTGAGGCAGTCAAGGTGATGCGTATGATTGTTTTTTAATATCATATAGACTCTGAGATTTATGACTCCGGCGTACCGACAGAACTACCTTAAGGTAGTTCTGTCGTGAAGGCAATCCAAACTCATATGCATGAATTTTTGACATGTTGTAATTTAGTTATTCAATTTTACTTACACAAAATCTTGAAGGCTTTTACCGAGTATTTGAATGAACAATTAAAACTTGAAAATCGATCTTTTTACACGGCACTTACGGGAGGGCTGCAAAAATTGATCTTTAAATCGAAAATTAACATACTTAGATCAAAAATAGAGAAAAAATGAAAAGTACTACGGATTCGGAAGTTATTCAGGAATTGATGCATCATGAAAAAATGTGAAGTCTCCGGAATAATGTTTAATTGAACCAAGGTCAAAGTGCAGGATACCGTGCCAAATGACGTTTCCTAACCTAATTATCGTAAAAATGAAGTCAAATCCGCAATAAACATATCAACTATTTACAAATAATCGTTTTAATTTGATTACGATAATTTCAAAGGATTCTCCATTATTTTTTATATTATTATTGAGGCAGTCAAGGTGATGCGTATGATTGTTTTTTAATATCATATAGACTCTGAGATTTATGACTCCGGCGTACCGACAGAACTACCTTAAATGCGTTTTTCTCGAAACGACATTTTTCAAAACGGTGGACATTCTCCAGGGAACAGTTTTCAAGCGATCGTTTTCAAATTTTAGGAGAACATTCTTCACGCTACTCTCTATCGTGCTATGGAAGCTTTTTTTTTAAATCTTCCCATTTTTTTTTAAAGAAAAACTGTTGAAAATAAACGGCTAAATTCTGTACTTTTTGTTCAAAACGCCGCCATTTTGTCAATTTTGATTTTAAAAAAGCCTCCATAGTGCGATAGCCAATCGCATACTAATTAATAATCCTTTGGGTTTTTTTTTAGATCAAATTTGCGACCCCTAGGATGTCCACCATGAGGCTATCTTTTTTGTCAACACTATTTTCAACAATTAAAAAAAATTATTTAAACAATAAAAATCGTCTTATAAAAAATCATTTTCTGTCATTCATGATTACCTTAATATGTCATAAAAATTTCAGATTAATCGGCGTATAGTAACCGTCCCGAAAAAAATGGTAAAAATAGGCTATTTTTCGGGCCGTCACACTGGAAAGATCCCTTAAATAATTGTAGACGCTTTGTTGAGATGAAATTGTTGTAACTTGTTAGAAAACAATTTGTTATGAGCATATTACAAGACATCTAATATATTTTGTTAACAATTTAATACTGTTTAGGTACTATTACGACAAAAACATCATGACGAAGATTCACGGGAAGCGTTATGCCTATAAATTCGATTTTCATGGTTTGATGATAGCTTGTCAGGCTCAAGCTGGTGTGGCTATAGAATCACCAGTATCGTCACGTGGATCAGCGAGCGGATGCCATGGTCATCACCTCCACCATCATCAACACACTCATCACTTGTACGCTCCGGGAGCAGCGTCTTCACAGCATCCACCACCGCCAACACCGCCTGGACCACCGCCGCCCCATTATTGTTGGCCCTATCCACGATATTCGCCCCCTACTTAGCAGACACGTGCTATCGATTTTTTAGACAACAGATTATTTACCTTACGAAGAAATGTTGAAAAAATCAATCAACGCCTGGTGAAAATATTTCTCCGAAAATTTCTCTATGAAATTTTCTCTCTGAAAATTTCTCTATGAAA
This sequence comes from Ephialtes manifestator, assembly GCA_963970395.1. Classification (NCBI taxonomy): domain Eukaryota; kingdom Metazoa; phylum Arthropoda; class Insecta; order Hymenoptera; family Ichneumonidae; genus Ephialtes; species Ephialtes manifestator. Next base: position 17,762,067 of record OZ019981.1, on the reverse strand, counting down.
TTTTCTCTCTGAAAATTTCTCTATGAAATTTTCTCTCTGAAAATTTCTCTATGAAATTTTCTCTGAAAATTTCTCTATGAAATTTTCTCTGAAAATTTCTCTATGAAATTTTCTCTCTGAAAACTTTTCTATGAAATTTTCTCTGAAAATTTCTCTATGAAATTTTCTCTGAAAATTTCTCTATGAAATTTTCTTTGAAAATTTCTCCATGAAATTTTCTTTCTGAAAATTTCTCCATGAAATTTTCTTTCTGAAAATTTCTCCATGAAATTTTCTTTCTGAAAATTTCTCCATGAAATTTTCTTTCTGAAAATTTCTCCATGAAATTTTCTTTCTGAAAATTTCTCCATGAAATTTTCTTTCTGAAAATTTCCCCATGAAATTTTCTTTCTGAAAATTTCTCCATGAAATTTTCTTTCTGAAAATTTCTCCATGAAATTTTCTTTCTGAAAATTTCTCCATGAAATTTTCTTTCTGAAAATTTCTCGATGAAATTTTTTCTCTGAAAATTTCGCGATGAAATTTTCTTTCTGAAAATTTCTCGATGAAATTTTCTCTCCAAAAATTCCTGTGAAATTTTTTCTCTGAAAATTTCTCTGAATTTCTGAAATATTTAGCAAATATCAGAGAAGCTCAGAGACAAAATTTCGGAAAGTCGCTGAAAGGGTCTGGTTAAAGTTTTTCAGACAAATTGTCAGAAAAATATTTTCACCAGGGACAATAGAACATAAGGGTGATTGTGACATTGTACAGGACGCTATGCTTGAGAATATTGAAACCTTGATCGTACATCTAACATTATAAGTAATTCCAACGACAATCCATAATTACCGTAATTCCTAACTAAACAATGGGAATAATATTATTACACAGAATATAATTGCGGTTGGTGAAATGAATAAATACTATGTAAATAAAGTCTTTGCTTCATATAAAAATACGAAATATATGCTTAATTATTTTATGATTTTGTTATACCCGACCAAAGGTTAGATTAACATATTATTTATTTTTTGGGATCATTTGCCAATAAAAAGTTGGCTTAGAATGAATGTAGTAAAACTTTGGAAGATTTATTTACACAAATGACAATTAAGGTAGTATGAGCGGAGTACCTAGTCAATAGAAAGTCCATATTTTTTATTATGGGGAAAAAGCGAAGTATCACACATTTCGCTATTTTAAAAATCACAATATAAAGAGAGAAAAATTATGAAGTGTGTGTGATGATAAGGTGTCTATATTTATAAAACGGTAGTAGTTTAAATAAGAGTGTCATTTGACTCAGGTTGCCCAGCCGGCCGCCATTTGGCCAATAAAGGAACGCGTGGCTACGCTATAGTCAACTGTTTTCCGGCAGTTTGATGCCGGTTTGCGAAAACTCGTCAATTTAATCGATGATATCTATTCGAAATATTCGGTAGCATATATTTTTTAAGGGACGTACGTGTTCGTAGCAGTTTTCTCGGTATTTCGAGCTTTTATTTACGGAGGTGTCTGAATTTGAAGAATGGTTATTTCGGTCTCAAAGTGTTATCAGGGCAATTTCCGTACATAACATGTACTAAATTTCCCAATTTTGGACATTAACTATTATTGTAAATGGTCGGTAAAATGGTTTGAAATTTTACAGACAGCATCCTCTGAACCTATTCTATAGTATATTAAAAAATAACTTTTCTCTCTGATCGTGAGGTTTGTGCTCATACTACCTTAAGTACCAAGCTTTAGAACATTATTTCGGCACGTTTTCAAATGGAAACTAGCGTAAATACGAAAGCGAATTCGGATTAAAGATATTCTACTTAATGTTTAAAAAAATGTATGGCAATAAATTTACAGCAAAGAAAGCCAGTTTGCGCTAATAAACAATAAGACAAATTATTCGTAGTTTTTTGGAAATCGAACTTGTAATTCTAGTTCGATCCCGACAAGCGATTGCTCATTTTATATCTTGATAGATACCTTACAAATTTGACGGTAAGGATTTGTGATGATATTCATCGTTTACAAATAACAGCAATTTGTTTATTAAAGAAAAACAAAGTCACGAAATTATTTAAATTTTTCTGTTAATTGACAAGTAAAATGTGAAGACTTCCTCGATGAATTTTCAAAAATGTTGTTCAATAAACAAACTGAGCTACCTCTAATCAAGATTGAACTATAATTGCAAATTGGATTTGCAAAAAAACTGTGAATAATATGTCACATTGGTTATTAGCGTAAACTTAGTTACTTTTCAGTAAATAAATTGTTCTATACTTTTTTCATCTTCATTTTTATAAGTTTCCATTCAAAAAAGGGTACAACATTTTTTTAAAATCTTGATACTCGACAGACCTGACTACCATCGATGCCTCCTTAAGTGTACTAGAATATCGGTTGGAGTACATATTATTTATTTCATTCACCCTGGCAAACTGTGTCACCGTAGTGTTAACCGAAAATAACTGGAGTTAACCGACTTTTTAACCGAGGAAAGATAAGTCTCGATTAGCCCACTGTTTCACCAGCTTTAACCGACAATTTAACCGATTAAAAATGTTTCGTTCGGTTAAATTGTCAGTTAAAATCGGTTAAATTCACCAAACAAAATTGATTTTTTTTAAATTCGTTAAGAATGTCGGTTGCAATCGGTTAATTCACCAGTAAAAATCGCTTAAAAAATAAAAAATTCGGTTAAAAAGTCAGTTACACTGAGTGAAACAGGGGCTAATCGAGACTGGTTAAAACACCGGTTAAAAAGTCGATGACACTGTTTGCCAGGGCTTTCAATAATAATAATAATCGCTTATATATACGAACTTTCGTTGAATCTCAAAATATTACTTTCTCCAAATATCGTAATCGCATCAATCCGAGTCTATATGACGTTGTCGGGATAAACACAGTTGGTGCGCGTTTAACAGATCGGTTAATGAAGTGTGATTCCGGTAATCTCACATGCAACGTAGAAATTATCCGTGTCATCGCAAAACTCACGATGCAAGTGGTCTCATTCATATAATGTGAATTAATTAATCTTTATCGCGAAATATCAACAAAGAATAAACGGATCGATTGGTGGCATATATAAGGATGGATACTTTTCTCAATTATCACAACTTGAGCTTCAAGCTTCGACGTAACTACATGATGAGTGCGACAATTGGAATATTGGCTTTAGTGAGCCTGTTTGCTGGAGGTAAGTTAAATTTTATTGAATTATGTTAGATAAAAGATAACAAGTGTTGTATTCGCTCCCATTTTTTTATAGTGGCAAATGCTCTACCGCCTCAAAAAATCGTTGGTGGTACTCCGGCTGAACCCGGTGAATTTCCGTATCAAGTATCTTTGAGGTACTTTCATCAGCATATTTGCGGTGGTGCAATTATCTCCGAGCGTCACATTATAACCGCTGCCCACTGCGTCGTCGATCTCCATCCAAGACTGCTTCGCATCGCAACCGGCACCATTTCCCTTACTGGTGGCGAGATCCATGATATCAAGGAAATTGCCTATCACGCGAAATACGTTCCCGATGAAGATGGTTCTCCCAACGACATCGCCATTATTACCGTAAGTACTTATTCTGTGAAAACTATTTTTCTTTTCAAGATTGTTATGTCAGGACACTCAAATAAGAGATGAGTAAAAATTTGGCACAGCCAAATTCATCCGCACTTTATGACATTTTCAATTTTTCGAAAAATTCTCGTTCTCACGTTGACTCGTTCAAATTACGAGATCCCCTTTTCAAATTTGGTCCACATTTGGACTTCCATGGTTACAACGTTTGAGTACAAATTTGAGAAAAATCGATTAAGCGGTTGAAATTTCAGGACACTTTGATTATTTAGAAAATTGTCTTTAGAGCATAAACAAGCCTGTGAAGTAGAACCTTGCAATATCCAGTGGATTCTTTATTAAAGTTATTTTTTATTTTTATAGTTTATTAACTCGAAGAATATTTATATTGAAATCTTATGGTTACAAAAAATAAAGCTGCAAAGTAGAACTTCCTTCCAAAGCTTTCTCTATGAGAAAGCCAAAATCGATTAACATAGTCAAACTACCTTTGCAAATAGCGAACAATAACGAGAACGCAATTTCTACTTTTTTACATATATATATATATGCATCGAATTTAGTCACTTGCTCGATGCTCAGATAATCGCATTATTTGTCTTTTATATTCCAGCTCAAGTCTGATATAAAATTCAATAAGAACCAAGACAAACTCGACCTACCAACTGAAGCAACTCCTGCCGGTGTTACTGCTATTGCCACAGGATGGGGATATGTAAGATCTCATTCACGGACGCCGCCCTCGAAGCTTATGAAAGTTGAACTTAAAACTCTGTCAAACAGTCAATGTCAAAAAACTTACGGACGAGCAGGTGACATTTACGAAAGTCAAGTGTGCACTTATAGCGGACGTGGACGTGGAACTTGCCAGGTAAGTTTCACTTAGCCATTTTTTTAAATTTCAATCGGACAAGACTCTAAAATAATTGTTTTTTTCATTTTGTTACATTAATATTCAGGGTGACAGCGGCGGCCCTCTTGCTTACAATGGCCGTTTGATCGGACTTGTGTCTTGGGGTATTCCATGCGCTGTCGGTGTCCCAGATGTTTTCACCAGTGTCTTCCATCATCTCAGTTGGATAAACCGAGTCATGAAGGACCAGTAATCCTTCCAGTCATTCGCAGCACCTCTTTCGATATTTGCACGCAGTAATATTTAACTCGATTGTTCACTGTTATTTATTGGTAAAACAATAAAATGTTATATTTTATCCCTCATACAAAGTGTGCCGTTATTAAAATTTCGCGGTGAAACCAACGTGTTGATGTCAAGTGTAAATGCGACTATAGTCACAGTGAATGATTCAACTATTTTGATGATTCCCTATCGGATCACCGTTACTCCAAAAGAACTATAAAACGAAAGTCGCAAAGCGCCGTGGAATTAATCGTTTTACAACCGCGATTCTACCATTTCAGATCATCGGTGATGGTTGAAACGTGATTGTTTTACGATTGAATTGAAAGGGGCTAATCAAATGTGGTGGAATCACGGTTGTTCTCGGTTGCTACAGAGGTAACAAAATGACATCAGAGATGGTTGAAATGTGGTTGTTTTGAGGTTGAAGCTATATAATCGGCGACGGTGAAATCACTTCCAGAAGGCGCTGATATGGGGTGTTTCGTGGTCGTTAATCAGTAAATTGTTCAAAAGTGGCATTAACCAAGTCACATGATCAGGTTCATATAAGAAAAATTGATTTTTATTTCAGGTATAGGCTTTTACGGAAGGACACGTGGTATAGAGTGAGGAGATTTATCAATACTGAATAATTTCACTTAGTTAATTATGTGTCCAATCAGTCCTTGGTATTTATTTATTATACTCGATATTGACTATTTCGATTTACACAGATGTTAAAGGAGCGGGCCTGCTCTCGTCTAATCGTCCTAATAGCTCTAATCAAGATTTTCTAATATTATAATATGGCGAACCGTCGTTATTTGAGATTTTTGTCATGCTTCGCTCTCGCTCTAGCGCCGCGAGACTCACGCACCTCACCTTCTCGATTTCCCGGCGACTACTGCCATCCGGACGGAGTCCTTTCATGTCTCGATCTTAAAATCGTTATCCGCGCATGCGCTGACGCACATCGATTAAAGACGATATCTCTAATCGATTAATCGTTACTGATTCTGTCGCCTACATTCGGCTATCCTGACCTTAATTTTGGTCCCTCAAAATTGACAGTTATATTATACATTCTTTTAAAACAATAAAACTTATGTTCCAACTACATAGTCTTTCAAATACATGGGCGGTCGCCGTACGCGTTTTCTACTAGTGATATTATCACATTGTTTCTCTTTAGAACTGTCGATACAGTATTCCTTTTCGTTTTTGGTATCTCGAGGTCTTTCGTTACTGATTACGCGCTTCTCGGTCTCAGTCTCGTCGTTATATTGTACCTCAGAATTTTCTGTTATATCAATTCTCTCAGTAACGTCTTCCTTAAAAACTAAATCCTCAGACTCACTCGTCTCATCGTCATCTTGTTCGATCACAGTATACTTATCACGTGCGCGCCAAAGCTTCAACTGTGATACGTGTGCCGTAGTGTGTTTATTTACTCTTTTGCCTCCAGCTAGGCGTTCAATTACATAAGTATCACTTGGATAAACTTTGGTTATAACATACGGTCCACGAAAACGTCGCTGTAGCTTTGTACTCTCCCCCGTCGCGATATGATTTACTTGCACGTAGACTATATCTCCTACATCATATTTAACTTGTAAGCGACGATGTTCATCGTATCGGTTCTTATATTTTCTTTGTGACGCTTCTATATTTACTTTATTTTCTTTTCGAATTTCAATCGGGTCTCGGTACGTTTCGCAATGTCGAGATAGTTCTCTAACCCTTCCGTCTCCAAATCGCGGTTGATATCCTAGTAAACTCTCGAATGGTGTTTTTCCCGTTGCTTTACTAACGCTCGAATTCACATCCCGTTCAATATTTTTTACTTCAACGTCCCAATCGTTTCTGTCACCCTGCTCCGTTCGAATAATCATCGCCGGCAGAAGAGTTCGATTCATTCGTTCGATAAGCCCATTGGCTTGTGGATGTCTACTAGAATTTAGCGTATGTTTTATGCCATGCCGTGAACAAAACTCTTCAAAACTTTTCGCGGTAAAACTAGTTCCACGGTCGCTGATTATTCGGTCGGGTGCTCCGTATTGGTTTACAACATTTTCAAGTTTTCGTATTGTGAGCGCAGCGCTAACGTTTTTGACTGGTTCAAATATCACGAACTTGGTTAAAGTGTCTATAATTCCCAAAATATGTTTACTTCCTTTAGTTGATGTTATGAACGGCCCCACGTGGTCGACATGTATCACGGAAAACGGTCTTTTTCCAGGCGGAATCGGATGTAGCTCTCCAGGTCGCATACCTGAACTCTTTTTGCTGAGTATACACTCGAGACACTGTGCGATATGCCTTCGTACGTACGATCGCATCTTCGGAAAGTAATAATACATTTGAATCTTTTCTAGAGTTTTGTCAACACCAAAGTGACTACTCAAGTCGTGATACTTGATCGCAATTGATTTTCTCATCGAATCTGGCACAACATACAAGTCCACGGCCGAAATTCCACGCTTGATCATTTTATATAGAATGCCATCACGCAACTTATAATCTTGTACCGAATCGAGCTCAGTTTTTGTTCTTTGGGTCAACGGTTTCAACAAGATGTCGATTATTCTCTTCAAACCGCTATCTTGATATTGATGGATAAGTATCTCATCTTCTCGTACCGTGATTTGAAAAATTTGAGCTCTTTCAACGATTTCGTTTTCCATTGGTTCTTCAACTGGAGCTCTCGATAACGCGTCAACATGTTGCATCGCCGTTCCCTTTCTGTGCCTAATTTCAAAATCGTATTCGGAGAGCGAAGCGGACCACCGGACTACTTGAGGATTTATGGTTTTGTTTGCGTTTAAATAAACGAGCGCTTGACAATCTGTCAATATTGTGAATTTTAAGGGGAGTAAAAATACTCTCAGCCTTTCTACCGACCAAACCATAGCCATAAGTTCCAACTTACTCGAGTGGTAACCCCGCTCTACCGACGAAGTTCTTCTACTTACTGCAAAAATCGGATGCAATTCATTTTTGTCGTTATTTTGGAACAATATAGCACCTAATCCCTCGCAACTCGCGTCCGTATGCAATTCTGTTTTGATCGCTTGAGGATTATAAATTCCGAGAACCGGTTTCGAAGTTAACAATTCCTTGATTCGCATGAATGCTTGATCCTCCCGTTCAGACCATTTGAACTCTATCGATTTACGTGTTAACTCCGTCAATGGAGCAACGATTCTTGCAAAATTTGGAACGAATCTTCGGAAGAAACTAGACATTCCCAAGAATCGACGTACCTCATATACGTTTTTAGGAATTGGAAACTTCGAAATTGCGTCTATTTTTACCGGACCCGGTTCTATTCCGTTACTCGTTACAACAAAGCCCAAATACTCGACTCGATCCATTCCAAACTTACATTTAGAAAGCCTCATCGTCAGCCCAGCGGTTTGCAATGCCTGAAAAGTTGCTCGAAGACGTTCCATTAATTCAGACCAATCTTTCGCTAGAACCAAAACGTCGTCTAGATAAAAGAGAAGAAACTTGTTTCTCAAAGGGCCCAAAGCCAACTCCATCATTTTTGAAAAATAAAATGGAGCGTTCATGAGTCCGAACATGGTTCTAGTGAACTCTCCCGTTTCGTCCGGAGTTATAAAAGCTGTCTTCGAACAAGCTTCTTCCTTAAGAGGCAATTGCAAATAGCCGTGTGCCAAATCCAGTGTTGCAAACATTTTAGCTCCGTTCAATACTTCCAAATATTCGTCAATATTAGGTAACGGATAATTTATTCTCTCAGTTTGAGCGTTTAGCTTTCTGTAATCCACTACCAATCTCGACTCCCCAGATTTTTTTTGAACTAGCAACACGGGACTGGCATAGGGCGATGAGGTTTCTCTAACCAAACCAGCATCCTTCCACTCTTTTACAATTTCTTTTATTTTATCACGCTCTTGACAATTAGTACGGTATGGTTTTGCGCTCACTGGTACACTACCCGGCTTCACTACAATGTCCATTTCAATTAGGCTCGTTTTACCGATTTCGTAAATATTTTGAGCCACACAAACACGATACTCATTTATCAAGTTCACTAATTCTTGGCGCTGTTTCTTCGTAACCATTGCGTCCGTGAACACATCCTCTCCGTCTATTGGAACTCGACGAGGTTGAAGTTCAGGAACTCGTCGTTCAATACTCATAATCTCCGCCATCCCAGCATCCTTCTTCAGTTCTTTCGGTTGTTGATCGAAGTTGATCATCGGCATAGACATCGTCTTATTACCGACTTTCATATTTACGAAATTTATCGACGCAGGCGGAAGAATTTCGTTGCGTTCTAGGGTTGTCGAATTGTATTTTCGGTTTGGAATGTCGGGCATGATCTTCGACAATTCCAATGACGACCGTTCGACGAAAACAAGTCGGTCATCGACCTTCAAATAAGCTACATGGTTAAGTTCCGTAAATGTCCTTCCGATGAGAATTTCTTGCTCTTGAACGTCGTCTGGTACGATGCGCAGCAACACTCCGTCGCCCTCGACACCATCGATGTTTATTTTCGCTTTTGTTACTCCACAGGATTTGACAACACGGTCTTGTTTTCCGAAACCACTCAAAGTACTAGGCATTCGAATCACAGTAAAATCGTTGCACAAAACAGCAGATGCTTTTATTGTACAGTCCGAGCTTCCCGGGTCGATCATCGCTTGAAATTCACAGTCATTTATTTTAATCGATTTTAAATATTTCGCGAGGTTTTCAGCAAATTTAAAATTTTCGCGTTTTCCCTCGATACTCGGCTCGTCTGAGCTAACATTAGACACGAGATTCACTTCCCCTTTTTCTAAAGGCACCGGTTTGCCACAAATTTTAGCATAATGCCCCGTTTCACCGCAACGCGAACACACAGCTACTCTTTTCTCTTCAGGACACTTGTTCGAAAAGTGACCGAATTTTCGACAGTTATAGCACTTTATTTGAGTTTTGATTTTGTTCTCACTATTTTTAGCCTCTACGGGCGTCACACTCGTCGAATCGGAACTCGAAGACGTCGACGATGCATTTCTTGGTTTAAACGGCACTTTTTCTTTTGGTTTTCGCTGACGCTGATGATCAAACACTTTAAGAGAACGCTCAAATGCAACTAAGCTATGGAACAGTTCATCTTCATCTCGATTCACCAACGATAACGCATATACCGCAGCATCTCTCGATAAAAGTCCGGTTGACACTTGTCTTCTTGTTTCCTCAAAAGTCAATCCAAGAGTTTTGCATAGTCTAACTTTTTCATGATAATAATCCGATAAATTCTCAGACTCTCGTTGTCTGCGGTTTTGCATTTTCTCCCACAGTTGGGCACGATCCAAAGGAGGGATCCACGTTTTCTTGAACGTCTCGCGGAAATGTTGCCAACTATGAAAACCTCCATTAAACGATTGAAACCACGATTTCGCTGCTTGCTTCAGGTGCATTGTTGCTGTTTCATACAGAAAAGCCTCAGGCCAGCTATGTACTCTCGCGGTAGATTCGATTTTGTTGAGCCATTGTCTGGCCTCCACCGGCGTTTCATGTCCTAGAAAATCTCCAACCGATTTAGAAAGATCAGGCATGACGTGAAAACTTGGTAATCCTTGGGACATCGATCGACTTTGTTGTAACATCGTTGCATTTTGTTGCAACAACTGTGTCATTAAATGTAGAATTTGATTAGAATTGGGTTCTCTGTCCACCGGCGAAGTCACATTCATACGATCTGAACCTTCATCCGAAAATCTATCACGTTCGTTACGAAAATTGTTCATCGGCAGCGAACGTTCTTCACGCGGCACTCGCGGTATTGCTCCCTGATTTTCGCGCATGGTAATATTTAAAACATTTCCCTGAGGACCCGTCAACCGCGGAGATTGTAAATTCAAAACCGGAGGCCGAAGAAAAGGAACACTATTTATCGATTGTCTAGGCACATTGTTCGATTCAACCGGATGTTGTAGCGACAACTGAGGAGGTCCACCACTCGCCTCTTGCACCGTAGATAAATTTGGAAATTGTTGAGAGCGTCTTGTGGAATGTTGTGCTGACGTCGCAAGACCTCGTTGAAATTCGTCGAAACCGTTCGTAGAATGTGCCATGTCACTTGCTTGTCCGTTACAAGAGAATCGTCACTACACAAAATGGCCGCCTTCCGGCGTCTCACATTTTCGACCACGTTTCGTCGTAAAAATGTATTAACACGATCTCGGCTTAATTTTTTCACTTCAAAAAAAAAAAAAAAAAATAAATAAATAAAAATCTTCACTCGAATCCCACTTCTGAATTTATAAGAAGAATTGATTTTTATTTCAGGTATAGGCTTTTACGGAAGGACACGTGGTATAGAGTGAGGAGATTTATCAATACTGAATAATTTCACTTAGTTAATTATGTGTCCAATCAGTCCTTGGTATTTATTTATTATACTCGATATTGACTATTTCGATTTACACAGATGTTAAAGGAGCGGGCCTGCTCTCGTCTAATCGTCCTAATAGCTCTAATCAAGATTTTCTAATATTATAATATGGCGAACCGTCGTTATTTGAGATTTTTGTCATGCTTCGCTCTCGCTCTAGCGCCGCGAGACTCACGCACCTCACCTTCTCGATTTCCCGGCGACTACTGCCATCCGGACGGAGTCCTTTCATGTCTCGATCTTAAAATCGTTATCCGCGCATGCGCTGACGCACATCGATTAAAGACGATATCTCTAATCGATTAATCGTTACTGATTCTGTCGCCTACATTCATAAAAATTGGCCGGTACGTTAATTCCTGTGGCCAGATTGGAACGTCCCTGGCGTGGTTCTTCGTACCCAATCAAAGAGAAGGAAGAAGAAGCTGTAAATTGTACGGCGGACGGCGACCGGTAGCTTCACGGTGGCAAAGTGGTTGAAGCCACGATTGCCTAATCCGACAGAGTAATATACTTCCGATGGCTAATAACATACATATATTAGGCGATCGAATGCGAAACGTCTATTATGACGACGACCAATCTAACTCTAGTCAGCGCGAAACTTTTAGCTTGTTATGGTTCTCCAGTCGATTGCGTTAAATCACAAAATGACACATTCAAATGCAATTTTCTTCAAATGCATTCGGAATAATCAAAGTCGAATGTATATCACAATAACAGAGAACTAGCTAGAGAACATATATTCGAATATACGTCTCGTTTCTCGATAATAACCAATTCGTTCCGTGAAATATACACTTCACGGTTTTTACTTCAACGTCGATTTTGTGCAAAAGGCCACAACCCTTGGGGAAGGAGAAATGACACCACTACGTCTATCGACGTTATGATGGCCAGCGTTCACCCTGCAGGAATTAACCACCCCCGTTCAACCATTTTTATACAGAATACTTTCAACTGTATGGACCGCACGTTCCTTGTACTTCTATTTCCCTATTTCAATATATTTACAAAGAGCTTGCTTTCATTGTTCAACATCAACTCAAGTTCTTAGTTTATTTTCAAACCTATCCTACGTTCCTGCGCCTCCGAGCCGTACACTTCAGTGTTCCTTTTTTTTATGTATATATATTTTTGACTTTTTGAGTTTCTATTTAGCTATTAAGCCGCTTACCCTGTTTAAAAAATCCCATTGAAACCTGTTTAAACTCATAAAGTTCTATTGAAACCGTATCGGTTTTTATCGGTATGAATTGGGTTTTTTGTCCATCCTATTGGTCTAAATAGGATTTTCTAAACAGCCTCAAGTGTGTGGCGTTGTGTGGTTCCTCGAGTGTTGCGCGCAGCCACTCATCATAAACCACTGTATCGTATTTGTACGAGGGCCACAGGGAAACTACGGAAAACCTGGCCGATTCAGGTGGCTTTATTTGTACTGAGTTTTGCACCGTATCAGGATACATTAGAAATTCAGAAAACTGCCTCCCGCTCAGCACTTGGCGCCCAAACCATCGTGGTACGAAGCTCGTACGATTTCTGTGCATATTACTTTTAAAAAACCATGACTTCAACTTTGCGTTCCGTTTAAAAAAATGAGTTTCATATAATTACTGTAATATACTTACGAACGATTAATCCTGGAAATGTGAAGATGGACAGCTTTGGTTTTGGAGATACTAAATAAGATATCTTATTTAATATCTCCAATCTAATATAATATAAGATATCTCTATTTGATATCGATAAACAGATAACTATTCGGTGCCTTGTATTTGATAACAATCGAACAAAGTAAAATGATCGCTTTTGGACAACTTTTAAGGAGGCTCTTTAAAATAGCACAAAAACGACGTCTCTACGACAACGTATTTAGTATCTATATTTGTTGCCGATATTTGGACAACTTTTTGATGCCGTGTAATGGATATCCATCACACAAAGTTGTATGATGGCTTTCGGACGACTTATATTAAGAATATTTATGGTAAAGTAAAAAATGGAACCATTAAGTCAACGTCCATATGGACAGACATTTAGACACATTACAGTTACCTTTCGGACATATCTAAAAGCCAACTTATAAAGGGTATCTTATAGTTATCGATTTGACAGTATTGTTACTTGGGCAATACGCGGCTAAGCGGTCACCCATCCAAGCTACGACTGCAAGAAATGCTGCTTAACTCTGGAGACCTGGAGGTTTTGGGAATAAGTAATTCCCACCAAACTCTGATTTTCCTCTTACCTTCAGTATTCCTTTTTTTCTTTTTTGTTGAGATAGAAAAATATACAGGAGGAGCTTCGGGAATGAGTAAATCCCATTAAGCCCAGACTTTCCTCTTAGATTTGCACTTCGTCAGTGTTCCACGGATGTTCGATCGAAATCGAAATATTATTTGAGAACGTTCGCGCGCTACGGTCGCATCGGGGGTGCGTTCCGAATGACGAGGTGTTTCGTTGATCGATGCGCATGCGCAATAATCTCCGTCAAGATTTACGGTGAAGTTTAAGAATTATAGTAAAAGTTGAAGATAGGGGAAAGAGTTTGTTCGTTTCTATTAATTCCAAAGTATCGGAATTTCGATTTCTCACGGATTAGCCATTTATAAAGTATTAACATTTTTTATCCCCACCTCACGATCGGACAACAACTTCTTGCCGTACCTCGCGAGTAGGGTGAATAGTTGTCGTCCGATCAGGAGACGAGGATAATATTTGAATTCTTTACAAATAGGCAAATCCACCAGAAATCTAATTATTCATACTTCAGTACCAGTGTAAATAAAACAATTGTTTTTTTATGTTTCCACTTTTATTGTACTTCTTAAAGTTCACTGTAAATCTCGGAAAAAACCATTGCGCATTCGCATCGAACAACAAAACACCTCGTCATTCGGAACGCAGCCCGGGTGCGTGAAGTTCGGGAGCGCTCGGGCACGTTCGCAGCACGAGGAAGCGGGGGCCAGAGAGTGGGGAGAAGCAAGTGGCAAGCGGACCGCCGGGACTAATTATTAGCTCTGATTAGCTCGTTCTTTGTCATCTTAAGGAGGGTGGATACCCAACTCAAAATGATAAACATGCTCTCAAATTTTTGGAGGATATTCGTAGATAAAAATTACATCTCTATGCCAAATTTCATGTCAATCATCTAGATGGTTATCGAGAAATTAATTATTGAAATTACACTCTTATGCATGGGCAACATAGCGAAAACTATACGCACCTTCAACGTTATGCTCGAAAGTATTAAAAAAATGATAAACAATTGTTGATAACAGAACCAAACTATTCCTTGTATTTTCGAAAAGAACTTTTACGAAAGCCGAAATGATTCGTCTGCTTGGTTGCCGAGAAAACGTAAAAACAAAACTGCTGGAATAGTACAATGATGTACGCCAGTGAACGCGCGTCACGGACTTCTCTCTCGCACACTACGTCCCCGGCAAACCGCGCACCTCCCCGCCAGCAAGACGGTATCCAACCTCCTTAAGCGGTTGATTATAATAGCGCCGCGTAAAGAATATTGTTTTTTCGTAGTTTGTTACTTAAGTGTAAGATTCTTATAATTGTGACAAGGCGGGTGATCCCCCTTAGAGGTCCATCCTCTAACAAGCGGGCCAGGCCCCATAGAGGTGCATCCTCTGGAAGAGGCGGGTCAAACCCCTCAAGAGGACATTCCTCTGAAATACCACTATATTTCTTGCAATTAATTTGCAAAGGGGTTTTTTATGCCTTGTGGCTTTTTCCCCAATAATAACAACAACAACATAATAATAAAACAACAAAATTAAGATAAAAAATAAGATGTATGACATATTAAAAAGGAGACCTTTCACCACTTCCCAACTATCCAACAATATCGGAACGACTTCAAGGAAGAAGGAGTTTCGAATAATCAACGGACGAAACGTTCCTTCGCGCCATCTTGCACGTGAATTATAAATTAATGTAAAATTACCGATAAAGTAGAACATTAAAATAGTCATTCATCTTTCGGACACCTGTATTTTACGACACCCAAATTTACCGGTAAAAAAGGTTACGAACGTAATTTACCGGCAAATTCACAACACTAGTTTGAAGAAGACGAAGAAGGTTCAAATCGGTTCTGATCCAAACTTCCAGGAGCAATAATGTGTGGTGTACTAAAAACGTGGCACTAAAATAATTACTTACAAAGTATTTCATGTGTTTACATCTTTTAAAATGGACATAGAAACTGAGAAAGTGATTGAGTTGGTGTTTCCCGATGGAATACCAGGTGAGGTTAAGTGGTGCGCCGAACCATTTGACGTTTAGAATAACGAAAACAATGCAACAATTCTTTCCGTTTATTCACAGAATCATGGAAGGATAATCCAGACTTCTATCGGTACTTGACAAAATTAGGTGGCTTTGATGTCGATCAGTTAAGTAAGTTAATAGTCAATATAATTTTTTTGTAGATATCAAGAGAATTTGATAAATGCTGTTAATTGTACTTAGGTAAGGAACCGGATCACTTGATAGATGAAAAAAATGGAGTACTTGAAACCACACAAGAATTAGCATTTTCTAATTACAAGACATTTATACAAACTGCGGAAAGTTCACGAGAAATATGTCATCAGGTATTTAAATAAAAATAGTCTGTATACACAACTGATCTTATAATTGTCAATTATATTTTTCAGTTCAAAGAGACTGAAAAACATTTGGATAAGTTGTTGGACAAGATTCCCAAGTTTGTAGGAAAGTGCCAGTTTTTTTGTGACACTTCCAAGGATATAAACACTCATCGACACTTAAACAGTTTAACTCTGTCGAAGAATGCTGAACTACTGGAAATACTGGAGATGCCACAATTGATGGAATGGTGCTTGCGAAGCAGCCAGTATAACGAAGCCTTGGAGCTTTCTCAGTATGCCCGTCAATTGGCTATCAAACACAGTGACATTTCTATAATTTTGGTATGGATATTTTTAATTTACATTAGTAATATATTGCTCAGTTTCTTATCTGCTCTGTGCATCGATAATTATCAATCGACTATCCATA
Source organism: Ephialtes manifestator (assembly GCA_963970395.1). Lineage (NCBI taxonomy): Eukaryota > Metazoa > Arthropoda > Insecta > Hymenoptera > Ichneumonidae > Ephialtes > Ephialtes manifestator. The sequence goes on along the minus strand of OZ019981.1, from coordinate 17,745,922 downwards.
TTATTTTGTTGCATTCACAAACGTCATTATTGCCAAAAGCAACAAAGACAAATTAAAAAAAGGGGGAAAAAAGAACTTGATTATCTTGATTTTCTTATCAAACTAATTTGCAATTTTTCTTGAGAGACATTTTTTGCTGCCTCTTTTTTTCATGAAACTATTTTATTCAGAAAAAATCCTGGAACTTGTTATATGTAATGTGAAACAATTATTGGAAAACATATTAAAAATTTGTGATTTTTTACACGAGCCTCAAAAAACGAAGAAATACAGGGAAAAAAATTTAAAGTTTGTACTTTTGTAAAATTTGTAGATGTTATTTTCTAACTATGTTAGGCAATAATGAGGAAGTTAATTTGTTGAAGAAAGACAGAAGCTTTAAAAACAACTTGAATTTAGCATTATACAATTTTTTGTTTTGCCGCGTGTGAATGTAAAAGATTGGGGCCGTTTTCCTTTTAAAGCAATAGAGAATATTTACAGTCAATCGTCGCGGAAATTGAGAATAGTTGGTCCGGTATGGTAGGCCAAGTAGTGGGTTCGCTGAGAGGTGATTTGCCGCTTCCAAAATGTCTGCAACTTGTTGGATTGTTACGCTCAATGGAAGCATTTACGGAATCTGAGCTGCGCATTAAATTTCTTCAAGCAAGAGACAGTTGGCTGCAAGCTCTACTCAATGCCATTCCGAAAGATGATGGTAAGAAACTCAATTTCACTGTACACAATGTCGTTTCTGAAAATTGATTAAATCATATATTTAAGAGCATGTGAAATATCGCAGTCGGTAATAAAAATTGTAACGAACTTTCTTCACGCATACTTCATTACAGCTTCGAATATAATATATAATAATAATTTTACAGCTTCAAAAAAAAGTTGATTACAGTTCTTTTATACCGATTAAGAACGAAATGGTTTGAGAGAAAGGATTTCACATGCTCTTAAGAGCATGTAAAATTACTCGGTTTGTACCAAAAACTGTAATCCGAATTTCTCTGCAATGGTTTATTTTCTGGATGGAAGTCGAGAACGTTGTCCTCTGTCCAAGAATTCTGCAAGACGATGTTCTCAGCTTTTATTTTATTTTAAAACCGTCGCGAAGAAATTTAAGATCGCAAGACTAGTTCAGTCTCTTTCGCACTCATACACGTTTCACATCACCTCAAGGGGTGGCGAAACCTCCATGCGTGCGAGAAAGATAGCGAATATCTTTCGGAACAAGAATTCTCAGAAACTTGATCTTTTTTGGGAAAAATGAAAGTTTTACATCGTGCAGAATTAAGAGAGCAATGATGTAAAACTTTTCTTTTATCAAAGAACGTTCAGCGTTCGCTAAAAGTTTGTTACAGTTTTTGTCGCCTTAAGGGGAGGTGAAACCTACTCAGTCGGTAACAAAAACTGTAAACAATCTTTCAGACGACACCGAACGTTTTTTGATAAAAGAAAAGTCTTACATCATTGGTCTCTTAATTCTGCATGATGTAAAACTTTCATTTTTCCCAAAAAATGTCCAGTTTCTGAGAATTCTTGTTCGGAAAGATATTCGCTATCCTTCTCGCACTCACGAATATTTCACCTCGCCTTAAGACGATGTGCTACTGCTCGGTCGGTAAAAAAAACTGTAAAGCCTTGTTCTTGGTCAGAATTGATGCTTCAGGCAAAAGACGAGAAGTACTGACTGCGTCTTGGTACTCCGCAGTCAGTACTTCTCCATTTTTATTAGAAAAATCACCCGTGGCGAAGAATAACACTTCGGAAAAATTCAGCTATCTCACTCGCACTTATGGCGATCTGAGAGAGACAGACGATATGTAACGCATCACCTTAAATGCGTTAAATAAGTCGCTTCTAATATAACATTACGTAGATATTTTTACCTAAAAACATATCGTTACTATGATTTCGTTTTCAGCCAATATTCACCTGACGAAGACTATCGAATTGTCGAGAATACATTTATTCAACATAATAACGCAGTACAGAGCTATGTTCAACGACGATCATCATCATCAACATCATCTAACTACCTCCAGTCGTGATGCAATTATCAATGATTCGGCTATATTTTACCATTGGCTCGAAGAAAAGGCAAATATAAAGACGATTACAATAGATTCGAAAACATTTTCTTACTCTTCACTTGCGAATAAGAGCAATTCATTTCCTTTCAGATATCACAATTTCTGAGTACTCTTGAACAGGACTTACCGAACGTAACTTCAATCGATTCTGTTCTTGGGCAGTGCACGTATTTTGGTCTCTCCTTCGGTAGAGTGGGCGCTGATTTTACCACTCGAATGTCCGATATATTTGTTGAGGTGATAGGCAACAAATTGCACAAAAATATAACCAAGGCGACGAGAAAATTCGACAAGGATATGGAGACTTTTACGTTGATCAATAAATTACATCGAATAGATGTTAAAATCGATCCACAAATTAAATCGGTAGGTTTAAGGATGCTGAATGGGAAAGCTACTTTTCGCTGCTTTCAAATATTTATCAATAAATATAGATTAATGAGGTTATCTCAAAAACTAAACGGCAAGCGATTCCCAAAATTATTTGGCATCTTCATGTTTTTTTTAGAATCTAACAAGTTATTTTTTCTTATTAGTGTTCAACTCTTTAAGGATGTTATACAAGTAAACAATTTTGAAGATTTTTGTCCCAATATTTTTTATGTTATAGAGAAAAGCACGACATTTAAAAAAAATATTTTTATAAAATTTTTACCCACATACTTTCTGAGTTATAAATTATCAAAGTTCAGCTATTTAACATGGGCTATGATAAATTTTTACTTGTCCTGTACATTGGAGTCTGAGCTTTACAGAACACTGAAAAAATCCGCGTGCACCCACATTTTATGAAAGATATTACGTTAAAAGTAAACATTGTCTATTTCGCCTCTCTCTTGTTCATGTATGTGCATGCCGTTCGCACAGTACCTCCCTCTCCCGCCGTGCGCCACCTTGCCTATCCTCCCCGCGGTAACCTGTATAACATCCTTAATCTCGTTTAGGTAAATGTAAAACGATAAACGTACTATTACAGGATGTGTTTGGTATAGTGCGATACATTGCCAACTTCAACGTTCAATTCTCTCGACTTGAACGAGAAATCGCGTTTCAATTTCATACATGGTCATATAATAGGGATTTTTTTGCATGCACGCCCAGTGTTTATAAATTGTTAGATAATTAATTCTGCGGGAGTAGTGCAAATCTTAAACACGCTTTTCCAATTAATTTAATGAAGATGTGAATTGTTGGCGTTTTTAGTTGTTTCTTCTATTTAATTTTCATTAAATTGTTCAATAATGAATCAATGATGAGAAAAATTTCGGAAAAAGTTGAATATTGTTAACTTGAAACTTGGATTAATAACTTGTGCCTTCATTGCTTAAAGTTACTATGCGTTTGTAGGAAAATCCACCGGAACAACTGGTAGATTTTTATCCACTAGCCGAATATTGCAATGGTTTAATATCAGCGTTCAACGAGTTGAGGCTCTGTCCACCTGTAGCACTGGCAGAATCGTGTACGCGACTTCTGGAGGATTCTCTCCACAGCGTGGCAAAGGGTATTCTCATATTTTACAAGCAAGAGCAACAGGTACGTCGGGTTGTTTTTTTTTTAATAAGAGGTTTTTTTTTAAATTTAATGCAACTGACGAATAAAATCTATTTCCAGGCCTTCACAGCCACTGAGCAAGAGAACATGGTGAAATTTTCAGAATGCTTTAGTGACCAGTTAATTCCTTATGTACAACATTGCTTGCATGAAATTTTTCCGCAACACCAAATAGCTCTGTATTTGGGTATCTCGGTTGGTCAGTTGCAGAAAGAGGTGAGCTTCATATAATTTTCTTGGTAGTTATTATTTTTCAACAAATTAGTAATTTATAGCTTCTGTAAGAAAATCTTGAAAATTTGGAATCATTTTTAAACAATGAAAAATGATGTATATATTTTGACGGAAATATTTTTGACTAAAATTGCAACATATGTTGAATTCAATATTCAACAGTTAATAGATTACCGCTTTTTGTTGATGTTGCTGCTGTTACTATTAAATAATAATTAAGTAAAATATTTTTATAATTAGTAACGCTCCTATAATATTTGGAAACTAATATGTGGGTACTTTGATATTCTCATTCTTAACTGAGCTAAGAAGCGCAAAAATGTAACAAAAATTCATTGCATCTCTGAAGAGAAAAAGTAAAAAATGTTTATAATAGCCACCTAACATCATTAAGATCAAGTATATAAAATGAAACCTGAAAAAAGGCCGACATAACAGCGCCTATCATAATGCAAAACAATATAAATTAAGAGAGTTTCGTCAATTATGGGGCTATAAATGATTCAAGTGTTACTAGATAGTTAATGTACAAGATAAAACCAACATAACGTGATTTTTTCCTTGAATAATTGGTCGATTTCTTTGCAGGGAATAATCAATTTAGAGCGTAAAAAGATTGTCGAACCTCTGATCGCTTTGTTACCGATTAAGAGTGTAATGGTAGTGGGTTCAACGATAAATTCGTCACAAGACCGCTCTGACGATGGAACTACTGATAAAATTAATCTAGAGCAACACGATTCCGATGAAAAAGTAGCGGTTATCAACACAGACGAAAAATTAGCTGATCCCGAAAAGATACAAAACGAATCAACGACTGTTATTCCTTCTTCCTCAATTTCCGACTCACAAGTCACCGCCGATATATAAAGTCGTTGAACGCTATTGAAAAATAATGTATTTTAATATAAACAATAAATATTTAGTACGTCTACTTCGATAATGCTATACATTCTTACAATTAATAAACTGGAACACAAAACAATTATAAAAAAAGAACTTTAAACATCGTTTATCATAAGATAGACTTTCAGTCGATTGTTGTTTTTATTTCAGATTTAACTCATGGGTTTTTTAAACCCCTGTTTTCGTTAATTCCATCATAAATGCAGTGTCCGAAAATGACAATTAAATGTCTTGTATTATAAATTGTTTAATCTATGTTCAAATCCACAGTCTTCATTGTCAGCTACTTCATCAACTATTTCTCTTTCGCCGGAGCTTCCGATCTACGGTAACTGGTTTGATAACTTTCGGGGATCTCGATGCACCGTTGTGGCAATTGCCGCCAGGCAGAATTTCTTTCGCTAAATCTCCTGTTTGTCGAATAGCGACATCAGTTCGTAACTTTTGTTTTATCTTGTTAACTGGGCTTAACAAGCTTTGATATTCGTCGGATTGGACTCTACTTTTTTCTCTTCCTTTTCGTGTGCAACATAACCATTTCGGTGGCTGCTCTTGGCTCCGTGTTTTTTCACCTTTATCACCGAGTTCGGTTAGATGCTCTTGTAGCTTTTCTATTTCTTCTTGTTCTTGTTTGTGCCGTTGCCTCAATACTCGCAGCCGTTTTTTCAGCACGGTACACTCTTGCTGGCCTTTTATGTATAGCTGACGAAACTTTGGCGCAGACGGAATACTAAATGACAAACGAAAATTTATTAATAAACCTATATTATTTTCAAGACATAGTTTAACACCTTCTAATTTTAATAATATACGCAATTAATAGTGAAAAGTTTTATTTTACAATAATTCGAATATTTCGTGACGAGAGAATACAAACGAAACCAAAAACTGATGGATTCCAGCGATAAAATAGGAGACGCAAATCTTTTTTTTAGTTTTTGAAAAAATGTTTGGAACGATTAATGAATGTAGTTTCTTTAAGGTAGTTCTGTCGGTACGCCGGAGTCATAAATCTCAGAGTCTATATGACATTAAAAAATAATCATACGCATCACTTTGACTGCCTCAATAATAATATAAAAAATAATCGAGAATCCTTCGAAATCGTCGTAATCAAATTAAAACGATTATTTGTAAATAGTTAATATGTTTAGTGCAGATTTGACTTTATTTTTACGATAATTAGGTTAGGAACCGTAATTTGGCCCGATATCGCGCACTTTGACCTTGGTTCAATTAAACATTATTCCGGAGACTTCACCTTTTTTCATGATGCATCAAGACCTGAATGATTTGCGAATCCGTAGTACTTTTTATTTTTTCTCTATCTTTGATCTAAGTATGTTAATTTTCGATTTAAAGATCAATTTTTCCAGTCCTCCCGTGAGCACCGTGTAAAAAGATCGATTTTCAAGTTTTAATTGTTCATGCAAATACTCGATAAAAGCCTTCAAGATTTTGTACAAGTAAAATTGAATAGCTAAATTACAACATGTCAAAAATTCATGCATATGAGTTTGGATTGCCTTCGCGACAGAACTATCTTAAGGTAGTTCTGTCGGTACGCCGGAGTCATAAATCTCAGAGTCTATATGACATTAAAAAATAATCATACGCATCACTTTGACTGCCTCAATAATAATATAAAAAATAATCGAGAATCCTTCGAAATTGTCGTAATCAAATTAAAACGATTATTTGTAAATAGTTAATATGTTTAGTGCGGATTTGACTTTATTTTTACGATAATTAGGTTAGGAACCGTAATTTGGCCCGATATCGCGCACTTTGACCTTGGTTCAATTAAACATTATTCCGGAGACTTCACCTTTTTTCATGATGCATCAAGTCCTGAATGATTTGCGAATCTGTAGTACTTTTTATTTTTTCTCTATCTTTGATCTAAGTATGTTAATTTTCGATTTAAAGATCAATTTTTCCAGCCCTCCCGTGAGCACCGTGTAAAAAGATCGATTTTCAAGTTTTAATTGTTCATTCAAATACTCGGTAAAAGCCTTCAAGATTTTGTACGAGTAAAATTGAATAGCTAAATTACAACATGTCAAAAATTCATGCATATGATTTTGGATTGCCCTCGCGACAGAACTATCTTAAGGTAGTTCTGTCGGTACGCCGGAGTCATAAATCTCAGAGTCTATATGACATTAAAAAATAATCATACGCATCACTTTGACTGCCTCAATAATAATATAAAAAATAATCGAGAATCCTTCGAAATTGTCGTAATCAAATTAAAACGATTATTTGTAAATAGTTGATATGTTTAGTGCGGATTTGACTTTATTTTTACGATAATTAGGTTAGGAAACGTAATTTGGCCCGATATCGTGCACTTTGAGCTTGGTTCAATTAAACATTATTCCGGAAACTTCACCTTTTTTCATGATGCATCAAGTCCTGAATGATTTGCGAATCCGTAGTACTTTTTATTTTTTCTCTATCTTTGATCCAAGTATGTTAATTTTCGATTTAAAGATCAATTTTTCCAGCCCTCCCGTGAGCACCGTGTAAAAAGATCGATTTTCAAGTTTTAATTGTTCATTCAAATACTCGATAAAAGCCTTCAAGATTTTGTACAAGTAAAATTGAATAGCTAAATTACAACATGTCAAAAATTCATGCATATGAGTTTGGATTGCCTTCGCGACAGAACTACCTTAAGGTAGTTCGGCGATGAAGGTAGAGGCGGGATAGATGCGCCGTACGAGAGGAAAAGAGACACAATAGCAAATCTTTCTTTCATTTGCTATATCTCAAAAACTATATGGTCGATCGAGTTTGTGTTTCACTGTATACTTCCTCAGAATCTCCTCCTTCGATTGTTATGTTTTTTAAATATACTTTTTGCAACAGCTTTTTTGCATTTAAGTGTTATTCACAAAATAAAAACTCTTTTTCTACACACGTTAAAATAGGTGATTTCAATAATTAATATTTTGACAACGGGACGGTCAAATTCAATATTTCGGCTATCAATCTATACAGGAAACATCTTTTGATTAAAAATATGAAATAAAATACTTTTTGCTAAAGCTGTTCATCACCGAACTACCTTAATAGGAAAATTTTTGAGATCATTAAATCATAAGTTTCGTGAAAACAGCCTTACAAAAATCTCGATAACGTAAAAAATTACTCGAAATAACATCTCGATGGTACTTTTGATTATTACAGAAGAGTTTGATTGAAGAAAAGATGAATTGCAAGAAAAGTTTAGTAGTTGCCATGGCAATTAGATATTGTTTAGCTATCGAGGAATTTGGAAGATTGAAATGATTCAAGCTCTTGATAAGTTTACTCGTGATAATCAAATTGAGGGCCGCAAATACAGGCCCAAAAAAGAAAATAATACTGATCAAGAGACGTGAAAAAAAGCTTCGCGATGTCTATAATTTACGGCAATCAAAAATTGAAAATTACAGATTTTTTTTTGGGAATGATAAAATTAGCACAAATGATTCGGGCCGGACGAAAATCCGACAACAGTTGTATAATAGTACGTACGTATTATCATCAACCTTTCGTTTTGTTTTCGTAAATTTGGAGGCTGAATCATCTTTGATCGAGTCATCGAGTTGCCGGGTTGACACAATAATTTCACCGGTTCTCGAATCCAGTTTAAACGTCACAGCCTTGTTGGTCGATGAATTTTCGATGGTCATTTCCCGCCGCAATGAATTCTCGTTCTCCATCGAGTCAACATTTATCTTGGCATCGTTTTCCAGGCACTTTTTTCCCAATTTGTCAGAAAGAGTGTGGCTTTTTTTAAACCCATACTCTTTATCGATAGATATTCTCAAAATTGGTTTTTTATTACCGGGATAACGAGAGAAAGCCGCTTTACCAGCTTCAATTCTTGGGACAATAAGAACATCAGGCTTTGGTACTAAATTTCTTAGGGATTTTGATCGCCTCTGTGGCACAATTTTTACAGCAGGCAGAGTATTAGGATCAAAGGATTGTGGTTTAGGTAAAATTTTTCTCAGTCTTGGCTGCCAAGTTGGCATCTGTGGTTCATCAACTGCAGGTGTCTTCATTTTTTCTTTTTTTGTGTACTGTTCCCTAATAACACCGCAATTTGGCAAAGTCACAACTTCCTTGACATACTGCACAGAAGCTTGCACAAGATTTTGATTCTGATACTGATTACATTTTTGTGCACCATTTGTTTTTATTTCCATAGAATTTTCAGCATCGACATGCATTATGTACCATTGATCCGGCAGTGATTTTTGTTGTTGCATCTGCTTAAAATATTCAACAGAATTGTGTAAATGCAACTGAGAATTTTGAGCTTCAAGCTCTTTTGTACATTCCCCAGATATTTGGTCCACAGGATTATGAATGGAATTATTATTTATATTTTCTCTAATTATTTCTGTTGCATAGCGTACAGGAAGTTGTCCAGAATATTGGGTGGGAATAAGAACCACAGGACTTATTTGAGACAGTGAAACGTCACCATTGCATCCAACAACATTAACAGCTTTGGCAAGTTCAAGCTGACTATGCAATGATATTGCAGGATGACTATTATTTGTTTCATTTGCCTTGATAATCTCAACAGGCTGACTTGGAAAAATTGTCGGTACGGAGGTGAACTTCAAGTAGCTTTCGTTCTTGTTTGCACAGCGAACAAGATCTTGCTCTTGAAAATGCATACTGCATATTCGGTGATAAGAACTGGGCTTCCAATTTAATAGATTTATCTGCCTCAGCCATTTTTTCAAAAGGATTTCATCGTGGAGTGGGAATCTAAACAAAAATCATTATAAATTTTGAATACATCACATTATAGAAGAATCATCTACATAAAATGTAGTTAACCTATGTGGAGAAATACAACAACAATACGTGATTAAATGTACAAACGATTACTCACTGAAAATAGCCTATATTTTTCTTCTCATTGCACTTGTCATGACTATCACATCCTTTTACACAACACATTTCCATTTTTCAGACAACTTTATTTAAATTTGAGTCAACAACAAAATATTATGCGTACGCCTTGTCTATCGTAACGAAGAACCGTTAATATGGAAATTGATGTAGCGAAAATGTAGCCACGTTAGTTCAATTTTTTAATTAGTGTAACGAAAAACTCATGAAACACCGCGTTAAATCAATTTTTTTATTTGATTAACAAAAATCTTTAATTGAGCTTCGAATGTAATGAAGATATAGGTTAAACATACTTTTTTCACTCGAGAGAAAATGTACGCTCGAGTAATTGTAGCACTGGAGCGTCTTGATTCGCGGGAGTTTTGAACGTTTTCCAACAATGTCTATTCTCTCATAAAGGGTATAATCCACACTGTGAATCGGCAGGATGACTGATTCACGGTGGAATTTAGGTTGTTTTATTTCGATTCAAGCCAAAACCAATCGTTGGTTGGTGCGTTATTCTAACTAAGAAACGAACAGAAATTTTATTGGATATTATTAAAGAACCTACATTTTTTTTCTTCAAGATATTAAATTTTGGCCTTCACTATCATTCTCAAGTCGCATATTCTACCCCTGAAAACACCGGTTACATGCCTTTTTACGATGATTTAAAAAAAAGTCACTTTTGATCGGTTCTTCGCAGATCCGACTTTGGGTCGGAAAATCCAATCTAAAGAACCTAAATTTTTATTTTTTCAAGGTATCGAATTTTGGCCCTCAGTATCATTCTCAAGTCGCATATTCTACCCCTGAAGACACCGGTTACATGCCTTTGTACGATGATTTAAAAAAACGTCACTTTTGATCGGTTCTTCGCAGATCCGATTTTTGGTAGGAAAATCCAACCTAAAGAACCTAAATAATTTTTATTTCAAGATATCGAATTTTGGCCTTCACTATCGTTCTCAAGTCGCATATTGTACCCCAGAAAGTTCCTGTTACATGCCTTTTTACGATGATTTAAAAAAAAGTCACTTTTGATCGGTTCTTCGCAGATCCGACTTTGGGTCGGAAAATCCAACCTAAAGAACCTAAATATTTTTTTTTTTAAGATATCGAATTTTAGCCTTCACTATCGTTCTCAAGTCCTATATTGTACCTCGGAAAGTACCGGTTACATGCCCTTTTACGATGATTTTAAAAATAGTCACTTTTGGTCAATTTTCACAGACCCGATTTTTGGTCGGAAAATCGAACCTAAAGAACCTAAAGAATTTTTTTTTCAAGATATCGAATTTTGGCCTTCACTATCGTCCTCAAGTCATATATTCTACCCCTGAAAACACCGGTTACATGCCTTTTTACGATGATTTTTAAAAACAGTCACTTTTGGTCGGTTTTTCACAGATCCGATTTTTGGTCGGCAAATCGAACCTAAAGAACCTAAATAATTTTTTTTCAAGATATCGAATTTTGGCCTTCACTATCGTTCTCAAGTCGCATATTCTACCCCTGAAAATACCGGTTACATGCCTTTTTACGATGATTTTTAAAAACAGTCACTTTTGGTCGGTTTTTCACAGATCCGATTTTTGGTCGGAAAATCGAATCTAAAGAACCTAAAGAATTTTTTTTTCAAGATATCGAATTTTGGTCTTCACTATCGTTCTCAAATCGCATATTGTACCCCAGAAAGTACCGGTTACATGCCTTTTTACGATGATTTTAAAAAAAGTCACTTTTGGTTGGTTTTTCACAGATCCGATTTTTGGTCGGAAAATCGAACCTAAAGAACCTAAATAATTTTTTTTCAAGATATCGAATTTTGGCCTTCACTATCGTTCTCAAGTCGCATATTGTACCTCGGAAAGTACCGGTTACATGCCCTTTTACGATGATTTTAAAAATAGTCACTTTTGGTCAATTTTCACAGATCCGATTTTTGGTCGGAAAATCGAACCTAAAGAACCTAAATAATTTTTTTTTCAAGATATCGAATTTTGCCCTTTACTATCGTTCTCAAGTCGTATATTGTACCTCGGAAAGTACCGGTTACATGCCTTTTTACAATGATTTTTAAAAAAGTCACGTTTGGTCGGTTTTTCACAGATCCGATTTTTGGTCGGCAAATCGAACCTAAAGAACCTAAATAATTTTTTTTCAAAATATCGATTTTTAGACTTCACTATCGTTCTCAAGTCGTATATTGTACCTCGGAAAGTACCGGTTACATGCCTTTTTACGATGATTTTTAAAAAGTCACTTTTGGTCGGTTTTTCACAGATCCGATTTTTGGACGGAAAATCGAACCTAAAGAACCTAAATAATTTTTTTTTCAAGATATCGAATTTTGGCCTTCACTATCGTTCTCAAGTCACATATTCTACCCCTGAAAACACCGGTTACATGCCTTTTGACGATGATTTTTAAAAACAGTCACTTTTGGTCGGTTTTTCACAGATCCGATTTTTGGTCGGAAAATCGAACCTAAAGAACCTAAATAATTTTTTTTCAAGATATCGAATTTTGGTCTTCACTATCGTTCTCAAGTCGCATATTGTACCCCAGAAAGTACCTGTTACATGCCTTTTTACAATGATTTTTAAAAAAGTCACTTTTGGTCAATTTTCACAGACCCGATTTTTGGTCGGAAAATCGAACCTAAAGAACCTAAAGAATTTTTTTTTCAAGATATCGAATTTTGGTCTTCACTATCGTTCTTAAGTCGCATATTGTACCCCAGAAAGTACCTGTTACATGCCTTTTTACGATGATTTTTAAAAAAGTCACTTTTTGTCGGTTTTTCACAGATCCGATTTTTGGTCGGAAAATCGAACCTAAAGAACCTAAATAATTTTTTTTTCAAGATATCGAATTTTGGCCTTTACTATCGTTCTCAAGTCGTATATTGTACCTCGGAAAGTACCGGTTACATGCCTTTTTACAATGATTTTTAAAAAAGTCACTTTTGGTCGGTTTTTCACAGATCCGATTTTTGGTCGGCAAATCGAACCTAAAGAACCTAAATAATTTTTTTTCAAGATATCGATTTTTGGACTTCACTATCGTTCTCAAGTCGTATATTGTACCTAGGAAAGTACCGGTTACATGCCTTTTTACGATGATTTTTAAAAAGTCACTTTTGGTCGGTTTTTCACAGATCCGATTTTTGGACGGAAAATCGAACCTAAAGAACCTAAATAATTTTTTTTTCAAGATATCGAATTTTGGCCTTCACTATCGTTCTCAAGTCACATATTCTACCCCTGAAAACACCGGTTACATGCCTTTTGACGATGATTTTTAAAAACAGTCACTTTTGGTCGGTTTTTCACAGATCCGATTTTTGGTCGGAAAATCGAACCTAAAGAACCTAAATAATTTTTTTTTCAAGATATCGAATTTTGGTCTTCACTATCGTTCTCAAATCGCATATTGTACCCCAGAAAGTACCGGTTACATGCCTTTTTACGATGATTTTAAAAAAAGTCACTTTTGGTTGGTTTTTCACAGATCCGATTTTTGGTCGGAAAATCGAACCTAAAGAACCTAAATAATTTTTTTTTCAAGATATCGAATTTTGCCCTTTACTATCGTTCTCAAGTCGTATATTGTACCTCGGAAAGTACCGGTTACATGCCTTTTTACAATGATTTTTAAAAAAGTCACGTTTGGTCGGTTTTTCACAGATCCGATTTTTGGTCGGCAAATCGAACCTAAAGAACCTAAATAATTTTTTTTCAAAATATCGATTTTTAGACTTCACTATCGTTCTCAAGTCGTATATTGTACCTCGGAAAGTACCGGTTACATGCCTTTTTACGATGATTTTTAAAAAGTCACTTTTGGTCGGTTTTTCACAGATCCGATTTTTGGACGGAAAATCGAACCTAAAGAACCTAAATAATTTTTTTTTCAAGATATCGAATTTTGGCCTTCACTATCGTTCTCAAGTCACATATTCTACCCCTGAAAACACCGGTTACATGCCTTTTGACGATGATTTTTAAAAACAGTCACTTTTGGTCGGTTTTTCACAGATCCGATTTTTGGTCGGAAAATCGAACCTAAAGAACCTAAATAATTTTTTTTCAAGATATCGAATTTTGGTCTTCACTATCGTTCTCAAGTCGCATATTGTACCCCAGAAAGTACCTGTTACATGCCTTTTTACAATGATTTTTAAAAAAGTCACTTTTGGTCAATTTTCACAGACCCGATTTTTGGTCGGAAAATCGAACCTAAAGAACCTAAAGAATTTTTTTTTCAAGATATCGAATTTTGGTCTTCACTATCGTTCTTAAGTCGCATATTGTACCCCAGAAAGTACCTGTTACATGCCTTTTTACGATGATTTTTAAAAAAGTCACTTTTTGTCGGTTTTTCACAGATCCGATTTTTGGTCGGAAAATCGAACCTAAAGAATTTTTTTTTCAAGATATCGAATTTTGGCCTTCACTATCGTTCTCAAGTCGCATATTCTACCCCTGAAAATACCGGTTACATGCCTTTTTACGATGATTTTTAAAAAAGTCACTTTTGGTCGGTTATTCACAGATCCGATTTTTGGACGGAAAATCGAACCTAAAGAACCTAAATAATTTTTTTTTCAAGATATCGAATTTTGGCCTTCACTATCGTTCTCAAGTCGCATATTGTACCCCAGAAAGTACCTGTTACATGCCTTTTTACAATGATTTTTAAAAAAGTCACTTTTGATCGGTTTTTCACAGATCCGATTTTTGGTCGGAAAATCGAACCTAAAGAACCTAAAGAATTTTTTTTTCAAGATATCGAATTTTGGCCTTCACTATCGTTCTCAAGTCGCATATTGTACCCCAGAAAGTACCTGTTACATGCCTTTTTACGATGATTTTTAAAAAAGTCACTTTTGGTCGGTTTTTCACAGATCCGATTTTTGGTCGGAAAATCGAACCTAAAGAACCTAAAGAATTTTTTTTTCAAGATATCGAATTTTGGTCTTCACTATCGTTCTTAAGTCGCATATTGTACCCCAGAAAGTACCTGTTACATGCCTTTTTACGATGATTTTTAAAAAAGTCACTTTTGGTCGGTTTTTCACAGATTCGATTTTTGGTCGGAAAATCGAACCTAAAGAACCTAAATAATTTTTTTTTCAAGATATCGAATTTTGGCCTTCACTATCGTTCTCAAGTCGCATATTGTACCCCAGAAAGTACCTGTTACATGCCTTTTTACGATGATTTTAAAAAAGTCACTTTTGGTCGGTTTTTCACAGATCCGATTTTTGGTCGGAAAATCGAACCTAAAGAACCTAAATAATTTTTTTTTCAAGATATCGAATTTTGGCCTTCACTATCGTTCTCAAGTCGTATATTGTACCTCGGAAAGTACCGGTTACATGCCTTTTTACGATGATTTTTAAAAAAGTCACTTTTGGTCGGTTTTTCACAGATCCGATTTTTGGACGGAAAATCGAACCTAAAGAACCTAAATAATTTTTTTTTCAAGATATCGAATTTTGGCCTTCACTATCGTTCTCAAGTCGCATATTGTACCCCAGAAAGTACCTGTTACATGCCTTTTTACGATGATTTTTAAAAAAGTCACTTTTGGTCGGTTTTTCACAGATCCGATTTTTGGACGGAAAATCGAACCTAAAGAACCTAAATAATTTTTTTTTCAAGATATCGAATTTTGGCCTTTACTATCGTTCTCAAGTCGTATATTGTACCTCGGAAAGTACCGGTTACATGCCTTTTTACAATGATTTTTAAAAAAGTCACTTTTGGTCGGTTTTTCACAGATCCGATTTTTGGTCGGCAAATCGAACCTAAAGAACCTAAATAATTTTTTTTCAAGATATCGATTTTTGGACTTCACTATCGTTCTCAAGTCGTATATTGTACCTAGGAAAGTACCGGTTACATGCCTTTTTACGATGATTTTTAAAAAGTCACTTTTGGTCGGTTTTTCACAGATCCGATTTTTGGACGGAAAATCGAACCTAAAGAACCTAAATAATTTTTTTTTCAAGATATCGAATTTTGGCCTTCACTATCGTTCTCAAGTCACATATTCTACCCCTGAAAACACCGGTTACATGCCTTTTGACGATGATTTTTAAAAACAGTCACTTTTGGTCGGTTTTTCACAGATCCGATTTTTGGTCGGAAAATCGAACCTAAAGAACCTAAATAATTTTTTTTTCAAGATATCGAATTTTGGTCTTCACTATCGTTCTCAAATCGCATATTGTACCCCAGAAAGTACCGGTTACATGCCTTTTTACGATGATTTTAAAAAAAGTCACTTTTGGTCGGTTTTTCACAGATCCGATTTTTGGTCGGAAAATCGAACCTAAAGAACCTAAATAATTTTTTTTTCAAGATATCGAATTTTGGCCTTCACTATCGTTCTCAAGTCGTATATTGTACCTCGGAAAGTACCGGTTACATGCCTTTTTACGATGATTTTTAAAAAAGTCACTTTTGGTCGGTTTTTCACAGATCCGATTTTTGGACGGAAAATCGAACCTAAAGAACCTAAATAATTTTTTTTTCAAGATATCGAATTTTGGCCTTCACTATCGTTCTCAAGTCGCATATTGTACCCCAGAAAGTAGCTGTTACATGCCTTTTTACGATGATTTTTAAAAAAGTCACTTTTGGTCGGTTTTTCACAGATCCGATTTTTGGACGGAAAATCGAACCTAAAGAACCTAAATAATTTTTTTTTCAAGATATCGAATTTTGGCCTTTACTATCGTTCTCAAGTCGTATATTGTACCTCGGAAAGTACCGGTTACATGCCTTTTTACAATGATTTTTAAAAAAGTCACTTTTGGTCGGTTTTTCACAGATCCGATTTTTGGTCGGCAAATCGAACCTAAAGAACCTAAATAATTTTTTTTCAAGATATCGATTTTTGGACTTCACTATCGTTCTCAAGTCGTATATTGTACCTAGGAAAGTACCGGTTACATGCCTTTTTACGATGATTTTTAAAAAGTCACTTTTGGTCGGTTTTTCACAGATCCGATTTTTGGACGGAAAATCGAACCTAAAGAACCTAAATAATTTTTTTTTCAAGATATCGAATTTTGGCCTTCACTATCGTTCTCAAGTCACATATTCTACCCCTGAAAACACCGGTTACATGCCTTTTGACGATGATTTTTAAAAACAGTCACTTTTGGTCGGTTTTTCACAGATCCGATTTTTGGTCGGAAAATCGAACCTAAAGAACCTAAATAATTTTTTTTTCAAGATATCGAATTTTGGTCTTCACTATCGTTCTCAAATCGCATATTGTACCCCAGAAAGTACCGGTTACATGCCTTTTTACGATGATTTTAAAAAAAGTCACTTTTGGTTGGTTTTTCACAGATCCGATTTTTGGTCGGAAAATCGAACCTAAAGAACCTAAATAATTTTTTTTTCAAGATATCGAATTTTGCCCTTTACTATCGTTCTCAAGTCGTATATTGTACCTCGGAAAGTACCGGTTACATGCCTTTTTACAATGATTTTTAAAAAAGTCACGTTTGGTCGGTTTTTCACAGATCCGATTTTTGGTCGGCAAATCGAACCTAAAGAACCTAAATAATTTTTTTTCAAAATATCGATTTTTAGACTTCACTATCGTTCTCAAGTCGTATATTGTACCTCGGAAAGTACCGGTTACATGCCTTTTTACGATGATTTTTAAAAAGTCACTTTTGGTCGGTTTTTCACAGATCCGATTTTTGGACGGAAAATCGAACCTAAAGAACCTAAATAATTTTTTTTTCAAGATATCGAATTTTGGCCTTCACTATCGTTCTCAAGTCACATATTCTACCCCTGAAAACACCGGTTACATGCCTTTTGACGATGATTTTTAAAAACAGTCACTTTTGGTCGGTTTTTCACAGATCCGATTTTTGGTCGGAAAATCGAACCTAAAGAACCTAAATAATTTTTTTTCAAGATATCGAATTTTGGTCTTCACTATCGTTCTCAAGTCGCATATTGTACCCCAGAAAGTACCTGTTACATGCCTTTTTACAATGATTTTTAAAAAAGTCACTTTTGGTCAATTTTCACAGACCCGATTTTTGGTCGGAAAATCGAACCTAAAGAACCTAAAGAATTTTTTTTTCAAGATATCGAATTTTGGTCTTCACTATCGTTCTTAAGTCGCATATTGTACCCCAGAAAGTACCTGTTACATGCCTTTTTACGATGATTTTTAAAAAAGTCACTTTTTGTCGGTTTTTCACAGATCCGATTTTTGGTCGGAAAATCGAACCTAAAGAACCTAAATAATTTTTTTTTCAAGATATCGAATTTTGGCCTTTACTATCGTTCTCAAGTCGTATATTGTACCTCGGAAAGTACCGGTTACATGCCTTTTTACAATGATTTTTAAAAAAGTCACTTTTGGTCGGTTTTTCACAGATCCGATTTTTGGTCGGCAAATCGAACCTAAAGAACCTAAATAATTTTTTTTCAAGATATCGATTTTTGGACTTCACTATCGTTCTCAAGTCGTATATTGTACCTAGGAAAGTACCGGTTACATGCCTTTTTACGATGATTTTTAAAAAGTCACTTTTGGTCGGTTTTTCACAGATCCGATTTTTGGACGGAAAATCGAACCTAAAGAACCTAAATAATTTTTTTTTCAAGATATCGAATTTTGGCCTTCACTATCGTTCTCAAGTCACATATTCTACCCCTGAAAACACCGGTTACATGCCTTTTGACGATGATTTTTAAAAACAGTCACTTTTGGTCGGTTTTTCACAGATCCGATTTTTGGTCGGAAAATCGAACCTAAAGAACCTAAATAATTTTTTTTTCAAGATATCGAATTTTGGTCTTCACTATCGTTCTCAAATCGCATATTGTACCCCAGAAAGTACCGGTTACATGCCTTTTTACGATGATTTTAAAAAAAGTCACTTTTGGTTGGTTTTTCACAGATCCGATTTTTGGTCGGAAAATCGAACCTAAAGAACCTAAATAATTTTTTTTTCAAGATATCGAATTTTGCCCTTTACTATCGTTCTCAAGTCGTATATTGTACCTCGGAAAGTACCGGTTACATGCCTTTTTACAATGATTTTTAAAAAAGTCACGTTTGGTCGGTTTTTCACAGATCCGATTTTTGGTCGGCAAATCGAACCTAAAGAACCTAAATAATTTTTTTTCAAAATATCGATTTTTAGACTTCACTATCGTTCTCAAGTCGTATATTGTACCTCGGAAAGTACCGGTTACATGCCTTTTTACGATGATTTTTAAAAAGTCACTTTTGGTCGGTTTTTCACAGATCCGATTTTTGGACGGAAAATCGAACCTAAAGAACCTAAATAATTTTTTTTTCAAGATATCGAATTTTGGCCTTCACTATCGTTCTCAAGTCACATATTCTACCCCTGAAAACACCGGTTACATGCCTTTTGACGATGATTTTTAAAAACAGTCACTTTTGGTCGGTTTTTCACAGATCCGATTTTTGGTCGGAAAATCGAACCTAAAGAACCTAAATAATTTTTTTTCAAGATATCGAATTTTGGTCTTCACTATCGTTCTCAAGTCGCATATTGTACCCCAGAAAGTACCTGTTACATGCCTTTTTACAATGATTTTTAAAAAAGTCACTTTTGGTCAATTTTCACAGACCCGATTTTTGGTCGGAAAATCGAACCTAAAGAACCTAAAGAATTTTTTTTTCAAGATATCGAATTTTGGTCTTCACTATCGTTCTTAAGTCGCATATTGTACCCCAGAAAGTACCTGTTACATGCCTTTTTACGATGATTTTTAAAAAAGTCACTTTTTGTCGGTTTTTCACAGATCCGATTTTTGGTCGGAAAATCGAACCTAAAGAATTTTTTTTTCAAGATATCGAATTTTGGCCTTCACTATCGTTCTCAAGTCGCATATTCTACCCCTGAAAATACCGGTTACATGCCTTTTTACGATGATTTTTAAAAAAGTCACTTTTGGTCGGTTATTCACAGATCCGATTTTTGGACGGAAAATCGAACCTAAAGAACCTAAATAATTTTTTTTTCAAGATATCGAATTTTGGCCTTCACTATCGTTCTCAAGTCGCATATTGTACCCCAGAAAGTACCTGTTACATGCCTTTTTACAATGATTTTTAAAAAAGTCACTTTTGATCGGTTTTTCACAGATC
This sequence comes from Ephialtes manifestator, assembly GCA_963970395.1. Lineage (NCBI taxonomy): Eukaryota > Metazoa > Arthropoda > Insecta > Hymenoptera > Ichneumonidae > Ephialtes > Ephialtes manifestator. Next base: position 17,726,063 of record OZ019981.1, on the reverse strand, counting down.
CGATTTTTGGTCGGAAAATCGAACCTAAAGAACCTAAAGAATTTTTTTTTCAAGATATCGAATTTTGGCCTTCACTATCGTTCTCAAGTCGCATATTGTACCCCAGAAAGTACCTGTTACATGCCTTTTTACGATGATTTTTAAAAAAGTCACTTTTGGTCGGTTTTTCACAGATCCGATTTTTGGTCGGAAAATCGAACCTAAAGAACCTAAAGAATTTTTTTTTCAAGATATCGAATTTTGGTCTTCACTATCGTTCTTAAGTCGCATATTGTACCCCAGAAAGTACCTGTTACATGCCTTTTTACGATGATTTTTAAAAAAGTCACTTTTGGTCGGTTTTTCACAGATTCGATTTTTGGTCGGAAAATCGAACCTAAAGAACCTAAATAATTTTTTTTTCAAGATATCGAATTTTGGCCTTCACTATCGTTCTCAAGTCGCATATTGTACCCCAGAAAGTACCTGTTACATGCCTTTTTACGATGATTTTAAAAAAAGTCACTTTTGGTCGGTTTTTCACAGATCCGATTTTTGGTCGGAAAATCGAACCTAAAGAACCTAAATAATTTTTTTTTCAAGATATCGAATTTTGGCCTTCACTATCGTTCTCAAGTCGTATATTGTACCTCGGAAAGTACCGGTTACATGCCTTTTTACGATGATTTTTAAAAAAGTCACTTTTGGTCGGTTTTTCACAGATCCGATTTTTGGACGGAAAATCGAACCTAAAGAACCTAAATAATTTTTTTTTCAAGATATCGAATTTTGGCCTTCACTATCGTTCTCAAGTCGCATATTGTACCCCAGAAAGTACCTGTTACATGCCTTTTTACGATGATTTTTAAAAAAGTCACTTTTGGTCGGTTTTTCACAGATCCGATTTTTGGACGGAAAATCGAACCTAAAGAACCTAAATAATTTTTTTTTCAAGATATCGAATTTTGGCCTTTACTATCGTTCTCAAGTCGTATATTGTACCTCGGAAAGTACCGGTTACATGCCTTTTTACAATGATTTTTAAAAAAGTCACTTTTGGTCGGTTTTTCACAGATCCGATTTTTGGTCGGCAAATCGAACCTAAAGAACCTAAATAATTTTTTTTCAAGATATCGATTTTTGGACTTCACTATCGTTCTCAAGTCGTATATTGTACCTAGGAAAGTACCGGTTACATGCCTTTTTACGATGATTTTTAAAAAGTCACTTTTGGTCGGTTTTTCACAGATCCGATTTTTGGACGGAAAATCGAACCTAAAGAACCTAAATAATTTTTTTTTCAAGATATCGAATTTTGGCCTTCACTATCGTTCTCAAGTCACATATTCTACCCCTGAAAACACCGGTTACATGCCTTTTGACGATGATTTTTAAAAACAGTCACTTTTGGTCGGTTTTTCACAGATCCGATTTTTGGTCGGAAAATCGAACCTAAAGAACCTAAATAATTTTTTTTTCAAGATATCGAATTTTGGTCTTCACTATCGTTCTCAAATCGCATATTGTACCCCAGAAAGTACCGGTTACATGCCTTTTTACGATGATTTTAAAAAAAGTCACTTTTGGTCGGTTCTTCACAGATCCGATTTTTGGTCGGAAAATCGAACCTAAAGAACCTAAATAATTTTTTTTTCAAGATATCGAATTTTGGCCTTCACTATCGTTCTCAAGTCGTATATTGTACCTCGGAAAGTACCGGTTACATGCCTTTTTACGATGATTTTTAAAAAAGTCACTTTTGGTCGGTTTTTCACAGATCCGATTTTTGGACGGAAAATCGAACCTAAAGAACCTAAATAATTTTTTTTTCAAGATATCGAATTTTGGCCTTCACTATCGTTCTCAAGTCGCATATTGTACCCCAGAAAGTAGCTGTTACATGCCTTTTTACGATGATTTTTAAAAAAGTCACTTTTGGTCGGTTTTTCACAGATCCGATTTTTGGACGGAAAATCGAACCTAAAGAACCTAAATAATTTTTTTTTCAAGATATCGAATTTTGGCCTTTACTATCGTTCTCAAGTCGTATATTGTACCTCGGAAAGTACCGGTTACATGCCTTTTTACAATGATTTTTAAAAAAGTCACTTTTGGTCGGTTTTTCACAGATCCGATTTTTGGTCGGCAAATCGAACCTAAAGAACCTAAATAATTTTTTTTCAAGATATCGATTTTTGGACTTCACTATCGTTCTCAAGTCGTATATTGTACCTAGGAAAGTACCGGTTACATGCCTTTTTACGATGATTTTTAAAAAGTCACTTTTGGTCGGTTTTTCACAGATCCGATTTTTGGACGGAAAATCGAACCTAAAGAACCTAAATAATTTTTTTTTCAAGATATCGAATTTTGGCCTTCACTATCGTTCTCAAGTCACATATTCTACCCCTGAAAACACCGGTTACATGCCTTTTGACGATGATTTTTAAAAACAGTCACTTTTGGTCGGTTTTTCACAGATCCGATTTTTGGTCGGAAAATCGAACCTAAAGAACCTAAATAATTTTTTTTTCAAGATATCGAATTTTGGTCTTCACTATCGTTCTCAAATCGCATATTGTACCCCAGAAAGTACCGGTTACATGCCTTTTTACGATGATTTTAAAAAAAGTCACTTTTGGTTGGTTTTTCACAGATCCGATTTTTGGTCGGAAAATCGAACCTAAAGAACCTAAATAATTTTTTTTTCAAGATATCGAATTTTGCCCTTTACTATCGTTCTCAAGTCGTATATTGTACCTCGGAAAGTACCGGTTACATGCCTTTTTACAATGATTTTTAAAAAAGTCACGTTTGGTCGGTTTTTCACAGATCCGATTTTTGGTCGGCAAATCGAACCTAAAGAACCTAAATAATTTTTTTTCAAAATATCGATTTTTAGACTTCACTATCGTTCTCAAGTCGTATATTGTACCTCGGAAAGTACCGGTTACATGCCTTTTTACGATGATTTTTAAAAAGTCACTTTTGGTCGGTTTTTCACAGATCCGATTTTTGGACGGAAAATCGAACCTAAAGAACCTAAATAATTTTTTTTTCAAGATATCGAATTTTGGCCTTCACTATCGTTCTCAAGTCACATATTCTACCCCTGAAAACACCGGTTACATGCCTTTTGACGATGATTTTTAAAAACAGTCACTTTTGGTCGGTTTTTCACAGATCCGATTTTTGGTCGGAAAATCGAACCTAAAGAACCTAAATAATTTTTTTTCAAGATATCGAATTTTGGTCTTCACTATCGTTCTCAAGTCGCATATTGTACCCCAGAAAGTACCTGTTACATGCCTTTTTACAATGATTTTTAAAAAAGTCACTTTTGGTCAATTTTCACAGACCCGATTTTTGGTCGGAAAATCGAACCTAAAGAACCTAAAGAATTTTTTTTTCAAGATATCGAATTTTGGTCTTCACTATCGTTCTTAAGTCGCATATTGTACCCCAGAAAGTACCTGTTACATGCCTTTTTACGATGATTTTTAAAAAAGTCACTTTTTGTCGGTTTTTCACAGATCCGATTTTTGGTCGGAAAATCGAACCTAAAGAACCTAAATAATTTTTTTTTCAAGATATCGAATTTTGGCCTTTACTATCGTTCTCAAGTCGTATATTGTACCTCGGAAAGTACCGGTTACATGCCTTTTTACAATGATTTTTAAAAAAGTCACTTTTGGTCGGTTTTTCACAGATCCGATTTTTGGTCGGCAAATCGAACCTAAAGAACCTAAATAATTTTTTTTCAAGATATCGATTTTTGGACTTCACTATCGTTCTCAAGTCGTATATTGTACCTAGGAAAGTACCGGTTACATGCCTTTTTACGATGATTTTTAAAAAGTCACTTTTGGTCGGTTTTTCACAGATCCGATTTTTGGACGGAAAATCGAACCTAAAGAACCTAAATAATTTTTTTTTCAAGATATCGAATTTTGGCCTTCACTATCGTTCTCAAGTCACATATTCTACCCCTGAAAACACCGGTTACATGCCTTTTGACGATGATTTTTAAAAACAGTCACTTTTGGTCGGTTTTTCACAGATCCGATTTTTGGTCGGAAAATCGAACCTAAAGAACCTAAATAATTTTTTTTTCAAGATATCGAATTTTGGTCTTCACTATCGTTCTCAAATCGCATATTGTACCCCAGAAAGTACCGGTTACATGCCTTTTTACGATGATTTTAAAAAAAGTCACTTTTGGTTGGTTTTTCACAGATCCGATTTTTGGTCGGAAAATCGAACCTAAAGAACCTAAATAATTTTTTTTTCAAGATATCGAATTTTGCCCTTTACTATCGTTCTCAAGTCGTATATTGTACCTCGGAAAGTACCGGTTACATGCCTTTTTACAATGATTTTTAAAAAAGTCACGTTTGGTCGGTTTTTCACAGATCCGATTTTTGGTCGGCAAATCGAACCTAAAGAACCTAAATAATTTTTTTTCAAAATATCGATTTTTAGACTTCACTATCGTTCTCAAGTCGTATATTGTACCTCGGAAAGTACCGGTTACATGCCTTTTTACGATGATTTTTAAAAAGTCACTTTTGGTCGGTTTTTCACAGATCCGATTTTTGGACGGAAAATCGAACCTAAAGAACCTAAATAATTTTTTTTTCAAGATATCGAATTTTGGCCTTCACTATCGTTCTCAAGTCACATATTCTACCCCTGAAAACACCGGTTACATGCCTTTTGACGATGATTTTTAAAAACAGTCACTTTTGGTCGGTTTTTCACAGATCCGATTTTTGGTCGGAAAATCGAACCTAAAGAACCTAAATAATTTTTTTTCAAGATATCGAATTTTGGTCTTCACTATCGTTCTCAAGTCGCATATTGTACCCCAGAAAGTACCTGTTACATGCCTTTTTACAATGATTTTTAAAAAAGTCACTTTTGGTCAATTTTCACAGACCCGATTTTTGGTCGGAAAATCGAACCTAAAGAACCTAAAGAATTTTTTTTTCAAGATATCGAATTTTGGTCTTCACTATCGTTCTTAAGTCGCATATTGTACCCCAGAAAGTACCTGTTACATGCCTTTTTACGATGATTTTTAAAAAAGTCACTTTTTGTCGGTTTTTCACAGATCCGATTTTTGGTCGGAAAATCGAACCTAAAGAATTTTTTTTTCAAGATATCGAATTTTGGCCTTCACTATCGTTCTCAAGTCGCATATTCTACCCCTGAAAATACCGGTTACATGCCTTTTTACGATGATTTTTAAAAAAGTCACTTTTGGTCGGTTATTCACAGATCCGATTTTTGGACGGAAAATCGAACCTAAAGAACCTAAATAATTTTTTTTTCAAGATATCGAATTTTGGCCTTCACTATCGTTCTCAAGTCGCATATTGTACCCCAGAAAGTACCTGTTACATGCCTTTTTACAATGATTTTTAAAAAAGTCACTTTTGATCGGTTTTTCACAGATCCGATTTTTGGTCGGAAAATCGAACCTAAAGAACCTAAAGAATTTTTTTTTCAAGATATCGAATTTTGGCCTTCACTATCGTTCTCAAGTCGCATATTGTACCCCAGAAAGTACCTGTTACATGCCTTTTTACGATGATTTTTAAAAAAGTCACTTTTGGTCGGTTTTTCACAGATCCGATTTTTGGTCGGAAAATCGAACCTAAAGAACCTAAAGAATTTTTTTTTCAAGATATCGAATTTTGGTCTTCACTATCGTTCTTAAGTCGCATATTGTACCCCAGAAAGTACCTGTTACATGCCTTTTTACGATGATTTTTAAAAAAGTCACTTTTGGTCGGTTTTTCACAGATTCGATTTTTGGTCGGAAAATCGAACCTAAAGAACCTAAATAATTTTTTTTTCAAGATATCGAATTTTGGCCTTCACTATCGTTCTCAAGTCGCATATTGTACCCCAGAAAGTACCTGTTACATGCCTTTTTACGATGATTTTAAAAAAAGTCACTTTTGGTCGGTTTTTCACAGATCCGATTTTTGGTCGGAAAATCGAACCTAAAGAACCTAAATAATTTTTTTTTCAAGATATCGAATTTTGGCCTTCACTATCGTTCTCAAGTCGTATATTGTACCTCGGAAAGTACCGGTTACATGCCTTTTTACGATGATTTTTAAAAAAGTCACTTTTGGTCGGTTTTTCACAGATCCGATTTTTGGACGGAAAATCGAACCTAAAGAACCTAAATAATTTTTTTTTCAAGATATCGAATTTTGGCCTTCACTATCGTTCTCAAGTCGCATATTGTACCCCAGAAAGTACCTGTTACATGCCTTTTTACGATGATTTTTAAAAAAGTCACTTTTGGTCGGTTTTTCACAGATCCGATTTTTGGACGGAAAATCGAACCTAAAGAACCTAAATAATTTTTTTTTCAAGATATCGAATTTTGGCCTTTACTATCGTTCTCAAGTCGTATATTGTACCTCGGAAAGTACCGGTTACATGCCTTTTTACAATGATTTTTAAAAAAGTCACTTTTGGTCGGTTTTTCACAGATCCGATTTTTGGTCGGCAAATCGAACCTAAAGAACCTAAATAATTTTTTTTCAAGATATCGATTTTTGGACTTCACTATCGTTCTCAAGTCGTATATTGTACCTAGGAAAGTACCGGTTACATGCCTTTTTACGATGATTTTTAAAAAGTCACTTTTGGTCGGTTTTTCACAGATCCGATTTTTGGACGGAAAATCGAACCTAAAGAACCTAAATAATTTTTTTTTCAAGATATCGAATTTTGGCCTTCACTATCGTTCTCAAGTCACATATTCTACCCCTGAAAACACCGGTTACATGCCTTTTGACGATGATTTTTAAAAACAGTCACTTTTGGTCGGTTTTTCACAGATCCGATTTTTGGTCGGAAAATCGAACCTAAAGAACCTAAATAATTTTTTTTTCAAGATATCGAATTTTGGTCTTCACTATCGTTCTCAAATCGCATATTGTACCCCAGAAAGTACCGGTTACATGCCTTTTTACGATGATTTTAAAAAAAGTCACTTTTGGTCGGTTTTTCACAGATCCGATTTTTGGTCGGAAAATCGAACCTAAAGAACCTAAATAATTTTTTTTTCAAGATATCGAATTTTGGCCTTCACTATCGTTCTCAAGTCGTATATTGTACCTCGGAAAGTACCGGTTACATGCCTTTTTACGATGATTTTTAAAAAAGTCACTTTTGGTCGGTTTTTCACAGATCCGATTTTTGGACGGAAAATCGAACCTAAAGAACCTAAATAATTTTTTTTTCAAGATATCGAATTTTGGCCTTCACTATCGTTCTCAAGTCGCATATTGTACCCCAGAAAGTACCTGTTACATGCCTTTTTACGATGATTTTTAAAAAAGTCACTTTTGGTCGGTTTTTCACAGATCCGATTTTTGGACGGAAAATCGAACCTAAAGAACCTAAATAATTTTTTTTTCAAGATATCGAATTTTGGCCTTTACTATCGTTCTCAAGTCGTATATTGTACCTCGGAAAGTACCGGTTACATGCCTTTTTACAATGATTTTTAAAAAAGTCACTTTTGGTCGGTTTTTCACAGATCCGATTTTTGGTCGGCAAATCGAACCTAAAGAACCTAAATAATTTTTTTTCAAGATATCGATTTTTGGACTTCACTATCGTTCTCAAGTCGTATATTGTACCTAGGAAAGTACCGGTTACATGCCTTTTTACGATGATTTTTAAAAAGTCACTTTTGGTCGGTTTTTCACAGATCCGATTTTTGGACGGAAAATCGAACCTAAAGAACCTAAATAATTTTTTTTTCAAGATATCGAATTTTGGCCTTCACTATCGTTCTCAAGTCACATATTCTACCCCTGAAAACACCGGTTACATGCCTTTTGACGATGATTTTTAAAAACAGTCACTTTTGGTCGGTTTTTCACAGATCCGATTTTTGGTCGGAAAATCGAACCTAAAGAACCTAAATAATTTTTTTTTCAAGATATCGAATTTTGGTCTTCACTATCGTTCTCAAATCGCATATTGTACCCCAGAAAGTACCGGTTACATGCCTTTTTACGATGATTTTAAAAAAAGTCACTTTTGGTTGGTTTTTCACAGATCCGATTTTTGGTCGGAAAATCGAACCTAAAGAACCTAAATAATTTTTTTTTCAAGATATCGAATTTTGCCCTTTACTATCGTTCTCAAGTCGTATATTGTACCTCGGAAAGTACCGGTTACATGCCTTTTTACAATGATTTTTAAAAAAGTCACGTTTGGTCGGTTTTTCACAGATCCGATTTTTGGTCGGCAAATCGAACCTAAAGAACCTAAATAATTTTTTTTCAAAATATCGATTTTTAGACTTCACTATCGTTCTCAAGTCGTATATTGTACCTCGGAAAGTACCGGTTACATGCCTTTTTACGATGATTTTTAAAAAGTCACTTTTGGTCGGTTTTTCACAGATCCGATTTTTGGACGGAAAATCGAACCTAAAGAACCTAAATAATTTTTTTTTCAAGATATCGAATTTTGGCCTTCACTATCGTTCTCAAGTCACATATTCTACCCCTGAAAACACCGGTTACATGCCTTTTGACGATGATTTTTAAAAACAGTCACTTTTGGTCGGTTTTTCACAGATCCGATTTTTGGTCGGAAAATCGAACCTAAAGAACCTAAATAATTTTTTTTCAAGATATCGAATTTTGGTCTTCACTATCGTTCTCAAGTCGCATATTGTACCCCAGAAAGTACCTGTTACATGCCTTTTTACAATGATTTTTAAAAAAGTCACTTTTGGTCAATTTTCACAGACCCGATTTTTGGTCGGAAAATCGAACCTAAAGAACCTAAAGAATTTTTTTTTCAAGATATCGAATTTTGGTCTTCACTATCGTTCTTAAGTCGCATATTGTACCCCAGAAAGTACCTGTTACATGCCTTTTTACGATGATTTTTAAAAAAGTCACTTTTTGTCGGTTTTTCACAGATCCGATTTTTGGTCGGAAAATCGAACCTAAAGAACCTAAAGAATTTTTTTCAAGATATCGAATTTTGGTCTTCACTATCGTTCTTAAGTCGCATATTGTACGCCAGAAAGTACCTGTTACATGCCTTTTTACGATGATTTTTAAAAAAGTCACTTTTTGTCGGTTTTTCACAGATCCGATTTTTGGTCGGAAAATCGAACCTAAAGAACCTAATTAATTTTTTTTTCAAGATATCGAATTTTGGCCTTCACTATCGTTCTCAAGTCGCATATTGTACCCCAGAAAGTACCGGTTACATGCCTTTTTACAATGATTTTTAAAAAAGTCACTTTTGGTCGGTTTTTCACAGATCCGATTTTTGGTCGGAAAATCGAACCTAAAGAATTTTTTTTTCAAGATATCGAATTTTGGCCTTCACTATCGTTCTCAAGTCGCATATTCTACCCCTGAAAATACCGGTTACATGCCTTTTTACGATGATTTTTAAAAAAGTCACTTTTCGTCGGTTTTTCACAGATCCGATTTTTGGTCGGAAAATCGAACCTAAAGAACCTAAAGAATTTTTTTTCAAGATATCGAATTTTGGCCTTCACTATCGTTCTCAAGTCGTATATTGTACCTCGGAAACTACCGGTTACATGCCTTTTTACGATGATTTTTAAAAAAGTCACTTTTGGTCGGTTATTCACAGATCCGATTTTTGGACGGAAAATCGAACCTAAAGAACCTAAATAATTTTTTTTTCAAGATATCGAATTTTGGCCTTCACTATCGTTCTCAAGTCGCATATTGTACCCCAGAAAGTACCTGTTACATGCCTTTTTACAATGATTTTTAAAAAAGTCACTTTTGATCGGTTTTTCACAGATCCGATTTTTGGTCGGAAAATCGAACCTAAAGAACCTAAAGAATTTTTTTTTCAAGATATCGAATTTTGGCCTTCACTATCGTTCTCAAGTCGCATATTGTACCCCAGAAAGTACCTGTTACATGCCTTTTTACGATGATTTTTAAAAAAGTCACTTTTGGTCGGTTTTTCACAGATCCGATTTTTGGTCGGAAAATCGAACCTAAAGAACCTAAAGAATTTTTTTTTCAAGATATCGAATTTTGGTCTTCACTATCGTTCTTAAGTCGCATATTGTACCCCAGAAAGTACCTGTTACATGCCTTTTTACGATGATTTTTAAAAAAGTCACTTTTGGTCGGTTTTTCACAGATTCGATTTTTGGTCGGAAAATCGAACCTAAAGAACCTAAATAATTTTTTTTTCAAGATATCGAATTTTGGCCTTCACTATCGTTCTCAAGTCGCATATTGTACCCCAGAAAGTACCTGTTACATGCCTTTTTACGATGATTTTAAAAAAAGTCACTTTTGGTCGGTTTTTCACAGATCCGATTTTTGGTCGGAAAATCGAACCTAAAGAACCTAAATAATTTTTTTTTCAAGATATCGAATTTTGGCCTTCACTATCGTTCTCAAGTCGTATATTGTACCTCGGAAAGTACCGGTTACATGCCTTTTTACGATGATTTTTAAAAAAGTCACTTTTGGTCGGTTTTTCACAGATCCGATTTTTGGACGGAAAATCGAACCTAAAGAACCTAAATAATTTTTTTTTCAAGATATCGAATTTTGGCCTTCACTATCGTTCTCAAGTCGCATATTGTACCCCAGAAAGTACCTGTTACATGCCTTTTTACGATGATTTTTAAAAAAGTCACTTTTGGTCGGTTTTTCACAGATCCGATTTTTGGACGGAAAATCGAACCTAAAGAACCTAAATAATTTTTTTTTCAAGATATCGAATTTTGGCCTTCACTATCGTTCTCAAGTCGCATATTGTACCCCAGAAAGTACCTGTTACATGCCTTTTTACAATGATTTTTAAAAAAGTCACTTTTGATCGGTTTTTCACAGATCCGATTTTTGGTCGGAAAATCGAACCTAAAGAACCTAAAGAATTTTTTTTTCAAGATATCGAATTTTGGCCTTCACTATCGTTCTCAAGTCGCATATTGTACCCCAGAAAGTACCTGTTACATGCCTTTTTACGATGATTTTTAAAAAAGTCACTTTTGGTCGGTTTTTCACAGATCCGATTTTTGGTCGGAAAATCGAACCTAAAGAACCTAAAGAATTTTTTTTTCAAGATATCGAATTTTGGTCTTCACTATCGTTCTTAAGTCGCATATTGTACCCCAGAAAGTACCTGTTACATGCCTTTTTACGATGATTTTTAAAAAAGTCACTTTTCGTCGGTTTTTCACAGATCCGATTTTTGGTCGGAAAATCGAACCTAAAGAACCTAAAGAATTTTTTTTTCAAGATATCGAATTTTGGCCTTCACTATCGTTCTCAAGTCGTATATTGTACCTCGGAAAGTACCGGTTACATGCCTTTTTACGATGATTTTTAAAAAAGTCACTTTTGGTCGGTTTTTCACAGATCCGATTTTTGGACGGAAAATCGAACCTAAAGAACCTAAATAATTTTTTTTTCAAGATATCGAATTTTGGCCTTCACTATCGTTCTCAAGTCGCATATTGTACCCCAGAAAGTACCTGTTACATGCCTTTTTACAATGATTTTTAAAAAAGTCACTTTTGATCGGTTTTTCACAGATCCGATTTTTGGTCGGAAAATCGAACCTAAAGAACCTAAAGAATTTTTTTTTCAAGATATCGAATTTTGGCCTTCACTATCGTTCTCAAGTCGCATATTGTACCCCAGAAAGTACCTGTTACATGCCTTTTTACGATGATTTTTAAAAAAGTCACTTTTGGTCGGTTTTTCACAGATCCGATTTTTGGTCGGAAAATCGAACCTAAAGAACCTAAAGAATTTTTTTTTCAAGATATCGAATTTTGGTCTTCACTATCGTTCTTAAGTCGCATATTGTACCCCAGAAAGTACCTGTTACATGCCTTTTTACGATGATTTTTAAAAAAGTCACTTTTGGTCGGTTTTTCACAGATTCGATTTTTGGTCGGAAAATCGAACCTAAAGAACCTAAATAATTTTTTTTTCAAGATATCGAATTTTGGCCTTCACTATCGTTCTCAAGTCGCATATTGTACCCCAGAAAGTACCTGTTACATGCCTTTTTACGATGATTTTTAAAAAAGTCACTTTTGGTCGGTTTTTCACAGATCCGATTTTTGGTCGGAAAATCGAACCTAAAGAACCTAAAGAACCTAAAGAATTTTTTTTTCAAGATATCGAATTTTGGTCTTCACTATCGTTCTTAAGTCGCATATTGTACCCCAGAAAGTACCTGTTACATGCCTTTTTACGATGATTTTTAAAAAAGTCACTTTTGGTCGGTTTTTCACAGATCCGATTTTTGGTCGGAAAATCGAACCTAAAGAACCTAAAGAATTTTTTTTTCAAGATATCGAATTTTGGCCTTCACTATCGTTCTCAAGTCGTATATTGTACCTCGGAAAGTACCGGTTACATGCCTTTTTACGATGATTTTTAAAAAAGTCACTTTTGGTCGGTTTTTCACAGATCCGATTTTTGGACGGAAAATCGAACCTAAAGAACCTAAATAATTTTTTTTTCAAGATATCGAATTTTGGCCTTCACTATCGTTCTCAAGTCGCATATTGTACCCCAGAAAGTACCTGTTACATGCCTTTTTACAATGATTTTTAAAAAAGTCACTTTTGATCGGTTTTTCACAGATCCGATTTTTGGTCGGAAAATCGAACCTAAAGAACCTAAAGAATTTTTTTTTCAAGATATCGAATTTTGGTCTTCACTATCGTTCTTAAGTCGCATATTGTACCCCAGAAAGTACCTGTTACATGCCTTTTTACGATGATTTTTAAAAACGTCACTTTTGGTCGGTTTTTCACAGATTCGATTTTTGGTCGGAAAATCGAACCTAAAGAACCTAAATAATTTTTTTTTCAAGATATCGAATTTTGGCCTTCACTATCGTTCTCAAGTCGTATATTGTACCTCGGAAAGTACCGGTTACATGCCTTTTTACGATGATTTTTAAAAAAAGTCACTTTTGGTCGGTTTTTCACAGATCCGATTTTTAGACGGAAAATCGAACCTAAAGAACCTAAATAATTTTTTTTTTCAAGATATCGAATTTTGGCCTTCACTATCGTTCTCAAGTCGCATATTGTACCCCAGAAAGTACCTGTTACATGCCTTTTTACGATGATTTTTAAAAAAGTCACTTTTGGTCGGTTTTTCACAGATCCGATTTTTGGTCGGAAGATCGAACCTAAAGAACCTAAACAGTTTTTTTTTCAAGATATCAATTTTTGGCCTTCACTATCGTTCTCATGTCGCATATTGTACCTCAGAAAGTACCGGTTACATGTCTATTTACGATAATTTTTGAAAAAGTCACTTTTGGTCGGTTCGGATTTCAGAATTCGCAGATGTTAAAATCTCGAGAACTTTGATTTCAGTGCTTTTTAAATTTTACGTTGTTTTATCTACAATGCAGATTTAGTTCATAATCTGGGTCTAATGCTTCTGTACATATGGTCTTAATTCGGCCGTAATCCGATCCGGACCATTTCGTGATTATTATCAGAACTGCCCCAACATCTTCACTTTTAAAAACACCAGAATGTACAATAATTGACCAAAGGTACATAAGAAGCATTCTTCGGAGATGAATGTAACAATTTAAGGTAAAGGTAAAATTGTCAAAATGATTCGAAAACAGCTGGATCGATCTAATCGAAATTTTAACAGTATGTGGTTGAATAGTTTTCCTAGTAATCTACTCAGATTTTTTTTAACTTAACGTCTTTTTTACAAATCAAATCTCAAATGTCATGTCGTTTACGCTTTAATACTGACAGTTTAAAAAATGCTGTATATTCATTTACAGGAATAAAATTCTCGAAACACAATCATTTTATTTGCTGCTAAATGTTTAGATTTTGCTGAAATGTTGTTTTATCGTATCTTAGTGACGCCACTCCTATTATTGGCCCCGCATGCAATCAGTGGAACTTTCGTTGCCTAAGTACATTTTTACCATGAAAACTGGACCATTAGTTTTCATAATATCATAATAGTTGGATGTCGGATTATAATGAATTTTCTTAAGGTGTTTTGATGATTATTATAACACAACTGTAAATATATATAGTATTTTGTTATTGCCATTTTTGGCCTCTAGCCTCTACGATTATTACAATTCATTGGTATTTCCCCCTAACGTGGAAATACATCAAGAGACGCGTAGCTTCCCGAGACATTACATTTATAATTAATACTTATCAGCACAAGCTATTATAAAACTATCGATGCATAGTTATTTATTGTTGGCGTTTACTTCGCCGATTTTTGTTCTCTCGACGATTTTTATAGTCAATGTTTCCACAGGCTTCAACATAAGATCCGCTTTCAGTTTGATGTCCCGTATATCGACAAATTTGTCTTTTTTGAGAGCGTAGCGACGTAAAACAGTTGCGAGAAGTACTTTCATAGCCATCATTGCGTACTTCAGACCTGCAAATTTTAATTAATTGAATCATTTATTTAATTTTCATAATTTTTGGTGCTTTGCTTCATAGAAGAAGCTTTGATTTCATAAAAGATTTTGATTTCGAGAATTTCATGTCAAAATGTTTAAAATGGTCTGAAACATCGAGAAAAGTGATTTAGAAAAATTGTCCGGATGTATGTATGTGTGTGTGTGTGTGTGTGATGAAAGGCCAAAACTTCATATAATTGTAACTTATAAAGTATTCGACCGAATCAGCTAAAATTTAAACAACATGTACAGTACTGGCTAATCTTCAATTGGTATAAATTTTACAAAAATCGCTTAACGCATTTCATTTTTATAATAATTTTGAAATTTCCAAAAAAGTACGTAAATGCTCTAGCTCGAATGAATTTTTAGCTATCGGGCTAAAACTTTGTATTAAAATTGAACAAAGTGATACGTCCTTTGGTATTGAATTTGGGTCAAATCGGTAAAGCGGTTCGATTTTTATGAGATTTTGAATTTTTCGAAAAATTTTCGTTTTGTTCTAATTCAGATACAATTTCAACTAACCGACTGAAATTTTCTACACAGGAAAAATAACATTCAGCCCTGCTATCTACCAAATTTGGTGATAATCGGTAAAGCGCTTCGGATTTTACGTGATTTTGAATTTTTTAAAAATTTATTGTTGTCGCTCTGGATTTCGTAAAACGTCAGAAATCATCAAGTTCGTCAATAATTTTCATCTTTCGCAAAGCTTCCTCTATGAGGAAGCCAAAAATAAAATAAACAAATTTCCTCATAGAGGCGGTTTTGTAAAAAGCGAAAAAGAATGAGGAAACAATGTGCAAGGTTCCACTTTGCATCCTTTTTACTTTTAATTTTTAATTACGTACCTAAGCAATTACGGGGTCCAGCACTGAATGGCAGGTAGCAATATGGATGACGTTTTGCAACTTCTTCCGGCAGAAAACGATCAGGATCGAATTTCAATGGATCGGGCCAGTATTTATCCCAGCGATGAGTCTTGAATATTGCTAGAACAGCTGAGCTTCCTTTCGGCAAAGTATGTTCACCTGCACGGAAAAAAAATGTAGCTCGACCACCAAATCAGTTGCTAATATAGTGACAGCAAGCCTTATTTGCTCTTCTAACAAAAACATTTGATAGCCTAGCAAGGAAATTTTTTTGGTTGACGAATCTTCTGTTAGCCCAGCAAAATACTTGTTAGGTTAGCAAATAGGCCTTGCTCTCACTATATCAACAAACGATTTTTCTCCGTGTATAAATGCCTATAGTGTAAAAGATAAATTTTTGTAACTCATGCACGTAATGTCGCACATTTCGTGCCTGCAAAGCGTGCGTGAGATCGCGTATTATGCTCACGTAAACGTAGATAATTTCACGTACGCCATCTCGTGCATGAAGTTATCTAGATTTCTGTAGATAACTTCACGCACACATTGGCGTGTGTGAAACTATCTACAAGATAATTTTACGCAATGCTTTGCAGGCACGGAGATGTGCGACATCACGTTGACATTCGTTCCAAAAAATAGTATGTTATACTTGTGCGACAAAGCGGCCGTCCCGCGGAGGTTAGGAAGCGGTAACGCGCGTAACGGCCGCTTTCTCGCACTAGTATCACAATCTACTATTATCAACTGTACACTGTTAAAAATATTTTGTAAATGAACATATATATTTATTGGGAGTTCTTTTGCAGATACAGTGTATTAAATTTCATTTAATATACAGATATGTTATAAAATTCCAATAGATATATTATAAACACAAGTTTTATGAAGTGTTTAAGTATACTGTATATTAATTTTACTACAATTTTTTTATATATTAATTAATATTAGTGTATTAAATTTAAAATACGTGTATCCGCAAAAAAAAACTTCCAATACTTTATATTAATTTACATACAAAAATTTCTAACAGCGTATTTATTGAATGAATATTTAATTATTCTTGTAAAATGTCCAAACCTATTTTGATATCTTCGGTCATTTGACGTACGAGAATTGGGCCCACTGGGAAAAGCCTCATGGTCTCTTTTATAACTCTTTCCATGTATTCCATGCGATGGAGATCTTCAGTTTTCACAGATGTATCCGAAGATACTTCATTCCCATAAATTTCGCACAATTCTTGATACACTTTTTCCTACGAAGTAGCATTTACGCGTCATTCAATTAATTTTTCCCAAAAATATCTGAGTACGCGAAATTAAAGTTAAAGTTAAAGAGTTAAAGGTGATCGTTCAAGCTATCAAATGCTTTCTATACATGGTTTTTCTTAATGAAAATAATTTTTTAAAATATGAATTTATACACGTAGACGTATTTTACTTTCACATTATGAAAATGAAGGTTGCATTTCTAATGAAATACCAGTATTTGTCAATTTTTTGCAGAAGTTTAACTTTAAATTACAAAAGTTGTATTGAAAAATAATAATTGATCCAATGTAGCAAATATTAACTCTAATTTAATGCTACTTTTAAACATTCAATTGAATATACACACTGTAAAAAAATCTACTTGAAACTTAAGGTACAAGTACTGGAAGTTTTCATGCATAAACTGGTATTTATGCATAAAATTTAATATAGGAGTGTGATGGAAAATTAATGTATGGTACAGCAAATTTAATAATTTACTTTAATTTTACAGTAAAGGTATTTGAATTTTAATAATTTGCTTCAATTTTAGAGCAAAATTATATTAATTTTATACCACAATTGTATATTAATTTTAGATGACGAGGTTTTGCATTAAAACTTCCAGGCTTTTTCAACAGTGCACGGTACAAAAAAAGACTTGAAATTTAATGTACTTTTACTGGAAGTTTTTATGCGTAAACTAGTATATTAAATTTAATATATAATTGCAATGTAAAATTAATGTATGGTACAGCACCTTCAATAATTTACTTTAATTTTACAGTAGAATTACTTGAATTTTAATAATTTGCCTTAATTTTAAGGAAAAAAATACATTTTAATTTTAAACCACAATTGAATATTAAATTTCAATTACGAGTTTATGCATAAAAACTTCCAGTCTTTTCTAACAGTGTACAATTTTATTTCTATTTGAATTTATTTATTTAATTTAAACCTTGATATCTGGTATTTCTATTTTCGCATTGATTGCATCCCTGGTAAAAATAAATGATAGAAAACGATTATAAAAAATTCTATCGTTCCGAATTCGGACTTTTTCTTCGTGAATTTACGATGTACTATCATAAATTTACGATCGAAATCCTATATGTTTCGTCCATATCATATAATATTATTATAAATAGTATAATTTTTGTATTTAATTTAATAATAACAATATACGATTGTACGTATATACCCATGATGTACTATTCCAAGCAAAAAAAAAGAAATCAACCGGATAATTATGTTTTTTTTTCTGGTCACCCATCTTTGTAGTGACCGCAGCCCAAGCTGCTTAACTTTTATGATCTCTGATAGACTGTCTAACTATTCCATCCAAACTCGTTCTTGTAATATAATATACATCAATAATATATAAGCCGCTTCACGTACTTATGAGTAACAACAGTAAATTAAGCAGTTTTTTTAGCATCTTTCTTACTAAATAATTTATGTTAATTAACTCTTTAAGAATGCTTCACGTATACATTCCTTACCGAAAGTTTTATTTTATCCGTATTTGAGTACTTCGCGATACGAGAAAAATCTAATAAATAATCAAGCATGTCAAGATACTAATAAGAGCATTGATTTCGGATAATAAGAGGTCAAAGAATTTATTAAAAAATCAGTTTAAAAAAAATTATAAAATATTATAAATCCGTTAGTGTACCATACATCCCGATAACGTATCTATCGTATTTAACCAATAGAAAACGAAAACTGAAGGAAAGTAATAACAACGATTCAATTTCTATAAATTGATCAAAGTCCGAATAGATAGAGATGATAACATACGATTAAATCCCATTCAAATTCTATCGATCTCTATCAATCTTTATAATATATTTTTACCAGAGATTCCTTTTTTCGCAATGAATCACTTGATTTTTTGACTTACTTGAACATCCGGAAAATTAGCGAGCATCATCATAACGAAACTATTGACCGACGCAGTTGTATCGTTCCCCTGTTTGTAAAATAATTATCATCGTAAATTCGAGGTTGTAGTACAAATTTTACATTTACAATTAAATTCTTACCGCTATCATCATAGTATCAACCTCTTCGCGTAGTTCCTCGTCCGTAAATTTCGTACCGTCGTTTGACAACTCCATCAGTAGATCCAAGAAAGCTTTTCTCGTCGTCGCTCGCTCTGCTGTAAAATGATTCATAGCCCTTTAAGCATCCGGTTTTCGCATAGAATTTGTAGTCGTCACGTCGTCGTGAAGCATATAATTTATTCTACGTACGTGCAGTAGTCGCGTTTTCAACTTGGGTGGCAATATTATAAGCGGTTTTCTTCTTTTGAATTACGTCGTTCGTTAAGCCATGCAAATATTTCAAGCACTTGCGTTGATCTTTTCCGAGATTTGTTAAGTTGAATATAAAATCGGGATGTAACCAAATTTTGAACATCCTCGAATAGACTATTTCGAATAGTCTGAAATTAAAAAAAATTATAATATAACTGTGATGAAATTGTAAATGAAGAATTTTATGAAAATTTAGTACCTTTTAGCCGAATCAACGTAACGAGTGTCGTTCCCCGTTTGTGCTTTTACCGTAACGCCCATTGCCGTTTCTGGGGATATAGTAGAACGTAGATAGAATACAAAATGCATGAGTGAATCGATTGTTCTGAATTGAGCAGCCGAATCATCCTCTCATTTACATTCAACGAACAACCCATTCTAAAAGTCTATTTTTAGTTTTCGATTATTGTTTTATCGTAATAGTTGATAAGACAAAAACAAATTATAAAAATACGATGGCTTATTTTCATTGTTTGAATTGATTGATATAATTTTGTAAGCTTCTCAAGCTTTTTAATTTAAAAAAAATGTATATCCACTTCGTTATGTGACGAAAATCAATGTACATTGTTAAAAAAGATTGTAAATTTACTGTGACAAGTAATATGAAATTTACAAAACTCGTGTGTGAACTAATGATTAGTATAACATTCACTGTAAAATGAACATTGGTAGAGTAAATTTATGTACGTGAAGATTAAATTTTTAAATATTTAAAATGAAAATTACAAAACTTATGTAGTAATCTAGTTATTACATGACGAAATTTGTAAAATTTGAGTTCAGTTCTTGATGTTAGTTAAATAATTTGTAAATTCTTATACAGGTCTTTTATATCTGTATAAAAATTAGTCATCATGGAATTTTTCAAGACATTAATGTTCATGCGTCTTGGGAATAAAAATATTGAAAGCGGATAACAAATTTAAAAAATACAGAAAAAAATACTGTACAAAAAATACAGAATGCAAATTCCTAGTATTTTATAACAATAAATTTACAAAAATTCTCAAATATTTTTCAGTATTATTATTTAAAATATCTAATACAGATTGACAAGAAATTTGTGGTATAGGTTGTAAATAAAAACTTCCATTCTGCACGGAAAAAAAGGCTTGGTTGGAACAACCAAGTGCCTTGGTTATGTATGCCCCAGACAATTAATTGGTTAGACCAACCAAGTTATTTATTAGGCTACCAAGTCACTTGGTTAGACCAACCAAGAAATTGGTAGCCTAACAAATAACTTGGTTGGTCTAACCAATTAATTGTCTGGCGCATATATAACCAAGGCACTTGGTTGTTCCAACCAAGCTTTTTTTTCCGTGTGGTACTGTAATATTCTTGTAAATTTTTCTAACAGTGTATACAAAAAAAAAGTTAGCAACTGGAATGGAATTTATCGGTTGTTCAATAGTTTTCAGACACATTTTAAATCCTGCAATGCCTTAGTGAACTTATTTTTTCCTTACCACATATAATATCCAGGGTGCAGAGTGACACATAGTAAAATATGTCGAATTCACCCTTGTTCAATTCCTTCGCCATTTGTTTCGTCATGATTTCCGATTGTTTAGCGAAAACCTCAACGAACGAATCCAGAATTCTTTGATTGAACGTCGGCATGATTAATTTCCGATGAATCCGCCACTTTGCAGCTACAAATGTGGGTCAAATGCTGAATTGTAAATGCCTAATACTTATGGAAATAATGATGATCATACGATCAGCTCTATAATTATGATTTTATAATAATAATATGTAGCGATTGTAATACGATGATTAAACTTTGGAATGGCTGCAGAAATGATTATTTTTCGATAAAAATTCACGGTTGTCCTTTTGAAAAAATGGAAAAAAATAAGTAATGCATTAAGAAAGTGCATTACTTATTTCTTCCATTTTTTCCACTATTTCTTGCAATATTAAAGCGAAAATAGTATTTTGCTTCCTCATAGAGGAAGCTTTGTTTTCATGAAAATTTTTTTTTCGAGTTTTTCATGTCAGTACACTTAGAATGGGCCAAAACGTCGAGAAAAGTGATTTAGAAAAAATGTCTGTATGTGTGTGTGTGTGTATGTGTGTATGTTATACGATCGAAAAATGTAAACCTTTATAACTCGGGAATGCCTTGAGATATCAAGTTGAAATTTGGACCATAGATAGAGGGATCAAGCCTCATCGTTCATACAGATTTTTGTTAAAATCCTCTTCATCGTTAAATTATGACGCGTTGTTTAATTTTTTGAAAAATGTCTGTTTACGCGATAACTCTTTCAATTTTCGAGATATTGATCTTAAAATTGGTATGAATGTGAGCTTTCATACGCCGGTGATCGCTATTGAATTTGGTTAAGATCGGTTGAACCGTTAAAATTTTATGATGTTTTGAATTTTTCAAAAAATGTACATTATCGCTCTATTGTAACTTTTGCAAAACTTAAGATAGCGAGCTCAAATTTAGTATATAAATGAAACAATATTCAGCCATTATATATATATAATTTAGTGACGAACGGTATGAAATTTTTGATTTTATGGAATGTTGAATTATTTTTAAAAATATACATTATCACATTCACTTTCGGAAACGCTCTAATAATCACGAAATAACGTAATAACGAAATAGAAAAAGCGAATCCACAACATGTATATTCATCTAATTAAAACAAGGATGCAAAGTAGAACCTTGCACATTGCTTCCTCATTATTTTTCGCGTTTTACAAAGCTTCCTCTATGAGGAAGCCAAAAATTGAATAACATACTTCCTCATAGAGGTAGCTTTGTAATAAGCGAAACATAATGAGGAAGCAATGTGCAAGGTTCTACTTTGCATCCTTTTTTACAGCTATTCAAATGTTTACACTCTATTTTATAATCACTACATATTATTATTATGAAATCATAATTACAAAACAAATTGTACTGTAAACTATATCTCATGAATTAATGGGGGTTTACATCTGTGGTGAAATGTAATTGTTAAAATAATCAATGCTGTAGATCAATTTAAATGTCCGGCACGGGTCCAATTCCTTTCTATGAAGAATGACCAGCGCCTTGCCCCCAAATTGTGAAATATTTTATGTTCCAGCTTTTCTATACATATATCAAAGAAATGCGAACGTGTATCGCCGCGATAATCAGAATAGCGAGGATTACGCAAATAGCAGAGGGAAGAGGTGGTGCCGCACTAGACCATGCCGACTCTTTGATGCGTAGCACGTACATACATATAATAAACGACCGACGCTTCTGCCAGGGATAATTGAACGTCTTGTAACTGAGGCACGTTTCTCTGTACTTAGAGGGAACTCACCTGGAGCCGTAAATAATCCTGTTCCCAACCAAGGACGAGCGAACTTGTATAGGTCCTCCTTTTCGATGGCTTTAGGACTGAGGAAAATTGTCTGAAAAAAAAACACAGAAGAGAATGTAGGGTAAGATCCTTGCACTTGCCAGTTAAAAGTAGCTTGAGCTTGAGAATGCTTCTGATGTTTGTGACCATCTTGAGATGGTCACAAACATCAGAAACATCATTCTCTTTAAAAGAAGTAATGATTTTTCACATTACCATTAGCCATTATTTCTTTTTGCGGTGTTTTTTTTAAACCAATCTATGTAAAAAAATATTTATCTCCGTTTATTCTGAAATGTTTATCTATTTTTTTATATTGTGATTAAATATTTTTTAATAGTAATGAGAATTTTTTTTATTAATTTAAGAATCTTTAATTTTTGAGTATTTTTTATTTTATTTAACAATTGAAAGAATTTTTTTAAAAGTGTGTTGGAACCATTGTCATGATTATAATTTTGTGGCTTAGGACTAAGGCAATTTTTCTGGAAAAAAATAAGAGATTTCATGGTACGATCCTTGTCTTTGCCAGTTAAATGAAGCTCAAGATCGTCACAAACATCAGATGCATTCTCTTTAAAAAACAGTAATGATTTATCACATTACCATTATTTTTCTTTCTGCGGTATTTTTTTAAACCAATCTATGTAAAAAAATATTTATCTTAAACCAATCTATGTAAAAAAATATTTATCTTCGTTTATTCTGAAATGCTTACCTATTTTTTGACATTGTGATTAAATATTTTTTAATAATAATGAGAATTTTTATTTAATTTAAGAATCTTGGATTTTTTAGTATCTGTAATTTAATTTATCAATTGAACAGATTTTTTTAAAAGCACTTTAGATTATAATCATGTAGCTTAGGACGAAGACAAATTTTCTGGAAATAATAAGAGGTTTCATGGTAAGATCTTTGTATTTGCCAGTTAAAAGTAGCTCAAGATCGTCACAAACAAACATCAGATGTATACTTTTTTAAAAAATTGTTTTTTCACATAACCCATTATCCATTATTTATCTTTTTGTGGTATTTTCTAAACTAATCTATGTAAAAGATATTTTCCTCCGTTTATGCCAGTGTCTTGATCCTTTTTTTTTTAAATATTGTGATGAATAATTTAAAAAACAATAATCAGTATTAAATTATATATTGAACGAGTGTTTTAAAAAGTGTGTTCTAAGCATTGGGATCGTTACACTTCTGTAAATTAAGACTGAGAAAAATTATCTGAAAAAAAAAGAGATTTCAGGGTAAAATCCTTGCCCTTGCGCAATTACAAGTAGCTCAAGATCGTCACAAACATCAGATGCAGGTTCTATTAAAAAAAACTGCACAATTAAGATTAAAATCAGGAACTAAGAAGTATGATATGAAAAAATGAAAAGTGGAGAATGCAACTGCACATATATAGATCCTGGTGAAGGTTTGTGACCCAAAAGCCAGTCCACTATTCACGCAAAGATTTTATCGCTCCGTGAAGCATTTATCTTGATCATTTCAAGTCTCTTCCTTTGAGGATGTTTGTTAACTTCTGTCAGTGTGAATTACTGGGATGTTGTGCAGAATGTTTTTTTTACTACGAATTACTGTGATAATGTCTGGTTTTTGTTTTCCTAACATTTCGAAGGCACAGCAGCAGCTTTGCTGAAGTAAAAATAAGGGAGGGTCTAGAGATGAGCGATTAAAATCGATTGTAGCGATTATCGATCATTTTGACATTAAAATCGATTATATTAGATAATCGGTTTCACGATATCGATTATTCTTATAATCGATTATTAAGTAATCGATTTTTTTTCCAACATCGCCCATTTCTAGAGAGTGGTAGAGATGAGCGATTAAAAGGGATTGTAGCGATTATCGATTATTTTTACATTAAAATCGATTATTTTGGATAATCGATTTCGCGATATTGATTATTCTTATAATCGATTATTAAGTAATCGATTTTTTTTCCAACATCGCCCATTTCTAGAGAGTATTAGAGATGAGCGATTAAAATCGATAGTAACGATTATCGATTATTTTGACATTAAAATCGATTATTTTGGATAATCGATCTCGCGATATCAATTATTCGTATAATCGATTATCAAGTTAAATGATCGATTTCGCAATATTGATTGTTCTCATAATCGATTATCAAGTAATCGATTTTTTTTCCAACATCGCCCATTTCTAGAGAGTGGTAGAGATGAGCGATTAAGATCGATTATAGCGATTATCGATTATTTTGACATTAAAATCGATTATTTTAGATAATCGATTTCACGATATCGATTATTCTTATAATCGATTATCATGTAATCCATTTTTTTTCCAACATCGCCCATCTTTAGGAGGGTCAAGGATTTGCTGTTAAGGAGCCTTTGGTTGCATCATTTTTGGTTGTGTATGGATAATCTTATGTATGCATAGAACACCTTAAAAAGAATCCCACGAATCTTTCCTACTCCCCAATTCTACGTAGTACATTAATTCCACGTAAGGAAACAGCTTCTGGCGTGACTCACGATTTTTATTGACCAGAAAAACCAAGAGAAGAATGTAATTTGCGGAATTGATAAAAATTAGAATTGAAGAAAAATGGGATAGAACAAAGATTTAAGAACAGAAACACGTCTCATCGTAATCAATCATTTGTATGTAAAGGCGAGATTATCATCAGCTAAAAATGTTCAATGGCAATTACATTTTATGTAAATAGAATTGGATAATTGCAATCTTTGTTTTTTAATCCCTACATTTTTTATTTGATGGGCATTTCCACTTCTCGAAATTAAAACATAGCGAATATGAATTTTCTAACTATTCTAATTACACTCAAGGACGTTCAGATTATTATCAGGCAAATTGATTATTGTATTTGTGTTGATTTCATTTTAAGCTCTTGCAAAAATAAAATAACTCTAAATTGCCAAGCAGATTATCAATCCAGCGAAGATTTGGTACACAAGTAAAGCTGTAAGAGATCTTTACCAACATTTTCATAAACCTTGAACATTGAGATTTTATGAGGTTGTCATTTTTTTTATTTATTTTTTATTTATTTTAATAATATTCGAAAAATTTGGCCTGAAATTTATATAAAATACAGAAAATCAATTTGTCAATGAAATTTACAACGAAAAAATCTTGCATGTCGCTTCTCCATTTTTTTGGTTCGCCGTCTACAAAATTGGTATGGAGACTTTCTCACAGAGGAGACTCTGAGTCCGGCGGAAGAAAAGAATGAGAAAGTGACGTGCTACTTAGATTGTGCATTACTTATTTGCTTAGTTACTTTACTATCGTTGCTTTCTCATCAAGAAGTTCTTCCTTTTATTTTATTCTAACAAAACATGAGAGAAAAAAACATAAAAATCGATACCATTAATTTTTTATTATAATAATGGCAGAAAATTACATGAAAGTACACAATTTATTTATTTTTATTTTTATTTCGTACGTATTTTAGTGTAATAAAAAATTTATTCAATTTAAAGGAGATCCAAGACTAAAAATAATCATAATCGACGTTAAAATGTTCAATAAAACAAATAAAGATATTTTTTTACTATTTCATTCACGGAACCATAAAAACGCCGCGTTTTAATGGTTTTTTATTACTTTTTTTTTATTTTTGAATTAAAGTTATTTCGACACTACGTTTTTTTAAAAACCTGCGACATTTTTACGTAAATAAAGAAAATTTTCTATTTTTTTTTCCTTATAAAGAGCATTTGTTTTTCAAATTCAGATGTAATTAATAATTTAAATTTCGCCAAGTCCTAAATAGAAAAAAAAATGGTTTTCAAAATATGAAAAAAATTAAACATTCTAAGAAGAAAATACACTGCCATATCCTGAAGTTACCATTCGATTTGATACCGAAAGTTCCATGAGTGTGTCAATTTTGATCAAACCTGTGCGTTAAAGTAGGTCACTAAGTGACCCAAGCGATTTGGCTCAGATTTAAACGTTTTTAATTAATTTCTGACAACAATTAATGAGTTTTTTCATTTCGAAAACGGAAAATGTATGGCTCAAAGAGTGAAAAGAATTACCTATGTATAAAACGCCCTCAAATTATTTATACCTTCATATGCTCGGCGTCGTAGACCCCAAAGAACAGTCGGCCGCCCAGCCATACTCTAAAGGGTGAAGGGTAGTTGTCCAGTAGGCTGAGGATTTTTCTCAGAATATCTGAAGTCCGTGTAATCCATTATTAACCCATTTCGGCAATTTTTTTTCAAATCACCACACTGAGAGAAAAGCATATCGTTGATTTAACGATTTCACATGATAAAACAAATATAGAAAGGCTTGCAATGTTTTATGGTTAAGGCGATGATAATATGGTTCAATAAACGATAATTGCAAGGTTATTGGAAACAAACGTTGAAATCGTATATGCAACGAAACGGCATATTTGAAACTATTAGAATAGTTCTTGAAACTATTATCATTTTAATATTATCTAATTTTATTTATAATAAAAATTATAATATAATACATTATAATTAAAATATTAATATTATCATATTAATATTTTAATTAAATATTAATATATTTAATATTTAATAATATTTTACTTACAATATTAATATTATCATATTAATATTTTAATATTATATTATCATAATTATATTTGCTATAAACATAAAATAGAGACGTTCTTCCTGGGAATTATAGTTTATAGTTAGATTATCGTCGGTCTAACTATATATTTTTTTTAATTACCAGATTTTTCTCTCAGTGCATATAAATCAATTTGTATCTTCACGAGATACTCACCTTGGGTACTGCCTACAAAATAATGCGCATTTCCGATAACTGGAATAACACGTGGTCCAGGAAATTTGGCTGCTGCACGATACAAATGCAGTCTTTTTAAGTGGTACAAAATTAACGTGATTATTCCACAAAATCCTGCAGTTATTAATATAATTACACTGAGTGAGATTGCCATTTTTTAAAAGTCGAAACAACGACTTTGTTTATGAAGCTGATTGAAAGTTTCACTGAGCGCGAGTACGAATGTCAAATTGTACTTCCGCTACGACCGGTACACGCAGTACAATTCGCGAAGGAGGACTGTCATCAACCCGTTAACAGTCTGGGACAGGTTGGCATAGTGCCCCACTGCTTGTATTTAACTCGGACTCCGGCCTCACATAAAAAATGGATATGGGGTCTATTGCGAGTCAAGAGCAAGTGCTGAACAATGTCACATCGAATGAGCTTTATAAATAATTATAATTGTACCTTTCGCTGACAATGACACTTCTGCACAGTAATAAAAAAAGGATGCAAAGTAGAACCTTGCACATTGCTTCCTCATTATTTTTCGCGTTTTACAAAGCTACCTCTATGAGGAAGTATGTTATTCAATTTTTGGCTTCCTCATAGAGGAAGCTTTGTAAAACGCGAAAAATAATGAGGAAGCAATGTGCAAGGTTCTACTTTGCATCTTTGTTTTAATTAGATAGATATACATGTTGTCGATTCGCTTTTTCTATTTCGTTATTAAGTTATTTCGTGATTATTAGAGCGTTTCCGAAAGTGAATGTGATAATGTATATTTTTAAAAATAATTCAACATTCCATAAAATCAAAAATTTCATACCGTTCATCACTAAATTATACATATATAATGGCTGAATATTGTTTCATTTATATACTAAATTTGAGCTCGCTATCTTAAGTTTTGCAAAAGTTACAATAGAGCAATAAAGTCAATTTTTTGAAAAGTTCAAAACATCATAAAATTTTAACGGTTCAACCGATCTTAACCAAATTCAATAGCGATCACCGGCGTATGAAATCTCAAATTCATACCAATTTTAAGATCAATATCTCGAAAATTGAAAGAGTTATCGCGTAAACAGACATTTTTCAAAAAATTAAAAAATGCGTAATAATTTAACGATGAAGTGGATTTTAACAAAAATCTGTATGAACGATGAGGCTTGATCCCTCTATCTATGGTCCAAATTTCAGCTTGATATCTCAAGGCATTCCCGAGTTATAAAGGTTTACATTTTTCGATCGTGTAACATACACACATACACACACACACATACAGACATTTTTTCTAAATCACTTTTCTCGACGTTTTTGCCCATTCTGAGTGTACTGACATGAAAATCTCGAACAAAAAATTTTTCATGAAAACAAAGCTTCCTCTATGAGGAAGCAAAAAGGATGAAAAGCAGAGTTGTAAATCCTCATTAATTCATGAGATATAGTTTACAGTACAATTTGTTTTGTAATTATGATTTTATAATAATAATATGTAGTGATTATAAAATAGAGTGTAAACATTTGAATAGCTGAAAAAAATACTAATTTTCGCTTTAATATTGCAAGAAATAGTGGAAAAAATGGAAGAAAAAAAGTAATGCATTATTTTCTTAGTGCATTACTTATTATTTTCCATTTTTTCAAAAGGATTACCGTGATTTTTTATTGAAAAATAATAATTTTTACAGCCATTCTAAAGTTTAATCATCGTATTACAATCGCTACATGTTATTATTATAAAATCATAATTATAGAGCTGATCGTATCATCATCATTATTTCTATAAGTATTAGGCATTTACAACTCTGATGCAAAGTAGAACCTTGCATATTGCTTCTTCATTTTTTTTCGCTTTTTACAAAGTCGCTTCTATGAGAAAGTTTCTTTATTTTATTTTTGATTTCCTCATAGAGGAAGCTTTGCGAAAGATGAAAATTATTGACGAAGTTGATGATTTCTGACGTTTTACGAAATCCCGAGCGACACCAATAAATTTTTAAAAAATTCAAAATCACGTAAAATCCGAACCTCTTTACCGATCGTCACCAAATTTGGTACGTAGCAGGGCGGAATGTTATTTTTCATGTGTAGAAAATTTCAGTCGATTAGTTAAAATTTTACCTGAATTAGAGAAAAACGAAAATTTTTCGAAAAATTCAAAATCTTATAAAAACCGAACCGCTTTACCGATGTGGCCCAAATTCAATACCAAAGATCGTATCACTTTTTTAAATTTTAATACAAAGTTTCAGCTCGATAGCTAGAAATTCGTTAGAGCTAGAGCATTTACGTACTTTTTTCAAAATTTCAAAATTCTTATAATAATGAAATGCATTAAGCAATTTTTGTAAAAATTATACGAATTGAAGATTAGCCAGTACTGTACATGATGTTTAAATTTTAGCTGAGTCGGTCGAATACTTTATAAGTTACAGTTATTTGAATTTTTGGCCTTTCATCACACACATAAATACATCCGGACAATTTTCCTAAACCACTTTTCTCGACGTTTCAGACCATTTTAAACGTCTTGACATGAAAATCTCGAAAAAAAAAATTTTCATGAAAACAAAGCTTCCTCTGTGAGGAAGCAAAAATAAGTTTTTGATGTCTTTTTACAAAATGATTTTGTCGAGAAACGTTCACAGAATCATTCCGTCAATTTTACCGCAAAAATTTGGCCGTTTTCTAGTTTTACAAGAAAAGTATAAAATCATTTGTTAAACTAAAAAATAACCAACATTTGTCTGCAAAAAATAACAATACGATTCATACAAAAAAGTTACAAAAAAGTTTTATTAGTTTTTACTGAGTGTCTTTGAATTTTCTAATAACACAATAATTTACATGATTTTATTTAACTATAGCACTGAACTTTAAACTTTGATCGTTGAGTGTCAATTTAATGATTATAGTTTGATCCAAATTCGCGGTTACTAAAATGAGAAGCTTATCACATTTTTATACTACTTAAATATTGGTAAAAATAATTTAAAAATATTCCTTCGACTTCACCATACTTTTTATTAGAAAATTATTTATTATTAACATCATGCACGCAGTATCATTTTTTAAATTTTCACACCGCTTCTATCTCGTAATTATTAATACGACAGTTCCATTTTTCAAGTATATAAAAACAACCACACTTTGATTATTAAATATTTCCTTTTTAAGAATAAATTTAAGAGATCGCATAAGAAATACTTCCATAAATTATATATAGTAATACGTATATACATGATTTATGGTGGCTTTAACTAGACACCGCCAATTACATTAAATAATTTAAGACGATAAAATAATTATTCGTACTGGCACAAAGAGTACAATTATGATAAATTCACATATTATCTACGAATAACGATTACTTGCTTCCGATTAATTTACTCGATCGCGTAATAAGATTCAGCCAATAAGTCGAGCGTTGTGCGTGAATGGTCCATCTTCTTGTTCGTTTTCTGAATGATCGGAGCTTATTAGTTCCAAAGTTTTTCGTCCCGAACCATTCGGCTTCTGTAAGATATATTGTTTTTCTTTAGCTACTTTACAAATCCTGTTAGTAGACGATATCTTATACGTGAAAAGAAGATAACTTATAATAACGCCAGATTATTGAACGTTACCCTATTCACGTGAACTTCGGTCATAGGGTTCGTATATTCATGAGCATCAGGTGGCAGAACGGGCACGACAAAATCGCTGGTCGGTCCACCGATAGATCTTCCGAATGATGGATTTTGGAAGTGAATGCTATAACATAATTTACACATATATATTGTGATTGTACAATTTGGGGCCGGAAAAATTACGATAGCGGAACACATCTTTTTAGCACTCTTAATCTATTGAAACAACATGCTTAAAATCTAATACAAAATCCCACTGATAACTGGATGATGACATTTTTCAAGAGTCGCAATAGCGACTCGATGCTAAGTTAAAAAATAAATTAATGTTGCCTTCACACGACGATTTGTCTGTCTGATCTTGACTGGACGAGCTGTTACTCCTGATATTATATTTTACAGGCGATTACTTGTGATTTTTTAAATTTGGTTTCTTTTTATTTTTATAATTTGTAAACTTCTTTGCCGGCCAATTGATTGATCATTGAAAAGGGATCAGATCCCTGTCTGTTTTCAGAGATGAAACTTTGAAGACATCGAGGGAAACCAAATGAGCCTATTATTATTACGTCATTATCCGTTGTTAATTTTCTTTAAATTTTGTAAACACGAATCAGCGTTGAATAATAGAATTTTTTGTTGTGAATATAATTTTTGAAAAATAATGGCTATAAAATTGTTAGGAAGTTAAATAAGTAAATAAACAGATTTGAAAAAAAAGAGTTTATCTAGGTAAATTATTCTGCTACTATTGATTTACTAAAAATATTTTTTATATTAGTTATTAAATTTGAAAGATATTACGTTAATGAAAAAAAAGTTGAAAGGTAACGATAATTTTTTAAATTATTGTTCCATTAACTATAAATTTGAAAAAAATATTTATACGATAATAATACAACTGTAATATCGGAGGCACAAAGCCATAATGAATATTTGCGATTTTAACCTAGCTCACGTTGCAATCCTATAGCTTCATTCTTATTCTATTACTTTATATCTTTCAACGATAATAACTTCTTTTTTAATGTTAAGAAAACGTGTATAATGCATATTTTTCGAATAAATAAAACGCCCTGCCATTAAAAAATCATTATAAAAATCCACAAAAATAAAAGTAACGGACACCGTAATATGTAATTATTTTTCTGATTACCTATTGTGTTCCTTTTTATGACATTTTTAAAAACCAATTTACGCAAAACATGTTTTTTTTCGTTTTCAGTCAAATGTTTATAGATTTTATTACAAAAAGTTATCATCCCAAAATTGTTTTGTTGTTTGAAAGAAAGTTATCATCCCAAATTTGTTTTGTTGTTTGAAAGAAAGTTATCACAACAAAATAATTTTGTTGTTTGAAAGAAAATTATCACAACAAAATTGTTTTGTTATTTGAAAGAAAGTTATCACCCCAAAATTGTTTTGTTGTTTGAAATAAAGTTATCACAACAAAATTGTTTTGTTGTTTGAAATAAAGTTATCACAACAAAATTGTTTTGTTGTTTGAAAGAAAGTTATCACAACAAAATTATTTTGTTGTTTGAAAGAAAGTTATCACAAAAAAATTGTTTTGTTGTTTGAAAGAAAGTTATCACAACAAAATTATTTTGTTGTTTGAAAGAAAGTTATCACAACAAAATTATTTTGTTGTTTGTAAGAAAGTTATCACAACAAAATTGTTTTGATGTTTGAATGAAAGTTATCACAACAACATTATTTTGTTGTTTGACAGAAAGTTATCACAACAAAATTGTTTTGATGTTTGAAAGAAAGTTATCACAACAAAATTGTTTTGTTGTTTGAATGAAAGTTATCACAACAACATTATTTTGTTCTTTGAACGAAAGTTATCACAACAAAATAATTTTGTTGTTTGAAAGAAAGTTATCACAACAATATAGTTTTGTTATTTAAAAGAAAGTTATCACAACAAAATTGTTTTGATATTTGAAAGAAAGTTATCACAACAAAATTGTTGTGTTGTTTGAAAGAAAGCTATCACAACAAAATTGTTTTGTTATTTAAAAGAAAGTTATCACAACAGAATTGTTTTCATGTTTGAAAGAAAGTTATCACAACAAATTTGTTTTGTTGTTTGAAAGAAAGTTATCACAACAAAATAATTTTGTTGTTTGATAGAAAGTTGTCACAACAAAATAATTTTGTTGTTTGAAAGAAAGTTATCACAACAAAATAATTTTGTTGTGTGAAAGAAAGTTATCACAACAAAATAATTTTGTTGTTTGAAAGAAAGTTATCACAAAAAAATAATTTTGTTGTGTGAAAGAAAGTTATCACAACAAAATTGTTTTGATGTTTGAAAGAAAGTTATCACAACAAAATTGTTGTGTTGTTTGAAAGAAAGTTATCACAACAAAATTGTTTTGATGTTTGAAAGAAAGTTATCACAACAAAATTGTTTTGTTGTTTGAATGAAAGTTATCACAACAACATTATTTTGTTGTTTGAAAGAAAGTTATCACAACAAAATTGTTTTGTTATTTAAAAGAAAGTTATCACAACAAAATTGTTTTGTTATTTGAAAGAAAGTTATCACAATAGAATTGTTTTGATGTTTGAAAGAAAGGTAATACAACAAAGTTGTTTTGTTATTTGAAAGAAAGTTATCACAACAAAATAATTTTGTTGTGATAACTTTCTCGTATCGTGACCCACCTAAGATCGTGCTTGTTTCGAATATCTAATTTTTTCTTCTGATAGTAGTAGTAAGCAGAGAGGACAGCGATTCCAAGAGCGACAGTTATGACGATACCAGTGAAGAGGCCGCCCTCCTGACGAGTACTACTTTTCTTAAGTCCAAGCATGGTCGACTTAAATTTAAGCGCTCTGGTGGCGTTGGCATCTTTGCTGCACGTAGCATCCGGAGAAGTTGGATAGCCGTCCTGACAGATACAGGCAAATTTATCGTTGCTCAGTACGCACATGTAGTCGCACTCGTGATTCTGGCATACGTTCTCCACTGTAACAGGAAAAAAAAGGATATTTCGTGACGGGCATACCGTTCTCATTACAATTGCCGAACGACGATGAGAGCGAAAGTTATTTACTAGACGCTGTATGCGTGGTGCGTGTTGCGTAAATATTTGCTTTCGCGTTCATGATTCGAATCGAAATAATAATTCGCACAATAGCTTTACTCACCTATGGGCTGTCGCGATTTCTGTGATATAACGAACAGCTCCTTCACGTTCGAAGACTTGACTTCGATATCTACGCAACTTTTGTCACCGTGAAGGTCACATTTTTTCAGTATTCCGGAAGAACCCATGAGCCAGTAAATCGAATCCTCGAAGATGTTTATGCCCAGCGGTTGATAGACCTGAAGGACAGAGGATTTAAGGATACGACCGCGAAACGTGGCAGTATAAAGGGGGTCATCGAGTTAGGTCAAGACCGACTATATTTCAACGTGGAATACTTTGCCAATGACAATACTTTCATTCAAAAAAAAATATGCTTGTTATTTCAAGAATAAATAATCATGTGTTTTGGGTGAAAAATTGGAATTTTTGTTGTATAAATCTCGTACGATTTAGAGGAAAGCGATTACCTAGTGACCCAATTAAATTATCTAGTATATACTTAGAAAATATAAGTTTTTTACATGTGAGGTAAAATCGTTGATTTTTCTGGAAATAATAATTTTGAACGAATTTTTTGACTCAATTGTAATGGATTCATTACTTCCAAACTGATTATATTAGTTTATTTGTTCCATCTATAATTATATTTTTTTAATATCCTACAATATTGTTTTAAAAAATGTCTCAAATTTTTCTACAAATTCTTAAAAATTCCGTAATTATTTATTGAAATATTCTGCAAAAATTGAATTAATTGACAAAGTAATTCATTATTTATCTTTTTGTGGTATTGTTTAAATCAATTTATTACAAAAACAAGAATTTCATTTTTAATAAAAATTGTCGAAACTTGAAAAATAATTTGATGATAAAAAATGACAACGAATATCAATTTCTTCGTGGAATACATTTTTAAGAAATCTGTTTTCGAGAGAAATATCATTACAATTCCAATTCTGACTTGTTAGAGGAAAAAATTAAACTCACTTGATGTTTTAAAAACACTTCGCGATTGTTTCCATCGAGATCAGAGCGTTCGATGACTTGAAGAAGAGCATCCACCCAGTAAAGACGCGATCTCGTGTGATCGATCGTGATTCCGCTGACAATCCCAATCTTTTCATGGGCAATGACGACCTGATTAGATCCGCTCATATCGGTTCGATAAATTTCACCAGTAGGTTCTTCAAATATTTCAAAACTCGTCTGACTCCAGTACAATTGGCTATTAAAAAAAAAATGGAAGCAAGAGGAATGAAATATTTTTGTATCCTGAGCTAAATAATTAATTAAATTAGGAGCAGTGTTGTAAATCCCCATTACTTTACGATATAAAGTTTACAGAACAGTTTGTCTTGTAGTTACGAATTTGTAATGATAACCTGCAGTGGTTATAAAATTATATGTGAACTTTTGAATAGCTTGAAGAAAAATCGAATTTTTTATTAAATTTTGGGAGAAATTGTGAGAATAATGGACAACTACAGGACTCCATTACTTAAGCAATGCATTAACAGTATTTCTCCATTTTTTCAATAAGATTATCATGAAATTTTATGGGGAATTAATATTTTTTTGCCTGTATTCAAAAGTTGACACATCATATTATAACCACTGCAAATTATTA
Organism: Ephialtes manifestator; assembly: GCA_963970395.1. Taxonomy (NCBI): domain Eukaryota; kingdom Metazoa; phylum Arthropoda; class Insecta; order Hymenoptera; family Ichneumonidae; genus Ephialtes; species Ephialtes manifestator. The sequence goes on along the minus strand of OZ019981.1, from coordinate 17,690,629 downwards.
TTATAAAAACATAATTACAAAGCCACTTGTAGCATCAATTTTGTTTAAAAAATAATTAGGGTTTTACAACTCTGATTGGGAGAAACGCGTCAGACTCAAATTGCTGATATTCAGTGACATCCCACTTGTTCAACTGCTAATATTATTAAATAGTACATTATGCTACAAGGGAGGAAAGAGCGCGATTTCCGCGCTAGAAGAGCGCGATTTGAAAATTGCGCTCCCTCCCGCGTAGCATACGATTATTTTCTTCCGATTGCGTTGAAATATGACGTGATTTCTGTCGCTGAAAAGCGAGAGGAAAAATTCTGTTTTTGAGGGCTTCGAGGCTCGCAGCGCGAGCGCCGCGGTACGCGGCGGTCCCGCTGGGAACCTCGAAGTGGGCGAAAATAGGGTGCAAGATGCCCTAGGGAGTTTTGGCTCGTATATCTTGCCCGCTGCACATGCGCACTGCTCGCGGTCAGATATCGGCGACTTTCCTCCCGCTTTTCAGGGACGGAATCACGGTATTTCAGCGCAGTCAGGAGAAAAATTATATATTCTTATGAAACCGGTAAAAACTATTTTTTTGCTCTAAATGGCAATAGCATTTAACTATTCCAAATGGGCTGTAGGATATTTATATATTTATAACCGGTAAGCCAAAATTTTCTAAAAAATACTTAATTGTACGTAAGAAAAATTCTCCCAGCATGAATATAGCGATTTACGATTTCTCGAGTGGTGATTAAAGATGTTCGACTATTTCGCACTAGTCAAATCAGTGCTAAATTTTTGTAATTGTTTCATTGAAGTTTAATGCATTAAATAAAAATAGTAGGGAGTAGTTTGAAATGAAGCATGTACGCTTAACCCAGAGAAAGATTAATAGTGCCGGATTTGCATACAGATTAACTAATTAACCTTACTTTACAATGGCATACATTTTCGTTCAGTTTTTTCCAAGAATAATCTATAATTTTTAGCCAATTTTGATGAGTGATAGCTCATTCTCTTTCTTAAAAGATGCTCTACAAATTGACCGATTGGATATTTGATATTATTGATCGTTTAATAGTTATAGCCTGTTGTTTAACAAAAATCAAAATACTTTCATAAACAAATTGCTATAATTATTAAACGATCAATAATATCAAATATCCAGTCGGTCAATTTGTAGAGCATCTTTTAAAAAAGAGAATGAGCCATCATTCATCAAAATTGGCAAAATATTATAGATTATTCTTGGAAAAAAGTGAACGTGAATGTATCTCATCGGAAAGTAACGTTAATCAGTTAATCTTTATGCAAATCCGTTATTATTCATTTTTCTCACAGTTAAGCGTACATACTTCAATACAAATCAACGCTCCTCTACAGTTATTTAATGCTACAAGGGAGGGAAGAGCGCGATTTCCGCGCTAGAAGAGCGCGATTTGAAAATTGCGCTCCCTCCCGCGTAGCATACGATTCTTTTCTTCCGATTGCGTTGAAATATGACGTGATTTCTGTCGCTGAAAAGCTAGAGGAAAAATTCGACGATACCTGGCCGTGAGTCGTGTGCATGGGCAGCGGAAAGATATACGAGGCAAGATTCGCTCGGGCATCGTGGCCCCTGTTTTTGCGCGCTTCGAGGCTCGCAGCGCGAGCGCCGCGGTACGCGGCGGTGCCGCTGGGAACCTCGAAGTGGGCGAAAATAGGGTGCAAGATGCCCTAGGGAGTTTTGGCTCGTATATCTTGCCCGCTGCACATGCGCACTGCTCGCGGTCAGATATCGGCGACTTTCCTCCCGCTTTTCAGGGACGGAATCACGGTATTTCAGCGCAGTCAGGAGAAAAATTATATATTCTTATGAAACCGGTAAAAACTATTTTTTTGCTCTAAATGGCAATAGCATTTAACTATTCCAAATGGGCTGTAGGATATTTATATATTTATAACCGGTAAGCCAAAATTTTCTAAAAAATACTTAATTGTACGTAAGAAAAATTCTCCCAGCATGAATATAGCGATTTACGATTTCTCGAGTGGTGATTAAAGATGTTCGACTATTTCGCACTAGTCAAATCAGTGCTAAATTTTTGTAATTGTTTCATTGAAGTTTAATGCATTAAATAAAAATAGTAGGGAGTAGTTTGAAATGAAGCATGTACGCTTAACCCAGAGAAAGATTAATAGTGCCGGATTTGCATACAGATTAACTAATTAACCTTACTTTACAATGGCATACATTTTCGTTCAGTTTTTTCCAAGAATAATCTATAATTTTTAGCCAATTTTGATGAGTGATAGCTCATTCTCTTTCTTAAAAGATGCTCTACAAATTGACCGATTGGATATTTGATATTATTGATCGTTTAATAGTTATAGCCTGTTGTTTAACAAAAATCAAAATACTTTCATAAACAAATTGCTATAATTATTAAACGATCAATAATATCAAATATCCAGTCGGTCAATTTGTAGAGCATCTTTTAAAAAAGAGAATGAGCCATCATTCATCAAAATTGGCAAAATATTATAGATTATTCTTGGAAAAAAGTGAACGTGAATGTATCTCATCGGAAAGTAACGTTAATCAGTTAATCTTTATGCAAATCCGTTATTATTCATTTTTCTCACAGTTAAGCGTACATACTTCAATACAAATCAACGCTCCTCTACAGTTATTTAATGCTACAAGGGAGGGAAGAGCGCGATTTCCGCGCTAGAAGAGCGCGATTTGAAAATTGCGCTCCCTCCCGCGTAGCATACGATTCTTTTCTTCCGATTGCGTTGAAATATGACGTGATTTCTGTCGCTGAAAAGCTAGAGGAAAAATTCGACGATACCTGGCCGTGAGTCGTGTGCATGGGCAGCGGAAAGATATACGAGGCAAGATTCGCTCGGGCATCGTGGCCCCTGTTTTTGCGCGCTTCGAGGCTCGCAGCGCGAGCGCCGCGGTACGCGGCGGTGCCGCTGGGAACCTCGAAGTGGGCGAAAATAGGGTGCAAGATTCCCTAGGGAGTTTTGGCTCGTATATCTTGCCCGCTGCGCATGCGCACTGCTCGCGGTCATATATCGGCGACTTTCCTCCCGCTTTTCAGGGACGGAATCACGTTATTTCAGCGCAGTCAGGAGAAAAATTATATATTCTTATGAAACCGGTAAAAACTATTTTTTTTGCTCTAAATGGCAATAGCATTTAACTATTGCAAATGGGCTGTAGGATATTTATATATTTATAACCGGTAAGCCAAAATTTTCTAAAAAATACTTAATTGTACGTAAGAAAAATTATCCCAGCATGAATATAGCGATTTACGATTTCTCGAGTGGTGATTAAGGATGTTCGACTATTTCGCACTAGTCAAATCAGTGCTAAATTTTTGTAATTGTTTCATTAAAGTTTAATGCATTAAACAAAAATAGTAGGGAGTAGTTTGAAATGAAGCATGTACGCGTAACCCAGAGAAAGATTAATAGTGCCGGATTTGCATACAGATTAACTAATTAACCTTACTTTCCAATGGGATACATTTTCGTTCAGTTTTTTCCAAGAATAATCTATCATTTTTAGCCAATTTTGATGAGTGATAGCTCATTCTCTTTCTTAAAAGATGCTCTACAAACTGACCGACTGGATATTTGATATTATTGATCGTTTAATAGTTATAGCCTGTTGTTTAACAAAAATCAAAATACTTTCATAAACAAATAGGTATAATTATTAAACGATCAATAATATCAAATATCCAGCCGGTGAATTTGTAGAGCATCTTTTAAGAAAGAGAATGAGCTATCATTCATCAAAATTGGCAAAATATTATAGATTATTCTTGGAAAAAACTGAACGAGAATGTATCCCATCGGGAAGTAACGTTAATCAGTTAATCTTTATTCAAATCCGTTATTATTCATTTTTCTCACAGTTAAGCGTACATGCTTCAACGCTCCTCTACAGTTATTTAATGCATTAAACTTTAATGAAACAATTACAAAAATTTAGCACTGATTTGACTAGTGTGAAACAGTCGAACATCCTTACAAACAATAATCCTCATAAAAAAATGAGAACTTTACTAATGTTAAGAAAAAAAAGCTATATTCATAGCGAAAGGATTCATCTTATGTATAACTGAGCAATATTTATAAATTATCGGTTTATCCCAGGAAATTGTGAAGAAGTTTTAAAACTTTTACCATGGAGCAAAAAAATCATTTTTTCAGGGCCAAAAAAGTATATAATTTTTAATGACATCAGCAGATAAACAAGTGTGATATTTGTCAATAAATATCAGCAATTTTGTTCTGACTCCATCCCCTTTAAATACTTACCCATTTTTAGGGTCGATAGCGATAGCCATAGGCTTTGCTGAACCCTCGATCTTTATGACATTCGCGCACTTTTGCTCTTCCATGCTGCAGGCTTTGATTGATGAAGGTTTTTCACCATCGTGGAAATAAACGTTGTCTGTTGCCCAGTCAACTGCCAGCATTCCAGGGCGTCCCAGACCGCTCACTAATTTAAACTCGTTTGTTTGTAGATTCAGTCCGTTGATCGTGCCGAGTAATTCTGCAATTAGTAACACGATGTTAGCATCTAATACTAATTATCCTCTCTTATTATATAAAAATGACGTGCAGTATTGTTCATCACTTTTAGTCAACTATTTATTTATAAATAGTTGACTGAAAGTGATGAACAACACTGCACTTCATTTTCTAAAGCGAAAGCTAGGAATTCGCTAAAGCGAATTCCAAGTAATATAGTTATATTTTTTCTGTGATAAATATGACAGAACTCCTTAAATTAATTCAGGAAAAATTGAATAAAATTCGACACATTCATTTTGAACAAATCAAATAATATTCTTCCACGCCGAGTAAATATCACTTTGCATATACACGAATCAAAATGCGCTGTGCGAAAAATATGAAAAATGATGGCATATTGGCAATATCGGTTGCAATTTATGTTTATTTATATCCGCGTCAATTATTGTCTAAACTAAAAAAAATGTACTGCCAATATTCTTCAAATGGATTTAGACAAAAAAATGCAATATTCTTCTCATATTTCTGTAGCTTGTATATGAGGCATTCCACCGGTTATCGACAGATTTTCTTTTGAGATATTGTAGAGCAATATAAAAAAATACTCTAGAATCTTTTTTAAATTTAAAAAAAATTTGTGTTTTTTTAATTACCTAAAATTGTATTTTCTCAAAAAGTATGTCGACGATTTTTTTTTCAAAATTTTTATAATTACTATACGAATCTGAGAATGAGTACTATACTTTTCTCTTGGTATATATTATATATGAGGAATTCTTCGTCAATTCAGCCACTTATTTCGAACCTTTTTGATTAGTCCCATAATTGGACACATTGTAGTACCACTTGAAAGTACTCCCTCCTAATTTTTTCAGATTTTTAAATCCAATATTACGGAACATGGGCTATTTCTTTAAAGTCAATATATCTTGAAAAATTAAAGTCATAGAAAAAAATTGTTTCAACATAAATGTTGTAGTTTCATGTGAACTTTTCAATGAAATTTTCCAAATAATTTTGTCGGCCCGATAACAATGCTTTTTCGCTAAAATATATAAAAATTATTTTTTTAAACAAAAAATGCAATTATTTTTTGGCTGCAAAAATTACAGAATCTTTGCGCCTATCTATTGATAACATAGAAAAATTGACAGAGTGGGTCCGATCAAAGTTCCGGAGTAAAGACATCATTTGTTCAAGGTAAAAAAAAATGTGTAGAGAAAAAAAAAAATATTAACAACGCTTTTATTTGAAACTTGTAGTCCATGCGATGATAAATAAATAAAATAGTTGGTCCATTATAGACTTTTTAAAAATGTTATCTGGACAAAATTTTTTTTACTCTGAAGTAATTATTTTTTTATTCCGTAACTTTGATCGGACCCACTCTGACAATTTTTCTATGTTATCAAGAGATAGGCGCAAAGATTCTGTAATTTTTTCAGCCAAAAGAAAATTGCATTTTTTGATTTAAAAAATAATCTTGATATATTTTAGCGAAAAAGCATTGTTATCGGGCCGACAAAATTATTTGGAAAATTTCATTGAAAAGTTCACATGAAACTACAACTTTTATGTTGGAACAATTTTTTTCTATGACTTTAATTTTTTAAGATATATTGACTTTAAAGAAATAGCCCATTTTCCATAATATTGGATTTAAAAATCTGAAAAAATTAGGAAAGATTTATTTCAAGTGGTACTACAATGTGTCCAATTATGGGACTAATCAAAAAGGTTCGAAAAAAGTGGCTGAATTGACGAAGAATGCCTCATATGTGTTTTTACTACTTATGAATAATGTGATTTAATTTAAAACAAAACGTAAAGAACCAACTTTGGCAATAACAATATTTCAATATTATATTTAAATAAAATTATTAATAATTTGTGACTAAATCTGACCATTGCTCCAATAAATAGTTTCCTGTATCATGTTGACGTCGAGTCCGGTAACATCAACGTTCGGCTGACGATGAATAACTTCAATGGAGCTGAGAGTCGCCGACATTCTTCTGATGTCTGCCTTTGTGGCAGTTATTATTTCCATCGGTTCGCCTGCGTTGAATAAATCAATGTATTTATAGTTTCAATAATAAATGCTAATTCGTTCCAGAGTTGTAAATGCCTAATACTTATAGAAATAATGATGATGATACGATCAGCTCTATAATTATGATTTTATAATAATAACATGTAGCAATTGTAATACGATGATTAAACTTTGGAATGGCTGCAAAAATTATTATATTTCAATAAAAATTCACGGTAATCCTTTTGAAAAAATGGAAAAAAATAAGTAATGCATTATTTATTTCTTCCATTTTTCCACTATTTCTTGCAATATTAAAGCGAAAATTAGTATTTTTTTCAGCAATTCAAATGTTTACACTCTATTTTATAATGACTAAATATAATTATTATGAAATCATAATTACAAAACAAATTGTACTGTAAACTATATCTCATGAATTAATGGGGGAATTAACTCTGATTCGTTCGAGTTACAATGAAAGTATCTCGTACCAGCGACTTTGCAGGATATTCTGTTGCTCCTTAAGACATATCCCTCGAAGCACGTGCACTCAAAAGAACCGGGCTGATTTTTGCAGATTTGTGGACAAATTCCTAGCTGGCACTCATCAATATCCCGACACGACTTGCCATCGTTTTCCAGGGTAAAACCTTCTCGGCACAAGCAGATCGGTCCCGAGGGTGTCTTTCGGCAAACTTGTTCGCAAGGATTGATGCTATCGCAAGCACCCGCTGCGAATCGTAAATTCAGATAAATATTTGACTGTTCTAAACTAACGTCGTTTAGGAGGTAAGAAAAAAGTAAGGAAAGGAAGAAAGGCGAAAGAAGTGAAAGAGGAAATTGTGGACTCACAGCATTTTCCATCTTCGTCGCTACCGTCGAAACAGTCGCGATTTCCGTCGCACACTTTTTCGTAAGGTAGACACGAGCCGATCGTACATCTGAATTCTTTGCAGTCGGCGGATTTGGTAAACGTAGTTGTGTAATTTCCGACGTTTCGTCCTCCGCAGTTTTTCTCGTCGGATTTGTCCCCACAATCGTCGAATTGATCGCACTGCCAGGACTGCGGTATACACTTTTTGTTTTCGCACGCAAACTCGCCAGACTCACACTGAGCACAACGATGCTCATCGTCGTTCTTCGGACAATCCTGCTCGCCATTGCATCTGCAAAAACAAAAGGTAATTATTCTCAAAAATATATTTTTTATATAGTATTTCATTTTTTTATTAGCCCATTATCAAATTGTTACGTCTGTGCGGTGCATATTAAGTTTAAAGAAATTTTAGAACAACAGGATAAAAGATAAATTTAAATATTATTGAAAGTTGGTCTGTAAAGAATATTTTTTTAAAGGAGGAAAAAATCAACTTAATAGTCATTTTTTAAAATTTCTTGTTCAATATTGATCCCAATTCAATAAGTAAAAGATTATTTTCTATGTTAAAACATAATGTAATAATGTAATGTGAAAAAAAGTAATTGCTCTCAAAAATATGTTTGATATAGCATTTCATTTTTTTTGATTGACCCTTTATTAAATTGTTACGTCTGTGCGATGCATATTAAGTTTCAAAGAAATTTTAGAACAACAGGATAAAAGATGAATTTAAATATTATTGAAAGTTGGTCTGTAAAGAATATTTATTTAAGGGGGGAAAAAATCAACTTAATTGTCAATTTACATAAAATGTCGTGTATGCCAAAATACCTTGAAGTCGTTTTTTTTTTTAATTTCTTGTTCAGTATTGATTCGAACTCAATAAGTAAGAGATTATTTTCTATGTTAAAATATAATATAATGTGAAAAAAAGTAATTGCTCTCAAAAATATGTTTGATATAGCATTTCATTTTTTTTTATTGACCCTTTATTAAATTGTTACGTCTGTGCGGTGCATATTAAGTTTTAAGAAATTTTGGAATAATAGTGTAAAAGATGCATTTAAATATTATTGACAGTTGGTCTGTAAAGAATATTTATTTAAGGGGGGAAAAAATCAACTTAATTGTCAATTTATATAAAATGTCGTGTATGCCAAAATACCTTGAAGTCGTTTTTTTTTAAAATTTCTTGTTCAATATTGATTCCAACTCAATAAGTAAGAGATTATTTTCTATGTTAAAATATAATGTAATGTGAAAAAAAGTAATTGCTCTCAAAAATATGTTTGATATAGCATTTCATTTTTTTTTATTGACCCTTTATTAAATTGTTATGCCTGTGCGGTGCATATTAAGTTTTAAGAAATTTTGGAATAATAGTGTAAAAGATGCATTTAAATATTATTGAAAGTTGGTCTGTAAAGAATATTTATTTAAAGGGGAAAAATCAACTTAATTGTCAATTTATATAAAATGTCGTGTATGCCAAAATACCTTGAAGTCGTTTTTTTTTAAATTTCTTGTTCAATATTGATTCCAACTCAATAAGTAAGAGATTATTTTCTATGTTAAAATATAATGTAATGTGAAAAAAAGTAATTGCTCTCAAAAATATGTTTGATATAGCATTTCATTTTTTTTTATTGACCCTTTATTAAATTGTTACGTCTGTGCGGTGCATATTAAGTTTTAAGAAATTTTGGAATAATAGTGTAAAAGATGCATTTAAATATTATTGAAAGTTGGTCTGTAAAGAATATTTATTTAAGGGGGGAAAAAATCAACTTAATTGTCAATTTATATAAAATGTCGTGTATGCCAAAATACCTTGAAGTCGTTTTTTTTTTAAATTTCTTGTTCAATATTGATTCCAACTCAATAAGTAAGAGATTATTTTCTATGTTAAAATATAATGTAATGTGAAAAAAAGTAATTGCTCTCAAAAATATGTTTGATATAGCATTTCATTTTTTTTTATTGACCCTTTATTAAATTGTTATGCCTGTGCGGTGCATATTAAGTTTTAAGAAATTTTGGAATAATAGTGTAAAAGATGCATTTAAATATTATTGAAAGTTGGTCTGTAAAGAATATTTATTTAAAGGGGAAAAATCAACTTAATTGTCAATTTATATAAAATGTCGTGTATGCCAAAATACCTTGAAGTCGTTTTTTTTTAAATTTCTTGTTCAATATTGATTCCAACTCAATAAGTAAGAGATTATTTTCTATGTTAAAATATAATGTAATGTGAAAAAAAGTAATTGCTCTCAAAAATATGTTTGATATAGCATTTCATTTTTTTTTTATTGACCCTTTATTAAATTGTTACGCCTGTGCGATGCATATTAAGTTTTAAGAAATTTTGGAATAATAGTGTAAAAGATGAATTTAAATATTATTGAAAGTTGGTCTGTAAAGAATATTTATTTAAGGGGGGAAAAAATCAACTTAATTGTCAATTTATATAAAATGTCGTGTATGCCAAAATACCTTGAAATCATTTTTTTAAATTTCTTGTTCAATATTGATTCTAACTCAATAAGTAAGAGATTATTTTCTATGTTAAAACATAATGTAATGTGAAAAAAAGTAATTGCTCTAAAAAATATGTTTGATATAGCATTTCATTTTTTTATTGACTTTTTATTAAATTGTTACGCATGTGCGGTGCATATTAAGTTTTAATAGATTTTAGAACAACAGTGTAAAAGATGCATTCAAATATTATTGAAAAGTGGCCTATAAAAAATATTTATTTAATGGGGGAAAAAATTAACAATTGTCAATTTACATAAAATATGGTGCACGCCAAAATACCTTGAAATAATTAAATTTTAATTTCTTGTTCAATATTGATCCCAACTCAATAAGTAAGAGCTTATTTTCAATGTTAAAACATCATTTAATGTGAACACATCGAATCATAAACCGTTTCTGACAGGTTATAGTGTAATTGAATTCAAATTGGTAATTAAGGGGCTGAAAGTAAAGTGAAATGTGATAATTGTGTGAAGTATTAACAGTAATGATAAAAAATCGAACCGCATATTACGAACTTTTGAAATATCTCTATAAACAGGACTGCTAAAAAAAATGTTGATTTCTGCAATAACTTATGGATCTATAATCCATACCAGCAATTATTAATTAATTAACTCTGTAAAAAAAAATGCACAGGAATTTTTTTCGTATTTTTGCACTCAATAAAAACTATCAAATATACAAATCTCTGCTAATATCAAATAACTACAATATGTTTAATCGAATTCTATTAAAATTAATAATTCAAGTATCAATATACAAAATTTCATATTCGCTTTGAGTCTACAAATTTTCAATATTAAATTCTCTAAACTTATTTGTTGCAGGGCATAAAATGGATAATTAGCAAAGGCAGAACTTTACCTTAATTTAAGGGAAATACATTTTTCGGTTCCATGACATTTGTACTCGTTGGCTGTGCAACTACCTCCACCAGAAACTGCGTTCTTGTTGCAGTCTTTCTCGTCACTGTTGTCACCGCAATCGTCGACTTTGTCGCACACGAGAGCGTGACCCAAGCAACGTTTGTTGGCGCATTGGAACATATCCGAAGAGCAGCTTGAAAGTTTGCATTTTTCGCTGTCTTCGTCGGAGCTGTCGTCGCAATCGATTTGCTGGTCGCATTCCCAGCTCCTGGGAATGCAAGTACCAGAGGAGCACCGAAAGCTGCTCTCGTCGCAGGTGTGTCTTCGGCAATTGGTCTCGTCGGAAAAGTCGGGACAGTCGTTACGACCGTCACAGACGAGAAACTTGGTGATGCATTGACCGTCCAGACACTGGAACTCATCTGCAAGTTATTCGAAGAGGAGCAATTAAGTGGGAGCTACTTATCTTCTGGGACCAAGACGAATAGGTCAAATCGAGGGAATAAATTTACCGTGCTTGCAACTATCCTTATCGCAATTCGCCTCGTCTGACTGATCCTCGCAGTCGAAGTAAGAATTGCAACGATTTTTCGTGTCAATGCACTGGCCGTTTCTGCAGGTGAATTCACCGACGCCGCAGGTCTTAATGTGATCGCACTTCTCTTCATCTTCACCGTTTGGACAATCCTTTATTCCGTTACATCTGTACAAGAACATAAAATCATAGATTTTTAGTATCAATCCTTTACTGCAGAATAATGTAGGATGTTGTTTATTTATTATGTAATTATACGAATGAATCTGCACATGCGCTGGAAACTAAACATTTGTGCATTGTACCCCAAAAATGCATAGATTCAGTGAAATGACCAGAACTATTTATTAATGGTGTGTCGGCTCCAGATTTTAATTGTTTTCTTTGTAATTGATTAGGCTTCAAATCCCCAAAGTGATGTATCAGGTTTTATTGAGTTTTAAATTTTTTACAATTGGTGTAGCAAATAATTCCCATTTTGCTTCCTCATAGAGGAAGCTTTATTTTCGTGAAAATTTTTTTTTTCGGCATTTTCATGTCAGGACACTCAGAATGGTCTAAAACGTCGAGAAAAGTGGTTTAGAAAAAATGTCTATATGTATATGTGTGTGTGTGTGTGTGCACATTTTTTTGTTAGCACGATTGCTGTTGCAATTTTTAAGATATCGGGCTCAAATTTGAACCATGAGTAAACTGTCGTTAAACGGGGTATGGGATTGAATTTGGAGTTAATCCATCAAGGTGTTCAAAATTTATGGCACTTTGAATTTTTTGGAGAATGTCAGCTCGGGCTCTAACTTCCGCAATTTTTATGATATCCTGCTCAAACTTGGACCAGAAGTGGACTGTTATCAAATAGTGTTTGAGATAAAATTTGGTGTCAATCCGTTAAGGGGTTCACAATTTATGGCATTTAAACATTTTTGGACATTTTTTGTTCGTGCTCTAACTTTCGCAATTTTTAAGATATCGGGTTCAAATTTAGTCCACAGGTGGACTGTTATTAAGTAAAGTTTGGGAGTGAATTTGATGTTAATCCGTTAAGGGGTTTAAAATTTATGGCATTTTCAATTTTTTGGAGAATGTCAGCTCGGGCTGTAACTCCCGCAATTTTTATGATACCCGGCTCAAACTTGGACCAGAAGTGGACTGTCACCAAATAGTATTTGGGATTAAATTTGGTGTCAATCCGTTAAGGGGTTCACAATTTATGGCATTTTAAAAATTTTGGACATTTTTTGTTCGTGCTCTAGCTTTCGCAATTTTTTAGATATCGGGCTCAAATTTGGTCCACAAGTGGACTGTTATTAAGTAAAGTTTGGGTGTGAATTTGATGTCAATCCGTTAAGGGGTTTAAAATTTATGGCATTTTAAATTTTTTGTTTGTGCTCTAACTTCCGCAATTTTTAAGATATCGGGCTCAAATTTGGTCCACAAGTAGAGTGTGGATAAACTAAGCATCAGTTCGAATCTGGCGAGAACCTGTCGAGGGGTTCAAAACTAATGCCATTTAAATTTTTTTACAAGAAGGTTGCAAAGTAGAACTTTGCAAATTGCTTCCTCATTATTCTTGGATTTTCAGAAAGCTTCCTCTATGAGGAAGCCAAAATAGATTAACATGCTTCCTCAAAGAGGTAGATTTGTAAAAATCCTATAATAATGAGGAAGCAATTTGCAAAGTTCTACTTTGCAAACTTTTTGCATACTCTTTTTCAATTTTCTTTTCGGCTGTTTTTTAAACTGTTCTAAAAGTCTTGAAGTATTGTAGTGACATTGGTGCCATTCTTAATTCTGCCAGTGAGTTCTTTCGAGCTCAAAAAGGAAATAAAATAAAAGCAAATAAAGTTATGGCTAGCTAAAAATTCGATATATTCATGATTCTGTTTTTTTTTATGTCTGAAGTTGCTATGCCACTTTGTTTTCAAATTACAGCCATTTTTATGACAACTAGCAAGTTTTATCAAAATGTCGAAAAATGTCCTTTTAAAAAAAAAATGTAATTGTTATGCCGATGAATTTTGCTATCTATTTTGTCGCAATAGCCAACATTTTCCATAAAGATATCGAAAAATGCTCACTTATTACAGTAAAACAATTTGTTTATTTCATTGTATGGTAAACGGCCCTGTTTGTGACCCTGCCTCGGTTTGTGACCCCCGATAGCTATTTTACTCTGGCATAAATGTAATTTACGTCGAATTTTAACCTTATTATCGCCAAATTAAAGAGCTTTTTTAATAGTTTTTTTCTGCAATAAAGAAATTTCGTAACAAATTATTTAGAAATACATTTCACCGGTGAAAGCCGTGGTATTGCGTCTCAGTGAGTTCGAGCCGCCATTCCTAGACGGAGCTCACTAGCTGCATCGGTCGCGTATTTGATCGTTTCCATTCTTAAGTAAGTAAGAAAATGATCACAATAATTAGCTTTATCGACAAGAAATAGAATACTTAAGGTATTGGTTAGTTTTTCCCGTAAACTCAAAGGGTCAATAACTCCCAACGTAATTGTGGTTATTGACGCGGTTGCTGACCCTCTCAATATTTACGATTTTTACTTGTTGCTGAAAATTAGGTTAGGATTGAATACTGTATAAATTTCAATATTTAACGTTATTATGGTTTCGTTTTCATTTAATTATCGATATTTTTTTCCAAATAGGAGTTCGAAAAACCCGGATAGGTGTCGGAAACCCGGTATATGCGGGGGTCAGGACCTACGGCGTGAGTATCACAATCCCGGTACACGCGGGGGTCAGAAGCTACGACATGAGTGGTTCTGCAGGGTCAGGAACCCCGGCAGTAGACAAGCAATATTTAAATAATGTTTTTATTAATGTTCTCAACATTTTGCCTTTGAAGAATAGTCTAATTTGTTTCAGAAGGTTTTAATGCACGTATTGAAAACGTTCATTTTCAGTTTAACAATATCACGCATCTGTAAATAACAGAAAATCGACGCCGCTGCTCTAAAGGTGTCACAAACTGGGCCGTTTACCTTGAGCTTAAGTAGATTAACGATTTAACCTACCTTCTCATTTTACTGATGCATACGTTATTGTCGGAGCATCTGATCTCATCATTACTGCAAACATCTTGCATGCTGCATGTACGTTTGTCAGAATTGAGAACCATGCCGGATGGACAAGCGCACACATGATGTTGCGTAATGGCGACGAGACAAACATGGGAACAGCCTCCATTGTTAATTCGACACTTGTGCTGATTACCAGCGTAGACACCATGCATAGTCGTTAAATCCATGGTCCCCATATCGCCATTTACGGAAATAGTCGCACCTTTGATTCCCGGAATTTTCTCCAATTTGTCTGCCCATTGCAATCGCTGTAACTTTTTCGAAGCCCAAAACACATAGCGATCCAGGATAGCGATGCTAATCGGATCTTCCAGTCCTGGACTGAACATTTTTCGATTGGCGCCCTGAACGGAAATACTTTCAATGTTTCCCGTGGCTTCATCGGCCCAAAAAACACGTTCCGTTTGTTTGTCATAAGCCATCGAAATTTTTGGGCCGTGAAGACCTTCAACTATATGATTCCTCGGATCAGCGCTGTTCATTTGCAGCTTATCAATATGATAAATCTCTTTGGATCTAAACACAACGTACATTATTCCATGTTCCGGAATAAGAAGAATATCACGCGGTTCCTCCATAAAATGGAGAACAGTTTTGTGGCCAGTTTCAAGACTATGAATCTCAATAGCATGATGTTGCATATCCGACCAGTAAATATTGTTGCCATAGTAATCAAAGTCCATTCCTCCGATGTATTCGTTGTTCATGCTCATTATTTCCCGAATCTCGTCGTTGTTGGGATTGAATCGGAAAATCATATTCTTGATTTGATCGCTAGCGAGAATTGTGCCAGTTATTGAGTCGTAGGCGATGTGAGTGATTTGCTGGAGGGTAAGACTTCCGGTTAGCTTTGGTTTGCCAAGAATTTCGTGATAGTAGTCGATGAAGGTTTTTCCTGCTGCAATTACAAGGTGTTCCTGCTTCTTGATGGTTTTGCAGGTGTGTTTGTCGACGCTCAATTCCTTGTCCATTGTACAGGCGCAGGAATAAGTTCGGTTTGCTGCCAAGAGACAAAGCTGAGAGCAAGGTTGACTGTTACATGGATTTGGCATCTTAGGTTTCAGCACCGAATGATATATGTGAATTCCGTAGATGATGTCGAATTCTCGGAGAAGAGTTGTGCGATTTTTGCCGGAATATTTGTCGGCCGATTGGATACTCTTGGTGTGCCAGTCACTCCAGTATAATTTGTTCTCGAAAATCGCTATGGAGAAAGGATGTGTTGCGGTCGTGCGTAAAACTTGTCGGCGATCGGTACCGTCCAGTCGAACCGATTCTATGGTCTCTAATTTCGCGTCAACCCAGTACAAACGTCTGTTTGGATAGTCGATCGCTAGACCGTTTGGCCACTTTACATTTTCGGACACCAGAAGCCTTCGACCTTTGCCGTCCATTCCTGCCACCGATATGTGAGGTTTCTCACCAAAATCGCTCCAAAACATCTCGCCGCTCATCGGATACAATGCCAAACCACGAGGCATGTCGACTGCTTCGTTTATTACCACCGTACAATACTCGCCGTCGTTTTTACATACTCCGATATGCTTCCATTGACTGTCCGTGAAGTATATGTTGCCGGTTATCCAGTCCACTGCGATTTCCTCTGGTAATCCAAGACCTTTCGAAAAATTGGTAGAATTTTAATTTTACAAATCATATAGGTGCTTAAAAAAAGAAATTACAGTAGCCTCCCGCTAAGTGTTCGCCTACGGGGCTGTAGGGGTAAAAACGAGCACTTCGCGAGTTACCACCTCTCCGTAGAGATTCTGCGAGCTCGGGCCGCATTCGGCCGAAATCGGCTGGGCTCGGGCGCATTCGTCCGCGATCGGTCGGGCTCGGTAGAGAATCGTAGTCTTGGTGGGGGAACATTCACGCCTCCCGATCGAGGGGAAGTCGCCTCGGCGAGCACTTAGCGAGCGAGCACTTAGTGGGAGGCTACTGTAGCAAGAGTAAATGAGATATTGCGAGACAAATCGCAGAGGAAAAATGATTTCACGGTCCAAATACATGTTTTGTTGATTTAAGATTCAGAATAACAGATTAAGATTTACGAAAAATTCGTTTAAATTGTAGAATTATCAAAATTCAAAATAAAGATTGATCAAAATATAAAATTCAAAATCTGGGCTTTAACCGAAGTAAATATTCTTATAATATTTGACATCACGAATTTCAATTTTGTAATTGAAATATTTAAAAAAAAGTCTTATGCAATTTTTTTCCTGTGTATATTTTTATTTTTATTTTCTAAAAACATTATTAATCACCCGCTGTTACGATGACTTCCGGTTTGGTGCCATCATCGCGGCTTCGAAAAATTGCCTCGCTTCCCTTCTTGATATCCGACCAATAGATGTAATTTCCATCCATTGACACACCAACAACATGTTGTAGATTTTGAGCAATGGGAAAATATACTTCACTTTCCAGATAGAAGCCACGGATTTCTTTCTTTGAGGAGAATATCATCAACGCCTCGCCGTCTGTGTAGAAATATATTTAAAAAATTAGAATGATTCACAAACTGTTGATTCACTGAAAAAAAATTCTATTGCGAGCTGCCAAAAAGAAGTATTTTTGAATCAACTCAAATTCTTATTCGTTCAATCCCATTTAACATTGAAATAATAAAATATTATTTTGCTTATTTGAGAGTCATTGTTTTGATCTCGTGTGGAATTGGAGGAATCGGAATTCAAATTAAGTTGATAACGCTTATTTTGGCAGCCCGCAAACGATGGATTTGTTGAATCGATGACATTTTTTTTTCAATGTTCGAATGATTATTACTGAAGAGAATTTTACTTTCTACTGTGCAAGTCTTCTTGTCGTCCTGCAACTCGTAACCGACTTCGCAAATACAGTAATAAGAACCGGCGGTGTTGACACAACGTTGATCGCACAACTCCGGATTTTCTGCACACTCATTTATATCTGAAACATTGATTGAAGTCGCAAAAAACTGCGTTAAATCTAAAGAGAGTTTGAAATAGTTCTGCGATCCTGAATTGTAACCATTGCATTTCTTCAAAATCATACTATTTGTTTATTTGCTTCATAAACAGGCTGATATTTAAAAAAAAGTAATTTCTATCTGATTGGTAAAAAGAATATGATTTTTCTTAAAAAGTGACCATTTTTTTTCATAGGTTTAAAAATGGGGCATTCCATACCGATTCGACCTGGGTCGGACCCTCGACCTCTTGGATTTAGTCGAAAATTTTTTATATGATTGGACCAACTCCAAAAAGTACTGGGAAATTTTTTCAGATTTTTTTCATTTATTTTTTTTTTTTACAATTTTTTAAAGATAACATATCGTTAGCCCAAATTTAAAAATCTGAAAAAATTCTCAAAAATTCTGCATGAAATAACAAAATTTTTGAGCCTAAAGCCAAAATGGGCTGGATTTTGCTTCTATTTTTTTTCTATAAAAAACTATTAAAAAATTTAGACACGAAAGAGGAAAAGTTATCAAATATTTCTAAAATATTGCTTTCTTCTGCAAGTGCTTTCTTTTCGTAAAAAAAAAGCGATTCATAGAAAATATGTTCACTTTTAAATCAGGCCGGAATCGCAAAACAGAGTTTCTGTCTGAGGACGCTAAATAATAACGATATAATTTCTTGCGGAAGAATGTTTATAGAAAAAAAAGAGGAAGTGCTGTGAAAATTTCAATTTTCATGTTTTTTTATTATTTGTAATACAGCAATTTCTAGAATTATATAACATTGTTATCGAATAGTTTTTCCTATTTCCAAAAAAATACTCATGAATCAGAATTGACAAGCCACGCTAATAAAAGGATTCCATTGATTATTTTTTCAACTCCAATTTCGACCAATCAGAGCGCGGTATTCAACATCACGTGGTACAGCTAGGGTAAAATTATATCGATAATTTTTCGAAAATTTCCCGGCTCGGTTGCTAAGCGATAAACAATAATTTTTTTGACACTTGTAACCTCTGCGAATCTTTAAAACGTCAAGGTACTATTAACGGTCGTCAATATGAGTGAGTCAAAAAAGCGATTTGGTGATGAATCGCTTCAGAACATCGCTAAAAAAATAAAACAAAATGTCCCGGCAAATACAGAAAAGAGTAAAAAATCGATTTGGGCGCAATTCACTGCATTTTGTGCAGAGAGAAAATATGTGTTGGATGCAACATAGGTTTTTGTTCTGATTATGAAATTTCCTTGTCAGAATGATAATTTTTGTCTCATGGTGCAATTCCATTTGTCGCAATTTGAATAGAAAAAATAATCCCCCGAATACCACTCGAGCTTCGAAATTAATCTGATATTTCCCTCCAGGTTCCCTGCAAACAAATAAACTCGTCAAGTTTTCCAGAAAAATCACTCGCGCTACGCGCTCGTGATTTTTTAACCTGGAAAACTTGACTCGTTCATTTGTTTGCAACGAACCTGTCAGGAAATATCCGATAATTTCAAAGCTCTTGTGGTATTACAAGTGATAATATCAGATGTTAATGATGATAATTTAAAAAGCGATCGCACCTTCGAATACAAAAAAAATTGAAGATCGCCGAGTGCAGCTGAGATGAACAAACAATAAAATCAATTTAGATTCTACCGCACAACAAATCTAATTTTGTTATCTGACTCAACCCTGTACTCCACGGGAATGTTTTTTTTTCGTAATTTTGTGCAACTCGCAGTTTAGAAAAATTTGATAACTTTTCCTCTTTCGTTTTTAAATTTTTAAATAGTTATTTATAGAAAAAAATAGAAGCAAAACCCGGCCCACTTTGGCTTTAGGCTCAAAAATTTTGTTATTTCATGCAGAATTTTTGAGTATTTTCTCAGATTTTTAAATTTGGGCTAACGATATGTTACCTTTAAAAAATCGTAAAAGAAAAAAAAAACAAAAAAAAATCTGAACAAATTTTCCAGTACTTTTTGGAGTTGGTCCAATCATATAAAAATTTTTCGACCAAATCCGAGTGGTCGAGGGTCCGACCCAGGTCGAATCGGTATGGAATGCCCAAAATACAATAGAAAGAATAACGATTGATAATAAATAGAGAGAATAATGGTAAAATACCCATTAAAAAAATTAAACTTGTAATAAAAAAGAATAAAAACTGATATGAGAGTAATAGAGAAAATGATTAATTAATTAATAGTTATGCGGTACCTTTGCAAGTTTGGTTATTTATCAGCTTGTGATCCTGAATTGTAACCATTGCATTGATTCATAATGATACTATTTGTTTATTTATTTCATAAACAGACTGATATTTAAAAAAAAATATCTATCACATTACCAATGTGATATGAAAAGAATATGAATTTTCTTCAAAGCTGATCATTTTTTTTCTTTCATAGATTTGTTTAAAAATATAATAGAAAGAGTAACGATTGATAATAAATGAAGAGAATAATGGGCAAATGTCGATTAAAAAAACTAAACTTGAAATTAAAAAAAAATAAAAACTAAAATTATAGTACTAGATAAAATAATGAATTAATTAATAGTTTTCGCTATATCGTACCTTTGCAAGTTTGGTTATTTATCAACTTGTGACCAACGGGACAGGAACATGATGGTCCCTTAGGGGTACTGTGACATGTGTGGCTGCAGCCAGAACCTTTCCTGCATGACTCCTCGGCTACGAAAACAAACAGGGTTGATAAGTTACGTCTTTATTTCACTAGAAAATAAATTCTAAGTAGAGCTTCAAGATTCGACTAATTTTATTTATTAATAGCTTTTGTAATAAATTGCAGATTATTCTTGTAATTATTATTTAACATTTCTATTTTTACAATTTTTTTCAAAGAGCTATTCTTTAAGGATGCATTACACATGCATTTTTAATCAAAACTTTGGTTCATTTGCAACTTTAGCACTAGAAAAAAAATTCAGAAAAATATCAACCAATAATGTTGATTTTGTACAGAAAACATAATAGAAAGTTATTAATAGATTATCACAAAAATAGTTTAACAAACTTTTATATTAAGTAGATGCGAGAGAAAATAAACAGAGGATATTTATTTAACATGCTAATTACTATTTAGGAGCATAGCTGTAATTTTCTAAAACGCACCGACTTTGCAATCCGTTACGTCCTCGTCCGAATCATCGCCACAGTCATCATTGCCATCACAGGTTTTATTTAGCGGCATACATCGGCCATTGTTGCAGAGGAAGCGATTGATTTGGTTGTTACATTGTTCCGGTGGTATCGTGCGATTGCCTGAACAAATAACAATCGCCTGTGAAATTGGATATATGAACCCAACAATATTTACTTAATATCGATTAATGCTTACCGCAATTACTTTCATCACTGAAATCATTGCAATCGTCGACACCGTCGCACACCCACTCGTTTTTAACGCAATATCCGTTTTTGCAACGGAATTCTTTACAAGTTTTCTGAAAAATGAAATTTAAAAAAAAATTCAATTAACACCAAATCGCTCAAAATCGAGAAAAGAAAAAACAAAAAAAGAAACACAAAATATGCCTAACCGATATTTAACTAGTATGCAACTACTTGATTTCGAATTTTGTAAACCTACAAATAAAATTATAAAAAATAAATAAAATATTCAATTAACACCAAATCGAGAAATACCGAGAAAAAAAAAATTAAGTAGCATAAAATATGATTAACCACTAATTAACTAATATGTAACTACTTGATTTCGAATTTTTTAAGCCTACAAATAAAATTATAAAAAATAAATAAAATATTCAATTAACACCAAATCGAGAAATATCGAGAAGAAAAAAAAGTTAAGTGGCATAAAATATGATTAACCGCTAATTAACTAATATGTAACTACTTGATTTCGAATTTTGTAAGCCTACAAATAAAATTATAAAAAAGTAAATAAAATATTCAATTAACACCAAATCGAGAAATACCGAGAAGAAAAAAAATTAAGTAGCATAAAATATGATTAACCGCTAATTAACTAGGAAGTAACTACTTGATTTCGAATTTTGTAAGCCTACAAATAAAATTATAAAAAAATAAATAAAATATTCAATTAACACCAAATGGAGAAATACCGAGAAGAAAAAAAAATTAAGTAGCATAAAATATGATTAACCGCTAATTAACTAGTAAGTAACTACTTGATTTCGAATTTTGAAAGCCTACAAATAAAATTATAAAAAAGTAAATAAAATATTCAATTAACACCAAATCGAGAAATACCGAGAAGAAAAAAAAATTAAGTAGCATAAAATATGATTAACCGCTAATTAACTAATATGTAACTACTTGATTTCGAATTTTTTAAGCCTGCAAATAAAATTATAAAAAAGTAAATAAAATATTCAATTAACACCAAATCGAGAAATACCGAGACGAAGAAAAAATTAAGTAGCATAAAATATGATTAATCGCTAATTAACTAGTATGTAACTACTTGATTTCGAATTTTGTAAGCCTACAAATAAAATTATAAAAAAGTAAATAAAATATTCAATTAACACCAAATCGAGAAATACTGAGAAGAAAAAAAAATTAAGTAGCATAAAATATGATTAACCGCTAATTAACTAGTAAGTAACTACTTGATTTCGAATTTTGTAAGCCTACAAATAAAATTATAAAAAATAAATAAAATATTCAATTAACACCAAATGGAGAAATATCGAGAAAAAAAATTAAGTAGCATAAAATATGATTTACCGCTAATTAACTAATATGTAACTACTTGATTTCGAATTTTGTAAGCCTACAAATAAAATTATAAAAAATAAATAAAATATTCAATTAACACCAAATCGAGAAATATCGAGAAGAAAAAAAAGTTAAGTGGCATAAAATATGATTAACCGCTAATTAACTAATACGTAACTACTTGATTTCGAATTTTGTAAGTCTACAAATAAAATTATAAAAAAGTAAATAAAATATTCAATTAACACCAAATCGAGAAATACCGAGAAGAAAAAAAAATTAAGTAGCATAAAATATGATTAACCGCTAATTAACTAGAAAGTAACTACTTGATTTCGAATTTTGTAAACCTACAAATAAGATTATAAAAAATAAATAAAATATTCAATTAACACCAAATAAAGAAATATCGAGAAAAAGAAAAAAAAATTAAGTGGCATAAAATATGATTAACCGCTAATTAACTAGTAAGTAACTACTTGATTTCGAATCTTGTAAGCCTACAAATAAAATTATAAAAAAGTAAATAAGATATTCAATTAACACCAAATCGAGAAAAAACGAGAAAAAGAAAAAAAATTTAGTAGCATAAAATATGATTAACCGCTAATTAACTAATATGTAACAACTTGATTTCGAATTTTGTAAGCCTACAAATAAAATTCCTAGAATAAAGTCTCAGAAATTTTTTTTTTCTATTTTTGATTAGACAAAAACTTAGATTTTACTGGTTAAATAAATGTGCAAATCATGAATAGCTCGAGTAAATATAATTAATATCAACGTACATTTTCCGTACAACCAACATACTCATCGCTTCCATCCGGACAGTCGTGTTGTCTGTCGCAAAAGTCGTCGAGTGGTATACAGTAGTTGTCCTCGCATTTGAATTCATCCGATGTACACTCAATATTGATGTGCTCGATCTAAACAAAGCAGAGAGCGACGAATGAGCCGTGTACCATTGTCAAATAGAAATCAACGATTCTATCGATAATTACCGGTCCATCAGGACAATTCAATTCGTCGGTGTTGTCGCCGCAATCGTCCTCACCATCGCAAGTAAAATATATCGAAAGGCAACGCCCGTTGTCGCACATATGCCAATCTGGTCTCTGACAAAACGTGCCTCTTTCTGATACTAAATAAACAAATAGTGAAAAACGAAAGTAAAAAAAAAAATTATTCTTGGTCTTCAACAATATTTTTCAAACGTAGTGAAAAGTACAGTTCTTGAAATAAGTGCACAATTAATTTTGTCCAGAATTATTTTCAAAAGCTATTTGTTTATTTATAATTTTTTAAATAAAAATAATAATAGGTATTTTCTTTATTTGTCACTGATCGCGCAATTATTAATCCATTCACAGCAAAATCTTCTGCCCTTGATAAAAAATATTTTTGTTTTGATTTCGAATTTTGTAAGCCTACAAATAAAATTATAAAAAATAAATAAAATATTCAATTAACACCAAATCGAAAAAAATCAAGAAAAAGATAAAAAATTAAGTAGCATAAAATATGATTAACCGCTAATTAACTAATATGTAACAACTTGATTTGGAATTTTGTAAGCCTACAAAAAAAATGCCTTGATAAAGTCTCAGAAAATTTGTTTTTTCTATTTTTGATTAGACAAAAACTTAGATTTTACTGTTTAAATAACTGTGCAAATCATGAATAGCTCGAGTAAATATATCGTCTTTTAGTCTGATACTAAATAAACAAATAATGAAAAAAGAAAATTAAAAAAAAAATTATTCTTGGTCTTCAAGAATATTTTTCAAATGTAGCGAAAAGTACAGTTCTTGAAATAAGTGCACAATTAATTTTGTCCAGAATTATTTTCAAAAGCTATTTGTTTATTTATAATTTTTTAAATAAAAATAATAATAGGTATTTTCTTTATTTCTCACTAATCGAGTAATTATTAATCCATTAACAGCAAAATATTCTGCCGTTGATAAAAATTATTTTTCATAAATCATGAACGTTATTCCGAATCAAAATAGTGAATACAATGGTACTTTTAAGTTTATTAATTTTAACGTGAAAATGTGTTTTTATTTTGAGAAATAAAAATTAAGAATGTATTCCTGATAAAATTTACCTATTTGTCAAATGCTTGCAGAATTTTTTTATAAAATTTTTTAAATGGCACCAATTTAGGAAATATGATGGGGAATAAAGGGTTTTAAATACTTACCATCGGACAGCATGCTTTGGACTACTAGTAGGGACGAGCATATCAAAAGCGAATACCGCATAAGCGTCATCTTAAAAGAAAAAAAAATTGAATATATAAATAAAGCAATTGCTTCGATGTTAGTAGCTCATCGCGTAAATGATTTAATTATAGACGCGTATGGCGTAAAATTATTTATCGCAAACACGACGCGCGAGAATTATCATTGCACTTGATAGTACGAAGCGCAGAAAAGCGTGGAAGTTCAATGGGTCGATGACCGTGCGTACGTCCTACGATTTCATTCAAGTTTTTAATCGCAAAAACCCACGCAAAAATGTACATCTGTTGCACTTATTCTCACTCATTATTACAGCTTTCCCAAAAAAAAAAAAAAAGAAAGCTCACTTAATATAAAAAGATACGAGACAGATAAATAGAATTTTGTTATGAAAGAAGTAAAAAAAATTATACACGTGAATTTATCAGCCAAAAACAATTTATTAATTGCAAATCCTTGGTACAATAATTAAAAACTCATTAAATATTTTGACTAGATAATTACTGAATATTGATTGAAACTCGACTAATTAATTATCGGTAATTGTTAATTGTCTTTATTGAATAATTAACAACACAATACGTATTTATGATTTTTTTTTTATTTGATCGATGAAATCGGTTAAATCTTGTAAGAATATTGTTTGAATTATTAAGTGAGACTTACCTTAAGACACGATGAACGAACTGCGGGTGACAATCCTCTTCGGTGACCAGCAGCCTCGGAAGTGAATAGAATGAGTCTGGAAGCACGTCTGTGGAACGTAACAACGCGTCTACGACTAGTATTTGAATTGTCTTTGGTCCGGTTCAGTACGTGGGCCTTGCCGATCCGGCCTGTAAATAAGGTCGTGATAGATTAACCGTCAATCTGCCTAGTGTAAATAAACACTTTGACCGGTTCATCTTCTGTACCGATGTGTGCGAAACACGTATAGAGTTTCTTAACCTCACCAATACAATTGCATATTTGGAGACCACTTTAATTTTCTTTTAAGTGGCGTCGAGACGCTACCTCGTCTCTTGATATCGTAGATTTGAATATTACAACCGATTTTATCGTGAATATATTGAAGGATATACGGAAGGAGATACGAAGTAATGAATCTGCGGCACTATAAAATAAATGTCAGCATCCAGCTCCATTTTTTTGCTGTATTTCAATTCATGAATAATTTTAAATTTTCGGTAACGATTTATCTAGAACTATTTTTATTTATTTCTTAAATATGGTTCTGGATTTATGAGTAGGAGTATAATACCATGGGTTATATTTTTGAATATGAGTATAGGATTTGAGATGAAATTATATCGAATACATATTTGGGTCATTCCATACCAAGTGCGCCACTAATTTGCCATTACGCCAATTTTTCTGTAGATCGTAAGCATAATAATGGAAATTCTGTGGAATTTTGAGAAAAATCGAAATGGCCTGTCTCAACGAAAAAAAAATATTATTACTTTATTTTGTCAAAAAATTGCGGTAATTTTTTTTATTAAAAAGTACATTCATGAACTTAAGTTTTATACAGGAACTAATTTTTTGTGCGATCGGTAATTTTGAATGTACAGCAAAGTGAAAAATTTTTTTTAAAAATCGTTATTTAATTTTGGGCAAACTGTGGGCGCTAAAATTCTGAAAGAATTTATGGATTTTCGTGATACCCTAAATAATTTTTGAAAAAATGATGACCACTTTTTGCAACCTTGCTAAATTTGAATGGCCCACTTGGTATCCAATGACCCATATTTATTACATCTTTTTTACTCGATTGAAATATAATAATTAACTTCAAATTGATACAATATTAGGCCAGTATTCAAATAAGAAAATTTATTCACGTTGACTAGAATCTAGTTCGGTTTACAAGTTTATTTTTGTGATTGTACAAGTATATTCGGTAGTTAATTTCTTTTTCACGGTCCAGGCGGAGGAGTAGGTTCATTCAGCGGCCAAGAGGCAAAAATGCACTGAAAAAGAATGTCCTTGATTCATTAAATCCATCGTTTGCGGGCTGCCAAAAACAAGCGTTATCAACTTAATTAAAATTTTAATTCCTCCAATTCCATACGAGATCGAAACAATAACTCTGAAATAAGCAAAATAATATTTTATTATTTCAATGTTAAATGGGATTGAACGAATAAGAACTAGAGTTATAACTCTAGTTATAACTCTAACGAGAGAAGATAAGAACTAGAGTTATAACTCTAGTTCTTATTTAAATTATAATTCAAAAATACTTTTTTTGACAACCCGCAATATAATTTTTTTTCAGTGTGTGAACAGGTTTGAGTGTCATATGGATTTGTACCTTCTGTTTTAGCACAGAATTATGTATGTCGATTCCGTAGATGTTATCGAATCGTGTCTTAAGAATATTGCAATTTTTTGCCAATGTATTTGTCGGACAATTGGATACTGTTAGTTTTCTAGTCGCTCCAGTAAAATTGTTCTTAAAAGTGGCTTTGGAGAAAGGTAAAATATAAGAAGATGGGTATTTTTGTATTTTATATTTTCAAAAACGACTAATCAATGTCTTCATTTATTTCTGAAATAAGGTTTCGGATTTATGAGTAGGCAGATAATATGTCGATTTATATATTTTAATATAGGTATACAATGTAAAATTTATTTGAATCGAATGCATATTTAATACATGCTAATTGCCCAACTTACTTTCCAACGGTTCAAATTTTCTTCGCTCCGATTTTCGTGTTTTCATTTTTATAATTTTAGATGCAATCATTTAAATGTATAAAATCATTTACTGTTTTTCATACTTCAAACAGACAATCAAAACATGTATGTCGAAAGGTGCGTGGATAGCCGAAAGGTTTAAGGCTCAGATTCATATCCACAAGGTTCCAGGTTCGAGTTAAATCGTTATCCACTATCAAATATGTACCAAACTGCACGGAACAAGTTCGAATATGAAATTAAAAGACAAAAGTAACCCTTTCAGTTAAATTAAATACAATCAATAATTTTTAAACACAAGTTCTATCTTTTTTCGAAGAAGCTTGGAAAAAGTATATAAGCTGGAATCTGCGAAATTCTGAATATTTTTACATTCGAAGACTCTTTGATTTAGTCATCGCTGTCCGAAAACGTGCAGAAATTCTGAGAAAATCTGAAATAACATCGGAGTAATTTTTCCACCGGGACCGGTCTACAAATTTAGAAAATTGGAAATGCACCGGTAATTGTAAGAAATAATAATGTTTCCTTGTTTGTAAAATATTACAACAAATTTACCAGAATTTCCCTGCTTAGAAAATCCTATTTAGATCAATAGGATGGGCAAAAAAACACCATTCATACCGATAAAAACTGATACGGTTTCAATTTGACTTTATGAGTTTAAACGAGATCAATGGGATTTTTGAAACAGGGTTCATTACCACGCTTACGCTTCACATTTTTGTTGGACATTTTTACGTCCACTATGGTATTTTCATACTGGGATCGCTTTGGGTAACAAAATGACAGTGAATTGAAAGACACTTTTTTTTAACTGTTTCATCGCTTGAAATTTGCCGAAATTGACGGGAGAGTCAATAACCCAAGAAGATTCTAGTCTGAAAATAAACATAGTTAATGTTCATATTTTTGTTGGACATTTTTACGTCCACTATGGTATTTTCATACTGGGATCGCTTTGGGGAACAAAATAACAGTGAATTGAAAGACACTTTTTTTTAACTGTTTCATCGCTTGAAATTTGCCGAAATTGACGGGAGAGTCACTAACCCAAGCAGATTCTAGTCTGAAAATAACCATAGTTGATGTTAACATGTCCATCAGAAGGAACGAAGATATTTAGAAAAATTTTCATTCATGGGAACATTACAAATATTTCTAGTAGTATTTCTTTTTTTCGGATTTTCATCGTTTTCCTGAAATTATTTCATCACTACATTTGTTGAAATGCTGAGACATTTTTATGTAAAAAAACATGTCTTTCCTTTTTTGTCTTGTAATGAGCATTTTTTTCCAAATCTCTCAACTTTTGCAGATTTACATTATAGAAAACAGCGTTAATAACGATTGAACCTTTCGTTCATCATATGGACTTATGTTTCTCGATGGAAATGCCCCTACTACTACTTTGTGATTCAGATGTTTAGCAGAAAAAATAATTGACTGTCGGTTCACGCCTCGGCTCTCTGCATTTCCGCGTTTACCAGTAAATTGTAAATCCATCATTATTCCAGTTGAACTTACCACCTCTGTGTCTATTGTATTATACAATCGCGGATATCATAATGCCGCGTTGCTTGATTAAATCAATGGTGAGTTATCGACGAATGGATCGTTACGACGAAGGTATGAAGTGCTCCGCTTTTGCAGGTATTGCCTACAGTGATCTCACTGACAGATCAAAGCATCTAAATAATATGATATTGGGTCTATTGCATTTGATTAATTTCTTTCTACAATGGCCAGTTTAATTATATTATTAATTTGTCCATCCTTTAGATTATTATAATTTCCTGATATCAAATTCCTTGTTCTGAACCTTCCAGAATCCATTACATTAATGGTACCTTCATCAGTGGATACCAGCAAAAAAAAATAAAGGCAAAGAATCCTCAGCAAAGTCGGCAAACACTTGGAACAATGCCAGGCTAGCTATCATGACCAGATACAATTTCAAAAATAAGGATGAAGCACGCTCTGGAGTACTTCAATTCCTGCAGAGCTTGGCTTACAATTGTATAACAATGAGAGTGAAAATCTTCCTACGAGTGACAATTTGTCAATAGATTCCAGTAACATAGAGAATTACATTGTTGCTAATCACTATGGAATTACTGAGGAAAGTGGCGACAAAAAAATCTTGTCCAATATACATCAGACTGGAAGATTCTCAAAAATTGAGACAAATGTAATAGATTCATTTTATGAAACCAAAATAAAATTTTGGAATTTATTTAATTACTAAATTGGGTTAAGTTTAATGTGATTGCTTAAAAATCATAGATTCACATTTTATCATTTTCCATGAATATTTAGTTATAAAATGAACTTCAAAAATCTTGTTCGAAGAAGCCAACAGAATAATAAACACATTACTTCAACAAAGAGAGAGATTACTAATTTGCATTTAATTGAAGCAATTGTGATGCTTCAATTTTGCCAGTTATTGAGTCGTAGGCGATGTGAGTGGTCTGCTGGAGGGTAAGATTTCCGGTTAGCTTTGGTTTGCCAAGAATTTCGAGATAGTAGTCGATGAAGGTTTTTCCAGCTGCAATTACAAGGGGTTCCTGCTTCTTGATGGTTTTGCAGGTGTGTTTGTCGGCGCTCAATTCCTTGTCCATTGTGCAGGCGCAGGAATAAGTTCGGTTTGCTGCCAGGAGACAAAAATGAGAGCAAGGTTGACTGTTACATGGATTTGGCATCTTAGGTTTCAGCGCCGAATGATATATGTGAATTCCGTAGATGGTGTCGAATTCTCTGAGAAGAGTTGTGCGGTTTTTGCCGAAATATTTGTCGGCCGATTGGATACTCTTGGTTTGCCAGTCACTCCAGTATAATTTGTTCTCGAAAATCGCTATGGAGAAAGGATGCGTTGAGGTGGTGTGTAAAACTTGTCGGCGATCGGTACCGTCCAGTCGAACTGATTCTATGGTTTCCAATTTCGCGTCAACCCAGTACAAACGTCTGTTTGGATAGTCGATCGCTAGACCATTTGGCCACTTTACATTTTCGGACACCAAAAGCCTTCGACCCTTGCCGTCCATTCCTGCCACCGATATGTGAGGTTTCTCACCAAAATCGCTCCAAAACATCTCGCCGTTCATCGGATACAATGCCAAACCACGAGGCATGTCGACTGCTTCGTTTATTACCACCGTATACTCGCCGTTGCTTTTACATACTCCGATATGCTTCCGTAGACTGTCTGTGAAGTATATGTTGCCGGTTATCCAGTCCACCGCGATTTCCTCTGGTAATCCAAGACCTTTGGAAGAATAAGTAGAATTTTAATTTTGCAAATCATATAGTTGCTTGAAAAAAGAAATTAGCAAGCATAAATCTAGAGGGAAAATGATTCTTTGGTTCAATCATTTTTATTTATCGAATCGTCCATGAAATATCACAGTTTATGTCAATCATTTAAAATAGTTTGAATTTTATGTAACTTGAAATTCGTTTACATTGTAGAATGATAAAAATTCAAAATAAAGTTCTAGGCTTTAACAGAATTAAATATTCTTATTACATTTGACATCACTGATTTCAATTTTGTAATTGAAATATTTTTAAAAAATGTACTACGCAATTTTTTCCCCTGTGTATATTTTGTTTTATTTTTTTCTAAAAACATTAATTACCCCCTTTTACGATGACTTCCGGTTTGGTGCCATCATAGCGGCTTCGAAAAATTGCCTCGTCTCCCTTCGTGATATCCGACCAATAGATGTAATTATCATCCATTGACACACCAACAACATGTTGTAGATTTTGAACAATGGGAAAGTATAGTTTACTTTCTAGGTAAAAGCCATGGATTTCTTTCTTCGACGAGAATATCATCAATGCTTCGCTGACTGCGTAGAAATATATTTAAAAAGTTAGAATGGTTCACAAACTGTTGATTCGAGTGATTACCTATTACTGAAGAGAATTTTACATTTTACTGTACAAGTCTTCCTGTCGTCCTGCAACTCGTAACCGACTTCGCACATACAGTGATAAGAACCGGCGGTGTTGATACAACGTTGATCGCATAACTCCGGATTTTCTGCGCACTCGTTTATATCTGAAACGTGGATTGAAGTCGTAGGGCAATACGTCGTTTCTACAGAACCCGATTCTACACATCACCAACTCAACACCACCGACTCTACACAACGGCAATTCGACACATGCCTCTATTCAACACAACAGCAACTGTACATATCACCAACTCGACACATGCCTAGATTCAACACAACAGCAACTGTACACATCACCAACTCGACACATGCCTCGATTCAACACAACAGCAACTGTACACATCACCAACTCGACACATGCCTCAATTCGACAAAACCCCAATTCTACACAGCCCCGGTTCTACACAGTCACAACTATCACGACGCAAATGCACAACGGCAATACTCTACACAGCCCAGATTCTACACAGGTGCAAATGTCACGAGCTAAATTCACAACGGCAATACTCTACACAGCCCGGATTCTACACAGGTGCAAATGTCACGAGCTAAATTCACAACGGCAATACTCTACACAGTCCCGATTCTACACAGGCACAACTGTTGCGAGCTAAATTCACCAAATTCCCGATTCAACACATCACCGATTCTACACCGTCACCAACTCACATCCAATCATAGTGCGCCGATGAGTTGGAATACTTGAACGACATACGTTGATTGGATGCGAGTTGGTGACTGTGTAGAATCGGTGATGTGTTGAATCGGGACTTTGGTAAATTTTGCTCGTGACAGTTGTACCTGTGTAGAATCGGGGCTGTGTAGAGTATTGTCGTTGGGAATTTAGCTCGTGACATTTGTGCCTGTGTAGAATCGGGGCTGTGTAGAGTATTGCCGTTGTGCATTTGGCTCGTGACAGTTGTGACTGTGTAGAATCGGGGCTGTGTAGAATTGGGGGTGTGTCGAATTGAGGCAGGTGTCGAGTTGGTAATGTGTAAAGTTGCTGTTGTGTTGAACCGAGGCATGTGTCGAATTGCCGTTGTGTAGAATCGGTGGTGTTGAGTCGGTGATGTGTAGAATCGGGTTCTGTAGAAACGACGTATTGCCGTCGTAGAAAACTGCGTTAAATCTAAAGAGAGTTTGAAATAGTTCTGCGATCCTGAATTGTTACCATTGCATTTCTTCAAAATCATACTATTCGTTTATTTATTTCATAAACAGACTGATATTAAAAAAAAAATTTCCATCACATTGGTAAAAAGAATATGAATTTTCTTAGAGCTGACGATTTTTTCTTCTTTCATAAATTTGTTTAAAAATATAATAGAAAGAATAACGATTGATAATAAATGGGAAGAATAATGGGCAAATGTCCATTAAAAAAAACTAAACTTATAATAGAAAATAATAAAAACTGAAAATATAGTAATAGAGAAAATAATTAATTAATTGATAGTTATCACTATTAATTAATAATATCGTACCTTTGCAAGTTTGGTTATTTATCAGAGTATGACCAACTGGGCAGGAACATGATGGTCCTTTAGGGGTATTGTGACATGTGTGGCTGCAGCCAGAACCTTTCCTGCATGACTCCGCGGCTATGTAAACAATACAGGATTGATAAGTTACGTCTTTATTTCACTAGGAAATAAGTTCCTACGTAGAGCTTCGAGATTCGACTATTTTTCTTTAATAATAGCTTTTGGATCAACTTATTAGATTATTCTTGTAATATTTATTTAGCATTTCTATTCTTACCATTTTTTTTAGAGCAATTCTTTAAGGATGTATTACACATGCATTTTTAATCAAAACTTTGGTTCATTTGGAATTTTAGCATTAGAAAAAAAAAAAAATCAGAAAAATATCAACCAAGAATGTTGATTTTGTACAGAAAACATAATTGAAAGTTATTAATAGATTATCACAAAAAATAGTTTAACAAACTTTTATATTAAGTAGATGCGAGAGAAAATAAACAGAGGATATTTATTTAACATGCTAATTACTATTTATGAGTATAACTGTAATTTTCCAAAACGCACCGAGTTTGCAACCTGTCACGTCTTCGTCCGAATCATCGCCACAGTCATTATTGCCATCACAGGTTTTATTTAGCGGCATACATCGGCCATTGTTACAGAGGAAGCGATTGATTTGGTTGTTACATTGCTCCGGTGGTATCGTGCGATTGCCTGAACAAATAACAATTGCCTATGAAATTGGATATATGAACCCAACAATATTTACTTAATATCGATAAATGCTTACCACAATTACTTTCATCACTGAAATCATTGCAATCGTCGACACCGTTGCACACCGAATCGTTTTTAACGCAATATCCGTTTTTGCAACGGAATTCTTTACAAGTTTTCTGAAAAATGAAATTTAAAAATAAATGCAATTAACACCAAATCGCTCTAAATCGAGAAAAGGAAAAAAAAATTAAGTAGCATAAAATATGATTAACCGCTAATTAACTAATATGTAACTACTTGATTTCGAATTCTGTAAGCCTACAAATAAAATTCCTTGAATAAAGTCTCAGAAAATTTGTTTTTGCTTCCTCATAGAGGAAGCTTTGTTTTCATGAAAAAAAAAATTTCCAGATTTTTATGTCAGATTACTCAGAATGATCGAAAACGTCGAAAAAAGTGGTTTAAAAAAATTGTCCGGATGTATGTATGTGTGTGTGTGTGATGAAAGGCCAAAAATTCATTTAACTGTAACTTTCAAACTATTCGACCGAATCAGCTCAAATTTAAACAACATGTGCAGTACTGCCTAATCTTCAATTGGTATAAATTTCGGAAAAATCGATTGACACATTTCATTTTTTTAAGAATTTTTAAATTTTGAAAAAAGGACGTAAATGCTCTAGCTCGAACGAATTTTTAGTTATCGGGCTGAAACTTTGTATACAAATGGAACAAAGTGATGCGACCTTCGGTATTAAATTTGGGCGAAATCTGCAAAGCGGTTTGGTTCTTATGATATTTTGAATTTTCTCGAAAAATTTTCGTTTTGCTCTAATTCAGGTAAAATTTTATCAAATCAATTGAATTTTTTTACAATGGAACAATAACATTCAGCCCTACTACGTATTAAATTTGGTGATCATCGGTAAAGCGGTTCGGATTTTACATTATTTTGAATTTTTTAAAAATTGACTGGTGTCGCTCTGGATTCCGTAAAACATCAGAAAATAAGAACAAAATACAACAAGGATACAAAGTAGAATCTTCACGGAAAGAAATGTTTGGTTGTGGCAACTACGTTTTCGATTTGCTGTACACAATGTCTAAAAAATTAGTTGCCTCAACCATATCGAATAGTAACCTCAACTATTCACGATTAGTTCTCGATTGGATTAGTTAGGTTAACTAATCCAATCGTTGGGACTACCACTCGAATAGTTGGGACTACCATTCGAATCGTCGGTATTACCATTCGAATCGTTGGTATTACCATTTGAGTTGCTACACCGAGAGAAAAAGTTTCATTAATTCACGGAAATCTTTGCCAATGAAATGAAATACTTGAATTTCAATACTATCTTTTCTTTGAATAATCTCAAACTCAATGAAAAGTAGTGACATTATTTGAAGAAACATTTGTTTAAACCAATGAACCTATTTCATTGATTTCGAAAATATCGTCTCTGATTCAATGAAACCCTCTTCTTACCAGCTCAAATTTTGAAACCTATTTTTTCCTGAAGTACGCGGCAGATAAAGCGCAAATTTTGTGAGTATGTAAGGAAGTACGGCAGAAATAAGCTAAGCTTCTGGCTCCTTGATACTCGAAGCGGTTCGTCCGGGAGAACCGGAAAACAAAAAAGTGAGGTTAGGTGCGAGAGAGAGAGATCGTCTCTTTAAAACAATGAAACTGTTTCTTTATTATATGCTCACTAAGTACATCTTTATTTACAGGCAATGAAATGTTCTCTTTGAAATTCAAATGCACTATTTCATTGAAATCAACGAAATATTTCGTTGAAATCAATGAAAAAACATCAAACCACCCATGTATTTGGTGTCAATGAAATATTTTTTCTCGGTGTAGGGAAATAGAATAATCGATTGATTGTGTCAACTCACTTCTTGGTTATGGCAACTAATCTTTTTTTCCGTGTTGCACATTGCTTCCTCATGATTTTTCGCTTTTGACAAAGCTTCTATTATGAGGCCCAGATAGAATAACGTGCCGCTCGGCGTGACGGCAGAAATGAGGAATGTGCGACGTCTCTAGGCAGAATTGTGACGGCACGGCAGGCTGTAATCCTACTTTATGCCTACACACCTCCGACACGCTGTGGACCGTCTCGAAGTGCTGGCACCGTGTCGGTACAGTGTTGGATTTATCACATTGTGCCGGAGTTATGCCGACACAGTACTGGATTCCAGCTCGCCGTGCCGTCACAACAATGCCTAATGACGTCGCACATACCGCATTTCAGCCAGCACGCCGTGCTGTTCGGGCAGTCACCATGCCGCCAGTG
This sequence comes from Ephialtes manifestator, assembly GCA_963970395.1. Lineage (NCBI taxonomy): Eukaryota > Metazoa > Arthropoda > Insecta > Hymenoptera > Ichneumonidae > Ephialtes > Ephialtes manifestator. Next base: position 17,655,066 of record OZ019981.1, on the reverse strand, counting down.
TGCCGACATTTTTCTATCTGGGAGGAAGCCAAAATTGATTAATACTTCCTCATAGAGGTAGCTTTGTAAAAAGCGAAAAATAATGAGGAAGCAATATGCAAGGTTCTACTTTGCACCCTTGTTTCTATTTTTGATTAGACAAAAACTTAGATGTTACTGGTTAAATAACTGTGCAAATCATGAATAGCTTGAGTAAATATAATTAATATCAACGTACATTTACCGTACAACCAACATACTCATCGCTTCCATCCGGGCAGTCCTGTTGTCTGTCGCAAAAGTCGTCGAGTGGTATACAGTAGTTGTTCTGGCACTTGAATTGATCCGATGTGCACTCAATATTGATGTGCTCGATCTAAACAAAGCAGAGAGCAATGATGCGTGTACCATTGTCATATAGAAATCAACGATTCTATCGATAATTACCGGTCGATAAGAACAATTCAATTCGTCGGTGTTGTCGCCGCAATCGTCCTCACCATCGCAAATAAACATTACCGAAAGGCAACGCCCGTTGCCGCACATATGCCAATCTGGCTTCTGACAAAACATGTCCATTTCTGATACTAAATAAGCAAATAGTGAAAAAAGAAAATAAAAAAAAAATATAAATTATTCTTGGTCTTCAACAATATTTTTCAAATGTAGTGAAAAGTACAGTTCCTGTAATAAGAGCACAATTAATCTTGTCCAGAATTATTTTCAAAAGCTATTTGTTTATTTATAATTTTTTAAATAAAAATAATAATAGGTATTTTCTTTATTTGTCACTTATCGAGCAATTATCAATCCATTAATAGCAAAATCTTCTGCCGTTGATAAAAATTATTTTTCGTAAATCATGAACGTTATTCCGAATCAAAATAGTGAATACAATGATACTTTTCATTTTATTAATTTTAACGTGAAAATGTGTTTTTATTTTGAGAAATAAAAATGAAGAATGTATTCCTGATAAAATTTACCTATTTGTCAAATGCTTGCAGAATTTTTTTATAAAATTTTTTAAATTGCACCAATTTAGGAAATATAATGGGGAATAAAGGGTTTTAAATACTTACCATCGGACGGCATGCTTTGGACTACTAGTAGGGACGAGCATATCAAAAGCGAATACCGCATAAGCGTCATCTTGAAAGGAAAAAAATTGAATATATAAATAAAGCAATTGCTTCGATGGTAGTAGCTCATCGCGTAAATGATTTAATTATAGACGCGTATGGCGTAAAATTATTTATCGCAAACACGACGCGCGAGATTTATCATTGCACTTGATTCTACGAAGCGCGGAAAAGCGTGGAAGTTCAATGGGTCGACGACCGTGCGTACGTCCTACGATTTCATTCAAGTTTTTAATCGCAAAAATGTACATCTGTTGCACTTATTCTCATTCATTATTATAGCTTCCCCCCCCCCCTCAAAAGAAAACTCAATTAGTATAAAAAGATACGAGACAGTCGAATAGAATTTCCTAGGAAAGAAGGAACAAAAATTATACACATGAATTTATCAGCCAAAATCAATTTATTAATTGCAAATGCTTGATACAATAATTAAAAACTCATTAAATATTTTGACTAGATAATTTCTGAATATTAATTGATCCTCGACTAATTAATTATCGGTAAGTGTTAATTGTCTTTATTGAATAATTAACAACACAATACGTATTTATGATTTTTTTTTTAATTTGCTCAATAAAATCGGTTAAATCTTGTAAGAATATTGTTTGAATTATTAAGTGAGACTTGCCTTAAGGGACGATGAACGAACTGCGGGAGACAATCCTCTTCGGTAACCAGCAGCCTCGGAAGTGAATAGAATGAGTCTGGAAGCACGTCTGTGGAACGTAACAACGCGTCTACGACTACTATTTGAATTGTCTTTGGTCCGGTTCAGTACGTGGGCCTTGTCGATCCGGCCTGTAAATAAGGTCGTGATAGATTAACCTTCAATCTATCGAGTGTAGCTAAACACTTTGACCAGTTCATCTTCTGTACCATTGTGTACGAAACACGTATAGAGTTTCTTAACTTCACCAATACAATTGTATATTTGGAGACCACTTTAATTTTCTTTTAAGTGGCTTGATATCGTAGTTTTGAATATTCCAACCGATTTTGTCGTGAATACATTGAATAATTTTAAATTTTCGGAAAGGACTTATCTAGGATTATTTTTTATTTATTTCGTAAATATAGTTCCGGATTTATGATTAGGAGTATAATACCATGGGTTATATTTTTTTTTAAATATGGGTATAGGATTTAAGATGAAATTATATCGAATACATATTTGGGTCATTCCATACCAAGTGCGTCATTAATTTGCCATTACGCCAATTTTTCTGTAGTTCATAAGCATAATAATGGAAATTCTGTGGAATTTTGAGAAAAATCGGAATGGCCTGTCTCAACGAAAAAAAAATATTATTGCGTTATTTTGTCAAAAAATGGCGGAAATTTTTTTTGTGCGGCTACGAAATTTTTTTTTTTAAAGCGCATTCAAAAACTTAAATTTTATACATCAACAAATTTTTTGTGCGATCGGTAATTTTGAATATACAGCAAAGCGAAAAAAATGAAATAAAAAAAATCGTTATTAAATTTTGGGCAAACCATAGGTGCTAAAAATCTGAAATAATTTATGGATGTTCGTGATACACTAAATAACTTTTGAAAAAATGATGACCACTTTCTGCAACCATGCTAAATTTGGGTGGCCCACTTGTTATGGAATGACCCATATTTATTACATCCTATTTACTCGATTGAAATATAATAATTAACTTCAAATTGATACAACATTAGGCCAGTATTCAAATAAGAAAATTTATTAACGTTGACTAGAATCTCCGTTCGATTTACAAGTTTATTTTTGTGATTGTACAAGTGTACTCGGTACTTAATTTCTTGTACACGGTCCAGGCGCAGGAGTAGGTTCATTCGGCGGCCAAGAGGCAAAAATGTAAGCAGGTTTGAGTTTCACATGGTTTCGGTATCTTCTGTTTCAGCACAGAATTATTTATGTCGATTCCGTAGATTTTATCGAATCGTGTCTTAAATATATTGCAATTTTTTGCAAATGTATTTGTCGGACGATTGGATACTGTTTTCTAGTCGCTCCGATTTTCTATAATTATTTAGTCTTCTTAAATGCATAGCGAAAATATAAGAAGATGGGTATTTTTGTATTTTCAAAAAGGACTAATCGATGTCTTCATTTATTTCTGAAATAAGGTTTCGGATTTATGAGTAGGCAGATAATATGTCGATTTATATATTTTAATATAGGTATACAATGTAAAATTTATTTGAATCGAATGCATATTTAATACATGCTAATTCCCCAACTTACTTTCCAACGGTTCACATTTTCTTCGCTCCGATTTTCGTGTTTTCATTTTTATAATTTTAGATGCAATCATTTAAATGTATAAAATCATTTACTGTTTTTCATACTTCAAACAGACAATCGAAACATGTATGTCCAAAGGTGCGTGGATAGCCGAATGGTTTAGGGCTCAGATTCATATCCACAAGGTTCCAGGTTCGAGTTAAATCGTTATCCACTATCAAATATGTACCAAACTGCACGGAACAAGTTCGAATATGAAATTAAAAGACAAAAGTAACCCTTTCAGTTAAATTAAACACAATCAATAATTTTTAAACACAAGTTCTATCTTTTTTCGAAGAAGCTTGGAAAAACTATATAAGCTGGAATCTGCGAAATTCTGAATATTTTTACATTCGAAGACTCTTTGATTTAGTCATCGATGTCCGAAAACGTGCAGAAATTCTGAGAAAATCTGAAATAACATCGGAGTAATTTTTCCACCGGGACTGGTCTACAAATTTAGAAAATTGAAAATGCAACGGTATAATTGTAAGAAATAATAATGTTTCCTTGTTTGTAAAATATTACAACAAATTTACCAGAATTTTCCTCCTTAGAAAATCCTATTTAGACTACTAGGAAGGACAAAAAAACACCATTCATACCGATAAAAACTGATACGGTTTCAATAGGACTTTATGAGTTTAAATGGGATCAATGGGACTTTTTAAACAGGGCAGGTTCGAGTTCAATCGTCATCCGCTATCAAATATGTACCAAACTGCGTGGAATGAGTTCGAATATGAAATTAAAAGACAAAAATAACCCGTTCAGTTTAATTAAACACAATCAATAATTTTTAAACAAAAATTCTATCTTTTTTCGGGGAAGCTTGGAAAACGTATATAAGCTAGAATCTGCGAAATTCTGAATATTTTAACATTCGAAGACTCTTTGATTTAGTCATCGATGTCTGAAAACGTGCAGAAATTCTGAGAAAATCTGAGATAACATCGAAATAATTCAGAATAATTTTTTCACCGGGATCTACAAATTTAGAAAATTGGAAATGCAACGGTAATTGTAAGAAATAATAACGTTTTCTTGCTTGTCAAATATTACAACAAAATTTACCAGAATTTACGCATTACGTTATTTTATTACTGCGCTTATGCTTCTCTTTTTTGTTGGACATTTTTACGTCCACTATGGTATTTTCAGAATGGGATCGCTTTGGGTAACAAAATGACAGTGAATATTGAAAGACACTTTTTTTTTACTGTCTCATCGCTTGAACTTTGCCGAAATTGACGGGAGAGTCAATAACCCAAGGAGATTCTAGTCTGGAAATAAACATAGTCAATGTAAACATGTCCATCAGAAGGAATGAAGATATTTAGAAAAAATTTCATTCATGGGAACATTAAAAAATAAAACCTTTTTAATTAATTTGTATTACTTCTTTTCAGATTTTCATCGTTTTCCTGAAATTATTTCGTCACTACATCTGTTGAGATGCTGAGACATTTTTATGTAAAAAAACAAGTCTTTCCTTTTTTTCTTGTAACGAGCATTTTTTTCCAAAGCTCACAGCTTTCTGCAGCTTTACATTATAGAAAACAGCGTTAAGGTAGTTCTGTCGGTACGCCGGAGTCATAAATCTCAGAGTCTATATGATATTAAAAAATAATCATAGGCATCACTTTGACTGCCCTAGCAGATCGAACAACCCAAAAAAAACCGTATTTCCAACCCGGTCGAATTGAGCCACAAATCCAACCGATAATTCTTGTCAATCCAACCGAAAAACCAACCGTGCTTGCAAAAGCTCGCAGCTTGCGAATAGGTTGGTCCTCGGGTAGTTGAGACACAAGTCCAACCGGAATACCAACCGTCGCAAGAAGCATCGCTCGGTTGGTCTCAGGGTTGTGCAAGGTTTTGCCAACCCGAAAAACCTGCGCAAAAAGCAGCTACCGGTTGTTCCCTGGGTTTGCACAACCCAGGTCCAACCGGATTTGTTAGCAGTTCAAGCCACACTTAGAATTCACGGTCCTGAAATTCATCGTGCCATGATTTCTTTCAGTAATCGTGGGTAAAATCACGATCCTGCTGGGAATTTTCTTGTACCCTAGCGTATATTCTACGCTACGGTATAAACAACAGTAAAAACGACCCACGTCGATAAATGGGTGAACGACGTTTTACGATAGCTTGTACTTATACATGGAACGACGAACAATCACTTGCGAGAAACGTTTCGGGTCATTCGCCATCTAGCGGAGCTAAGCCGGGTTTCCGCGTGAGAAAAGGAAGGGGGTCCACCTCTTCACCATCGCCGACGCACGTGCACCCGAAATTAGACCGCTAGATGGCGAATGAGCCAAAAAGTTTCTCGCAAGTGATTGTTTGCCGTTCCATGTATAAGTACAGGCTATCGTAAATCACCTTACGCCCATATACCGACGTGGATCATTTTTATTGTCGGTTATACCCTAGCCTACAACATACGTTAGGGTATAGAAACACTCCCAGCAGGACCGTGATTTCGACAATGATAATTAAAAGATATCACGCCACGACGAATTTCAGGACCGCGAATTCTAAGTGTGGCTTGAACTGCTAGAATACCAGGTTAGACCTGGGTTTGCACAACCCAGAGACCAACCAGTCGATGCTACTTGTCACAATTGCAATTCGGTGGTCGGTGGTGGTTGCGACAGTTGGAATTCCGGTTGGACCTGAGTTTTCACAACCCAGAGACCAACCGGTCGCTGCTTCTTGCGCCGGTTGGTATTCTGGTTGGCAAAACCCTGCACAACCCTAAGACAAACCGAGTGATGCTTCTTGCGACGGTTGGAATTCCGGTTGGACTTGAGTCTCAACAACCCGTGGACCAACCTATTCACAAGCTGCGAGCTTTTGAAAGCTCGGTTGGTTTTTCGGTTGGATTGACAAGAATTATCGGTTGGTTTTGTGGCTCATTCCGACCGGGTTAGAAACACGGTTTTTTTTGGGTTTTCGCGGTTGTTTTCACGGTTGTTCGATCTGCTAGGGATGCCTCAATAATAATATAAAAAATAATCGAGAATCCTTCGAAATTGTCGTAATCAAATTAAAACGATTATTTCTAAATAGTTGATATGTTTAGTGCGGATTTGACTTCATTTTTCGATAATTAGGTTAGGAAACGTCATTTGGCCCGGTATCGTGTACTTTGACCTTGGTTCAATTAAACATTATTCCGGAGACTTCACCTTTTTTCATGATGCATCGATTCCCGAATGATTTGCGAATCCGTAGTACTTTTTATTTTTTCTCTATCTTTGATCTAAGTATGTTAATTTTCGATTTAAAGATCAATTTTTCCAGCCCTCCCGTGAGCGCCGTGTAAAAAGATCGATTTTCAAGTTTTAATTGTTCATTCAAATACTCGGTAAGAGCCTTCAAAATTTTGTGCAAGTAAAATTGAATAGCTAAATTACAACATGTCAAAAATTCATGCATATGAGTTTGGATTGCCTTCACGACAGAACTACCTTAATAACGATTGAACTTTTCGTTCATCATATGGACTTATGTTTTTCGATGGAAATGCCCCTACTACTACTTTGTGATTCAGATGTTTAGCGGAAAAAATAATTGACTGCCGGTTCACGCCTCGGCTCTCTGCATTTCCGCGTTTACCAGTAAATTGTAAATCCATCATTACTCCAGTTGAACTTACCACCTCTGTGTCTATTGTGTTAAACAATCGCGGATATCATAATGCCGCGTTGCTTGATTAAATCAATGGTGCGTTATCGACGAATGGATCGTTACAACGAAGGTATGAAGTGCTCCGCTTTTGCAGGTGTTGACTACAGTGATCTCACTGACAGATCAAAGCATCTAAATAATCTGATATTGGGTCTATTGCATTTGATTAATTTCTTTCTACAATTGCCAGTTTAATTATTTAATTAATTTGTCCATCCTTTTAGCTTACAACAATTTTCGTATATAAAATTATTTAATTAATTTGTCCATCCTTTAACTTTTTACAATTTCCTTACATAAAATTATTTAATTAAATTATCCATCCTTTAACTTATTACAATTTCCTTACATAAAATTATTTAATTAATTTGTCCATTCTTTACCTTATTATAATTTTCCTATATAAAATTATTTAATTAATTTGTCCATCCTTTAACTTTTTACAATTTACTTATATAAAATTATTTAATTAATTTGTCTATCCTTTACCTTATTATAATTTCCTTATATAAAATTATTTAATTAATTTGTCCATCCTTTAGATTATTACAACTTCCTTATATAAAATTATTTAATTAATTTGTCCATCCTTTAGTTTATTATAATTTCCTTATATAAAATTATTTAATTAATTTGTCCATCCTTTAGATTATTACAACTTCCTTACATAAAATAATTTAATTAATTTGTCCATCCTTTAGTTTATTATAATTTCCTTATATAAAATAATTTAATTAATTTGTTCATCCTTTAACTTATTACAATGTCTTTATATAAAATTCCTTGTTCTGTACCTTCCAGAATCCACTACATCAATAGTACCTCCATCAGTGGATACCAGCAAAAAAAATAAAGGCAAAGAATCCTCAGCAAAGTCAGCAAACACTTGGAACAATGCCAGGCTGCCTATCATGACCAGATACAATTTCAAAAATAAGGATGAAAGCATGCTCTGGAGTACTTCAATTCCTGCAGAGCTTGGCTTACAATTGTATAACAATGAGAGTGCAAATCTTGCTACGAGTGACAATTTGTCAACAGATTCCAGTAACATAGAGAATTACAATGTTGCTAATGACTATGGAATTACTGAGGAAAGTGGCGACAAAAAAATCTTGTCCAATATACATCAGACTGGAAGATTCTCAAAAATTGAGACAAATGTAATACATTCATTTTATGAAACCAAAATAAAATTTTGCAATTTATTTAATTACTAAATTGGGTTAAATTGAATGTCATTGCTTAAAAATCATAGATCCACATTTTCTCATTTTCCATGAATATTTAATTATAAAATGAACTTCAAAAATCTTGTTCAAAGAAGCCAACAGAATAATAAACACATTACTTCAACAAAGAGAGAGATTACTAATTTTCATTTAATTGAAGCAATTGTGATGCTGCAATTAAATGAAAATTATATTATTTCATTGCTTAGACAAATTGATACCCAAATAAAGAGGTTCTTTAATTTTCTTGGCCATTTGTATGAAGGAATAGAAATTTCATTTTGGAGTTACTCTTTTTCACTAAAAAAAAATAAATAAAATTATATCTTATTAACAGTAATAACTTTTATTCTCTATAAGATAAAAAAGGAGCCCATGATGGAAGTTGAGTCTCCGCCAAATGATCAGATCCTCAGCAAAGTTCCTCAGAGCTCTGCGACAATAGCAGCATCTTTAGAGACAGAGCAAGGACAAAATTGGAAAAGACACAAGGCTATGCATTACTGCCCTTATTGTCGAAAAAGTTTTGACCGTCCTTGGGTGTTGAAAGGGCATTTAAGGCTTCATACAGGAGAAAGACCCTTTGAATGCCCTGTGTGCCACAAGTCGTTTGCAGACAGGTAAGCAGAACCTTTAGAAATATTTGCCTCCAGTTATCTGATAAAGCTTAACCTTAAGGAGGTTAGAGCGTTCCACACTAGTCAAATCAGTGCTAAATTTTAAAAAGCGTTTCTACAATTTCAGATGGTTTAATAATCTGTTCCAAGGTGTTAATCACATAGCAGCATTAGTTCTTGATATTCAAACACATTCACAGCTGTTATATCATCAGTAAATCGATAAATATCTGCAAATTTCCGATGTTATGTTTTTTCATTCAGTTTTTTAAAAGGGTAAATCTTAATATCAGTCCAATTATGACGACCAATAGCTCATTTTGTTTACTAAAAGATATTCTATCGATTGGCCGTCTATTTTTTTAAATCGTATTAGTAGTTCAAAAGATACAACCGTTTGTTTATCCTATCATAACCTAACATCGAGTATACAAGTGGCTGTAACTTTTGAACGCCTGATACTATAGAAAGTCCGGACGGTCAATCGATTAAGGATTTTCCACTGATCAAAATGAGCTATGTTTCGTCATAATCGGACTGATATTACGGTTTACCCTTTTACAAAACTGGATGACAAAACATGACATCGGAAATTTGGAGATATTGATCGATTTACTGTTCATATGACAGCTGTGAATGTGTTTGAATATCAAGCACTAATGCTGCTATGTGATCAACACCTTGGAACAAATTATTAAACCATCAGAAATTGTAGAAACGCTTTTAAAAATTTAGCACTGATTTGACTAGTGTGGAACGCTCCAACCTCCTTAAGAGGCAATGATACACCGGGGGTGCGTTCCGAATGACGAGGTGTTTCGTTGATCGATGCGCATGCGCAATAATCTCCGTCAAGATTTACGGTGAAGTTTAAGAATTATAGTAAAAGTTGAAGATAGGGGAAACAGTTTCTTCGTTTCTATTAATTCCAAAGTATCGGAATATTGATTTCTCACGGATTAGCCATTTATAAAGTATTATCATATTTTATCCCCACCTCACGATCGGACAACAACTTTTTGCCGTACCTCGCGAGTAGGGTGAATAGTTGTCGTCCGATCAGGAGACGAGGATAATATTTGAATTCTTTACAAATAGGCAAATCCATGAGAAATCTAATTATTCATACTTCAGTACCAGTATAAATAAAACAATTGTTTTTTTTTATGTTTCCACTTTTATTATACTTCTTAAAGTTTACCGTAAATCTCGGTAAAAACCATTGCGCATGCGCATCGAACAACAAAACACCTCGTCATTCGGAACGCACCCCGGCTGGAATTTCTTCGCCCAATGTTAAACGCCTATAGGTCTGTTTCTCTCGCACATAGCTCTGTCTCTCTCGCACTATTTTTCTTTTAATTCTCCTGACCAGACGGCTGTTTTGATTCAGGAGCCCGAAGCTTAGCCCAATTCTGCCATACTTCCGCACATTCTGTTAAAATCTGAGCTTTATCTGCCGAGTATTTTGAAAGAAAATAGCTTTCAAAATTTTGAAGTGAGTATCACTGCCTCTTAAGAGGCAGGTGGTACTTCCCCCACCACACCTCAAAATTTCGAAAGCTGTTTTCTCCCAAACAGTACGGCAGATAGGGTCCGTATTTTGAGGTAATACGCGGAAGTATCGTAGAATTCGGCTAAGCTTCTGGCTCCTCTATCGATTCAGTCGTTTTTTTGTGAGAATTAAAAGAAAAATAGTGCGAGAGAGACAGAGCTATGTCCGAGAGAGACAGGCGTTTAACATTGGGCGAAGAAATTCTCACCGGTGTATCACGTGGTCTTAATATTATTCCTTTGCAGGTCGAATTTGCGCGCCCATCAGAGAACACGAAGTCATCATCAGTGGCAGTGGCGTTGCGGTGTCTGTTTCAAAGCATTTTCTCAACGACGTTATCTGGAACGTCATTGTCCTGAAGCATGTCGAAAATACAGGACAACTCAGCGACGAGATCCGAACGTTTCTTGAAATACATTTTTTTATTGTATTTTTATGTAATTTCAAATGTAATAATACCTGTTTGATGAATTTAATCAATTGTCAATGAACGTGAATAAGATCTGTTTATTTTGCAAATCAAAGCCGATGGTTTCGCAGCATAAAAAGTTTATGTATTTTTTTTAGAAGCTGGAGGTGATTTTTTGCGGTGACGATCAGAAAGATTATTCGCTGGTTATTAAAAGCGCGGGAAATGTTTGAAAATCGTGTTATCTGGTATTCGAGGAATTATAAATGATTAATAATACGTTTTATCGTATGTTTTATAGCGCTTGGATATTCAATACGATATACCAGTTTGTCGATATAAATTTATATTACTGGTCAAATTTTTTAAATATGTATCATTCGCAGAATTGAAATTTTTGAATTTTCGTTTTCCTAGTAATATTGTCTATCTTATCAGTCGCTATATTGTCCTGGTTTTAAAAAATATTATCTTTATATTAAATATTAAAGTACATTCGATTTTTAAGTCAAAAACATTAAAATAAAAGTTTTTTGTGTTTTGTATTCGAAGTTTTTGAATTGCAGACGAAAAATGGCAGTTTTAAAATCAGTGTGAGATATTCGATAAGATAACCTTGTAACATTTAGTAAAAATTGGTAAAATTTGTTTACTCGGCATCACGAAATTTTATAATTTCCGTTTGGCCATAATTTTTGTTTGGGTCGCCTGAATTATAATTTTCTTTTTTCGTTTGGGAAAACTCTCTGAAACGAAGTAAACGGTGTGAAAGTCATGGCATTACTTCAATTTTTGTGTGCGGGATTTCGTTTTGAAAAGGATAATGGAAAAAATATCGATTTTCGTCATTCCAACTTTGAAAATGTGTACAAAATTAAACACTCGATGGAGCATAATTTGTCACATCGCTTTTTGAAGCTGGATTAATGAAAAAGAAAACGAATACAAGCCGGGTCGCTACCACATTCTTTGTCAAAGTTATAGCCATCTTAGAAAATATTACATTTTTTTCCAAAATATAAAAAAAAAAATAGATTAAAAATATTTTAATAGCACACCGACGTATTTTGCCTTGCTGAATACGATTTGAAAATTTTTCATTGGAACACCGAAAAAATTAATATTTTATCGATTTCTTTGTATTTTTATTAATATATATACAGTAAGATTTTCATATCCCTTTATATTTACAAATACTGGATAACATACGTAATACCACATTGAAATCAAAAGAAAATCTAACAAATGTTAATGTTGACGAAGAATCTACAAATTATTATTTTTGTTAATCTATTTAGTGATTTTTCCTTCGTTGTGACATAAAAAGTAATCAATCGAGTAAATTTTCGTAGTACATTTACGAACTGTTTCACCCGAAAAGAGCGGGAAAATTTAAATATTTGACGACGTGGCATCGATTGGTTCGCTGCGGAACCAATCAGCGATTGGCTCTTGTGAAATTTAGCGCTAAGTTGAAAATCTGCCTTATTGGGTGAGCCGGGTATGAGTTTTGCGCACGCGCGTAAAGTGTCTACCCAAGCCAAAAGCCAAAGCCATAGCAGCCAGAAGCGCCACGGGATAACGGTTTACTGTTCCGAGTGTTTTTATCCCTTCATGACACACGTCGTGCATATTCACCGAGTAACAATTGTCGCGAGCATTTGACGCAGTGCGTTAGTTGCAGAGTCGTTTATCGAGTTTAAAACTACAATAAATATTGAAAAAAAAGGACGTCATAGTGGACGAAAAAAACACGAAGGCGCGAGATTTTTGGAGAGAGCGCGGAGAGCTGATCAGTGCTCTGAAGGGAGGAGAACGCTGGGTGAAGCGTACGGCAAGGATTGAAACTTGACATTGGAGACGGCCATTTTGGCGTTTTGTTTCTCGTTCGAGTCGCTCCGCTCGGCATCGACATCCATCCTTATCGAGGTAAGCGACACAGCTCTTTCTACGCCTTTATATTTCTCTCAACGCCGCGTCTTTAACGATTTTCCTTTTAGTTCTCGTCTCTCTTATACACTCAAGTTATTTTTAACTTCAGCCAGTTAGAGATCAAAGTTCGTGGAATTCGGGTTGACGGTGTTGTGTTCTCCCTTTGAAAATCGCGATAGTCCGATCACTTTCTACAAGACTTCACTTTGAATTTTGTATCCCTTCCTTTTGCTCCTATAATTTCTCTATTATTATTATTACCTATATATTACTCGCTCGATCATTTTACCGCCTAATTTTTTTATACAATCCAGGTTAGTTTCGCGCTTCGAAATATTTGCCGACTAATACACATTTTTCGTATGTCTCGAATGAACGCTCTTTCCATACGGGCGCCGATTTGGATCTTCCGGCACGACAAACTTTCTCCAAAAAACCTAAAAACCTGCTTAATTATTATCAGTCACAATTATTGACATTTGGAAAAAAAAATTATTGATATAATTTTTTAATGTAAATAATATATCTTGTGATGCAATATTCTTATATTCTCAATAATTTCATTATTACTCATTAATTCACAATGAAATAATTATTTTTATATAGAAATTGTGATTAAAAGAGTGAGAAAACATTTGGTGAAAATAGTGAGGAGTAAAATTTGAAGTAATAATATTTCTAAGTATTCTATAAGAAGATACTCTGTAATATAGAATATAATCCGTAGCTTTGGAAATACCTGTGACGAAAATATTGAAAAACTGTTATTGAGTGAAGCACCAAACCTCATAGGGTGACCTTTGTTTATTTTTGTCTGATCCCCCATTGTTTGCTCACTTAAGCTAAGCTTGGCATTATAGAGACACAGTTTGAATTGTGACTGGCCAAATTTTATACCCATAGATTACATTGACTTTTATTTGGTGATTTTAAACTTGTAAAATAATAATTACAAGAATTTTATGAACATAGAGTTAGAACATTTATTAATCGGTATATAAGCAACTTTATGCTCTTGATTTATTGATTAAATATATTAATCTATTTAATAATATACTTTATTTATTATTCAGGAAATAGGAAAAAAATAATCTTTCCGAAATGATGACTGAAACGCATATCGTTTCAAACCACATGCTGAATTCTGGTTTGGGTTCCAAAGCGGATTTGGAGAAAATGGAGGATGAAGGTTGGAAAGCTAAACTGAGAATTCCACCAAAGGACAAACGTGTTAAAACTAGTGTGAGTATTTAACAACAGTGTTTCTCAAAATAAATAAAAAATGTTATTTATAATTAGTCAATCAAGTATACAAATAATTACCAAAGTATCAAGAATCTTATTATATTTCTATTATATCATAAACTGTTATTTTGAAAACAAAATTGTTAATTAGTAAATCAAATATACAAATAATTACCAAAGTATCAAGAATCTGAGTATATTTCTATTATATTATAAACTATTATTTCGAAAAATTACTGTTAATTAGTAATTCAAAAATATACAAATAACTCCTAATATAACTCAATTACTTTTCCAATTATTTTTTTAATATATATTTTTAAATTACTTAACCTGTAATAAATATCTAATCAATTATATACCAATTACATTATTATTAATAATTTTTTCATATGATTAATAATTACGGATTCAAATTAATAAATGATTTATAATGCAGCTGTTAATCATCTTTCCAAGTATCATTAATACATATTTTTTTTAACTAATTAATAACAGTTAAAAATCTAATAAAACTTGACACTGAATGAAGTATTCCCATTTTTTTTATTGATCAATGATACATTTTTTTAAATCAATTTTTTAAATGTAATTGCAGGATGTCACGGATACTCGCGGTAACGAATTCGAGGAGTTCTGCTTGAAGCGCGAACTACTGATGGGAATCTTCGAGAAAGGATGGGAAAAACCGTCTCCGATTCAGGAAGCCAGTATACCAATCGCTCTTTCCGGTAAAGATATCTTGGCGCGTGCGAAGAACGGAACGGGCAAGACTGGAGCGTACTCAATCCCAGTGCTGGAACAGGTGATGATATTATCTAATTTCTTGTAGAGTTTTGTCTAGAGTTTTAAATGCCTGATACTTATAGAAATAAAGATGATGATATGATCAGTTCTATAATTATGATTTCATAATAATAACATGTAGCGATTATAAAACAATGACTATTCCTTCGAATAGCTGCAAAAATTATTACTTTTTAATAAAATTACATGGTAATCTTTTTGAAAAAATGAGGAAACATAATTAATGCATTAATTATCTCTTGCATTTTTCCCCCTATTTCTTCTAATATTTAAGCGAATTCTTCTAATATGTAGCGATTATAAAACAATGACTATTCCTTCGAATAGCTGCAAGAATTATTATTTTGTAATAAATTTTCATGGTAATCTTTTTGAAATAAATGAGGAAACGTAATTAATGCATTAATTATCTCTTGCATTTTTCCCCCTATTTCTTCTAATATTTAAGCGAAAATTAGTATTTTTTGCAGCTATTAAAATGTTTACACTCTATTTTATAATCACTACGTATTATTATTATGAAATCATAATTACAAACGAAACTGTACTGTAAACTAGATTTTATGAATTAATGGGGTTTTACAGCTCTGTGTAATTTATTTTCTCAAATCACCAGCACATTTTTCTTCCAAAGCAGATTTTTACGTCTTTTTTTATTCGGTTTACAGATTGACCCACAAAAAGATGTGATCCAAGCATTAGTAATAGTGCCCACCAGAGAGTTGGCACTTCAAACATCCCAAATCTGTATTGAACTCGCAAAGCACATGGATGTGAAAGTTATGGTAACTACTGGTGGAACTAACTTGCGTGACGATATCATGAGGATTTATCAGAAAGGTTTGTTGAGATTTTTTTTTGTTTTGATTTCATGACATTTATTTATATCGTGATTTTGTGTAATCATATGTTTATTAGTGTGTGTCTAAAAACTTTTTTTATTTATTCTTATTTATTTTTTTTTTACTGCAAAAGTATGTATTCTGACCTTAATATCCACCTTCTATACGAAAACTGTTAGAAATTTTTGTATGAAAAATAATATAAACTATTGGAAGATTTTTTTGCAGATACGCGTATATTAAATTGAATATACAAATATTAAAAATTGTTGTAAAATTAATATACAGTATTCTAAACACTTTATAAAATTTGCGTTTATAATATAATTATTGGAGTTTTACAAGATATCTGTATATTAATTGAAATTTAATATACTTTATCTGCAAAATACCTTCCAATACATATATTAACTTTCAAAATATTTTTAACTGTGAAATACGCGACTTAAGTTTTTTAATGTTTTATTTTATTCGGAATTTGTCGAAAAAAAAAGATTGCATTTGAGCCACATCTAAATATTATTTGTCAGCGAATTCTTTTAGTCAATTGTTAGGTCAACCCCTTGAGTTTAAGCCATGAAGACCCAAGATAAGTGCGATAATAAGCAGTAACCCGAGCAATAACAACTTTTTCCAAATTTCTGCTTCCTACTGCCTATTATCACACTTTTTTTGGGTCTTCATGGCTTAAACTCGAGGGGTTGACCTAAAAATCAACGATGCCAATAGAATACACTGACAAATGATATTTAGCGGTGGCTCAATCGCTTCTCTACAAATTCCAATTAAAAAAAAAAAAAACATACAAAAATTTAGGCTCGAATTTCGTATATGAGGTGTATATTGAATTCAGCTGTTTACACATACTTTGGCTGTAAAAAATAAAATAAAATAAATTTATTTGATTTAAAAAAAATATTTTTGTCAATTTCTGCTTCTTACTGCTTATTATCGCACTTTTTGTTGGTCTTCATGGCTTAAACTCATAGGGCTCACCTAAAAAATAGACTGTGCCAGGGGAATTCGCTGGCAAATAATATTTAGAGGTGTCTCAATTACGTTTTTAGTTTTTCAACAAATTTCAAATAAAAAAAATCATTAAAAAATGAAGTTAGAAGATGTTAAGGACAGAATACATACTTTTGCAGTAAAAATATAATTTGAACTCACCCTAATGTTAATTTTATTTTTTATTATTTTACAGTTCAAGTGATCATTGCGACGCCCGGAAGAATTCTTGATCTGATGGACAAAAATGTCGCCGACATGAATCACTGCAGAATTCTGGTACTGGACGAGGCGGACAAGCTTCTCTCTCAAGACTTCAAGGGCATGTTGAACCATGTTATTTCCAGGTACGACCTTCGCAATGTAAACATTTCGCAAACACGCGCGAGAATTTTGGCCTTATTTTATGGTGTTGTTAAACTTTTTGCTTCAGATTACCACAGGAACGTCAGATATTGCTGTATTCAGCCACGTTCCCGCTCACGGTTAAACAATTTATGGAAAAACACTTGAGAGATCCATACGAGATCAACTTGATGGAGGAGTTGACACTCAAAGGTGTTACGCAGTACTACGCTTTCGTCCAGGAACGCCAGAAAGTCCATTGCCTCAACACACTATTTTCCAAGGTAAATATACGATTATTTCTACTTTTCACGAAATCAGCTTTGGTTTTTTAAATATTTATTTGTGTCTTAAACTTCACCCATATGTTTATATGAATATAATCTATATGTAAAAATGTTCAATAATTTAACATTTTTCGTAATACTTGAAGTAAATTAGTTATAGAAAAATTGAAAGTTCGGATAGAATTCTTGATATTTTTTCATGAATAAATAAAAAATGACACAATTTATTCTGTAGGAAGCGATGACAATGAGATAAAATTGTGGTTTACTTATTGGAAGTTTATTATTAAATTGTGGAACAAATAACAATACATGTTTAAGAAAAATTCTAAAGGGGGATCAGATACAAACTGATATGCATATATCTAACTATTTGTATTTTCTTTTCAGTTACAAATAACACAGAGCATAATATTCTGCAACTCGACACAGCGAGTCGAACTACTGGCCAAGAAAATCACAGATTTAGGATATTGCTGCTACTACATTCACGCGAAAATGGCGCAGGCTCACCGAAATCGCGTTTTCCACGATTTCCGTGCTGGACTTTGCCGAAACTTGGTGAGTAGTATCAATTATTTTTCTTTTAGACATAAACTCCGAGTGTACATATCCCTTTACAAGATTACGACAAAAAATACAACAACAAAATATTTGAGGCTGAAAAAAAAGTTTAGTTTTCATCCGAAGATCAATTTCGAGATTTACTTTATTCTTAAAAAGATAATATCCCGTTTTAGATACATTATTAAAATTTTCTTTCGATAATTATTACGTAAACAACTAATTCATGACCGTATAATGTTTTACGACTAAAGTTTTGATAAAAAAATGTTAAACCAAAACTTCGTAAGATATTCCCATGCATTTAATAAAATTTAACGAAAACTTCATTGAAAAACTGGGAATTTATTTATTATATTTGAAACTAAATATAAAACTGTACTCCTTCATTCTCCGTTATATCCATTCAGAATTGTAAATCCCCATTAATTCATGAGATATAGTTTACAGTACAATTTGTTTTGTAATTATGATTTCATAATAATAATATGTAGTGATTATAAAATACAATGTAAACATTTGAATAGCTGGAAAAAAAAACTAATTTTAGCTTTAATACTGCAAGAAATAGTGGAAAAAATAGAAGAAATAAGCAATGCATTACTTATTTCTTTCCATTTTTTCAAAAGGATTACCGTGAATTTTTATTGAAAAATAATAATTTTCGCAGCCATTCCAAAGTTTAATAATCGTATTACAATCGCTACATGTTATTATTATAAAATCATCATTATAGAGCTGATCGAATCATCATCATTATTTTTATAAGTATTAGGCATTTACAACTCTGTAGCCATTGAAAACAAATTTTCGTTGTTATTGTAGCTTAAATTTATTTTCACAACCACTGCTTATTATTATGAAAAAAAAGTATGGAATAAATCGTACCAGTCATTTGTATTCCAGGAAGTAATTGGGGCTATTTCTGACAATTCTGTATAAAAACATTGTTCAAATGTTTGATCTTTATCGTTCCATTTGTCATCCTTAATATTCCTGAATCCCTCTTCATATATTAAAAAATAACTTGAGAAAAAGGGTAATTGTTAAAAAAAAAACGTATTTTTGCATTACAGGTGAGCAGTGATCTCTTTACGCGCGGTATCGACGTTCAAGCGGTGAACGTGGTGATAAATTTCGATTTCCCGAAGATGGCGGAAACATATCTGCATCGTATCGGTCGTTCGGGTAGATTTGGTCATCTGGGTATCGCGATCAATCTGATAACCTACGAGGATCGTTTCAATTTGCATCGGATCGAGCAGGAGCTCGGCACGGAGATCAAGCCAATCCCGAAGGTGATAGATCCTAGTTTGTACGTAGCCAGGCCGGAGGACAATAATAGTATGGAAGAGGGTAATGTGTCGAAGTAGTTTCGTCATGGTGACGAAACAAAAAAAACAACAAACAAACGAACAGAAAGCAAGTGATTTGTGACTCGTACACGCGCGGCATAAGCGCCGTCCAGACTTCGAAACACAGCGAGATGAAGATCGGGCCCGCGCGCGCGCGATTGATTTAGTGGACAACAGCAAACAAAAAAAAAACAAACAAAAACGTTACTTAAGTTCGATGAAGAAGTCGTCTACTACTATTGCTACTACTTCTAACCGGGGTGCGCGTAATTAGCAGTGTAAAAAAAAAACAAAAGACAGAAACACAGTGCTAAAACAAAAAAAAAACAAACATTAGGTACAGAGAGCGAGAAAAGTGGCCGGATATATATATACAGACCGAGAAGCAAGTTTACGAGAAGAGTGAGACGATGGGAGAAAAGATAAATGGAAAAAAAGAAAAAATTAACAATTATCATCATCGTATTAAGCAACTGAAAAAAAATATGTTACTTGTAAATAAGGTATAACGAGCATGGAAAAAAAACACACACACACACTAACGAATAATCATCCGCGCTTCGCGCTCGGCCAAAACTCAGTGACTGAAGTGAGAGCGTGAGTGCCAGTGCGAGTCATTTCTTGTACATAGATACATTTAAATGTACATAAATACTAACAAAAGTAGCTAGAGTCAAGCCATTATCAAGAGCACAACGCGTAGAGAGGAAAAGTCAAATGATATTAACGCGACACATAAAATATTATTTGAAAAAGTTGAAATTATATTTAAAGAAATAAACAACAACAAAAATAAAACAGGAACACACGTCGACGCGATACATCACCGAGACACACACACATTAAATACATCCGTGAGAATTTAGTCCATCATTGCATTTTATCGTGAGTGTGTATATACAGCATGAGAACGAAACTCGTCATTTTAATAGTAAATTTTTATACGAAGGCCTCATACTTTCAAATATCCTTCTACTTTCTGTGTTGCTCGTGAAAATGAAAATAAACGCGAACGCGAATGATTCGCGACGAGCAACACGAATATACAATAATATTCAAGTGAATTAGAACTTTGAGAAATAATAGCGAGAGAGAGAGAGAGAGAAAAAAAAGAAGAGAGCCTTTGTTTGCTCCGAACACACGAAAAAATAAATAATTTCGCGAATTACACGAGAAAAAAAAAAACAAACAACACAATATTAATGAGATACGTCTTGATTTACGAATGCGATCGCCAAACTTTTCCGACGCTAGCGCCTAACGTATAGTTTGATTATGGCTTGATTTTGCTATCCAATACTGTCATAACACAACTCTGAGATTCAAATCACCATTAAAAAAAAGAATATGAGAGAGTGAAAGAGTGAGAGATAGAAACGACCGATAAGAAGAGCAACGTTTATTTTGTTTTCCGTTAAATTAAGCCTCATTGGAAGCCCATTATCATTTTTTTTTTAGTTTTTGTTTTTCCATTTACTCACGAGAGTGATAAAAAAAAAAGAATACGATTGGAAAGAGCTTTTTTTTACGGTACTGTGATTGAGAGTCAGAGCTTGTAAAATTGACTAGTTTTATACAATTATTTTTATAAACAACTGGCTGGTGGGTTTCGCGCGACGCGATGGGGATCGTACGCGATGTCTCGAACGAGAGCGAGACACGTGTTTCTTTTTTCTTTTTTTTTTTTTTTCTTTTTCTTTATTTCTTTCTTTTTTTTCTTTTCTCTGTTTCCTCTCTTCAATTGTAAACCACGAATCAACATCACTCCGATGGCCGAGACGAATATACTTCGATATTCAATAACTCGAGCCGACGGACTTGTATAAATATTAGAAACGCGTTTTAACGTATTCTTCGATATGTAGGGGGTGTGCAAACGGCGCTGCGAATTTTTTTTTTTCGTACCCAACTCGAGAGCTCAACCGTGACAAAACGACGAAAGCCTTGAACGATTTCGAGCACAGTACGACTGTAAAAAAATCTAAAACAAAATAATGTCTTATCGTAGACAGAAGAACTAAGGAATCGTGTTTTATATTGATTTAGAGAAGAACGCGGACATGAAAAATAGCGATTCCAAAGAGTCGTTTAAATGGCTCGTACGATATTTCGCGGCGGTTGGAGTATTTAAAGAAAACACTGAAAAGGGGAGGAAAAGAACAATCGGAAAGCCAAATCACTCAAGGGCAAATAATAATGATATATAAATAAATAAATATACGATCCCACGC
Source organism: Ephialtes manifestator (assembly GCA_963970395.1). Lineage (NCBI taxonomy): Eukaryota > Metazoa > Arthropoda > Insecta > Hymenoptera > Ichneumonidae > Ephialtes > Ephialtes manifestator. Next base: position 17,633,542 of record OZ019981.1, on the reverse strand, counting down.
GTCCGCGACACAATATCGTCTTCGCGTTGTTTAGTTACTTCATTTTCTTCGAAATTTCGTGAATCGCATGATCGAACGGACTCGTCCGGTGTATAAAGTTTAAGTAATGTCACGGTTAGTAATGAGAGGAAAAAAAAATAAATGCGAGAAAACTGTGTAAAAAAAAACGGATATTCCGAAGTGAAAATGAGAGAGCAAACCACCAGCCAACGTGACCTAGATTATATGAAGCGAGAACTTCGAAGGCGGGCAACGGTCGAGCCAAACAGTCGCGAATTGATTCTCGATCGAGACCCGATGCTGTGTTCAATTATGAGGCGAAATTATTTACGAGGGGCGAATTTAAAAAAAGAGCCGGTTAGAAACAAGTTTTAAAAAACACATAACCCCGTTGCGTTTCGATCGAGAACACATTCGTGTGATATTCGTTGCATGGCGAGAGAGAAAGACACAAAAAACAAATGTTGAACGCGGAAGGACGAGGATCAAGATTGGTGGACTCTTCCTATATAAAAGTCGAAGCACCGGGCGAAGAATTACACGTACTCGCAGTAACGAGAGTGTACGCTTCTACTCTCCGGTTAATTCGAAGCTCGACTCTACCAGAGTTGTTGCTCGTTACAAATACGCCAAAGTATATAACGGCGGGCGCTCCTCGAGAGTCCAACAGCCGGAACAACACGAAACTTAGCAAAGCACAAACGTCTTCGTTTCTCGTTCCTTCGTCCTTTCGCCTAGATACATTTGTACACACATATATATACATATATATATATACATTCACACACGTTCGTAAGTACGAAATAGTTAGCCAAACGTTTTCCACGGGTGGAGCATGCCTCTGGGAAATCGTGAAACTCTACTCGTGCTAACGATAAAAGAGATTAAAAAAAGAAAGTAAAAAATAACGAACGAACGAGAATATTTCGACGAATTTTTCTCTCCCCATGATATCAACTGCAACGCGTCACTCGACTGTTCGCCGACAATTAGTTAACCAACGCGAACGCTGCCCCGAGCGAGGCTGTTAGGATCAGTACGAGAAAACTGTTAAAAAAAACTACGCGTGAAAACTCGAACTGAGAGAACAGCAGCTGAGTTAGATCAAAAGAAGCGATTTCTGTACATTATATTCAGCGTAATATTCTTTAAAAAAAACAAGCATAAACAAGCAGACCTAAAGAGTTAGAGCGTCACCGATCATACGTGACAACAGTTAGAGTACAATTTTTCGAAGGGCGATTGTCGCAAAGCCACTCGTAAAATTGTAGTCTGACTATCGCGAAATCAATGAATTTATAACATTAGCAGAAAAATCGTGCGCAAGCGCGAGCCTTCGTAAGTCCGAATCTTCCGTAGTGATGATGAGCGATTATAAAGAGTTATAAAAAAAAAGGCACAAAGGTTTTTTCGAGGCGGTACGTAGTCGGCGAAACTCTCGGACTGAGTGTTATAATTAATTGAGAAAGAGATAAGAGGGCGAGAAAAAATAAAAAAAGGAGAAAATGTGCCGACTCGTACTCGCGACGCTTTAACTCCATCGACGGAATAAAGTTCAAGGAAAATTAAGCCGAACAATCACGATATATTCGTTTGTGCCAGTATAACACTTGGTTTATACGAATAATCTTTCTTTGATGATCGTACGAAGATTGTTCTGCGATATCGCGAGTACACGACGAAGCCTATATAAGAACATCACGGCTTGTCTCGCGATAGCGCTGTCGAGGCAGAATTATTTCGTGATGCCTTGCGAGAGTGCACTTTCGCGACGTACTACGACATCCTTTTCATTTTCTTCTTTTTCTTTCTTTTTTCATGGTTTATTTTTCTTTTTTTTTTTTCTTTTTTTTTTTACAACGAGCGACTCCGGTTCAAGATTGAGTACGTAAACAGAGATCGCGTAACGAAGTTAACGCAACTTTGCGAGCGACGAAACGAGTAGTAGTAACTTTTAACGGACGTACGCTCGCATATATATATTTCAGTGATGAAATTATCGCGCATTCTCGTGACTCTCAAGAGTCTTCTCAACCGACGGGATAATAAAGATTGTGCAGTCTCGCAAGTGCACACAACAAAGTAGATCGTAGAATATATATAGAGAGAAATAGTGAGAGAGAATGAGTGAGAGAGCGACGAAGTTAACATCAGAAAAGGTGCATCGATCAGCGATGCTTAGAACAAAAACACAGGTTGTTCAAAGACAGAGCGCTCAACAAGTTTTCGTAAAAGTTTTACGGTTCAATCTCATAACCATCGAGTTACGATACAGTCTCCAGCATGCTCCTGCGTCAGCAACGTCTGCGAAACATGGTAAACGGCTCGAGTTGGTAAAACACACCGTAATATTGAGTTGCATATTATTTAAAGCCAAAACTGTGCGCGAGGCTATATCTTGTTACGCGACTAGCAAGGAAACTTATTCCTTAGCAAATCGAATTCGCGATAGAGTATAAAGACGACCGACGCAGTTGGAAGACGATGTATATTATTTTACGCGCTTCTGAGATTTTGGCTCTCTGTCTTTGCCGACAGGAATTCTCGTTGAAAGTTGAGTTCCGAGAGGGAGATTAAGTGAAAAGAGCCAGAAGAGGAGAAACGTTTGCGCGGACGCGTTTGCCCTGGCGGCGGGTGAACGCGTTTGTTTCTTTTTGTCTGGGAATACGTGTGTGGTTGAGACATCAACAACCACTGCTGCTGTTTGCGGAGTGGTGCGAAGAGGCGAAACGAAACGAAAGAATGAGATTGTTTTAGAGATGAGGGGAAGGAAAAAAAGATATGAGGATGCGTGCGAAGAAGAGCAGGAGGAGGAGGAGGAGGAGGAGAAGAAGAGGAGGAAGAAGAAGAAGAAGAAAAAGAAAGTATCCCCTGCTAAGAACGGATGGGGGATCTCCGGCACTGAGATATAGAGACAAAGTGCATGGTTTTAGCCGGGGGGAGCATCGCGTACGACAACTCTCGTACGTGGTGAAGGATGAGGGATTGAAAGAAGGGGAAAAGGAAGGAAAAAAAACACACACACACACGCGGCGCTGGCCGGAGCGTCCTGCGTGGAGAAAGACATCGATCCCCGTTCCTTCCTGTAATATCACATCGGTCAAATCGATGTAACGCGTGCTACGTGTCGCCGTTGATAATATCTAACGAAACAACAAGAAGAGCTATAACAACGGTCCCACAGGGAAAGAAAAGAAGAAGACGAAGAGTCGTGAGGAACGAAAAAGCCAAATGGATGCCAATATAAAAGAAAAAAAAGTGGTGAAGAGAATCACGACACGTAGCACGACGTATTGGCGTCAGATCTCCATTTAAAAAAGAAAACGAAAATTTTTAAGCTGTAAATTAAAAGAAAAAAATGTAAAAAAAAATCGCAAAAATGTTAGGGTTTGAAGAGTATGTGGATTGAGAGAGAAATAGATATGTTTGTTGTATCGCCGTCTCGGGTTTATATCCGGTTGTCATTCAGCGGTAAACGAGCGTATTTCTACGTTTTTCGCTGAATTTTTGAGAGAATTGAGAGACGATGGTACTTATGTGAATCGTGGAAGATATTTTATACTCAGGTTTCCGCGTGATTTTGTTACTCGAGCAGATAACATTTATTTCGATGACACTCGTTTGAATTAGATCTTTATGCGCGGGGTCCAGTTTACCCCTTCCGTCCGGTGTACGAGTTTAGAGAGAAAAAAAAAACAATTGTTAAATCATGACTAGTATGGAACGAAGAAATGAAAATAATAAATAAAAATACATGACGAACCGACAGCTCGAGTTTTCGATATCATGAGCCAGCGAGACTTTCGGTTCCCGTTGTGTAAAATATCTCCCACGATGCTATTCGACGCAAGGTAGTAATTAATGTCGCAGTTTACGTCCTACGTTTGTACGACGTTGAAACACATGTTTGCGATAAAAGTAAAGAAATAAAATAAAAAATGCGAAGCGACGTGTAAAACGAGGGAAAACAAATGTCAAGCGAAAGCAGAAAATACGAACGGTGAAAAAAGAAATCATTGTAAAATTGGGCACGCGCTCATTACCGGAAAAAAAGAAGAAATCTTTTTTATTTATCCCACATAATAGTTTCTGTTTAATGCGTGGGCCCATAAAAAAGTCTCCCATCCCCGTACATATGTCTGAAAAACAAAAAACTTCGTCTTATTTTCCAGGAGAAATGAAGGAGCTTTGGGCTCATTTTCGTTTCTTTAATAAAAACAAATTCAAATTCGAAATATGCAAGTGCAAAAGATATATAAACGTGTACGTCATTCATTATTAATTGCGTCGCAGATTGCACCGATAGAATTTCCGACTGTCGTGTCAGGATTGAACGAAACCCCGTTAACACAACATCGATCTCTCCCATCCTCCGCAATGTATAGTTGCATAACAATAGATGGAATTAAACGAGTATATTCTCTACCTCGTCCCAATGGAAGTGTTTCTGGTTGGGATATTCTGTTGGTTAGCGAACATCACACCGCGCCGGACTCACCCCCTCCCCCCATGAGCCACCACCGTGCGGCTGACGGTCCTGCTTTTCTCGTCGTTAATTAACCGCGAGGGGCTTAACGATTTGCGTAAGCCTAGCGGTTATTCCTACGTATAACTGTATATCCTGATAATAGCGGGTTTCATGCGTTTATCGTACTTTAACGAGCATAAACCGAGAGCAAAAGTTCTTCAACGAGCTGGCCAGAAATTCATTTTATTTTTAAGCATATATATATATATGTATATAACGTGTATATATCTCTTACGAGGCAAGCACAACTTTTTGCCGTTATGAGCCTGCGCTTGCTCCTCAAAATATCCTGGAATTTAAATGAGAATTCCATTATCCGTTGCAACAACCGGTTTTCTAGTACTTACATTTCTCAACGCGTATTAAGGACATTTGTGCCAAAACTAGTTTCTGTTTCATTGCGTTGGCACTCTGCTCGTTTGTAGAAAAATACTTGCTGCATTTTTTTTTATTTTTCAAAGTTATTAATTGCCCGGTTTTTTAGTCATCTAAGACACTTTTTTATCGTGCATGTATATTTGTAGTGAAAAGTTTGCTTCGATTGAAATTTGAGGACTTTTTGAAGAGAGAAAAATGTTTTTAAAATCAACGTCATTGATTTATACTTATAACAATGCCAAACCGTAATTAACTAATTCATTTTTAATATAGTGTTATTTATTTATTTTTTTTTATTGTGAAAAATTAGTGCTACTTTTTTTTAAACACATTGAAACAAAAAATGTTTAACTATTTAGATATTTTTTTTACGTTGAGAAATGGTTGAAACTTCATGAAAACGAGTTTTTTTTTTTTGCAGAAGTTACAAATATATCAAAACCTGGAATTTCAAAATGCCTGATTTTTTTAAAGATTTTGATCTTGTGGAGAAATCGAATTTTAATCGACTCAAACTTTTATCTGGGCTCATCTGTGATACATCCTTAAGCAGTTTATTTCTAATTTCGATAATGACGATTTATATTTCGCCATTTTTCGGGCCTAAAGAAAATTTAAATCGCTTTCTGGAGATTAACAGTTTCTTAATCGACAATCATTATTAAAATTAGATTCTCTCGCATTTTTGGGATAAATATCTTAAAAATTAATAGAAAATGTTAATCTCTAAAAAGAGATTTACTTACGTTTCCTAAATCGTCAATAATTATTTTTTAAAAATGCAAAGTAAAGCCGTGCGCATTGTTTCCTCATTAACTTTCGCTTTTTACAAAGCAACCTCTAAGAGGAAGTATGGTAATTGATTTTGGCTTTCTCATAGGGGAAGCTTTGTAAAAAGTGAGATATAATGAGGAAGCAATGTGCAAGCTTCTACTTTGCATCCTTGTTTTAAATAAATAAATAAATAAATAAGCGCACACTCGAGCTTTGTGAAAATATAATAAGGACCAACGGTCTGGAAACTCCCTCGAATACTCTATCATCTCTGTTTTTTTTCTGTAGAACACGATAGAAACCGGTGTTTCCCGAAATTTCATTGGGAAGCAAGGATATGGCTAGTTTTTGTAATATAGACTACAAAATCGCTATAAAAATATGGTATCGTTCATTATTTTTGGGCTACATCTGACGTTTTTTCTGTTAATCATGAATCTGGCACTAATTTAACTCCCACCTCGATATTTGATACCAAAATTCGCATCGGAGAAAAAATAAATCTAAAAACTCAAAAAATCAAAACCTCATAAAATTTTAACGATTCAACCGATCTTAACCAAATTCAATAGGAATCGCCGGTGCATGAAAGCTCACATTCATACCAATTTTGAGCTCAATATCTCGAAAATTGAAAGAGTTATCGCGTTAACAGACCTTTTTGAAAAAAATCAAAAATGCGTAAAAATTTAACGACCCGGGCGATTTTCACAAAAATTGGTATGAACGATGAGGACTGACCCCTCTATCTATGGTGTAAATTTCAGCTCGATGCCTCGAGGATTTCCCAAGTTATAAAGGTTTACATTTTTCGAGCGTGTAACATACATACACACACATACAAACATTTTTTATAAACCACTTTTCTCGACGTTTTGGACCATTCTGAGTGTACTGACATAAAAATCTCGAAAACAAAATTTTTCATGAAAACAAAGCTTCCTCTATGAGAATTAATATTGCTTCCTCGTAGAGGAAGCTTTGTTTTCGTGAAAATTTTTTTTTTTCGAGATTTTCATGTCAGGATTCTCAGAATGGTCTAAAACGTCGAGAACAGTGGTTTAGAAAAAATGTCTGTATGTGTGTGTGTGTGTGTGTGTGTGTGTGCGTATGTGCACAATTTTTTGTTAGCACGATAGCCGTCGCAATTTTTAAGATATCGGGCTCAAATTTGAACCACGAGTAAACTGTCGTTAAACAAGGTATGTGATTGAATTTGGAGTTAATCCATCAAGGTGTTCAAAATTTATGGCATTTTGAATTTTTTTGAGAATGTCAGCTCGGGCTCTAACTCCCGCAATTTTCATGATATCCGGCTCAAACTTGGACCAGAAGTGGACTGTTATCAAATAGTGTTTGGGATTAAATTTGGTGTCAATCCGTTAAGGTAGTCTGTTCACATTAGCTGGTCAAATCAGTGCTAAATTTTAAATCGCGTTTCTACACATTTTGGTAGTTTTGCCGACTGTTCTGCAGAGTGGCTTGCTCATCAGCATTAGTTCTTAATATATAAATCCGTCCACAGACACGGTTTTTAATTAAAATACCCTGATACATACAAATGTCGGATGAGGTTGTTGTCATCCAGTTTTATATTAGAAAAAACCATAATTTTTGTCAGACTTTGACGAACGATAGCTTATTTTGTTTATTAAAAGATGCTTCATTGATTGACCGGAGACATTGTCTTATAGTATTCTTTGTAAGAAAATTGCAACCGTTTGTTATCTACTCTAACCTATCATCAGATTTACACATGCTTGTAACTTGTGAATAACTAATACTAATACAGAATTTGTCCGGTCAATCAATGAAGCATTTTTTAACAAACAACATAAGCTATTGCTCGTTATAACTAGATTAATATTGTGGTTTTTTCTAATATAAAACTGGATGACAACAACCTCATCCGAAATTTGTATGTATCAGGGTATTTTTATTTCAAACCGTGTCTGTGGATGGATTTATGTATTAAAAACTAATTCTGATGAGCAAGCCACTCTGCAGAACAGTCGGCAAAACAACCGAAATGTGTAGAAACGCGATTAAAAATTTAGCACTGATTTGACTAGCTAATGTGAACAGACTACCTTAAAGGGTTCACAATTTATGGCATTTTAAAATTTTTTGACATTTTTTGTTCGTGCTCTAACTTTCGCAATTTTTAAGATATCGGGCTCAAAATTGGTGCACAAGTAGACTGTTATTAAATAAAGTTTGGGAATGAATTTGACGTCAATCCGTTAAGGGGTTTTAAATTTATAGCATTTTGAATTTTTTGTTCGTGCTCTAACTTCCGCAATTTTTAAGATATCGGGCTCAAATTTGGTCCACAAGTAGAGTGTGGATAAACTAAGCATCAGTTCGAATCTGTCGAGAATCTGTCAAGGGATTCAAAACTAATGCCATTTAAAATTTTTTTAAACAAGGCTGTAAAGTAGAACTTTGCAAATTGCTTCCTCATTATTTTTTTTCTCTTACGACTCTGGAATATATTCCCTAAAATTAATAGTTCATGTTTCTCTGAACGAAATGCGAATTGTAATATATGCGTTGTCGAAATAGCGGTTATGCTGTATGTTTGACTCGCGACGTGGTATAACGGTATTCGTGAACTAATGATGATATCAAATATATTGCTCTCCCGGTGTACACGGTGTACCTATGTACGGTATTCGTACAGGAGTTACGCGAGATATGCTGTACAATATTATTTAGTAATCTCGTGCGAATCCTTATCACTGTGGGTTCGCCAAGTATTACTATAGTACACGGTGAGAGCACATCTAGTATGTCTCTGGAGCCGGAGATACAGCACGAACGGGCTACTGTGAAACTCTGCAACTAATTACTGAGAAACTGCTCCCGGAACACTCGCATCTTAGTAACACGAGAGAATCCTGTGCGGAGACTCTAGTACGCGTGAGCGCGTCGACTGACTGTTCCAACTACACCCATGGGATCGCGTTTGAAATTTCCCCTAAAAGCGCGTTAGGGTGTTTCCCACGTCAGACTGACTGCAAGTTTTTTTTTTCATTCTTCAACAGTAGTTTGAAACGCACAATATCTCCAGGTGTTTTTTGTCGGGGAAAAAAATCACCATTCTAGCAGACAAAAGCAAGAGATATGAAGTTTTTGCAATAAAATGGTGCGTATAATATAAAAAATCATGGTACAAGATCTTTTTTTTTATTTGCAATTATCTTTAGAATGAACATAATATCGATTCACATATTTTAAGCTAAAGACAAGTCAATGACTTTTGATGGCATATACTGACTTTTATATCTGTTGTATAAAGTTTGTAGTATTGCACAATGACAATACGCTCTTTACACACGCGATGACATGATCATTATTAGAGTGACTAGCGGCAGGAAGGCACGAAGTCCGTTTAATGTCTTCTTGGTGTTTCAAAACTTTTGAGACTTCATGTCGTTTTAATTGTCCCACTAATGATGAAGATAACTTGTGGATATAAAAAAAAAGTTATAATAAAAAAACGTAGTTCGACAGAATTATAATTAAGTCTAACGAGCAGCCAATCAGAGCGGCTTCCGGTTGCGATATAATCAGCCCACTGTTTTTTACTTTTTCATCACATACAGAGGTATGTAAAAAGACGAAGTGTTGCAATAAATAAAAATAATAAAAAATTCGAATCAGAATTTGTTGTAGATGTTTCAAGTGTTTTGGATTGCGAAAAAAAAAACACTAATTCATTTCTGTCTGTTGGCATGTCTAGCAGTAAGGTAAAGCACCAATGATTGGACGATTAAGGTAGTCCTTCACATGTTGTACACACATTATTAAAGGGCATGTATGCAAACCCGCGCAAAAAAAATTGTATGAAAAGAGTATTAAAATAGAAAATATGAAGTATGTTGTATTGGACGAAGTCATACTCCAATTATACTATTCATATTCAAGTATTAAGTATGAAATGAGTATACGAAAAGTTATTCAAGTATCTTTTTTCGAGTATTAAGTATGAAATATATATACGAAAAGATATTCGAGTATCTTTTCGTACACTCATTTCATACTTAATACTCGAATATGAGTATAATTGAAGTACGATTTCGTCCAATGCGACATACTTCATACTTTACATTTTAATACTATTCTCATACTCTTTTCATACTATTTTTTTTTGCACGGGAAAGGAAATACCAAGTTATGCCGATTATGTTTAGTGAATTAAACATAATCGAAATTAATGTAGAAGAATTTTAGCGTAGCCTCTTATAGGTAACTCACTGAAGTTTCTATAATTTGTGCATGCTTTAAAAAAAAATGGTTTGCCGAATATTTCGCTCTGATATCTAAAGTTAAATAAGAATTTGGCAACGTTGTATCAGCAGTGAAACATTCTAATAGTTTACCTGAAATGTGAAAAAACGAAGATAAAAAAGAGCATTTTTGGATCGTGGTATGATTTTACACCTACAATGGTTGACCTGAGACTTACAGAAAGAATTATCAGGAAATTAACAGTAAACAATAAGTGATTAAGAACAGCGAAAGCTTTGTTATCTTATTCAGTCACTCGGATTTCTAAAATCATTTATAATGAACAAATTTTTTCAACTAAAATATGGATTGTGTTGCAAGTCTGCTAAAAAGTTATTATTAGCACTGATCTTACGCACAAACGAATATTTTTCAATTAAATTTATTTGTTACACCAACATACTAAATTTTTAATAATGCATGTTAAAAATGACATACAGTATGTGAGGAAAACTGTTCACACGTATGAACTTTTAATGCATCTTGGTTACATCAATAGAAAATAGTGTTGCATAAATAAAACACACTAGTTCGTTATTGTTAGAGGTGTTCATCGGTTTTTAGTATAATACCATACTAAATTTCACAGCAAAATACATATTAAAATTAGTATACAGTACGTGAAAAAAACTACTCACCCGTTTGTGAATTTTAATGTACGTTACTTACAATAATTGGTAAAAATGTTGTAAACATCGAACACATTTTTCCATTAATGTCAAAGGTTTCTACTTAATTATCATATACCGATTCTTTAAATATTACAGATTTATGTATATTAAAATTAATATACGGTATATCCGAGCTTTCAATACCGGTATAGCAATTTTCACACAAACATTTTTTGCAGTTTATATATTCACACTAAATGTTAAATTTAAAAAATTGCTAATCCAAAACAAACTTAAAGTTCAGGCTATAAAAACTCATACACTCAGTTTTCATTGTCGATGTAGCAGAGAATATCGTGGCGAATTCTTTCTACGTAAATAATCAAGCATATCCGTCTGAATGATTTAAAAATTCTGCAACACTGTAAAAAATATCTACTTGAAATTTAATATGTACTTTTACTGGAAGATTTTATGCATAAACTAGTATATTAAACTTAATATACAAGTGTAATGTAAAATTAATGTATGCTACAGGATATTCAATAATTTACTTTAATTTTATAGTAGAAGGTCTTGAATTTTAATAATCTGCTTTAATTTTATTTTAAAAGTACATGAATTTTATACCACAATTGTATATTAAATTTCGATGATGAGTTTATGCATAAAAACTTCCAGTTTTTTCTAACAGTGAATCTTATCATATTATCATAGTTTTTAGGCGCTTGAAGTCACTTGTCAGTTACTGCGCCCGATATTTGAACAACGTCGATTCGAAAGTCTCAGCCAGAGTTGTGAATGCCTAATACTTATAGTAATAATGATTATGATACGATCAGCTCTATAATTATGATTTTATAATAATAACATGTGGCGATTGTAATACGACAAATAAACTTTGGAATGGCTGCAAAAATTATTATTTTTCAATAAAAATTCACGGTAATCTTTTTGAAAAAATGGAAAAAAATAAGTAATGCATTACTTCTCCCATTTTCTCCACTGTTTCTTGCAATATTAAAGCGAAAATTAGTATTTTTTTCAGCTATTCAAATGTTTACACTCTATTTTATAATGACTACATATTATTATTATGGAATCATAATTACAAAACAAATTGTACTGTAAACTATATCTCATGAATTAATGGGGATTTACAACTCTGGTCTCAGCTGTGATAGGCAGGTCCAGGGCGTAAAAGTGTTCGAGCAATCGAACAAGATTTTGACCTCGAGTCGTAGGGCAACCCTCGTGCTTTTTCTGTAAAAAAATTAAAGATTCATCCCCAAAAATACTAGACTTCTCTATATTCATAGGCGATGTAAAGTTTTTGATGAGAAAGAGTACTTTTCTCTTCTCTGAGAAAAATATTCCACCTGGTGCGGCCGTGGTCAGTGGCTGCCAGGTTTTTGAGTTTACAACTAATTTCTTCTATATTAAAGATGTTCGACTGTTTCACACTAGTCAAATCAGTGCTAAATTGTTGTAATTGTTTCTTTAAAGTTTACTGCATTAAATAACTGTAGTGGAGCGTTGATTTGTATTGAAGCATGTACACTTAACCGAGAGAAAAAAGAATAGTGACGAATTTGCATAAAGATTAACTGATTAACGTTACTTTCCAATGGGATACATTTTCGTTCAGTTTTTTCCAAGAATAATCTATAATTTTTTGTCAATTTTGATGAGTGATGGTTCATTCTCTTTTTTAAAAGATGCTCTACAAATTGACCGGCTGGATATTTGATATTATTGATCGTTTAATAATTATAGCTATTTGTTTATGAAAGCATTTTGATTTTTGTTAAACAACCGGCTATAATTATGACTGGTGACTATTTCTGCTCCTTTGAGAAATGTGCGAAACCACTTACCCTTTTAGGTTTGTTGTTGCAGGACTAATTATGGAGTCAATAAGCCTCTGTCAAGATTGCTGAGGTCTGGCAATGTTGCAGCTGGATTTATTGATTTTTTTTTGTTGGCCATTTTCGTCATTTTTGCGGGACCTTAGCAACTATATTGACATGCAGGATGCTTAACTATTCTGGTCATATCTACGTTCTACTCCTTAGTTATTTCGGTCTTTACATGATTGTTCTATTTATATTGTAACTATTTTTTGTATTCTCGGCCTGCTTGGCTGTCACAATATTTAGGCGTCACAATATTTTTGTCAAGGACTTGTCCCGTTCAATGAAATAATAAATAAATAAATAAATAAATAATTATTAAACATCTTTTAAGCATCTTTTAAGAAAGAAAATGAGCCAACACTCATCAAAATTGGCAAAAAATTATAAATTATTCTTGGAAAAAACTCAACGAAAATGCATCCCATTGGAAAGTAACGTTAATTAGTTAATCTGTATGCAAATCCGGCACTATTAATCTTTCTCTGGGTTAAATGTACATGATTCAATTCAAACTACTCTCTACTATTGTTATTTAATGCATTCAACTTTAATGAAACAATTATTAAAATTTAGCACTGATTTGACTAGTGTGAAACAGTCGAACATCCTTAATGATGGGCGCCAATTAGTTTTGAGGAAACTAATAAACTATCTTTTATCTTTATTAATTCACTTCTTATGTCCAGGTAATCGCAGGGTGGATAATTGGATGACGAAGGACTTTGAGGATTGCAAAACAAAAAATACTTCAAATACTAGGCAATGATATATATTTTTTCAAAATTTACGTGGAAATACTGTCACCGGAGTTTAACTTTAACAATTCCTGTCGTCTATTTTGACGAATAATATCCACTTTCTGGCAAGCGATCCTTTGACAATCACCACTTTCGATATTCTGACAATTTTTCTTACACTTTAATATCGTTAATTAATATCTTTTGACAACGTCGTCGAAGTTTCGTTGCAATAAACAAATACGTGTATGCAGTGGTCTCTCTCGGGAGACAGCAAAGTTCGACTATAACTTGTCGATATATATCGACAAATGATAGTCGAAATTAGCGACAATAATATAAATTTGAAAATAATATTTCCTACGAACACTCGAATCGGGTTGAGCGTTGACGTCGAGGAAAGAGTTGACAAAATTATTATCATGTTACATTGAAAACCCTCGAATCTGTAGAGCTAGAAGGGAGAATGGGGGAATCACCGTCACTAAGAAACATATATCTGGAAACAAATCATCTAAAATGAACGGCCCAGTTTGTGACACCTTTAGAGCAGCGGGGTCGATATTCTGTTATTTACAGACGCGTGATATTGTTAAACTGAAAATGAACGTTCTCAATACGTGTATTAAAACCTTCTGAAACCGATTTGACTATTCTTCAAAGGCAAAATGTTGAGAATATTAATAAAAACATTATTTAAATATTGCTTGTCTACTGCCGGGGTTCCTGACCCTGCAGAACCACTCATGTCGTAGCTTGTGACCCTCGCGTGTACCGGGATTGTGACACTGGCGCCGTAAGTCCTGACCCCCGCGTGTACCGGGATTGTGACACTCACGCCGTAGGTCCTGACCCCCCGCGTGTACCGGGTTTCTGACCCAGGTGTAAGTAATGAGCGAGATTTAATTAGCTTCAACGTGTTATATATTTCTACATATTCGTAGTAAGTATAGAAATGTACACTGACAATGCAACATGACAATCAAACGAAATCATAGTAACGTTAAATGTTGAAATTTATACAGTATTCAATCCTAACCTAATTTTCAGCAACAAGTCAAAATCGTAAATATTGAGAGGGTCAGCAACCGTGTCAGTAACCACAATTACGTTGGGAGTTATTGACCCTGCGAGTTTACGGGAAAAACTAATCAATAGCTTAAGTATTCGATTTTTTGTCGATAAAGCTAATTATTGTGATCATTTTCATATAATTGTTATGTTGTATTATACTTACTTAAGGATGGAAACTATCAAATACGCGACCGATGCAGCTAGTGAGCTACGTCTAGGAATGGCGGTTCGAACTCACTGAGACGCAATACCACGGCTTTCACCGGTGAAATGTATTTCTAAATAATTTGTTACAAAATTTGTTTATTGCAGAAAAAACTATTAAAAAAGCTCTTCAATTTGGCGATAATAAGGTTAAAATTTGACGTAAATTACATTTATGACAGTGTAAAATAGCAATCGGGGGTCGCAAACTGAGGCAGGGTCACAAACAGGGCAGTTTACCTTATCGTGTAAAAAGAAAACTGGAAACGGGAACTTTACTCATCTTTGAAAATGACAACATGGAAATCAATATCGTTAATTTATATTTTCATCGAATATAGAAAATGCTGCAATCTTAATGTGACGACTATTCTTATTCGATAAGGATTTTTACTATTAATTTTCTTAAAAAATCATTGTGTTGATGATAAAGCAGTAGATAACCTTTTTTTTACATTATCAACTGTTGAAATTATCTTAAAAAATAGCAATAGTTTTTTCCACGAGAACAATTTCGGAAAATGTTCAAAGTCACCTTTCAAACAATCATCTAAAAACGGCTGTTATTTGAAAGTCGATCATCACAAATTTTCGGAATTGCTTTCGTGCAAAAAGTGATAGTGATGTAACGTCCAAGACCGGTGTTTTCTTTTTTATAACCAGCCGTGTTTATATCTCGCGATTTTAATGTCATAA
This sequence comes from Ephialtes manifestator, assembly GCA_963970395.1. Taxonomy (NCBI): domain Eukaryota; kingdom Metazoa; phylum Arthropoda; class Insecta; order Hymenoptera; family Ichneumonidae; genus Ephialtes; species Ephialtes manifestator. The sequence goes on along the minus strand of OZ019981.1, from coordinate 17,618,331 downwards.
TATCTTTTAGAGGTGTGTTTATGTCTCATTAAAGTTACCAGGGCGGAAATCAGGGTGTTTTAAGATTAATTAAGACAAAAGATACTGCGTGTAGAGTGCCAAAGTGCAGCCCCATGGTGATGAAACAAGAAATCCACTGTGTGGATAATGATCGTAAGGGAGCGCCCCGCAGCAGCGATTTAGCATATCGATGGGTCGCAGTGAAATCGTAAAGCGTAAGTTGGCAATGAAGTTTCAGCATGCTATCAGTGTGTGAGTCACTCTGTTCCTTAGCCTCGAGCTTTGAGCTTTCGAATGCCATGGGGAGTGAATGGGGGGCCTTGAAATTGCGCGAGATTCTTAAGGTACATATAACCAAAAGTCACCCCTCAGATAAAATATAAATCCTTCAAAATCCCTAAGTTAATCTTGGTGCCCCCGGAGCATTTTCGTTCGATTTATTGAGGCGGAGATTTCCAGTTGGCTCGTCGAAATATCTCTTCCGAGCAGTAAGTACGCACAGCGAGAAGCTATAGGTAAAGGGGGATCGTCTTCATCTTTACGGCCAGAACCGCGTCGGCCCCCAAGTCGACAAAACGTAACTCGTAAACGTAACGATTCTTGCGCGTTTGTGTCCGATCGCGGGAAACGTCGGTGCACACATACAGGTACGTATACACAAGCACATATCACCCATCTTACGGTTCATACAGCTATTGATCTCATTGAATGGCTATTAAAGGGCCTATCTTCGGGGATGCAGCCGCGTGCGAAAGCCTCGGGAATCAGTAGTCTATGAGCGATTACGATGGGGAAACAGTGACCACCCCGCCGCACGCTTACGTCGCTGTGGGTCCGAGTAGAGTTTAGTACATTAGCGCAAGGTCTGTAACAAGCGACTGGGGGGCTCGTGCACGTGGTATGATCTGGATGAGCGGCCGAGTTAGACCATCCACTATTATTACTACACAGGGGTAAGGAAAGCCAATAATATAGTACCAGTATCGGATCGAGGCGGGTCGAACACGTGGGCGCCTTATCGTAACACCCTATACAGTAGATACACAGCAATCGTGCTAAGAAGGCGCTTTGCAGAATGTTGGAATTAATGCGATCAACAAATGCTTGTTTCTTACTGTTTTAACGATGATGGAGTAACGCGTGCTAGTCCAATTTGTACACTGAGAGAAAATTAGCAACTATAAAGTGAGAACTGTTTATTTTTCGTTCGTCCGAGCAATTTGTTAATAGTTGCCACAACTATCAAATAGTTACTATAACTACCAAATAGTTACCATAACTATTTTCATAGTTACTGTAACTATGAAAATAGTTGCGTGGACTAAAAATTAATAGTTGTCATTTTATAGTTGACTGTACTACTACGATTTCGCTGAGTGTAGTCATTTTTTCAAAAACATTTTCTGAAATTTGTATCGTTTGATTGGCTCACTGAGAGAAAAATCAGGTAATTTTTTTTTTAAATATAGTTATACCGACGATAATCTAACTATAAACTATAATTCCCAGGAGGAACGTCTATATTTTATGGTTATAGCAAATATAAGAAAATAGTTGGGTGAACCATTAATATAATTTCCAGGAGGAACGTCTCTGTTTTATGGTTATAGCAAATATAATTATAGTAGCAATCATCAAAATTATAATAATTAAAAAAACTATTCTCATCGTTTCAAATATGCCGTTTCGTTGCATATACGATTTCAAATTTTGTTTCCATTTTATCATCGGCTTCTTCTGTATACCTTCTTCAGGTTTTTACCTTCCCCCTCTCCCCTTTTCTCCGTTCCTTCATAGAGACCCCTCTAGAGTGTTATCCGCAGCCACTCATCCTACTGCACTACTGTATCGCATTTGCACGAGGACATAGGGAAACTGCGGAAAACCTGGCCGATACAGTCGGCTTTATTTTTACTGAATTTCTACTGTACGAGAATACATTAGAAACTCAGAAAAACTGCCTCCCGTTCAGCAGTTGGCGCGCAAACCAGTGCACGGCCAAGCGGTCACCCACCCAAGTTATGGCCGAAAATAATGCTGCTTAACTCTGGGGACCGCCAAAGCGACACACTGACCGCACGTCCACTACTGTCGGTGATAATTTAACTATAAACTATAATTCCCAGGAGGAACGTCTATATTTTATGGTTATAGCAAATATAAGAAAATAGTTGGGTGAACCATTAATATAATTTCCAGAAGGAACGTCTCTGTTTTATGGTTATAGCAAATATAATTATAGAAGCAATCATCAAAATTATAATAATTAAAAAAACTATTCTCATCGTTTCAAATATGCCGTTTCGTTGCATATACGATTTCAACTTTTGTTTCCATTTTATCATCGGCTTCTTCTGTATACCTTCTTCAGGCTTTTACCTTTCCCCTCTCCCCTTTTCCCCGTTCCTTCATAGAGACCCCTCTAGAGTGTTGTCCGCAGCCACTCATCCTACTGCACTACTGTATCGCATTTGCACGAGGGCACAGGGAAACTGCGGAAAACCTGCCCGATACAGTCGGCTTTATTTTTACTGAATTTCTACTGTACGAGAATACATTAGAAACTCAGAAAAACTGCCTCCCGTTCAGCAGTTGGCGCGCAAATCAGTGCACGGCCAAGCGGTCACCCATCCAAGTTATGGCCGAAAATAATGCTGCTTAAGTCTGGGGACCGCCAAAGTCACCCACCGACCGCACGTCCACTACTGTCGGTGATAATTTAACTATAAACTATAATTCCCAGGAGGAACGTCTATATTTTATGGTTATAGCGAATATAAGAAAATAGTTGGATGAACCATTAATATAATTTCCAGGAGGAACGTCTCTGTTTTATGGTTATAGCAAATATAATTATAGTAGCAATCATCAAAATTATAATAATTAAAAAAATTATTCTCATCGTTTCAAATATGCCGTTTCGTTGCATATACGATTTCAACTTTTGTTTCCATTTTATCATCGGCTTCTTCTGTATACCTTCTTCAGGCTTTTACCTTCCCCCTCTCCCCTTTTCTCCGTTCCTTCATAGAGACCCCTCTAGAGTGTTGTCCGCAGCCACTCATCCTACTGCACTACTGTATCGCATTTGCACGAGGGCACAGGGAAACTGCGGAAAACCTGGCCGATACAGTCGGCTTTATTTTTACTGAATTTCTACTGTACGAGAATACATTAGAAACTCAGAAAAACTGCCTCCCGTTCAGCAGTTGGCGCGCAAATCAGTGCACGGCCAAGCGGTCACCCATCCAAGTTATGGCCGAAAATAATGCTGCTTAAGTCTGGGGACCGCCAAAGTCACACACCGACCGCACGTCCACTACTGTCGGTGATAATTTAACTATAAACTATAATTCCCAGGAGGAACGTCTATATTTTATGGTTATAGCAAATATAAGAAAATAGTTGGGTGAACCATTAATATAATTTCCAGGAGGAACGTCTCTGTTTTATGGTTATAGCAAATATAATTATAGTAGCAATCATCAAAATTATAATAATTAAAAAAACTATTCTCATCGTTTCAAATATGCCGTTTCGTTGCGTATACGATTTCAACTTTTGTTTCCATTTTATCATCGGCTTCTTCTGTATACCTTCTTCAGGCTTTTACCTTCCCCCTCTCCCCTTTTCTCCGTTCCTTCATAGAGACCCCTCTAGAGTGTTGTCCGCAGCCACTCATTCTACTGCACTACTGTATCGCATTTGCACGAGGACACAGGGAAACTGCGGAAAACCTGGCCGATACAGTCGGCTTTATTTCTACTGAATTTCTACTGTACGAGAATACATTAGAAACTCAGAAAAACTGCCTCCCGTTTAGCAGTTGGCGCGCAAACCAGTGCACGGCCAAGCGGTCACCCATCCAAGTTATGGCCGAAAATAATGCTGCTTAACTCTGGGGACCGTCAAAGCGACACACCGACCGCACCGTCCACTACTGTCGGTGATAATTTAACTATAAACTATAATTCCCAGGAGGAACGTCTATATTTTATGGTTATAGCGAATATAAGAAAATAGTTGGATGACCCATTAATGTAATTTCCAGGAGGAACGTCTATATTTGATGGTTATAGCAAATATAAGAAAATAGTTGGATGAACCATTAATATAATTTCCAGGAGGAACGTCTCTGTTTTATGGTTATAGCAAATATAATTATAGTACCAATCATAAAAATGATAATAATTTCAAAAACTATTCTAATCGTTTCAAATGTGTCGTTTCGTTGCATATACGATTTCAACTTTTGTTTCCAATAACGTTGCAAGTATTGTTTATTGAACCATATTATCATCGGTTCAACCATAAAACATTGCAATCCTTCCTATGTTCGTTTTATCATGTGAAATCGGTAAATCAACGATATGCTTTTCTCTCAGTGCTCTTTTCGCGTCAAATTGCATAGCATATGTTCTTCAATAAAAATAACCAGTCGCCTTTTAAAAAGTCAGTGGGTCGAGATATCTCGAAAATTTTCGATATAATTGCAGCCCATTTGGTGCCGCTTTAATCGTGCTGTGTTTAGCAGTGGCCCGTAAAAGTTTGGCAAGGTTGTTGAACAAGCGAGAACCCTAGCAGATTAAACAACTGAATTTCAACCGTATTTCCAACCGGGTTGATTTGAGCCATAAAAACGACTAATAATTTTTATCGATCCAACCCAAAAACCCCCCAAGCTTTGAAAAACTCGCAGCTTGCGTATCGGTTGGTCCCCAGGTTGTTGAAACACGTGTACGTGTTTTATTTTTTTGTATCTACACTGTTAGAAATTTTTCTACGAAAATTAATATAAAGCTTTGGAAGTTTTTTTGCGGATACGCGTATATTAAATTTAATATACAAATATTAATTAATATAGAAAAAATTGTTGTAAAATTAATATACAGTATACTAAACACTTCATAAAAATTGTGTTTATAATATAGTTATTGTAATTTCACAACATGTCTGTATATTAAATGAAATTTAATACACCGTATCTGCAAAAGAACTTCCAATACATATATTAATTTTCAAAATATTTTTAACAGTGTATTACTTGCATTCATTTTCTTTCTATTTTTCTTGTATAACATTTTTAATCCGAGTCAAAAGAATAAGACAAAACATATTCTTTTAACTTCTCCGATATTAAAAGGTCAGTAAACCAAAGATTTCGAAGAGACACATTTACCCCTCGTGTGTAGTCGAACTCAAGCAACTTTGCAGTTTTGTATACGTTGAGGCTTCAAGACACTTACGAGAAACGCTTCGAACGTTCGCCATCTAGCGGAGCATAATGCACCAGTGTTTCGTATTTCCACCGCTGGAAATACGGTTTAAATCAGGTTTTTACAGTTATTTTCGCGGTTGTTAGATCTGCTTGGGAAAATTTTAAAAATGACTTTTTGGAAATCACTTTTTTTAAATCATATATAAATGTTCATATATAAATCTTTTTTTAAATCTATAATATAGTACTTATTCCCAGATTCGTATAGTAATCGGGATCCAAAGTGGAAACATGGAATTTTTTTCCAGACATACAAAGATTTACTAGGCGCCGCCCGCTGTACTATTTACGCTAAATACGTTAGCGGGCGACGCCTAATAAATCTTTGTATGTGTCTGAAAAAAAATACCATGTTTCCAATTTGGATCCCGATTACTATACGAATCTGGGAATGAGTACTATATTCCTTCTCTCGGTGTAGTAGAAGAATTTAAAAACGGGTTTTTTTTGTGGAATACACATCTTGAGTAAAACAGTGGAGGCCAAAATTCGATATATTGAAGAAATCAAAATTTTGCTTGGATTTATCGACTGGAAATCGGAACTGTGAATTATGAAATTAGAGGCGACCAAAAGTCCTTATTTTTTTTTAAATTCTAAAAATAGGTTTGTAATGGGTGGTTTCTGTGATAAATAACGCTTTAAGAGCGACAATGAAGACTAAATTTCAATATCTTGTAGAAAAAAATGTAAAATTTTTATTCAAATCTGTGATTTCTGAAATCTGTAATATCCAAAAAATCGATTTTGATAAGTGCTCTAAAATTGTCAATTAAACCAATAGTAATTGCACCTACGCTTTTAAAGATTCAATGATGATTTTATTAGTGTGATGGGCTTTGATTTCCTTACAGTTTCTTACAATAAGTTAACAAATCAAATTGTTTCATAACGGAATTTTTTTTCAGTATGCTTTGCGTGATACTCTTGTCGATTTTATTTATTCGACTTGCAGAAGAACGTAAAAGACGCTCTATTTTTATCGATTGAATGATAGACACTTTTTTATGGCAATGTCACCTTCAGTATCTGTCTGTAATAGGACTGCGAGAATTAATCGTGATTTGAGGCGCAGATATCAGTTTTTTTTTGGCTTTGTCATTAATTGTTCAAATCGGCTGAAGCGTAAAATTCATCCAACGTGCTAATTCGGGTTACCTACATTTACCCATGTATTTTCCAGAACGATTTATCACTATTGAGTATTGCATTTTTTATTATTCATCGAGAGACAATGCCAATGTGTATCTCTCCAACGATGCTATAAATATAATATCGACCAAATTAATTTAGTTCCATTGTAAACTATTTAACATGTTAATCGTTAAAAATGTGCCTGAACTCGACTATATGTGCCATCATTATCAAAAATTAAAATTTATGGGAATATTATTTTTATAATTATTATTTCATACGCGGAATCTGCTACGCTTCCAGATAGAAATTGAAGCTTTTAAAAAGCTGTAAAAAAAATTTGATATTCAATCAGTTTTCCGTTCAATTTTATGAACTATTTTTCCGCATTTGTTCAAAAACTGAAACTGGAACTCTCTTTGTAAAAGGTGCAGATAATTGTTGGAAAAAATAACTGTCAAGTCTACGATCAATATTTAAGAAATGAAATGATTGATTTATTGATTGATAAGTTTATTACGCGCTAGCTTTGCTTTGGGGCAAATTCAGATAAAATTCTGTGAGTTCTTAGCTCTCTCGTTCAATCATACAACAAAAAATAAAAATAACAAAACAGTTTAATTACAATATACTAAATTAAAAATAACATAAAAATAAACTCAAATTATAACGCAATAACAAAAATATAAGCTTAATATGTTGCGATATAAACCAAAATTGGCTAACAAAATAAAATAAAATAAACTAAAAATAACATAATAATAAAATAATTATTATTAACTCAAAACTTAAAATTAAAGTCACCACCTGCAATCTCCCTGGTGAATTTGCTAGCATACTATATAAATAAAGGGCAATTTTGGGGATTAAAACTTGAAAATCAAAAGCATTTTTCTATCTATCAAAGATCTCGGTACTCAGTAAGTAAGTGTAATACCGAGTTTTAAAAGTGATCACCGAGGGGGTGGACGAAATATTTTCGGGAAGTGAAAGCCATACGTATGCACCTGATATACTGAATGAGTTCCTATAGAGAATATGGGGGCAAAACGGGTCGCGTTTCACCTTTTTCGAATACGATTTTTTTCAATTTCTTACTTGAAAATTTCGGAAAATAGTTGGTGATATCAATAAAACATGCAGGGGCCAAAACGGGCATCAAGACTGAAAATGACAATTGGGGCAAAACGGGCATCGTTTCAACTTTTTTGAAAACGTCTTTTTTCCAATTTCCTGACATTTCTTACTTGAAAATTTCAGAAAATACTTGGTGATTTCAATAAAACGGGCAGGGAGGCAAAACATAAGGCTAAATATAAGTATTGCAGGCAAAATTGGCACCAAATCTTAAAATGATAATTTCGTTTGATTTCTTTACGATATTCCGACGTTTTTTAAAGAATTAATTTGATTATAAATTTTTTGAAAAATTTCATTTGACTACATTTTTTTTTGGAAAAATAATGTGATTACAAATTTTTCGAAAAAGTAACTTGCTCAACAAAGTTTCGAAAAAGAGTTCTGAACGGATGGTTAAAAAAATGTTGATCTGATGAAAATTATCGATTTTTTTTCATCAACAATTTGACGTATTTTCCGCATTTTCCTTATCTAAGGAACGTAAAAAACTGAGACAAATCGTTTTTACGAAAGTTGAGACGTTGCCCGTTTTACCGGTACTCCAGATTTTTAATGGAGAGGCGCCCGTTTTGCCCTCCTGCCCATTTTGTCCTCATCTCCCTAACGCCGCTGTGAAATGAACGGGTTTTTCAACAGTGGTTTGAAAAGAGTAATGCTTATCAATGTCGGTGGTATAAAAATCAAAAGTTCGTTATCTCCGGTTAAAAATAAAATTTGTCACTCGTCACAGAGATAATTAATCGTATTATCAGAACCATCAATAAATTTTTCGAAATACGCTCTACCGAGAAGAGGTTAAGAGAGTGCTCGGTTTCGGTCGTGTCGCGTGCACTCTGCTGCTGCGGTTTATATCGCAAATCGATAGGCGTTCGAACGCACAAAGAGGGGTTCGTCGGGCCGTCGAGTCGAGTAGGCCGCTTCGTCACGCGCAAATGGAATACGAGTGTGTACTCGCGAGTGAGAGAGAGAGAGAGAAAGATAGAGGGGGCGATATATCGAGAGTCAGAGATCTCCACGAGTGCCATTCACGGCTCTCTCGTCTAACTCTCTGCCTGTCTGTACCGCTGGATTTGATGCAAGGTTGTTGGTGCGATGTTCGATCCTGCTGATGGCTTAGAAGCTCTCCGCTCTTTACACAGCAACACACAGACGTGGGAGAAGCTGAAGCGGCAACAATAGCCCGGTCCTCAATATGTACATATATATATATATACATAACTATAGTACGAAGCAACCCTTGTCTCGATCATCGACTAATAGACGTCAGGTCCTTCACAACGTCATTCTATGTACCATCTATCCATACAATATAGGTTACTATCGAATAGCATAGATCGTTGCGTTACCGAACGTATAGTGACGTTGAGAGCACGCGTCCCCAGTACGATTTAGCCTGTCGTGACCATACCACACTTCTGAGTACTACACAGTCTCGCACTCCGGCTCTTCTGTCTACTATGAACGCACCGTAGTTGCTGAAAAGCCGCGAGTGGGTGGAAAAGCAGGAGGGGGAGGGGGGGATGAGAACGTGGGCTATATCAATATTCCTCTCAGTCGGCGAGCGTCAGTAGTACACTCGCTAGGGCGAGTGCTGAGAGTGATATCGATTCAGACAGCCAATTAGGGCTAAAAGGCCCTTCAGCGAGAATTTGTGCATGGAGGCGCTCAGCCGTCAGTCTATGCTCTGTGCTCTCAGCTTGGTTTCTCTCTCTCTCTCTCTTTCTCTCTTCTCTTCTCTTCCGACCACCCTCAGCATCAGCAGCAGCAACTTTCCCTATCCTCCATTTCCCTTGTCCGCTCACGGTTCCTCCATCTCGCTCTTTTGGTACCAGCTTCTCTCTTTCGCAGTGCCGCCAGCCAGACCACCACCACCACCACCACGACAACGACGATCGCTACTACCGCTGACGCCAGAAGCACCATCCGGACCAACACCACTGGCACATCCCCCTCGTTGGCAACCTCGCGACTTCCATTTTTCTTATAATAATTTTCGAGCAAGATGGCCGTCGACCCCGCCGGCTGGCACACAGCAGCATTCCCCGTGGCTTCAATCTCTCGCGGGAGCGACAAGAGAGACCCTCGTCACTGCTTTTTTTGTCTGCAGTTGTCGGGGCGGTTTCTCTCTGTCTCTCTAGGTTGTTCGCTCTTTCGCACGCGCAACAATGCACTTTACTACTCTAGTGCTTCTACTGCTGCTGCTGGTGCTGTTGATGCTACTAGTATAGTGTACACGCGTGGAACCCTCGTCTGAAGATGAGCGCATCAGCACGTCACGAATTCACTCTCGGCACAGGCAAGAGGAGATCCAAGATCCTCTTGTCTGCGAGATCCAAGAGATCATCGTTGGTGGAATTTGCTGGGTACACTAAGTAGGCTTGTACTCGACTACTGGCTACGTATGTACGTGCCGTACCACGCTGCAGTCCACATTGCGTTGGGGGTATTGAAAGTTTGCTTTATTATGAGCTAATGTTAGGGTTATCTGTTTATTCAATTTTTGAACTACCATATATATGGGGTAAAACACGTCAAGGCGACCACACGAATTTTTCATTTCAATAAAAAGTTTTCAAATTTCTTGAGGATGTTGGTCTGGCTGAAAACAAAAATTTCAAATTTTTTCAGATTTTTTTACTGCATATTTCAGCCGTTACAAATAACTGAAAATAATAATCGTTAATTTTTTAACGCCAAAACTACGGCTCTCGCAAAAAAATCATGTTAACAAAAAATTTAAGGTATCTAACGTTCTTTTCAACCAATTTTTTTGCAAATTTTCCTACTCCGTTTTATGCTATTTTTCAATTAAATAATATTTCAATTTTTTTTCTCCGAAACTGCGTTCTCGATTCAGATGAGATTTTTACATTTTGTTCCTTAATATGTTAAGAATCTGAAAAAAAAATGGCGAGATGGGCGGCGACTTCGTTCCACAGTTACAGCTCTTCGAATGATCGAACATAACAGTAATCTAATGTGTAATTGCTCTCTGCGTTCAACAGGGTTGAGACTGTCAATAGAAAAAATCTAAAGCCCGCATCACTTGTTTATTTTTTTGTTATTTTTAATTAAATTTTTTTTTAAATTAGGTTAATTGGCAAATTCCCCCGTACCTGTCGTCACACTTTGTGTTCGCAACGCAGAACGATGGTCGTGTAACATTGAGCACGTGAATATTGAACTCAAGAGACATTCATTCACCACGTTTTGCCAATTTTCGATTGATCAGAAAAGAGCACGATGATGAATTACGTGTCATCAGGAAGAAAGTTTCAATTCCATCAGTCGATAAAATAAATGTATTAAAAAACCCAAAAATTGAAGAGGGAAAAATATCCGATGCAAAAAATGCAGTGCGGGCTTCAGAATTATTATGTAGACAGTCTGTTCAACGTACAGAGCAATTACACATTAGATTGCCCTGGTATCCGATCGTTTGAAGAGCTGTAACAGTGGAATGAAATCGCCGCCCATCTCGCCAATTTTTTCTCAGATTCTAGACATATTAAGGAACAAAATGTTAAAATTTCAGTCGAATCGGGAACGCAGTTTTGGAGAAAAAAAATAATATAATTGTATTCCATTGAAAAATTGCATAAAACAGAGTAGGAAGATTTTGCAAAAAATTTATTGAAAAGAACGTTAAATACCTTAAATTTTTTGTTCACGTGATTTTTTTGCGAGAGCTGTAGTTTTGGCGTTAAAAAATTAACGATTATTATTTTCAGTTTTTTGTAATTTTTGTTGTTGTGAAAAAATTTGTAATTTTTGTTTTCAGCCAGACCAACATCCTCAACAAATTTGAAAACTTTTTATTGAAATGAAAAATTTGTGTGGCCGACTTGACGTGTTTTACCCCATATATTAAAATGATAAAAGGTGTACAATTCACCTTTACAATTCATGTAAATACAATTCATGTAAATCATAACAATGTAAAAAAGGTAAGTGTCCAAACAATAAGAGCTAACAAACTCTAATAATCACAAATCTTAGGTCTGGTTAAATGAGATGTTATCCTCAGTGGAACCTAAAGATAAGTGCGATGACAGAAGATCCACCATCTTTACAATCTTTCCTTAATTTTATTCAGGAAATTATAAAATTATTTATCATATTTAAATGAATTGAGATCTCAAGACATGTTAAATCTTATGTAATAATTAATTGATGAAATTTAATTTATGAATGAAAAACCGGATTTTAGTCTAAAGCTCCTGTAACATAAAACTGAGTACAGGATAAGCCGTAGAAGTTCCTTCCCTGCTAAAAAAGGTCGATAGAATATAATAGAAGAACTAAATTTACAATAGTTATCGTGACTTTACTTCTGAAATCCTGAACTTTTTTAGCAGGCCTGTATTGAAAAAAAAAATTGTTTCACGAACCATAAAACCTCATAATTAAAAGAGAGTAAGGAGACCGCCGAATGAAAGCAATGAGAAAAAGAGGAATACTTTTTCGGTCTCTCGATTGCATCTCGCGTCTTTTTTTTTGCATGCTTGTCCGCCCGCTGTGGAATCTAAAGTTAAGTGCGATATCAAAAGATGCAACATCTTTTCAATCTTTCCTTAATTGTATCCCGGAAATTATAAAATTATTTATCAGAATTACATGAATAGAGATGCCAAAAAAAAAAATTAAATCTGATATAATATTTAATTAATGCAATTTAATTTACGAATGGAGAACATAACAATCAACTAAATGGTCCCAGGCCCTCGGACTTTAGTCTCAAACTCCTGCTTCATAAAACTGGGCACAGGACCCTAAAAAACTGGCTAAGCCTTAGGAGTTCCTTCTCTGCTAAAAAAAAGTTAGATAGAATATTATAAATGAACGAAAGTCACGATAGCTATCGTGATTCTGAAATCCTCAACTTTTTTTAGCAGAATTGTATTGAAATAAAAAAATTGTTTCACGAACCATGAGCAGACTTCATAATTAAAAGAGAATAAGGAGTACTGTCGAATAAAAGCAATGGGAAAAAGAGAAATACTTTTTCGATCTCTCGATTGCATCCCGCGTCTTCTTTTTCGCATGCTTGTCCGCCCCCTTCTCTCATCTCGAATTCGAGGCGACAAAATAAGTGGGGCTTGTCGCTTGCACCGAGCTTTATTGCCATCTCCCGCTTCTCTCGTGCTCCGGCCAAACCCGTTTCACGGCTATACTACTATATCGAGATAACCCGATCCCGCTCGTGCCCAGAGTACACAGTATAGTGCGCCCGGCACAGTACATTGGTATAGTAGTCTCGGTGGCCCAGTGCGATCGTAAATCCTCTCTCGCTGGTTCTCGCTCGCTCTTCTCTCTCGTGTGGTATCTCGGCAGGGCGTACGAGGGGCGCGTCGCAACGACTATACGACGAGGATGAGGACGGGACGTCGACGGGGACAACCCCCCGAGCGCAACCCCTCTTGGACCGTTTACGATCGCCTTTGTTGCCGGGAGATGGTCGCCTCGTGGTTCCTAGCAAGGGGGACCGCATCGTCATTCCAAGGAAAAGCAAAGAGAGCGAGAACGAAGGGAGAGGTTTGGGTGGAGGTACTTTGGTAGGAAGAGAGCAATAGTCGCGAAAAGACGGGGATGGCAATGATAGACAAAGAAAAAAAGGCAGTAAACAAGAAAGAATGAGGAGAGGGAGCAAAAAAAAAGGGGGGCGAGGAGAACGGTAGCGAAAAGCGGGACGGGCGTTGAATTTGGTGGACCAAGAATGGCCCGGCGCTCTCCCCACTCGTCCCTCGTCCCCGCCGTAATCTGGCAGTGCATTTAACCACTTTGCGAAACGGCTGTGTATCTGAGCGGCGCGTGGGCTCTGTAACGTAGCCTGCATTCGATACGCGCGGCTCGAAGCGTCTCTATACTCGAAACTATACTATACCAGGACCGTACGGAATACAGAGAATAGTTGTATAGCCTGTAGAGAGAGCGAGACTAGTAGTGCTGCTGCCTATATCGCGAGTGGGGTGTGCGAGCGCTTGCGCACGAATGATTTGCTCTAGGGCTTGATGTCAGAGCGCGGGCGCGTGGCGGAACACCGAGGGGCGCAACGGGAAGGGTACGGGGGCAACATATGACGTAGCGTTGGTTAGAGCGAGATAGAATTAGTCCCCTGCGGGGGGTTGCGATGGGTGGAAGTGTTGAATCCAGCCGCGGAGACTAGAGCGAGCGGAGGGGTAGTTTTCTCTACGAAACAGACGGAGAGAGGGCTGCCGTGTTCGTTTACGAATATAGAGAGAAATGGATAGATGGAAGAGGAGCGAAGACCCCCCGCAGGCTCGCAGAAATTGCGAGAAGATGCGGGAGGGGAAAACGGGGGGAAGGCGGACGCGAATGTAGGGATTGCGAAGTATCCTAGTAGTGCAGAGTGAGAGGGTGGCATCGGAATCACGGCGTTGGTATAGCTCGCGCTCACTGGCGCTATACTACGATTCTCTAGTGCTATAGCCACCAGAGCGAAGCAGCGGAGGAACCGACGTCGGTGGCGCCGGCGTGTGGCGCGCGCTCGCAAGGAAACGAGGAAGAAGGGTGCGCCCTACTTCGCCTCGGCGTTTTCCCTAGCGCTTGTACTATACTCTACACTCTTCTCTAGCGTATCTCCCTCTTTCAATCCCCCCGTCTCGCTCCCTCGTGGATTCCCTGTTGTAGGGGTGGATTTTCGTCCCTCTGGCGTTCTCTTCTCTCTCGCACCTACCGATATCCAACGGCACTCGGTATTCTCGGCAGTTGGACGGAGACCCCGAAGAGTGAGCCACGATTCTCTTCTCTTTCTCTCTCCCGCTCGCTCTTTCACCCCCTACACACACGTACGTGCGCTGAGGTTGAGATACAGAGACACATACACTCGCGAGGGTTGTGACTGTGTTGGGGGTTGTTTGCCGCTCCTGCTCTCAGTCTCTGTCGGACCTCCGTACCCGACGTACTCGTGTCGCTTGTCGCGCTGCGCAACAAACGCGCTTCTGCTGCCCTTTCGCTTACGGGCTATGCGGAATAACGAATAAAAAGAAAAAAAATTGAAAAGTTTCAAGCATAAGAAAAAAAAACGAGAAAGAGTTTTACCGCGCGCGCGTCTTTATTTATAATGCAAAAAGTACGCGTTGCACGAGTGCCCGTCGGCGGTGTGTGCACTCTGTGACGACATCCTCTAGTCTCACTCGACTCTGTGAGTTTTGTCTCCCTAAGTACACAGTTTTAAATATATTACATAAAACTGTAGTGACATTTCTAACCCCAATGACAAGTTGTGATTATGTGAAGTGTTTCAGTGTTGTTTATCGTTTTAACATATTGGATTGTATTACACACCTCTGTTTCATTAATTACAAGTGAAAGGAAAAAAGTGTCACGAGCATCGCAACTTGGAATTTCATATTTTTCTTCTTCGTAAAGAATAAGACACCTGGCGTTGTCGGTTGAATTGCCGGGAGCTTACCAACTGGTTTACCGTATCAGTGCCGCCACTGGGATATTTATTAGCCATTGGATAAAGGCAACAGTTCAGTGTGTTGAATAAAGTGTTTTTCTGTTCGACGTTCGGTATCGCGTTCGCACGGTCTTTGGCCTGATGGTTAGTCGCCGGACTTAACGTATATACCTAACCACTCGTCCACGTTTCGCTACGTACACGTAGGTGCATCGTACATTAGTGCGCACGAGTGTTTCTTCCTCGTGTGTCTATAGTGTGTACAACAGTAACCAAGAATACTATAGCAGTAAAGTGGAAGTATACTAAACCCTAGTGATCTAGAGCCTTGCGTGTCCGTTTCTCGACTACCGTCAACCATCCGACGCACACAAGAGCCTAAAGCACGAGGGGTCAAGCGTTCAGCCAATGATGCGATGTGTAGTGTAATCGTGCGGTCTGAAGTTGGCTGAAAATCGAGATTCTCGAATCTCCGCACAAGAGGCAACGTTCACGCCAAACCTCTCGTTGATCGCTTCCAAACTGAAGCACACTTTTGGGTCACTATCAAATACTCGACAAGGATCACTGCCACGGAGCTTCCAAACGTATATAACACTGCAACTCCTTCCTTTGTCGGAATTCGAGGATCCAAACCGGGAAGTAGAGAACCGCAGCGACGCAAAGTTTTCACGGGAATGGGATTTCGAACGAGAGTTTAAATCCAGTGTGCTTTCGGGGTTCTACGGCGTTGGCTGTTAGTTGCGAGAGAGAGAAAGAGAGAGGGATATATCCGCTGATGTTCAGCGGGGAATTCAAGCGTGCGAGAGAAGTAAGCGGAGGATCTTCGTCTCTCTGTCCTGTGCAGTACTACGGTATCTGACGGAGAAGGCGTGATAGAAGTATAGTCACCCTTAGAGCTACGCTCGGTCGTGTCCTCGTCGTTCCACGCAAACCCCCAAAGCGGACGACGCGCTGCGGTGATTACGGGCTCTTCGGGTCGCCTCATCCACCGGTGTCACTTGAACTAACCTTCCTCCTGCCGACCCTCCCGTCCATCCCCAAGGACTTATACAGGCCACTCACGTCAGGGGCGTGATAGTGTGGCATTATAAGCAAGCGAATGTTGGATTCGAGGGATATACGAAGATAACAAAAGTAGCGAAAGCTAAACAGCAATATAGAGACGGTAAATGGTATATACGGTACGGGTCTCAGTTTTAACTCTAATACGAGAAATAGAGGAAAGTGGAAAAAGGAGGAGGAGCGAAACTGGATGAGAAAGAGGGCAATATACATAGATAGAGAAAGGTAGGAAAGAGAGACGTTCACGGATGGACGAGTCGGTAGCGCCTAATCCGGGCCCTCTCGTTTGCATAATTAGCCGAGGCGTCGGTGGTGCCGGCTAGTCCGGTCGAGGGTGAGAGAGCACACTCGCTCGTCCACCACCTCTCTCCCCCCCTGTCCCCCTTGTCCCATTCGCCGCCTCTCGCTTCCAAGCTCGCTTTGCCTTGCCGGGCTAGAGCTCGCAAAGCTCGCTTGCTTCATCCGGACCACTCTCCGGGTTCTCTCTTCATCCTCTTGCTCTCTGCCTTCAGCACGCTACGCCACGGTCGCGTCACCGTAATCTTCGTCGTTCTGCTCTGGATTCTGCTGCTACCATCGCCACCGCTGCCGCTGTTGTTGCTTCTACTATAACTACTACTCCTACTACTACAACTACTACAATTACCATCTCTACTACAACGACTTCTACTAATACCACCGTCAGCAATCACCACTACTGCCTCAGCTTCTATCGCCGCATAGGAAGGCTTCCACTGTACAGAGATATAGCCAAGGGTTAGGGAAAGGAAACTTTCTCCATCTCTCTCGCTCTTTGGCTTTGCTATCTCGAGCTACGGTGCAACGAGCACTGTAACGAGGGCTGTATTGTTCCAACAGCGAGAAACGTGTATTCTTCACCGTAACGCGAACAGAGGAGGTAACACGTTGGAGATAGTAGAATGTATATCCACGGCTGGCTACCTCCGAGATCAGCGGTGTACCGGAACTCCTCCGGACACTATCACAGTCACGGAGCGCAGCAGCCTTGTTACGCTGAGTGAAGTGCTAAAGTGGGGAACCAAGAGAGTGGGAATAGCTTTTTGGTATAATACCGTGGAAAATAGGTGGCAAATAAGGTGGGGTAGATACGAGTTGAGTCTAAAACTCGTGTCGCAGTTATCATGGGTATCCCGATGATACCGCTCGAACGAACCGTGATGTGTGTACTCGTGTTGTTATTATCGTCGTTAGCGACCATGGGTTACGCTACGGTTGACAAGTGCGCCGACCAGTGTTCCTGCAAGTGGAAGGGTGGTAAACGTACCGTCGAGTGCGTTAATCGTTCTCTAACGAGTATACCGGAGGGTATCGATCCTGAAACCCAAGTGTTCGACGCTAGTGGCAATGACATTAGAGTACTACCGGGTAACATATTCGGGCGTGTTAATCTTAAGAATTTGCAGAGGCTCTACATGCGGGGTTGTCGAATGCATCACATCGACAACGACGCTTTAAATGGACTGAAAAATCTCGTTGAGCTTGATTTCAGCAATAATCGGTTGACGACGATACCGAGCGTTAGTTTCATAGACACGCCATTTTTACGCGATCTCTCGATGTCGTACAATCCGTTGGAACGCGTACCGTCGCACGCATTCAGAAACACGCCCAATCTTGTGAAATTGGATTTATCCCACACGCAACTTGTCGCGATCGAGGCTAACGGTTTTAAAGGCCTTGATATGTTGGAGAGTCTCAAGCTTAACGACAATCGCATAAGTACTTTACATCCCGGGACTTTCGATCCTCTCAACAAACTCACGAGCATAGAACTTCACGAAAATCCGTGGATATGCAATTGTCATTTGCGCGAATTGAAGATGTGGTTAGTTAAGCACAATCTACCAATGCTCATAGCCCCAATGTGTCACGGTCCGGACCAATTGGTGAAGAGAGTATTCACCGATCTAACGATCGATGATTTCGCCTGTCGTCCTGTTCTTATGTTAGCCAGTCGTTATGCCGAGGCTACTATCGGCGAAAACGCGAGTATCGTTTGTCGGGTTAGTTCCGTTCCACCCGCCAAAGTAAAGTGGTACTGGAACGGTAAATTGCTAACAAATCACTCAGCATTTAGCAGCTATCAAAAGATCCTGATCTACGAAGAGGGTCAGTTTAGCAAAAGAAGTACACTGGTGCTTACGAACGCTCAGGAATCGGATTCCAGCGAGTTTTACTGTGTCGCGGAAAATCGTGCTGGTAGCGTTGAGGCCAATTTCACGTTACACGTGTCCCTCAGAACTGCAGGAATGTCGACGCTGGGTTCTGGCCAGATAGCGGGAATATCTGCGGCTTTAGTGGTCCTAATTCTGTTCATATTACTAATAATACTCGTGCTCTTCGTTCGTCTCCGACGAATGCCACTAAAGGACGTGAAAAGTCCAGCATCAATCGACGGTGTATCCGGCGAGGGTGGCGGAGGTCAGGATAACAATGGGGATCCTGCGTCAACCGGATCCAATCGAAGAAATCACAGTAACAAAGGGGAGGAAGTGGAGACGACGTCGTTCAGCGAAGCTAACGGTAGCAAACCGCCGGTCTCGTTGAATCTCAGCTATGTTCAGAGGCCTCAAACACAGCAAGTGATAGTTGCTGCAGCGGGGAGCGAGTATTCGGTGTCTCGTTTCGATCAGCAACGTCATCAAGAAGGAACCGGTCCTAATCTCGTATCGGGGCCTTGTTTTTCTTCAATGACGTCCCTTATGCCGATCGAGAATCCGGATCTCATAAGGGACACACGTAGGGGTTCGATCGAAGACATTGGACCTTACGGAAGCGACGGTGGAGGTGTGAGTATCGGTATGGGTGACTGCAGACCGCTTTACTCTGGTTGCTTGTGGGATTCGACGGGAAGGGACGCGAGAACAAGTGCATCGACGAATCCCTACGTGACGTCGCAAGAAGCGGTTCTCCAATCGACGATTCCCACGATGGACCACTTTCCGCCCGGTGCTAAGCAGATTCGCGTTTGGCAAAAGGGCGTACCAGTGTTACCGCCAGTATCGGCGTTAAAACGAGTTCTCGGCTCGACGCGCAGTTCGCCGGACGAGGGATACCAAGAAGGAACGGGTACGGATGTCTAGGTACCGTTGCTTCATTACTGCGACGCCCGGCATCGTTACCTCGAGTTAAGAAGACGTCACCAGGAAGACGAGGATCCCCAACGAATTGAGGAACTGGATGAGGAAGATGAAACGGAGACTTGACGGGATAACTTCCGGGACGAAAGCCGCTTCTAAGGAATCACGTACTAGAACGCGGCGAACGAGGCAACCGTGCCGGGTGACCGGTAGTGAATAATGAAAATAATAATTATAATGATAAAACAATGTGAATGAACAGAGTTGTCACATGGTATATTTAAGGTGAAAAAAGAAAATTGTGGTTCGTCCGGCGACTGACAGACTCTACCGGATTCCCGAGTGATCTCAAACGTTTTGGGCTCATACACTACTGCCAACTTTGTACATCTCCCTCTCTCTCTTTCACTCTCTCTCTTTCATTCTTGTGTGTCTGTCTCTCTATCTCCTTTATGTCTCTGTCGTTTCTGAGTGGCGAGTCAGGTGGTCCGACCTCTCGTTTCCGGGGGTGCGCGCCCGCAGGGACAACGTCGACGACGACTACGAGGACTCTCTATCTCTTCTATCCGTCGTATCCTGCCCAAGGGCGCACTAAACTTCTCTCTTTCTCGTCTTATAATACTGTACTCACGGGGACTACGAATGTCGTGCTGGCGGCACGAGAGAAAGAAAAGAACTTTTATTGCTATATACTGTACGAGAGAAAAATGAGGGAAATAACGGGCGCGTCGTGATGGAATGAAGAGTGAATAAATAATAGTGAAAACGAGAGAGAGAAAGGGAGAGAGAAAACAGAGTTGACGGCCGAGTAGAAAGCCTGAAGACAAAGGGACTATTATATAGTCGAGGTAATAGCTGAATCGACTACGTATTAATAATTGTTTCGGTGGTCTTTACAGCACAATATTGACGGGTAATTTCTACTACATGACGCGACGCGGGGCATCGTGTCGTGTGACGTTAAAACGAGCCCCGTGGCTACGATTATCGTTACTACAATTATATATATTATAATAATAAGAGTACTGACGATGAGAACTATAAAATATATATATATATACATATATATATATATAATATTAACGATGAAAAAAATAAAACGAATACAAATTTTCAAAGTAAAGACTGTACATGTTCCCGAGAGTGTATAATAGATAGCGATTGGATATATATGAATTAAATTGCGATTAAAAAAAAAAGAATTTAGTCGCGACATTGAGTTGAGTATATATACATTACGATTATATATACGTGACTGGAGATTAATAAAAACAACCAACCAAACAAACGAGATATATTATATGTATATAAACATACCCCGACGATTAAAAAAACCCATGGATTTTCTAGTCAATTCAATAATTAGCGTTTTAGGAGGAACCTCGAGTATATTACGACGTCGATTGAGATTTGCAGCACATTTTGGCGTGAGGAGCTGCGACGAACGAGCTGCACGAGGACGCTTATAATTATTGTGTTACTTGTAACGATATGCAGGGAGACTTTTGTCGTGTCGCGGGCGAAAATGGTTTAGCGGATTATTATTTGCATGTGGAGTGAAAGATTCAGTTGTGAGCTACGGAATTATCGGACCCCATGAAAACGAATGGCAGTAAATTTGGCATAAAAAATTCATTGTACATGAGAAACGATATTGCTTAGTTGCTTTTGTAGTCTAACTTTGACAAGCAAACGAACCGCAACATATCCATCACCTGATTTACCTTGATTGGCGTTACCAATCGGTCACAACCGACTGATAAGCCAACTAACGGATTTGTAACGCCAAGCAATCAATTAATGTGGCCAAAGTAACAATGGTTGAGGGAAGCGATTGGAGGTAGTTGCTGTAATAAATTTGATATACGCTGCAACATACACGGAGAGTACCATAATGGAATAATCACTACACTTGTGTGACACGTGACAAATATTCTGGCATACTGGTGATTTTTTTCATATTGTATCCATCTTTCAATCTGATCGTGCGAACATTCGATTGGCAGTCAATCGTATATGCATAGAGTTGTGTAATAGTACCATAAATTTCGAACTCAATTTATTTGTCCATTTATTCTACAAGTAATTTTTGTTTCTACATATCGTGACGTATTTAAACAAAAAAATGTATAAACATTTTATTAACAAGAATAACAACATAAAGATTTGTTTGAAACTGCCATCAACAGAAAAATAATGGATAATGGATAATGGTCCATTATTTCCTCCGTTGGATAGTGAAATTTTTATGGTTTTTTCTTCTAATAATATTTGCATGCATTTTTTCCCCCGTGTGTCACGATAGTCTGAAAACAAGTATAAAATTGTATACGGAACAAATAACCAATTAGCATAAATTCGAAAGTAATAAGACAGTTTATTTCATATAATTCTACAGACTTTGATACAGACACAACGTGATCAAAATTGCAATAACAGCGAATTAACATTTAATTTCCACTATTAAAATTATTTCCATTTTACTTTTGCGTTCAGGCACATGAAGTTTCGTTATTGCAGCAAACCTTTGTTCTCCATGCATAAGCGACCATAAAAAGCGTTGAGTATTCAAGTGCATATCGAAGGAAAGAAATTATGTGGTAATACACAAGATATCGGCATACATATGTTGTTTCATTATTCGGGAACAAAGAGATAGACAAACGGGAGAGAGCGACAAACGAGAGGACGAGTAGTTCGACAATGTTCAACAATAAGTGTATATGCGTGTATGTACGAGTGCGTGTGCGTGAGGATGTCCGCGAATTATCCGGAAATGAATGAATGGCTCGCGGGGGATGCTTACGAGTGGAGCGAGTGAGTGAACGTACAGTAGACTCTCCGATAAGTTAAGTTTCGTATAGTTAAGGCACTCAGGGGCGCGTTCCGAATGACGAGCTCTTTCGTCGTCCGATTCACATGCGCAATGGTTTTTGCCGAGATTTACGTTGAGTTTTAAGAAGTATAATGAAAGTGGAAACTCGAAAAAACCATTGTTTTATTTATTCCGGTACTAAAGAAAGTATACTTACATTTCTCATGGATTTGCCTCTTTTTAAAGAATTCTAATATTACCCCTGTCTCTTGATCGGTCGACAACTATTCACCCTACTCGTGAGGTACGGCAAAAAGTTGTTATCCGAACGCGAGGTGGGGATAATACATTTCAATAATTTACAATTAGGCTAATCCGTGGGTGATCGAAATTCCGATACTTTGGAATTAATAGAAACGAAAAAATTGTTTTCCCTATCTTCAACTTTTACTATAATTCTTAAACTTCACCGTAAATCTAGACTGAAATTATTGCGCATGCGCATCGATCGACGAAACAGCTCGTCGGAACGCACCCCTGATAAGCTAAGGATTAACGCTCTGCTAAGTTAAGATTGACCCTTTTCGAAGCTCTTTCTACACGGGATGAAATGTTTGGTTGTGGCAACTAAGTTTTCGATTTGCTGTACACAATGTCTAAAAAATTAGTTGAATCAACCATATCGAATAGTAACCTCAACTATTCACGATTAGTTCTCGCGAGATTAGTTAGGTTAACTAATCCAATAGTTGGGACTATTGGATTCGAATCGTCGGTATTACCATTCGAATCGTTTGAGTTGTAAGGGAAATAGAATAATCGATTGGTTGTGTCAATTCATTTCTTGGTTATGGTAACTAATCTTTTTTTTCCGTGTACCTGCTGGCGGGGAAGCGAATTACCCTTTCCACTTTACACTACACCGGGAGAAAAAATATAGTTAAGACATCTACACTCAGAAAAAAGATTGGTTAGAATTACCAAAAAAATTGGTTAAAAATGTTATCAAAAAAACTTGGTGGGCACAACCAAGTTATTGACTAACGGAACCAAGTTATTAGATAACATAACCAAGGATTTGGTAAGACAACCAAGTATTTAGTACGCCTAATCAATAACTTGGTTGCGCCGATCAGATTTTTCTTGGTAAAATTTTTAACCAAAATCTTGGGTAAGCCCAACCAAGCATTTTTCTCCGTGTAAAATAGTTTGGTAATAAAACCCAGACAACATAGTAAATGGGATCGATCTTGGAAGTTTGGAAATGTTTACTTATACCGTGAATAGAAACTCTCGCGAAACGTCTGGGAATTTTCGGGCAACTTTGAGGTTATGACGGCGAACGTTGAACGATCGACGCTACAAACGGGAGCTGTATATTTCATAAATCTCATGTCGTACGAAACTACAGACGTTTTGCAGGCTGTCAATAGACTTTGCGTTATTCGCTTCGTAATGTGAATTGCTTTACCCTGTATGCGTATGAAGATTATTCCGAAAATTTGTGGGCACAAAATATAGAGAAGTATGAGATGCGTTGTATAGCGTTGTACAGCAGCATAAATAGTACAGCGGGCGACGCCTAGTAAATCTTTGTACGTGTCTGGAAAAAAATGCAACTTTTCCACTTTGGATGCCGATTACTGTACGAATCTGGGAATGAGTACTATATTTTTCTCTCGGTGTACCTGCGGTCGAACGCGTTGCTTCTGCAAGAGTTACCCCCACTGCACATTTTTCCCCTCTCGTCGTTGGGTCCAGATCTGGAGTTACGATTATTTTTACCTCCGACCGTATCCCCATTTTCAACGTGCAACAAGCTGAGGACCCTAGCAGATTCGGTCACCGAACAAACCACCGTTGAAATCACCATGGTGGTTTTGTACAAAAAGTTAACTTAGAATTTTGTCGAAACCACCACGTACATCACCACTCCGAGCTTCGTTTAAATCTCGGAATGGTGGTTTTGTCAAAATTTTGTCGAAACCACCCCGTAAACCACCACTGGAATGGTGGTTTACGTGGTGGTTTTGTTAAAATTCTAAGTGAACTTTTTGCACGAAACCGCTATAGTGGAAACGACCGTGATTCTATGGTGGTCTGCTAGGGGAAAGGGGGATTACCCGGCTGGAAGGGCCCGCGTAAGCATTGGGGACCTTAACTTAACGGAATGGCCTAATCGGTTTTAGTTCCCGCGACCTCAACTTATCGGAGAGTGTACTGTATGTAACACTGTATGAATGTGCGTGTGTGACTCTCATCATGAATGTCTGTCTTTATCCATCTGTCTCTCTGTACGTCTGTCGGTGTCTGGTGCATGATGCTCGTATTATACACTGTACAGTTACGAGGATTCGGGTGAGACAGGCTTGTCGAGGCGTATGGCATCGGAGGGAAGGAGGGAAAATGGCAAGAACTCTGTGTGCCGCGCTACTGCGGAATCCCGGGGATTTCGAGAGCTCTGCCATGGTGCCTAGCTCGCGGGGGGCTCTACTAATTAATTACCAAGGGCCGCGTCGGTCACGCCGAACGATAAATCACACCGAGGCATCTTCGGGCTTCATCGCTGTTGGCTGCCACTAGTATACCGGATATATATATATATATAGACCAGAGTACATCGTATATGGAAGTGGGGGAGATAGGTGTATTGCAGTAGGGCAGGTTTAGCTTGGCGCTCTGCAATATACCCCTAACGCCCTCTCGAGTGCGGATAATAATTATTAATTATTGACAGTTAACATCGGTCTATTTCGGGGAGCGAAACGGTGGTTGGGAAGAGTTATTGAGCAATTTCTCCGTGGTCTCCTTCGCCTCCCTCTCTCTTTCTCTCTCATTCTCCTGCACTGCTCCGCCCTTGGATGGAAACGGCAGCATTGGAATCTCCAGAGGGTTTGTGTTTCGGTGCTCTCTTGCTTTTTCTCTCTCTCTCTCTCTCTTGTGTACCTTCTGCTTGTGCGTTGGTTACCATCGACAACATGGGGCTTCTCGAGATAGAGAGGGAGTGACGTCAACGTTAACAATTACCGTCGCAAGTATACGTCTCGGGAGAGGCGGAGTAGAAGAGACTGTAGGACAACGGTGAGGAAGGGGTTGTAGGGAGGACTAACCGAGTTTCTGTAATTAACGCTCTATACGAACGTGTATCCCTTCTTCTCGCTATGATAAATCAACGTCGGATAGAACCGAGAGAGTGAGACAAAGCGCAAGGGGCACGAGTTCAATCCCAGAGAAACTTGTAACTCTCTTGCTTCCTCTTCACTGTGACTCGTATACATCCACGTCTGCACATCGTAAGACATATCGTCCTGAAGTATCGCGAACGTCACTATCGATACACATTTACCAGAGAGGTTGAAGTCGGCGAGAGAAAACATCTCAGGTCTTCGTTTATATATCCTCTTAGGCTTCATGGAGTATGGGTTAAACGTGTGGTGAATATGGTCTATTAAAATTATTTGGCCTGTATCTTTTTTTTGTAGAGATGAATCGTGGCGGAAATGGATTTCCAGAAATACAAACTATAAAAAAGCCTGACATTGAAATCTTTTTAAGATTTTTTGTCACGTTCGTCGCGTGCATGCACTGTTAAAAATATTTGGAAAATTAATATATGCGTTGGAAGTTCTTTTGCAGATAATTTAAATTTCATTTGAATTAAAGTAGTAGTAGTACAAGACATTTATTGGTCGAAATATATACATGTATGTTGGTTAACAATTATCAATCCTTAATTAATTAATTTTGGCAAATATTTGTTCATTCAACCAATAGGCCATCGGCCGGAGTCTTTCAGCCCGTGTTTTATGTGGTTTTTGCCTATCTACTTTCTTTCAGTGAAAAAAGAACTAATAAAATAAGAAAATTAAAAAAATTAAAAAAATAAATATAAATTATACAGTTGGTTATGTGTTGCGAAGCGCCGTCAGAATTTCTATGATTGTGTGTGTTGGAAACTTGTGTCTTACATTGAGAGGTCGATTATTGCATACACCGAGAGAAAAAGTTTCATTGATTCACGGAAATCATTGCCAATGAAATGAAATACTTGAATTTCAATACTATCTTTTCTTTGAATGATCTTAAGCTCAATGAAAAGTAGTGACATTGATTCGAAGAAACATTTCTTTAAACCAATGAACCTTTTTCATTGATTCCAAAGATATCGTCTCTGATTCAATGAAACCTTCTTCTTACCAGCTCGAAATTTTGAAACCTACTTTTTCCTGAAGTACGCGACAGCTAAAGCTCAAATTTTGTGAGTATGTAAGGAAGTACGGCAGAAATAGGCTAAACTTCTGGCTCCTCGAAACTCGAAGCCGTTCGTTCGGGAGGACCGGAAAACAAAAAAGTGAGGTTAGGTGCGAGAGAGAGATCAATGAAAACGTTTCTTTGAACCAATGAAAACGTCACTTTAAAACAATAAAACTGTTTCTTTATTATATGCTCACTATGTAAATCTTTATTTACAGACAATGAAATATTCTCTTTGAAATTCAAATGCACTATTTCATTGAAATCAAAGAAATATTTCGTTGGAATCAATGAAAAAAAAATTGATTCACCCATTTCTTTGGCGTCAATGAAATCTTTTCTCTTGGTGTGTTGTGATGAAATCAAGATGAGAGTGTGCAAATTTTGTACTAAGGTGTTTGTTGCGCTCTTGTCATTTAAATTAAATTAAATTAAAAAATTGAATTTCATTTTAATGAATATGCAGATATGTTGAAAAATTCCAATAATTATATTATAAACACAACTTTTACCAATTTTTTTTGTATATTAATTAATATTTGTTTAATATACGCGTATCCGCGAAAAAATGTCCGATACTTTGTATTAATTTTCATATAAACATTTCTAACAGTGTGGTTTATTTTGCCAGCTCTTTTTTCGAAGTTTGGCAATATGGACCATCATTAAAGTTGTCTACTATAGAACACGTAAAAATAGCTGGAAAATGGTTCGGTATATTCTGCGGACTCAGGGCATAAGAAAAAAAACCGATATCTTCTAAATCTGTTAGAAAAAAATACTAAGACATTTCATTTTTCTTAAAAAGTTTTTTATATACATTGTTTATTTATTTCAATTTCTGGTTAAGTTTTTTGCATTGGTTTTACCACTGAACCGAATTTTATATGTCAGACTTTACAGGATTAATAGAAATCAATTGAATTTAATAATTGCAACGAAATTGCAATGTAAAAAGGTGGTTCATATTGCCGAACGACGAGTAAGATTTTAATTATTTTTGCTGCCATAAACCAACAATTGCAGCCCCCAATTTCCGCTACTTTATAGTTGAGTGCATCCACAACGTGATATAGGTCATGGATATCCCAAGAAACGGGTTTTAAATTTGGATTTTCGCCTCTTTCAATAGTCATATGAATGCAAGTTGTAATTGGAAAGCAGGAAAACTCGTGTAACGTTGTTAAATGTTATGAACGTTACTAATATCAGTAAAAGTGAGCTTACGATCTTGTATATTTTTTCCAGTATATATGTGGGTCGTTACGTACCTTTTCTTCGTATCGCCGTACTCGGAAAAGAATTCTGATGAAAAGGGAATATAGATATTTTTATTCTATTTTATCAATTATCTAATTGGCAATAATCCATTGTGTGAGTGGTCGATGTAGTTGAAAAAAGTGAAGTAGATATCTACGTTTGGCACTAACCATCTCATGTTGCTCCGACTCTAATTATTTGATTTGCAAAAAAAAAATCATTGCAGAATTATCACTAGTATGTTATAGAACTGATACTTATTTTAGCCCTTTGATTGGTAATTAATATGAATGACGAAATAATACTTGTATTATTTTTAATTTTTTACAAAAATAATATTTCTAAACTTGTTAATTAACCAAAGAAAATTATACATATGAAACTTGTTATATTATACTAGGTTGTAAATAAATATTGAAAAGAACAAGATGGAAACGTAAAAATGTGGGCCAATTTATTTTCACCATTCCTTCCTTGCATCTCGGAGACGGTCCGATCACAGTCGTATATATCTACTACGTTTTTTAAATGATCTAGTTGAGCAATTTTTTTCAGAAGGCAAGTTGATTATATTTTGGTTTCAAAAGTAATGAAATGACATTTTTTTTATTGCCACTACGTACGATATTATTCTTTATCTATCGGCATAATTTGTTTTACATTTTATTAACTGGCAAGTTCATTTCTTATGTGTTTGACAAAAGCATAATTTGACAGAAATTCGCTGTAGTCTCCATGTATCAAATATTTATGTCAGTGTTCACCACTCGTAATAATTTCCATCCACTTAAGGATGTTCTTTTTTTCAAAATGTCATTTAATCATATTTAATTATTTGCCATACATATTGTTAATATCCAGATTTATTATTTATTTGTTAATTTTCATAAAATAAAATATTAGAAAAAATTTTGCTGTGCGTCAAAAGTCGTGAAATGCGATAATTGTGTCGTAATTTCTAACAGTGACGATAATTATCATGAAATTCCTCTATCCATTTCAGCCAGAATGCAGAACGCTAAAAGTGGAGAAAATCACCTTGCCAGCGGAAATGTTTCGTATCAATAATACAATGTTGTACATATCGCGATTTGAGTTAAGAGAATCGCTTCGGAGGTGCATATCGGTCGCGTATAAACACGCGACGAGCTTCGGTCGAGGCTGTGCCGAGGGCGAAGATTATTCATGGAAAACATATTTACAATACACATTTAAAGCCGAAGTGGTTGAATCGAGCCAAGTTAAAGCCGCGAATTGCCGCGTCAAGGTACAAAGAGAGAAAAAAAGAAAAGAGGAAAAAAATGACAACAATGAGGGATGCGGAGAAAAAGCGAACAGTTGAAGGAGAAGAAAAAAAGAAGTCATCGAAACGTACACGTACACGAATACAAAGAGAGGCGTTGATGGATTCGGTGCTTAGGAGAGACACGAACAGCAACACTGCTTTACCGATTGATCCATCAGCACAAAACCCGCCTACACACGGTCCACCCTGTACAACCTTCTTTTTCTTTCTTGCTCGTCTCTCTTACACCGAGAGAAGAAGTTTCCTTGAATCAAAGAAATTGCATTAAAATCCCAAAAACTCTGAAACATTTATTTGAAATCAATGATATAATATAGTAGTAAATGTAATCGTAATTTATTGGCAATATATACATAATACATTTTGTCTGTCTATTATAAATTATAATTCCTATAACATAACATAAATTGCCAACGAGCCATCGACGCCAACGAGTCCTTCTGATCTGAAATACTATACTTAAGCTAATATTATATTTTCTTTGAATGATTAGAAATTTAATGAAATATAATGACATTGAATTAATGAAAAATTTCTTTGATCCAAGGAACCGTTTTTTATTGGATTCAAAGAAATTGTCTTCGAGACACTAAAAGAAAAATGTAACCTATGAAATGATATGTCGCGGAAGAAATGAATGCACGGCAGAGATTGCTTCAAAAAATGTATTTACATGCCGTACTAGATACGAAAAGGATTAAAGACTTAATTTATTTCAATAAACACCAATATGCATTTTTGTCGACTTTTTGCGACTAATGACTCAGCGCGACTGACGCGATCGCGCTAACCGTTGGCTGATAGGATGCCGTCAATGAAACCGTTTCTTTGAATCAATGAAACCGGTTCTTTGAATCAATTAAACCGGTTCTTTGAATCAATGAAACCGTTTGTCTGAATCAATGAAACCGTTTGTTTGAATCAATGAAACCGTTTGTTTGAATCAATGAAACCGTTTCTTTGCATTAATGAAACCGTTTCTTTGAATCAATAAAACCGTTTCTTTGCATCAATGAAACCGTTTCTTCGAATCAATAAAATCGTTTCTTTGAATTAATAAAACCGTCTCTTTGAATCAATGAAACCGTTTGTTTGAATCAATGAAACCGTTTGTTTGCATTAATGAAACCGTTTCTTTGAATCAATGAAACCGTTTCTTTTAATCAATGAAATCGTTTCTTTTAATCAATGAAATCGTTTCTTTGAATCAATGAAATCGTTTCTTTGAATCAATGAAACCGTTTCTTTGAATCAATGAAACCGTTTCTTTGAATCAATGAAACCTTTTCTTTGAATCAATGAAACCGTTTCGTTGCATCAATGAAATCGTTTCTTTGAATCAATGAAACCGTTTGTTTGAATCAATGAAACCGTCTCTTTGAATCAATAAAACCGTTTCTTTGAATCAATGAAATCGTTTCTTTGAATCAATGAAACCGTTTCTTTGAATCAATGAAACCGTTTCTTTGAATCAATGAAACCGTTTCTTTGAATCAATGAAACCGTTTCATTGAGACAATGAAATCGTTTCTTTGAATCAATGAAATCGTTTCTTTGAATCAATCAAACCGTTTCTTTGAATTAATGAAACCGTTTCTTTAATCAATGAAACCGTTTCTTTAAGTCAATGAAAGCCTTTCTCTGAAAGTAAAGAAACATTTCCTTAAAGTCAATAAAATAACATTTATTTCACTCATTTCTTTGGAACCAATGAATTCTTTTTCTCGGTGTACGTATATATCCATCGTATTTGACAAGTCTGAAATAGAATGTCTCATTGCGACTCCAGTCGCAGCGGAAATATCCCGAGTAAATCGTTCGTCCTCCGACAGACTTCTGTTTCTACTCTCCTTCGTTGCACTAAACTCGATTGCGCTTCGGCTTCGAGTCCTCGATCCCAGGGAAATTACTGATTATGTAACGCTCATGGACTGGTATAAATGATACTGCCAATAAATGATATCAAACGGGAAGTTTCTGCATGTTAACGATTATTATACATAGAATAGAAAACGTTATTCCACTGATGAGCTCAATTTGTATTACTTTTCATTACTATTTGGAAATCATGTTTCAATTCCTGCAAACATAGACTGAGGAAAAAATAATTACTAATTACAAATATTATCCAATGACTTCAATCACCTATTTCTGAGTTGTGAAGATGCAATTCATTTAAATAGAACCGATTTTTTTTAGTCATTAAATTTAGCGGCGTTCACTGTCAGCGTTAAGCCAACATTAAGAACATGTGATACACCGGCTGAAATTTCTTCGTCCAATGTTAAACGCCTATAGGTCTGTCTCTCTCGCACTATTTGTTTTTTAATTCTCACAAAAAAACGACTGAATCGATTAAGGAGCCAGAAGCTTAGCCCAATTCTACGATTCTTCCGCGTATTCCCTCAAAATGCAAGCCCAATCTGTGTTGTTTTTTGAGAGAAAACAGCTTTTGAAATTTCTGCGGGGGGGAGGGGAGTATCACTGACTCTTAAGCCGGACATGAGTGTAAACATTTCTGTGCATGAATTATAAACAAATGTTTAAATACTCCAAACTATATCAATAATTACATGGATTATATATTCAGAAAGCTTCTTTGATAAATGGAAATATTATGAATATATTTTCTTAGGGTACATAGAATCGAATATTTTTCTGCGATCAAAATTTAATTCTCTTCTGGAATATCTTTATTAAAAGCTCTGCAAAATACCCAGAAAAGTAGGACGAATTTATTAATTTGAACAAAATGAAATTTATCTGAATTTATCTGATCCCAATAAAATCTTCTTAGGTGAATATTCCAAGAAATACGTTTATTTGATATCCGATCCAATAAGACTGATTTAATTCTCTTATTTTATTAAAAAAAACTCATTAAAACAATTTCTCTGATTACATTATCGTGGAAAATCAAACTTAAATTATCCCGACATAACGAGATGAAACAATCCTCGACAGTAAACGGCAATCGTCTGCAGATAATCCTATTCTCCAGCAGTCTTAGCCGATACACTGCTGCAACGGAATCGCAAAGTCCTTAGAATCCTCTAAACGGGGATTTGGATGCAGTACGTATGGGACATTCTCCGTAGGACATATTACATTATATACCGCATTGAACTCTATCTATTCTCAGTTCTGCACGTCACGACCCTCATATTCGATAGTTTAAGGTCTATACACGAAACAACACCATATGACAATCATTTTTTATTGTTGAAAATAAATATACATATCATGGGTTTATAAAATGTATGCAAACATTATTCTGCGCACAACATTTAGACAATTGCTGCGAAAATGTTATTAGAAATTCTGCAACGCACCCAAAAAATAATTCTTATGGATTCATTTGATTCGATTAAAGTTCATATGATTTAAAAAAGCCAAATTTGATCTAAATAAGATCCTATGAATTTGGTAGGGTAGAAGTACCGGTTGTGGCCATTTCAAGAATTTTCCCATTTTCAAGTACTTGTGATTGGGACCAAATATCATAAAACTGTTTTGGACGTATACTTTTCATATCTGAGAAGAATATAATTTCAGATTTCTAGCATTAAAATCTTCATATGTGTAAAAAAAACATAGGAAAATAGAAAACAGTAGGAGCATAGCCATTTCACCAGTTCTGGCCACCTATGCACCGGTTTTGGCCACAGTAATGTACCGGTTTTGGCCATGCTTAAAATTAGAATAACTCAATATTCATTGTACTTGAAACATTTTTTAAGGTGTGTTTAATAAATCAAAATCGTATTCTTATGAAAGCATCCAATTCCTCTACACGAAAATGTCTTTAAAGCACAGATGCCATCTGTGAACCTAACTAACCTTTTTTTGACATTCGTCTCTTTCGTTTTGCACTTTTTCGTAGCAGCTTTCTTTGTCGCAAATAGTCATACATTATATTAATGTTTTACTCTTTACACTTTTATTTTTATTTTTACCAGAGTTCTTTCCGAAAGTAGATTTTCGCATTGCATAATGATGGGAATCTTCAATATGAAAGGTGTTCCACCGCTTTACCTTGTTTTTTACTATACATTTCTAAGGATATATTTTTCTTAGTGTTTTTTGGTTTTTTTTGTTTCTTCTTTACGAATTTATGAATTGATTGTGTAAT
Organism: Ephialtes manifestator; assembly: GCA_963970395.1. Classification (NCBI taxonomy): domain Eukaryota; kingdom Metazoa; phylum Arthropoda; class Insecta; order Hymenoptera; family Ichneumonidae; genus Ephialtes; species Ephialtes manifestator. The sequence goes on along the minus strand of OZ019981.1, from coordinate 17,585,420 downwards.
AATTAACGAAAAATTAATGATTATATTATCATGGCCATATCCGGGGCAACATACTTATTCCATGTACCAGTTGTGGCCATCGTATTTTTTATAAATGTATAGCTTTATTTCAAACTTTTAGTATATCAACATTTGCAGTGATGACTCTTAAGGGGAGGGTGTCAGGTAAAAAAAATTGATTTTGGAAATTCAATATCATCCAAATCCTATTGCATATAAAAATGGCCAACACATTATATTGTTGGTACTCGATGAAAAGATTTTTTTACTGTCGTCTGACTTGCATATGCTTTTCAATATTATTTTAAGCAAAGTTCTTAGGTTTTCCATTCTGCGCATGATTCAGATCAAACTCCTAGGCAGATTGAAATGGTTGACGTCTCATTTTCTTCTTCATGAAAAGATACACCGGCTAAATGGAGCAAATGTTAATAAAAGGTAATATTTTTTAAGTGACATAATTATTAATAAATAAATGTTATCCTATTTTCTAAATCAGTGATTAACTTTGCTTTCAGAATGAAAAAAAATAGTTTGCTCCATTTAGCCGGTGTATCTTTTCATGAAGAAGAAAATGAGACGTCAATCATTCCAATCTGCCTAGTAGTTTGATCTGAATCATGCGCAGAATGGAAAACCTAAGAACTTTGCTTAAAATAATATTGAAAAGCATATGCAAGTCAGACGACAGTAAAAAATCCTTTCATCGAATACCAACAATATAGTGCGTTGGGCATTTTTATATGCAATAGGATTTGGAGGATATTGAATTTCCAAAATCAATTTTTTTAACCTGACTCCTTCCCCTTAAGATTGATATATGCAAAGTTGCATGCAATTCGCCAACTATATAATCCGAATATGTATCTACAGCTTTCGTCAAAATCTTGTCGAATTCCGTAAGGAGTTGAGAATTTGATGAATCAGCTGATGATACTTTAATTACTGATACAATACTTTTTGTAATGGAGACGAACGGACGTCAAAATGACGATAAATGTTACCAAAATACACAACGTTATGAAAAATTATGATTAAATACACGCAAAAAAAGGCTTGGTTGGAACTACCAAGTGCTATGGTTATATATGCGCCAGACAATTAATTGGTTAGACCAACCAAGTAATTTGTTAGGTGACCAATTTCTTGGTTGGTCTAACCAAGTCACTTGGTTAGCTTACCAAGTCACTTGGTTAGTCTAACCAAGAAATTGGTAGCCTAACCAAGAAATTGGTAGCCTAACCAAGAAATTGGTCGGTCTAACCAATTAATTGTCTGGCGCATATATAACCATAGCACTTGGTTGTTTCAACCAAGCTTTTCTTTCCGTGTACAGGTACAGAATTAAAATAGCCACGAAAATCGTATTTAAGTGTGCGGGTGGCCACAACCGGTATTTCTACCCTATATAAAGAAATGCATTAATAACTGCCTGATAGCAATAGTAAAATAGTTATTAATTCCTATGTTGGTTGCATTATCACAGAAATCCCAATATAAATATACTGGAAATAACGAAATGATGAAATTATCGATAGTGATGGTTATAATGTGCAGATAATCGAATTCTCCGGTGATATGCTATCCGATAAGCTATTACAACATAAATACACCGTTCACAGAATCGTCTAAATGGGGTTCAGATGCAACATATATAGGTCGTTCTTTGTCAGACATATTACATCATAAAGCGCATTGCACTCAATCTACTCTCAGAACTCCACGTCATGACTCTATATTCGATAGTTCACAGACTATACATAGAACTACATGCAGACTGTAGCCGTTACACTTCACTTGCTTCCATAATACGTTGTATTATTGTCGCGTGTTATAGAGTTCTTGATTCCAAATCGTGTTGAGGATTATGTACGGCTGTTCTGTTAGTAGCTACTATTTCTTCATTCGAGACCGTTCTAAGTGTATATATATTATATATATATGTATATATGGGGTAATCTTGGCCAACTCAGTAAGCATTCATCCCTGACCTCTGCCAATTCGCTTCATAATTTTTTATACTATTCTATACGCTCGACAAAACCCTTTTCATTTTTTTTTACTCAAACTTTTTTATTCATGAATTTTATAAATAAAAATGATGCGCCACAATTAAAAAATTTGAAATTATTCTCAAAAATCCTGTAGTACATAGCAAATTGTTTTAGCTATGACCCAGAGTGTGCAAACGTTTGCTCGAAAAAACACTTTATTTTTTTTTTACTGAATCTTTGATTTGCATGAATTTTAATAATAAAAATTATGCGCCCTTATTAAAAAATTTCATATTATTCACAAAAATCCTGTTTTCGATGTCAACATTTTTGAGCTATGGATGATTTTTGAGATATGGATATTTTTGAGTATATTTGAGCCACAGTCCAGAGTGGGCAAAAAAAAAAATGAAACAAGATGGCAGTTCATGGTCGGTTGTTGCGTAAACACTTTATACATTTGTTGAAACTTTTTTTTTATCGATATAAAAAAAAATCATGTATTATATTATGTTAATAATGAGTTTCAGTGATATAAATGAAAAATGTTTTTTGGAGCATATAGAAAAGTATAAAAAATTATGGAGCGAATTGTATATAAATATAGATATAGATATATATAGATATATCGGTAGATAATGCGCCATATCGAGTGAACGAGCGAAAGTGCATGCTGGAAAGCACTGCAAAGCTCATAGTCGTGTTAATTCTGCATCTCTCTCAGGTCCTTCGAGGCGAGTACGAGGCCGAAGAGTAGCGCGCGGTGGTCGCGAATTATCCTCTCGCTTATCCTCGCGTTCTACCTCGAAATATACCGTCTTTGAGGTGGAAGAGAACGTCTTGGTCTTGGGCTTCCTCTGTTCCCTACTTCGTCCGCTCTTCTCGACGATGCTTCGTTGGGTTCCGTTCGCCTCTTAGCACTGGCGCTCACTCCCTCGGCACTCGCCGTTTCTGAGATAACCCATTACCCTTCTGCTTCTGCTGCTGTTGGTCATAGTGGTGGTAGTGCTGGTGGTAGTAGTGGTACAGCAGTGGGACGGCCCCAGTGCCGAGAGGCTTGCTCGAGAATGGCCAAACCTGGAATAACTTATGGCCCGTTAGAGCGTTATACACCCGTGAACCCTGGAACATTGAGATGACTCACGGCTGCTAGCGAATTTCCTAACATTTGTACCAATCTATATATATATATATAAGTATATCCATTAGGGTGGCCCAAATTTCAGCTGTATTTTTTAATTTTTAATCTCACCCGATAAAATACTTGTTTACGGTGAAAAAATAATTCTCATAAAAAATTAAGTTCGCAAATAATTATTTAGAGGTCGCTCAACAATTTTGATAATTTTCTAAACAACTTTCTTCATTTTGCTTCCTCATAGAGGAAGCTTTGTTGTCGTGAAATTTTTTTTTTCGAGATTCTCATGTCAGGACACTCAGAATGGTCTAAAACGTCGAGAAAAGTGGTTTAGATAAAATGTCTGTATGTGTGTGTGCGTATGTGCACAATTTTTTGTATGCACAATAGCTGTCGCAATTTTTAAGATATCGGGCTCAAATTTGAACCACGAGTAAACTGTCGTTAAACGAGGTATGGGATTGGATTTGGAGTTAATCCATCAAGGTGTTCAAAATTTATGGCATTTTGAATTTTTTGGAGAATGTCAGCTCGGGCTCTAACTCCCGCAATTTTTGTGATATCCGGCTCAAACTTGGACCAGAAGTGGACTGTTATCAAATAGTGTTTGGGATTAAATTTGGTGTCAATCCGTTAAGGGGTTCACGATTTATGGCATTTTAAAAAATGTTGACATTTTTTGTTCGTGCTCTAACTTTCGCAATTTTTAAGATATCGGGCTGAAATTTGGTCCACAAGTGGACTGTTATTAAATAAAGTTTGGAAGTGAATTTGACGTCAATCCGTTGAGGGGTTTGAAATTTATGGCCTTTTGAATTTTTTGTTTGTGCTATAATTTCCGCAATTTTTAAAATATCGGGCTCAAATTTGATCCGCAAGTAGAGTGTGGGTAAACTAAGCATCAGTTCGAATCTGTCGAGAATCTGTCAAAGGGTTCAAAACTAATGCTATTTAAAATTTTTTCAAACAAGGCTGCAAAGTAGAACTTTGCAAATTGCTTCCTCATTATTATTGGATTTTTACAAAGCTTCCTCTATGAGGAAGACAAAATAGTTTAACATGCTTCCTCATAGAGGTAGATTTTTACAAATCTACCTCTATGAGGAAGCATGTTTTTTTTTATTTTTTGTAATTTCTCACTCTTTATGTCATCTTGTTATCTCATTCCTAGTTTATGGTTGGAATTAAAAAAGAAAAAAAATAATATCAAAAGGTGACTGAAACCATTTTAGAATTACTTTTGTATATTTTTTATTTTCCTTCGCTCAATGAAGTAAGTCGTTCTTTCGTGGTCGTGAAAAGCAAACCATATTCGAACGTATGTTGGCATCTACAATTGTCGAATAAGATAATATGAGGGGTGAAAAAATACAAAAATAAAAATGCTTTTGCAAATTTACTAAATTGTTGAGCGATCTCTAAATAATTTTTTATAGACTCTATTTTTTTGTGAGAATTGCTTTTTTTACCGATAGTAACTATTTTATTGGGTGAGACTAAAGAATTAAAAATAGAGCTGCACTTTGGCCCTAATATACATATATATAAATATATATATATTGTACTTTCTATATGTAAATCGATACGCATGTATATCAAGAGACGCGGTAGCGATTGGAAGTCAAATATTAAAAGAAAATTACTAATTAAATATATGTTCGATTATTGAATTCCCCGCGCATTATCTCGTGCTCTCGATGATTACACATCGTACGTGCCAGGCTCGGGGTAGGTGAATAGTTGGGATCTTGAACACGAGAGATACTTATCGGAACAGCCCCGGGCTCTTATCAGCAACTAACAAGATACTTGGAATCTCGAGACGAGACTAATTATCCCGTCTTTGAGCGATGCCAATTCCGAATAGTAATATTATGCCGTGTTATGAAAGTGCGGAAGGCGAATATAACTCTAAGGTGAATAAGAATCAGCACAGCACTATGAACCGAATTTTTACGTAAATATATGTTATTATAAAAATTGTTCTGCACGTGGACATTTTTTATTGCCGATTTTTTTTGCGAGCAGAAATAATTTTACGTGGAACTTTTGAAGTGTAATTTAATATTGAGGTAGTATAATCGTGTATTTATTTACGATATGAAAGTATCGGTGAAATTTGAATTTCAAAACTAGACATATTAGATAAAATATAAATAGAGTAGCGTAAATTACTAATGAGTTATGAGTCAAAGTCCTTCAACCTGGATTATATTTAATTTGGTTTAAACGTAATGCTTTACAAAATCGTTATATTTACTGGTACTAATATTATCGCTTATTTATTTCCTCATAATGTTTCACAATATTGGGAAATTGTTGAGGTGGACCAACATGGAACGTACCGATAAAAATAAAGTACGTTCTATCCAGTCGAGTTTTTCAGCTCTGTTTTTCTTGTGGTATAAATTTAAAGGTATAAAAGACCGCAATATTTACAGGTGTAAACAGTTTCTTTTATATGTTTATTTAAATTCAAATGGAACTGATACGTCTAAAAGTTGATGTCGGTGATCAAAAACCAAAAATAAAAATAAAAAATAAACTTTTTTCTGCAAACAAAAAGGTAATAGATCGGTTTTAGTGGATCTTTCAGATGAAAATTGTCTTCAAAAAGTGTTACGTTCTCCTGGAAAAAAAGTCAGAACAATCTAAGATTGATTATGAAATCACTGAACATATTTAACATATTATATAATAACACAATGAATTGTTCCGGAAGAAAAAGTTGCAATGTAGAACTTTGCACATTGCTTGCTCGTTAATTTTCATTTTTCACAATGCCTCCTCTATGAGTAAGCTTATTAATTAATTTTGGCTTCCTTTTATTGGAAGATTTGTAAGAAATGAAAAAAAAAACAATGTGCAAAGTTCTACTTTGCAACTTTGGCAAATTTGGCACCTACTAAATTTAGCTCAGCGTTGAATGCTATTTTTCATCTGTAGGAAATTTAAGTTGGTGACATTTGACGTGACTTAGAGCAAAACGAATATTTAAAAAAAAAAATTAAATATTCCATAAAAACCGAATTATTCAACAGATTAATTCCAAATTCAATACCGGTCCTCCTTTAACATAGCTTTATTCATAAAAAAATATTTAGCTCAATAGCTAAAAATTTGCGGGTGCAAATATACCTACAGATATTTTTCGAAAATTGCAAAGCCAAATAAAATGTGAACATACATTTGAATTTTTTTAAATTACCACAAATAAAGGCATCATCCTGCTTCACATTGCCACACACATACACATACACGCACATTCAGACATTTTTTTCTAAACCACTTTTCTCGACGTTTTAGACCATTTTGAGTCTGACATAAAAAACTGACGAAAAAAAAATTTCGCACGAAAACCATGCTTCCTCTATGAGAAAGTAAAAAAAAAGCGATTTCACAACATGTTTATTTATCTAATTAAAAAAAGGATGCAAAATAGAACCTTGCACATTGCTTCCTCATTATTTTTCGCTTTTTACAAAGCTTCCTCTCTGAGGAAGCAAAAAAGTGTGTTAATCAATTTTGGCTTTCTCATAGAGGAAGCTTTGTAAGAAGCGAAAAATAAAGAGGAAGCAAGGTGCAAGGTTCTACTTTGCATCCTTTTTTAAATTCGATAAATAAACACGTTGTGAATTTGCTTTTTCTATTTCGTTATTCCGTTATTTCGTTATTATTAGAGCTTTTTCGAAAGTAAATGTGATAACGTATATGATTAAAAATAATTCAACATTTCATAAAATCTTAAATTTCATACCGTTTGTCACTAAATTATACATATATAATGGCTGAATATTGTTTCATTTATATACAAAATTTGAGCTCGCTATTTCAAGTTTTGCAAAAGTTACAATAGAGCGATAATGTCAATTTTTTGAAAAATTCAAAATTCCATTAAATCTGAACCACTTTACCGATCCGAGCCAAATTCAATACTAAACAGCATTGAGTACACCTACTCTTATAACCAACTATTTAGCAAAATATACTAAATTTTACGAAAGTTAGAGCGACCACGTTCTTTTTTCAAAAAATTCAAAACGGCATAAAATCGAAATTTTCGCACAGATTTTGTCGAAAATTGCTACAGTTGAAGAGGGTCTGCTGCTACACTAGTGTGCCAAATTTGAGCGCGATATACAAAACCGTTCTTGAGTTATCGGCTTTCGAATTTTCGGAATTGTATACACACACACACACACACACATACATACATACGGATATTTTTTCTAGATTACTTTTCTGGACGTTTTGGACTATTCTAAGTGTCCTGTCATAAAAATCTCGAAAATTTTTTTTTCATGAAAACAAAGCTTCCTCTATGAGGAAAAAAAGGGTAAAAAATAGCTGCAGATGTAAATTTGAATTCCAAAAATTATCTGTTTATTTTCCGTAAAAAAATAGCCGCAAATCTTATTTTCATTTCCAAGGATTGTGTTGCAGAGTGAAACATTTTGGTGTTGAATGTTTATCACTTTTATCGCATATAATACGGTGTATTATCGGTATTGTTATAGCCGCATCTATTTAGCCGGAAGTACCGGGAAACACGAAATTCCGTCGTCAAATTATCTTGGGTTGGTTGTGTATAGCCTTTATATTGCTGGATAGTCGCTTGCACAACCGTTTGACAGAGTTGCTATGGCCAGTGCGGCGTTATATGTACTCTAGAAACGGAATAGCTCACGAAGTAACGTTGGGTTAGCTAGTCGCCCTGGGCTAACTCGTGGATGCGCCAACGTGCGGAATAACTTAACTCGGCAGTACAGACGAAAGCGTCGCGAGTGGATAGACAACTTCGGTCGACAGAGAGCAGACAATGGAATATCAGAGAAGAGCGAACCCGGGACGGCACGAGAGTTGACAACGACAAACGGGCCCCTAGAGAGAGCGCACGAGAGAGGCCAAAACGTTGCCCACTCTACACTCAGCCGATATATTATTCAATAGCTTGAATTCACACCGGCTATTGTCAGATAATCCTGAATTGGCTCGCAGAGCTAAATTATTCAGCAGACGTTTGGTGAAGCTTTAGTCAGGATTTTCTTATACTGTATCATTCTTGTCCGATGGTCATTTGCAATCCACCGAATAACGATCGTAGTTTATTTGTTTTATTTCTACAAATGGTTCATTCGTGCTGATTTATGCTGATTTTTTTCACCCCGAATTCTCTACAATTGCTTTTGTTTCTGTACTTAATGCGGCCTTTATTTCCTGCTTTGATTATCATTCCATCAGGGATGGACGTTTATTCTCTAAAAATGTATTTCAAATACTTTTTGTCAAAGATAACGGGTTAATTATTATTCAAAAGTTACAATTTTTATGTTTTTGCAATAATTATGCATAGCTTAGATGAATAATTTATTTTCAATAAATTTTTATATTTAATAGGCTTGATAATCTTTAATCATTTAACCATGAAAGTATTTCAAATATATTTTTATTGAATGAATGCTCATCTCTGAAGTCCGTATATTCACTGAATTGAACTGCACTACGGGAGAACTTTGGTACAAGGTAAACAATTTGATGGAATTTTTGCTAATTTTTGTTTTTAAATGTTGTCCAAAAAATTGTAACAGAAACATTTTGGTTCATATTGCGTCTTTATAGACGAAACTTTGTTTTCATCATTATTTTTTTTCGATATTTTCATGTCAGAAGTCTCAAAATGGTCCAAAATATCCAGAAAAGTGGTTTAGAAAAAGGTCCGAGTGTAATATGTACACTGTAGAAAAATGTTTGTTTGAAGATTAATATATAGTATGCATATACCCATGCAGAAATTTCGGCAGGGATCCAGCTGGATCCTGCCTGGTATTCCTATCTTCCGGTCGGATTCCAGTCGGTCATCGGATCGAATTCCAGACATGGGATGTAACGCGCGTACATCGAGAGAAAAGATTTCATTGACGCCAAAGAAATGGGTGGATTGATTTTTTTTCATTGATTTCAACGGAATATTTCTTTGATTTCAATGAAATAGTGCATTTGAATTTCATAGAGAACATTTCATTGCCTGTAAATAAAAATTTACTTAGTGAGCATATAATAAAGAAACAGTTTTATTGTTTTAAAGAGACGTTTTCATTGGTTCAAAGAAACGTTTTCATTGATCTCTCTCTCGCACCTAACCTCACTTTTTTGTTTTCCGGTTCTCCCGAACGAACGGCTTCGAGTTTTGAGAAGCCAGAAGCTTAGCGTATTTCTGCCGTACTTCCTGACATACTCAAAAAATTTGAGTTTTATCTGCCGTGTACTTCAGGAAAAAATAGGTTTCGAAATTTTGAGCTGGTAAGAAGAAGGTTTCATTGAATCAGAGACGATATCTTTGAAATCAATGAAAAAGGTTCATTGGTTTAAAGAAATGTTTCTTCGAATCAATGCTACTACTTTTCATTGAGTTTGAGATCATTCAAAGAAAAGATAATATTGAAATTCAAGTATTTCATTTCATTGGCAAAGATTTCCGTGAATCAATGAAACTTTTTCTCTCGGTGTAAACTGGATTCCGATCGGGATCTTGAACTGAGATCCGATCCGATGGCTGACTGGATTCCAGCCGTTAGATGGGCATACTAGGCTGGATCCACCTGGATCCTTGTCGTAAGATGGGAATACCCAGCTGATTCCAGCTGGATCCCTGTCGAAATTTATTCATGGGCAGCGACGAAAACGCGTCTGGGGACACATGAACCGTACACGTTGTTACAATCACGCGAGTTAAAGAAAAGTTTTTCGTACTTGTATTCTATAACATTTTACTGCATAAAGGGTAAAGTAAAATTAGTTCCGCACAAATCGTTGAGTAACGAGAAGACGATCTGGATTCTATTCAGAATCCAAGTAGAACACCTCTTAGTATAACTCTAACAAATCCCGATGCACGGTAATACAGGTCGTCGTTCAGAATTGGGTCCCGATCCGAAATCCATCCCGATTCTAAATAGGACGGTTCTATTAGCGTAACCCTAGCAAATCCTAATCGATGATAAACTATCATCGAGTGCGTAGCCGGAAATCTATTTGGGATTTATTCAGATTCCAAGTTGGATAACTCATTTATGGAAACCCGAGCTAATCCCGACCAGGATCGAGTTTCAAACTGGGACGCCTAGTCTGATTTCTACATGGGTACCGTTATATTAATTTTCAAATGCATTCGTCATTGACAAATACGATATTTGTATATTAAAATAATCACGTACTGTAATTTTCAAATACCAGTATCGGAGAATTCTTATACTATTCTAAAAATGTACAACAAAAGCATATTAATATGGAATTTATATACCCGTTTCGTAAATCTCATTTCTTTTTGTCTATTAAATTCTCTTGCATTTTTAACAGTGGAGTGTTCTGACATGAAAAGCTAAAAAAAAGCATGAAAACAAAAAGTGTGATAACGGAAGTTTTACACCTAAAACTCTATTTTTGCACGTTGTGAAGTAAAATTTTGTACAATACTCGTTGTACAAAACTTTTTCTGCACCAGTATCTCAATATACTATTATAATTTCTTGATAATCCCCGCTTCACAATATTCTAAGTTTTCCCAGAATAATTACTCCCCGATGATACAGGCATATAATAAATCATTGAAATTATTCAGTTAGTCCCAAAAACACTTTGAAATAGTACATTTATCGCTGATAACACATATTGCGATTATTCTCTCTATAAAATACAACCGCAAGTGCATATTTCAAATAACCGCATTATTCTACTCTACGTTGAAATGTACTTTATTATTTCTCGATACTAGCTGCATTATTACATTTAGAGTATTCCATTTAGAGTATTCCAGGAATAATCATTTCCCCGATGAGACAGCAAGTCGATAAATCGGCGAAATTATTCGGATAGCACCAGAACCATCTTGGAAGAGTAGAATTTACATGGAATTGCATTGTGGCAATTACAGAGTGATAAATATTCAGTTTACGATCGGGTTCGGTATCTGGCTTGGTTTCCTACGAGTGAACCTCCTGAATATCAGTGTTACTCGATGCATGGAGCAGTCAACGAGAATGACTGAAGCCTCACGATCTATGCTGGAGTAGCCAGTATTGCCCATCGAAAACACGACATTGAGTCCGGGGGCATTGGCTACCCAACTGCTTCGTGAGGCGGAACAGTTGGCAACCGATACAACTATACAGTTGGTATTGTGTGTACCTAAACCGATCATCCACAAGCGCAGTATAATACATAGAACGTACAGTACGTAGTGGAGAGTTGCCCGATGATTCGAAATTATTCAATAAACCGACTTAGCCAACGCCGAGGGAGTTTCGTAGTAACGAGCCAGGTTGGAAATTGGTCGATGAATCTGCTGTGCATATATCCCCTTCAATATATCCATCCATCTATCCGACAATCCCTCATTTATTTCATTTTTCCATGATCGCGGTCTGTAACGAAGTACTCGTTAGTTATCAATGTTCACTGGAAATAGATTTCATCCTCGTAAGCATTTCAGAATCACAGGATCCATAGTTCCAAAATTATACAGCTAAACGTGAAACATGGCATTTGTCTTGTTTCTTCTCTTCGACTCTTGCGAGGTTGGATTCTATCGTTACAAAATATAAGCTATTTTCTTCTCCTCTATACTTACCAAGTCTTACCTGATCGATTTCTGTACGTTGGCCTAAATATTCGACGCCATGTGCTGCTCTATACGCTATACCGTAGTACTTGGAAATTTAACGAAGGAGAACCGGGCCCTGAGTGAGGGAGAAAGAGGAAGACGTCTCTATACTATACTGACTTACGTGGAGTATAAAAATATCTTTCTTCCTTGCTGCACATTGGCTCGGATATTTCGCCGATGTAACATCGAACTCGCCGTTCTTTTTTTACTTGATTTGTTGAGGGCAGAATATGGCATCAATCGAAGTCTGAGATATAAATTTTGACAGGAAGTATTTCTGAGGTGATTTCGATGGTAATGAACCTGAAAAACTATAAAAAGAATGTGCTGATTGCAAAGATATAAATTGAAAAATTATGCAGTTAGGAAAATTTGCATAGTCGATTTGTAAATGATGACGAATTGAGTAATATTTTTTTATCGTACAAATAGTTAGAAACAATGCATCTTTATTTTATTACTGTGTGGGAATTGGGTTGGAAATCTTGATAACTTTAGTGTTTTTGGCAGTCTCATCAAATGCTATTCATACAGTGCAAAGTTGGCTGCACGATGATTGATTCCGGTATTAATAAAGTGTGGCCGCTTTGCGGACTTGTTTTACATACTCTTATATACAACGTGTATATAAGAGTCTTGTATCAACTCTGCATAGCTTAAAATGAGATGGTTATTATCAGTATATTTTTTAATTCATGCCTTCTTAAACGTGGCTTTGTTTATCCACTTGCCCATACAATTTTCTCCATCTTGTCTCGTTACTCTTTCCCTTGATTCAATTGACACAATAGAAGGAACGAATAGAGCGAATGATTATATATATATGTATATATATATGGGGCATTCCACCGGTTATCGACAGGGTCACGAATCTCATATATATTTTTCTCTTTTGCAATGTTGTAGAGCAATATAAAAATACATTCTAGACATTTTTTAGATTTTTAAAAAAATGTGTTTTTTTAATTTACCTAAAATATGATTTTCTCAAAAAGTAGGTCGATGATTTTTGCCTTTTTTTTACAGTAAATACTGTGTCTAAAAACAACATTTGTGAGCCTAGGCTCAGAGTGGGGCGAGGCCTAGATTAGCATCTAAAAATAAAACAAAATTTTGAAAAAAAAAAATGTAAACCGGTTATCGACAGGGTCGCGACCCTCATATTTATTTTTTTCTTTTGCGATGTTGTAGAGCAATCTAAAAATACACTCTAGAATTTTTTCTAGATTTTTAAAAAAATTTGCGTTTTTTTAATTACCTAAATTTTGATTTTCTCAAAAAGTACGTCGACGATTTTTTTCTTTTTTTTACCGTAAATTCTGTGTCTAAAAACCACATTTGTGAGCCTAGGCCCAGAGTGGGGTGAGGCCTAGATTAGTACCTAAAAATAAAACAAAATTTTGAAAAAAAAATGTAAAATAATATCCCAAATTCGAATCTTTCTAAAAGTACTTCGATTACTTTTTTAAAATTTTTATAGTAAATGCTGTGTCTAAAAACGAAATTTTTGAGACTGGAACGAAAATGGGGGGCAGTCTAGAATAGCAACTAAAAATAAAATTCTTTTACGGGAGATCCTTAGCACTTTTACATTTGATTAGGAATTTTCGCGATAATGGTGCTTAAAAAAACAACTAGTCAAAACATTCGTTAGCTTGTAATTGTTAATTTCTCGAGTAATAACACATATTCGAATTGCAAAAAGATCCGAGACATTAAAGTCTAGAAGTGGCTGAAATGACGTGGAATCCTCATATACATAATTCTATCGTCTCGTTCTCTTCTACCTATAAAACGTTCACTCATCCATTGTGGAAATTTTCATCGGGAAATATAAACGGAATTATTCCCGTCGGGCAGAAACATTTCCCCTCTTGTTATCAGTTAATTATCGATAAATCCTAATCGAATAAATAGAAAATCAAGTTACGAATTTTTGTTTTCGTAGCGTCCATGAAAATAACTAAAAAAAAGATCCTTATCACCTTTGCGTTTTGTTTCAATGGAGCTTAAAAACTAAATTAAAAAAAAGTAAAGATCTTCGTTAGCTTGTAACTCCGCAACAATTGACGCGATCATGCAACATACAAATATCAAAAATTTTGTCGACTACTAACACATACTCAAATTGCAAAAATATCCGAGACATTGAAGTCTTGATGTGACTGAAATGACGTGGAATCGCTCTTATCCATAATTCTATCGTCTCTTTCTCTTCTACCTATAAAACGTTCACTCATCCATTGATGGAAATTTTCATCGGGAAATATAAACGGAATTATTCCCGTCGGGCGGTAACATTTCCCCTCTTGTTATCAGTTAATTATCGATAAATCCTAATCGAATAAATAGAAAATCAAGTTACGAATTTTTGTTTTCGTAGCGTCCATAAAAATAACTAAAAAAAAGATCCTTATCACTTTTGCGTTTTGTTTCAATGGAGCTTAAAAACTAAATAAAAAAGTAAAGATCTTCGTTAGCTTGTAACTCCGCAACAATTGACGCGATCATGCAACATACAAATATCAAAAATTTTGTCGACTACTAACACATACTCAAATTGCAAAAATATCCAAGACATTGAAGTCTTGATGTGACTGAAATGACGTGGAATCGCTCTTATCCATAATTCTATCGTCTCGTTCTCTTTTACCTATAAAACGTTCACTCATTCATTGGTGGAAATTTTCATCGGGTAATATAAACGGAATTATCTCCGTCGGGCGGAAACATTTCCCCTCTTGTTATCAGTTAATTATCGATAAATCCTAATCGAATAAATAGAAAATCAAGTTACGAATTTTTGTTTTCGTAGCGTCCATGAAAATAACTAAAAATGGAAAAAGATCCTTATCACTTTTGCGTTTTGTTTCAAGATAATAGGGCTCGAAAAAAAAAAACTAGTCAAAATCTTTGTTAGCTTGTAACTCCGCAACAATTGACGCGATCATGCAACATACAAATATCAACAATTTTGTCGACTACTAACACATACTGAAATTGCAAAAATATCCGAGACATTGAAGTCTTGATGTGCCTGAAATGACGTGGAATCGCTCCTATCCATAATTCTATCGTCTCGTTCTCTTTTACCTATAAAACGTTCACTCATTCATTGGTGGAAATTTTCATCGGGTAATATAAACGGAATTATCTCCGTCGGGCGGAAACATTTCCCCTCTTGTTATCAGTTAATTATCGATAAATCCTAATCGAATAAATAGAAAATCAAGTTACGAATTTTTGTTTTCGTAGCGTCCATGAAAATAACTAAAAAAAAGATCGTTATAACT
This sequence comes from Ephialtes manifestator, assembly GCA_963970395.1. Classification (NCBI taxonomy): domain Eukaryota; kingdom Metazoa; phylum Arthropoda; class Insecta; order Hymenoptera; family Ichneumonidae; genus Ephialtes; species Ephialtes manifestator. Next base: position 17,570,333 of record OZ019981.1, on the reverse strand, counting down.
TTTGCATTTTGTTTCAAGATAATGGGGCTTAACTCTTTGCGTCACAGTAGGTAACTGAGCGACCCACCTGTTTTCGCTCAATTCAAATGTTTTAATCTAATTTCTAACAATAATTAATGAGTTTCTTTAATTTTGGAAACGAAAAATGTATGGCTCAAAGGGTTAAAAAAAACTATCAATATCTTCGTTAGCTCGTAACTCCGCAACAATTGGCGCGTACATGCAACATACAAATATCAACAATTTTGTCGACTACTAACACATACTCAAATTGCAAATATATCCAAGACATTGAAGTCTTGATGTGACTGAAATGACGTGGAATCGCTCTTATCCATAATTCTATCGTCTCTTTCTCTTCTACCTATAAAACGTTCACTCATCCATTGATGGAAATTTTCATCGGGAAATATAAACGGAATTATTCCCGTCGGGCGGAAACATTTCCCCACTTGTTATCAGTTAATTATCGATAAATCCTAATCGAATAAATAGAAAATCAAGTTACAAATTTTTGTTTTCGTAGCGTCCATGAAAATAACTAAAAAAAGATCCTTATAACTTTTGCATTTTGTTTCAAGATAATGGGGCTTAAAAAAAAACTATTAAAATCTTCGTTAGCTTATAACTCCGCAACAATTGAAACGTGCATGTACGTGTCAATTGTTGACATACAAATATCAACAATTTTGTCGACTACTAACACATACTCAAATTGCAAAAATATCCAAGACATTAAAGTCTTGATGTGACTGAAATGACGTGGAATCGCTTCTATCCATAATTCTATCGTCTCGTTCTCTTCTGCCTATAAAACGTTCACTCATCCATTGGTGGAAATTTTCGTCGGGAAATATAAACGGAATTATCTCCGTCGGGCGGAAACATTTCCCCTCTCGTTATCAGTTAATTATCGATAAATCCCGGCGCGAGGTACGTCCAGCAAGCCAGAGGCGCCGGAGTCGAGTGGGATTGCAGTAACAGGCGGCTCCCGTCTACCTAGGCGCAGTTAATGAACTGCCTGCGAGCCGCGGTGTGCATCCGTTCCGAAAAACGCGTCCACATCGTCGTCGTCGTCGCCGTCGTTCTCTGACCTCCCCCTTCACCGCCTCACCACTTCTCACATTTTACATACCTATAGCTATGTAATATTCGCTATGTACGCTCCTGTATATTACAGAGATTTTTCATCGTTCAGCCGAGCTGTTGGGTAAGCGAGCGCTGGCGAGAAAACGTTTGTCCTTAGCAAACAGTACAATTATTATCAGCGTTCGTTGGAAGGCGGTGCATAGCGTCGAGGCGGAACAGCGGCTGCAGCAAAACAGTGAAGCATCGCGTGAGCGAGAGAGAAATACGAGAGATATAACATACAGCGAGTTATATAGAGGTACTGGAATACGAACGAACCGCTCGGGCCAGAGCCAACGCGTGTATACACTGGGCATACACGCTATTCTACAAGCTGGCCTGTACACTCACAACTACGGTGTACAATGACAGACGAAATTGTATACAGAACAAAACAGAGAGAAGCGACACATTGAAACACGTTTGGTAACGTACGTAGGAGGGATTTGCTCGGGGAAAACTATATGCTGGAAAACGTTCGGTGGGTGGGTTATGGCAAAGCTGTAGTGAAAGAGAAAGAGAATGGAGAGAGAGAGAAAGCTCAGCGTGTTACTGCTGCTCGTGCTTCGCTTGCTCGAATGAGTACGTACGAATACGTGCAGTCCACGTAAATTTCTCTATATCGTATCCATGTATATAAATATAAATATATATACACATGTGGGTGTGTATGGATATGTGTACGTGTATAGATGGGTTTGTACCTGCCGGTGGGCAATTAAAATTTCGCGGATCGACGAGTAATGCGTTAATCTCGAGCGAAATGCGGCCCGAGGCCATGCGCGGAACCAAGTACGCGCGGCTAGACGGCGAAAAAAACACGAGCGACAGTCATTATCCCGCATGGATAGTCTAGTTTCCTCTCACTTTTTTCTCTTTCTCTCTCACGCACCGCGATGATATATTTGTCGGATTGTATACGTGGGACTAAAAAAATTATGAGATACTAACGACATCGAGTGAATCCTATGTATATTTAACGTCGAGTGAGGTTAGTCTACTATTCGAGTGACAAATGATGGTGGATTAATACAAATTTGGGGTTTTAACGTCACACTCACATTTCTGATTTGGGTGGAAATAATATATATATGTTTTTTTAGTTGCTAATACACGTGTAGAAGAAAAGTCGGATTAATGATATTCTACACTGAGAGACAAGCATATCGTTGATTTAATGATTTCACATGATAAAATGAATATCGGAAGGCTTGCAATGTTTTATGGTTGAAGCGATGATAATATGGTTCAATATACGATACTTGCAAGGTTATTGGAAACAAAAGTTAAAATCGTATATGCAATGAAACGCCATGTTTGAAACGATTAGAATAGTTTTTGAAACTATTGTTTCCTCATAGAGGAAGCTACACCGAGAGAAAAAGTTTCATTGATTCACGGAAATCTTTGCCAATGAAATGAAATACCTGAATTTCAATACTATCTTTTCTTTGAATGATCTCAAACTCAATGAAAAGTAGTGACATTGATTCGAAGAAACATTTCTTTAAACCAATGAACCTTTTTCATTGATTTCAAAGATGTCGTCTCTGATTCAATGAAACCTTCTTCTTATCAGCTCAAAATTTCGAAACGTATTTTTTCCTGAAGTACACGGCAGATAAAGCTCAAATTTTGTGAGTATGTAAGGAAGTACGGCAGAAATAGGCTAAGCTTCTGGCTCCGCGAAACTCGAAGCCGTTCGTTCGGGAGAACCAGAAAACTTAAAAGTGAGGTTAGGTGCGAGAGCGAGATCAATGAAAACGATTCTTTGAACCAATGAAAACGTCTCTTTAAAACAATGAAACTGTTTCTTTATTATATGCTCGCCTAAGTAAATCTTTATTTACAGGGAATGAGATATTCTCTTTAAAATTCAAATGCCCTATTTCATTGGAATCAAAGAAATATTTCGTTGAAATCAATGAAAAAAAAACCAATCCACCCATTTCTTTAGCGTCAATGAAATGTTTTCTCTCGGTGTATGTTTTCGTGTATTTTTTTTTGTTTTCGAGATTTTCATGTCAGGACATTCAGAATGGTCTAAAACGTCCAGAAAAGTGGTTTAGAAAAAATGTCTGTATGTGTGTGTGTGCGTGTGTGCACAATTTTTTGTTAGCACGATAGCCGTCGCAATTTTTAAGATATCGAGCTCAAATTTGAACCACGAGTAAACTGTCGTTAAACAAGGTATGGGATTGAATTTGAAGTTAATCCATCAAGGTGTTCAAAATTTATGGCATTTTGAATTTTTTTGGAGAATGTCAGCTCGGGCTCTAACTTCCGCAATTTTTATGATATCCGGCTCAAACTTGGACCAGAAGTGGACTGTTATGAAATAGTGTTTGGGATTAAAATTGGTGTCAATCCGTTAAGGGGTTCACAATTTATGGCATTTTAAAATTTTTTGACATTTTTTGTTCGTGCTCTAACTTTCGCAATTTTTAAGATATCGGGCTCAAATTTGGTCCACAAGTGGACAGTTATTACATAAAGTTTGGGAGTGAATTTGACGTCAATCCGTTAAGGGGTTTAAAATTTATGGCATTTTGGATTTTTTGTTCGCGCTCTAACTTTCGTAATTTTTAAGAAATCGGTCTCAAATTTGGTCTACAAGTAGAGTGTGGGTAAACTAAGCACCAGGTCGAATCTGGCGAGAATCTGTCGAGGGGTTCAAAACTAATGCCATTTAAATTTTTTTTTAAACAAGGCTGTAAAATAGAACTTTGCAAATTGCTTCCTCATTATTGTTGGATTTTTACAAAGCTTTCTCTATGAGAAAGCCAAAATAGATTAACATGCTTCCTCATAGAGGTAGATTTGTAAAAATCCAACAATAATGAGGAAGCAATTTGCAAAGTTCTACTTTTTATCATTTTTATGATTGCTACTATAATTATATTTGCTATAAACATAAAATAGAGACGTTCCTCCTGGGAATTGTTTTAATGGTTCATTCAACTATTTTCTTATATTTGCTATAACCATAAAATGTAGACGTTCCTCCTAGGAATTATAGTTTATAGTTAGATTATCGTCGGTCTAACTATATTTTTTTTTAAGTTACCAGATTTTTCTCTCAGTGTAACGAAAAAAATATTCATCACTCTTAATCCATGAGTATATTTTCATAAATAAATAGAAGATTTGATTTGACAAATGAGCATTATTAGTTGCAGGGTATTTCCGTTTAAGTAGGGATGATGATATCAATGTTCAATATTTGCTATGTACAAATGCTTGGAAATTGAAATTTATTTGGGAGCCATCCTTCCATTGAATGCACTGAGGGAAAATATCAATTTCGATGTTCATAGCAGTACATAATGAATTGTATCAAATGTTGATGTGCCTAATTGAAATTTAACTCTTCATCGGACGTTCTGTTTTAGTTACCAGGTATTTATTCACTGGTAATCTATAAACGTGGTTTAATATTCTACATTGCGGATGCTATCGCTGCAATTATGGTTCATCATTGTACGATTGACTACAACACATTTTGCTTCCTCATGGTCGAAGCTTCGTTTTCATGACATTTTGGTTTCGAGATTTTCATGTCAGGACGCTCTGAATTAATGCCACCAAACATCAAAAAAAGTGATTCACTGGGCTTCGGAATTTCAGTCACATTATAATTCAAGAACCATTTAACCGATTCACACATAAGTGAAGCTGCAGCCCGTCTTTGATTGTTGCAGTTTTTGACAAGATGTATGCGGAAATTTTAGATTTTATAGTTTTTCGAATTTTTCCAATAAAGGGCATGATTGCTCCAACTTTAGTAAAATTTACTATATTTTGCTAAATATTTTTCAGACGTGCAGGTAGATTTACTAGTGTTTGATATTAAATTTGTACAAATTTATAATAATATGCCGTGATGATAGATATATAATTTAGTGAAGATCGACAGAAGAATTTTCTTAATTGGTTCTTGGCAACTAGAGTTTCACTAAACGTCAGTTTTTTAAACTTTATTTGAAACAAGGATGCAAAGTAGAATCTTTCGCATTGCTTCCTTATTATTTTTCATTTTTTATTGAGGGTCCTCTATCAAAAGCCTCGAAAATAGTTCTTTGTGGGCGTCCATGGAGAGAAATTTCTGTGTTGTGACAACATAAAACGAGGATAACAAAAATCGTTACGTTAAGCTTACAAAAAAATTGCTCAGTCCAGCAAAAAGATTAGTCAGCCGAACAAAAAATTTGTCAGCATAGCAAAACTGATTTGTCAGCCGGACAAAAGATTTGCCAGCTTAACTTAACGATTTTAATTTATAAAAACTGCGGAAGCAGTGTCAAAATTCTTCTGTAATTTTAAAAATAAATATTGACAATGTGAGGATTATCCAAAATAAAAAGTTGTTTTTCTCAGTTTTGTATTTTGATTGTGATTAATTAAAATCCTATTCTAAAAAGTTGCTGGCTCCAGATATGTTTATAAAAAATTCTTTAACAGTTTGCCTTTGTTCAGGTTGTCAATTTGTTAGATTGTGTCGAAATCTCTTTTCCAAATGTAGTACAAAGTGATTGAAACAATTTAAAAAATAACAAACAATTACGGCATCAATTATCCCAAACATCGAAATTTGTCTGAGGATACATTTCCATTTGTCTCATCGCAGCAAAGCCACGGCAGAGCAACTTCGCAGATAAAGCGAGAGAGCAGTAACAATGTATCTCAATCGGTTAGAGAAGAGCGATTATAATCAGACGCATTTCGCGCGGTTTGCTTGATGGAAATTTCGAGGGAATAGTAGACGACGACAACTACGAAACAGACGAGACACCCCGGAGGCTGCAAGCCTGATTCAGTAACTCGAGTGAGTGCAACCACGAGCAAAACAAGACCAACTCCCAATTGGCCCTGTAATCTGTTTCCTCGAAATCTGTGCTATGTAATATTTAGAGTTTCTGCGGTAAAAGTCGTCAGCGATATACACGCCATCAACAGCTCCAGTAAAACAGCAATTAGTATAATAATCTTAAATAATTAGACAACACCAATTGAGTGTACAACGTTTGCGTTTTCACGGTTATACTGAATCAGCAAGGAGAAAACGGTTTTGCTATGTCAGCAAATCTTTTGTTAAAATAGTGACAACATTGCGTTATCTGCTCGGCCAACAATTTTGTTGGCTAAACTAACAAATTGTTTTCCTAGACTGTAAGGAACTTATTCGTGGTGGTGGCGTATATTTATTAATTATACGAACAGTTAACCAAACGTTGAAGTTATAATACAGAATGTGTGGCTTCTAATTCAGTACGTCTTAACAGTTCGACGTATCGGCTAAGAATGTCTCAATAGATGACTCAGACAGCCCTGGTGCTGTGTATCCCTATCTTCTAGTGTTCTCAAGTGGTTGGTCCGATGTACTGGGGCTGCAAGGCTCTACTTATGCCCTTACGCAGGGTGGTATGTGTGGTGAGGGTTCCTATGCCTCGAACTAACTTCGAATGGAAAAGTTGCGTTCAAGCCAAATAAATTTTTTTTGTAGATAACGTAATGTTGTCACTATTTTACCAAAAGATTTGCTGGCATACTTAGTTGTCAAAGGTGCACCAGGAGAAAAGATTTCATGGACGCCAAAGAAATGGGTGGATTGATTTACGTTTTCATTGATTTCAATGAAACAGTGCATTCGAATTTCAAGGAGAACATTTCGATGCCTGTAAAGAAACATTTACATAGTGAGCATATAATAAAGAGATAGTTTCATTATTTTAAAGAGACGTTTTCATTGATTCAAAGAAACGTTCTTCTTGATTCAAAGAAACGTTCTTCTTGATTCAAAGAAAAGATAGTATTAAAACTCAAGTAATTCATTTCATTGACAAAGATTTCCGTGAATCCATGAAACTTTTTCTCTCGGTGTAAGTGATCAATTGGTCAGGCTAACAAAGTTTTTGGTTAATATAACTAAGTTCTCTGGTACGTAACCACGAAATTACTACGCCTATATGCCTGTCTCTCTCGCACCTAACCTCACTTCTTTGTTTTCCGGTTCTCCGGAACGAATGGCTTTGAGTTTCGAGGAGCTAGAAGCTTAGCCTATTTCTGCTGTACTTCTGCACATTCTCAGAAAATTTAAGATTTATCTGCCGAGTACTTTAGGAAATAATAGGTTTCAAAATTTTGAACTGTGGTGGGAGAAGTTCCAATGCCTGTTAAGTGGCAGTGATACACCGGTAGTCCAGACGCCAGAGGGGGTTCTGTGTGCCATTCGAGGTCCGCGAAATATTCTTGATGCAGATGATAGGTTTTGACCTCCTGAACACGAATATATAAGGTGTTTTGCGGAAAACCCGGTCGTTTAGTTATTAATCGCAATTGTTTATTAACAATAGAAATTGTTGTTTTTTTGAACTCGGATATTTTTTTTTGTATAGTCCTGTCAATTCTGAGTCGAAAAGGTCCCATACAATTTTGCTCTACAATTTACGGTATTTTTTCTCTCATAACGACGCTCGATGCGTATGTTATGAGAGAAAAAATACCGTTTCGCGACTCTTCATAAATAATTATTTTTTGTTCTGCTCGTGTTCGCGTTTCTTTTTTCATATTCCTCGGTTCATTGGGCAAAATTAGTTCCTTTACATTTTTTTTTACGACTTATATTTTCGAAGCTACTAATTTGTTAAGAAGAGCAATTTTGGTCTAATTGCAACTTTCAACAATTTATTGCTCCAAATCTATGGATTGTAGAGCAAAATTGTATGGGACCTTTTCGACTCAGAATTGACAGGACTATACAAAAAAAATATCCGAGTTCAAAAAAACAACAATTTCTATTGTTAATAAACAATTGCGATTAATAACTAAACGACCGGGTTTTCCGCAAAACACCTTATATATTCGTGTTCAGGAGGTCAAAACCTATCATCTGCATTAAGAATATTTCGCGGACCTCGAATGGCACACAGAACCCCCTTTGGCGTCTGGACTACGGTGAGAATTTCTTCGTCCAATGTTAAACGCCTATAGGACTGTCTCTCTCGCACCTCACTCCACTTTCCAGTTTTTCGCTACTCCTGACTAAACGGCTTTCAGTTTTAGAAAGCCAAAAGCTTAGCCCAATTGTACCATCCTTCCGTGTATTCTCTCAAAATGCAAGCCAAATCTGTGTAGTTGTTGGAAAGAAACCAGTTTTTGAAATTTTGAAAGTAGTGGGGGAAACTATCACTACCTCTTAAGGGGAGGTGAAACCTCCATGAATGGGAGAAAGATAGCGAATATCTTTCGGAACAAGAATTCTCAGAAATTTGATCTTTTCTGGGAATAATGAAAGTTTTATATCATGCAGAATTAAGAGACCAATGATGTAAAACTTGTCTTTTATCAAAAAACGTTCGGCGTCCTCTGAAAGATTGATTACAATTTTTGTCACCGCCTGAATAGGTTTCACCTCCCCTTAAGTGAAGTCAACGAAAAGAACATACTTGGCTTAAATGCACATTTCTTTGAAGTTAAAGAAGAAGGTTTTATTGAATCAGAGACGATTTCACTGAAATCAATGAAGAAGGTTCATTGGTTTAAATAAATGTTTCTTTGATTCAATGTCACTACTTTTCATTGAGTTTGAGATCATTCAAAGAAAAGTTAGAATTGAAACTCAAGTATTTCATTTCATTGGCAAAGATTTCCCTGAATCAATGAAACTTTTTCTCTCGGTGCAAATGATAAATTGGTCAGGCTAACAAAGTTTTTGGTTAACATAACTAAGTTCTCTGGTACGTAACCACGAACTTACAATACCTATAGACCTGTCTCTCTCGTACCTAACTTCACTTTTTTGTTTTTCGGTCAAAATCTTAGCCCAATTGTCTTCTGCGTATTATGTCAAAATGCAAGCCCAATCTGTGTAGTTATTTGAGAGAAAACGGCATTTCAAATTTTGAAAATGCTGGGGGAAAGAATCACTGCCTCTTAAGAGCATATGATACACCGGCTGGAATTTCTTCGCCCAATGTTAAACGCCTATAGGTTTGCTTCTCTCGGACATAGCTCTGTCTCTCTCGCACTATTTTTCTTTTTATTCTCACAAAAAAACGACTAAATCGATTGAGGAGCCAGAAGCTTAGCCCAATTCTGCCGTATTTCCGTATATTCTCTCAAAATTTGAGCCCTATCTGTCGAGTAGTTTAGGAGAAAACAGGTTTCGACATTTTGAGTGGTGATGGGGGAAGTACCATTGCCTCTTAAGGGCATGTGAAACTCCTTCCCCCTCGACCATCCCGGTCTTAATCAGTATCAAAAACTGTAATCAAGTCTACTCAGAGATAGTTGATATTCTAGACAAAAGCGAATTAGTTTCCAGTTCGTACATCTATGACGGAGTGGAAACTAATTAGTTTCATAGATAGACGAAGTGGAAACTAATTTGCCTTTGTCTAGAATATCAACTATCTCTGAGTAGACATGATTACAGTTTCCGATATCGATTGAGATTTCGCAACATGTTTCACATCACCTTAAGTGAAGTCAATGAAAAGAACATACTTGGCTTAAATACACATTTCTTTGAATGTAAATGTAAAGAAGAAGCTGTCATTGAATCAGAAACGATTTCTTTGAGATCAATGAAAAAGGTTCATTGCCCGTATAGAAAAATAGTTGGGGCTCTGACTTGGCCCTTTCTAGTTTGCCCCAGTTCTATTAGGGGCCCTACTAGGCTAGTCACGCTTGAAGTACGGGGCCTTTAGAGGCTCAATATGGGCGACCCTAGTGAGGGTTCCACACTTAAGCCTGATTAGGCCCCGAAGTTTGTCGTGGCCGCCTCTGTTGAGCCTAGTAGGGTTCTAAAGTAGATTCCCTATTGTGGATGCCACGTTTATACCTAAAAAGGCCCCTTATTTAATCGCGGTAGCCCGAACTAATTTCTGCACGGGTGGTTTAAAGAAATGTTTCGTTGATTCGATATCACTACTTTTCATTGAGTTTCAAATCATTTAAAGAAAAGATAGTATTGAAACTCAAGTATTTCATTTCATTGGCAAAGATTTCCGTGAACCAATGAAATTTTTTCACTGGTTCGGTATGTGTGTGCGTGTGCGAGAGGTTGTACCATTCGGTAACCTTGTAGTAAGATGCTTCGCGCGGAATTCTCGACCATCCGTTACATTACGAGGAGGATATATATGTCCGTGGAATGTGCGGTATGTGCAGATCGTTGTCACCGTGAATTCGCTGCTAAACGCGCGTAACTACAAACGACGAGATTGCAACGGTTAAAGCAGCTGAATCTCGCGTGTCACGCGCGTCGTTGGTGCGTTGTAGAGTGTCGATGGTGTCAGGGGGTAGAGGAGGGCGCACTTTCACGAGTGGTGTTGACAGTGTGCACGTGAGGCCTGTAACATAAACCTATTGGCGGTACTGCCATCGGAAACCCCTAGCTTGGTTTATGGTCGGGCCGCAACGTTGCCGACTCTGCGCGGTCGGGTTGTACCGCGAGTTTGTAAACAAAACGTTACTAATCCAACTAACCCAGTGCCAAAGGACGCACTGCTGGTCGTCGTGCAGGAGATAACCAGCCATTCGCACACTCACCTCCATAGACATGCACACATAAATGTCGACACATACTCACATACATGGGCACACCTGGTGGATGGCATGCGCGAGTTCAAATCACCTGTGATGGGGTCAATGAGTAACCAAGTTTTTGCCTGCTTCTCTTTATTTAACACTTCTAATGCAGTTCGTCGTGACCACATGAAAAACCGATTCCAATCGATCCATCGCTACACCGACAGAAGGATTATAGCACTCATTCCCAGATTCGTATAGTAATCGAGATCCAAAGTGGAAACATGGCATTTTTTTCCAGACGCATACAAAGACTTACCAGGCGTCGCCCGCTAACGTATTTAACGTAAATAGTACAGCGGGCGACGCCTAGTAAATCTTTGTATGTGTCTGGAAAAAAATGCCATGTTTCCACTTTGGATCCCGATTACTATACTAATCTGGGAATAAGTACTATATTTTTCTCTCGGTGTATGTTAGTCGCGTTTTTAACGCGATCTGCTCAACGATTCTATTAATCATGCGTCAATGTCTATATCTTCGACGATGAATTTTCGGTCGACTAGGGGACAGCTGTATATACATGTGAAATTTTAAGATTGAGTTATTTCCGATAGTGGCTGACGTATGTCTGCTCGATATATGCGCACGGGATGCCCTAGTGTTTTTTTTTCTGCTGGCGTTTGCATATGCTGCATACATATAATGTGCGTCGTGATTCTTGTCGCGATGGGAGGTTAAATGTGAGACAGAGAAGAACCGCAGGTTCGAAATGAAACTGACGTGCATACTCGTTGGAACAGACTCATCTGTTCCACTTGTGTGTAACAGTCGAACCAGGCAAATCTTCTATTTTCTTCATTTTCTAATTTATTTGTCATTTTCATCCTAATCGACAGAAGTGCATTTTCTAGGAAAATTAAGAAATAAAATATGTGAAATCTCAAATTTCAATTTTCATGATAAAACATGGAAAAAATGGTTTCGTAAAAAGCCGAAAATTACCGATTACATAAACTTAAAATTTAATAAAGCCTAATTTTTTCTTTAATCTTCGAAAAGGCCGAATTATGAGACTAGCCATTTTTAGCGGGCCATATATATATATTTTATCCGACCTTGACCACGTTGCACATATATGTTCTTCCCAATCAAACGTTTTTTAGGTACCGCATTAAAATTTCAAAGATATAGCCACGAAAGTAGAGGTTACTTCGATAATTTATACAAAAACGAACAAAAATTCATTCAGCGTCCGGTAGCAATCTCTAAATTTGATCCTCGGCGATCTTCGGCAGATTTCTCCGATTTGTTCTTCTTGATAATGTCAAAGTTTTTTCTCGGTGCTCAATTATAATTATAAATCTATTGGCTTTGCGCGTTAAGAACACCAGCGCCACTTGCTCGAAGTTTTGTATATGTGAAAGCATTGGCCATATATCTATATATACGATTGACTGTATATATGTACAACATATATACAATATAATACAATAGATATAGATATAAAGCCCATTCATTTTTCGCTATACAAAACTTATAAATTTCACCACTTCGTGCGCTGGCTTTCCAAAATGGCGGCGAATAAAGGTTACCCGCAAAGCCAATAGATCCCAGAGATCGGATATGGATTTACGGGGGCTATAGTCCTGGGCCCCGCGTGTTCAGGGGCCCCCGAGAGCTTTCTCTTTTTTTTAAAGTAAGTTGAAAGTATATAATGTAGTATTAATTTCTTAAGGGGCTCCCAAATACAGAGAAGCTAAATCCCGGCCTGCCAGAGATACGGTTATTCTATTAGGTATCTCTCTCTTAAAAACGACATGGCACATCGAACTCGATAGACTGAAGCCGATTTTCGAGTCTTCCGATTGGTCAGCGATGTCTATTTCAGAGCCAACTTCAGTCTGTCAAGGCTGGCGTTGCAAAGTCGCGTATGGCGCGCATTTTGAACTGTCGCTTTGGCGTCTTTCCCGTGACCGCTGCAGAGTCGCTACATAAAAAGGTTTTGCACAGCTTCTGCAATTTTTTGAGATTTCAGTTTGACATTTGTTTCACAAGTGGACAGAATATTCGTGAATTGATATAATTATTTTGTGGGATGAAATAGGACAGCTGTCCATTTATGTCATGAAAGTACCGTAATTCTGACTACCTGCTCTTTTGGATATATATATTGATTCTTCAGGATCGTTTTAGCTAAAAAAAAAGACACAAAGTCAACAAAGCGTAGCACGTGAAGGAAAATGAAGGAAAGCGAGCTTCAGCCTTTGGTAGCGACCTCCAAATTTCATCCAATCTTGTCCAGATTCCGTCTATGTTTCCTTTTGAATGATGTGAAGTTTTTTGATTGGTGCCTGATCAAAATTATAATGTAATACGATTGAGAAAAACACTTATGAAAGAATACGCGTAGTAATTAAATAATTCACATTTGAACTTTGGTAGCTACTAAATATTTTTTTACATGTCTCAGTTTTGTTGAGAATTTTTTTTTTCAGTATGCCTCATTAAATGTTAACGTGCCAGGCCAAGAAAAAATATAAAAGACAAATTTGAATCACTCTAATATATATATATATATATATTGAAACTGACGTGCATTTGCATTGTAACAGACCCATCAGGTGCATTTGTGTATAAAAGTCGTTGAGGCAAGCAACTCTTCCACCGGCGAGAGAAGCAGCTGAGCGGTCGTGTTGCTGCTGTTTTCCATGAAGCTCTCGTAACGCTCTGACGATTCCCTCTATTGCACTATTCACTCTCTTTCTCTACTATCGTCAATGACACACATACTGACCTGCACCTGAAGAACTTCCATGCTACGGGAAAACTAATGATCCATTACTTTGATTTTCGTATCATTGTTTTATAAATTATTGTGTGAAAATATTTATGTTTTCATTTTCATAAAAACTTTATATATATATTTTTTTACTAATATGGAATGATATTTCGGAAAGATGATAATAACTAATTATTTATGATATATTTATGAAGTTCGGTTGATACTTGTTTTCTTATTCAATGTAGAATTGTCGAGAAAAAAAAATAAAAGGCAAATTTTGATCATATATATATTGTTATGACCGAGCGAATGAATAAAGCGCACATTTGGTTTTGGGGCTGATATTATTGATTATAATTCTGGACAATGTTTACGATCGTGAAAGGTCACACTCGTTCGCTTGTAAAGTCACATCAAGACTAATTTCGTCGTCTAACCTATTGTTTGTTTCTTTGTCCAATGTCATACCGAGTGTATCTGTAATTCCTAATCTTCATATTCGTAACAATATATATATATTGAAACTGACGTGCATAGGCATTGTAACAGACCCATCAGGTGCATTTGTGTATAAAAGTCGTTGAAGCAAGCAACTCTTCCACCAGCGAGAGAAACAGCCGAGCGGTCATGTTACTGCTGCTTTCCATGAAGCTCTCGTAACGCTCTGACGATTCCCTCTATTGCGCTATTCACTCTCTTTCTCTACTGTCGTCAATGACACACGTACCGACCTGCACCTGAAGAACTTCCATGCTACGGGAAAACTAATGATCCATTACTTCGATTTTCGTATTATTGTGTGAAAAGATTTATGTTTTCATTTTCATAAAAACTTTATATATATATTCTTTTAATAATATGGAATTTATTTATGAAGTTCGGTTGATACTTGTTTCCTTATTCAATGTAGAATTGTCGAGAAAAAATGAATAAAAAGCAAATTTGGATCATATATATATTGTTATGACCGAGCGAATGAATAAAGCGTATATTTGGTTTTGGGGCTGATATTATTGATTATAATTCTGGATAATGTTTACGATCGTGAAAGGTCACACTCGTTCGCTTGTAAAGTCACATCAAGACTAATTTCGTCGTCTTACCTGTCGTTTGTTTGTTTGTCCAATGTCATACCGAGTGTATCTGTAATTCCTAATCTTCATATTCGTAACAATATATATATATTGAAACTGACATGCATAGGCATTGTAACAGACCCATCAGGTGCATTTGTGTATAAAAGTCGTTGAAGCAAGCAACTCTTCCACCGGCGAGAGAAGCAGCTGAGCGGTCGTGTTGCTGCTGTTTTCCATGAAGCTCTCGTAACGCTCTGACGATTCCCTCTATTGCGCTATTCACTCTCTTTCTCTACTATCGTCAATGACACACGTACTGACCTGCACCTGAAGAACTTCCATGCTACGGGAAAACTAATGATCCATTACTTCGATTTTCGTATTATTGTGTGAAAATATTTATGTTTTCATTTTCACAAAATCTTTATATATATATTCTTTTAATAATATGGAATTTATTTATGAAGTTAGGTTGATACTTGTTTCCTTATTCAATGTAGAATTGTCGAGAAAAAAAAATAAAAAGCAAATTTGGATCATATATATATTGTTATGACCGAGCGAATGAATAAAGCGTATATTTGGTTTTGGGGCTGATATTATTGATTATAATTCTGGATAATGTTTACGATCGTGAAAGGTCACACTCGTTCGCTTGTAAAGTCACATCAAGACTAATTTCGTCGTCTTACCTGTCGTTTGTTTGTTTGTCCAATGTCATACCGAGTGTATCTGTAATTCCTAATCTTCATATTCGTAACAATATATATATATTGGAACTGACATGCATAGGCATTGTAACAGGCCCATCAGGTGGATTTGTGTATAAAAGTCGTTGAAGCAAACAACTCTTCCACCAGCGAGAGAAACAGCCAAGCGGTCGTGTTACTGCTGCTTTCCATGAGGCTCTCGTAACGCTCTGACGATTCCCTCTATTGCACTATTCACTCTCTTTCTCTACTATCGTCAATGACACACGTACTGACCTGCACCTGAAGAACTTCCATGCTACGGGAAAACTAATGATCCATTACTTCGATTTTCGTATTATTGTGTGAAAATATTTATGTTTTCATTTTCATAAAAACTTTATATATATATTCTTTTAATAATATGGAATTTATTTATGAAGTTAGGTTGATACTTGTTTCCTTATTCAATGTAGAATTGAAGAGAAAAAATGAATAAAAGGCAAATTTGGATCATATATATATTGTTATGACCGAGCGAATGAATAAAGCGTATATTTGGTTTTGGTGCTGATATTATTGATTATAATTCTGGATAATATTTACGATCGTTAAATGTCACACAGGTTCGCTTGTAAGGTCACGTCAAGACTAACTTCGTCGTCTAACCTGTCGTTTGTTTGTTTGTCCAATGTCATGCCGAGTGTATCTGTAATTCCTAATCTTCATATTCGTAAAAATATATATATATTGAAACTGACGTGCATAGGCATCGCAACAGGCCCATCAGATGGATTTGTGTATAAAAGTCGTTGAAGCAAGCAACTCTTCCACCAGCGAGAGAAGCAGCCGAGCGGTCGTGTTGCTGCCGCTTTCCATGAAGCTCTCGCAACGCTCTGACGATTCCCTCCATTGCGCTACTCACTCTCTTTCTCTACTGTCGTCAATGACACACGTACCGACCTGCCCCAAGTGCTCGACCCCGTGTGCAAAGACCGCCACCTCCGGGCAACCGGAAATGCCGGAAACACGGCTTCGCGTTTGTATACAGTATACGAATCTCACAACTGATGTTGTGGGTTCCCTCTCTCTCTCTCTCTCTCTCTCTCGCGATGCTGCTTCTGTTGGTTGGTTGCGTTCTGTTAGTGATGGTAGTTCTCGATGCAGTATCCAACACTACAGTGAAAACGCTCGCGCTCTCTACTAGTAGTTACCCACTACTGGCGCTGTCATCTCTTTTGCTCTCGTCCGCTTGCTCACTCGTTCGACACTCGAAACGAGAATAACCTCCCCTGCTCTCCTGCCTACTCGCCTAGCGACCTCTCGTTGGAAAGCTCGACAGGCACTATGCCTCTCGCTCTGTTTCTCTCTCTCGCTTTCTCTCTCACGCTTCAGCTATCGGATTTCCCCAGCAGCAGTGCAGCAAAACACAAAGACTTATTGGCCATTTTGGATATTAGACACCGGCTGTGCCATCATTCCTACGTCCTACTACTCCACCTCCTACCCACACTCTCCTCTCTCTCTCTCTCTCTTTCTCTCTTTCCCTCTCGACACTCGCCCCCTCCAACACCGATGTCGTGATACTTCGAACGACGGTATTTTATGTTCTGTGCGCTTTGCCCGCTGCTACTGCTGCTGTTGGCTTGTTTGTCTTTTTTTTTTTTTGCTACCCTTTTTATCTGTCTGACGGGCTGCATCCCTTTTGCACGCCGACCAATCGTAATCTCTGTCCTCTTTTCAATCAAAGCGTTACAAATTGTCGATCTAATTTCATTGGAACGGTTCACGTACCGCCTGGGAATCGCTGTATTGCACTGTACAGCGCCATTCACAGATCGGATAATATCTGCGGAGTTAACGAAACTTCCTATGAATTTGTCGTTCCCCAGAATTTTAACTGTCCATTACTTTAGGATTGAGTCTATTCGTTTTGCTTTACAAATAATACGATATTTTTTTTTAGAATGTCACACCATATTATTAGTATTAAAATTCATAAACATTTTACCCGAACAGACATTTTTAGGGTTATGTTAGGCACAAATCAGGCCCTGACTGGGCGATAGGGCCTTAGCAGCGCCATATTCACGCCTGATGTAACGTTCCAAATTTCTACTCGAGCATTTCAAGAACTTCTATGCTTCGGGAAAAGTTATGATCCAATTACTTTGATTTTGGTATCATTGTTTCGGGTGGGGGTCAAAATAGCGAATGATCATAATAGCGAGTGGCTGAAATAGCGAATTTACATATAATGAACGCCTGAATCTAGAATGGCCATTATTTTGAAATTCGCTATTTTCACCCCCACCCTAATATGGGACGATATTCCAGAAAAATAATAAGAAGTAATTATTTATAATATATTTATGAAGTTCGGACTATAGTTGTTTTCTTACACGAAAAAAAAGATTAGTTGCCATAACCAAGAAATGAGTTGACATAACCAATCGATTATTCTATTTCCCTTACAACTCAAATGGTAATACTAATGATTCGAATGGTAATACCGACGATTCGAATGGTAGTCCCAACGATTGGATTAGTTAAGGTAGTATGAGCACAAACCTCACGATCAGAGAGAAAAGTGATTTTTTAATATGCTATAGAATAGGTTCAGAGGATGCTGTCTGTAAAATTTCAAACCATTTTACCGACCATTTACAATAATAGTTAATGTGCAAAATTGGGAAATTTAGTACATGTTATATACGGAAATTGCCCTGATAACACTTTGAGACAGAAATAACCATTCTTCAAATTCAGACACCTCCGTAAATAAAAGCTCGAAATACCGAGAAAACTGCTACGAACACGTACGTCCCTTAAAAAATATATGTTACCGAATATTTCGAATAGATATCATCGATTAAATTGACGAGTTTTCGCGAACCGGCATCAAACTGCCGGAAAACAGTTGACTATAGCGTAGCCACGCGTTCCTTGATTGGCCAAATGGCGGCCGGCTGGACAATCTGAGTCAAATGACACTCTTATTTAAACTACTACCGTTTTATAAATATACACACCTTATTATCACGAATACTTCATAATTTTTCTCTCTTTATATTGTGATTTTTAAAATAGCGAAATGTGTGATACTTCGCTTTTTCCCCATAATAAAAAATATGGACTTCCTATTGACTAGGTACTCCGCTCATACTACCTTAACCTAACTAATCTCGCGAGAACTAATCGTGAATAGTTGAGGTTACTATTCGATATGGTTGAGGCAACTAATTTTTTAGACATTGTGTACAGCAAATCGAAAACGTACTTGCCACAATCAAACATTTTTTTCCGTGTATATAATGTAGAATTTGTTTTCTGTGGATTCGAATTTTTTTTTAATCGTTTAACATTTTCCCGATCATTTTGTGTCTTCATAACCTCGCTTATAATTCATGTGCTTAAATTGCGTATTTTTAACTCTAACACTAACTTTAATTACTCTACCGGAAAATAACTTCACTTAATTACGAGAAATCTCTCTACAGTATTCAGCCCTGTACCGTGTGAAAACCCCTCCGCGTTTTTATGGTATAAAGTTGAGAGTTCTCACGCAGCAGAGAGTAATATAGTACAGATATTTTCCGGAATGAAATTGAGGTCGAGATATTAATGTTAAAATTATACATGGGCAGAATTATTAATGAGCGGCATATATATTATCAGTTACAAATATTTCTGAATTGGAAAATTTTAAAAAATTTTGGAATATAAAAAGTCAATGAGTAAAAGTTTTTTTGGTGAATGAAATATTTGGGGTAGAGCAATATTATTTAAATTAAATGAATTCATTCCTAACGATTTTATAAAATGTAACTAAACTTTTTTCTGCTCGCAATGTGATGATAATAACGATTAAAGTAAAAATTACTTTGAAAAATATAATGCTGAAAATTTATCATATAAAAGGCGATTGCTGTTGACTTTTCACCAGAATTCACTCAATTAATTTTAATAGGAGAACTTTTTACGGCGTTCAAATATTCCAACTTTCACAGTGTATGAAAATTATCATTCTTTCACCTACACAATTTGAACTCAGTTGTTTTCGGACTAAAAATATCGATGAATTAAGCAATCAATGACAAATTAAGGCGCTAACAAGTTTCACAATTTTGTTTATTGGTTTTCAAACATAATGCAAACTGACACCAGATATTTAACCGGCCATTGGCACGAGCGTCGCAGTGGATCGATATTGATACCGCATAGGTTTTATTTTTAATACCGAATCTTTAAAAATGTATATTTAGTCCACTGGCTGGAAATTTGGAGGTTTGGCTATAAGCTTCCAATACCCATACGGAAAAAGTTAAACCTCAACCTCGTTTCACCTTTAACACCCGTTTATACGGGTTAATTATTAAAAATCCTTATAATACATGATGAAGATTTTTCCAATACACCCGTAGATAATAAATGCTAACGCAATAAATACAGGAGATATGAAAGTTTCAATAATTCACCCCCGAAACCAGACTTACTGTTTTAGGGGTTGTTTAGAGCATAATTCTAAATTAAATTTTTAACCATTTATGTATGGTTAAACTTTACAAGTCAAAACCAAGTCATCGAAACTAAGAGATATTTAGAAAATCACGTAAACACATTTTACCCCTTTTCACCTTTGTTGGGGTGAAACTTGGAAAAACCGCTTCTTAGCAAAAACTTATCATATGGACAGAATATAAAATTTCATGTTTCTAGGATCACGAACTGGAATGAGTGTTGATGAGTCAGTTAGTAGGACATTTATTTTTATAGTTATAAATAAATAAATAAAGCTATAAATAAATAAATCTCTAGTAATCCAATTATTCATGAATCTGCACCGCCCTTATGAAAGAGTATATAAATTGGATCGATAATCAAATACCCCCGCCCGGAAAAGTTCACTTTTCGATCGGCTATTGCAAAAAAATAATTTTTGCATGTTTTCACTTTTTTTTTCTTCGCTTAAACCACTTTTTTACCTATTTCATTTTTGAAAAATTAACTTTAATATACACGATTCTATTTCTTATTGGAAAACGAAGAGATTCATCTATATTTAAATCCAATTATCGTTTATGGGAAGCATTTTACACTAAGAGGCGCTTGGGGGCCATACGGACCCCACATGCTCCGTAGGGGGCAAAAAAATGGGATGCGCTCTCTACACCGAGAGAAAAATATAGTACTCTTTCCCAGATTCGTATAGTAATCGGAATCCAAAGTGGAAACATGGCAGTATTTTTCAGACACATACAAAGATTTACACCGAGTTAAAAAGTTTCATTGATTCACGGAAATCTTTGCCAATGAAATGAAATACTTGAATTTCAATACTATCTTTTCTTTGAATGATCTTCAACTCAATGAAAAGTAGTGACATTAATTCGAAGAAACATTTCTTTAGACCAATGAACCTTTTTCATTGATTTCAAAGATGTCGTCTCTGATTCAATGAAACCTTCTTCTTACCAGCTCAAAATTTCGAAACCTATTTTTTCCTGAAGTACGCGGCAGATAAAGCTCAAATTTTGTGAGTATGTAAGGAGGTACGGCAGGAATAGGCTAAGCTTCTGGCTCCTCGAAACTCGAAGCCGTTTGTTCGGGAGAACCGGAAAACAAAAAAGTGAGGTTAGGTACGAGAGAGAGATCAATGAAAACGTTTCTTTGAACCAATGAAAACGTCTCTTTAAAACAATAAAACTGTTTCTTTATTATATGCTCACTAAGTAAATCTTTATTTACAGGCAATGAAATGGTCTCTTTGAAATTCAAATGCACTATTTCATTGAAATCAAGGAAAAATTTCGTTGAAATCAATGAAAAAAAATCAATCCACCCATTTCTTTGGCGTCAATGAAATCTTTTCTCTCGGTGTAGTACTCATTCCCAGATTCGTATAGTAATAGTCCAAAGTGGAAACATGGCATTTTTTTTTGACACATACAAAGATTTACTAGGCATCGCCCGCTGTACTATTTACGCCAAATACGTTAGCTGGCGACGCCTAGTAAATCTTTGTATGTGTCTGAGAAAAAATGCCATGTTTCCACTTTGGATCCCGATTACTATACGAATCTGGGAATGAGTACTATAATCCTTCTCTCGATGTATCAGTATGGGTACCTTTCAAAGCCAAATCCACGTTTATATATATCATCGAGCCTAAGAGATATTGAGAAAACCGCGAAAATACATTTTAACCCCGTCCACGTCCTGTGGAATTACGAAAAATGTTTTCTAAGCTAAAAATTTATCCCATGGACATGGACGGAATATAGAATTCCATATTTGCAGGTTCAGGGTTTTGGACTGAGTGTCCAAACCCTGTAAGTCAGTCGGTCAAGACATTTATTTTTATAATTATAAATAAATAAATAAATAAATAATCGAATGATTAGAGATAACAAATTTATCGATTAATCTCTGCAAACAAAAAAAACGAATACATCCACATAACACGTGACATTTAATGACAAGAATATAAATCCACGATTCTCTCACGTAAAAGCGAAAAGAAATTAATCCCAATTTATCATGAAACCGCTTCGCTATTATGAAAGAGCCCATAGATTGGATCCGTGAGATCGAAAGCAGTAGTAATCTCGAACGGTCGAGTAAGTATTCTCGACCAGGCTCTTCCCTTAGCGCAGACATGCTTCCCCTTCGACTGGCCGTGTCGCGTGCAGACGATAATCTTTTCTTTTTTTTTTTTTTTTTCTTTCCCCTCTCGTACGTTCTTCACCGAGTTTCTTCACTCCTGCATTTCGCCCTACTCTTCCCCTCTTAAGTGAAATAAATCGTTGTTACCCAGAGAGCGCCCGCTGTCTCGTTGTCCCAACTCTACGTTTCGTGGAGGAGAACGGCGAAGACGACGATATACTTGAAATGTTGCCAAAAACGATTAGGAGACTCGAGCCGAAGTGAGTTTCGGGCCGTTGGTAGAGGTCCGAAGATTTGTCCGTTTCGCTCGCTTAAAGTACTCGCTTTACAAAGAAAAGTGCCGCTCGGTTTCTCGCATACTTACTTATATATATATATATACACAAGAGGGAGAAGTAAAAAAGCGCTGCTGGAGCGAAGGAGACTACGAAGGAAATACGATGAAGAAAGAAAATAGTAAAGAAGCAGGTCGTATCGTTTCGCGGCCGGTAGACGCCGAGCGCTCTCCATGATTTGTGTGTTTTCCGATGATACCAACCGAGTGCTGTTGAGAGCATCCAGACACAGAGTGAGATCGAGCCCTTCTAGACGCAAGAAAATTTAATTTTCCTACAACCGTAAGAAAAAGCATCGCTGCGACGTCGTAGTCGAGACGACAACGACTACGACGTTCACCACGCAAACTCGACGGCTCTTCCGGCTCGAATATCCGGTGCGAAATTCTCCACCGACTAGTTTCACTCCGCACCCTTTTCTCCACTCGCTCGCTCTCTGAAACTCGCTTTTTTAGCTCTTCGTCCCGGGACTCGATGCTCGCGGTACTGATAAGCATTGCAGGCTAGGTGATATATACTTGGACCATCGACTTCACCGGTTGAAATTTCATAAAAATGGCACAATCATTTTTGTACGCTGGTGAAATATTTTGAAAATTAATATATGTATTGGAAGTTTTTTTTTTTTTGCTGAAACGGTATATTAAATTTCATTTATTAATTGTATATTAAATTGCATTTAATATATAGATATATGTTGTCAAATTCCAATAGTTATATTATAAACATAACTTTTATGAAGTGTTTAGTATATTCTATATTAATTTTACAACAATTTGTTTTGAATATTAATTAATATTTGTATATTAAATTTAATATACGCGTATTCCCAAAGAAAGTTCCAATACTTTATATTAATTTTTATACAAAAATTTCTAACAGTGTATCTCTTTGAGAGACCTACTCAGCAAAAAGAAAAAAAATTATGTGCAGACAATTGTTAAAAAAAAGTGAGATAAAATTACTACACAGTGCAGAATGCTCTTTTACAAAAACGGGTATGGAAAATTTACTACAACACTGTTAGAAAAGATTGGAAGTTTTTATGCATAAACTCGTAATCGAAATTTAATATACTATTGTGCTTTAAAATTCATGTTTTTTTCCAGTAAAATTAAAGCAAATTATTGAAATTCAAGTACTTTTACTGTAAAATTAAGGTAAATTATTGAATTTGCTGTACCATACATTAATTTTACTAATTTTACTTTCAAAATATTCAAGGTCAAATTTCTACACAAGTGGAGGAAGCTCTTTTACAGAAATGGGTATATAAATTTACTACACGAGTATAACGTAAAATTGATGTACATTTTTGCTAACTTGGTTACAAAAGTCGTATTAATTGATGCATCCTATACTAAAATGATATACGATTTCCTAAATTTGTTACAAAAGTCATCTTTTTAATATAAGTTAAATTTAATTTTACCACACGTACATTGAACTTTCATTTTCTTTTGTACATTAAATTGAATTTCCTACACAGGTTCAGTAAAAATACAGTACATTAAATTACTATACTGTATATGAATTTCCCAAATATTTTTTTCCTATCGATAGATTAATTTTATTTTAATCTATCCTTTGAGAAATGCGGTGAAGGATGTTTTTAATATTTTGCAAGCCATTTAGATTAATTGGTTATTTCTAAATCAAAATTAGGTTTTTGTCAACTCTCTGCATGACTCAAAATGCACTCGACGATGTCGTAATAATTCCTTTCGCAATAACCTCCTACACCATTTAATTGGAGTGATTCTGGATAAAGTAACAACTTTAAAAAATACATATCTCCAAATGTCCAAATGTTATTTTGCCATTTTGTAAATTATTTACTAACTTTGGTTTAAGAGCCTTTAAAAAAATCTCTCCAATTAACTGGTGTGGGGAATCAATGCAAAGAGAATGAGCCATCATAAAGTAATTCATAATCATGCGCAGATTTGAAAAAGCCTAAATCTGCTTTAAAAGTAACTGGTTGACAAACATTTTTCACTGTAATCTTCAAAGGACAGATTAAAATTAAATTGAATCAGTCGGTAGAAAATAAAAAAAACAATTTTTTTTGTGTGTCTCAGCCTCCTTAACTCTTTCATTAAATTTCAATCGGAGAACTCGTTTGTAACTTTTTAAATTACCTTAAAGGGCATACGATTTCGTTAATATCTGCGATTGTGAGCTTAACAAAATAAATATCCACATGCTTATTTCTTTAAAAAAATAAATACGTGATGAGATGTCAAATGAAACTAATATTGATGAATATCCACGCGCAAAAAAAAAATAGTGTGAAAAGAGTATTAGAATAGTATAAAAATGGAAAGTATTAAGTATGTCGTATTGGATGAAATCATACTCCGATTATATTCATATTCTAGTATTAAGTATGAAATGAGTATACGAAAAGATATTCAAATATCTTTTTTCGACTATTAAGGTAGTTCTTGCGACCCATACTAGTCAATTGACGCACTGTTCCGAAAATTCTGTAAATGCTAACATTTTTACATATCTACACATTCAATTAATCACAGTGAGAATAAAAACGTATTTGTAGATGCTTCGTAAACTTAAAAAACATAAATTGTATTAACTAAAATATCTCATCAGAGTCTCGCTTGAACGCGTAGTGGTGTTGTATCATCACGCGGTCAGAGCTAAATTTGGTCGTTTTAAAGCTAAATTTGTGACACAAAACAAACAAAAAAAGTAGATAGAAAATCTAATTTTTTCGCCACGACTACAACCGCCACGAAAAATCGGGTCGCTGAAACCAAGGTTGAAACGGCGTCGGTTGACACTGGAGGTTATGTTGATTTCTATCATCGTCCGCTACATCCGGTTATCCATAACTTCTGAGTGGCGATGATGTGTTTAACGTTGGAATTACACCCAAATATTTCGATAACGTCCCTTTTTTATATTTTATACGGAATCGTGACACTCTAAGGAATCCATAGCACATTTGATATGGTATAAAAGTTCAGTTTATACATGTTAATTCTCGTTCCGAAGTACAAAATCGGTTAGTTTCCCATAAGAGCCCGTGCATAAGAATTCTTTTTTAAATATTTATTTTCTCGATAATTTAGTCTATAACCCAGCTTGAAACTTTGCAATCGCATTTCGAAGGGATTCAACTATTATATAAAAAAATGTCAAGTCTTAAAGTTCAGAAAGGTTAATGCGCAAGGACTACCTTAAGTATGAATATAATTGGAGTATGATTTCATCCAATATGACATACTTCATACACTATAAAAAAAAATCTGCTTGAAATTTAATGTACTGTTACTGGAAGTTTTTATGCATAAACTAGTAAATTAAATATAATACACAAATGTAATGTAAAATTAATGTATGGTACGACACATTCAATAATTTACTTTAATTTTACAGTAAAAGTACTTGAATTTTAATAATTTGCTTTAATTTTACAGTAAAGGTACATGAATTTTATACCACAATTGTTTATTAAATTTTTATTACGAGTTTATGCATAAAAACTTGTAGTCTTTTCTAATAGTGTACTTTTCATCTTAATACCATTCTAATACTCTTTTCATATTATTTTTGTGTGCGGCGCTGCTTTTAGAATCAATGGAAATAAACATTTCTGAAGAGGACTCCGATGTGACTCGCTATTCTTAAATAAAATAATGAAGTCGATATCTTGAACTTAAACTTGCGTTCGATTTTCCTTACTCACCGTCTATCCGTAATTGCGCTCATTGATTGTTGTTTTATTGGCGGTGCGAGACGAACTACATTTGTAAGCTATAACCGATGAAGAACTATAGAAGAGTAAAATCTTTATTCGCGCGTCAGCTCAACTCGACTCTCCCGTGAAGTAACTTGGAAGTCCGACTAGTTGAGCGTGAAATAAAACTCTAGTTAATTTTATATTACGGTTCAGAAATTATTATCCGTATTCAGAAAATTGTTCTATTCTTTTTTGCTAGATAAATATTAATAGATAAATATTCCGTTACATCTAAAAGGTTTATTAATATTATAATCATAATTATTATTTATATTACTATATTATGGAAGGTTTCATTATTTGCATTGGAGGAGTTAACGTTGAGAATTCATGGAAAAATTCTGTAGCCGCTTTTGTATTATATTATTAAAAGAAGCGGTAGCGTTTCAACGCCAATTATTTAACAAATTAAAAAGCATTTTCTTTCAAAGCGGTACAACCGCTACTCTTTCTTTTTCCGTGAAAGTTTGTCCGATATTTTGTACAGAAAAAAAAACTTTGCAGATAGTAATTTTTAATTTCAGTAATTTCACTTTTTACTCACAATAAATAGTTTTATCGAAACGGCCCTTTAAATTGTTATTGAAATTCTGTCAATAAAATAATCCCTTCAATCCTTAAATATTAACGAATACAATAATTATACGGAATTCATTCGAATATGTTTCGATAATTAATTTGTGCGTTGCATATAATAATTATTATACTGTAGGACGATTAATTATTGATGTTGGTGCTGCTAATTCTTTTTTAAAAAAATCCCATATCAATTTTCGATTTTAACCAGACCGGCAGTTATAATTATGTCACTAATAACTATCATCATTATTTATAATATACGAAAAAAAAAAATCATCTATTCATCGAATGCTGGAAAAAAAGTGATTCATACCGGTAATTCCAAACATGTTTCCTGTATGCAAAAATGTCGATTTATGTATGTCAGATTGCTCGGAAGGTCGAGACAGATATTTGAGAATATCATTATATTTTTTATCATAGTTCTTACACGTCCAGTGTATATGTTATAGATTATAAGTGCGGTGAAAAAAATGTACGTATCTATGAGTCATGCATATCGAAGAATCATTTTTAAATAGCGGTTGAAAAAGCGAATGCAAGAATGAATCGACGAGTGACTCAGTAATTGACACTGGAATTACTGACACAAATGACGAATGAGTTTGGACTCGAAGTTTATCGTCGACGTGCTCGAGAATAATGCGTACGTATAGAGTGAGAAAAGTGTAAAAAAAGAAAATAAAACAAAGAGAAGAAGAAGTGACGAACTGTAACTAAAAAAAAACGTTAGACGTAAGACGTTAGACATAAGAATAATAATTAAAAAAAACAAAAGAGAACGAGACTCTTAACAATAAGATGCCCGTGGACGATACGCTCTTAAACGAGAATTGTACAAAAGAAAAGGAAGAATTGTGCGCGAGAGTGACAAAATAAAAAGAAGAAGAGACGAAGGGTGTAATTTAGTGTGTTGCATGACGGAACTACGACTCCGACGACGGAAATGATTGAGAGAGCGCTAGCACGAGTAGCACGAGTATAAGAGACGGAAGTACGGCAAAAAATAGTAAAAGAGTGTGACATAAAAGGAAATAAAAGCTCACTGGCGATTTCTCATTTAATTTACGACATCTCGTAATCCAAAGCGAAACGATTACTTAGACAACTTGCTAGAGACAATTGTATAATTATATATATTTCTAAAGTTTAACTGACTTGGTTTTATTTTTATGTTTACTTTATATACCATATGAAAAGATGTGTATATGTGTATGTGGAAGAGACGAGTATGAAGGAAATTATATGTATAAATAAACAAAAATATATATATGTGAGGCGTTATCGAAAAATTGTATATGCGAACCGCTGGACAAATAAAAATAAAAAAAATAGTCGTTCGTACAAAGGGAGTTAAAATCTCGATGACGACGATGATAAATGTGTGTATATTAAATATATATTTAAATATTTGAAGAAAAAATCGCTCATTGGAGAGAAATATATAAATATATATTTGGGTGTATGCGAGCAGATAATAATAAATACGTATATGTACACACACACCTACTTACAGACAGTAATGAATATATCCATAATATATATGACAGAAATACACACACACATACGACGGATTTAATATTAAAAGAAACAATAACCATCGACGAAAGACTCAAACGTACACGGTAAATAAGTGCTATAAGCGACAGTTGTCGAAATAAAAAAATTTCGAACAGATCCTACATGTCTTTCTTGATTTTATTTATAAAAACCCTGTTTAATATTAAATAAGCCATTCTTCGTTAGTACGGCAATACGTCGTTTCTACAGAACCCGATTCTCCACATTACTGACTCAACACCACCGACTCTACACAACGGCAATTCGACACATGCCTCGATTGATCACAACAGCAACTGTAAACATCACCAACTCGACACATGCCTCAATTTGACACAACCACAATTCTACACAGTCACAACTGTCACGAGCCAAATGCACAACGGCAATAGTCTACACAGTCCCGATTCTACACAGGCACAAATGTCACGAGCTAAATTCACAACGGCAACACTCTACACAGCCCCGATTCTACACAGTCACAACTGTCACGAGCCAAATGCAGAACGGTAATACTCTACACAGTCCCGATTCTACACAGGCATAAATGTCACGAGCTAAATTCACAACAGCAATACTCTACACAGCCCCGATTCTACGCAGGCACAACTGTCACGAGCTAAATTCACCAAAGTCCCGTTTCAACACAGCCCCGATTCTACACAGTCACAACTGTCACGAGCCAAATGCACAACGGCAATACTCTACACAGTCCCGATTCTACACAGGCACAAATGTCACGAGCTAAATTCACAACGGCAATACTCTGCACAGCCCCGATTCTACACAGTCACAAGTGTCACGAGCCAAATGCACAACGGCAATACTCTACACAGTCCCGATTCTACACAGACACTAATGTCACGAGCTAAATGCACAACGGCAATACTCTACACAGCCCCGATTCTACGCAGGCACAACTGTCACGAGCTAAATTCACCAAAGTCCCGTTTCAACACATCACTGATTCTACACCGTCACCAACTCACATCCAATCAACGTATGTCGTTCGAGTATTCCAACTCATCGGCGCACTATGATTGGATGTGAGTTGGTGACGGTGTAGAATCGGTGATGTGTTGAATCGGGACTTTGGTGAATTTAGCTCGTGACAGTTGTGCCTGTGTAGAATCGGGGCTGTGTAGAGTATTACCGTTGTACATTTAACTCGTGACATTTGTGCCTGTGTATAATCGAGGCTGTGTAGAGTATTGCCGTTGTGCATTTAGCTCGTGATAGTTGTGTTGTGACAGTCGTGACAGTTGTGACTGTGTAGAATCGGAGCTGTGTAGAATTGGGGTTGTGTCGAATTGAGAAATGTGTCGAGTTGGTGATGTGTACAGTTGCTGTTGTGTTCAATCGAGGCACGTGTCGAATTGCCGTTGTGTAGAGTCGGTGGTGTTGAGTCGGTGATGTGTAGAATTGGGTTCTGTAGAAACGCCTTTCTAAAAAATCCGTGTTTAATATTTTAAAAGCATTTCATGTCAAAAAAACACTATTTTTTTCTCATTACATTGACAAAAAAAATCTTCGCTCAATTTCTCCAAAGTGTCGATTTCATTGAAATTTATAGACTATGGAAAAAAATGCATTCAGCGGGCAATCATTTTTCTAAGCTGATTCGACGCCCTTAAGGTAGTATGAGCGTTTTGTCTGACGTCGCATAAGTTCGAGGAAGATTCAGAGAGAATTACGAACAGTTCTCGATGAGATAAAAATCTGAAAAAAAATCAAGCATATGGAAGGTGCTAAAGACATTACTTTGGCACAATAATAATTAAAAACTGTTATTAACAAATTACTGAAATAAATAATTGTTCAACATAATACCCGGAAACCTAACTTTTTTTTTGCAAATTATTTAATAACTTTGGTTTGAGGGCCTTAAAAAAATCTCTCCATTTAATTGGTGTCCCCACACCAGTTAAATGGAGAGATTTTTTTAAGGGAATCAATGCAAAGAGAATGAGCCATCATAAAGTAATTCATAATCATGCGCAGATTTGAAAAAGCCTAAATCTGCTTTAAAAGTAACTGGTTGACAAACATTTTTCACTGTAATCCTCAAAGGACAGATTAAAATTAAATTGAATCAGTCGGTAGAAAAAAATAATACAATGTTTTTTTGTCTCGGCCCTCTTAACTCTTTCACTAAATTTCAATCGGAGAATTCATTTGTAAGTTTTTAAATTACCCTTTTTTTGTTATTAAAATGATTTTTTAATTTTTCTGCACACGTATGGATTTTCTCAGAATTTTGTGTGATGTTTCAAAATTCCGTTTTTTAAAATGTTATTATTTAAAGTGTTAACATTTTTTAATTATGATTGTGCCAAAATAATCTCTTTAGCACATTCCATATGCTTGATTTTTTCAGTTTTTTGTCTCATCGAGAACTTTTCGTAATTCTCTCTCAACCTCCCTCGAACTTATGCGACGTCAGACAAGACGCTCATACTACCTTAATTTCATACATAGCAAAGTGGTATTTACAAAAACTACAACAATAACAACAAAAAAGTTAGAATGGGCGAAAAATATTTTTCATAATTTTGCAGTGACATTTCCCATTGGGAATACGTCATATATATATTTATATATATATATATATATATATATCTTATTATTACGACGGATTTCTTGCGCCCATCTGGATGGCGATGCCTTTTCTTTTTATCCCCAATCGTTTTCACTCCCTCTCCATTCACCATCCTCTTGTTTTTATATCATTCTATCGCCAATTACCCCCTTAACGGGACATTAATCCGATCGTACTTTAGCGATCTCACGGCTGCTGTGCTGTACTGTTCCGCTGCAACCCTGTTCGCGTGCTGCTGCTATTGGAATTTTCTTCATAGTCGTCTTGGTCGTTTTTTTTTTTTTTTCATCTCACTCACACTCTTAGTCTCTTCCTCCTTCCGCCCTCGATTCCTCGCCCGTCTCGACCCTTTTTATATGGCTCCTCGCGTATCTTTCTCAACGAGAAAACTGCGGCGTGCGGGACTATGCTCTGCGCCGTCGTTAAGGACGCCGGCGAACTGGATGGCTCTGCCTGGGAAGTAAGGTCGTCGTCTCTCTATCTAGCGCTTTTTTTTTCTCTCATCCCTTCAGCCCGTGATTCTCACTTTTCCCTTTTTCTCCCTTTCACTCCTCAACGTTTTCCTTTTTCACCTTCTCTCCTCCATTCTTTTGGTCTCTCTATCTACCCCCACATTTACTTCCCCCTCTTCTTCTTCTTCTCCTCCTCCTCCTCCTCCTCCTCCTCCTCCTCCTCCTCCTCCTTCTTCTCCTTCCCCTCTTACTGTCTTCTCGCGTCTTCTCTTCTCACAATTTTTTTTATTTCTCCAGCAATCGACGCAGACGACCTTCTCGGCTCAATTTCACTCCAGCCCGGAATCTCAATTGGGCGCTCGTTTCGAGGAGAAGCTTCGCTACTTCCGACTGTCAGGGGTGACAAGTATGTCGTATTTTTTTTCTCGCTCCGGAGATCAGATACTATTCTCATACTCTCACTCTTGGCCGCTCTTGGCGGAAAAATCAGAGAAGAGTGGCACTCAAAGTACCATAGGTGAAACGAAGAAACTCTCGGCAGTGAAGTTCCGGGAGGGGAGAACGAGCTCGAAGCTTTGCCTCGACGAATTCCAGGAGAGGGTCTGCGTGAGCCCAATTGAAAGCAAATCTCTCGACACCGAGGATGAGAATAGGCAACTTGCATGAAATTTCTTATTCGTATTTTATTCCGTAAGTGGCGTAGCTATAAGAGGAAATCGTGCGCGCTACCCAGTGAAAATCGCTGGAATGTAGCTTCACTATATTTTGAGATATTCTGACATGTTTTCTATGCCGTGTTGAAATTTTTTTGTGATTTTGGGAAACGGCTTTTAATACTTGTTATTAGAAAATAAAAATACATTCAACACTTCAAAGGCCATTATAATGGCCTTTGAAGTGTTGAACGTATTTTCATTTTGTTTTGGAATGTGTCTTTTTTGGACTAAAATGTGGTTTTATTATGCATTTTCGAAATAACAACCTATAAGAATGATTAGCGACAAAATCATTTGATTCCAGTGGAAGCCTTATTCACGAAAAATCGTAAGAAAATAGAGTTCTGAAAAAGTCCCTCCTCCGATCGGACTAAAAAGTAGCAGATTTATGCACCGAGAGAAAAAGTTTCATTGATTCACGGATATCTTTGCCAATGAAATGAAATACTTGAATTTCAATACTATCTTTTATTTGAATGTTCTCAAACTCAATGAAAAGTAGTGACATTGATTCGAAGAAACATTTCTTTAAACCGATGAACCTTTTTTATTGATTTCAAAGATGTCGTCTCTGATTCAATGAAACCTTCTTACCACCTCAAAATTTCGAAACCTATTTTTTCCTGAAGTACGCGGCAGATAAAGCTCAAATTTTGTGAGTATGCAAGGAAGTATGGCAGAAATAAGCTGAGCTTCTGGCTCCTCAAAACTCAAAGTCGTTCGTTCGGGAGAACTGGAAAACAAAAAAGTGAGGTTAGGTGCGAGAGAGAGATCAATGAAAACGTTTCTTTGAACCAATGAAAATGTCATTTTAAAACAATGAAACTGTTTCTTTATTATATGCTCACTAAGTAAATTTTTATTTACAGGCAATGAAATGTTCTCTTTGAAATTCAATTGCACTATTTCATTGAAATCAATAAATATTTCGTTGAAATAAATTTAAAAAAAATCAATCCCCCATTTCTTTGGCATCAATGAAATATTTTCTCTCGATGTGTATTTTGGACCCAATAACTTGTGCTATTACAACGATTTTTGGTGACTCGAACATTCACTCCTTTGACGATTTTATTTTTTTTCGCAAACCGTGAAAATATCGAGGTCCAAAAAAATCCGGTCAAAAAGATCCAATTGGACTGAAAAGTAGCAAATTATGTATTTTGGAGTCAACAACTCGTGCTGTTACAATGATTTTTGGTGACTCGAATATTTATTCCCTGTACGATTTTTTTGGTAAAAAAACCGTGAAAATATCGAGTTCCAAAAAGATCTAGCCATCAATCAGGCCCACATATGGCGAATCATGTATTTTCACATAGATTGTATCGAAAAAGATTTTTTAGTGACACGCCCATTAACCTTGTGTATCATTTTTCAGTAAAAAAATCGTAAGTAAATTGAGTTTTAATAAAGTCCCGCCTACAATTAGGCTAATTCTAACGGCATCTTATACTTGCAAGTCAACAAGTTATACGTATAAGGATCTTTGGTTGTTCGGACATTTATCCCTTTGCAAAAAATTTCTTGGCCTAAAATCTTTTAAAAAATCTTTAATATTCAAATAGCTATTGATATCTTAACTCAATATAAATTATTTCCAACCATGGTACAATTTTGTCTCTTACGACAAAATCATTATATTGTTAAGAGATCTGGAACAAATAGTACTGGAAAAAATTATTTCTGTCTGCGTGTGTGTGTTAATATAGGGAATATCACCATTAATTTTTTTGGGTGTAAAAATATTTGCTAAATAATCTATAACTTTAAAAAATAAGTAACATATATGTCCTTACTTAGTGCAAAATTTGTTAACCTTCTATGTGCTAATTATTAAGGTAGTCCATGAGGTACTGTTCGTCAAGCGTTAAGATTCGGAGAGAATTTCGAACACTTCTCGATGGGATAAAAATTTTTTAAAAATCAAGCATATGAAAAGTGCAAGAAATATTAATTTTGCATAATAATGATTTTCAAATGTTATTTAAAAAATTCATGAAAGAAAAATTGTCCAAAAAATCACCCGTTGACCTAATTTTTTTTTCAAATAAAAATCATTTGTTCATTTTTTTGAATACATATGAATTTTTTTTAGAATTATCTACATTCTCGATGAAACGGTTTTCCGCAGTTTTCCTGTGCCCGTGGCGGAAATACTATGGCGAACTCGATATAAAGTGGGAAATCGGATGCGGTCGAATGGGATCTGGTTACTGATCCGGACCAGACCCTCAGGGGGTACTGGCTTGTGACCCGGGCCGACCATGTAATAGTCGGAATGCCTGCTAACGGGGGAAAATGCAACATAAAAAAAGAATATATATATATATATATATATAAATGTAAACAAAAAATTTAGTATTGCATAAAAGACATTCTGTGATTAATCCCGTTGATGAAGAGGTCGAGGTCAGACAAAGTCTCCTTCATAATTTTCGGGTAAACTCATAATGTTTATCACACAGAAATATGGTCGGATTCAAGACAAATGTAACGAAGGGAAAAAAATTCTATAGCTTCGTAAGTACCGAATTTATAGCCCCTTGAGCTCTGATACTTCAAAGCGCTATAACTCCGATGTTTATAAAGAAAATGAAATTTTTTTATTCCTACCTAACAAACATTACAATTTTATCTGACAAAAAAAATTGAAGGTCCCCTTAATCCTCAATTGACGAAATTACAAGATCATCTTATGCTCTATGCAACCATAAGATTTTTGCATGAACGATTTTTCATCAGATCAATCACTGTTCATATAATCATTCCAGTTTAGCGTGATAGTAAAATGTTTTTATAGAGGCTAATCCTTTTTAAAAACTGCCTATTAATTAACAGTATCATCGAAAACGAGTTTTTCCCAAGCGCGTACAAAACTAAATGGTTTATGTCATCACTTATCCATACACTGTTCGCAAATAACAAAAAAAAATAAAAAAATAAAAAAATAAAAACAGTATACAGTCTTGATGGTATATTACAGAGTTGTATTAATTTAGCTCGAGGCAATAACACAGTGGCTGAACGGTAGTACGCCTGTCGCTTGCATTGGCTGAGTGCGTGCGAGGAACAAGAGAACAAAATCGATTATAGTATTGCACAGTGAATTTAACAATGAGAGTTAAACGTGAAACGAGTTGTGTTCACATGAAAATGAGAGGTACAGCGAGAACGAATACGGGTCTACGTATGCATGCGAGTATATTGCCAGTTAACAGTAGTCTCGAAACAAAACGATGAAACCTTTGCTGATTCAGCACTAGTTGTTGCAGAGCACAAGCGACAATACAAGCAGAAATGTAACTCGACATATCACAGTATTATGGCGGTACTACAATCGTTGAGCGGTTATGTGTTCCAATATTAAAGGGCACCGCGCTTTAATAGCTGCTACTAGTCATCATATTGATACTCGACGATCGAGTCAAGAGTGGTGAGAATATAAGTGAAAATCTGCGGGAGAAACACGCGACACTCGGCAGCTCAGCTTTCGCTCATTATATCTCCAGGCACTAGAGCTGATGGCGTGGCAACAGGAGTATGAGAAGCAGCAGATGCACCACCGGTAGCTATTGCACGGAAGTTTTATTATTTTCGTGGAGTAATTTGCGCCTGGCGTGGCTCAGTTGAATTGAGGGAGACAGAGGAAAAAGCGTGGAGCGAGAGGCGCTGCTAGTCCAGGGATTGAGCTTGGAGTGTCGTGACAAAGCGCCGAGTCGACACTCGCCCCATACCCGAGCTCTCTGCGTCGACGAGGAGTGAGTTGAAGAAGAGGGAGGTGAAGCAAGAGGGGCGAAAGGACGGCGAATAAGAGAGGGACCAAGCTAGACAGCAACCAACGCGTGGCTGCGCGATTTTAAAGTTGACGCAAAGTAGAAATGCGAAACGAACCTCTTATAACGTTGTGGCATATTATAATACACGTTATAACTTTGTGGGGGAAGCTCGAGTATAAGTGAGAAGGAATGTGTTTGTGTTTCAAAAGGTTTTTCCTGCGCGACGTTCAACCAGAACGGCAGGATCTTGGTGATTTTTTTTTTCTCTCTCTTCAAGTTTTATATTCATCTGGAGGATTCTAATAGCCTGTGCTTTGGAGATTTTTTCGTGACGACTTTTGTATTGCGATGGTGCCACTTGTGTCACCATTACTAATTTTCTGACTATGAGTGTTACTACAATGAAAAAAAAGAAAAATGGTCTCAACGAAAATTTGGGTGGCTCAACGTCTTCAGGACATTAGAGGCGAAGTGGATATGGAGGTTGGCTCAGCCTCATCAATAAGTTGCCGTGGTTTCTCCGATCCAAAAATCGGGTGCAATTGAGACGACTATCGCATAGTTATGGGTGGGGATCAAAATAGCGAATGATTAAAATAGTGAATTTCAAAATAATGAACGTCTGAATCTAGAATAGTCATCATTATAAAATTCGCTATTTTGATTGCATTTTAATAGGATGGGGGCTAAAATAGCAAATGATCAAAATAGCGAATGGCTGAAATAGCGAATTTAAATATAATGAACGTCTGAATCTACAATGATCATTATTATGGAATTAGCTATTTTAGCCATTTGCTATCTTGAACCCCACCTATAGTTATCTTAACTTCACCTTTGGTTTCGTGCAGATTATCTGTAGCATTGCAGCAGGCCTCAATTGTTTCATTGAAATGTCGTTTTGCTTCGCTCAAAATACTTGATATCGTGATTTTTTATTAATAATAAAATGTACGACTACTTACTCCTATTTTGACCATTAACTAATAGGGATGGAGTTTGAACAGCCTACTTACGAATCATACCTATCTACCTATGCCTACGCTGAGAAAATAATTGGTAATACCAACCGAACGTGCGGTTGCGGATGGCGAAATAAACATTTGGTTAATTGGACATGTATATTCATTTGAACGAACCAACGCATAGTTAAATCAATTTTCCTTAATTCACAATAACCATTATTTCGTTCACGGAACAAAATATTTCTTTCGCCACCCGCAACCGCACATTTGATTGGTTTTTTTCTCAGTGTATGAACCTAACACCTACCGACTACGATATTACTAACTTGTGAATTTCCCGTGTTCAAATTCATTATAAGCTATATGAGGAATCATATGTGAATAGGTCCTCCTGGTTTATACGATTTATCTACATCGAAGTTCTCTTAAGGGCCCATTATAGTTTATTTAATAGTTTCTATGAGGTTGCCACATGCACCGAGAAAAAAGATTTCATTGACGCCAAAGAAATGGGTGGGTTGATTTTTTTTTCTTTGATTTCAATGAAATAGTGCATTTGAATTTCACAGAGAACATTTCATTGCCTGTAAATAAAGATTTACTTAGTGCGCACATAACGAACCAACGCAAAGTTGAATCAATTTTCCTTAATTCATAATAACTATTATTTCGTTCACGGAACAAAATATTTCTTTGACCACCCGCAACCGCACATTTGATTGGTTTTTTTCTCAGTATATGAACCTAACACTCTACCGACTACGATATTACTAACTTGTGAATTTCCCGTGTTCAAATTCATTATAAGCTATATGAGGAATCATATGTGAATAGGTCCTTCTGGTTTATACGATTTATCTACATCGAAGTTCTCTTAAGAGCTCATTATAGTTTATTCAATAGTTTCTATGAGGTTGCCACATGCACCGAGAAAAAAAGATTTCATTGACGCCAAAGAAATGGGTGGATTGATTTTTTTTCATTGGTTTCAACGAAATATTTCTTTGATTTCAATGAAATAGTGCATTTGAATTTCAAAGAGAACATTTCATTGCCTGTAAATAAAGATTTACTTAGTGCGCACATAACGAACCAACGCATAGTTGAATCAATTTTCCTTAATTCATAATAACTATTATTTCGTTCACGGAACAAAATATTTCTTTGGCCACCCGCAACCGCACATTTGATTGGTTTTTTTCTCAGTGTATGAACCTAACACTCTACCGACTACGATATTACTAACTTGTGAATTTCCCGTGTTCAAATTCATTATAAGCTATATGAGGAATTATATGTGAATAGGTCCTCCTGGTTTATACGATTTATCTACATCGAAGTTCTCTTAAGGGCCCATTATAGTTTATTCAATAGTTTCTATGAGGTTGCCACATGCACCGAGAAAAAAGATTTCATTGACGCCAAAGAAATGGGTGGATTGATTTTTTTTCATTGGTTTCAACGAAATATTTCTTTGATTTCAATGAAATCAAAGAATCATCTGAAGAATCATTTGAATTTCAAAGAGAACATTTAATTGCCTGTAAATAAAGAGTTACTTAGTGCGCACATAACGAACCAACGCATAGTTGAATCAATTTTCCTTAATTCATAATAACTATTATTTCGTTCACGGAACAAAATATTTCTTTGGCCACCCGCAACCGCACATTTGATTGGTTTTTTTCTCAGTGTATGAACCTAACACTCTACCGACTACGATATTACTAACTTGTGAATTTCCCGTGTTCAAATTCATTATAAGCTATATGAGGAATCATATGTCAATAGGTCCTCCTGGTTTATACGATTTATCTACATCGAAGTTCTCTTAAGGGCTCATTATAGTTTATTCAATAGTTTCTATGAGGTTGCCACATGCACCGAGAAAAAAGATTTCATTGACGCCAAAGAAATGGGTGGATTGATTTTTTTTTCATTGATTTCAACGAAATATTTCTTTGATTTCAATGAAATAGTGCATTTGAATTTCAAAGAGAACATTTCATTGCCTGTAAATAAAGATTTACTTAATGCGCACATAACGAACCAACGCATAGTTGAATCAATTTTCCTTAATTCATAATAACTATTATTTCGTTCACGGAACAAAATATTTCTTTGGCCACCCGCAACCGCACATTTGATTGGTTTTTTTCTCAGTGTATGAACCTAACACCTACCGACTACGATATTACTAACTTGTGATTTTCCCGTGTTCAAATTCATTATAAGCTATATGAGGAATTATATGTGAATAGGTCCTCCTGATTTATACGATTTATCTACATCGAAGTTCTCTTAAGGGCTCATTATAGTTTATTCAATAGTTTCTATGAGGTTGCCACATGCACCGAGAAAAAAGATTTCATTGACGCCAAAGAAATGGGTGGATTGATTTTTTTTCATTGGTTTCAACGAAATATTTCTTTGATTTCAATGAAATAGTGCATTTGAATTTCAAAGAGAACATTTCATTGCCTGTAAATAAAGATTTACTTAGTGCGCACATAACGAACCAACGCATAGTTGAATCAATTTTCCTTAATTCATAATAACTATTATTTCGTTCACGGAACAAAATATTTCTTTGGCCACCCGCAACCGCACATTTGATTGGTTTTTTTCTCAGTGTATGAACCTAACACCTACCGACTACAATATTACTAACTTGTGAATTTCCCGTGTTCAAATTCATTATAAGCTATATGAGGAATCATATGTGAATAGGTCCTCCTGGTTTATACGATTTATCTACATCGAAGTTCTCTTAAGGGCTCATTATAGTTTATTCAATAGTTTCTATGAGGTTGCCACATGCACCGAGAAAAAAGATTTCATTGACGCCAAAGAAATGGGTGGATTGATTTATTTTTCATTGATTTCCACGAAATATTTCTTTGATTTCAATGAAATAGTGCATTTGAATTTCACAGAGAACATTTCATTGCCTGTAAATAAAGATTTACTTAGTGCGCACATAACGAACCAACGCATAGTTGAATCAATTTTCCTTAATTCATAATAACTATTATTTCGTTCACGGAACAAAATATTTCTTTGGCCACCCGCAACCGCACATTTGATTGGTTTTTTTCTCAGTGTATGAACCTAACACTCTACCGACTACGATATTACTAACTTGTGAATTTCCCGTGTTCAAATTCATTATAAGCTATATGAGGAATTATATATGAATAGGTCCTCCTGGTTTATACGATATATCTACATCGAAGTTCTCTTAAGGGCTCATTATAGTTTATTCAATAGTTTCTATGAGGTTGCCACATGCACCGAGAAAAAAGATTTCATTGACGCCAAAGAAATGGGTGGATTGATTTTTTTCATTGGTTTCAACGAAATATTTCTTTGATTTCAATGAAATAGTGCATTTGAATTTCAAAGAGAACATTTCATTGCCTGTAAATAAAGATTTACTTAGTGCGCACATAACGAACCAACGCATAGTTGAATCAATTTTCCTTAATTCATAATAACTATTATTTCGTTCACGGAACAAAATATTTCTTTGGCCACCCGCAACCGCACATTTGATTGGTTTTTTTCTCAGTGTATGAACCTAACACTCTACCGACTACGATATTACTAACTTGTGAATTTCCCGTGTTCAAATTCATTATAAGCTATATGAGGAATTATATGTGAATAGGTCCTCCTGGTTTATACGATTTATCTACATCGAAGTTCTCTTAAGGGCTCATTATAGTTTATTCAATAGTTTCTATGAGGTTGCCACATGCACCGAGAAAAAAGATTTCATTGACGCCAAAGAAATGGGTGGATTGATTTTTTTTCATTGGTTTCAACGAAATATTTCTTTGATTTCAATGAAATAGTGCATTTGAATTTCAAAGAGAACATTTCATTGCCTGTAAATAAAGACTTACTTAGTGAGAATATAATGAAGAAACAGTTTCATTGTTTTAAAGAGACGTTTTCATTGGTTCGAAGAAACGTTTTCATTGATCTCTCTCTCGCACCTAACCTCACTTTTTTGTTTTCCGGTTCCCTCGAACGAACGGCTTTGAGTTTCGAGGAGCCAGAAGCTTAGCCTATTTCTGCCGTACTCTCTTACATACTCACAAAATTTGAGCTTTATCTGCCGCATACTTCAGGAAAAAATAGGTTTCGAAATTTTGAGCTGGTAAGAAGAAAGTTTCATTGAATCAGAGACGATATCTTTGGAATCAATGGAAAAGGTTCATTGGTTTAAAGAAATGTTTCTTCGAATCAATTTCGCTACTTTTCATTGAGTTTGAGATTATTCAAAGAAAATATAGTATTGAAATTCAAGTATTTCATTTCATTGGCAAATATTTCCGTGAATCAATGAAACTTTTTCTCTCGGTGTGCCAATCATTTCGATCATTGAAGTAGAACGTGCCATTTTCTCAACCCTTCGAGGCTCTCCAATTGAGTACTGGCTACGTCTTGTTTCAATCTTATTTATTATCATTACATACGGAAAGAAATGTTTGGTTGTGACAACTACGTTTCCAACTCCAGAAAATATCAATTCTTTTTTTAATAAATGGTATAAAAACGACACTTTTCAAAAGTTAGTTTAAACATTTTTACGTGTTAATGGGTTTTTATTTCATAAAATAAGAATATACGATGCATTACTAATAAAACTCCACTTTATGTCATATTTTTCCAGAATTTTTAAAAGAGGTGAAAAAACTGGACGTTTGAAAAAATACATTTTTTAAAAATTTTTACGTGTAAATATATATTTTAGTGATGAAATAAAAATGTAGACTTTATTACTCAGAGGATTCTGTAGACAGTCAAATGATTACTTTGAAATAAAAATTCTTGAATGTTGCCTGTTTTCCAGCAAATCGGAAACTACGTTTCCAATTTGCAACTACGTTTCCAATTTGCTGTACACAATGTCTCAAAAATTAGTTGTCTCAACCATATCGAATAGTGACATCAACTATTCACAATTAGTTCTCGCGAGATTAGTGAGGTTAATCAATCCAATAGTTGGAACTTCCATTCGAATCGTTGGAATCACCATTTGAGTTGTAAGGATAATAGAATAATCGATTGGTTGCGTCAACTCATGTTTTCGTTATGGCAACTAATCTTTTCTTTCAGTGCAGCATACACTACGGTTCGCTTAACAGTTTCGAAGCTCACTGAAATAAATCTTCAGTTGAAACGTAACATCGAGACGTAGTTGGATGAAAAAAAAATTGATTTTGTTGGATGGAATATTCTGTGGTTATTTCAACCTATATCCCTTTGACACATTGAAAATTGTGCCAGTCTCACGATTATATTTTTATTTTTTTCCGTGTACCACTGTTGGGATGGTAATTTAATATAATATATAATCATTTTACAACTGCTGCGTGAATTATTTCACCTTATATTTTATTCCACAAGCAGCACTCTCCGCGTTGGATTTCACATCTCGCTTCAACGTTGAACTCCCTTTTAACGACGGAACTCTTGTATTTTCGCTTTCTCATTCTTCGCTCTCGACTTTTCATGAGGGATCTACGGAATATACGAAAGTTAACCACAATCAGTTGAATTGGTTCAAAACCTCTTGGGGACTTGTCTCTCCTTCGAAACTCTCACTGTCTCTCCCTCTTTCATATACTCGGGAATATCATTACTATGTAAACACACGATAAATTTCAAACTCTCGAAAGTTTTTTGTGGATTTGATTTCTTGTATTTATCAGATTTAAATTTTTCGACTGATTGGTAATAACGCGACTGATCAGCAGTGATAAAAAAAGAAAAGTTTTGGTGACTGTGAAATCAGCAAAATTGCTGTACACAAAATTGCTATAATCGATGAATGAATATTTTTCAAAACAGCTTTTTGAATTTATATCTAAAAATGATGGAAAAATTTCCTAGCAGTGAAATCCCGTTAAAGAAGAACTCTACATTTTTATTTGATGAAAAGAGACGTATTCATACTTACAAAGTGAAAAACATTCAAGAATTTTTATTTCAAAGTAATCATTTGACTGTCTACAAAATCCTCTGAGTAATAAAGCCCACATTTTTATTTCATCACTGAAATATACATTTTCACGTAGAAATAAAAAAATGTATTTTTTCAAACATCCAGTCTTTTCGCCACTTTTAAAAATTCTGGAAAAAATATGTCATAAAGTGGAGTTTTATTAGTAATGCATCGTATATTCTTATTTCATGAAATAAAAACCCATTAATACGTAAAAATGTTTAAACTAACTTTTGAAAAGTGTCGTTTTTATATCATTTGTTAAAAAAATAATTTATACTTTCAATCTTAAATGATTTTGGCTAGTAAAGGTTTTTAAATAACTAGTTTTAAAAACACTGTTAACGAATTTACAAAAGTACGAAAATTCCGATTGCGGCTATTAAGACGTTTATCTTAATTATTATCAAGATTCGTACATCGAGTCGTAGTATCATGAGCGGAAGCAGAAGAGCAGAGCAGAGGGAAGAAAACTCGAGATTAAAATGAGTTTTTATTCACGAAGTGCCACGTCCCTTCGTTTCTTACTCTTCGTCTTTCGTAGTGTGCTGAGCAAGGAAGAAGAATGAAGGAGAACGAGCGAGAGATAGTATTTGAAGAGCGGGATAACCGCAGAACTGGCGTAACTTTGATCAAAATTGTTAGTGAACTCGTGCGTCATGAATCGTATTAAAAATTTGCTCAGTGTACATATCTCGTGTTCGTTACGCAATACTCTAAGCTTGTAGTCGTGTAGTATGCACGAAAAATTCTTTTGCAAAGCTCTTTATTCGTATCAGTATTCTTCAGCATTTTATTTGATCCTTATTATGAGCCTACGCCACGCGCTCATCCTAACAATACCCTCAGCATAATAATACCATAGACGGAATCTATTGCTTTCCCCTCGAGAGAGAAGAATACCGTGTGCGTGTGCTCCGTGGAATTTATTTTCACG
This sequence comes from Ephialtes manifestator, assembly GCA_963970395.1. Lineage (NCBI taxonomy): Eukaryota > Metazoa > Arthropoda > Insecta > Hymenoptera > Ichneumonidae > Ephialtes > Ephialtes manifestator. The sequence goes on along the minus strand of OZ019981.1, from coordinate 17,526,754 downwards.
CCTACAGTGCAATCAAGTACACCGTTATACCTCTGGTGTATTATATTTTCCGAACGATATACCATCAATTCATAGATGTATATTGAGTACAATCTAATATCGTGCTCGTATTCATCTTGATGAAGCGTTATGCCCAGTTGGTTCACGTTGCATTCTTTTTTTATTGACTTCCAATAGACTTGTGGCCGTTTTCTTCCCTTTTTCCTGTAGTCGAGTGGGAGGATGAAGATTTTTGTAAATTCAATATCGTCTAATCTAATATCGTCTAATCAATCTAATATCGTGCTCGTATTCATCTTGATGAAGCGTTATGCCCAGGTGGTTCACGTTGCATTCTTTTTGCTTCCTCATAGAGGAAGCTATGTTTTCATGAAAAAAAAAATTTTCGAGATTTTTATGTCAGGACACTTAGAATAGTCCAAAACGTCCAAAAAAGTGATCTAGAAAAAATTTCCGTATGTATGTATGTGTGTGTGTGTGTGTGTGTGCGTGCGTGCTTGCGTACGTGCGTGTGTGAGTGTGTGTGTGTGTGTGCGCGTGTGCGTGTGCGTGTGCGTGTGCGTGTGCGTGTGCGTGTGCGTGTGCGTGTGCGTGTGCGTTTGCGTGTGCGTTTGCGTGTGCGTGTGCGTGTGCGTGTGCGTGTGCGTGTGCGTGTGCGTGTGCGTGTGCGTGTGCGTGTGCGTGTGCGTGTGCGTGTGCGTGTGCGTGTGCGTGTGCGTGTGCGTGTGCGTGTGCGTGTGCGTGTGCGTGTGCGTGTGCGTGTGCGTGTGCGTGTGCGTGTGCGTGTGCGTGTGCGTGTGCGTGTGCGTGTGCGTGTGCGTGTGCGTGTGCGTGTGCGTGTGCGTGTGCGTGTGCGTGTGCGTGTGCGTGTGCGCGTGCGCGTGCGCGTGCGCGTGTGCGTGTTCGTGTGCGTGTGCGTGTGCGTGTGCGTGTGCGTGTGCGCGTGTGCGTGTGCGTGTGCGTGTGCGTGTGCGTGTGCGTGTGCGCGTGTGCGTGTGCGTGTGCGTGTGCGTGTGCGTGTGCGTATGCGTGTGTGTGTGTGTGTGTGTGTGTGTGTGTGTGTGTGTGTGTGTGTGTGTGTGTGTGTGTGTGTGTGTGTACAACTCTGAAAATTCGAACGCCGATAACTCAAGAACCGTTTTGTATATCGCGCTCAAATTTGGCACACAAGTGTAGCAGCAGGCCCTCTTCAACTGTAGCAATTTTCGACAAAATCCGTGCGAAAATTTCGATTTTATGCCGTTTTGAATTTTTTGAAAAAAGGAGGTGGTCGCTCTAACTTTCGTAGAATTTAGTCTATTTTGCTAAATATTTGGTTATAAGAGTAGGTGCACCCAATGCAGTTTGGCATTAAATTTGGCTCGAAACGGTAAAGTGGTTCAGATTTTATGGAATTTGGAATTTTTCAAAAAATTGACATTATCGCTCTATTGTAACTTTTGCAACACTTGAAATAGCGAGCTCAAATTTTGTATATAAATGAAACAATATTCAGCCATTATATATGTATAATTTAGTGACGAATGGTATGAAATTTTTGATTTTATGGAATGTTGAATTATTTTTTAAAATACCGTTATCACATGTACTTTCTGAAAAAGGGAATTCACAACATGTTTATTTATATAATTAAAACAAGGGTGCAAAGTAGATCCTTGCACATTGCTTCCTCATTATTTTTCGCTTTTTACAAAGCTTCCTCTATGAGGAAGCCAAAATTGAATACCATACTTCCTCATAGAGGTATTTTATTGACTTTCAATAGACTTGTGGCCGTCTTCTTCCCTTTTTCCTGTAGTGGAGTGGGAGGATGAAGATTTTTGCAAATTCAATATCGTCTAATCAATCTAATATCGTGCTCGTATTCATCTTGATGAAGCGTTATGCCCAGTTGATTCACGTTGCATTCTTTTTTTTATTGACTTTCAATAGACTTGTGGCCGCCTTCTTCTCTTTTTCCTGTAGCGGAGTGGGAGGATGAAGATTTTTGCAAATTCATCGTGGAGCAGTGAATTTTCGTTGCTGATTTTATTCCGCTCGTTAGGTCGACGAGGGATCGATCTGGGGCTGTGTTTTCGACCTAGGGGAGTGAATTAGCTGCAAGGGGAGAAAACGTGGCCGAATTCTCTCACGCGAAAATCAAGTCGTAGCTGCCTGTTCCTTTGCCGAAAGGACCGCACGATTAATTCGTCCTGTCGATAAACGAAATGGTCCTTATTTATTCAGTCCCTATGGAGGAGGGTAAGCATACACCTACACACACGAAAAATTATGGGAAACTGTCTAATATCTGATTTTATGAAGTGAAATGTTTGCTTTTTTTAAATGAATCTTCGCTCTGAAATATTGAAACGGTTCAATACGATGGATGATATTTTTTCAATGGAACAGATTAAATAAAGTAATGAAACCAATATTTATTTATTATGATACAATGTTTATATCAATTTGGTTAAAAATAAATAAATAAAGACAGATACGTGTTATTTGAAAAAATGATTTCCTATATTTTCCGGTTTTCATTGATATTTATTCTACTGGTAGATGTGTAAAGGTAAGTAAAGGTACGCATCTATACATACGGAAAATTAAGGTAAATTGTGTAATATTTAATTCTTTAAGATCAATTTTTATTCTTTCAGTCCTCGCTTTAAAATATTTTATTCGTTGCGATGAACACTCATTTGCTAATTTTTACAATAAAAAATAAATTAACCACGCAAATAAATACTCATTGGTTTCAATAAAATATTTATATCAATCCCGTAATTATTTTAGCAATAATATCAGAAATACATGTTTAAATAATATATATACTATACCTAAAAAAATTCTTTATAAGGTTTTGCAGTTATCGTTACGAAAAACCGAACGGCTTTACCGATTTGGCCCAAATTGAATACCAAAGGTTGTATCACTTTGTTCAATTTTAATGCGAAGTTTCAGCCCGATAGCTAAAAATTCGTTCCAGCTAGAGCATTTACGTACTTTTTTCAAAATTTCAAAAATCTTATAAAAATGAAATGCGTTAAGCGATTTTTGTAAAATTTATACCACTTGAAGATCGGCCAGTCCTGTACATGTTGTTTAAATTTTAGCTGATTCGGTCGAATATTTTATAAGTTACAGTTATATGAATTTTTGGCCTTTCATCACACACACACACACACACACACACACACATACATACGTCCGGACAATTTTTCAAAACCACTTTTCTCGACGTTTCAGACCATATTAAACGTCTTGACATGAAAATCTCAACAAAAAAAAAAATGTCATGAAAACAAAGCTTCCTGTACGAGGAAGCAAAAATAAATAATCTCTTGTCTATCATGTTGAAAATATGGTAGAAATGAAATCTCTGTAATAAAGTGTATCGTTCGAGTTCTCTCGTCGCTCTGAATAATGTACCGTTCAAGCGCCTTTAAGAATTAATCAAAACGATTTAACCGGCTTGATTCGATTCTCATTATCCCATGAAGAATGGATGAAGCCCTTGAAGGCGGCGATCGGATAGTGAGAGGATGGAGGAGCTCGTATAAAGGGAACAACGTATAATGTGTGGGCGAAAGTCGCTGGCGCCTATCGTCCTTCGAAATTGCGTGACGCTAGCGAAAATCTCTCGACGGATCCGACGTGGTCAATCTCCACATCCAACGGTTCATCCCCCTCCCGCAGTCGATCAGATAATCGATAATATAGTGCTCAGCCCTCCCAACCCACACACTGGATGCTTGCATAAGAAAAGAAAATCTTTATCCCCCGTTATATCCGCAGAGATCCTCAAGTTTATTTAATTTATCCGCTAGGAACCATTTTTTCTTACAAATTCGTTCACGTGATGCATTTTTATCCCTGATTTCACATTAATCCGAGGGATCGGCAAAGATTTCATTTTTGTTTGGAGGGCAAAATAATAATAATCACAAAAATAAATAAAAGCCGGGATCGGCTAGACAGGAAAAGGTGGTAAGCTTCGAGTACGTGGGTGCAAATTCCTACCCTATTGAGTGAATCAACTCGTGCGCACAAGCTGAAACCTCGGATACGCGCGGTCAATCCGTTCTCTCGATAAACACACGTCGGCAAGAATATAAATAAACATTGAGGGTGAGATCCTCCCTCTGTGTGTTTTCTCTATCGCATTCTTCGGTTCTTCTCCTTGTAAAGCGAGTGAATCGTATTCGCTGAACAGATGAAAATAGTCTTGTTTAATTTGAAGCAATATTAATCATTCTGCTCATAGTAAATATAACTTTTTTGTGTATCACATTAATATAACGAGAAAAAATTTTCTTTGACTGGTCGTAAATGATGACAAGGCGATGTAAATTTTAATGAGAGGAATTTTTTCTCCCTCGCTTTCGTTTATTTGTACAGGCGCATTCCGTAGTGGAGAACAACAATTAAAGACGTATTAATAAAAGTTAACGAAAAAAACTGAGTTTTTTAGAGTCGGCGAGTTCCTGATGAAAAGGAAAGGGTGACTACTTAAAGTCAGCAGTCACTTATTAGAGGAAAATTCACTTACGGGCAGCAAATTTGTTAGGGAGGGCAATTTACGTTAAAAGAATATTATTTTTACTTATTTTTTGGTTATATTTATATATATATACTCTTTGAAATAAAAAAAACACAATTTAAAGGGAAGTCCAGACTTATGGACACACTGTTAGAAAAGATTGGAAGTTTTTATCCATAAACTCGTCATCAGAATTTAATATACAATAGTGGGATAAAATTCATGTACTTTTTTAGTAAAATTAAAGCAAATTATTAAAATTCAAGCACGTTTACTGTAAAATAAAAATAAATTATTGAATGTGCTGTACCATACATTAATTATACATTACACTTGTATACGAAATTTAATATACTAGTTTATGAATAAAAACTTCCAGTAAAAGTACACTAAATTTCAAGTAAATTTTTTTTACAGTGCAGCCAGGAGAATTCTGAAAGAAAGAAATCGCTTAAAGAGCAACCTCGCGTTAATATATTTACTTATGAGCAGTAAATAGGACAAAAATTAGGAATAGTACGTAGGCAGCACAATTCCAGGATCCTTACCTCGTGCGGTCGTCTCTACTGCGAGAAACGAGTAGGAAGTTTCGGATCAAAAGCACTGAATCTTCGCTGCTTATATACACGGCCGGGTCTCCATTTTCTTGCGAGAGAAACCGCATCGTCGCGGCCATCTGTCGGCCGAGCCGGAACTACGGGAGCTTTCGTGAGCTCAGGCGCGGATCGCCAACTCGGGGGGCCCGGGTCGTTGGGAAATTTTATTTCAGTTTAGGACCGGGTTTTATTTTACAGGAAGAAAAGAACTGTAAGGCAGGAGGCAAACAGTTTGGCCGTTTGCGGACAACAGACTCAATGAAATTTCTTTGAAATCATTACGTAAGAAATATTTTTTTAAAATCAATGATATAATGTACTTAAGCTAATATTATATTTTTCTTCAATGATAAAAAATTAAAGATGTGTAGGGACATTGAATTAAGGGAATTTTTTCTTAAATCCGAAGAACGGTTTTTTATTGGTTTCAAAAAAATCGTTTTCGGGTCAATAAACCCGTTTCGTTTAAACTAATGAAAAAATCTTTAAATTTTACCATCATAGGTTATAGGTATAAGGAAATTGGAGTAAGTCGGAATAAAATTACAGATTACATTTTCACAACGTATTTTTATTTCGACACCACAAAAAAAAGATTCTTGTAGAAATATCATTTTATTATAACTGGAATACTATTTTAACGAACCTGGTGAACGAAAAGCGAGGTAAAACGGGAAACTTCAGACAGACAGAAAGTCGCTCGGTCTTGTCTTTGTGGAAGTTTTTTTTGGAATCTGGAACACTCAATACATGTATTTCCATGAAAATCTGGGAGTCGAATTTTTTGTGGATCGCAATATTTTCTCTCTTACATATTTTGCATGTGATGAGTAAGTAAAATATCGTTACTTTCAAATTCAGTCACATGCTAATAAAATAATATGTCGACACGAATTAAAAATGTCAATATTACACTTTAATTGACACACGAAAATATTTTTAAAAATAAACTCCGTCTATTTGACCGTAACCTTCCAGCCTGTCAAAAAAGGATGAAACCGGTGTTGGATTTTCGAAAAAAAAATGTATTTCATTTTCAAGTAGAGACAGCACTTTACAGCCGTTTATTTATAGCGTTGTAACTCGTGCACCAGCATCCAAATGGTAACCCAATAAACCTTCGAATTTCAAAACATTTTATCGACGACTTTTTTTTTTTTTAGTACACCAACAATACATCCAAATGCACAAACGAAAAATGTTTACACTGCACCTTCTATTTATTCGGAAACATTCCATACGGTTTGAAAAAAAGGTCCTGAAAAAATCTGAGCGAAAAAAAATGATGTGTACTTCTTAGGCAAAGGCAGCGCTAACATTTTTATTTGTGATAAGAAGAAGACTATAAAATCAGTATGAAGACACACATTTTTATTGTAATTTAATTTTCCAACTCCTATTCCAACTTCGTTTCCTAGATTGCTAGAAGAACAGTAATTTAATTTATTATTCTCACAATAAATAAAGATTTTTTTTCCGTCCGTTTTATATAGAGATAACGCCTGCAGCCATTTTCTTATAGGCTTGTCGAGCTACAGCAACATCCAATCAGTACAACATTTAAAAAGCAAGACACAGAGAAAATAGAAAAATACATTGCATTATCCAAAAGAGACGACGAGTATGTTTTTAATAAGAGTCGAATTTTGCATATTGTGTCCTCATTTTTTTTAAGTTTTTACAAATTTTCTCTATGAAAAAGTTCATCAATTTTCGCTTCCTTGCAGAGGAAGCTTTGTAAAAAGATAAAAATAATGAGGGAGCAAGATACAAGGTTTTACTTGGCGTTTTTGTTTTGAATAAGTTTGAATAACTTAAGTTTAACGAAATTTTAGTAGTCAAGAAATAATAACGAAAAATTGAAATTACTAATAATCTGAACCCAAATACACACCTACGGAAATTTTTTTCGATTCCACTTTTCTCGACGTTTTGTACGTATGGCGACATGATTTTTATTAACGGTAGCTTAAAGGATCTTTCCAGTGTGAAAAAAAATCGACTTTTTTTCGTCTTATCCATTAGTATATACGGTCAAAAATATCCTCTCAAATTTTTAAAGCGAAATTCGCAATACTTCGCTGCCATACTTTATGGACCTGGCATCGCCGATTAGTCGTAAGTGCACAATTTAGGTATATGAAATTTCTACACTCGAAACTTTAAACGCGTTTTTCTCGAAACGACATTTTTCAAAACGGTGAACATTCTCCAGGGAACAGTTTTCAAGCGATCGTTTTCAAATTTTAGGAGAACATTCTTCACGCTACTTTCTATCGTGCTATGGAAGCTTTTTTTTTTAAATCTTCCCATTTCTTTAAAAGAAAAACTGTCGAAAAAAAACGGCTAAATTCCGTACTTTTTGTTCAAAACGCCGCCATTTTATCAATTTTGATTTTAAAAAAAGCCTCCATAGCGCGATAGCCAATCGCATACTAATTAATAATCCTTTCGGTTTTTTTAGATCAAATTTGCGACCCCTAGGATGTCCACCATGAGGCTATCTTTTTTATCAAAATTATTTTCAACAATTAAAAAAATATATTAAAACAATAAAAATCGTCTTATAAAAAATCATTTTCTGTCATTCATGATTACCTTAATATGTCATAAAAATTTCAGATTGATTGGCGTACAGTAACCGTCCGAAAAAAATCGTGAAAATAGGCTATTTTTCGGGTCGTCACACTGGAAAGATCCCTTAAGATAGTCCTTGCGACCCATACTAGTCAATTGACATACTGTTCCAAAAATTCTGTAAATGCTAACATTTTTATATATCTACACATTCAATTAATCACAGTGAGAATAAAAATGTATTTGTAGATGCTTCGTAAACTTAAAAAACATAAATTGTATTAACTAAAATATCTCATCAGAGTCTCGCTTGAACGCGTAATGGTGTTGTATCATCACGCGGTCAGAGCTAAATTTGGTCGTTTTTAAAGGTAAATTTGTGACACAAAACAAAACAAAAAAGTAGATAGAAAATCTAATTGGCAATACGTCAGTTCTACAGAACCCATCTCTACACAGACCCATCTGTACACGAGCATCTGTACACCATTTTTTTTTACACGCGTTTAATTGAGCACACCGAAATTGTACACAACACGAACTTGACAAAGCGGAATTTAAAACGGATAACCTTGTCACGACGAAACCTTGCGGAAATTTAGTTCGACACGGAAAAATTGATCACGTCAGTAATCGTTATGACAAAACTTTGCACAGCATACTCTGGGCACCATCAATCTACTCACTTCTTCATAGCACAAGATCGAAATGGTAAATCTCGACACGGCACCATTTTGTAACGACAAATCTCTACACAACGCGAGTACGGCCCGGTAAAGTTTGCCACGACGAACCTTCGACACGACACAAGTTGTACACGACGATGTTCTACACAGACCCATCTCTACACAGACCCATCTCTACACAGACCCATCTCTACACAGACCCGTCTCTACACAGACCCATCTCGACACCGACGCTAATCTTCCGATTTAAATCGGATAATATATTTACTGACTGACAATTTTGCGTTGAGCCTATTTTGCCGGCTCAACGCAAAATTGGTGTACAGATGCTCGTGTACAGATGGGTCTGTGTAGAGATGGGTTCTGTAGAACTGACGTATTGCCATCTAATTTTTGCGCCACGACTACAACCGCCACGAAAAATCGGGTCGCTGAAACCAAGGTTGAAACGGCGCTGGTTGACACTGGAGGTTATGTTGATTTCTATCATCGTCCGCTACATCCGATTATCCGTAAATTTTGAGTGGCGATGATGTGTTTGACGTTGGAATTACACCCAAATACTTCGATAACGTCCCTTTTTTATATTTTATACGGAATCATGACACTCTAAGGAATCCATAGCACATTTGATATTGTATAAAAGTTCAGTTTATACATGTTAATTATCGTTCCGAAGTATGAAATGGGTTAGTTTCCCATAAGAGCCCGTGCATAAGAATTCTGTTTTAAATATTTATTTTCTCGGTAATTTAGTCTATAGCCCAGTTTGAAACTTTGCAATCGCATTTCGAACGGATTCAACTATTATATAAAAAAATATTAAGTCTTAAAGTTCAGAAAGGTTAATGCGCAAGGACTACCTTAATTCGTGTGTTGCAATCACACGAGTTAAGAAAAAAAATTCCATCGAGTATTGTAGAAAAAATTACTTAACAAGTTATCACGCCGGGTGGAGTAAAACGTCTTAAAGCGATGCTGGAGTATTATTATTTTCACCATACCTGCGCGGAAAGTTCGACTTCCCGCCCTACGGGCTTTACGTAATTCGAACTTTCCGTTGCAGATATGGTGAAAAATAGTATACTCCACTGGGGAGTGAAAGTAGACTATCCCCAACCGCGTGTTTACCATCCTCGCCTTCGGCTCGGGTGGGAATCTTGCACGCGGTTGGACATAGTCTACTTTCCCTCCTTAGTGGCGTAATATACTATTTTTTTTCAACATTGGTCGTTAAAACTAGGCTATCATGTAGCATATACTATTCATCGTTATTACACTAAGAATATGCTTCATATTTTGACAGGGATATAATATGAATATAAACGCTTCATATTACTGAACCTCTTGAAAAGCAATATGGCCGCATTATACAATCCTTGTATAGTGCGATCTCGTAGTCCGTTTGCTGTAATGCGTTTGCTCGTAGTCTGAGGCTTTGCGACGCGTCTGCATTATACACTATACGTGAATTTGGCTTGTGCAGTCGATATTCTGATGGTTCCGGAATATTCGGAAAGCTTCAACGTATTGGCGTCCGATCTGATTTGACATATCTAATTTTCAGAAACGATGACATCTTGCAGCAATGATCTTTTGACATATCGTGTGCGGCCATATTGCTTTTCAAGAGGTTCAGTAATATACGACTTCTTCTATTTGACGCGACGTTGCAAATGCCTAATACTTATAGAAAAAAATATAATACTACTAATAATTCCTTTATATTTATGATTTCATAATAATAACCTGGAGTGATTATAAAATTGTGTATAAACATTTGAATAGCTGCAAAATTGATTAATTTTCAATATAACTTCACGGTAATCTTTTTTTTTTTTTTTAATGGGAAAACATAATTAATGACTTAAGAGAATAATGGAGGACCGGAGGACATTTTTTCTATTATTTCTTCCAATATTTGAGCAAAAATGAGTATTTTCTGCAGCTATTCAAATGATTACACATAATTTTATAATCTCTCCAGGTTATTATTGTAAAATCATAATTAGAAAACAGACTGCACCGTTAACTACACTGTAAAAAAACTACTTTACATTTAATGTACTTTTACTGAAAGTTTTTATGCATAATCTAGTATATTAAATTTAATATGCAAGTGTAATATAAAATTAATATATGGAACAGCACGTTCAATAATTTACTTTAATTTTACACTAAAAGTGCTTGAATTTTAATAATTCGTTTTAATTTAACTGGAAAAGTACATGAATTTTATATCACGATTGTATATTAAATTTCGTTTACGAGTTTATGCATTAAATCTTTCAGTCTTTTCTAACAGTGTAGATTCATTGAATTAATAGGGATTTACAAACCTGTTTCCGTGTAAGCTTTCCGACCGCAATCCAACCCGACACCACAACGCCTATGGTCATATTACATTCCTATCAAATTTGAAACATATACGTTGCGTAATAATTGTAGATTTGTTTTGCGGTTTTGTCTTACTAATTATGTTGCATAATAACGATGAATAATACATACTATGAAATATCTAGTTTTATCGACTAATGACGAGACAATAATCTACGTCAGAATCCCCTTTATTATCGAAATAAAAAGAAAATGTTGTATCCTTTCCACATAAACAAATCTTGAACGCTTTTACTTACACTGTTAAAAATATTTTGAAAATTAATATATGTATTGGAAGTTCTTATGTTGTGAAATTCCAATAATTATATCATAAACACAACTTTTATGAAGTGTTTAATATACTGTGTATTAATTTTACAATAATTTTTTTTGTATATTAATTAATATATAAGGCATTCTCTGTCAGTTCAGCCACTTTTTTTCGACCCTCTCAGATCTATCCCATAATTGGACACATTTTAGTACCACTTGAAAGCACTCTTTGTGAATTTTTTCAGATTTTTAAAAAAATCCATTTGGGAAATGTATTTTTTTAAATTATTCATATAACTTCCATGGAGTAAGTCTGACAAAAAAAATACATATACAAAAAAATGTTGTTTTTCACTCAAATTTGTAATACAATAGGTCTCATATTTTTATTCGTCTTGCAAAAGTGATATTAAAAAAAAAAAAAATGTTAAATAATTTTTTTCATTCATTCGGACACTTTCAATATTACTTACAATTTTTTATAAGCTGTAGGGACATGTATAGAACATACAAAAAAATTGGTATAGTGGGCATCGACTACTTGAAGGATTAAAAAAAGAAAGAAAATTAATTGAATTTATTTAATTGTTTTTTTATTTTTATATATTTTTTTATCTGACTTATTTTTTGTTATTCCTTCAAATAATCGATCCACTGAGCTACTTGACGCGTAACGACGACACGGCCATCAGGGTTTACATACAGTTATTGTATCGAAAATTTTGGAAAATATTTTTTTTCTCCTTCAAATAGTCGATGCCCACTATGCCAATTTTTTTGTATGTTTTTGACATATCCCTGTAGCTTGTATAAAATTGGCAGTGATATCGAAGGTGTCCGAATGAGTAAAAAAAAATAGTTTAACATTTTTTTTTGCTGTGAATAGCTTTTGCAACACAAATAAAAATATGAGACATATTGCAATACAAAGTTAAGTGAAAAACAACATTTTTTTGTATGTATGATTTTTTTGTTAGATTTACTCCATCGAAGTTATATGAATAACAAAAAAAAATATACATTTTCTAAATGGATGAATGAAAAAATCTGAAAAAATTCACAAAGAGTGCTTTTAAGTGGTACTAAAATGTGGCTAATTATGGGATAGATCTGAGAGGGTCGAAAAAAAGTGGCTGAAGTGACAGAGAATGCCTCATATGTATATTAAATTTGCTATAGTGTATCCGTAAAAAAACTTCCAATACTTTATATTAATTTTCATACAAAACTTTCTAACAGTGTATAATTTCGTAGATCTAGGCGTAAATGAATTAGCAGGTAAAATCAATAAACACCGACAGCTGAATCGTCACCAAATACAGTCAACCGATTTTTATCCCTTATTTCTTTCTTATTGCCCTCATGAAGAATCGATGAACGAGAGGGAAAGAGATTCCACTAGACTTAGCAGTACCTATAATGGTTCGAGCGACCACCCTTACCGTCCTATACAATCTCCTATATATAAACACCCCAGGCACACTATACTCTTTCCTCGTGGGGTGTTCAAAGATCTCTTTCGGGATTTCACCGAAATAAAGAGAGAGATATAGAGGGTCCTCACGAAATTCTTTCGCGTCGGTCTCTACGACGAATCAAGTCGTGCGTACTTCCGGAACGATGTGGTCAATCCGTCCCATCGAGGGATATAGTATGGCATCCTGTCTGCTAGATCTACATCAAGGAATTTTCCGTATATCTGTATATCTGTATATACAGACGAATCGCTATGGTAGTAAGTGCGAAAGGGAAAGAGTGAAAGGAAAGCTAAAGGGGTCCTCATATAGCCTCATATATAGATCGTTTGGTGACCGCTCCCCGAGTCCCTGAATGAGCTCGAAAACCAGGCCCTCGAGTCCAACCAAAATCGACAAAATTGTCTCGGATGGTGCTCGTCCTCACCGTCGTTCTCGCTCAAATCAATACATTCCAGGTTGAAGGACGCGTACTCGTTCACCCTCAGAGAGCGCTTCCTTTAATACCCTTGCTATGCTTTCACTCAGTTCTCGTTCTCTCATTCCCTTTCTCCTCTTCCCCTCTCATCAGCCAGCCGCGACTATACCGCATGGAATTTTGGGAGGGTGAACTTTCGTCTCGCCTCATTCCGTCTCTCATCTCGTCTCGTCTCGTCGTCGTTCTCCCGATAGCTCGTCGTTCGTTACGTTTCTCCAAACAATAAGAGAGAGGGTGGACCCCAGGTTGCCATAGGGACTTTGCTGTGCCATTTGAGTCAGGAGTGAGTAAAGAGAAAGAGAGAGAGAGAGAGGGAAATGGAAGGGGAGGTGAGACAGGGAGTAAAATCCAGTGCCAAGAGAATCGACGTGTTGTACTTTCGTATACTGTCGGGAGGAAAATCTCTGCGGTGTCTCAGGGCTGCAAGAGCGACGAGAGTCGACTTCATGTCGAGATGGAAGTGCCAGTGAGTCTAGAGAGTCTCTTCTCGTCCATCTACCTCACAACTTCCTTCTCGATCTCTGCACACCCAATCGCGCTTAAGCATGAGCCTCGAGTACTGACAGAATCGAGAAACTGTCTCAGGGCCTCGTCGACTATTCTCTCTCTTCTAACACGCCCTTCAGCTTCTCTTCTCCTATCTTTAAGAGTCTTGGTTCAAACTGTACTCTTCACTCACCGCGAAATCAATACATTCCACCGAATGAAGGACAGCCGTCGAAAGATCCCTAACCACGAATGACATTAGGCTCTCCGACGGTGAAATTCCGGGCGACGATGTGGCAAGTAAATGTCTACGACGACTGTCTTCTCATTTTAGCCACGGGAAGCGACCGTCCGACTTCCGTGACCAAAACCCTGCATCTGAATGTTCAAACCGCTAATGCGGTTGGGTTGTCAAATGATTATGCATTATTCTCACGTTTGGATGAAAGTACTGATAATTAACTGTCGGGTGTCAACATTTCGACCAATATTAGGTCATTCAATGATATTGGTTAATGAAGAAGGACATTGAATGGTTATATTAAATTAGGCGGATATGAGTTTTCATATTAATGATTGAGTTAAAGCCAAATTTAGTTACATCGGGCAGATACATGAGCCGTCGACTTAATGTTTAGTTACAGGATTGAACTTTTTTTTTGGCTTTTCAACAGCCAATTGGTACAGCGGCGTAAATCATGTTTGAGGTAAACAAAAAAAATTGTAATACGGAAAATTACATTAGAAAAAAATTTCGTGAAATATATTGTTTTGTCTTAAAATAAATGACAAATTTGTATCCGGTGAAACAAAATAAATCAATATAGCATTTGTCATTTTTTGCCAGAAAAATACAGGGTTTTATTTAAATGGCTATAATTTTTAGAAATAATAATGTAGCGACTTCGGCTTGTGGTTGATTTCTTCGCAGTCAATCAAGTTTTAAAACGCTATCAAGTGAATTAGGATCCGTTGGGTTTTGATTTTTTTATAGATTTTTAAAGTTAGAACAGCGAAAAATGGAAACGGTTGAAAAAAGGGGTATGTATAAAATGTTTGGTGCTGCATCTTAAAAAATCTGTAACAAATTTGCTGATTATCAATCGAAACATTGCGATGACAAATATGATAATGAACACACAGTAAAAAAGAAAAAAAAGTTAACATTGAAAAATTTCAATTACGCAAAATTAATCTACGCGGCGAAATTAAGTGGATTAAAGTTATGGGCGGAACTTTGGCTTCTATTGCAATCCTTTTCGGAGAGTGTGCAGCACTTCCCCAATCCACTAATGTATCGAATTTGCAGGAGGACACGAGGCATTTTTAATATAATTCAATAGTGACACGCATAGGCGCAAAAAAATTGCACTGGATTATGTCAATTTTCTGCACATTCAGGAGATCTTAAAAGTCCTATAATATTGGAATTTAACACCCGTGCAGAAATTAGTTCGGGCAGCCGCGATTAAATAAGGGGCCTTTTTAGGTATAAACGTGGCATCTACAATAGGGAATTTACTCTAGAACCCTACTATAGGCTGAACAGAGGCGGCCACGACAAACTTCGGGGCCTAATCAGGCTTAAATGTGGAACCCTCACTAGGGTCATACATATTGAGCCTCTAAAGGCCCCGTACTTCAAGCGTGTCTAGCCTAGTAGTGCCCCTAGTAGAACTGGGGCAAACTAGAAAGGGCCAAGTCAGAGCCCCAACTATTTTTCTACACGGGCACTGGACGCGTGTTAATAAATAATCTTATGAGATTTATATTAACTCACAAAAGTGTCAAAATTTACACTATTTTCAACGATTCTTCAGTCCATTAAAATATCTTGTACACCAAATAGTGCAAATATAAATTCATGTTATTTCTACGGTGTTGAAGTGACATTTACACCAAAATTCTTACATCGTTCGTTTACACTATGACTGTACAATAGGTCCACACAATATTGATGGACCTATCTAGACACTGCATGGAAAAAACGACTTTGTTAGGTTAACGAAAAAAGTAATTGGACCCAACCAAGCGACTTAGTGCTCTGAGAGACAGACGATTTCTTGGTTAGGTCAACTATTTTCAGGTCGTTGGCTCTGATCGTTGCTGAAACTAAATACTTCGTTGGGCCGACTACTATTGTGGCGTTAACTATCTTACTTAGTTGGAACACGAATAAAATTCATCGTGTAACCAATTTAGGTGAACTAAGTCGGAATGGTAAATGTGATTAATACCAGGTCGTTACACCAACCAACCGGATGGTTCTGGCAACAAATTTTCACGCAACTCAAATAGTTAGTTGGCTCAACGAAGCTGTTTTTTCCGTGTGTTGAGGTGTTAAAACGGTGTTAATGTTAACACCGATTTGTTACAGTGTAAGTGTGATGAATATTTATTTTTACCTAAAAGAAATATGAATTTTCATCGACATTTAAGTTTATTATACAAAATCGGTATCATAGTTGCCAAAAAGAAAAATAAACGCATAGGAACTCTCAGAGGGTTTGAAATCCAGTCTAGGGTAGAGTAATAGTATATTCGATACACTTTATATTCCAAGGCTCTGTGCTCCTTCTCCCTTTCATCCTAAAGCGGGAGAACCTATCGATACAGCAGCAAATACACCGAGAAAGAATCTCGTAGGTTGAGTTGGGAGTTCGTGAGAGACGAAGGGGTGAGAGGGGGGGAGAGAGAGAGAAAGAAAAGAAGACAGAAAGAGAGTGATCGGGTGAACCTCGGTCGGAGGCCTTCGAACAGCCCCCAAAAGGCAAGAAAAAGAGGAAAAAGAAAAAGAAGAAGAAACAGGGAAAGCAGCGAGGGAGAGTAGAAAGATCCACGACTGCTCACAGCGTTACGTATACTATATACGCACACGCAACGGTAAAAGTATACATAGTCTTACGTCACATATATACATATATATATATAAAAGTGTTGGAAGTGCGAGGGGTTTCGAAAGTAGAAGGATTTTGGCCCGGAGGGGGTTAGTAGTAACGGATAAGGGATGAAAAAACGTCCTTCGGGCGTGCCTAGGTTGGGCGCGTCGCAGATTTGAGAAAATGGCCAAGTTTGATATGAGTGTATTTAAAAAAAAAGGAGTCAGAATGAGAGAGTGAGTAAAAGAAGAATGTAGGAGAGACGCCGTGCAGGAAAAAAAATAGACAGAGAGAGGGAAAAGTTGGGAAAAGGTAAAGGGAGAAAGAGCGAGATGGATGGAAGAAAATTATCTGAGGGTCCAGTCGAGAGAGCGATCGTGCCTCGAGGCCTCTACGAGGGTTACTCTCACTCTTTGTAATTTTCCTCTCACCGTTAGCTGCGGTAAACCAGCGGCAGATATGAGGAGGATTGCACAAGGGCAGTTGGCACGGATATATGCCGAAGGCTGAAGAGGTTAAAGCATCGATCCTCAACCCCTTTGGCTCTAACGCACACAGCGAAGCAAAGGAGAGGCCAGGAGATGAAGCAAAGCAAGGCAAGGCAGAGGCAAGGCACAATCCATTCGATGGCAACAGCAGTGATCTGGAGAGTCTACATCCCTTGATCCTTCACCGTTCCGCAATTTCGCTCTGTCGACATCTCACGTGCTCCTGTCCTCGATATCCTGGTTAAACAGTCAACGACATATCGGCCGATATGATCCTAACGACTATGATATATCGGCCATATATCACGGTTCCGAGCTTACAGTATGAGCGTCAGTTCTGGGAACAGTCGTGTCGTTTCATTCTAACACATATATATGTATATATATGTGTGTGGAATACACATACACTTCATTCTTCTTTCCACTCTCGTCTTTGCCTTGGCTGAACGCTTGTGCGGAGAGACCGATGAATTATGACTTCATCTTGGCCTCAAACGCTCAGGACGTGCAGCGTCGATACGTCTCCCGATATACCTGGTATTAAGGATATATCGGTCGCGCGGGCTCGGGTTGAGCTCTGAAGCAGGGGGCGTGTAAAAAAAAGGGCTAATATATCGTCGATATCCTGGTGGTGCTGCTGCTACTGGTGCTACCGATGGTGGTGGCGCTCCTCTTGGCGAAAGTCCCTCGAGAATGTGGCACTCGAGGTCTCTACACTTCCTCCTCCTCCTCCTGCTCCTCCTCTTACACCTCTTTCCCTCTTCTTCTTCTTCTTATACCAGTTCTTGTTCTTCTTCCGGTGAAGGGAAAACCCATACCAATCCCACAGGATTTCTATATTCTCTCCGTTTCGTAGTAGTACTTCGTGTCTCGGGAAAGGAACCGAGGGAAATGCAAGTAGTATCTTCTCTTTTTCTTCGACATCCTATAACGTGTATTCCCTGTCGTGTTTCCTTATCTTGGTCAATCAATGTATTCCATATGATACAGTAGAAATCTCGAGGGCATTTCTAGGAATTTATTGCCTGCAAGACGGCTTTCATTGAGACACACGCTCTTTTTTAGTGTGGTTTTGGATGCTGGCGGCTAATGAGACGTGACATTGCCGCGTATAAACAGAAGTATGAAAATTGTATTTTTTAAATTTCAAAAGAGTACCGAAAACCATAGAGATATCGACCTGGATACTCCAGACACGATGGAGATATTGACGGAAATTTGACCTGGACACTGAGAGCCACACGGAAAGAAATGATTAGTTGCCATAACCAAAAAATGAGTTGACACAACCAATCATTATTCTAATTCCCTTACAACTCAAATGGTAGTGCCAACGATTCGAATGGTAATACACTGAGAAAAAAAATGTTAGAATTAACTAAATCGGCGTTCACGCTCGTTCAAATGAATTTTTAGTTGGTATAACAAATATTTTGGTTACCACAAATATATTTTAGTCAACTGAATCAAGTAATTATTGAAGAAACTAAACATTTGGTTGTCCTAAACGAGAAATTCGTTTGAATGAGGGCAAACGCCGATTTAGTTAATTTCTACATTTTTTTTCTCAGTGTACCAACGATACGAATGGTAGTCCCAATTATTCGACTGGTAATCCCAACGATTGGATTGGTTAACCTCACTAATCTCGCGACAACTAATCGTGAATAGTTGAGATTACTATTCGATATGGTTGAGGCAACTAATTTTTTAGACATTGTATACAACAAAAGGCAAACGTAGTTGTCACAACCAAACATTTCTTTCCGTGCATGAAGGTATCGACCTGGACCCTAAATATAATAATTTGGTCTAATACTCTTTTACTATTATTCAGTCCAATATAAATCATACGTACTGTTAACACTATTTTCGAAAGGCTTGGCGTCGAGAAGCTACCGCGTCTCTTGACTGTTTTAATATTTTCTGTATTTGATCGGAATATTATACAGTATGTCTTATTCCAATACACCAGCCTTGACATACATAATCCAAGAGGCTTTTAATATTTTAAAAACGTCGTTTTCATATTTCCGATTTTGCGCAGGTTGACATTCGATATCTTTCGTGGCTTTAAATATAACTACTCATTAGAGTACTTATGAGTTATCCGAATGAATTTAACTAATTTTTTAATCCGTGCGAGGAAAGAAACCGGGCAAGTAGTAGCTTTTGTATTTTTTTAAAACACTGCTACTAATGGAGAAAACTATTTTTTTTTCATTCTGAAAGCAAAGTTAATCACTGATTTAGAAAATAGCATACAATTTATTTATTAATAATTATGTCACATAAAAAATATTACCTTT
Organism: Ephialtes manifestator; assembly: GCA_963970395.1. Lineage (NCBI taxonomy): Eukaryota > Metazoa > Arthropoda > Insecta > Hymenoptera > Ichneumonidae > Ephialtes > Ephialtes manifestator. The sequence goes on along the minus strand of OZ019981.1, from coordinate 17,507,603 downwards.
TATTAACATTTGCTCTATTTAGCCGGTGTATCTTTTCATGAAGAAGAAAATGAGACGTCAACCATTCCAATGTCCCTTGTAGTTTGATCTGAATCATGCGCAGAATGGAAAACCTAAGATCTTTGCTTAAGATAATATTGAAAAGCATATGCAAGTCGGATGACAGTAAAAAATCCTTTCATCGAGTACCAACAATATAGTGCGTTGGGCATTTTTATATGCAATAGGATTTGGATGATATTGAATTTCCAAAATCAATTTTTTTGACCTGACTTCCTCCCCTTAAGAGTAAAGCCAATATTAAAAAAAAAAAATTCGCTGTTAGATCGTTACTTTAGTTATTCCAGTATTGTAGAATTAGTTGATTGAAGATCATTTGTACGAACTGAATTTAGTGAACTACCATTTCTGGCCAAAATATTGAACAGTTTTTTAGACTCTAAATCAACACATTTCCGTACATTACAAAAACACCCACATAGAAAAATATATATGTAACATATACGTTAAATATATGGCGCCAAAAAGTTCTATATGCTGCATATATTCTGCATATATGTGTGCAAAAATATATTCAAAATATATGGGATATATGTATGGAATATATGTGAAATATATTTCATATACGTTTGGCGCCAAAAACTTCTATACGTCGAATACATCGTGCATATATTTCTATTTCCATGTGGTCATATGCATTCGCCATATGTTTTTCTTCAAAAATATATCCGACATTTTGAATTTCCGAATTTTGAAATCAGGTTTATAATTAGCGACCCCAAAAACCCTTGAGTACAGAAAAATTGTCATAAGATTACTATTTCTCAGATTTCAATTCAACGAAAATGTTTCTTCTCGGAAATAAGCGACAATAAGTTAATATGCTAACAAATCCATCGCTATCAATTTTTCGTGGATTAAAGAACCCTTGGAGCAATCCAAATTACACTTTATTACTGCAATTTAACCCCCAAAATTTCACAGAAACATTTCCATAAATTTTGCACTGATTCCTGTAGTGTCCCTTCAACTTCAATAAGAAAAAAAAAAGTATGGGTCTCCGACTCTCGTCCATATTCTACTCACAGTCCCCAAACTTTCTTCCCCCTTTTAATATCATTTGTTCCAATAAAAATGTGATATATGGGTCAAGTTTGTGGGAATCAGTCTTGTGTCAGGGTCCGTTTCACCCCTCTCTGTCTTTTTCCCGTTATTCTCTTCACTCACTGTCTCGAATTCGCGTTAAACGTAACTACCACTCGCGGAAACACTTTTTTTTTTTTTCGCTACTCTTGTATAGCTAGATTTCCATCTGCGATATACTACGCTGTTATCTCGAATCTAGGATGTATCCTGGCGGATATCCCTGACTATCAGGAAAGCCAAAGGCGGAGAGGGAAGATAGAAAAAAAAGAAAAAACACGAGATCATAGAAGCCCTCGAGATATATCGTCGTCAACGTCACCGTAGTCGTCGTCCTCGTCCTCGTCGTCGTCGTCGTCGTCGTCGTCGTCGTCGTGACTGAGCTCGGTGTCCCTGATGAAATTCTCTCGAGCCCCAAGCCCGAGAATAGGCAGAATCCGATCTACCGCACATCACCAGCGGCAGAATAGTTGGTGGTGTATGATTTTTCCCTTTTTCTTCAAATGTCCCTTATTCGAGTACATTTCTCGACGCATCAACCGGAAGAACCGACATCGTCAGTTGTGCCCTTGTATATGACCTCATACATATATATATATTTACAACCGCAGGGATAAAACACAATTCTTTCGAACACAGAGCTCGCCGTTTTGTATAACGCCTAGAACCTCTTGGGGCGTATGTATATATATATATATATACATACTTTTACCAGCACCAAACGGGAAGAGGAAAGATGGAAAAAAATAATAATAATAATAAAATAAGTACAAGAGAGAGAGAGAAAAAAAAAGGATTGGCGATACGTTGCATCGTGTCTCAGTGTCCTCGACGTAAGGCTCTCAAGTCCTGAATACGCAGAGATGAGAAAGCTATTCGGAGCACAGATTTCCTCAACGTTGGTATTTGTCCCTCTCCACTTCAGGTTTTCTTCTTTTTCTTCTTCTCCTCCTCTCATCTTCGTCTTTTTTCTCTACTTACTACCACGGTATACACCGAGCGTTCGATTCTCCGCTGCATTAACTTTAAATAGCTCATATCTGTTAGATATTTCTCAGTGACTCTGCATGCCTCTGTGTGTATATACGTGCCTAGCCACCATGACAGAGTATATTTATCGTAAGAAATTTAATCTTGGTACTCGGGTGTTAAACAAGGTGCTAGATCGAACGAGAAAGGAAGTAAAGGGGAAAGAGGTGTGGAAGAAGAATTGGGCGAGAGTTTTCTGGACGTGACACAGATATTTTCTCAATATATATAGTACAGTATTACAAGTATGTATATATATATATATATCTGTATATATATAAATATATATATAATGGTATTTGGTAGAACTTTACTTCTGTACGTATTCTCGATATACGTGGAATCGGAGGGTGCGAGAGCACGAAGAGGAAGCAGAAGAAATAAAGAAGAAGAAGAAAAAAAAGAGAAGCGAGGCCGAAGGGTTCGTCGATATATATCCTCGATATATATCGTTTGCGAGGAGAAAACGGCTTTCGCGGGCGCGAACCACGGTCCCAGTTGAGGGAGAGACCAGGCGGTTCCTGAAGTGTGCGGCGAATTCTAGACACACCGCGAAAAACGGGCGGCAGAGGAGAACTCGCTTCTCCATTCCGGAGAGTAACAGCAGCGCAACGCCACACCATCAGCAGCAGCGGCAAAAGCAACCGACCCGGGACTTGAAGCCCGCTCTTTTTCTCTCTATTTCTCTCTCTTTCTGTCTCCCACGCCCCCGCCAGGGAATCAATAAAAACACGTCCCGTACACGTGTGGCGTGAACACGTTGCCTCGCCGCCGAAAACGCGTAAATCTGAGGAATTGCAGCGCTAAGAGTTGTCCCTTTACTTGGGAAAGTCCGAGCCTATAATGTACAGTCTCCACCTCCTTTTTATACCCTCTGTCCCTTCACTTATTTCGAGAAATGAAGAACAGTGTATTAGAGAAGACCGGGGTTGAAAGTAACACGGATCGCAGGAAAAAAGACGATTGGCTGGGATATCCATGTGCTGTGGTTTTTATATACACGAAAATATTAATTGGTTATACTGTAAAAAAAATCTACTTGACATTTAGTATACTTTTACTGGAAGTTTTTTTTTCATAAACTAGTATATTAAATTTTGATGACGAGTTTATGAATAAATACTTCTAATCTTTTGTACAAGTGTAGTTCAATCAATTTTTCGGGAAAACAAATAGACAGGAAAAATTCCATTTCTTTGTAGGTAAAAAAAGGTTCTCGTCTATAGATTAAAAAAAAATTACAATGCAATTTTTTTTGTACCAGTAAGAAATTACCGATCTTTTTTAAACCCTTCATAAGTCACAACGCCCGAAAACGTACCGAAACGGGATGAACGGACGCGAAGTGGGGACCACGCGTTGCTAGGGTATCGCCTAAGAGTGGGAATAGAAGTGTGACTTATAAAGGGTTTAATTAATAGAATGTTTCTGTAGGCAATTATGGACAAGAACGTTTTTTTAAAAAAGCATAAATCGCAATTTTGATCTTACTGGATAACTTTTACAGCAAAGTCATTTAGAAGACAATCAAATAGTAAGCTCATACTAAATTATTGTTTATCACAAATATGTAGATTGTAGCGTAATAAATATTTAGTTGATATCAAAGATGGGCAGAATTGGCTGGGATATTTAAGTGCTGTGGTTTTACATGCACGAGAAGATTAATCGGTTAGTTCCCTCAATTTTTTGGGAAACTAAATGGACTGAAAAAATTAAATTTTTTTGTACTTTAACAAAAAAAGGTTTTTGTCTACAGATAAATTTTTTTTTATTTGACAAAGAAATTGAGGTCAATTTCTAGTCCAGCTATTTATTTTGGTATTTTTTTTTATAGAAGTAAGAACTGAACGATTTCTTAAAATGAAATTAACAGAAAGTTTGGGCAGATAATTATGGAGAAAAACTTTTTTTAAAAGTGCACAAATCCCAATTTTCTTCTTACTCGATTACTTTTTCAACAAAGTAATTTAGAAGACAATCAAATGCTAAATTATTGTTTATCACATCTATGTAGCTGATAGCCCAATAAATATTTAGTTAATATCAGAGATGGGCTTGTGCCATTATCCTGTAATTTATTTATTATTAAATATTTAATAACAGTAACACAAAACGTATATAACAGTATTTTTTAACTTAATATGTAGTCGCGTTTAATCTTTTGGTTTACAATCAATCTTATGAAGAAATAATAAATTACCATTATAGTCTTTATCGTGATTATCACGGTATTATTGAATGGCATTGATCACAAATTTGGATTCAAGATTCCGAAATAAAAATGCCGTATTCAAAATAGCGGCTGCAAATGTAAACAGCGTCTTAATTATTTTAAACCCTGCACTCGCGGGTTTTTGGAATTATTGACAACGAACCTCAGCTCGAAATTCGAAAATAATCCGCCCAAAGTGGAAAATGAGAATTAATTTGGACAAAATTCGGTACAAAGAAGAAAAAAAACATTTTAGCTCTCCGGAAATTTTCAAAATGGCCATGTCTAGAAACTGATGAATCTTTCTGGTCCAAAAGATCTATTCAAGTTTAATAGTTCAGGTATATTAGACCATTAGACTTTAAACATTTTCCCACACTGAGAGAAGAGTTTGTTAACAGTTAACAAATCTTGGTTAAATATGGCGAAATGAACCATATAGTTATTCTTATTGAATCTCACTTTACCAAAATAAGATTTATTAATTATTAACAAATGTCAGCGAGCTTGATTTGCGACAAGCAAATTTTATTTATCTCACATGAGATTCAATAAGAATAACTAAATGGTTCATTTCGCCATATTTAACAAAGATTTGTTAACTGTCAACAAATGTTAACAAACTTTTCTCTCAGTGTTCTTGGTTTAATATGAAAAAAAATGAAATTCATAATTTGATATTTTTGACCCCGGTGAACTATTGTACGCTGTCTACGACCGGCAGGCTACCTCACGTCCGGCTTCCGCCACTTCGTCCACTCGGAACGTGCCGTTACCCTACCCACCAATTTTCGATATATATCGACGAGCGAGACAGAAGAAAATATCGCGGTACCGCACGTGTGCTCCATTAATTTCCAACCCAGCAGCAACAGCGGTGGCAAGTAGCACCCTTTAACGAAAAAAGTGTATAAGATAGCGAATGGCTGTGCTCTGTGCTTTTGGGACTGTTCGAATGAAAAAGCGGCTCACGGTTATACGGTATATATCCTATAGTAGCAGAGAGAGAAGGAGATCTCGAAGGATCGACGACGAGAAAAAAAATAGGGAAAAAGTGTACGTGACTTTGAGTGAAGAAAATTATTTGTATGCCGTCTGCAAGGTTATTTGGTATAAAGGCGGTATTTCTCTTTGAGTCGGGATATAACCATTAAAAATAAAGTTGCGGAAAGCCGTCGAGGCAAAGCTGCACTGAGTTTTGTCTTTCTTGAATAAGACCGTCGCGGAGTTTCTTAGTAATAAAACCGCCGGCATCTTCCGCGAAAGTGTATAAGAAGTTTTGAAGTTGAATTAACTCAGCCGTGTAAATCTAGGGAAAACATTAATTAATCCTATCAGATTTTCCGATAATTAGCAGAGAATCTCTAACTCATCATGTATTATCAATTTACGACTTTTTGCAAGTTGATTATATACTTTGAGATATAACAATTGGAATTTGGTAATTCCCAATTAATTCACAGGATGATAAAGCGATTTTTTTTGTAGCCAATAGAGAATATTTGGATTTGGTTGCTCGAATTTCCGAAACAATTGTTTTCCTAAATGTTCGTTCGTATTGAATTTGGAATTTTCAATTTTCTAAAAATTTACGTTTCTGCTTTTTTGGATTATGTAGAATATTTTGTTATTATTTTTTGACCAATAAAATTTAGCGAATATTCATTTTTTTCAAATTTATTTAAAGCAAGAATGGAAAGTAAAATATTGCATATTGTTTCCTCAAATTGATGGACATAATTCCTCATAGAGGTTTAATGTAAAGAGATAAAAAATACCGAGGACACAACATATTCCCTATAATCTATAATAGAAAACAATAGGTTCTCGCAAGCTATGGAATATGACGGGGCAATTCACGTAACTTCGTTATGCCAATTAATTATAACGGAAAATAATTTTATGTATGCATCGCGGCCTCAAGGTGAAATTTTTCGATGAAAATTAATGTATGGGTATATTAAGTTCCTCATAATATTTCTTTCTCGTTTCTTTTCCTTTTTGCTTCCTCATAGAGGAAGCTTTGTTTTCAAGAAAATTTTTTTTGCTGAGATTTTCATGTCTGTACACTCAGAATGGGCTAAAACGTCGAGAAAAGTGATTTAGAAAAAATGTCTGTATGTGTGTGTGAGTGTTACACGATCGAAAAATGTAAACCTTTATAACTCGGGAATGCCTTGAAATATCAAGCTGAAATTTGGACCATAGATAGAGGGATCAAGCCTCATCGTTCGTACAGATTTTTGTTAAAATCCACTTCATCGTTAAATTATTACGCGTTTTTTAATTTTTTGAAAAATGTCTGTTTACGCGATAACTCTTTCAATTTTCGAGATATTGATCTTAAAATTGGTATGAATATGAGCTTTCATACACCGGTGATCGCTATTGAATTTGGTTAAGATCGGTTGAACCGTTAAAATTTTATGATGTTTTGAATTTTTCAAAAAAATGACATTATCGCTCTATTGTAGCTTTTGCAAAACTTAAGATAGCGACCTCAAATTTTGTATATAAATGAAACAATATTCAGCCATTATATATGTATAATTTAATGACAAACGGTATGAAATTTTTGATTTTATGGAATGTTGAATTATTTTTAAAAATATACATTATCACATTCACTTTCGGAAACGCTCTAATAATCACGAAATAACGTAATAACGAAATAGACAAAGCGAATCCACAACATGTATATTTATCTAATTAAAACAAGGATGCAAAGTAGAACCTTGCACATTGCTTCCTCATTATTTTTCGCGTTTTACATAGCTTCCTCTATGAGGAAGCCAAAAATTGAATAACATACTTCCTCCTAGAGGTAGCTTTGTAAAACGCGAAAAATAATGAGGAAGCAATGTGCAAGGTTCTACTTTGCATCCTTTTTGTTTTAATATCAGGATATTCTTCGAAGTTTTTATGTCAGGATTCCCAGGAGAGTCTATAGTATTGAGAAAAGTGGATTAGACAAAAAAAATGACTGGATGCATGAGATTGTAAACAACTACGTTGTTTAGACTTCAGCTCTTGAAATTATTGGTTAGTGAGTGAGTTATCATTACACCGAGAGAAAGAGTTTCATTGATTCACGGAAATCTTTGCCAATGAAATTAAATACTTGAATTTCAATACTATCTTTTCTTTGAATGATCTCAAACTCAATGAAAAGTAGTGACATTGATTCAAAGAAAAATTTCTTTAAACCAATGAACATTTTTCATTGATTTCAAAGATGTCGTCTCTGATTCAATGAAACCTTCTTCTTACCAGCTCAAAATTTCGAAACCTATTTATTCCTGAAGTACGCGGCAGATAAAGCTCAAATTTTGTGAGTATGTAAGGAAGTACGGCAAAAATAAGCTGAGCTTCTGGCTCCTCGAAATTCAAAGCCGTTCGTTCGGGAGAAGCGGAAAACAAAAAAGTGAGGTTAGGTGCGAAAGAGAGATCAATGAAAACGTTTCTTTGAACCAATGAAAACGTCTCTTTAAAGCAATGAAACTGTTTCTTTATTATATGCTCACTAAGTAAATCTTTATTTACAAGCAATTAAATGTTCTCTTTGGAATTCAAACGCACTATTTCATTGAAATCAAAGAAATATTTTGTTGAAATCAACGAAAAAAAAAAATCAATCCACCCATTTCTTTGGCGTCAATGAAATCTTATCTCTCGGTGTAAGCAAGATTTGAGATCGCATTTGATGTGAATCGGCTAACAGATCCAAAATGTGCTGTTATGTTGTGAATTTCAATATCCAAATATTATAGATTTTGTGAAAAAGGTCTTTAAGCCCGAAAACTTGTGAAAATGTTCAGATATCGCTGTGCAAATTGTTACTGTTAGTGAATTTGATAAGATTAAAAAATGATTGGTGTTGAGTTTAGAAAGTATTGAAAACGTAGTTCGAATTTAAGAAAATGTTTATTCTTTCGAATTTTCATGGCGATACGAAGTTGTTAAAAAATTCGTGAATTTATTGAAATATTTTTGAAATATTCAACTCTTGAAGTAGGAAAAGGAACAACGGAATCGGTAATCAATGAGGATTCTGATAATCTAACTACAACGTTATGTAATTAAGATGAGAGGGCCATCAAGCGAAGACCTAGTTTTAAGCTTGGATTCAAACATAGAACGGTAATTATTTTATGATGATTCATACCAATAATTAAGGACAATTATAACAGTAGAACTGAGGGAACGTCTCATAATTCAATTTTTCACCAATTTAACTATAAAAGATCCGATTGCACTCGTTATAAACTTGCATACCGCTATGCACGAAATTTTCGGTAGACAAAAGATTAATACTTAGCAAATTTTTCGAGTACTACGTGCGATATTTTCTGGCATGCGGTTTTGCTAACCAATTAAAAGTTTCGTAAATGCTCTACACTCTAACGTAAGTAGAAATTCCAAGCCAATAAATTTGAGACATAATAACTAATTACAAAACTTGTTTATTAAATTTCGAACTTTACTAAGTTTTAAGTGTTACATAAACATTTTGTCATACCTTAATAGGTATTTCTATCTAAATGTATAAATATAGTACGTAAAATAAATGTCGAACGTATATGAGATAAATTTGTTCAATTGCCGATGTAAATTTGGAATGGTTCAAGGTGTTAGAAGCAGCCATTTAGCCTCGGAAGCTTAAATGTCTTAATTCCATTTTTATTCACAAGCTGTTACATTAAATTTAACATACAAATAGGGAGTAAAGTTGCTGAACTTTTCTGTTCAACTTTTTAAAGCTACAAGTTTTCTGTTTAAACACCTTAATTTCCCATTACATTTGCGTTTTTATTAAAAATACCAGTTAACAGAAAAAAATACAGTACTGTAATTTTCCATTAAATTCTTAATAAAGGGAAATATAAAAGTTTTCAAAGATCAAATATTTGAAATAATACAATAGTCATCCATTAAACTGAAATTCATATTTTTTGCGATTTCTTATAATCATTCCAACCGAAAATTATTTCACATGCTGTTTTTTCAAACTCCTGAATATTATGCACGGTTAAAAAAATGTACTATAAAATTACAGTACCGGAGTGGAAGTTTTTATTCACAAACTGTACCATAAATTTCTAGTCAATCTGTATTAAATGTTTAAATAACGGTACTGAAAAAAATTTGAGAAATTTGTAAATTTACTGTTACAAAATACTAGGAATTTACATTCTGTATTCTTTTCAGCATGTCGTTTCTAAATTTCTTGCACATGTTTATTTAAAAATCAAAATCTAACTACAATGAAAATTATATTTTTGAATTTCTGAAATTACAGTCACGGTTGACTGTAAATTTATTATTCGCATTCAATATGTAAAATAAATATCTAACGAATATCTGATAAAGATCTACATAAAAATGGTTCTAGATTACTACAGAAGTTTTGTAATTTTCATAAACATTTGAAAAATTTAATCTTCATGTACATAAATTTATTTTACTAATGTTAATTTTACAGTGAATATTATACTAATCATTATGTCACACACAAGTTTTGTAAATTCCATATTACTTGCCACAGTAAATTTACAATCTTTCTTAACAGCGTTGTAATACATAAAATAAATACCTAACGAATATCTGATAAAGATCTGCATAAAAATGGTTCTACATTACTGCAGAATTTTTGTAATTTTCATAAACATTTGAAAAATTTAATCTTCATGTACATAAATTTATTTTACTAATGTTAATTTTACAGTGAATATTATACTAATCATTATGTCACACACAAGTTTTGTAAATTCCATATTACTTGCCACAGTAAATTTACAATCTTTTTTAACAGCGTTGTAATACGTAAAATAAATATCTAACGAATATCTGATAAAGATGTCGACTGTAAAAAAAATCGACTTGAAATTTAATGTACAAGACCTGGTAGTTTTTATGTATAAACTCGTATATTAAATATAATATTCAAGTATGATGTAAAATTAATGTATGTTACAGCAAATTCAATGATTTACTTTAATTTTACAGTAAAAGTACTTGGATTTTAATAATTTGCTTTAATTCAACCGCAAAAGTATATTTATTTTATACCATAATTGTACATTAAATTTAGATGAAGAGTGTCGATAAAAAATGATCTAGATTACTACAGAAGTTTTGTAATTTTCACAAAAACATTTGAAAAATTTAATCTTGATGTCCATAAATTTACTTTACTAATGTTAATTTTACAGTGAATATTACACTAATAATTACACACAAGTTTCGTAAGTTCCATATTACTTGCCACAGTAAATGAACAATTTTTTAAAACATTGTAGTAATACGTAAAAAAAAATCTAACGAATATCTGATAAATTTCTTCAATTACAGACGAAACATTCGAATGGTTTAAGGTGTTAGAAGCAGGCACGTTGGCACGGGAGCTTAAATGCCTTGATTCCGTAGCTCCAGTCCAGGTGTACCCACACACACACACACACACACAGACACCCTCGTCCATTATACAAGTATACAAGAAGTGTGGTACTCATATAGCGGTACAGAGGCGGGATATATACGAAACTCGGGAGTGCAGGTCACGCTCGAGTTCGCATTTCTCAGAGGTGCTCGGACCTGTCGGCGGCAGAGCGAGAGAAGTGAGAGAGTGGCCGGGCGAGAAAGAGTGTGCCGGGCTGTGGAAAAGGGTGAAGCACAGGATTGGAGAGAGGGTTGAACGCAGCGGGTGGACGAGCGGACCGGCAGACCAGGTGGGAGGGATGTCGGTGCTGGTGAGCAAAAAAAAAAAAGAAAAAAAAAAAAAAAAATGAAAAACTGAGAGAAAATCCTCTCACACCCGTTGGTGGCGTATATATATATATATATATATTACGCGGAGCAGCAAGGGAAGGAGAAAGAAAGAGAGGAACGAGGCGATGAGAAAGCGGTCGGTGGGACCGATCGATGTTTAAATTCGTATATCGAAAGTGGCGGCCGTTCTACCTACGAGTTATCGAGGATCGTAGCGACGTCGGAGCCATAGAAAAGGGGGTAAAGAGCGAGTGAGAGACTTGTGAGAGAAGCAGAGCCGCCGCGAGTCGCGCGAGGTTTGCGATAGCCGGGCGCGTAAACCCCCGGAGTCGTTCACCGGCTTTTCCACGACGCGCATGTCGATGCTTACGGTGGCCAATGGACTGGTTGAAATATTAAACGGGAGCAAAGACCCCGCCGCGCTACCGCCTAGCGATCGTACACTCGTGCACAGCACGTTGTGTCATATGAGCCAAGCTTGGATTTACCAAATTCTTGGGAAGACTAGAAAATAATAAAAAAAAGTAAAAGATACACATCTGTTTTTATATATATCTATTTTTTTATATATACTTATTTTTTATTTATTGATATATATATTTTTTTTCGTGGCGAAGGACGTCAGGATTTTTAGGAGCTGAGACTTCGGACATCTTAAGGGTGTGTTGTGTACTTTGGTCCGTGGGCATAAGTTCAAACGAAAAACGAACCAACGCGCAGCGGAAAAGCACTCTTTGGGGATGTAGCTATGGCGCCATCTCTAGATACACCTAAAATCCGCGGACGTTTTTGCGCATGCGTTCGCACAGAGCACACAGGAAAATTTCTCTGTGCCTCCCCCTCCCATACCCTTCCCTATCCTCTTCGTCAGCTAGGTGCGGCTAGGCAACTCTCGAAAATTCACTAATGGCTCTGTTCACGAGTGAAACGATTGTGAGCTATACTGTACAATTCTCTCATTCCCGCAGAATTTCAGCGAGAGGGAGAGCGATTCTCTTGCCCTCGGCCCACGCCATCCCTTAGGCATAACACCCCAATTCCCCGATTGATAGAACTTTCATTATTGATGGACTCACTGACAAGATTTCGCGAGCGACCCCATGAGCAGCTCCGGGGGGTGAATAAAGAAAAAAAAGAAAAGAAAAACGCTCTTCACGTTTTCCCCTGCGAGGCCTCTAAACAAGGGGTTCACTTTATTATGTTCAGTTTCAAATTGACTTGCGTTCGATGTTTTAAAACAGCCGTCGGGCAGAGCTTCGGTCACCCCTGACATTTATTTATTACCCCTAAAAACAATTTTCTTTTTATACAGCTTTTATGACGATTTTTGAGTTGGTGATGTATGTTTGTTTAATATCTTGTGGAGGTGGATTTTTGTCATTCCTATGCTACTTTTCTCTCGGAATGTCACAAAATCTCTGTATTGAATTTTTAAATATACAGGGAAAACATTGGTTTACATATTTGAACCGTACAGTTTTTGCCATTTGATTTTAATAAATGTTATTGCTCCTTTGCTACGCATAGAACGGACAGATTTTTTTACCCACGGTATATCAAATTTGATTGGGTTCTCGCTGGCGGAGATTCCCCATTACTGTAATGAACGAATCTAAATTATCTTCTGGGTAGGAAGCAGTGGCAGCACTTCCTTCCTACTTAAATTACACATTGAAACTACGCTTCGGACGTCTCAATATTATTTCTCGGAAAATACTTTTACTGAATGGAATTTGTTCTTTCATAAATACATATTGTGGAATAAAAATATGAACCTCATTCGTACATTTTTAGAACATTGATTTATATCAATAATACCAAAAAGTAATTAATTATCTAACACATTTTTTTAAACCATTTTTTTAAGCATATTTTCTGATTTTTTCGGATGTATAGAATTTTTCGAAGATTTTTCTTAGGTATCTTTTTTCTTGAGAAATACTTGAAGAGGTCGTTAAAAATGTATATAATGCTTAGAAAAAATTGGAAGGCTGTTTAAACTACTTAAGAATAAAATTATTTACAACTTTTTGATATCAAAATTACTTGAAATCAATGCTCTTAGTTTAATGACTTTTTTTTGTTCAGTTTTTTCCTTTCTAGCGAAGGACTAGATTTAGGATAAATTCTTCACACCCCACAACGAATGAAAATGCAAGTTAGGGTTTGGAGCTAATCTTTATCCACTTGAACGTAATGTAGTTCTCTTACATATGATTTAACAATTCACTCGGTGCCAAAAGATCTCCGAAAACTTAAGGGGAGACAGTCATCCAAAGAACGGCGTCAGAAAACATTTTTTATTGATGATTCTATTCTTTCTAAAAATCTTACATTTAAACTTCATAAAGTAGGTATCAAATACTACAATTGAGTAATTTTACACACGCATATGGAACACCAGAATGATGTAAGGCGAAATGTAAAATTAGTCACTTTGCACAGCTTTCGAATCAAACCAGTTAACGTATTTAAGCTTTCGATATCTTATTTTTTAATGAGTATAGTGATTGAAGGTGCAGTGGAAATTGGATTAACCGCAGCTTATTATTCAGTGAGTTTCTAATAAATAAATATTTCAAATAGTCATTTAAATTCATAATTTTGATATAAAGACCTGGTATATAAAATCTCTATACTCATTACGGAATGACGTCCCGTAGAAACAAAATAAAACATCGGAAGTTCAAATCTGTTAACTGGTTTAATTCGAAAGCTGCACAAAGTGACAAATTTTACATTTCACCTTACACGATTCTGGTGTTCCATATGTTAGTACAAAATTGCACAACTGTAGTACTTGATATCTACTTTATGAAGTTGGAATGTAAGATTTTTAGAAAGAATAGAATTGTAAAAAAAAAATGTTTTCTGATTATTCTTTTTCAGTGACCGGGTCTCCTTAAGGTGGCCCCGACTCAGTCTCCAGTAACGGTAACTCCCGTGGACCAGCCAACGCTGCTCTTTCACAGATCTCATGGGCATCCTACATAGTTAGAAGAACTTCCGAAGTGGCGTTGTAGTGTCTTCGGATCCAACACGGTGAAAAATCATTTGCTGACATAGCGACAGCTAACCTTATTTATTGGTCTACAGAATGTCGTTGCTAGTAAATTTTAGTGCCGGTCTAGCAAATTATTTTGCTGATCTAGCAAATATTTTTATTGGCCTAGCAAATCCTTTTTGTTAGGCTAGGAAATAAGGTTTGCTGTCACTATATTAACAACTGATTTGATGATTTGCTGATGCAACCGAAGTTTTCTCTCCTTGAAGTTTCGTCCATTTGTTATGTTGAATAATTCGAAGGTCTTTTGTTCTAAGCGGACAGAGAAGAATGCGACAGTGATAACCTTCCGGCCGTCTGCGCCTCTCTGCCCCAATTGTGGATCTCGTCAAAGAGGTGAATGATGTCATTGGGAAATCCAACCTTCATTTGGCATCGACTCCGCGTGAAGGGGAGACCCTAACTTACGCCCCTGGGGCTTAGTGTTCGTATCTGGAATTGGGCAGCACCTCGACAGCAAACGGAGACGCATCTTCTTAATTTATTCCATTTTTTTTCTCAGTAATGATAAAGACAAATGATGTTCTTTTTGTACAAACTACGAATAATTGTTGCAAAGAATAACTTACTTAATCATACAATAAATATTCATGAAACCAAATTCTACAATATTGCAACGCATCTGAAGATTTTGAATAAGTGCCACCAAAAATTGTCCAAAACATAATTTTCGCAAATTCTTACTCCAAAAATGAAACAAAAAATTCCTGTCATAGTAGGATGTGCCATCCTGGATCCAAGTTCTTAAATACAAGTTTCGTTATTTCATTGGTTGGTGGCAAGCATGGAAGTCACGCTCCGTTCTGGGTCCAGGGCCTGCGTCGGGGCATATAAGATCTCCCACTAAGCGAAAGGTCCCTCCAAATAATTCGGAGGTCCTTTGTTCTAAGCGGACAGAGAAGAATGCGACAGGGGTAACCTTCCGGCCGTCTGCGCCTCTCTGCCCCAATTGTGGATGTCGTCAAAGAGGTGAATGATCTCTTTGGGAAATCCAACCTTCATTTGGCATCCACTCCGCGTGAAGGGAAGACCCTAACTTACGCCCCTGGGGCTTAGTGCTCGTATCTGGAATTGGGCAGCACCTCGACAGCAAACGGAGACGCAGCTTCTTAATTTATTCCATTTTTTTTCTTAGTAATGATAAAGATAAATGATGTTCCTTTTGTACAAGCTGCGGATAATTGTTGCAAAGAATAACTTACTTAATCATACGATAAATATTCACCAAACCAAATTCTACAATATTGCAACGCATCTGAAGATTTTGAATGAGTGTCACCAAGAATTGTCCAAAACATAATTTTCGCAAATTCTTACTTTAAAAATGAAACAAAAATTTCTGTCATAGTAGGATGTACCATCCTTGGATCCAAGTTCTTAGATCCAAGTTCTTAGACCCCAATTTCGTCACTTCGTTGATCGGTGGCAAGCATGGAAATCACGCTACTTGCTGGGTCCATGGCCTGTGTCGGGGCATATAAGATCTCCCATTAAGCGAAAGGTCCCTCCAAATAATTCGGAGGTCCTTTGTTCTAAGCGGACAGAGAAGAATGCGACAGGGGTAACCTTCCGGCCGTCTGCACCTCTCTGCCCCAATTGTGGATGTCGTCAAAGAGGTGAATGATCTCTTTGGGAAATCCAACCTTCATTTGGCATCCACTCCGCGTGAAGGGGAGACCCTAACTCAAGCCCTTGGGGCTTAGTGCTCGTATCTGGAATTGGGCAGCACCTCGACAGCAAACGGAGCCGCATCTACTTAATTCATTCCATTTTTTTTCTCAGTAATGATAAAGACAAATGATGTTCTGTTTGTGCAAGCAGCGAATAATCGTTGCAAAGAATAACTTACTTAATCATACGACAAATATTCACCAATCTAAATTCCACAACATTGCAACGCATCTGAAGATTTTCAATAATCGTCATCAAGAATTGTCCAAAATATAATTTACGCAAATTCTTACTCCACAAATGAAACAAAAATTTCTGGCATAATTACGTGTCGCAATTATTTTCCGAATTTGCAAGTCGCTACACACTTAACATGCATGCACTTCAATAAAAAAAAGTATAAGAATTTTTTTTTGCAACAACGAATTGAGTTACGACCCAATTACATAGCGGGAAAAACTCCCGGAGGAATATTTCGTCGTGTATGTCACGAGCTGCCTGCGGTTGATTGATATCCCCAATCGGCGGCAGTAAGAGGACGCTCCGGGACAAAACAGAGTGTCTATATATATATATAAATATATATATACATATATATCGAGAGAGAAAAAGAACGACTCGCACGTTGCATAATGCGCGCGGATGATATACGATGTATACGGCACTCGCTCATTTGCGGTCTATTCCATTGTTTCATTGCAAAACGTTTTAAGTGTGGTACCGCCACGGGACGAGGAAGTGAACGTGGCTGTGAAGGGGTGGAAGGGGCACGATGCCCCGAGGTCCAACGTTGAATAATTCAATGGCCGTAAAGTTCAAGAGTCGAGAGTCGTAACACGACGCGCGAGAGATATTACGAGTACTATATTACATACATTATGCACATTCTGGTCGATCTGTTCGCAGCACACGAGAGACCAAGCAGCAGTAGCAGCAGCAGCAGCGACGCCGGTAGAAGCAAGAGAAGCAGCAGCAGTAGCAGTGGTGAACGAAGCGCCTTGGTCTGCTCTGATGTATTATCGTCTCTATCATGGTCTTTTCTCTCGCACGAAACGCCACTTCGTCTTTCCGTCTCAAGCCGAACGGGCCTCTGTCTTCCAGAGGCATTCGGACGGCACACCCCCGGTTGATGCGATCCCTTTTCCAACCCTTCTTCCAGGACGTCTCGTTCCTTTCCCAACGGCAGCAGCAGCAGCAGCTCGTCTATATATGTACATATATATATATATATATATATATATATATGGATATATGTACAGAAAGGAGGGCGAGTGTCTGATGGCACCGAGAAAGCAGTAGCAGCTACCCTTGAGCCTTTCTCCGCTTCCACGTATTCGTCTTGTACGTCTAGTTTGAAGCCACTGGATTTATACTGCGACAGAAGACTTTGGGCGATCGCGTCTTGCGCCATTGACTCTGACTCTGAAATCGTTTAAATTTTCAATTTTACCGTAATATAAGAGACACCGACGGAAGCCAAGTATATTGAGATGGGCATATAAAATATGGGGCTTTGCTGCTTCTGCATTGATGCATGTGTGTGTATTTACACACAGTTTGGGATATACGTTATATGACTTTGATTTCATAGACGGAAAAAGATGTGTTTTGTGAATTTGATTTGACAGCTGTCTAAGCAATAGAGAGTGACACAATCGTAGGTATGATATTAAGAGGGTTTGTAAATTGGTGTGTCGTCTTAAGAATGAATTTTAATAATTAATACGTTTTTGGTTACATAAATTAATATATTTTCAAAGATAATTTATTCTTTGTGATAATCGTGTGGAGATTGATACTAATTTGATTAATTTTAATGCTGAGATTTTAATCCACTTTGCAAATAACTATTGGTAAGGTTATTAGTGATGATAATCCTAGAAGCTCCGGAACTATAATTATTTATTCCTAGATAACTCTACGTTTTTTGCGGTCTGACTGTTTACCATAAGTAGCACTCTAGAATTGTTAGGCGTAGGGTTGTAACATTATAAGATTTTTTTTGGAATCACCCACGGTGAAGCTTTCTTTTTGGAAAAAATTAATGGTGATTTATAACTCCATTTTTTAAATTCAATTGACTGCATTTCAGAATTATGGCAGGTCATTTAATATATGCTATGGTCATCTTCATTTTTGTGTACATTTTCAAAGATTCTACGTCCGGTAAATTGAGGAACAGCATTTTTAGAAATATTTTTTACCTTGGAAGAAAAAAAACTATTCATATTTTAGCGCGATAAAAAATAAAGACACCCTTATCAATTTCATAAATTTGAAGTAACATAAAAGATAAAAATAATTATTGTGATAATTTCGCTCAAAAACCCATTTTGTTCAATTTTGTGTAGAATTGAATATATAACTACTATTGCACCTTTATTAAAGATAATAATTTTATAACAGCTGCTTCTCCCATTGTCTTCCTTCTAAAATAAAAATGTTTTCATAAAAGGTTTCAAAATTTGTGAGAATATTAAAACAATAAAAAAATGAAGTACACTCAGAAAACAGCTTGGTTAGAACTATCAAAAAATTAAAGGATATTAAATACTTAGTTTTATATCGTCAAGACAAGGTCTTATAATGATTACCGATGATGATGATGCAACCATTAATCTCTAAGCCGATTTCGTTTAGCAAGCTCCAGCTTTTCTCACAAAATACAACATTATAAATGTATGTATAAAACCGGTAAATTGAATATCCAACATACCTCCGGTTTAAGAAGTTTCGTGATGCATGACATTCTGCTATTTATGATTTCGAGTTCCAGTTGTTCCTTGCAGAGCTTTCACGCGGAATAACGCCGAGCATATAAAGGAAACAGATAAATTAATTAAATGTCCAATGACTAGAAAGCGATTCAATTGAAAATCTAAATCTCGAGATATAAACTCACGAGTCTACGTGCCTTCTCTTGAAACACATCAGTTTGGTGAAGCTGCGAATTAAATGTCACGTTACTATGAGAATAAATAGTTTTTCTTCGACGCCGCAGACCGCGATACAGAGTCTCTCAGTCTCTGCTTGGTGGTCCTTTCTTCTCGTTTTCTTTCCCTCACACCCTATATTCTTTTCCTCGACCCCCTCACCCATTCCTTTTTCGCTTACTCGCGGCAAGAAGCTCACCGTTCCATTCTCTCTCTCTTTCTTTCTCGCTCTCTCTCTCTTTTCTGCTACGCTTGGACGACCTCGGACAAGACAATCGCGTCTGCGGCGCCTGCTAAACGATCGGCCGCCACCACCTCGAAAGCTCCCGCCGACTTACGTGCTTGTGAATACAATTGTATGCGGGCCTTATGTTTAAAACGCTTTCCTTTCTCGGCAGTTTCTGTGAAATGAGAATAAAAGAAAAAACGTTTGAGACGGAGCTAAAGAGCAAAAGAGCGTAAGAGGAAACGAGAAACCATGGATAAATTGCGCATGCGCGAGCGGGTGTGCGTGTGTGAGTGTGCGTGTGTGAGTATGCGTGTGTGAGTGTGCGTGTGTGAGTGTGCGTGTGTGAGTGTGCGTGTGTGAGTGTGCGTGTGTGAGTGTGCGTGTGTGAGTGTGCGTGTGTGAGTGTGCGTGTGTGAGTGTGCGTGTGCGTGTGTGAGTGTGCGTGTGTGAGTGTGCGTGTGTGAGTGTGCGTGTGTGAGTGTGCGTGTGTGAGTGTGCGTGTGTGAGTGTGCGTGTGTGAGTGTGCGTGTGTGAGTGTGCGTGTGTGAGTGTGCGTGTGTGAGTGTGCGTGTGTGAGTGTGCGTGTGTGAGTGTGCGTGTGTGAGTGTGCGTGTGTGAGTGTGCGTGTGTGAGTGTGCGTGTGTGAGTGTGCGTGTGTGAGTGTGCGTGTGTGAGTGTGCGTGTGTGAGTGTGCGTGTGTGAGTGTGCGTGTGTGAGTGTGCGTGTGTGAGTGTGCGTGTGTGAGTGTGCGTGTGTGAGTGTGCGTGTGTGAGTGTGCGTGTGTGAGTGTGCGTGTGTGAGTGTGCGTGTGTGAGTGTGCGTGTGTGAGTGTGCGTGTGTGAGTGTGCGTGTGTGAGTGTGCGTGTGTGAGTGTGCGTGTGTGAGTGTGCGTGTGCGTGTGTGAGTGTGCGTGTGTGAGTGTGCGTGTGTGAGTGTGCGTGTGTGAGTGTGCGTGTGTGAGTGTGCGTGTGTGAGTGTGCGTGTGTGAGTGTGCGTGTGTGAGTGTGCGTGTGTGAGTGTGCGTGTGTGAGTGTGCGTGTGTGAGTGTGCGTGTGTGAGTGTGCGTGTGTGAGTGTGCGTGTGTGAGTGTGCGTGTGTGAGTGTGCGTGTGTGAGTGTGCGTGTGTGAGTGTGCGTGTGTGAGTGTGCGTGTGTGAGTGTGCGTGTGTGAGTGTGCGTGTGTGAGTGTGCGTGTGTGAGTGTGCGTGTGTGAGTGTGCGTGTGTGAGTGTGCGTGTGTGAGTGTGCGTGTGTGAGTGTGCGTGTGTGAGTGTGCGTGTGTGAGTGTGCGTGTGTGAGTGTGCGTGTGTGAGTGTGCGTGTGTGAGTGTGCGTGTGTGAGTGTGCGTGTGTGAGTGTGCGTGTGTGAGTGTGCGTGTGTGAGTGTGCGTGTGTGAGTGTGCGTGTGCGTGTGCGTGTGCGTGTGCGTGTGCGTGTGCGTGTGCGTGTGCGTGTGCGTGTGCGTGTGCGTGTGCGTGTGCGTGTGCGTGTGCGTGTGCGTGTGCGTGTGCATGTGCGTGTGCGTGTGCGTGTGCGTGTGCGTGTGCGTGTGCGTGTGCGTGTGCGTGTGCGTGTGCGTGTGCGTGTGCGTGTGCGTGTGCGTGTGAGTGTGCGTGTGAGTGTGCGTGTGCGCGTGCGCGTGCGCGTGGGTGGACGGAAGAGGAAAGAGGGAGAGCGAGAAAGATACATATAGTTGAGTGGCAACAGCAGGACTAGGTTTATATAGTAGTTGGTACACTGCGCGCTGTGTGTTCCTCGGTACTCGAAGTAACCCGATCGTTTATAAAGAACTCAACGAAGTTCTAGTTTGTGCCAGCGGAGTGCGCGGGACTACTACCGCGCGCCGAGGCACTTAATATCGAAAGGCGATTTACCTCGTTCGTTTCCCTCTGCAGTCCTCGAAATATCTTCTCGCTCGAGTCCAC
This sequence comes from Ephialtes manifestator, assembly GCA_963970395.1. Taxonomy (NCBI): domain Eukaryota; kingdom Metazoa; phylum Arthropoda; class Insecta; order Hymenoptera; family Ichneumonidae; genus Ephialtes; species Ephialtes manifestator. The sequence goes on along the minus strand of OZ019981.1, from coordinate 17,486,629 downwards.
GACGTTGGCGCTCTGCTGACAAGAGAGAAGAGAAATGCTTGTGAGGTATGCAATAAAAAAAGGACTTTGAACGGTAAATCAATTTTATACACAGAGAATAAAGTTTTCACGAGCCAAGAAACATTTTGATGATGTAAATTATTAATTTATTCCACTTTACCTACTCACAAATATTGCGCAAAGGTTACATATGTTTCAGAATTTATATACGGCAAAAAAGAAAGATATTCTTGAAGTTCCTGAAGTTTAATTGAAATTTAATTTCATAGAAAGCAAGGAACAACAGAGTTTCTCCAGAAAATAACCTGAGGTAGTTTTTTTTTTGTACTTTACGATTTTTTAATTACTTTATTAATTCGTAGATGATCCACATTTTTTTTTTAACTTTCTTAAAATACAGTTGTATAAAAATATGGTCAATATGGACAATTGTCAATTTTAGGCATTTACAATTTTATAATTAGAAAATACCAGAAATTTGGTAAAACTTACAAATTTTTTAATTGCCACGACTGGTAAGTTTAAAGAAATCTGTACATTTCTCAAAATTAGAAACAAAAAAAATATGAATTCACAAAAAATGAAAAAAGACAAGGATGCAAACTAGAGTATTGTACATTGCTTCTTCATTATATTTGATTGTTTACAAAGCTACCTCTATGAGGAAGTACGTTTATATCTCTTTTGGCTTCCTCACAGACGAAGCTTTGTAAACATTCAAATATAATGAGGAAGCGATGTGCAAAGCTCTACTTCGCATCCTTGTTTTTTATAAGTAAATAAATATCACGTTTATATATCTTTTCTTCCTCCCTGGCAACATTTGAATTGATTTAGTGTTAGTTGACCTGAGTTAGAGGAAAACGTTGATTTTTTTAAAGATTCAAAATGTCATAATATCCGAACCCTTTTGCCGATCATTGCGTAGTTTGGTACGTAGGAGCGCTGAGTGCTATTGTTAGTCTGTAAAAAATTTCGACTGATTTGGTGATATTTTACGTGAGTTAGACCAAAACGTAAATTTTTCGAAAATTCGAAATCCCATAATACATTTTTTCTAAACCACTTTTTATGTCGTTTCTGAGCGTTCTGACATGAATATCTAAAAAAAAAATTTCACGAAAACAAAGCTCCCACTGAGGAAGCAAAATGGACAAAAACTTTTTGTTAATAGGAAAAGAAATCAATTCACAAATTATTCTTGGTAATCTAGAGATTACCAAGATTGATTTTTTGGCACTAAATTTATAACAGCTTCTATCTGCCTAACTGTCAATTACTAGTAAAGTATTACTCGAGTATTTGTGGAACAGAGTCACCGATATTTTGTCGAACGAGCGATAAAATATTTATTGCTATTAATAATTGCTCTTAATCTCATTGTGGGAAAAGTTAGTGGTATTACAGTGAGATTAAATAGGGATTAAATATAATGAACAGAAATGTGTACGATATACAGAGACGCTGTAATTGTGATGGTCTCGTCGGGATTTTAAAATTTATTTCATTATTTCAACTTTTTCGTTGAAATTTAGCGTGATTTTTTAATGATGACGGATATATCGAATTCCGATAACTTTTAATATTTATCTATTATGTACGAGTTGAGAATTCGCGAGTGTTCGAATATATTATATATTCGCGTCTGGCTTTGGAGCATCGAACCAAATACCGCCATCACCGGCCCTATTCCCGTTCGAGACTTAATGAAGTTTACGTCGCCCGGAGGGTTAAGGGTGGAGAGGAGCTCTGTTGAAAGGGATGCAAATGTAAAATGTATCCAACCCTCTTATAGCTCGGTTCGAGTCAGAGGCAGGTTAGAGTCTTTGAAGTCAATGTTGGGTATAGCATCGTCATCAGAATGTTCGGAGAGCAACTTTTTTTAGGCAACTACGAAAAAGTTTTGGAAATGTAATATAGAATATAAATGGCTTGTGACGTGTCGAATCGATTTCATCCACGGTATAATAAGGATTTATGATTAATCTAAAAATCTCTTGACGTTGAGCTTTGAATCCAAAATTTATTCGTACCTTCATCGAGTTATTTCATTATCCACTGAATCTTCTAATTTTGTTAGGATTTGGAAACTTTGATGTTCGTTTCTTAATTTTGTGAGGCTAGAAAAGCTGCGGCAACCTAATTACAATTTGGAAACTTCTGTGATATCCTACTTAAATTTGCAGTGATTTTTTTCTTTTAAAACTTTGTCATTAGAATGGTCAGAGAACAATTTTTTTTGGGCAACTACGAAAACTCTTGGAAATGTAATACAGAATATAAATGGCTTGTGACGTGTGGAATCGATTTCATCCACACTATAATAAGGATTTATGATTAATCTAAAAAAATTTTGACGTTGAGCTTCGAATCCGAAATTTATTCGTACCCTCATCGAGTTATTTAATTATCCGCTGAATCTTCCAATTTTGTTAGGATTTGGAAACTTTGATGTTTGTTTCTTAATTTTGTGAAGCTAGTAAAGCTGCGGCAACCTAATTACAATTTGGAAACTTTTGTGATATCGTACTTAAATTTGCAGTGATTTTTTCTTTTATAACTTTGTCATTAGAATGTTCAGAGAGCAATTTTTTTTAGGCAACTACGAAAAAGTTTTGGAAATGTAATATAGAATATAAATGGCTTTTGACGTGTGGAATCGATTTAATCCACGCTATAATAAGGATTTATGATCAATCTAAAAATATCTTGACATTGAGCTCCGAATCCGAAATTTATTCGTACCCTCGTCGAGTTATTTAATTATCCGCTGAATCTTCCAATTTTGTTAGGATTTGGAAACTTTGATGTTTGTTTCTTAATTTTGTGAAGCTAGTAAAGCTGCGGTAACCTAATTACAATTTGGAAACTTTTGTGATATCGTACTTAAATTTGCAGTGATTTTTTCTTTTATAACTTTGTCATTAGAATGTTCAGAGAGCAATTTTTTTTAGGCAACTACGAAAAAGTTTTGGAAATGTAATATAGAATATAAATGGCTTGTGACGTGTCGAATCGATTTCATCCACGATATAATAAGGATTTATGATTAATCTAAAAATCTTTTGACGTTGAGCTCCGAATCCGAAATTTATTCGTACCCTCATCGAGTTATTTAATTATCCGCTGAATCTTCCAATTTTGTTAGGATTTGGAAACTTTGATGTTTGTTTCTTAATTTTGTGAAGCTAGTAAAGCTGCGGCAACCTAATTACAATTTGGAAACTTTTGTGATATCCTACTTAACTTTGCAGTGATGTTTTTCTAGCTGCGGCCACCTAGTTACAATTTGGAAACTTTTGTGATATCGTACTTAAATTTGCAGTGATTTTTTCTTTTATAACTTTGTCATTAGAATGTTCAGAGAGAAATTTTTTTTTAGGCAACTACGAAAAAGTTTTGGAAATGTAATATAGAATATAAATGGCTTGTGACGTGTCGAATCGATTTCATCCACGATATAATAAGGATTTATGATTAATCTAAAAATCTTTTGACGTTGAGCTCCGAATCCGAAATTTATTCGTACCCTCATCGAGTTATTTAATTATCCGCTGAATCTTCCAATTTTGTTAGGATTTGGAAACTTTGATGTTTGTTTCTTAATTTTGTGAAGCTAGTAAAGCTGCGGCAACCTAATTACAATTTGGAAACTTTTGTGATATCCTACTTAACTTTGCAGTGATTTTTTTCTAGCTGCGGCCACCTAGTTACTATTTGGAAACTTTTGTGATATCGTACTTAAATTTGCAGTGATTTTTTCTTTTATAACTTTGTCATTAGAATGTTCAGAGAGCAATTTTTTTTTAGGCAACTACGAAAAAGTTTTGGAAATGTAATATAGAATATAAATGGCTTGTGACGTGTCGAATCGATTTCATCCACGGTATAATAAGGATTTATGATTAATCTAAAAATCTCTTGACGTTGAGCTCCGAATCCGAAATTTATTCGTACCCTCATCGAGTTATTTCATTATTCGCTGAATCTTCTAATTTTGTTAGGATTTGGAAACTTTGATGTTTGTTTTTTTTTCATTTTGTGAAGCTAGTGAAACTGCGGTAACCTAATTACAATTTGTAAACTTTTGTGATATCCTACTTAAATTTGCAGTGATTTTTTTTCTTATATAACTTTGTTTTCATGACGAAAACAGAAAAAGAAATGAGATTATTGTACAAATTGATATTTCTAAAAAAGTGATTTACAAAAAATGTCCGATGTTTTAATCTGTGTACCAAGAGTTTTACTTTTACATATCATATAACATAATTTCAGAGGCTTTGACGTCAATGTTGTGTATGAGAATCTTCTTTTTCTATTTTTACTTTCTCATCACATACAAATTATGTATGAGAGAAACGTATTGCAAAAAAATTAAAAAATTGCACTCTGAGTTTGATGGAAAACCATGTTTTGAGTGTCCTCAATTTATTTTCGGCAGTTACCACAAAGTTTCGGAAATGCAGTATAAAATAAACTCTCTTTTTAGAGGTCTAAAAACCTCTTGACGTCGAGCCGCGAACCCGAAATTTATTCATACATTTAATGAGCTATTTTGTAATGTGCGAGTCTTCGTTTCCATTAAATCTCCTAATTGCGTTATAATTTTGGAAGTTTGATGATTATTATAATACTTTGTGAAACGAGTAAAATTTTGTTGATCTTATTGCAATCTTTGTAATTTTATTCAGTAGCTTATTAAAAATATGTTCTAATTATTTTTCTTAATAAAGCTTTGTTTTCGCAAAAATTATAGTACTAAAATGAGTAATTTCGAAAAAGTTTCATCCTTAAATCTCATGTAACATAAATACCGCTTGGACTAGAGCTGAAGTTTAGTACGCATAAAAAAATCGCATAATAAAATTTTCCTTTATCCTTGATATTGATATTTTACCTGAGATTATATTTCGCCATACGTGAAAGGAGGTCATTCGCGCTCAATATAGGAAATTTATTCGCGCCCTCTAGGAATTCATGTCACATATGGCATTTAAATGACACGCATAGCGATGGTAAAAATAAGAAAACTAATGTCTTGTAACAGAATTTTTCCATATCGTCGTCTATTCGGGTTCGTCGATTTGATAGAAAGATGAAAAGTAACTGAATGAAAAATGTTCTTACAGATATTTAATCACAACCACCGAAATATACTCACAGCAATGGAACACGTGAATATGAGTATAGCAGCAATGAGAACGAAAAACGTGACAAATCCGCAGTATGGACTGAGATGAAGTAAGGATCGTAGCTCGTTGTCGGTGATGAGAAATCTCCAAATCTGTGGAGAAAATTAAAAAAATAACCGCGAGAGAATAACGTTCAAGAATTGAGTCAGCCACCAAGATTTTCATCGTTAAAATTAAACGAGCATTCGAGTTTTCTCGGCTCAGGTTACTGGGCTGCTGTACCAGCAGTGAAAATACTGTTCGAAAGGGTTGAGAGAATGAGGGAGAATAAAAAGAGATAGTGAGAGGATTGGCGGAGGTTCGTTTGCTCAGGTTATATCCACCGACGTGAGGCCTGAGCAACCCTCTTTTTCTCAACCCCTTGAGGTCCATTCTCATAGCCAGCCTTCGAGGGTTGTCGTCATAAAGCGAGACAGAGGAGCCAGAGGCACTCACCAATCCGTTTAAATCGAAGGCGGATGAACGGTAATATTTGTGCAGTTTCGTGACGTCCATATTATTATTATTTTTCTTCGTCTTCTTCACAATCTTCAACCTCTTCGTGGCATAACCTCTGTCGTTCCTGTCCTTATTTTTTTTGCTCTCTCATCTCTTTTCGTTTTTTTTTCTTTTTTTTTCTTTTTTTTTGTCTATATCGTTCACTCAACCTGCGAACGAGCCAGAGACAGAAGGGGTTGGGGCCGTCCGGAGGAGGTGAGTGAGATATCACTCGATAATTTATCGTCCTGGTATTTCCGTGGGCATAACATCAATTTGAAATCGTTGAAGCGTGTAAAAAGGGGAACTTGACAGGCTGGACGAAATATTTGACAGGCTAACGGGGGAGGCAGTGGTTGGTTGGATAGCGATGCGAGCGCCCCACTTCCCTTTCCCTTGAAACCTATGGTTGTAACGTTATATAACACAGTGGTAATACGTATGTACGTGTGGTACAGCGGCACAGCAGCGAGGGTAGCAGTTTAACGCGGTGTTTGTTGCCCTGGCAAAACCCGGCACGCCGCCGCGACCTCCTCTACACGATGATCGATCGTATGTATGCGGGAAAGAGATTGAGAGGGAGAGAAAGAGAGACGGAGAGAGGAATGAGACAGAGAGAAGGGAGAGAAAAGCCGGGTAAACACGCGTGCGGAGATTATCGTTTGGCGTTATAATCGTCGATCACTTTTCTTCGTCGGAGTCTCGAGCGGCACACGTTTTACTACAACCCAGTCAGCACCCTAGTTTCGAGCCTTCTTCTCCTTGCTATATATATTTATATATAATACATATATGTATATATGTATACACACCTTATCCTATATCTACAAGGTTGGTGTTCCCGTCGCGCATCTGTTGGGTCTTGAAACTCTTCGTCGAGCTTATACTGGCAATATCCGGGTGCCTACACTGGATCTTCCTCCTCGTGACGAGGGGGAAGCAGAATTTTTTTTTTTGTTCGCAAGACGGAGACTCAAATAGAAGGAAATCGGCCAAGAGCTCGCATGGGGGTAATTTACCCTCTCGTGTATTGGGCATGGAAAGCCATGTGAGAGGAAATGTGCGATGGAAGGATAAAGGATTGCGGAGAAAATAATAAACGACTGTGATCCTTAGACTTCGATCAATTATTTTTTATTATTTTAACACAGCACGATGCTTGGCTTTAGGATTTTTTGGGGTAGAGACGTTTTATTTGGGTAGACAAAAAATATAAATCATGGAGTTTTCTTTTTTAATTAAAGGTTAAGGAATACGTTTTTTTTTGCAGCTCTTTCAGAAGTGTGGATACATCTTATCATCGGAAGTTAATCAGACAATTTTGTTTTATCTAGTTGATTTAAATGAGTGATGGATGTGGTATTAAAGGAATTTAATATATCTCCAGACGAAAATTATAGAACATCTGGTAAATGTGGTTTTATTAATAAATTCGTGGATTTGGGATGTCCTGACCTTTTTCCTCATTTATTTTAATCAATTTCCAACATTATGGTAATTTTTATTCTCTGTTAAAAGGAAACGTTTCATACGCTTATTCATATAAAGTCTTGATTCCTGTTGATCAGTTTTTGTTCCACAGATATGATTTCTTCTTTTCTTTTATTATTTCCTAATATCTGTCTGCAATCAATCTCGAATCAATGATCATGTTCACAATTCATTACAAATTCTGAATCATAGTACTTAAGTTTAGTAATTAACGACGATATCTGAGTAAGTACTAAATACCCGGCGACAATTAAGAAGTTCTAATTATAATTTATTCACTATTAATGATTATCGTAAATTCTCCTAATTAAATTTAATTGAATTCAGCAAATAATGTAACTTATGATAATTCGGAATCTGAATTCTTGCTATAAATCGAACAAATAAATCCTACATCAAAAATTAATCGTCTCGTCTGCGTCGTGAAATGGACTTAATTTAATATTCATAAATTTGGATCGTTTTAAAATATTCGATTAATGAACCAATTATCTGTTTAATTCAGTGCAATTAAATTTATGAGAACAAATTATTAAAGTATTTTTGCTTCTATCAAAAGGTTTTTACGTTGTGTTTTAACAATAAAAATCAACGCATCAGCACAATTGCAATTATCATTTCGTCGCACGCAATATAAGAGTGCGACACAAAGAATATATCAATCTTGTACGTTGACGAATCTGTCCAGTGTTTACATTATCTTCACTACTATTGGCTTAATGGGAAGGTCAGTGAAAATACACGGAAAAAAATATTATGCGTCACGAAAGGCAACAGCAGCGGCGTAGTACATTGCGATGAATGATAAATCAATGACGGGAAGAAAATAAAACAATAAACAGTTGAGAACAGTCGTTGGCCTTCTGGATTTCCACTAAGAAAAAAATGTTTAGATAACCGAATTTAGATGACTCAACTTAACACTTTTTTTCTTCTGCATGTGATACTTTGTTGATTATTGTAATAAAATAATCTTGATGATTTTAATTACTTCTTTATTGTATTATTTGTTGAGGAACGACAAGGGAAACACTGTTAAAAAATTTTATTTAAAAATTCATAAAATGTATATGAAATTTCAGTGACCAATATGCAAGAATTACCTTACTGTTATATTGAAAATAATTAACAAAATCGTGATATTCACATAGAGAATTATTTGAATGTTTTAGTACAGTGAATTAATACTTTGATACATTTGTTGCAATTTTATTTAAGAATTAATTCATCATAGTAAATTAACACTCTTTCAGCACGGAGAAAAACGCTTGGTTGGACTTACTAAGATTTTGGTTAAAAATTTTACCAAGAAAAATTTGGTCGGCGCAACCAAGTTATTGATTAGGCGTACCAAATACTTGGTTGTCTTAACAAATCCTTGGTTATGTTAGCTAATAACTTGGTTATGTCAGGTAATAACTTGGTTATGTTAGCTAATAACTTGGTTATGTTAGTCAATAACTTGGTTGTGCCCACCAAGTTCTCTTGATAACATTTTTAACCAATTTTTTGGTAATTCTAACCAAGCTTTTTTCAGAGTGAGGAACGTCAATTTTAAAACACAATTCCGAAAATAGCTGATGAAGACTACGTTAAGCGGAAGCAAAATGTCCCAGGATAGACAGTTCACTTAGAGTCATGCCCACAATGTCCTTTTTAATACCTATTGTCAAGAAGCAAGAATGACGAGACGATCTATTACATTATTCAGTAGGTCTGGGATTTTAAGCCAAAGTGAAAATAATGAATGATCCTTCCATCGTCTGAAAAAACCCAAAACAAAAAATTGACGCTTGACACAATCGTCCTTTTAGCTGTGGGCACCAAATGACCTGTAAGAGAAACCGTTTCATGGCATGAACTATTCAATGATCCTGCCATTTATTTGAGTAAACAAGCAACTACTGTTGTAATAACCATTCATACCATTCAACGTCATTAATTTATCTACCCGTTATATAACAAATCTCAAAGCTAGATTTCTCGTTATTTTTACAAACTATTTATTTAGATAAAAATATATTTTTATTTTACATCAAGTCATTTATCCCATTGACGCTCTCTAAAAATGAAAATTTATTTAACCAATTCATAACGAATCTTTGTATTCAGATTTAGGATAAGTTATTTATTGCTGACCAGTAGTTGTTTAAAGTGACTTGTATTTTTGCTTATTAACTGCCATGAATTGCCGATAAATCTGCTCGGTAATTGCCATATCTGGTCACGAATTCTCAGAGCAAAATGTTCCTGGTTTCGTGTATGCAACCTCGTGCGGTGTTTACACCAGTTGTTTCTCCATCGCCGGCTGGTCCGTAGGGAGTAAAGGATAGAGAAAGGGACAAAAAGTTTTACGCGACACGAGAGCCAAGAGCTGCGGCGATAGAGAACGAGAGTAGCGGGCAACCCGCAGATCCAATCATGGCCCAGCTGAGCGGCAGTCTGCGGCTGTGGGTTCGCGGCGGTTTTACCAACGAGGTTCCTACCCCTGCTGCTGATGGCTGTTTCTGCCTGCCTCCAGCCTCGTTGCTACGTCACAACGTTCGAAATTACGAATTTACTACGATAAACGAGTGTGTACGCAAAAGCTTTAGCGGTAGCCAGTACACCAACGTTTCTATAGCGAACGAACAGGCCAGCAACAACCCCCGGAGGTTCGAAAATCCGTCGTTCACTGCGTCAGAGCCAGAGAGGATGGGAGAGACGAGAGAGACGAGAGAGACACAGTGAGAAAATACCGTGCAGCATCAATAAAAGAGACTAAAGAAGTGAAACGCACGAAAAATTAGAGAGAGACGGGGTAGCGCGTCAACAGAGGGTGGCTTTTCACGGGGCGAAAGAGCATAACTGAACGATTGAACGCTGGGTTTGAATCCACGGGGCAGCCGCAGCCGATGAAGCGTCAAACGTAAAAAGAATCAATTGCATTGATCCTGTTTGGCAGTGATATTGTTTCATCGTGATTAAAATGTTTTCCCGCTATATGGAAAAGAGGAGGCGCTGGTGCAAAAAAAAAGAACGGTCGAAAACGTCAACGGGAAGAAAATTGAAGAAAAAACAGCGGAAACTTTATTTTTTATGGGTTTGACACGTGTCCTGTTTGCTGGAATCGGGTTTGAGGCAGGGACTTCCGGTGATCCATAGGGACGAGGGTTGTGTCTGGCTGACGGTTTCTCCGGCGTTGTTTCCGTCTCCTTGGTTTTCCTGCTTAGAAGGAGCGAAAGAACAAGACTCCGGAGGCTTGACGGGGTATTTTTCTGCCGCACGGAAACGGTGGCTTGGTCGGGCTGAAAATTTGGGTTCTCTTGCGCCTTTGCCAAGGTCCAGACACAGGAAGTCACCGAGGGAAACCGGGTCTTGCTGGTCCCCCTCGCGAACAGTTCCGGGGAATCTCCGAAGCGCGAAAAAACGTTTAATTAAAACCGAAGCCACCATCGTCCTGCTAGGAGAGAGCTGAAGAAGGGAGAAAGTGGGACGCAGGAGTGAGAGACGAGTTCCGGACCACGTTGGGGGTTACGTCCGGCAACGTAAACGCCGTCCCAACGGCCATAGAGAGAGGAATCTCCGCTCTTAGAACTCCACAGGATCTCACGGCTTAGTGCAAGAGAGACATGCGTCGACGGTCTGTGGCGAATCGAAAAATAAGACAGTGAAGAGAGAATAAAATAGTTAAGCATAAAGAGATAGGGTCGAGGGGCCTTGAAGAGAGTGGTTGAAATAAAAAACGCGTTAAAGGGAATAAAAAAAGAGGTTAGAGAAGGAAGGTGGATGAGGAAAGGAGAGGAAAATCCCGCAGGGTAAAGGTAGCGCAGCTAGCAAAGGCTCCTTCTACTGCCACCACCACGAAGCCAGTGCGGATACTCTAGTAAACGAGGTATAAAAAAAGCTAGAGGATAAAAAGATGTGCGACAAGCGTTTGTGCGCCTGCGAGAAGAAGCATAAGCAGAAGAAACCGGCGAAAGATCCGGGTGGTGGCTCGTCACCGGAAGTCACTGGCGTTCCAACAGTCGAGAGCACGCAGAGCACCGGCGCAGCAAACGGGAAATTGGAGGATCCGGATTTGTCGAAAAAGCTCGAGGACGCTTTCGTCAAGTTTCTGGATACGGAGAGCAGCTCGTTGCTCAAGAAGCATTTGAGCCGTGACGTATTCGACAGGCTGAAGAATCGACGTACTACCTATGGCTCGACCTTAGCCGATGTCGTTCAGTCGGGTCTTGCGAATCCGGACTCTGGCATTGGCGTTTACGCTCCTGATCCTGAATCCTACTCCGTCTTCCACGAACTCTTCGATCCAATAATTCAGGACTATCACGGTGGGTTCGGGCCGGATGACGTGCATCCCCAACTCGACTGGGGAGATCCCGACACCTTTGGTGATCTCGATCCTACGGGCAAGTACGTTGTCTCGACGAGAGTACGATGCGGAAGATCGTTGAAGGGTTATCCGTTCAATCCCACTATGACGGAAGCGCACTATCGTGAGATTCAGACAAAGGTACGTAAATCCAAACTCTCTGGATTTTTTTTGACTTTGCTAGCACTGCAGAAGAGACCGGGGCTAGTTGGGCTCGGGGTAAGATGAGTTAAACTCTGAGAAAGGCTTGGTTAAAACTACCAAAAAGTTGGTTAGAAATGTTACCAAGAAAACTTGGTAGGTATAACCAAGTTATTAGTCAACATAACCAAGAATTTGGTAAGACGACCAAGTATTTGGTACGCCGAACCAACAACTTTGTTGCGACTACCAGATTTTTCTTGGTAAAATTTTTAACCAAAATCTTAGTAAGACCACCCAAGCTTTTTTCTCAGTGTAAGGTCGTTTAAAAATAAGCGATTGCAGGGAGTGTTGTTCCCTTAAGAGACTTCGTATGTAATGGCATTATGCAGCTTTGATCTAAGTTACGATTGTGAGCGACAAGAATTGTAAGACTTGTATGGTAAAAATCAAGTTTTACAATGAAATATAAAAGGTTCTGATCGTAATAAAAGAGTTGTTCAGAAGTGAATATTAAACATACGCTGGGGAAACTTTTTTTATACGAAGTCTTAGTCAATTACCTACAATTGGTGCCTAGTTTGTGTCCATTCGCTTCATTTGGTTCAGATTAATTCTGTATAGTATTGACTAACGTAATCACTATGAACGGTGCAAATTGGGTAAAAAATACAGTAAGACCTCGATTATCCTGCCTCGGATAATATGGAGGATGAATAGCATGCGCACTCCATATTTTCCGACGCCGGATAATCGACGTCTTATTGTAATTGATAGTAGGAACTATTCAGTTCACGAAATGCGATAATTGCACATTCGGCTAGACCTGATCTACGTTTGCGACACTTTCTATCATAAAACATAGTAAAAAGTGAATTCATTTTTTTCACCAATTATAATTTTTTGCAATATAATAATTAATGCTTTAGAGATTATTTATTAAATTCTACAAAGAGACTAGATAAGTCGAGCTTTACTCCCAAGATTCGTATCATATCGTATTTTTAGACTACGTATTTTCGTGCATTTCTTTACTGACTCACCTTGCCTCGTAGTTAACCTAATTTTCCACAGTAACTTGCGGCAAATTAGTTTATACAGCACGACCTAATGGTCATACTACGAACTCCTAAATAATTGAATCAGAGCTTAAAAAAATTCAGTTTACGTAGTTAATGATCCTGACAAGAAAATGGCTTTACCTTTAATCTTATCTATTCAACAAAGTATTAGAAAAAAAAAATCAAAAACGAAAATTGACCCGACTAGCCCCGGTCTCCGCTGCCATTGTGCTTTGTGCTGCACTCTGGCAACGGGAACTGTAGAAAAGGCACCAGAAGCTTGCAAAGTAATCGTGCAAACGTTCATTCGCCAACTCCATGGCCTCAAGCTCTAGAAACGTTTTCAAGACTCACTCGTTTTCTCGGTATGGCTATACGACTGTAGTACCTTCTGTAACCAGTTCTTCCTATGTATATAGCACGTATATATATATATAAGTATATAGTATGGGAATAGCGAAGAGGAGAGCAAGAGGGAGAGGGAAGTGATGGTATAGTCAACCTCATGACTTCAGGGTAAAGGGGCTAGGTCCGCAAAGTAGTGAAAAGCGGAGGAGAGGAGAGGGGCGAGGGAGAGCAAACAATATCTGTCTCGTGTATTTTCGTGAGCCAAGGTTTCGGAGGCATTGGAGAGCTTGGACGGGCAACTCCGAGGGAAGTATCACCCACTCGAGGGAATGGACAAACAGACCCAGCAGACTCTCGTCGATGAGCATTTTCTCTTCAAGGAGGGCGATCGATTCCTTCAGGACGCCAACGCCTGTCGCTATTGGCCAATCGGTTAGTTTCTCACTCAAACCATAACAACTTTTACGATACTAACGTAGATATTTTTGCGACTAATAGTTTGCAGCCAATCGCGTTATGTTTGAGCAAATGTTTAAGCTAACCATCCGGAAGCGGTTTGTTTATTCTTCATGCCGAGATAGGAAAAAACAACATTTAGAAAAAAAATTTTTTTTTAAGTTTCATGCTGTATACGATGAAGAGCGTTTACACGTTGCTTGCCCTGACTATGAGCTAATTATCGTAAACTCTGTTGGGAAGAAGAATTTTTTCCGGTTGCGTAATTAAATTAATAATTAAATGTTGAGGGCTTGAAAGTGAAAAAAAAGACAATGGCAATGGTTCTTGCCTTCTGAGGTTATATTCTCTCACTTTGGTTATGTGTATGATCGAATAACTTTTTTTTACGTTTGGAGAACGTTGAAGCTACCGATATGGAAAGTGCGCGTTGCAAAAGTTTAACGACGCTGAGTATACGCTGATTATCGAGGGCCAATTCTACACAGAGAGAAAAAAATAAGAATCGTCTCTTAATTCGCATAGTAATCTCGATTACTATGCGTTTCCTATGATGATTCCTATTTTTTTTCTCTCTGTGTAGAATTCCTTAAATGATTCCTATTTTTTTTTCTCTCTGTGTAGAATTCCTTAGATGATTCCTACTTTTTTTTCTCTCTGTGTAGAATTCCTTAGATGACTCCTATTTTTTTTCTCTCTGTGTAGAATTCCTTAAATGATTCCTATTTCTTTTCTCTGTGTGTAGAATTCCTTTGATGATTCCTATTTTTTTTTCTCTGTGTAGAATTCCTTAGATGATTCCTATTTTTTGTCATTTGATATCCCTCAGGACATGTGCGCAGTATGGAATTCTTTCACATACGTTGTGGCTTCTCTCACAATGTTTGAGCTCGACAGATTACGCAAACAGTGATTTACTTCAATAGTCTAGACTGAATTCCAGATGATTTCTAATGTTTTTTAAATTTAATTTATAAGATTAATTTTTGTTCCCTAACTTATAGTCATTTTCTCAATACCTACACCAATCAAATGTGGCAAAGTCTTTTTGTTGAATGAATCAGCAATAAATTTATCATGAACGTCACATAAAAAAAAGATAGCGTAATTACTGTGCTTTATTTTTGCTGCTGTATAGAACTCAGTTTGTTAGATTAATTTTTTTTCGTAATTTCTAGCCATTTTTTGGACACCTACGCCAATCAAATTTGACAAAATCTTTTTGTTGCATAAGTCAGCAATTCACCATTAACTTAGCATTTTTGCTCGGACATTTCTGAATGCGTTTTGAATGCAACTGGCTTCGTTTTCAGTAATATTAATGTACAATTTTGAGGTGAAAAATAGATTTGCTTCATTTCCCAGTAATAACTGTTCACTATCTATTTCGATTTATTAATACTTGTGGATCATGCGGAATTCTTTGCTGAATATCGAAAAATTATACAGCGAATCTGGGATTCGCATACTTTGCTAAGAGCGAAATAGTAGACGGCATATTTTTACATGAATTGGATGAACAGAAAAAAAAACAAATTCGATAGGGGCAGGAAATGATTGAACCGAATGTATTGGAATTCCTGCAAGCACGGGGAGTTTGATCAATCAAGTGGTTCGTTGGCTGGTTTAAAACAATTGATACAATGAGAATCCGCCAATAATATTCTCGAAAAAAAAAGAACTCATGTTGCATGTTTAAAAAAGCAACCATGCAAATGAGAGACAGAGTTCAAGTCTGGGTGTTACAAAATGGAAAGTTAAAACGTGGTGATTACAATGAAAAATCGTAGTAAAAAAAAATGTAGTTATGTAAATTATTTTTTGGTTTTTTTTTGCAACAAAGTAACGCACAAGGAAGTAAAAATTGGTTCAATAGGCTCCAAGCGATAAAATTGGTTGGAACAATAATCCAGTTGGTTACAGAAACGAATTAGTTAGTTGGACCGATAAACCAGTTAGATGGGCGACAAATTAATTGGTTGGCAACAGCCAACAAATTGGGTGTCACAACCAACTAGATTGTCCAACTAAACAATTGGTTACCTTACACCGAGAGAAAAAGTTTCATTGGTTCACGCAAATCTTTGCCAATGAAATGAAATACTTGAATTTCAATACTATCTTTTCTTTGAATGATCTCAACCTCAATGAAAAGTAGTGACATTATTCGAAGAAACACTTCTTTAAACCAATGAAGCTTTTTCATTGATTTCAAAGATGTCATCTCTGTTTCAATGAAACCTTCTTCTTACCAGCTCAAAATTTCGAAACCTATTTTTTCTTGAAGTACGCGGCAGATAAAGCTAAAATTTTGTAAGTATGTAAGGAAGTACGGCAGAAATAGGCTAAGCTTCTGGCTCCTTGAAACTCAAAGCTGTTCGTCCGGCAGAACAGGAAAACAAAAAAGTGAGGTTAGGTGCGAGAGAGAGATCAATGAAAACGTTTCTTTGAACCAATGAAAACGTCTCTTTAAAACAATGAAACTGTTTCTTTATTATATGCTCACTAAGTAAATCTTTATTTACAGGCAATGAAATGTTCTCTTTGCAATTCAAATCCACTATTTCATTGAAATCAAAGAAATATTTCGTTTTTTCCAAGAAATATTGAAAACAATGAAAAAAATAATCAATCCTCCCATTTCTTTGGCGTCAATGAAATCTTTTTTCTCGGTGTAGCCAACTTAGTCGCTTGGAGCGTATTCAGCCATGCCAATGGTTGGGTCAATTACTTATTTGTCTCCATGCAGTGTCATTGCCATTAATAATTTATAAATTCGTAAATGGTGCGTTAACATTTATATAAAAGTTATAAATTCGTTCGTGTGAGTATGTGAGGAGGGGTGAGGAGGGGGAGGGGTTGAACTCACCCATTGACAATTCTGTACTTTTTTAAACCTGTTACAATGTTTCTTGACAAACTGTACACGTGATCCGTATGTTATTGGGCAAAGTTTGTTTTCGTGGCATTGTAAGTTTAGTCCAGATCAATATTGTCTGTCCCCGTATGTTATAGTACGTTTTTCAAATTCCATCCGTGTCTCACAGAAGCGAGGCAGTATCGGAAAAACTCCACGTTCACTCGTAATGCCTTACCACTATTTTTTTTCCGAGAATTTTATTACGTTCGAATTTTTTTTCTGGCGAATTATTTCACCACGGATATTTTTCCTATACTCTTTTATCCGTGGGTTTTTATTCCACGGAATTTTTTTACCTAAATTCGATACAATGCATTGTAATGTTATCTTCAATCATTATCCTCTTGATGAATAATTGGCTTCAATAAATGACCTGTAGTCGTTTTTACTTTGACCTAAATTGAAAATTGGTTTTTCACATGCCATTACGTAATTTGTAGCTCAATTTTGTGATATTTCTTTTGAAATATATTAAATATAATAAATAATAATCTTCGAGGCTTTCAAAAATAATAAAAAACTGTGACTAGAAAAATTGGATCATTTAAAAATCATTAAAAAATGAAGTTTTCCAACATTTTTCATGAACCTTATTCATTGCTATGTGGCATTATTATTATTTAAAATTAATGCGCTTATTATTTCCAAACTCGTTAATTTTGCTTCCTCATAGAGGAAGCTTTGTTTTCATGAAATTCTTTTTTTTTCGAGATTTTCATGCCAGTATGCTTAGAATTGTCCAAAACGTCGAGAAAAGTGGTTTAGAAAAAATGTCCGTATGTATGTGTGTGTGTGTCCTGGGCTCCGAAAATTCGATGAACTATTACACAGTAACCGTTCGAGCGATATGGCTCAAATTTGGCACGCAAGTGGAGTAGTTGCCCCGCTTTGAATGTTGAGATTTTTGAAAAAAAAAAAAAAACAGCCATTTTGATTTTATGGTACTTTTAATTTTTTGAAAAAAGGGCATGGTCGCTCTAACTTTCGTAAAAATTAGACGATTTTGCTAAATAGTTGTTTATAAATAAATATACGTTCAATGTTATTTGGCATTGCATTTGGGCGAAATCGGTAAAGCGGTTCAGATTTTATAGATGTTTGAATTTTTCGAAAAAAATCATTTTTCTTTATAAATCACGTCGAATTTCACCAATTTAACCGAAATATTTTACAGACGAAAAGGAACATGCAGCTATGTCACGTACCAAATTTGACGATGATCGGTAAAGTGGTTCAGATTTCACGACATTTTGAAATTTACAAAAAAACGATTTTTGCTCTAGCATCAGCAAAAGTTGATAATGCGAGACAAAAGTTTGTACTCAATGGAAATAAGAATACAAAGTAGAACTTTATACATTGCTTGATATATCATTTTTATATTTTTTCAATTTATAATGACCGCTTGTCCCAAAATAGAATTGCTCATAACTCTCGAACGGCGTGACGAATCGAGATGAAAATTTACACAAAAGAGGAGGATAAACTCCGTTTTCGTTATTTCGATTAAGGTAGCCCTTGCGCATTAAGCTGAGGTCAAATAAGTTTTCGAAAAATGGGAGGGAATTGCAAACACTTTTCGCCAATATAAACAAGGCTGCAAAGTAGATCTTTGCAAATTGCTTCCTCATTATTGTTGGATTTTTACAAAGCTTCCTCCATGAGGAAGCCAAAATAGATTAACATGCTTCCTCATAGAGGAAGCTTTGTAAAAATCCAATAATAATGAGGAAGCAATTTGCAAAGATCTACTTTGCAGCCTTTTTTCTATGTTTTTGTCGTTTATCAAATATGCGAAAAATGAAGTTGTTTTCTTATTATAATACACATTATTTTGCAGGCAGAGGAATATTTTTCAACGATGAGAAAACTTTTCTGGTCTGGTGCAACGAGGAGGATCACATGCGTCTTATATCGATGCAGCAGGGTGGCGATCTAAGTGCAACTTATCGTCGATTGGTCGAAGCGGTGACACGGATTGGCAATAGTTTCGAATTCTCGCGTCACGACAGACTCGGGTTTCTCACTTTTTGTCCGACGAATCTTGGCACAACTGTGCGAGCTTCGGTTCACATTCGAGTCCCGAAGCTTTCCTCCGACTACGAGAGATTCGTGCAAATCGCTGGAACGTATAACCTTCAGGTTCGAGGCGAAAGAGGAGAGCACAGTGAGAGTAAGGAAGCCATTTACGACATCAGCAACAAGCGACGCATGGGATTGACCGAGTACGAGGCACTTCTTGAGATGAAAAAGGGAGTACTCGAGATAATCAAGCAGGAACAACTTCTCGAGGAAGGAAACAATGACGGATAAAAAATAAAATTTTTGTAAACACTTAAGAGGCTCATTATCGACTGTACGAAACAAAAAAATTCTAATTTATAAAAAGCGTGATACTTAATTCTTAATCAGGTTTGGACTTAGTGACAGAAAAAATTATTTCTTAGTACGAAACGAAAATAAAGAGACACTAATTTCAATTTATAAAAAGCGTGATACTTAATTCTTAATCAGATTTGGACTTGCGGACAGAAAAAATTATTTATTTTCAAAATAGAATGAAACTCCGAATTGAAAAGAGCCAGAAAGCCTATCACGATATTAGCAACGCATGGGACTACATGTCGCAACAAAAAAGGTACTGCTCGGGGAAGCATACAATAACAAATAAAACTTGAATTTAAGGGGCTAATTATCCACTGCACGTAACTGTATGAAATAAAAATAACGTGTATTCTTCTGATATATATTCGCCGAAGCGGCGATACTTAATTCCCAATCAGGATTCGATTGAGCATCAAAAAATGTATAAAAATAATAAAAAAACGCTGTAAAAAAAAGGAATACACTGCGAGAGTGCTCTACCGTGAGTTCTCTATTGCTAAAGTTAAGGCCTGATTTTCCTCGTAAATCCTTTACCTCGAACGTTTCGGCCCGCTTCTCTCGTGCACCCATATACCCGAAAGGGCCACTTCACCCCCCCCCCCCTCCCCCCCGGTTTCTCTTCTTCGTAGGTGGGCTGCGCTAGGAACGGTTATAGTGTTGGGGGAGGGCCAGAGCCTCCATGTACTTTCGCATGACTTAGCCGACGCGGCGGACTAATTGCCCGGGCAAACTTTTTCGAGCGCGGCAGCAAGTCCGTACTGTGAATTGATCGAATGGAAATCGATTTCACGCCTCTTGAGCGTGATAATGGTTTGCCGGTACAAGGTCGGGGTGGGCCCAGCAGCCCCGCTGCCGCTGTTGCGATAGTACGTTCGCGCGCTCGGTACTTCGAATATCCTCCAGCATTCGTGGAGAGCGAGAGAGAAAAATTGCTTGCTTGATACTCTCCGGAGAAATATGCCCGGAGGGTGGAAGAGAAAAAAAAATACGCAATGAAGTGAGACCGTATGTATACTTTACTCTCGTTCTTATTGCGACACAAATGAATCGTGACGAGGGTGAGATTTATTTGTGCCGTAAATGTGAGAGTGTAAGTGTGCGAGTGTGAAAGTGTGAGAATGCGAGTGTGTGGGTGTGCGAGTGTGCGAGTATGAGAGTGTGAGAATGCGAGTGTGCGAGTATGAGAGTGTTCGAGTGTGAGTGTGAGTGTGAGTGTGAGTGTGAGCGTGAGTGTGAGTGTGAGTGTGAGTGAGAGTGAGAGTGAGAGTGAGAGTGAGAGTGAGAGTGAGAGTGAGAGTGAGAGTGAGATTGAGAGTGAGAGCGTGAGTGTGAGTGTGAGTGTGAGTGTGAGTGTGAGTGTGAGTGAGAGTGTGAGTGTGAGTGTGAGTGTGAGTGTGAGTGTGAGTGTGAGTGAGAGTGAGAGTGAGAGTGAGATTGTGAGATTGTGAGATTGTGAGTGTGAGTGTGAGTGTGAGTGTGAGTGTGAGTGTGAGTGTGTGAGTGTGTGAGTGTGTGAGTGTGTGTGTGTGTGAGTGTGCGAGTGTGTGTGTGAGTGAGTGTGTGAGTGTGTGAGTGTGTGAGTGTGTGTGTGAGTGTGAGTGTGTGTGTGAGTGTGAGTGTGAGTGTGAGTGTGAGTGTGAGTGTGAGTGTGAGTGTGAGTGTGAGTGTGAGTGTGAGTGTGAGAGCGAGAGTGATAGAAAGAAAGATTACGTGCTCGATACACCGCGGAGAACATTTTCTCGGAGAGTGGAAGAACAAAAATAAAAATCACGCAATGAAGTGAGACCGTAAGTATACTTTCTTGTTGTTTTTATTGCGACAAATGGATCGTGACGAGGGTGAAATGTATTCGTGTTGTAATGTGTGAGTAAGAAACTTGGCGTGTATTTGTGTGTGTGTGTTTTTATTTGTATTTGAATGTCGGAGAGGTCGAGAGAAGATAGGTCGAGTCAGAAAGGAGCTCAACAGCTCCAGCAACAACGAGCACCAGGAGCCTTCGTAATTATGTGGAGGAGAACGAGCGACAGAAACTCGGTGAGAGCGTGGAAGCTGCTGGTGGCGCTTGTGCTCTTCCGCAAAGCAATCGAAACAGCGGAGCTTCTGCTGCTGCTGCTGCTGCTTTCTTCTTCAGCATCAGCGGAGTCAACAATACCACCGCGCCAGCTTGCATCTCGTGCTGGTGGTTCTCCCTCTTCACCATTTCGATCTTCGATGTCCCGGGGAGAAAAGTCTCGAAGCTCTTCAGTACTCTCTGAAAAATTCACAGCCGAATCATCATCCACTGTGGTTATCGAATAGCAGTGTGTGGGTACTATGCATGTCTTCGTGAGGCCTTTGGGGGCCAAGTCCATGGGTCTAACATGCAAGTATACTTTTCCACTATGCCATGCAAACGGCTTGACAAAGTATTGCGCACTATGATAATAGGATCGCCATGGTGAGAGCGCAATAGGGTTGCTGCCTGGTTTTCTCTCATCGTGGTAAGGAAAAATATCATAACGAGATATGGACAGATTTCAATCGAGATTCAAGGTAACGTATTCGCCGAAGAATATTCCAGAGGTGTATTATCAGCGTGCCTCGCAGGTATTTCTCGAAAATATGACCTGGAATATCCTCTTCTACTTTGAACCACCTACACGACTTGCCCCCATCCTCACGTAGCTCGCGAATATTTTTGTATCGTGTTCCATAAGATATTCAGTACGAGTATTGTGGAGGAAAATTTCATTTATTCAGAAATTCGATTGTGTTCCTATTTTTATTCATTTACAGAGATAAAAATTTTGAAAATTTATTGATAAGGTTGAAAATTTCTACGTTAGTTTGTTTCTATAATGCGCATTTTTAAACCTAATTTTAGTCATAATTTCGACATCCCTGGGATTTCGTTAAAATTATCTATTCGATTTTATTTAAAAAAATGTCATTATTAAATAAATAAATAGATATTTATAATAATTAATGAGATGTTCATTCCCAACAAAAAGTTCGATGTAATTAAAATTTAAGCGTTTCAAAAAAATAATAATCCCAAAAAAGTTTAACAAATTT
Organism: Ephialtes manifestator; assembly: GCA_963970395.1. Taxonomy (NCBI): domain Eukaryota; kingdom Metazoa; phylum Arthropoda; class Insecta; order Hymenoptera; family Ichneumonidae; genus Ephialtes; species Ephialtes manifestator. Next base: position 17,464,747 of record OZ019981.1, on the reverse strand, counting down.
GTGGAAATATTTTTTTTCTATGATATTTTATTGTGACATGATTGAAAGCGAAGTATCAACGAATGCTATCACAAAACCATTTTTTACTTTTTTTCGAAAATCGGAATTCCGAAAATCTTCCAAAATTAAAAACATGTTAAAATACCAATTAAATGTATTCGGGAAAATTCCTAAATATAAAAGCAAAAATAAAAAATTATAATACAATTTCTTGACCCATTTACGTTCACGAATTTATAAATACAATTTCTTCTTTACTATAATTAAAAATCAATATTCTCAGTATTTTAAAAAACGTTGGATCTACATTTTCATAAATGTATTTGTTCCCTAATTGGCGTTGTGATTTTTGTAATTCTCTATAAACTGTCAAAATAAATAATAGGAATGAACGAATAAATAGTGGAACACGAAGCAAATAATACTAGCACAGCAAACTGCACCACAAGTCCCATTAGTCACACTCTCTTTCTACTTGCGGCCAATAAAAACGGGACATTTTCCACTTACCGCAGAGGTGATCGTATTTGTTACTGGGCACAGATCCGTCGGGACAAGCTTCGAGCGCACCGTACTCGTACAGATTCTGGGGTGTCGTGCGATCGATAGGTCCGTAATTGCAGACGAGCACCTCAACTCTGCTGGTGCTACTACCGTTCTTGTTACTCGCGACTTCAGCCGTTTCTGGAGTCCCAGTACCGGCGGTGAGGACCTCGGCCCGAGCGGCCTCGACCTCGTCGGTACTCTCGCTCAAGTCCACGGTGTACACGGCTCGACCGCAACCCACCCGAGTTATCTTCGCCCCAGCGATTGCCACATACGACGTTTCATTCTCCATTGCGAAGTCCACCAATCTGGAAAATTAAAGGGTTATCTAATGGCGACCAGTGGGTTGATACGATCTATCGATATATCGCCAAAGGATCTCGAAATAGTTGAGAAAAATGTTGGGAGAAAGAAAGAGATTGTGAAATAGTAGAACGATATCGTTAAAAAGTATTTCGCAGCCAATCGCTTCTAATATCGAATGACCCTCTTTTATTTATTGCCTTGATTGCCAAATTAATTAAAGACCTTTCGATTAAATGACATGATTGATCGATCATTTTTTGCGAAAATTAGATGAGGCATATTTTTATTCGTAGATGGGAAATCTTATTTACACGTAGAAATTGAAAAAGAGAAGATTATAAACGTGAGTTTTTATGTCAGTACACTCGAAATGGTCTAAAACGTCCAGAAAAGTATTTCAAGTGTGTGGCCGTCACAAAAAAGTCAAATTTATATATTTCCAGAACTGCTTTAACAATCGGGCTGAAATTTAGCAAACATGTGAGGCAGATTGACGTCTTTGTTTGTGGTTATTTGCAAAAAAATTCTAAAATATGTTGACATTTTATTTGACTTTGCAATTTTCGAAAAATGTTTGTACGCTCTCTAGCAGCCGCAAATTTTTAGCTATTGTGCTAAATAATTTTTTATGAATAAAGCTATGGTAAAGGAGGTTCGATATTGAATTTGGAATAAATCTGTAAAAAAGTTCGGTTTTCATAGGATTTTGAAATTTTCAAAAAATATTCGTTTTGTCCTAATTCACGTCAAATCCCACCAAATTAACTGAAATTTGTTGTAGATGAAAAATAACATTCAGCGCTGCTACCTGCCAAATTTGGTCGTGATCGGTAAAGCGGTTTGGATTTTACGTGATTTTGAATTTTTCCAAAACTATATAGGTAATGAAAAAAGTTGCAAAGTAGAATTTTGCACATTGTTTTCTCATTCATTTGCATTTTTTACAAAGCTTCCTCTATGAGGAAGCCAAAATTAATAAATAAGCTTACTCATAGAGGTGGCTTTGTGAAAAATGAAAATTAATGAGGAAGCAATGTGTAAAGTTCCACTTTGGAACTTTATTTTCACTGTTTTTATTCGAAAAAGTTACCAACATTAAGGAATTTCATTTTAAACGGTAAATGGAGCTTGGAAGTCAAAGAGTTAATTCATAAATATCCAATATTTTCAAATCTATCTATAGAAAAATATCTATATTCAGAACGACGTGGAATTAGCTGATTTCAACAGATAAAGAATTCGTGCTTCGAGCGATGGCCCGATAAAATGCATTAAGTTACCGACGAAGTAATTCCATCAATTGCTCCAAATTAAAATGGTTTTAATCTACCTAATTCAATTATCTCTTAAGGATAAGTATTCTAGAATAAAAGCCGCTATCACGTTTCTCAGTAATAGTATTATATCCTATAATGTAATATAATAGTATGATTGCTATTTTCGTTTAATTATTAATTTGTAGTTTACAATGAAATATCTTACATTTGCTTCATTCAATTATTTGTTTAAAATGATTAACAATGATTTTATGACATCTCTTGTTTCGTAATTATTCATTATTCAATTGTTCGTTTCGAATAATTAAAAAATGCTAATAATTTTATATGCTCTTTTTACTCAATTATTTATTATTCATATTTAGTTTGTGATTAAAGATATTACAACAAATCGCTTTATTCTAAAACTCAGTTATTTCCGTATAGTTGGACAGACAATAAAATAGATGCTATTTTTGTAATCTAAGGCACCTAAAACACATGATAAATTGAAAGTCTATTTTTTTTTTGGAGAAAAAAAATATATTAAATAAATGATCAAAATTCATGAATTTTTCTTCACATTTACTAATAAAAAATGAATGATAAATTGTTGAAAAAAATATTTGTATTGCTACACATAAAGCAACGTTTTAATATTCTCGGCAATTCGCGACAATCTCAAACAGAATGTCTAATCCGAATAATTGATGGCACATCAAAAGGCCAATCTCGAAGCTTTATATTATACAATTACTTATTATTCATATTTAGTTTGTGATTAAAGATATTACAACAAATCGCTTAATTCTAAAACTCAGTTTTTTTCCGTATAGATGGGCAGACAATAAAATAGATGCTGTTTTTGTAATCTAAGGCACCTAAAACACACGATAAACTGAAAGGGCTATACGTCGTTTCTACAGAACCCGATTATCTACACAACACCGACTCAACACCACCGACTCTACACAACGGCAATTCGACACATGCCTCGATTCAACACAACAGCAACTGTACACATCACCAACTCGACAGATGCCTGAATTCGACACAACCCCAATTCTACGCAGTCCCGATTCTACACGGTCACAACTGTCACGAGCCAAATGCACAACGACAATACTCTACACAGCCCCGATTCTACACAGGCACAAATGTCACGAGCTAAATTCACAACGACAATACTCTACACAGCCCCGATTCTACACAGGCACAACTGTCACGAGCTAAATTCACCAAAGTCCCGATTCAACACATCACCAATTCTACACCGTCACCAACTCACATCCAATGATAGTGTGCCGATGAGTTGGAATACTCGAACGACATACGTTGATTGGATGTGAGTTGGTGATGGTGTAGAATCGGTGATGTGTTGAATCGGGACTTTGGTGAATTTAGCTCGTGACAGTTGTGGCTGTGTAGAATCGGGGCTGTGTAGAGTATTGCCGTTGTGAATTTAGCTCGTGACATTTGCGCCTGTGTAGAATCGGGGCTGTGTAGAGTACTGCCGTTGTGCATTTGGCTCGTGACAGTTGTGACTGTGTAGAATCCGGGCTGTGTAGAATTGGGGTTGTGTCGAATTGAGGAATGTGTCGAGTTGATGATGTGTCGAGTTGGTGATGTGTACAGTTGCTATTGTGTTGAATCGAGGCATGTGTCGAATTGCCGTTGTGTAGAGTCGGTGGTGTTGAGTCGGTGATGTGTAGAATCGGGTTCTGTAGAAACGACGTATTGCCACTGAAAGTCTATTTTTTTTTTTGGAGAAAAAATAAATTAAATAAATGATCAAAATTCATGAATTTTTCTTCACACTTATTAATTAAAAATGAATGATAAATTGTTGAAAAATATATATATATATATTTGTATTGCTACACATAAAGCAACGTTTTAATATTCCCGGCAATTCGCGACAATCGCAAACAGAATGTCTAATCCCAATAATTGACGGCACATCAAAAGGCCAATCTCGAAGCTTTATATTATACAATTATTTATTATTCATATTTAGTTTGTGATTAAAGATATTACAACAAATCGCTTCATTATAAAACTCAGCTTTTTTTCCGTACAGTTGGACAGATAATAAAATAGATGCTGTTTTTGTAATCTAAGGCACCTAAAACACATGATAAACTGAAAGTCTATTTTTTTTTGGAGAAAAATAAATAAATTAAATAAATGATAAAAATTCATGAATGTTTCTTCACACTTACTAATTAAAAATGAATGATAAATTGTTGAAAAAAAATATATATATATATATTTGTATTGCTACACATAAAGCAACGTTTTAATATTCCCGGCAATTCGCAACAATCGCAAACAGAATGTCTAATCCGAATAATTGACGGCACATCAAAAGACCAATCTCGAAGCTTTATATACAAGCTGTGCACCCTGTCGCGTATCGGACCACGAAATTCGTTGCTCGTAAAAATACGAGTGGTTGACGTCACCCCTAGAACGCTTAATTCTGCTCCTGGCTCGATTGAGAGACCGTGTCACGGAGTCATCGCCCGAGTACAGAATGTACTACGGAAGCACTAAAGTACGCTATGGTATATACATCCTGAAGTGGAGTGTATGTATGGCACATCACAGCGTTGAAAACGAAGGGAATTCAAGTGGGGAGTTCGCGATGCTCGTAAAAATTTCTCTGTCGCACCCTGCTGGGAGTTTCTCATGTGTCTTCGCGAGAGCCTTAACCGCGCTTCTTCGATTAAGCCAAAGTCACGAAGTCCATGCCATATATCAGGCATTCTACATCAGATCAGCCATTTTTTTTTCAATCCAATTATTTTTTCACTCATTCATACATTTTTAATTTACCTCAAATTTTTATATAACAATACACTGATATTTACAGACGTCATAGAAAAATTTTGAGACAGGGTAAAAATACTTGTACACCCAGTAAAAAAGATCTTGTTAACGGGACTAGAATCTACGCATCGGAAATAAAATTTCTTATTTGGATGCCGATCTACTAGATTTCCATTCACCTCAAATAAATTTTTTTATTTGCAATTAATATACTTATTGAATAGTAAATATATTCAAATCTAAGAAATATTTATTTGGATCGGCAGTCATATAAATGTTAAAAATAAAAAAAAAAAAAAAAAAAAAAAAAAATTTGATTGAAAAAAAAATTCATGATAACATTTTTTTTTTTATCAACAAATTTTTTTTTTTTTTTTGTGATATTCCTCAAAGTCAAAGTCACGCACCGACCGCGCGTCCGCTGCTGCAGGTTTAAAGAATATATAATTTTAATTTAAATATACGACAAGAATTAAATCAAATCGATAAATATTGCATGGTGATAATAATAAACTTCAATGATGAAAGGAAAGAAATATATATTGGATTATAAGATAGTTTTAATTGATTTTATTAAAAAATATCTAGGGTAGAAGTACCGGTTGTGGCCACTGTACCGGCTGTGGCCACCCCCACACTTAAATACGTTTATCGTGGCTATTTTAATTCTGTACCTGTATTTAATCATAATTTTTCATAACGTTGTGTATTTTGGAAACATTTATCGTCATTTTGACGTCCGTTCGTCTCTATTACAAAAAGTAATGTATCAGCAATTAAAGTATCATCAGCTGATTCATCAAATTCTCAACTCCTTACGGAATTCGACAAGATTTTGTCGAAAACTCTAGATACATATTCGGATTATATAGTTGGCGAATTGCATGCAGCTTTGCACATATCAATCTTAAGAGTCATCACTGCAAATGTTGATGTACTAAAAGTTTGAAGTAAAGCTATACATTTATAAAAAATACGATGGCCATAACTAGTACATGGAATAAGCATGTTGCCCCGGATATGGCCATGATAATATAATCATTAATTTTTCGTTAATTATTACACAATCAATTCATAAATTCGTAAAGAAGAAACAAAAAAACCAAAAAACGCTAAGAAAAATATATCCTTAGAAATGTATAGTAAAAAAGAAGGTACAGCGGTGGAACACCTTTTATGTTGAAGATTCCCATCATTATGCAATGCGAAAATCTACTTTCGGAAAGAACTCTGGTAAAAATAAAAATAAAAGTGTAAAGAGTAAAACATTAATATAATGTATGACTATTTGTGACAAAGAAAGCTACTACGAAAAAGTGCAAAACGGAGACGAATGTCAAAAAAGGTTAGTTAGGTTCATAGATGGCATCTGTGCTTTAAAGACATTTTCGTGTAGAGGAATTGGATGCTTTCATAAGAATACGATTTTGATTTATTAAACACACCTTAAAAATGTTTCAAGTGCAATGAATATTGAGTTATTCCAATTTTAAGCATAGCCAAAACCGGTGCATAGGTGGCCAGAACTGGTGAAATGGCTATGCTCCTACTTTTTTCTATTTTCCAGTGTTTTCTCGACACGTATGAAGATTTTAATGCTAGAAATCCGAAATTATATTTTTCTCAGATATGAAAAGTATAGGTCCAAAACAGCTTTATGATATTTGGTCCCAATCACAAGTACTTGAAAATGGGAAAATTCTTAAAGTGGCCACAACCGGTACTTCTACCCTAATGCATGTATTTGGTCGTTTTAACTAGATCTTTTTTCCGGATTAATAAAGTATTTAGTGGCAACAAATAAAATATTTTTTTAGTGCCCGCTGCACAGTGAAAGCTGATTCAAATAAATAAATATGTTGGAAATAAAAAAACTGAAATTTGAATGGAATACATATCCATTGGAGGGAAAGTAAATTTTCGTTGATTGAAATAATTAAATGTTGAATAGATCATTTTAGTTAATATTACCAAACCTTTTTTCTGGGTGTAAGACTTGAATAAAAGTTTTTATATTATAGTGGCTGAATTGACACTGAATGCATCATATACTTATATATATAAAGAGACGCGGAGCGTCTCGATGCCAAGTTTATATATATATATATATATCATCACACACTGTATGCGATGAAGAGGACAGTGACAGAGATACAGAAATGATAGACCAAGAGGTATACGATAATACAGACACACGCACGAATACAGAACCATGAAAGGAAACTGGATGCTCGGCTACTCGATCGGCTAAGGCAGCTAAGGCTATACTGACTTTCGAAGAATGGTTTTATTCGACCATCAAAAGCCGAGCTGTACGGACGCGGGAATGGAATGGATCCCGATGTAATCTAGAGCTGCTCGCAAGGCGGAGAGAAAGAGAGCTTCGGCAAAGACGACGGAAGCTCCTGGCAAAGACGACAAGAGCTCCTGGCAAAGACGGAGTCAACGTATAGAAAAGATCGACTCGACAGTCAAGAGTCTTGGACGAAGGAATGAAAGGTACGTACGAAGTGACTACTTCGTACTTTGCTTCGTTCTTTCTCTATCTTCCATTTACCATGACTCCCACTAGTTTTCTGCACTCTTCGTGCAGCTTGAATTCACTGCCGTGTGCATCGCGTAATAAATGCGTGAACCGAGACCGTATGAGGTTTACCCACCAAGCCAACTCACTTTCCAATGGAAGTGGACCAAGAGGTGCTACGACATTTATGGTTCATGGCGTAGAACGAATTGCCGTGTGGTTTGCTATTCAATAAACCGTGCGAGTGACCTACGTGTAGAGAAAAACGCGACTCGATGGATTGGTACAAAGTTGAATGAGGGGAAAAAAAGTATAAAAGCGGTATAGTGCTTGTGAGCAAAGATAAAATATTTTTAAAATTATTTACGCGATTTAGTATTGAACAAAATTAGTATTTGGACAAAAATTGCCGTAATTTTCATATCGTTATTTCAACTTTTCAGCATCTAATTGTTTTTAATATTATCTTCGATATTAAATTTTAATTCGTGGATTTCTCTGAAAGACTATATTCTGTCAATTATATTTTTGTTGCATTATTAGTAGGATAATTATTGGGAAGTCGGCAGTCAGAAGATAGAATATTCATCAGATTTTGGCTTTTATTACATATTGTTCTCAAGTCGTATATTCGACCAGAGAACGTCTTAAATATTCTACATGATTTCGTAGGAAGTTTCGATTGAAAGAAAGAGAATTTATAAATCGTTAAATAATTGTTGAAAAAAATCATGTGCCCTCCGAAAAATCAGCATACTTCATTTTTTTTTCTTTATTTTTTTTTCTAATTCTTCGATGTTCTCTAAAAATGTATTGACCTTTTTTTTAAAACTGATTCATTAATGACTTTGGTATAATTCTGTACGATTTTTGGTATCTTCAATCACTATGATTTTTTTACAGATATTTTTCATAGCGACCCGGGTGGAAGTGACCCGCAAACGTGCGGGTCACTGTATGCGTGAAGCATCCTTGAAGCATCACTTCTGTTGATAATAAAAATAGAATACCCATGTCTGTATTGTCGTTATAAAAAAAATAGTCATTCATTGCAAGCAAAAGGCTCTGCTTCATGAGCTGCAAAATGCTATGGCGAATGCGATATAAAGGGAGAAGTCGGATGCGACCGCATGGGGATTTGAATCCTAATCCGGGCCAGATCCTCTGGGGGAACTGGTTACTGACCCGGGCCGACCCTGTAATAGGCGGAATGCCTGCGGACGTGGGGAATGAAACATAAAAAAATCTTCAACCATTGTTTTATTTACTATGCTTACTATGAAATCAATTTATTTAAAAAAAGAACTGCCAAAGCCTTGTATCATCGGGATTTAAAAAAAAAGAGTTATTTGTCGGCAATAAAAAGTCACTGCAACATAAATGGTTGAGTGTTATTTGAATGAATCAAGATATCGTGAGTATAATTCCATCTAATCCAAATTTCAAAAATTTCTATTGTTGCATCAAGTACTACTATTATATTGAGAGAAAATTATGGTATCAGTAACTGTAAAGTGACAACTATTCATTTTTAGTTCTTACAATTAATTTTTTTTTTGTTGCCACAACTATCGAATAGTTACTATTACTACCAAATAGTAACCATAACTATATTCATAGTTATTATAACTACCAAATAGTTACCATAACTATTTTCATAGTTACTATAACTAGCAAATAGTTACCATAGCTATTTTCATAGTTTCTATAACTACCAAATAGTTACGATAACTATTTTCATAGTTTCTATAACTACCAAATAGTTGCCATAACTATTTTCATAGTTTCTATAACTACCAAATAGTTACCATAACTATTTTCATAGTTTCTATAACTACTAAATAATTACCATAACTATTTTCGTAGTTTCTATAACTACCAAATAGTAACCATAACTATTTTCATAGTTTCTATAACTACCAAATAGTTACCATAACTATTTTCATAGTCACTATAACTACCAAATAGTTACCATAACTATTTTCATAGTTTTTATAACTACCAAATAGCTACCATAAATATTTTCATAGTTACTATAACTACCAAATAGCTACCATAAATATTTTCACAGTTACTATAACTACCGAATAGTTACCATAACTATTTTCATAGTTTCTATAACTACCAAATAGTTACCATAACTATTTTCATAGTTTCTATAACTACCAAATAGTTACCATAACTATTTTCATAGTTTCTATAACTACCAAATAGTTACCATAACTATTTTCATAGTTTCTATAACTACCAAATAGTTACCATAACTATTTTCATAGTCACTATAACTACCAAATAGTTACCATAACTATTTTCATAGTTTCTATAACTACCAAATAGTTACCATAACTATTTTCATAGTTACTAGAACTACCAAATAGTTACCATAACTATTTTCGTAGTTTCTATAACTACCAAATAATTACCATAACTATTTTCATAGTTATTATAACTCCCAAATAGTTACCATAACTATTTTCATAGTTTCTATAACTACCAAATAGTTACCATAACGATTTTCATAGTTTCTATAACTACCAAATAGTCACCATAACTATTTTCATAGTCTCTATAACTACCAAAGAGTTACCATAACTATTTTTATAGTTTCTATAACTACCAAATAGTTACCATAACTATTCTCATAGTTTCTATAACTACCAAATAGTTACCATAACTATTTTCATAGATTCTATAACTACCAAATAGTTACCATAACTATTTTCGTAATCACTATAACTACAAATATTTACCATAACTATTTTCATAGTTACTATAACTACCAAATAGTTACCATAACGATTTTTATAGTTTCTATAACTACCAAATAGTTACCATAACTATTTTCGTAATCACTATAACTACAAATATTTACCATAACTATTTTCATAGTTACTATAACTACCAAATAGTTACCATAACTATTTTCGTAATCACTATAACTACAAATATTTACCATAACTATTTTCATAGTTACTATAACTACCAAATAGTTACCATAACTATTTTTATAGTTTCTATAACTACCAAATAGTTACCATAACTATTTTCGTAATCATTATAACTACAAATATTTACCATAACTATTTTCATAGTTACTATAACTACCAAATACTTACCATAACTATTTTTATAGTTTCTATAACTACCAAATAGTTACCATAACTATCTTCATAGTTTCTATAACTACCAAATAGTTACCATAACTATTTTCATAGTTTCTATAACTACCAAATAGTTACCATAACTATTTCCATAATTTCTATAACTACCAAATAGTTAACATAACTATTTTTATAGTTTCTATAACTACCAAATAGTTACCATAACTATTTTCATAGTTTCTATAACTACCAAATAGTTACCATAACTATTTTCATAGTTTCTATAACTACCAAATAGTTACCATAACTATTTTCATAGTTCCTATAACTACCAAATAGTTACCATAACTATTTTCATAGTTCCATGTACTAAAAATTAATAGTTGTCACGTTATAGTTGACTGTACTATTCCTATTTCTCCGAGTGTACTGCGAAATTCATTTAATCTTTCGAGAACCGGTAGAAAGTTGTAAAATGGAAAAACCCCATGAACCCCGAGTTTCCGTTGTGCGATGTAATGTCTTACCCGACACTAGCAGTATCGAAATGTTCGACCTCGTCGAACCACGATTGGACGTGAGATCGAATGCGCATAAACGCAGTGGTGTTGTAGATGGTATTCTCGTCCTCGCCGCTAGTTCTGCCCTGGTGGTTGTCGTTCACGCCGTCGCTGCCCATATCCATTCCACCGTCCAAATTGATGGTATTCACGTTCTGCCAGACTTCGAAACGTTCTGTACGGGAAAAGAAAAAAATAAATACACTTAAACATGAGATACACGAGATGAGAATATCAAGGAAGAGAGATCAACGTTACAGATCCCCTCGCGTCCTATTCGTGGGTAAGAAAGAGAAGGATATGGCCAACACCATAGAAGGTAGAGATGATCGCGAGGTGAAAAGGGATCCTTTCCTTTTTTTTCCTTTCTTCATAGGATATTTCTGAATGGTGCAGATCAAGCGCACTCGCAAAAGTGTCTAAAGGGGGAGCGAGAGAAAGAGCTCTCGACCCACCCCCAAACCCACCCCCTCCTTCTATTGAGTTGGGGTGGAGGAGAACGATAAAGAGTCAAGAAGCGGTGGTGCACGGTGACTGTGCAACTGAGGAGGCGAGTCTCGCGAATAGCCGGATAATAGCCATGCTAATACACCGCTTAAACGGTTAGAAGACGATTCGATCGATATTCGATATACCCTACTCGATATCGAGCTCCCGAGAAGCTACGAAGCTCGATATCTATATAGTATAACTATGCACCTCAGTAGGCGGATGATAGTACGCTATGTAGATGCTGTACATGCGCGTATTGGTGCAGAGGATATAGGTGTGTGTATATATATGTATATATATATGATATGCACCGTCGGGGACACGAACGCGTCGATCGAGAACATAGCTATGGTCCTCACGAACGCCCGAGATCCAATGGAAATTTCATTGGAAACGAATTTATTCGCGAAATCGCGCATAATTTTATATTATATTGCGTTAAAATGAATTAGTTTTTCATTCAATTCGCATTTAATGAATTCGAATATTTTATAATAATCTGGGATTTATACTCTGTTGCGGTTCTTCATTTTTTTCATTCACTCGGTATTGACTAGCGGCTTTAACGAGTCGATGTTAATGGGGTTTGCGCGATGGGGTTAAGCCTCGCTCCTTCCTCCGTCATGCCTTGATGGCATTTTTTAAATTTTTGCTTACTCATAGAGGAAGCTTTGTTTTCGTGAAAATTTTATTTTTTTCGAAATTTTCATGTCAAAACTTTGAAAATGGTCTGAAACGCCGAGAAAAGTGGTTTAGAAAAATTGTCCGGATGTGTGTATGTGTGTGTGATGAAAGGCCAAAAATTAAACAACATGTGCAATACTGGCTAATCTTCAATTGGTATACATTTTACAAAAATCGCTTAACGCATTTTATTTTTATAAGAATTTTGAAATTTTGAAAAAAGTACGTAAATGCTCTAACTCGAACGAATTTTTAGCTATCGGGCTGAAACTTCGTATTAAAATTGAACAAAGTGATACGACCTTTGGTATTGAATTTGGGCCAAATCGGTAAAGCGGTTCGGTTTTTATGCGATTTTGAATTTTTCGAAAATTTTTTGTTTTTGCTTTAATTCAGGTAAAATTCCAACTAATCGACTAAAATTTTCTACATAGGAAAAATAACATTCAGTCCTGCTACGCACCAAATTTGGTGATGATCGGTAAAGCGGTTCGGATTTTACGTGATTTTGAATTTTTTAAAAATTTATTGCTGTCGCTCTGAATTCCTAATTTGCTCTAATTCAGGTAAAATTCCAACTAATCGACAGAAATTTTCTACATAGTAAAAATAACATTCAGTCCTGGTACGCACCGAATTTGGTGGTGATCGGCAAAGTAGTTCGGATTTTACGTGATTTTGAATTTTGAAAAAATTTATTGGTGTCGCTCTGGATTTCGTAAAACGTCAGAAATCATCAACTTCGTAAATAATTTACATCTTTCGCAAAGCTTCCTCTATGAGGAAGCCAAAAATAAAATAAAGGAATTTCTTCATCGAGGCGGCTTTGGAAAAAGCGAAAAAGAATGAGGAAGCAATCTGCAAGGTTCTGCTTTGCATTCTTTTTTTTTTGTTTTTTCTGTTAAGAGCGCGACGAGAGCTGCGTTAACAATTTTATCTCTTGGCATTTTAACGAATATCTCTCTCTGGTTTATCTTTTGTGATGACTGTGCGCACAAAATTTTGGGTTGTGTATTGAAATATCGAAAAAGGAATTGGGACGCAATCAATGACAGTACAACAGGGTATTTTCGGGAATAAACAGGAATTTCATTAATGCAACTCGAAAGTTTGGATTTATGGCGAGTGAATAGCTCCGTCATTAAAATTTAACAACAAGAATGCATGGAATGGTTTCTGGATAATTAGCGAATTCTGCGTTAGGTGAATAGAGATAAAATATTTGGATTTAATACTGCATACGTTTTATATGAACCAAATCAGAGTATATCAAGGCTAACACTAAAACATCGTATTTAATGAAGTTTTTAAGCACATTGATTTGAAATAACAATTGTAAAAAAATTGTACAATGAAGAATTTTAGTCTCACTATCGAATTAATTAACTATTTGCTTGAATTACATGTAATTAAAGGAAAATTACCTTCGTTTTTGGTTTTCACATTTTCGCATTTTTAAAGATTTTTTTCATAACAGAAAAAAAAAGTTTTGTAAACGTGTATCAAACAATTTTTCAGACTCATTCTGTGATAAATTTTTGAATAATCTTTATTGATGGTTAATATTCTTAATATCAAAGACGTTGATTTTTTTTCTGATTCTTTTATTCTTATAATGTCTACGTATTCTTATCCAATCAAACTTTTAGTTGGTAATATATACGTGATATATTCGCGAATATATGCCAATCGAATGCACAAAAAAATTATAGTCAATTTTTGCTTTAACGGAATAAAAAGTATAAATTTAATTGGTTAAATTAGAAATGTAAAGCTATATATAGTTTGTTCATCTTAATGAATTGTGAAATTGCGTGAAACCGGAATTATGTTGCCGCAGTGTATTTAGTACCCGTAAAAATCGTTAAAACACTCATTATTTTTATAGCTGCATTGTTGCTCATTACATCTCTCGTTGTTTTTGCACTCACAGTCAGTATATGTCTCGTGAAAGCTGAGAGCTATCGGGTAACGTTGTGATGAGGGACGTAATGAGCAACAGTGTAGCTCTAAAAATAACGAAATTGATTTTACGATTTATGAAATTTCCACATCGATACAACAGTATTTAAGGTAGTCCTTGCGACCCATACTAGTCAATTGACGCATTGTTCCGAAAATTCTGTAAATGCTAACATTTTTATATACCTACATATTCAATTAATTACAGTGAGAATAAAAACGTATTTGTAGATGCTTTGTAAACTTAAAAAACTTAAATTTTATTAACTAAAATATCTCATCAGAGTCTCGCTTGAACGCGTAGTGGTATTGTATCATCACGTGGTCAGAGCTAAATTTGGTCGTTTTAAAGGTAAATTTGTGACACAAAACAAAATAAAAAGTAGATAGAAAATCTAATTTTTGCGCCACGACTACAACCGCCACGAAAAATCGGGTCGCTGAAACCAAGATTGAAACGGCGCCGGTCGACACTGGAGGTTATGTTGATTTCTATCATCGTCCGCTAAATCCGGTTATCCGTAACTTCTGAGTGGCGATGATGTGTTTAACGTTGGAATTACATCCAAATATTTCGATAACGTCCTTTTTCATATTTTATACGGAATCGTGACACTCTAAGGAATCTATAGCACATTTGATATTGTATAAAAGTTCAGTTTATACATGTTAATTTTCGTTCCGAAGTACGAAATCGGTTAGTTTCCCATAAGAGCCCGTGCATAAGAATTATTTTTTAAATATTTATTTTCTCGGTAATTTAGTCTATAACCCAGCTTGAAACTTTGCAATCGCATTTCGAAGGGCTTCAACTATTATATAAAAAAGGATGCAAAGTAGAACCTTGCACATTGCTTCCTCGTTATTTTTCGCGTTTTACAAAGCTACCTCTATGAGGAAGTATGTTATTCAATTTTTGGCTTCCTCATAGAGGAAGCTTTGTAAAACCCGAAAAATAATGAGGAAGCAATGTGCAAGGTTCTACTTTGCATCCTTGTTTTAATTAGATAAATATACATATTATGGATACGCTTTTTCTATTTCGTTATTACGTTATTTCTTGATTATTAGAGCGTTTCCGAAAGTGAATGTGATAATGTATATTTATTCAAATAATTCAACATTCCATAAAATCAAAAATTTCATACCGTTCATCACTAAATTATACATATATAATGGCTGAATATTGTTTCATTTATATACAAAATTTGAGCTCGCTATCTTACGTTTTGCAAAAGTTACAATACAGCGATAATGTCAATTTTTTGAAAAATTCAAAACATCATAAAATTTTAACGGTTCAACCGATCTTAACCAAATTCAATAGCGATCACCGGCGTATGAAAGCTCACATTCATACCAATTTTAAGATCAATATCTCGAAAATTGAAAGAGTTATCGCGTAGACAGACATTTTTCAAAAAATTAAAAAACGCGTAATAATTTAACGACGAAGTGGATGTTAACAAAAATCTGTATGAACGATGAGGCTTGATCCCTCTATCTATGGTCCAAATTTTTGCTTGATATGTCAAGGCGTTCCCGAGTTATAAAGGTTTACATTTTTCGATCGTGTAACATACACACATACACACACACACACTCACACACACATACAGACATTTTTTCTAAATCACTTTTCTCGACGTTTTGGCCCATTCTGAGCGTACTGACATGAAAATCTTGAAAAAAAAATGTTTCATGAAAACAAAGCTTCCTCTACGAGGAAGCAAAAATGTTGAGTCTTAAAGTTCAGAAAGGTTAATGAGCAAGGACTACCTTAATATACTCCTGCAACTTTTCGGTTATACACAATTTCATGATTCATTAAGATGAACAAGTAACACGATGAGTATTTGGAAATTGAAAAATTTCAATTTTTCATCATTTTCAACATTGACGCCACAGTATCAATGTTGACGTACCGGACCTCGATTTCGCGAGCAGGTTTTTTTTTAACAACTAGGTATTCAAATATGAATAAGCAAATCGATATCTGATCACCGTTTTTTGAACGAATATTTTGAAAATATTTCCCTGTGAGAGTTTCACAGGTAACTTTCAATGAAGTTTTTTCATCAAACAACAAATAGTACATTTCAACACTTAGGGAGAAAAAAACTTTTTCTCTCGGGTGTTGAACGAAACTTTTCAGTCCGACGTCTGATTTTCGCAAACTTTCGTTTGCAAAAATTGCACCATTCTGGAGGAAGGACTAAAAATTGTCTACCCGCCTCTAAGTGAGCTGACTCAAGCAATTTTTATTCTCGCTTCATATATTTTTCATTCAATAATCTTGTAAAAATACGTATATGAGACATTCCATTCAGCCACTCGATTTTTCAATGTTCCCATTTTATATAATATTGCGTTACAATGAATTAGTTTTTCATTCAATTCGCATTTAATGAATTCGAATATTTTATAATAATCTGGGATTTATAACCTGTTGCGGTTTTCTTCACGAAATTATAATACTGTACTACCCCCAGCAAAAGTACTAAATTTTAAGAGCCTACGGTGTTCCGTTTTCGAGATAAACCGTTTACTTATATTTTGTTTAGTTTGATGATATCTCGATAACCCCAAGTCGCATTGTAACGTAAAAAATACGAAAATTCTTGTTATTTTACGTACTCTTTATATATTTATTTATCTAATTTATTGAAACGCGTCAAATTTGATTATATTATTTTTTACATTCAATATAAATTTTCTACGTAAGGGTCTTTCTCTATCGAACTGATTTTTTTTTCTATCTTAAGGGGAGAAAACCCTTTAAACGCGAGAAAATTAGTATTTTTGTACGAATTTTTTTAAAGGTGTTTTTAACCTTATTTTATTAGATCTTTTAACATTTAAAAACATTTTTTATACAACACAAAAATGCGGCGTTATGAATTTTTTTTCAGGTCTCCTTTCGACGGCTTCGAAAACTGCTGCATTTACAGTATTTGTTCGAGTGATCTGAAATTTTTTTTTCGTTCACTGACAATTCTAGGGGAAGGATAAACCCATAAAATTATTACAAAAGTATAAAATTAAATACTAAATAGACTTTTGAATTAAATGCTCCAATTTTCGGCTACTTTTTTCGACAATTTTCATCGAAAAAAAAATTATTTAAGCGATATCGTTAAAACATTTGGTATATCCTTCCAGTAATGATATAGACAGAAAGCTCCGAAAATTTCAGCTAGATCGGTTGATAACTTTTTGAACTACACCACGAGCAATTTTTGAAAATGTAGTTTCGGGATAATCGTGGGATAACGCCGCCATTTTGTGTCGTAAAAAAAATGTTTTTCAAATGTTAAAAGATCTAATAAAATAAGGTTAAAGTTTCAGACTCATAAGATTATTTTAACACATTTAAAAAAAATTCGTACAAAGTGACTAATTTTCGCGCGACTAAAGGGTTTTCTCCCCTTAATTGACCCATTATGAAGGTGTATGCAGAAGGGCTAGGTGACAAACGGAATAATGTACGAAATATAATTTAAGAATAATTAAAATTTTTAAAAACCTATAATCAAATATTAAAAAATGCCTGATCTAAAAAAAAAAAGTAGAGAAATGTCATAATAAACTTGCCTACGTCGCGGCATTCATCCTTCTCATAGGGGTGGCACTGCAAGGCCCATCTTCTCGCGAGTCGTGCGAGTTCCTCATCCCACGTCTACTCCAGTAGCAGCAACAGCATTCACCAAACGGAAATACCAAGAGACGTACATATTATCATGACGAAATTTTGCGATTTTTCATCGTACACGGGTATGCCACGAGGGGACGATGAAAAGCAGAGAAGGGCTCGGATGGTGGTAGTGATGGTGGTGGTGGTTGGAGTACGAGGACGTTGAAGGATTCTCACCGTCTGGGAGCGTTGGGCGAGAACGAGAGTAGCTCTACGAGACGTACGAATTTTCCATCTGCTACCACTAAACCGAGCCCCACAAGAACTCGACGAACTATATGTATATGCAAAGATCTTGGTGCAACCGGTACACGGGAATAGCGTAGAAGCTCCTTATATACATATATATATGTACATCTATATATATATATGGTGGTACGTACGAGTTCCATCATGTTTCTGGCTGGTGGCTGAGGTCCAGGATTTCCACGAGTCTCGAGACCGCGAGCAATGTTGTTTCGTTGGACGTTGTGCTGGTGGACGATGGATAGTATCTCCTCGGGATCGAGATCACCGTTTTCTACGTCGATGCACTTTGGCCTCACGTCGTCGAACTGTATAACACGCGAAATGAACATCGACCGAGTATATATACACTCCTGTTCACGTGCTTTAAACCCAATGCGATATATATATACATTGTAACGTCTTATGTGCAATAGTATCTATCCTATGTACATTGCCTATGTGGTTTATATATATATATATGTGTGTGTGTGTGTGTGTCTATGTGTGAAAAATCCTTCTTTTACTATAGGGCACATGTATAGCAGCAGAGAAGCTACTACCGTGGCTCTTTGACGCGAGAGCACAGTCCGTGACCGCCCAAGAAGAGGCTCAGTGAAGTGGAGAAAATAACTCAAGGGGGTTGCATCGAGGAATTGCCCTGGAAAGGGAGGAGCGAGAATGAAGAGTGTATACACTGTACCTACGAAACTTCGGGGTATACTATTTTTCTTTAATGGACGGTGGACGTTGACTAAAAATGGTAATAAGATTACGAATTTTTTCAAGCTTGCTGAACAAATTTCTTAAGAAACGAAGCTGTGGATTTATTTATTGCGATGAAGTGTTGTAAATTTGGTAATGAAAATGTTGGGGAAATATCTATATTGTAATTTAGTTTTTTTAGATTAAAATAGTTATTCGAGTGGTTTTGCAATGCTTTTAAATAAATATCTATCAGATTTTTTTGAGAAAGCTTTGATACCAAAAGGTTCGACGAACAGGAGTTACAGAATGATATTTAATTAGTCGATATACTCATTAACCATCAGCGATAAATGAGAATTCATCTCATTTTCGGGTTCGAGCGCTTTTAACGCTATGGTACTTGAATTTAATAATTATGTGGACGTTGACTAAAAATGGTAATAAGATTACGAATTTTTTCAAGTTTCCTGAGTCTTAAGAAACGAAGCTGTGAATTTATTTATTGTAATGAAGTGTTGTAAATTTAATAATGAGAATGTTGGGAAAATATCTATATTTCTACAAATTGTAATTTAGTTTTTTTAGATTAAAATAGTTATTCGAGTGGTTTTGCAGTGCTTTTAAATAAATATCTATCAAATTTTCTTGAGAAAGCTTTGATACCAAAAGGTTCGTCGAATAGGAGTTACAGAATGATATTTAATTAGTCGATATACTCATTAACCATCAGCGATGAATGAGAATTCATCTCATTTTCGGGTTCGAGCACTTTTAATGCTACGGTACTTGAATTTAATAATTATGTGGACGTTGACTAAAAATGGTAATAAGATTACGAATTTTTTCAAGTTTCCTGAGTCTTAAGAAACGAAGCTGTGAATTTATTTATTGTAATGAAGTGTTGTAAATTTAATAATGAGAATGTTGGGAAAATATCGATATTTCTATAAATTGTAATTTAGGTTTTTTGGATTAAAATAGTTATTCGAGTGGTTTTGCAATGCTTTTAAATAAATATCTATCAGATTTTCTTGAGGAAGCTTTGATACCAAAAGGTTCGATGAATAGGAGTTACAGAATGATATTTAATTTGTCGATATACTTACTAACCATCAGCGATGAATGAGAATTCATCTCATTTTCGGGTTCGAGCGCTTTTAACGCTACGGTACTTGAATTTAATAATTATGAAAATATCAATATAGCTCTGAGGACCGAAAATGAAGATGGTATATACTATACTTACGAAGCTTCGGGGTATACTATTTTCCTTTAATGGTCGGTAGACGTTGACTAAAAATGGTAATAAGATTACAAATTTTTTCAAGTTTTCTGAGTCTTAAGAAACGAAACTGTGGATTTATTTATTGTAATGAAGTGTTGTAAATTTGGTAATGAAAATGTTGGGAAAATATCTATATTTCTATAAATTGTAATTTCGGTTTTTTAGATTAAAATAGTTATTGGAGTTAATTTGCAACGCTTTTAAATAAATATCTATCAGTTTTTTTTATTTAATCCGTTGAGAACGTATTTACAATCTGTCATTTTTCCATTTTGGAAAAATGATATATAACTATATTCTATTTTTCTTTTCTATATTTGTTTATATAATTATATAAACAAAAAAGAATGAAAAAACACAGATTTAGATTTGGCAAGTAATTTCTTTTCATTGAAAAGTAATTAACAAATAATTTTTTATTGTAAAAAATGCAAACACTTGTTAAAAAATTACTGTATTAATTCTTCACAGACAATTTGTACTTTGTCATGGTATACAATCCTGTAATTTGATAAACCTATTGTAAAAATATATATTCAAAAACGGCTCATCATAAAAATGATCCTATAGGATATATCCGTTAACCGATGGTAGTCGTCCAGTATTTCTCTTATGGACTTTAGGTTCATTGGATCCTTTAAATTCTGACGATACGTTCTTGTTCGTTTATATATTTCCAAAACATAATTTACTGTTTATAGTTTATTTGAAATGGAATTATTTTTAGTCCATTTTGGATCAATAATCGTATTTTAATTGTTTCGATATATTTTTTTAACGATTTTTTTATATCTCTAGATGACTAATTGAATGTTTTTACTATACGATTATTAATTTTGTTACCAAGCTCGTCACATCTAAAAAAATTAAATACATTTTATACATCCATTTTGCAAAATAATTTTCATTTTCCGATTTCGCTAAAATAACCTCACTCCATTTGTGTAACGCGGTCGCAAGATCGGTAATTTTTAACCTCTACTTCTTACGCATGTGCAATTCAGTTTTATTACTCCCTGGGGAGGGAAGACGGTTTATTTCCGCCCGGCGGAAGTAATAACAAACGTACTACACATACCTGCTCATTATTGGTTGCAAATAAGCAATTTTTGCGTCCTTGTTGCAAGCACGAAATGTGGTTATTTTGTAGCGAAATCGATTTTTTCCTAGAATGAC
Source organism: Ephialtes manifestator (assembly GCA_963970395.1). Lineage (NCBI taxonomy): Eukaryota > Metazoa > Arthropoda > Insecta > Hymenoptera > Ichneumonidae > Ephialtes > Ephialtes manifestator. Next base: position 17,443,396 of record OZ019981.1, on the reverse strand, counting down.
ATATGTCCTCATTTCACTCCGACTACAAACTTTACCTTCGGCAATAATCACGTACAATTTTGTATAACTTCACGTACTTTCTCACCTTGTAGTATATTGCACATATTTCTTATATTATCACAATTACAATTAAATATTCTCCCTTAAATGTAATAAATTTTATTCCTGATTCTCATCCAAAAATTTACACTCTAAACTACGAAAAAACAGTTTGAATCGACTAATTTAACGAATACGCTGGTTGAACCGAATTTTTAGTTGGTATAGCAAATATTTTGGTTACCGCAAATATATTTTAGACAACTGAATTTGATGATTATTGAAGAAACTAAATATCTGGTTGTACAAAAATTTACACTCTACACCGAGAAAAATAAAAGTCTGAATAGATTAATTCACTCTAGTTGAACCGAATTCTTAGTTGGTTACCGCGAATATATTTTAGACAACTGAATTTGATGATTCTTGAATAAACAAAACATTTGGTTATCCTAACGAAAAACTTTGAACGATGGAAGATCCTTAATCCATTGCCCGTCCGGATTTTCTATAGTATCAGGCGTTCAAAAGTTACAGCCATTTGTATACTTGATGTTAGGTTATGATATGATAAACAAACGGTTGTATCTTTTGAACTACTAATACGATTTAAACAAATAGACGGCCAATCGATAGAATATCTTTTAGTAAACAAAATGAGCTATTGGTCGTCATAATCGGACTGATATTACGGTTTACCCTTTTAAAAAACTGGATGGAAAAACATAACATCGGAAATTTGCAGACATTGATCGATTTACTGTTGATATCCCAGCTGTGGATGTATTTGAATATCAAGAACTAATGCTGCTATGTGATTAACACCTTGGAACAGATTATTAAACCATCTGAAATTATAGAAACGCTTTTAGAAATTTAGCAGTGATTTGACTAGCGTGAAGCACTTCAACCTCCTTAATTTGCCATACACTCTCGTTCAACCGAATTTTGATTATTGAATAAAGTAAACATTTGGTTGTCCTAACAAAAGTATCGTTTGAACGATGGTGTACGCTAATTTAGTTCATTCAAACACATTTTTATCTCAGTGTAAAAAACTAGGAACTTAGAATTGCAAAGTCCCGCTTAAGTTTCATTTCACCGAAACACACGTCTTTAATACTTTCGTTGAAATAAAAGCTGGTCTTTTTCGTCTGTCACAAAAATACGGTAGACATTAATAATTCTCGTCAAGACTGATCGTCGTCGAGATGGAAAATGTGTTTTTCTTAACGCACGGATGAACAGACGAGTCAGAAACGCGGATGGCGAGTTGTGAAAAGGGACGAGAGAGTGGCCGCCTGTTATGTGGCTGGTTTGTACGCTCACATTGGGCGTGGTGCATCACCAACCTCTACCACCTTTCCACCATCCGACGACTGTTGTAATATATAGTTTAAAGGGTTTACACAAGGTTTGTACACAGAAGAGGAGAACGTACCGGAAAGCGACACATGGTGTGACGCTCGCAGAGCCGGCAGTAACTTGCAGTCCCAGCGCCATCCTCATCGCTGCCTGACACGAAATAACTCGCATTAGTTAGCAGCAACCCCAGTAAGAAATACAGGAGTGCGAAGCTGCAGAAAGAGGAAGCACGGCAGGAGCTACGCTGGTGTCTCATGTCGCGAAATGTCGACTTTGCCACAGAATTTCCAACGCTCTCTGCGAGGAGCGACCCGAGATGCGAAAGTCAAGACGACGAATGCAAGAAGAAGCTTGACATTTCCGTTATGCGTTTGTCGAATTTCCAGCGCCCTCTACATTCACACTCTCACAGTACAGTTGCGACTATTATGTACTACATATGAAGCATTCTCTGTCAATTCAGCCACTTTTTTTTTCGACCCTCTCCGATTTGCCCTGTAATTGGTTATACGAATGTACCGCAAAAAGACACTCTATGTGAATTTTTTCAGATTTTTAAAAATAATTTTTTAGAAAATAGCTTTTTTTATTCAAGTGCAAATATCTCAGAATTTTGAAGTTACTAAAAAAAAATGTCAGCCCATAAAAGTTGTCGTTTATTGTTAGCTTTCGAGCGGAATATTCCAAATAATTGTCACATTCCTGTGAGTATGATTTTTTTTCGAAAAATGGAGGAATTATTGTTTAATTAAAAAAAGGATATTTTTTTTTACTGAAAAAATTACAGAGTATTGCTACATGTCTGTTGATATCACAAAAAAATCGCCAGAGTGGCACCGTTCGATCTTCTGGTATTAAAAAATGCATTTGTGTGAAAGTTCCGAAAAACGGCGGCATTATTATTTTTTTGATAAAAAAAAGGTTACTTTTTTTGGCTAATAAAATTACAGAGTATTCTTGCATGACTGTAGATATTGCAAAAAAATCATCAGAGCGGTACGGATCGAGCTTACGATATTAAAAAAAATTATTCGTGTGGAAGTTTCGAAAATCGGGGGAATTATTTTTTTTTATACCGGAAGCTCGATCCGTACCACTCTGATGATTTTTTTGCAATATCTACAGTCATGCAAGAATACTCTGTAATTTTATTAGCCAAAAAAAGTAACCTTTTTTTTATCAAAAAAATAATAATGCCCCCGTTTTTCGGAACTTTCACACAAATGCATTTTTTAATACCAGAAGATCGATCGGTGCCACTCTGGCGATTTTTTTGTGATATCAACAGTCATGTAGCAATACTCTGTAATTTTGTCAGTAAAAAAAAAATATCCTTTTTTTAATTAAACAATAACAATAATTCCTCCATTTTTCGGAAAAAAATCATACTCACAGGAACGTGACAATTATTTGGAATATTCTGCTCGAAAGCTAACAATAAACGACAACTTTTATGTGCAGACATTTTTTTTCAGTAACTTCAAAATTCTGAGATATTGGCACTTGAATAAAAAAAGGCATTTTCTGAAAAATTATTTTTAAAAATCTGAAAAAATTCACATAGAGTTTCTTTTAGTGGTACATTCATATAATCAATTACAGGGCAAATCGGAGAGGGTCGAAAAAAAAGTGGCTGAATTGACAGAGAATGCTTCATATATCGTGTTCAACGGCATGAATACACACTAACGTTCGTTGTTTATGTCATTGAGACGGTCGTGACTTTCACTGACAAAGTCTTGAGAAAGCAGAATGATATGACACTGTAATTAGTGGATATGTTCATTAACCATCAGCGATGAATGAGAATTCATCTCATTTTCTGGTTACAGCGATTTTAACTCTATGGCATTTGAATTTAATAATTACGGGAGTATAATTATGAAAATAATAACAATATCGCTTTTATTAAGAGACATAATGATTAATTAAAAGCCTTCATTATTTGTGGAGTTCAACGAGCGAGTAATAGGTATTTTAGGGGTTGAGATTTTCATAGGTTATATTCAGTAATTTACGGACTGTGACACAAACGAAAAATTTCGTTGCATATTTTTTAATTGAATTTTTTAATTATGATAATTATAATTAAATCGTCAATGCGTCGTTAAAGAAAAGTGTACTGAAAATATTTTTAGCATATAACAAGTTTACCGTGTTAAACGATTTTGATAATTCTGTCTCGTGATAATTCCTAGACTTTTTAAAAAAATGGTTATTAATAATCACCGACGGATGAGAATTTTTATACTTTTTTTAATTCTTATTTTAACGCTTCGGCACTTTTATTTAACAATTACACGAGTATATTGTAATACGGGTTTAAAGCAATTTTGATATTGTCACACAAATATTAATTATTAAGGGCCGTCGTAATTTGGATCTTGATTTAATTACGATTAAATTATTAATTAAATTGTCAATGTTGGACGATAGATATTTTGAGTAACGTATTAAATTTATTGAATGATTCGTTATTTTGATAATAATCGAATAGTCAAGTGGTCGAATAATCAATAGTCAATGTGGCGTTGAAAAAATAGTACATTGAAACATTTCCACCATAAAAAAATCACGTGCGGTAATTTTTTTTCAGCAGGAAAGAATGTTATGTTAATAAAGCGAAAAGTTAGTGTACAGTAGACTTTGATTATGGTACACTGAAAAAAAATTCTATTGCAGGCTGCCAAAAAGAAGTATTTTTTAATTAACTCTAGTTCTTATTTGTTCAATCCCATTTAACATTGAAATAATAAAATATTATTTTGCTTGTTTTAGAGCTATCGTTTTGATCTCTTATGGAATTGGAGGAATTAGAATTCAAATTGAGTTGATAACGCTTATTTTTGGCAGCCTGCAAACGACGGATTTATTGAAACAATGACATTTTTTTTTTTAGTGTACAGTTTCTAAAATGGCACAGATTTTTTGTGGCATTAAATCTTGACAAAGTTGCTTCTTAGTTGAGAAATAAAAGAAAAAACGTATATGCACTTTAAAATAATTTCCTTATGTGCAAAAAATTTTGCATCTATCCGACATTTAAAAAATTGTTGCTTGCTGCAATAAAATAGTTCTTTATTTGTTCATCCCATAAATTATTAAATTTCAATTCTATTTAAAAGGCATCCTACTGCTAACTCTGTATTTGAGGTACTCCATCATTATTCTCTTTATTTTTATTCTGAATTTCGTAAAACTATTAATATATTTATATGAAAAAAATATATTGATATTTTTCATACGTTGTTAGATTTAATATTTGAAAGCATTCTCAACTAATCTTACACCAAAATCTAGTAGCCTAAATAAACATAAATAAGCGTAACCCATTACTCAGGAAAAAATGAACTCACTTACATCTAGTTGCAAACAAATTCGCAGTTACAACACAAAGTTCTATCATAATTTTCCGAATCTACCAGAAATGGCTCATATCTTTTTTATCAGTTAAAGTCTTTATCATTTTGACAATGACATTTTTTTTTTCAGTGTACAGTTTCTAAAATGGCACAGATTTTTTGTGGCATTAAATCTTGACAAAGTTGCTTCTTAGTTGAGAAATAAAAGAAAAAACGTATATGCACTTTAAAATAATTTCCTTATGTGCAAAAAATTTCGCATCTATACTACATTTAAAAAATTGTTGCTTGCTGCAATAAAACGATTCTTTATTTATTGATCCTATAAATTATTAAATTTTGATTCTATTTAAAGAGCATCGTACTGGTAATTTTATATTTCAGGTACTCCATCATTATTCTCTTTATTTTTATTCTGAATTTCGTAAAACTATTAATATTTTTATATGAAAAAAAATATATTGATATTTTTCATACGTTATTAGATTTAATATTTGAAAGCATCCTCGACTAATTTTATACCAAAATCTAGTAGCCTAAATAAACATAACTAAGCGTAACCCATAACTCAGAAAAAAATGAACTCACTTACATCTGCAAACAACTCTCAGTTACAAATCAAAGTAATATCATAATTTTCCGAATCTACCAAAAATGCCTCATATCTTTTTTATCAGTTAAGTCTTTATCATTAATTAACGAAGAATGCGTATATCAAACCACCAAGAGTTGCTCAAAAAATACAGAAAACCGTTATTTAATTTATAATAAATTTTATACCAAAATCTAGTAGCATAAATAAACATAAATAAGCGTAACCCATTACTCAGGAAAGAAAGGATGCAAAGTAGAACCTTGCCCATTGCTTCCTCATTATTTTTCGCGATTTACAAAGCTATCTCTATGAGGAAGTATGTTATTCAATTTTTAGCTTCCTCATAGAGGAAGCTTTGTAAATCGCGAAAAATAATGAGGAAGCAATGTGCAAGGTTCTACTTTGCATCCTTATTTTAATTAGATAAATATACATGTTGTGGATTCGCTTTTTCTATTTCGTTATTACGTTATTTCGTGATTATTAGAGCGTTTCCGAAAGTGAATGTGATAATGTATAATTTAAAAAATAATTCAACATTCCATAAAATCAAAAATTTCATACCGTTCGTCACTAAATTATATATATATATATATAATGGCTGAATATTGTTTCATTTATGTACAAAATTTGAGCTCGCTATCTTAAGTTTTGCAAAAGTTACAATAGAGCGATAATGTCAATTCTTTGAAAAGTTAAAAAAAATCATAAAATTTTAACGGGTCAACCGATCTTAACCAAATTCAATAGCGATCACCGGCGTATGAAAGCTCACCTTCATACCAATTTTAAGATCAATATCTCGAAAATTGAAAGAGTTACCGCGTAAACAGATATTTTTCAAAAAATTAAAAAACGCGTAATAATTTAACGATGAAGTGGATTTTAACAAAAATCTGTATGAACGATGAGGATTGATCCCTCTATCTATATTCTAAATTTCACCTTGATATATCAAGGCATTCCCGAGTTATAAAGGTTTACATTTTTCGATCGTGTAACATACACACACACATACAGACATTTTTTCTAAATAACTTTTCCTAAATAAATCGACATTTTGGTCCATTCTGAGTGTACAGACATGAAAATCTCGAAAAAAAAATTTTCATGAAAACAAAGCTTCCTCTACGAGGAAGCAAAATGAACTCACTTACATCTAGCTGCAAACAAATTCTCAAAGTTACAACACAGAGTAATATCATAATTTTCCGAATCTATCAAAAATGTCTCATATCTTTTTTATCAGTTAAGTCTTTATCGTTAATTAACGAAGAATGCGTATATCAAACCACCAAGAGTTGCTTAAAAAATACAAAAAACCGTTATTTAATTTTTAAAAGCTGTCTTTTTTGTTTTATCGAATTTTGTCGATGAATTATAGAGAAGCATTTTTTTTTTCTTTTGCTTAACAATGTAGGCTGTGTCCAATAATCGTAAAAATGTAACAGCCGGACGAAAAGTCCATCGAAATTCGATTAATTATTGGCAGAACTCGAGGAAGTGCAAAGTTGGTTCGTGGCGTGCTGGAAACGGGCCGCGAGGGTGGGCGAAGAGAGTAGGGTACTTATCTTTTATCGTAGGCAAGTCCACGGCGACATTTGGAAGTCTCGATCGTTCCCTCGTCGACGCGACGGTGCATAACCATCGGTGCTAGAGCGTGGGCCATACGCCGTGCTCTACTCCCCCTGCTTGAGCTTCTGCTCCTGCTGCTGCTGCTGCTGGTGCTGCTGCTGCTGCAGCTCTCGCGCGCCCTATACCCGCGTACCAGTAGTTACAGTGCACGCGAAACTTTCAGAAACTTCGTTACTTCGATGTGTTCGCGCGGGGTTGCATGGCTGTGTTACCCACGGTTCTGGAGCTTGATCTGGGTCGCGTTCACTCCTATTTCGATATCCTGTCTGTGCTGCACGCTGTCTTTATCGTTTCAATATTCGTGACGTTAAGCGCAACGCGCGGAGATGGGCAAGTCGAAGAGAGAGACAGAGAGAGAGAGAGAGAAGCAAGGAAATGCATCGAGGGAGAGAGAGAGAGAGATAGATAACAGTTTCGAAGCTTTACGTCGATCAGTAACGCGGCTTCGGAACCAGCATAAAGCGAACGAGAGCGTAGGAGTAACCAGAGCAATGCAACAGCATCGAGTTTGCAGGAAGCATTCCGGATATTTCGTTTCTCGTTTCCGGGCTTCGGCGTCGGGTTGCAGAAAATTGTCGTCCCCATCGAAGGCTTTTTTTTTCCCGTGAAACGTCATTTTCCTCGCCCCCATTACGACTTTTGTCGGTATCGCGAGTCGATTGTTGAACCAATTATCAGAAATTCAGTTCACTACCGGGTTAAACTTGTGAAGGAGGTTTTATTCTTCTGTAGCTGTTGAAATAATGTTAAGCTCGCTTTTGGTTATTTCGATACCGATGAAGTTAATTTTTATTCCTATCGGACTATAACCATAGCGGTGGGCTATTTGCAATGAAAAATGTATTGATTTATCTGAAACACTTGTTCGTGTTAATTCAGATGGAGCTTATTTATATTTGGGTCAATTTTTGTTGCGATATGTTTTATAATTTACAAATTCGATGCAAGAAAAGCGGAAAATTAATATATCGTTAGGAGAAAAAAATATTGTATATTTTTCTACAAATTTAATAATTTATCATACTCAGTATAAACAATGCGGAAATTAATAATTAAATAAAAGACTTTGTTTTGCAATAGGTTATTATTCAATAATCTTGATAATATTATTTTATTGATATTGGACAAAATCAGAATTGTAAATCGCCGTTAATTCATGAGATATAGTTTACAGTACAATTTGTTTTGTAATTATGATTTCATAATAATAATATGTAGTGATTATAAAATAGAGTGTAAACATTTGAATAGCTGAAAAAAATACTCATTTTCGCTTTAATATTGCAAGAAATAGTGGAAAAAATAGAAGAAATAAGTAATGCATTACTTATTTTTTTCCAATTTTTCAAAAGAATTACCGAGAATTTTTATTGAAAAATAATAATTTTTGCAGCCATTCCAAAGTTTAATCATCGTATTACAATTGCTACATGTTATTATTATAAAATCATAATTATAGAGCTGATCGTATTATCATCATTATTTCTATAAGTATTAGACATTTACAACTCTGGACAAAATAAAGGTAATCGTTCACAGACAAGATTTTGACGTGACGTTCTCCTGAAAATTTTGTTTGCGGGATTTGAACCTAAGACCTGCACGAACTACCTTTTTTGCTTCCTCATGGAGGAAGCTTTGTTTTCATGAAAAAAATTTTTTATGTCACACTGTGCGTAAAATGCGATTTTACGCACGCCTCGCGTGCGTTAAACTGCATTTTCTCACATCGTAACATAAAATATCGTTCGACACTCGTGCGAAAGACTTTTTCTAACTCGTGTGGTTGCAACCCTCGCCTTCGGCTCGGGCTGCAAACTCGCACTCGCCAGAAAAAGTTTTTTCGCACTTGTATCGAAATATACTATTTCGACATTTTTATGTCAGGACACTTAGAATTGTCCAAAACGTCCAGAAAAGTGGTCTAGAAAAAATGTCCGTATGTATGTATGTGTGTGTGTGTATGTATACAACTCCGAAAATTCGAACGCCGATAACTCAAGAACGGTTTGGTATATCGCGCTCAAATTTGGCACACTAGTGTAGCAGCAGACCCTCTTCAACTGTAGCAGTTTTCGATAAAATCTGTGCAAAAATTTCGATTTTATGCCGTTTTGAATTTTTTTAATAAAGGACGTGGTCGCTCTAACTTTCGTAAAATTTAGTCTATTTTGCTAAATAGTTGGTTATAAGAGTAGGTGCACTCATTGCTGTTTGGTATTGAATTTGACTCGAATCGGTAAAGTGGTTCAGATTTTATGGAATTTTGAATTTTTAAAAAAATTGACATTATCGTTCTATTGTAACTTTTGCAAAACTTGAAATAGCGAGCTCAAATTTTGTATATAAATGAAACAATATTCAGCCATTATATATGTATAATTTAGTGACAAACGGTATGAAATTTGTGATTTTATGGAATGTTGAATTATTTTTAATAATATACGTTATCACATTTACTTTCGAAAACGCTCTAATAATAACGAAATAACGGAATAACAAAAAAGAAAAAGTGAATTCACAACATGTTTATTTATCTAATTTAAAAAAGGATGCAAAGTAGAACCTTGCACATTGCTTCCTCATTATTTTTCGCTCTTTACAAAGCTTCCTCTATGAGGAAGCCAAAATTGAATAACATACTGTTTGCTTCCTCAGAGAGGAAACTTTGTAAAAAGCGAAAAATAATGAGAAAGCAATGTGCAAGGTTCTACTTTTTTATTAGAGAAGGAAGTAAAAATGGATTATATATATGGAACGAGGTCATCGTGGTTGACGATGACGAAGACGATAGAGACTAAACCGTAAGCACCGACGGCCAGAACGAATACACGTCACTCAGTTTTCTGGAGTAAGATGTAATTAAAACGATTGTTATTATAGATCAGAGTCCGTTTTACGATTTACATAATATGCCGTACTCAACAGCGGCAGGAAGTTTATCAGGAATATGTCGCGTTAAACTTAAATGACACATGCATAGATTATTTCTGCATTCTTCTAGAGGAGCTGCATTTTCATTCACTGGTGAATTTTTTAATTAGATTAATTAATTAAATTTTAATAGGGTTCAAAATTCTTTTAATGGGCTTTGTCGTATTTTATAATATTTTGTTATAGTTTAGTCTTCTAATATCTGATATTTTGATCCTTTTTATTTATCTGTTAAAAAAGAAACATTCCTGAATTTCAACAAGTTTTCTTTTAAATAATGTAAAAGTTTACATTTTTAAGTGTAAATGCATTTGAGTTTCGTGAAATTAAAGTGTAGGACGGAATCCTGATTAAATTAAACTGTCAATACAATATTTTCATAATTTTTGGAAGGGATTTAAAAAAAAATGTTTCGATACAAAGCCATTTCTCAAATGTAGTAGTATTGAATTATTAGTATTGAAATAGTTATAATATTCGAGCTCGCAAATATTCAATTGTATTAAGCAAACTCATTGCCAAATCAATATGGAAATTCATTTAATAATTTACATATATTTATCACCTATCGAAAATATCAGACTCCAAATTTAATATGTAATTTTCCAACGAATTTCAGCAACAATGAAACATTTTACAAGAGCATTGAAGTGACAATATATTTTTTTTTATAATAATGCGATTTTCCAAGATTAATGTTTCAAAATTCAGTACGGATTTTTAATAAGGATATATGTACTTATATATATATATATAAAGCAATATTACAAAATTTGGTCTCTGAAGGAATATAAATTCTAAACCCATAAATTAAGCATTGATGTCAATCAACAAATATTCCACTAATCTTTTTTTTCACGTCCACACTAATTTTTTAAATAGCCACGAAGTTAGAAATGAATTAAGTAACGGTATTTCCTGAAGAGGCAATGGATGTCGAAGAGAAAAACCCGAGACTACGGAGCTTCTCGTCATCGCGGAGCAATTAGCAAATTCTTCAAATTAGGAGTGAAAAGAATGGAAAGGATGGGGTGAAAAACCGTTCAATGTAGGAGAGACTGGGGCAAAACGGGTACCTTAAGAAAATATAGGCGATAGCGTAGATCAAATACTGGTAACCTAAAAATAATGTTTCGTCCGGTTATAAAGTGTGAAAAAAAAGTTGCAAAAAGGGCAAAACGTTCATCTCCAAAGTTCTGATTTTTACTTTCTCATTACATGCAAAGTATGTAAGAAAGTATTTTGTTTTTACCGCAACTGTCTAACCCAGGCGTTTTTATATTCCCTGATTATTTCTTACTTCACTCTGAAACGGACAACGCGATTCGTTGCGTTAATTCAAAAAGCGATAGTTTTTAATGTGCTTGCAATCACGTATGAAAATTTAGTTAAGGAGGCTTCTGCGCTTCACATTAGTCAAATGAGTCCTAAATTTCTTGAAGTGTTTTTACAATTTCTCGTGGTTAAATAAAATGGCTTAAGGCTTTACTCATATAGTAGCATTAGTTCTTAATATACAACAACATTCACAGCTGTGATTTGGAAAGTAAATCGATTGATATCTGGATATGTCTGATGTCATATTTTTTCATCCAGTTTTTTAAAAGCGTAAACCGTAATGTAAGCCCGATTATGACGAGTAATAAGTCATTTTGTACATTAAAAAATTCTTTATCGATTGACCGTCTAGATTTTTAATAATATTTCATAGTTCGAAAGATAGAACCGTTTGATTATCCTGTCCTAACCTAACATCGCACATACAAATGGCTGTAACTTTTGAACAACTAATGCCATAAAAATATCTGGACGGTGAATCGATTAAGAATCTCCCGATAGTGAAAATGAGCTATTGCTCGTCATAATTCGACTATTATTAAGGTTCATCCTTTTGAAAAACTGCACGAAAAAAAATGACATCGGGCATTTCCATAGGTCAGTCGATTTCCTGTTCGAATCACGACTTTGAATGTACTTATATATCAATAACTGATTCTGCAACGTGATTCCCTTCGGGACTGTTAATTAAACCACCAGAAATTGTAAAATAGTACATTACGTTAGAAGGGAGGGAAGTACAACTTTTCACCGAGAGTGAAATTTGATGACATTCACACGAGGTGAAAAAAAGTGTGTGCAAGAAGGACGTAGAATAAGCTCATTTTTAACAAATGACGACACACATGCGCAGTACGGTTTTTTTACTCTCGCCGGGCAGGAATGTGCTAATTACCTCCCGAGGGAGGTAATGAATGCGGACTGCGCATGCGTACATCATTCGTAACACGAAATGGGGTTATTTTAGCGGAGTCGGGAGAAAAAATATTGTTTAATTCAGCACCGATTTGAATAGTCTGAAATCTCCTTAAGAGAATGCGTTACTCCCCTCCACCCCGCAGAAATTTTGAAAGCTGTTTTCTTCTAAACTTCTCGACAGATAGGGCTCAAATTTTGAGAGAATATGCGGAAATATCGCAGAATTGGGCTAAGCTTCTGGCTCCTCAATCGATTCAGTCTTTTTTTGTAGAAATTAAAAAACAAATAGTGCGAGAGATACGCAAAAAAATGCTTGGTTATATATACGCTAGCCAATTAATTGGTTGGACCAACCAAGTTATTGGTCAGCGCTACCAAGCGCATTGTAATATAATCAATAACTTGGTTGGCATAACCAACAATCTGATTGGTCTAACCAAGAAATTGGCTGGCGCGTATTTAACCAAGCGCTTGGTTGTTCTAACCAAGACTTTTTTTCCATGGAAACAGACCTATAGGCGTTTAACATTGGGCGAAGAAACTCCAGCCAGTGTATCACCGCCACTTAACATACTTTCTCATAGAGGTAACTTTGAGAAAGGTGCAAAAACAGAAGCAATGTGCGAGGCCCGAATTTAATTTCAGGTTCTCATCAATTTTATAAATAATCACAAAGTCAGAAATGCGGTAACCGTGTTTTCTGAAGAGCCGATGGATGTCGAAGAGTAAAAACCGACATCACGAAGCATTCCGTCATCGCGTGGTAATTAACGAATCCTTTGCATTGAGGGTGAGAAGACGAAGAAGAAGAAGGAGGGAGACGATAGGGTTGTGACTTTCTCCTTCTCCGTTGGCTACTACATCGACTACTATCTCAATATCGCATCTGTAGGTAGTTCGCGGGTGTGCGCTTGAATAATTAATCATTATTAAAGAGCGAGAGAGAAAGAAATAGAGGAGAGGCGAGAATGCGAACGAGTGGGCGGGAGTGGGAGGTAGCCGGTCGTCAAGACTGAGATTGATAGTGCATCAGAGTAACAATCGAGCTCTTTCGTGAACGGGCCACAGTCACTATAACACGACCAGTAGCACAGCTCGAGAGTTATTGATTTTTACGTTACGTCGTAATTAAATGCTCCACCCGCGTATACTATATATACATACCTTCTCTACGTTATTCTACTCTCGCTATTTCTCACTCTTTTTCTCACACTATTTTGCCTGTATAATAAAGTATCCACGAGCAACGTCGTCGTTCCTATTTCACGATATCATTTTTATATAAAAAGTATAAATTTTCGTTTAGCTAAAATATAGCTGAAGTAGGGATGTCTCGAGAGTCACTCATCCTATCCCATGAGACGAGCTGCACTAGCACACCTGCAGCAGCAAGGCAAAGAGATGAGGCAAAGCTAGACGAGACGAAACGAGACGGGAGACTTAGTCCCGCTGTAACTCGACGAGATTCTCGTTTCGCGAGCAAGCGAGAAAACTCGCACGCCAGAGGGATGTAGACGGAGTTCCCGGCGGCCTTCGTAAATGGCAATCGGGAGCTAGGAAATACATTTTTAAGTTCCACTTTCCATAAGTTCGCGAGCTACCCCATTACGGATAAGGCTTCGTCGACATAATCGAAAATCGATCCCCGAGCACGCTCACTTTATCCCGCGTTGAGAAAAACTTCCTTTCTCCCTCCTCTTACTTTCTTCACCCGCTCGCTGGATCCGTATTCGGTATAACACCGCTCGAGAACAAAATTCTTCTCTCTCCACATTTTACATATTCACCTCCGTCGCGGTTGCTCTCTCACTCACTGCGCCATTCGAAAGGAGGATTTATTCTTAAATAACGAAATCTCACCGATTACCGGAACATGGCGCAACAGTTTCGCTTCTCGCTAAAAGATAAATAGTGACATTCAGAGTCAGTTCGGACAGTGAATTATGATATACTTTTTTTACGCCGATAAATATTGCTCTTTATGACAATTTTGCTTTCTCATAGAGGAAACTTTGTTTGCATGAAGTTTTTTAAAAATGATCTGAAACGTCGAGAAATGTGGTTTACAAAAATTGTCGAATGTGTGTGTGTGTGAGTGTGTGTGTGTGATGAAAGGCCAAAAATTCATATAACTGTAACTTATAAAGTATTCGACCGAATCAGCTAAAATTTAAACAACATATACAGTACTGGCTAATCTTCAATTGGTATAAATTTTACAAAAATCGCTTAACGCATTTCATTTTTATAAGAATTTTAAAATTTTGAAAAAAGTACGTAAATGCTCTAGCTAGAACAAATTTTTAGCTATCTGGCTGTAAGTTCGTATTAAAATTGAAAAAAGTGATACGATCTTTGGTATTGAATTTGGGCCAAATCGGTAAGGCGGTTCGTTTTTTTATGAGATTTTGAATTTTTCGAAAAATTTTCGTTTTGCTCTAATTCAGGTAAAATTTCAACGAATCGACTGAAATTTTCTACACAGGAAAAATAACATTCAGCCCTGCTACGATCCAAATTTGGTGATGATCGGTAAAGCGATTCGGATTTTATGTGATTTTGAATTTTTAAAAAATTCATTGGAGTCGTTCTGGATTTCGTAAAACGTCAGAAATCATCAACTTCGTCAATAATTTTCATCTTTCGCAAAGCTTCCTCTATAAGGAAGTCAAAAATAAAATAAAGAAACTTCCTCATAGAGGCGACTTTGTAAAACGCGAAAAAGAATGAGGAAGCAATGTGCAAGGTTCTACTTTGCATCCTTTTTTTATAGGTTTGTGTTGGGAATTTAGAATTGGGGGGAAAATAGCAGCCTTGCATATTACAGTAATTTTTGCTTCCTCATAGAGAAAACTTTGTTTTCGTGAAATTTTTTTTTTTCGATATTTTCATGTTAGGACACTCAGAATGGTCTAAAACGTCGAGAAAAGCGGTTTTTGTGCACAATTTTTTGTTAGCAAGATAGCCGGCGCAATTTTTAAGATATCGGGCTCAAATTTGGTCCACAAGTAGAGTGTGGGTAAACTAAGCATCAGTTAGAATCTGGCGAGAATCTGTCAAGGAGTTCAAAACTAATGCCATTTAAAAATTTTTTTAAACAAGGCTGCAAAGTAGAACTTTGCAAATTGCTTCCTCATTATTGTTGGATTTTTACAAAGCTTCCTCTACCCAAGCAGAAATTTCCGCAGGGATCCAATTGGATCCTGCCTGGTATTCCCATCTTCCCGTCGGATTCCAGTCGGTCATCGGATCGGATTCCAGACATGGGATGTAACGCGCGGAAACTGGATTCCGATCGGGATCTCGAACTGGGATCCGATCCGATGGCTGACTGGATTCAAACCGTTAGCTGGGCATACTAGACTGGATCCACCTGGATCCTTGTCGAAATATGGGAATACCAAGTTGATTCCAGCTGGAACCCTGTCGGAATTACGCGAGTTAGGGAAAAGATTTTCATACGTGTATTCTACTACATTTTACTGCATAAAGGGTGAAGTAAAATTAGTTCCGGACAAATCGTTGAGTAACGGGAAGACGATCCGGATTCTATTCAGAATCCAAGTAGAACCCCTCTTAGGGTAACCCTAATAAATCCCGATGCTCGGTAATACAGCTCGTCGTTCAGAATTGGGTCCCGATCCGGAATCCATCCCGATTCTAAATAGGACGGCTCTCTTAGGGTAACCCTAATAAATCCCGATGCACGGTAATACAGCTCGTCGTTCAGAATTGGGTCCCGACCCGGAATCCATCCCGATTCTAAATAGGACGGCTCTCTTAGGGTAACCCTAGCAAGTCCTAATCGATGATAAACTGTCATCGAGTGCGTAACCGGAAATCTATTTGGGATCTATTCGGATTCCAAGTTGGATAACCCATTTATGAAAACCCGAGCCAATCCCGACCAGGATCGAGTTTCAAACTGGGATGCCCAGACGGATTTTTACAAGGGTATGAGAAAGCTAAAATAGATTAACATACTTCCTCATAGAGATAGATTTGTAAAAATCCAACAATAATGAGGAACAATTTGCAAAGTTCTACTTTTTAATACTTTTTTTAACCCTGAAAATATTTATTGCCCTCTCTGGCAGTTTTTTTTAATAGGTTCTGTACGTACTATTGTTCGTTATGCTAAATGAAGAGCAAGATAAAAAGTTGCAAAGTAAAATGCTCATTGCTTGTTCGCTGGGATCCAAATTTCACAAGGGTAGAATTGTACACTGCTTCTTCACTGTTGTCCAGGTTTCACAAAGCTCCATGAGAAACTTTGGTAATTAATTTCAGTTTCCGCATAGAGGAAAATTTAGCAAAGCTTACTGTTAAGTTATGTAAAATCTGGAAAATAATTCTATCTATTAACAAACACTTTCGGTCCCGAATTCATTTAATTCCTGTCAATTTTATTTCTAATTTAATTTTTTGTATAAATGATTAAATATCCTCGAAATATTTAAACATTTATACAAAATTAGAGTGTTTACATCGGTTGCATTGAGAAAAAAAAAAGAAAAATGAAACCTTATGAAACTTTAATGGCTCTTCACCATAATAATCGGATAGCATTTGCTTCACTCTTGTGGTAACTTTTAGTTCAATAATCTAAGCCATTTTCGAGTTATAAAGCACAGCACATTATTAAAAAATTTGCTGTTCTAGCGGGGAATTCCACATCTATAAGAAGCTAGAATTGCACAGGATATCTGAGTAAAAGTTATATGAAGCCACTGGAATCGTTACGTTAAGGATGAAGATAGAATCAATTTTTGATATCCGATGCTCCTTGTTAAGAAGATGGAATTACGGAGAAATCGTTGAGCTGGAGTAGTGATATAAAATCTGAGGAAAGAAAAACACTCCAATGGCACTAAAAAGACGGTGATTGTTCCCATTCATGCTCTCTGGGCTAGTAAAGATTGCTTCGCTTATTAAATTCTTTCATTTTCCTTCTTCCAATCAAGTGGTTTATTGCAATTCTATAATATCCATATTTGCAGTTTCATTTTCACGAGGATTTTTTGCTGAATCAACCTTTTAAAAACGATTCTCCTCAGCTATGATTAAATCCACCTGGTGTTCACTCTGGAATTAACTCAATATCGGGCAGCTGAAAGTACTATCACTAAAAATATACTGTGCTGGAATCCGGGAAGATGAACCATGAGTTTAACTTATAACATGGCGTATAAAAATTTAAAGCTTCCAGACGCGGAAAGCCGGGCAGCATATTCAAGGCAACCCCGTTTGCATACGTAAAAGATACATGGACGCTCAGAAAGAGCTTCTTAAAGTTTATTCTTGTAAATTCGACTAGATTAACTTACATACTAGCTACAGGAAATTTTGGATTGCAACTGCAAATGTTCGATAAGAAGGAAATCATTATTTTGTCTACTTTTCATTTTTTTTTAATTGTCCTCCAATGTTCTCACAGACCTGTTAAAATACAAACATTGGCCCGTTTTTAGTAAAAAAAAATACAAAAAGTATTTTATAACCTAGAAATTGACAATATGTTTGTAAAGTTATGTTTATTCTTTTGAATTCCTCCAAGTCCAGTAAGACACTATTTATGGTAAATTTTTTGTTGTAACTACAAGATTTCGATGATTGGATTCCGTTGATTGGAATTTTGTTGGACTGGAATTGTCGGCAGATTTTTGACGAAACTTATAAAAAATAAAAAAGTAGATAGTTTTTTCATTAGCCAAAACTATTCAAATTTAGGTAAAATACTTTGCAGGCTTGTTTATGCTCTAGACTTTTTTTTTAAAATTCAAAGCGTTGAAGAATTTTAACCGTGCAACCAATTTTTTTCAAATTTGTACTAAAACCTTGCACCATAGTAGTCCATATGTGGACCGAATTAGAACCCGGTATCTCGTAATTTGCGCGAGCCAGTGCGAGAATGAGATCTTTCGAAAAATTCAAAATGCCATAAAATTTGAATGGTTGGACAGATCTGCGTCAAATTTGTACTTAAATATTTTTCGATAATAGTCCATATAAGAACAAAATTTAAGATAAATCTGTGCAAAATTTCAATTTTTTTTTTTTTCGAGCCGGCATTTTTTTTTCATATTCACCAAAATCGAAATTTACCGACATATCGATAGTTCCTTTGACTAAATTCATTATTAACAATCAATAATCGCAAAATCATGTCCAAAATTTCAGCCCGATATCTCTCAATTTACGGAAGTTATAGCGTGAAAACCATTTTTTCAAAATTTTCAAAATGCTGTAAAATCTAAATTTTCGAACCGATTCGCGTCCACTACAATCCCAAACAGTATTCTATGACAGCCCACTTGCGTACCAAATTTGAAGCGCATTCATCGAAAATTGGGACAGTTATCGTGTAAACAAGGAAATGTCCACATACACACACACACACACACGCACACACACACACATACATATACAGACATTTCGCACAAACCACTTTTCTCGACGTTTTGGACTATTCTGAGTGTACTGACATGAAAATCTCGAAAAAAAAAAATTTTCACGAATACAAAGCTTCCTCTATGAGGACGCAAAATCAGAGGAAATTTTCTGAGCCTATTAATTCAGTAAAAAAAGGTTAAACTTGATAATTATGGACGCGAACTTCCTGATGAGTATTCAATTCCTCATCCATTGATAAATATGCAAAATCTATAGTCGTTAGAATTCAAAGAATATTGTGAATATTCTACAAACAGCTTCGTAGAAATTTTCAATTGCACAAAATAAATAATATTGTATAACCCTGGAAGAAATATAGCAACAGTTGAGAATAATATCACGAGCATTGATATTTGGGATCATTACTCGTGATCGAAATTCGCTAGATCCAATTAAAGCAGAAACAAATGAAGCATAATTCGTTAAATCAACGAAATCCTTATAGTAGCAATGACGCAAACTTTTTAAAAACTCTCTCACTGAATTCGCACAAATAAATGCATGTTAATAATGATATTAAAATAGTCTCTCGTGCGGACGAATCGGTTAGAAAATAATGAGGTGTATTGAGTCATCGATGTGTGTAACGAAATTATTCATTTATTTCACTTTATTATAATGTAATATCGTGACATAATAATCGTCATAGTCCACAACAGAGAGGGAACGATGGGTCGGAACAAAATGGATGAACTGCGGGGAGAGCTTTCGAAACGTTGGCAGTTTACACTATAAACAAGGTTTATCCTCTCCCTCCACCATGTATATAGTCCTCTCTATAGTCTTCGTCGAGTACACAACCTCCCCTCCAAAAACGATTCACAAACTCGTTTATTGTCACACTCGCTTATCGCTCTTGGCTCTCTTGGATCTGTGTGCTTGTGTGTTCAAATGTAGTGGCCGTTTTCCTCGTCAGTATCCGTCCTTCTGCACGTGAGTCTCTTTCTGTTGTTTGTGTATGTGTTTGTTAGTGTGTGTGTGAGTATATCTGTTGTGTATTATGCCGTGGGTCGGCGGCTTGATCCCCCGAAGTCTTTTCCGGCCCGGATGAACGGAATTCCCAACGAGCGTGGAGGCTTAGCGTCCGGAGCTGCTTCTGGCTGATGTTGGACGCTTCTCTGCTTTTGCTATTCCAGCAGCTATAACCCAAGAGTTCTCTACTCACTCTGTCTGGTATCTCCGGCACGGCACACAGAAGAAAAAGGTCAGCGGTCGGCGGACAGTCTGACGTGCTGCCCACGAGATAACGTCAAATTTCATAAAGACGAATCAAGGGCTGTCTGGTCCATTTTCTCGCCAGGCCAATATCGCGTTCATGTCCTTGATGCCGCGCGTGCTCCACGGTTCCAAAGGATCGCTAGTCGGCGAGGTACATTCCTCCGTTGAATCGTCCTTGTCCTCGTGACGCTTTTTCCTTGACCTCGAATCACCGGAAATATCTCTTTTATTGCGGTCTGCCGATTCTTTTCGCCTACTTCCGGTATCGTTACCCTCCTTCGGTGACACTCTGAAAGAAATATTACTTTAATGATTTCCTCCTATTTTTCAGCAATATATCGGCATTTTCTGCACTGAGAGAAAAAAAAGGATGCAAAGCAGAAGTTTGCACACTGTTTCCTCATTAATTTTCATCTTTCGCAACGCCGCCTCTATGAGGAAGTTTCTTTATTTTATTTTTGGCTTCCTCATAGAGGAAGCTTTGCGAAAGATGAAAATTATTGACGAAGCAATGTGCAATGTTCTGCTTTGCATCCTTATTTTATATACAAATTAAAGAAGTATGAAAACAAAAATTTTCATAAATTCAAAATTCTATAAAATCTAAACCGCTTTATGTATTTCGCTTAAATTCAATGCCAATCGTAATTTTTCATTGCTTTATTCGTCAAAAATTGTTTAAGCTCATTATCTAAAAAATTGTGGCAGCTAGAGAACGTACCGACAATTTTTGAAAAATTCAACGTCTTATAAAATCTGAACTACTTTACCAATCTTCACTAAATTCGATATTTACTACAACTGGATGTTAATTTTACCTTGCAAAAGAATTGAGCAAGTTTGGTCGAACTTAATTTGAATAAGAACGAAAACAAAATTTTTTCGAAAATTCAAAATTTTATAAAATCTAAACCGCTTTATGGATTCTGCTCAAATTCAATACCGACCTTCATTTTTCCTTTCTCTATTTGTCTAGAACTATTTAGCTCATTAGCTGAAAAATTGCGGAAGCTGGAGAACATAGAGACATTTTTCGAAAAATTGAAAGGCTTATAAAATTTGAATTTCTTTTCAAATTTTTTCAAAAATGTATACATAGGAAGGGGCGTTGCTTCTCTACCAGCATGCCAAATTTCAGCTTCATTGTTAAAGCCGTTTTCGAGATACAGCGGTTTGAATTTTGCAAGTGTGCCCCACACACATATATACATTTATACATATATACATTTTTTCTAAACCACTTTTCTCGACGTTTTGGACCATTCTGAGTGGCCTGACATGAAAATCTCCAAAAAAAAATTTTTTACGAAAACAAAGCTTTCTCTATGAGGAATCAAAAAAGATACTGTTAACTATAAATTTATAGTGAAATACAATCTCAGTCATTATAAAAAAAGTTATCTGTACTAATTATTTATAATATTAATATTAATTCTTTATCGACTCCTATCGATCAATTTTAATGATTCAAAGCGCGCGAATCCGAAGCCTAATTCAAATTTCACTAATCCGAATCTTTACAAATATCGACTGCAGCTGCTCAATAAATTAAGTTAATTCATGAATTAGCCACAATCGACGAATTTTTTTCCTAAACAAATAGTGAAAAAATTCCACCTACAGCTAATTATTTATAGTCCGTGCAAAAATTAATAACAGTTGTCGTAACAAAAAGTGTATCGTTTTGAAAATTTAGTGATTGATAGAATTTAGCGAATCGTAGTTCTGTGAGTGTGTGCCAGTTTAAGAGCAAAGTGCAAGTTCAGACTCACCGCATGGCCGAAATAAATTATTAAGTAATTTGAAGAGATCGGAGATATTATAAAATTTGACAGAATTTCAAGATTAGATTTATTTTTTTATTTATTTTTTTAGAATTTATTTATTTTTTGAATTTATTTTTTTAATTTTTAGAATTTATTTTCATTTTTTTAGAATTTATTTATTTAGAAATCCGAGAAATAAGTGAGATTTGATGATCATCTAGGAAAACGATCGACATTTTCATAGATAGTAAATTCGTAAAATAAGCTAAATATTGAAAACCGTGAAAAATTAATTGACCATAAATTTTAAGTATTCAAATGTGTCGAAAACGAATGGAAAAGAAATAAATGCCGACGTAGATCAACTTCTAATACGTTACGAAGATGTAAACGAATGTGTCAAGTTTGCGAATTAAAAATATATCTAAAATCCAAAAAATTCCAGAGAAATCGGTCGCAGACTTTTATTTAAATCGAATATAGGATTTATTTCAAATAAATGAAAATTTATTTGCATCAAATAAATTTCATTAAAAATTAATACGATTTATTTGTATGTAATAAATTCTATTTGATGGAAATAAAATCCTATTGGGCCAGCCATTAAATAAATTCCTTCTTCAAGTGCTAGTATAATAGGATTTTATTTCGATCAACTAGAATTTATATCATTCAAATAAATTGTATCGATTTCAAGTAATTTTTATTTCTTCGAAATAAAATTTTATTATTTAGAAATAGAAACCGTATTCGATTTAAATAAGCTTGTCAAATCGATTTCTCTGGTAGGAAACGCTATAAAGCGTTAACTGAAACCCATAGAAAAGAAATCTTCGCGAAATCGTGAAATTCGTTATACTCATAATGTAAACGATTATAACAGTACAGCGGTATACAGGAATATAATCTGTAAATATGATGGGACGCGATTAAGCTGAAATTTATCAATGCACATTATTTAATTTCGTAAATAAATTATGTTCGTCCACCATCGAAGTCTGCAGTTAATTTTCTTCCTACTCTGCTTCGTACATTTTTCATAAATTCAATGATAATGGTGAAATACCGTTACAATTATTTACCAGGTTTAGTGATTTTAAATCGTGATGTCAATAAAGCTGGAAAATGGCGGAACATGTAATCCGATTTACAGTCGATGTCTATTTTTAAATAGCGAAAATTCGTTAAGTCAATCAAAACAGCTGGAAAAAAATTAACAATTGCCACTACAATCGTGTTACGAAATTATATATATTATTTTTTCAAGTAATTTTAAGTATATTGATCCAAGATTTTTAGCAAAAAGTCGTTTTTTAAATAATTTATTCTGTTCCGTCGCGGAAAAATATCGTAGCTTGCAAATGCCATTTCTTTATTCAATATTCAACACCGTAATAAAAGTCAAGGAGTAACGCCGTTCGTGTCAAACATCGAGACATCTGCGGACCAGATGAGAATCTGGAAACGTTTTCTAATCCTCAGGAATTCACATGGAAAACGCACGTACAGAATAACTTGAAAGAAGCAAACACATTTTTTAGTGGTTTATGGTAGTGGCCATCGGCTAGCGAAGGATTAACCAGTCGCGGACCGTACGCATCGGCACCCCAAGACTGCAATTACTGGGGGTCCCATGGGTCGCGAGAAATCCCGTGGATACCTGATGGTCCGACGCTGCCGAGGCGTCAACGCATCCCCACGTGTTAACGAAAAACCCTTCAGCGTGCAAAAAATTGACACTAGCGACGTTACCTCCCACTCCCAAACTTATCATACTCAATGTTGGAACCTTTTTGAGTAGGGAGTCGTCTTCAGCTTCTCAGACAGAACGGACACTCCAAGAGTCTGATCGTCAGCTCATGGCTACACAGATTCTTGTCTTGACATTATTAAGTTAACATTTTCCGATTCAAGTCTGTATCCAATTCTTACAATAATAACAGTTACGTTTGTATATAATTTTCTTCTGAAATAAATTAGTGTTTGTTTTGTTATATAAAATAAATACCTGCGTCATTTTAATTAATCACGTGGGAGTTTGCTATCTCGCGGTTCAACTTAATTTGAGATTCGGACTTACAATCCGCGTCGGCTCCAAACGCCATCCGCGAGAGCGAACATTTTTTGGTCCTTCGAGCCGGATACAGAACCCACAGTGCAAAGTGTAACCGGTAGTGATAAAGATAATAGTGTCAAGTATACAAGTGAAACTGGATTCGTCTATGCGTTTAGACGCTCGCTCTTAACGCTACGCGTCAAACTCATAAGACTTACTTAAGTGACAAGTGCAGCATTCGTCGACAATCGTCGAGAACAGGACCGTCCCGGAGAATCGTCGCTTGTACAGCTCCAAACAAGGCCACGGCTAAAACTCACGATGTCGATAGCACCGGAGTCTATAGCAACACTCAAAACGCTTATTCGACAAAGGGGAAATATACAAGGTTCCATCACGGCCTTCTCCAAAAAGCTAGACGCGTATGAAGCCGCTGACCCCGGTGCGCGGAACCCGTTCGAGCTCCAAGCCGCCCTCGACGGGCTGCGCTCACGGTACGAAAAGTTCCCCGAAGTGCAAGACAAAATAGAGGAGATCGACGAGAACGAAGTCAGTAAACGGATTCCATTCGAAGAGACATTTGACAAGGCGGTAGGAAGAGCGTTAGAATGTCTCAGCCACAGCACCTCTTCAAGCCCCAGCGAACGCTCAGTGTCGTCGGTAACTCCTGCAGCAGTGCCAGTGAAGTTGCCACAACTGGACATTCCAAAATTCGATGGATCCATTGAAAAGTGGAATACTTTCTTTGATTTGTTCTCGTGCCTGATCGACAAAAACGATGGTTTATCGTCAGTGCAAAAACTGCAGTATCTGCGAAGCTCCGTGACAGGGAAAGCTGCTATGGCCATCGATTCGCTGCCAACAACGGACAGGAATTACCAGTGCGCAATCGAAATTTTAAAGAAAAAATTTGACTGTGTACAAAAAACTCTGCGTCGTCACTGGTCTATAATCAATGATTATCCACGCCTCCATAAGGATAGTCCAGCGGCACTCGGAGACCTCGTTGACACGGTGACCCAACATGTGCGCGCGTTAAACAATCTCGGCCAGCCGACCGAAAGCTGGGATCTACCACTGATACATCTGATTTTAACAAAGATCAGCTCGGATACTGCGTGGCACTGGGAGCTTACCATCAAGGATTCCACGTTACCCAAGTACACAGACCTATTGGAATTCCTAGAGAAACGGGCAAACTGCTCAGACTCTTCATTACCAAACGCCAATCCAAAGCAACAAGGGCAACACGAAAATCTACGCCAGGGACAAGGTAAAAATACTTCAAGGAAGCAGGCATTCGTTACAGCGAGTGTCTCGTCCTGCGCAATCTGCAGGGAAACAACTCACTCAATAATGAAGTGTCCAAAATTTCTGGGTATGCAGTGGACTGAACGACAAAACGCGGTACGTGCAGCGTCACTCTGCTACAATTGTCTACGGTCCAACCATCTACTGGCACAATGCACATCTCGTAATTGCACTCAGTGCAACAAAAGACACCATACACTTTTGCATAAAACAGAAATTCAAGGACAGACGGCAAGGCCAACGGTATCGACGACCCAGTCTTGACTAGCCGAAGCAGAGCCTCCTATCAGTCAGCAGCGCCACACGAGTTCTCTTGTTACCTCACCCACGAGTGAGCTGTTAGTTACAGCTTTGGTCAACGCGGTGAGTGTCAAGTCTCAGACTTTCAGATGTAGAGCATTGCTAGACAGTGGTTCGACGACAAACTTTATTACCGAACGTGCAGCTGTCCTATTGGGACTACCAAGACGCAACTGTACTATACCGATAGGAGCTCTAAATACAATGACAACAATCATCAAACAACTAGTCACCGTTACAATACGCTCCAGGCACAACAATTATGAGAGGACGCTAGATTTCTTGATTTTACCACAGATTACTCAAACCGTACCAGATCAGCAGGTCAATCGCGAAGTGTTGAACATTCCGCGGAACTTGAAGCTGGCGGACCCCAGCTTCCACCGTCCTGGACCAGTCGACATGCTCCTGAGCGCCGGGATCGCACTGTCCGTTCTCTGTGTAGGGAAAATTGGATTGTCAGCAAAGGGTGAGCCAGACTTGTTCTTGCAGAAAACTCTATTTGGATGGGTCATCGGAGGGAGCGCGCCAACAGCGCAGCCTTCACGACAACGCAACTGCCACGCTACGTCTAATATTCTCGAAGTAGATCTAACGAGATTTTGGAGACTCGAAGAGGCATCTACTCCCGTGCGCCATCGGAGCAACGATGAAGCTATCTGTGAGGACCATTTCCGCGAAAACGTCACTCGCGACAAGAATGGAAGATACGTCGTAGCGCTCCCATTCAACGACAAACAATCGCAGCTAGGCGAATCACGCTCCAGAGCGATCCGTCGATTATCGGCTATTGAACGGAAGCTGCATCAAAATCCTGATCTGGGCCTCCGATATAACGCTGTTCTCCAAGAGTATCTTGACCTTGGACATATGACGGAGACGAAACCAACTGATCAAGGATATTATCTACCTCATCACGCAGTTATAAAAGAAGGTAGCCTCACAACCAAGGTACGAGTCGTCTTCGACGGATCGGCGAAGACGAGCACCGGGATTTCTCTGAACGAAACTCTTCGTGTCGGACCCACCATCCAGGATGATATATTCTCCTTACTACTCCGCTTCAGAATGCACCGATGGGTCCTCACGGGCGACATTGAAAAAATGTACAGGCAAATTCTCGTCCGTCCTGAGGATCGAAAATATCAGAGAATCGTGTGGCGCAACAGAGAGGGCATAATAAAAACCTACGAGCTCAACACAGTGACCTTCGGACTATCAGCTGCACCATATCTCGCTATAAGATGCCTGCATCAATTGGCCAAGGATGAAGGACATCAATTCCCTATCGCAGCAAGGGTTTTGGAACGAGATCTCTACGTAGATGATCTACTCACGGGGACTCAGACCAAGGAAGAAGCAGTCAGGCTGCGGGACGAAATCGATCAGCTGTTGAAACTGGGAGGCTTTAATTTGCGACAATGGGCATCGAACGAACGAGAGCTGTTAGCAGGACTTCCCGAGCAAGACGTAAACCTCCAACTGCAGCTGGGTGAATCGTCAACACTCAAGACGTTGGGCATTTTTTGGAATTCAGCCACTGATGACATCACATACACGGTGAAACTAGCAGATATTGCACCAAGAGTCACCAAACGCAGCATCCTCTCAGAAACAGCTAAGATCTTCGATCCATTGGGATTGTTAGGTCCTGTCGTGATCCTCGCCAAGGCCATCATGCAAAAACTGTGGATGCTGAAAATACACTGGGACGAGGCGTTACCCACTGAGATCCACACGGAATGGATCAATTTCTACAACCAACTACCTCTGCTGAATAACCTCAGCTTCAAGCGAGGAACTATGTTGGAGAACACCAAGGAGATACAGCTGCACGGATTCTGTGACGCTAGCCAGATCGCGTATGGAGCCTGCATCTACTTACGGGCAATCACCGTTGACGGCGAAGTCATCACCAATATCCTCTGCGCCAAGTCAAGAGTTGCACCATTGAAGCCAATAACGATCCCTCGCTTGGAACTCTGTGGAGCACAACTTCTCGCAAATTTGATGGCCACAGTACAAGAAGCACTCCAAATACAAGTAAATCGCATTATCTACTGGACCGACTCAACGATTGTGCTACATTGGCTGAACACTATCCCTCAGCGTCTACAAACGTTCGTAGCAAATCGGGTAGCAGAAGTTCAAACAAAAACAGATGTCAACAATTGGAGACACGTCCGGACACATGACAATCCAGCAGATCTTATCTCACGAGGACAACGACCAGACGTGTTTGTGAAGCCGTCAATTTGGAAAACTGGTCCAGACTGGCTTCGGAAAGAAAAGTCATCGTGGCCGATCCTCAAACTTACATTTCCAGACATACCACCGGAATGCAAGAAAAATATCTGCCTCGCGACAATACATCCGACCAACGAACTTCTGACTCGATATTCGTCGATAGAGAAAATGCAACGGATTGTTGCTTACTGTCTCCGATTCAAAATTCACAACAAACAACAAGGAAAGCTCACGCTCGCCGAACTCACTGCTGCACACAATAAGATCATTCGTTTGATGCAAGAGGCGACATTCTCGGATCTTATTGATGCGCTAAAAACACCAAGGAAGGCGAAGGATTTCCGACTTGTCAAATTAGCAAATTTGAATCCATTCCTCGACAAGGAAGGAATCCTACGGGTCGGAGGAAGACTACAGAAAGCGATGATTCCTTATGCGCAACGACACCCGATCATATTGCCAAAGGGTCACCACGTCACTAAACTCATCATCGAACGAGAACACCAGCTACAGCTCCACGCTGGTGCCCAGGCGACGTTGTACGCAATACGACAACGTTATTGGCCTATAGATGGACGAAATGCAGTACGTCAAATCACAAGAGCGTGTATAAGGTGTTTCAGACAGAAACCTCCATCGGTCGAGTATATCATGGGTAACTTGCCCGAAGCACGAGTCACAGAATCGCGACCATTCACCAACGTGGGAATTGATTATTGCGGTCCTTTCTACATCAAGGAAAAAAGACACCGAAATAGGAATCGTATTAAGGTTTACGTGGCAGTTTTCATCTGTTTGGCAGTCAAGGCGGTGCACCTAGAGGTGGTCAGCGATCTCACCACCGAAGCCTTCATTGCTGCTCTCGATCGATTCATCGGACGGCGGGGAATCTGCAGCAATATCTACTCCGATAATGGCACTAACTTCGTCGGAGCCAACAACGAGATGAGAGAGATACACCAGCTTCTTCAATCTGATAAACATCAACAACAAGTCAGCCAGTTCGCGATCAATCACTCAATCGCTTGGCACTTCATCCCACCACAGTCTCCACATTTCGGAGGTCTGTGGGAAGCAGCAGTGAAGTCATTTAAACATCACCTAAAAAGAATTGTCGGAATGGAAATGCTCACATACGATGCCTTTAACACGTTGGTCATTCAGATCGAAGCTGTTTTGAATTCACGGCCGTTGACAGCTCTCTCGTCAGACTCAAACGATCTGCTCGTGTTAACGCCTGGACACTTTTTAATCGGTGAAGCACTCAAGTGTAGACCGCAAGTTGATTTCTCAGATACGCCGACCAACAGATTGTCAATGTGGCAGCATATCCAAAAATTGAAACAACACTTTTGGGCCCGATGGCACCAAGAGTACATCACGGAACTCAACAAACGCACAAAATGGACACAAGGTGAACACCACATCCAGACAGGGACCGTGGTGCTCTTGAAGGAGGACAACCTTCCTGCTCTTCAGTGGGCCATGGGTAGGGTGCTCAAGGTTCATCCAGGAGCAGACGGTATCATTCGCACAGTAACAGTGAAGACAGCCAAGGGTACATTCGACAGGAATGTCAAGAAACTGGCTCCGCTTCCAATACCGGAAGAAGATCATCCACCGACCATCACCACCAACGTAGACCCTGGTTCATCGCGCCATTAAGCCATTTTCGTTGCTATACATTAAAAACACGTCAATTATTGATCGCTAACTCTCTCAACGGGGGGAGTATGTTCCGTCGCGGAAAAATATCGTAGCTTGCAAATGCCATTTCTTTATTCAATATTCAACACCGTAATAAAAGTCAAGGAGTAACGCCGTTCGTGTCAAACATCGAGACATCTGCGGACCAGATGAGAATCTGGAAACGTTTTCTAATCCTCAGGAATTCACATGGAAAACGCACGTACAGAATAACTTGAAAGAAGCAAACACATTTTTTAGTGGTTTATGGTAGTGGCCATCGGCTAGCGAAGGATTAACCAGTCGCGGACCGTACGCATCGGCACCCCAAGACTGCAATTACTGGGGGTCCCATGGGTCGCGAGAAATCCCGTGGATACCTGATGGTCCGACGCTGCCGAGGCGTCAACGCATCCCCACGTGTTAACGAAAAACCCTTCAGCGTGCAAAAAATTGACACTAGCGACGTTACCTCCCACTCCCAAACTTATCATACTCAATGTTGGAACCTTTTTGAGTAGGGAGTCGTCTTCAGCTTCTCAGACAGAACGGACACTCCAAGAGTCTGATCGTCAGCTCATGGCTACACAGATTCTTGTCTTGACATTATTAAGTTAACATTTTCCGATTCAAGTCTGTATCCAATTCTTACAATAATAACAGTTACGTTTGTATATAATTTTCTTCTGAAATAAATTAGTGTTTGTTTTGTTATATAAAATAAATACCTGCGTCATTTTAATTAATCACGTGGGAGTTTGCTATCTCGCGGTTCAACTTAATTTGAGATTCGGACTTACAATCCGCGTCGGCTCCAAACGCCATCCGCGAGAGCGAACATATTCTAAGTGGAGGTACACATTTGAATTTAATCCCATTTACAGTATATATTTCAGTATTTTTGAATTTTTTTGTCACAATGTTAATTTTTATTATTTTTGTGTTAAAGAAGCAACAATTTCCGGTCGGTAGTAATTTTTTTAATAATTGTTTTTTGCTATTCGGTGTAAAAAATGATTGGTTAAATATAACAATATATTAATTACCAATTAGTTATCTAGTTAGTTGCTCTGAGACATACTGGAAATACATTTACCGATTCTGTCCATCTCAGATATTATGAATTGTTTGGCGTATGTCAGTGGACATGCGATTTAATTAAAGCAGATTTTATAGAGTAGTATTAACATTACGATATATATATATGCGTATATAAGTTTCATACTCAATAGTTACAGAGAATTATCGGGAATATGTCTCGTTAAAGTGAAATCGCACAGTCGAAGACTATTTCTCGAGTACCTCTAGAGGCGTTGATGTTACGTTCTATTTAACATTTCCCTGCCATATATTGAGATTGTAATTTCTCATCATGTAGGTCATGCCGTGTAGTTCATGTGTGGTACATCTTAATGAAGCTTTTTAATACACAATATAGAACTAATAAAATTATCTCGTTCCAAACACAACTTCATTATATTTTAATGATAATAACAAATACGAAAATAATAGCTAGGAGATTGGAATTACATTAATCAGGCGTTATACAATTTAATGAATCTGTTATATTATTAATTCTCCTAACTTTATTCTCCGATGGCAATCCCTGCCTCAATGTAATTTTTCAATAGGGAAGATGGGGGCAAAACGGGCATCACGACTGAAAATGACAATTGGGGGCAAAACGGGCATCGTTTCAACTTTTTCGAACACGATTTTTTTCAATTTCCTGACATTTCTTACTTGAAAATTTCGGAAAATAATTGGTGATGTCAATAAAACAGGCAGGGAGGCAAAACAGGCATCTCGGCTAAATATAAGTATCGGGGTCAAAATTGGCACTAAATCATAAAATGAGAATTTCGTTCTAATTGATTTCTTCATGATATACCGACTTTTTTTTTCAAAGAATTAATTTGATTATAAAATTTTTGAAAAATTCATTTGACTATATTTTTTTTCTTTGCTCAACAAAGTATCGAAAAAAAGTTCTGAACGGATGGTTAAAAAAATTCTGATCTGATGAAGATTATCAATTTTTTTTCATCACCAATTTGACGTATTTTCCGCACTTTCCCTATCTAAGGAACGTAAAAAACTGAGACAAATCGTTTTTACGAAAGTTGAGACCGTGCCAGTTTTGCCCCCAATCCCGATTTTTAATGGAGCTGCCCGTTTTGCCCCCCTGACCGTTTGCCCCCATCTCCCCTATCTATTGCAATTGTTGAGAGTCCAGAACCATTGGAATGACTGTTTCGCTCATTTAATCGAGAACATAATATTCTCACCTTTAATTATTTTCTACTTAAATCGATCTTATCATCAATTATTTTTTAATTTAATTAAAAATCTTGCGACACAAGATCAAAAAAGTAGAATTTTGTCTTCTAGCATCGAAAATAATTTCTCGCTACTTTTCACAGCATGATGACCGTAGAAATAATATTAAAGGGATGCCTCAATGAACCAAGTAAAAATGGTTTTTATTAATTGGTTCTTTCCTCAATTTTAATTAATAGTACGCTCCACAGAGAAAAACGTCTATATTTATTTTTAATCGAATAATCTTTTTTATATAATTTACAAAAATCTATAAACATCCCTATTAATAAATACTTCACCAATTATTATGGCAAATGTATCCTTACAAAAAAAAACTATTGGAGTCGCCAAAATGTTATTGAGACCAAATAGTTACTATTAATTTTTAATAGTGAGAACTATAAAAAATAAACTATTTAGTTTATTAAAACTTAATAGCAACTATTTAGTTTATTAAAACTTAATAGCAACTATTTAGTTTATTAAAACTTAATAGCAACTATTTAGTTTATTGAAACCAAATAGTTTAGTTTAGTTTATTGAAACTATATAGTTACTAAATAAACTAAATAGTTAGTTTAGTTGAAACTAAATGGTAACTATTTAGTCACTATTTAGTAACTATTTAGTTACAGAAAAAAGCTATTGGAGTCGCCAATATATTATTGAAATATATTTAGTCATTTTGTTCCAACTAAATAGTAACTATTTAGTTTCAATAGTATATTGGCGACTCCAATAGCTTTTTTTCTGTAAGGGCATAAAAAACATTTTTTTAAAGTAACCCATTCTGTGCCCTTTGCCTTCAATAAAAAAAAGTTTACAGTCTACTTTCCAAGTGTCACAATAAAATGTTAATCAAAGAACCAACCAAGTGGAAGCTCAGCATTGACACAGCAGAAGCAGCAGCAGCAGCAAAAGTGTTTTATTTATTAATATCATTGATTTATTTTTCACGCTTTTATGTTTGTCCCAAGCGAAGTAGCGACGTGGGTGAACAAGCACTATATACAGTTTGAATCGCGCAAGAGTAGGTAGTGTCCGTAGCAGTGCGAGCGAAGAGCAAAGCGAAGCTCTCACCGGCTTCGCTCCACCTTTTTCCCGGAGATATTTTTCTCTCTCCTGTCTCTCTCACACACACTTTACGCTTTTTTCTCTCTAAGTTCGTATGTCCTTTTTTTATTTCCCTTTTTTTTTATTCTTTTTTTTTAGCGTTGAACTAAAAATATACTATCGCATAGCGGCGAGTACACGGAATCGTCGCGGTTTTTCCGGTTCGCGCAATATTCCGGGTCCTGGTGTGGACGGGCCGTATAGTACATACCTACCTTCAACCTACCCACCTAGACCACCCCTATTTCTATTCTATAATAGTCGGTATATCTATATGTTGCTGAAACGGTAGTGCTATACGGTTGCTGCTTCTGCTTCGGGCAGCCAAGCTTCCGAGCAAACCCGCCCTTGTGTACCTCTCCCTATGCTTTCTCTCTCTCTCTCTTTTTCGCCAGACTCACATACCACCACAAGAAGAGATAGAGAGGGGGTGGAGTGGAAAAGAGAGAGAGAGAGAGAGTGTGTGTGTACTCGAAAAAGAAATGACCTCGCGTTATCGTCGTCGTCTGCGGAATACTGCCGTGCATGGCACCGATTTTTACCTGTTTTTCGCAGTTTTCGCTCGGCGTTTGTGATTTTTATTGACGCGCTCGTTGCATCCGTTTTCCCGGTTTGTGACGCTCGCCGAGCCGTTTCTCGTTCCACTCATAATCGTTGACTCGTTCTTTGACTCTCTTTCCACAGCGGACGATGAATCTAGTTCTATTCGAGGATCCTTGACTCCTTCACGATGGATTCTTAAAATGTCACGCTCCAACTCCGTGCCATTCGTTAATGGAAGATATCGAGAATTTTCACTAGCGTCGATAGACGGCGAAGACGAAGAATCGTCGTTAAAGTCTTCAACGTTGTTACCATTGCAGGACCTCTTTTTGGATGATGATGATGACGTGAGTCGCATACTCGCTGAACGAATTCGACGCAATCTCGCTTCGGTACCAAGCAAACTGTCGTCTGTGCAGAAAAAATAGATGGAGTGGTTATTTTTTATTTAAATTAAGAGTCTAGACGAGCTATTAAACCTTGAGGCAGAGTTCGGATTCAGCCGAATTAAATATTGCTCGCAATGTTCGCAATTCATCAAGAATATAAAATAGTCGTACGGCGAACGAGAATTGGATCTGATAATTTGCCAAAATGGTTCTGCAGAAGCAGTTTTCAATGTGCAGGCATTATTAATACAAGTTACTCAAGCGGGGGTTTTAAGGATCATTAATGCTTTTAGTTAAATTACAATTGGAATAATGATAGTTTTTAAATGAATTAATAATAAAGTTATTTATAAAATAGCCGCTACGCGTTATGGATTTTTTTAATCTGTTTTTAGTTTAAAATTTGTTATTATTTCCGTGGAATTAATTTATCCGTTGGAATATTCAGGGAAATCTTTAAAACTGTTTTTATGTTTTCGAAATTTTTTTAATCAAGTTTTGAGTTGATGAAGCAGAGATTGATTTCGTTATCGCAAAAGCAAAAAAGTATATGATTGTAGAGTCATGAAACAATGAATTTTTCTTTTGCTTCCTCATAGAAGAAGCTTTTTTTTCATGAAAAATTGAAAATGAAAAACTCAAGAACCGCTCAACCGATTAAGCTGAAATTTGGCACACAAGTGAAGCTGCAGCCCGTCTTTGATTGTTGCAATTTTTTACCAATTGTATGCAAAAATTTATATCTTACAGCTTTTTAATTTTTTTTTTTCAAAAAGGAGGAGAATGTTTTAGTCGGTAAAATTTAAGATATTTTGTTAAATAATTTTTGACAAGTGCAGGTACATTTAATGTTGTTCGGAATTGTATTTGGCATAAATCGGTTGAGAGACTCAAATTTAACAGCATTTTGAAAATTTAAAAAAAAACCTTTTTTGTTGTAACTTTCGCAAATTAGCGGATATCAGGCTGAAATTTTGTACTCAATTGGGCCAAGTTTAAATAATAATCGGTGTTAAATTTTACAAGATTCGGTAGATTGGTTCTAATTTTATTACAATGTTAACTTTTTAAAAAATTGTCCGGAAAAACTTCAACTTGTGTAAATTCTGAAATATGTGACTGTAATTTTCCACGTGAAACAATGATAGGGGAGTTGGGGGCAAAACGGGCAGCTCCATTAACAATCGGGATTGGGGGCAAAACGGGCACCGTCTCAACTTTCGTAAAAACGATTTGTCTCAGTTTTTTACGTTCCTTAGATAGGGAAAGTGCGGAAAATACATCAAATTGGTGATGAAAAAAAATTGATAATCTTCATCAGATCAGAATTTTTTTAACCACCCGTTCAAAACTTTTTTTCGATACTTTGTTGAGCAAAGAAAAAAATATAGTCAAATGAATTTTTCAAAAATTTTATAATCAAATTAATTCTTTGAAAAAAAAGTCGGTATATCATAAAGAAATCAATTAGAACGAAATTCTCATTTTATGATTTGGTGCCAATTTTGACCCCGATACTTATATTTTGCCGAGATGCCTGTTTTGCCTCCCTGCCTGTTTTATTGACATCACCAATTATTTTTCGCAATTTTCAAATAAGAAATGTCAGGAAATTGAAAAAAGTCCTGTTCGAAAAAGTTGAAACGATGCCCGTTTTGCCCCCAATTGTCATTTTCCCATTTGCCCTGATCTCCCCTAAGTGATTTATCAATGATGTATTTATTTCATGAAATGGTCGCTATGTTGTAAAATTTTGATTTTGATTCATAAAAAATAAAACATTGCTGACATGAAAAAGCAATTGGAAAATATCTTTTCCGCCTTTTTGTGAGAGACATTTGAAAATTATGATCTGAACTAAAACTTTTGTTAAATATTCAAAAACTTCATGTGGAAAAATAGAAAACCCTGTACAATTTTTACACTAAACTCCGTCCTAAGCTCGCTCAGCAAAAAGTAGAAATTTATTGGATTTTTTTCGTGCCAATTTTTTTTTTCGCCTCTCTCAAATCGTTTAATCGATTTTGTGGTAACTTTCGCCTAACTTTTCCGCCTATTTTCCGGATATATTCCGCCAACAATTTAATCATAGAGCGAATAAAGTTTCGACTTTGATTGCAATAAAGGGACAAACTTAAAAAAAAAAACTGCCAACGTTAAATTAATATTATCCCAACTCTGCCAATCAAGGGCAAAGAAACAGCTGAACTTTACTTCCACAAAGATCGTTGTCGCTGAATTCCGCAAAGTACTTTTTCGCCGGCGGTGCTGCTTTAACAGTGGGTAGATTTTGCGTTGGAAGTAATGATCCAGGTACGATGGTACCAAGGCCAGTTAATTTTTCAAGAATCTGTGAATCGTGGTTCAACTTGTTTGATGCAATAGAAGGCTTCGTTACAGTGGAAGAAACTGTGGTCTCCGAAGCGCATGAGATTCTCGCTGCTTCGGCAGCCATTCTCAGGAGGGTCGCCTGCTGGGAAGTCGGACTCTCCGATGCGATTACGAGATCCAATAAAGGATCGAGATGCTCCTTCTCAGCCGGTCTGTTGGTGCCGGACGATCGGATCTGATTCGGTTCCAGCTGCCCGCCCATCCTGGTGGCCTCGATGATGCTGCTGCTGCTGGTCTGCTGTGGCTGGTGGGCCTTCTCGGTGATGGGATTCCCTGTAACGGATGGTCGAGTTTGTTCTACTCCCCAACATGTCCGGCCACACTGGTACGATTCAAACCCCCGAGCAAAATACATAAATCACATGGTCGAGTGAGAGGGAAGTCGATCGTTGAGATAAATCATTCTACGTAGTAAACGAATAGTGCAGAAGGGACAACACAGAGAGAGAAAGAGACCGAAATAAATAATAAATAAAACACACAAACGGAACAGCACAAATATTTGTCGTATTGAAAGCAATACCTTGTCGACGACTATTAGGGGATTTCCGGACTAGTACAATCAATTACAAGTTGTTTGATTCATTATTTCTCGAGATTGAATTACCGTTTTTTCTGGTAACTATTGAGGCGGATGTTGCAACTCCAACCGCCCCTGATTCTGTAATGTTCGTCAAACCGGAAATCTTATTCTGAGCCAAGTCCTGATTTTGAAAAGGAGTCGTTTGTAAGCTGGTCGTGGAAGGTTTTGATGGTATTGATGATTGCGGGAGTGAGGAAATGTTGGAAGCCACTTTCGTCTGCTGCTGCTGCTGCTGTTGCTGTTGCGACTTTGCTGCTTTGGCTGTGGGATCCGTCGTTGGTATTCCCTCCGTCGCCGTGGTCAGGTCGATGTCGTGGGCAAAGGCCATGACGTCCAGAGCTGCCGTCAAGGCGTCGCCGAAACCAGCGGTGACACCACTCGCAGCTCCCATATCCATTTCACCGATGTTTGGACTGATTGTGAATTTAAATATTCACAGTAATATTAAAATTTAATTAATTCCATAAATAAAGCGACAACTCAGCTTCGGAAATGTGTAGAACTTCATCCACTGCGCCAACCTCAGTACATATTAACACAGGGGAGAGTTGAGTGCAAAATGGAACTATTGTTAAGTGTTGCTTATATCTGATTATGTGAATAATTTATTACTAAATGGGTTGTATGATATTGATCTTCCACTTAAACAACACATTC
This sequence comes from Ephialtes manifestator, assembly GCA_963970395.1. Classification (NCBI taxonomy): domain Eukaryota; kingdom Metazoa; phylum Arthropoda; class Insecta; order Hymenoptera; family Ichneumonidae; genus Ephialtes; species Ephialtes manifestator. Next base: position 17,406,175 of record OZ019981.1, on the reverse strand, counting down.
ATATTATAAGCAATTATGACTAAGGATATTTCTTAGTCATAAGGACAGAAATATTTCGACTGTCACTAAATTTTGAGAGTCTATCTGATCGAATTTTTCTGATGACACACTGAAAAAAAATGTCATTGATTCAATAAATCCATCGTTTACGGGCTGCCAAAAGAAGTATTTTTGAATTAACTCTAGTTCTTATTCGTTCAATCCCATTTAACATTGAAATAATAAAATATTATTTTGCTTATTTTAGAGTTATTGTTTCGATCTCGTATGGAATTGGAGGAATTAGAATTCAAATTAAGTTGATAACGCTTGTTTTTGGCAGCCCGCAAACGATGGATTTATTGAATCAATGACATTTTTTTTCAGTGCAGCTAAAAAAATTCCATGGGAAAATGTGAAAAACCTGAAAACGGGTTTTGTGGTTGTTACTTAATTTTTTTAGTTGACTACAAGAAGACAGTTTTGGAAACGGTGCTTAATTTTCGACCAGATATGATTTTAAGCCAATCTGGTCGAAAATGTAGTAAAAGTTGTATTTTTTCGTGTTCTGACTCGAGAAAAGTCAAGATCACGAAAATTCAGAATATTCAACTGGTGATAATTTTTTTTTGGCTTCACTGATTTTCAATTTTCTTAAATATCATTATGATACTTCAATTGTTGCGCTCGTGAAATCATTTTCAAAAATGGCACGAAAATAAGGGAAAGGCACGAATTTGTATTTTCGCTACTTCAAATTAAAAAGCGTGTAAAATATTCAAAACGAAGCATAGCCTAATTTGCTACCTGTAAAGCTTAATTGAATATGAAGTAAATACAAAATTATTTGATTTATGTTAGACGCTATAATGATGTATTTTGCCCTGCTGAATGCGATCTTTCCATTAATTTTATCGAATAATCATCAATTTTTATGAAAAGACCCAAAAAAAAAAATCTTTTCCAATTGTTTTCAAATTTCCATCACAACTCATTAAAATTTCATAAAAATTCTTCACCATTTGTAATCATCGAAAATTTTCTGTGATATGATATGACCGTATTTAGGTATTTAAATTTCATTACGAATTTTTGTCGTCGATAGTAGGTGGACGAAAAAAATAACCCCTATATTGAAATCGATCATATCCCCTTTTCTCATAAAATATTTCGATTTCCGTACTTGAGTCTGAGTCGCTCCAAATGGAAATGCAAAAAAGTTCGTTAACATTGATGGGGGATTTGATATTGTCGTTTATAACTGTCGTATAAAATGGACAATATATAGGTTAGTATATCGTTGAAACAGGCTCAATTGTACTCAACTTTCCCCTTCGTCACGATAAAGCTTTTTTCTTAAATTCCATATCGTACCTCGCTCTGACCGGCGTTGAGAAGGAAGCACGACCCCACATTATGCACCGCAATTCTTCGCCAGTCATTCCACGTTTCCTGAGCTCGGTTATCGTGACCTTACCCACACGCTGTGAAAAAGTCAATGACTCTCGTTAATTCGCCGTCTCATCCAGAAGATCCAGACGATTGTTATCAGCAGAAGTGCTACCTTCCAGTTGGCAACTGCGCCCTTCCGCTGTCTTGCCCTCGTCTTCGACTTGCTCTTTATGACCATGACGCCTCGTTGCTCCGACGCGGGATTATTTGGATCGTCGCCGGGACCCAGCTTTATGCTGTATTCCTGAAGATAGTTGTGAGCGTCTTTCTGGGACACTGCGCGTTCCAGTGACACGACAATTTTTGCCCACTGAAACGTTACAATTGAAAAAAAAAAAAAATAATTAAATTTTTCCACAACCCACTAATAAACTAATTATCCAAAACGAGAAATTTTTTCAATAATGGACAACTTATAACTTTTTTTTTTAATAATGAATATTTTCCTATTGGAAATAAATAATTTAATAATATAAGAGTAATTACTTAAATTTTATCAAAATATATAAATTATATAATATGAAAATTTATGAATACTTTACTTTGGATATTTACACTGTTAAAAATGTTAGTAAAATTAATATAGAAAAATAGAAAGCTCCGATGCATAGACTGGGATTTTAAATTATATATTATATAATATTAAACTACTTTTATATTAAACATGATAAAAAGTCGTGGTTAATGTAAAAGTAAATTAATATTACTACCGTTAATTATATTTGGATTATATTTGTATATGAAATTACATAGACTAATATAGTATATTAGTGTATGTATTTATGCTACCTACATAGGGGAGATGGGGGCAAAACGGGCAGGGGGGCAAAACGACCATCACGACTGAAAATGACAATTGGGAGCAAAACGGGCATCGTTTCAACTTTTTCCAACACGACTTTTTTCAATTTTCTGCCATTTCTTACTTGAAAATTTCGGAAAATAATTGGTGATGTCAATAAAATAGGTAGGGAGGCAAAACAGACATCTCGGCTAAATATAAGTATCGGGGTCAAAATTGGCACCAAATCATAAAATGAGAATTTCGTTCTAATTGATTTCTTTATGATATACCGACTTTTTTTTTAAAGAATTAATTTGATTATAAATTTTTTGAAAAATTCATTTGACTATATTTTTTTCCTTGCTCAACAAAGTATCGAAAAAAAGTTCTGAACGGATGGTTAAAAAAATTCTGATCTGATGAAGATTATTAATTTTTTTTCATCACCAATTTGACGTATTTTCCGCACTTTCCCTATCTAAGGAACGTAAAAACCTGAGACAAATCGTTTTTACGAAAGTTGAGACGGTGCCCGTTTTGCCCCCAATCCCGATTTTTAATGGAGCTGCCCGTTTTGCCCCCATCGCCCCCAAGTATTTTAATTTTCATAATTTTTTTTACGAGATAACAATATATTTTTTGAGATTTAAAGAGATAACAATATATTTTTTTATAAATATTGTTTCTTACGTATTTTTTCGTACCTGCTTCATCCATTCCTTCTCGCTCTGCTCGATGACGTGAGCATACGTATTTCCCATCATGGCGATCAACATGTTGAGCAGTAGAATTGGCACGAGTACCATGAAAATGGCGAACACGGTCTTGCTGAGGTTGGGATACGTTGTGTAGCTCAAATCCGCATACTGCGATGATGGCATACGTGAGATACAGCAGTTCAATGAAATTCAAAGCATGATGAACAGGAGAAAGAAACATGAAATTGAGTATGCGGAAGACTCAAATTGCTGTCCATTCATTTCGAGCAACACCCACGGCGCGTCTCGATAATTTGATTATTCGGTGGAAGCTTGTCGAACGAACTAGTCGGGAATACCAAGGGCAAATCTGTATATTCTATACAGTAGAACACCGATAAACTGGGAGCAAATTAAGACGCGTACGATGAAATTCTGTCTTGAAAATCTTACTATTTATGAGAAATTTCGGAGAGATTCATATATATTCATAATAGATAAATATATATAGATTAATAGATAAATAATAGATAAATATATATTCATCTGTTCAGATAAACAGATGAGTATATATATATATGAATTCACATATACATAGAACATATGTAATTGAGTTTTTTCTGTTTTGTTGTTTCGTTATTATTAGAGCGTTTCCGAAAGTAAATGTGATAACGTTCATTTTTTTATGAATTCAAAATTCTATAAAATCAAGAGTTTTATACCGTTCGTCACTAAATTATATATATATGTGATGGCTGAATATTGTTTCGTTTACAGACAGAATTTGAGCTCGCTATCTTAAGGTAGTCCATGCGCATTAACCTTTCTGAACTTTAAGACTTAACATTTTTTTATATAATAGTTGAATCCCTTCGAAATGCGATTGCAAAGTTTCAAGCTGGGTTATAGACTAAATTACCGAGAAAATAAATATTTAAAAAAGAATTCTTATGCACGGGCTCTTATGGGAAACTAACCGATTTCGTACTTCGGAACGAAAATTAACATGTATAAACTGAACTTTTATACAATATCAAATGTGTTATGGATTCTTTAGAGTGTTACGATTCCGTATAAAATATAAAAAAGGGACGTGATCGAAATATTTGGGTGTAATTTCAACGTTAAACACATCATCACCACTCAGAAGTTATGGATAACCGGATGTAGCAGACGATGATAGAAATCAACATAACCTCCAGTGTCAACCGGCGACGTTTCAACCTTGGTTTCAGCGACCCGATTTTTCGTGACGGTTGTAGTCGTGGCGCAAAAATTAGGTTTTCTATCTACTTTTTTTGTTGTTTTGTGTCACAAATTTACCTTTAAAACGACCAAATTTAGCTCTGACCGCGCGATGATACAATACCACTACGCGTTCAAGCGAGACTCTGATGAGATATTTTAGTTAATACAATTTATGTTTTTTAAGTTTACGAAGCATCTACAAATACGTTCTTATTCTCACTGTGATTAATTGAATGTATAGATATATAAAAATGTTAGCATTTACAGAATTTTCGGAACAGTGCGTCAATTGACTAGTATGGGTCGCAAGGACTACCTTAAGTTTTGCTAAAGTTAGAGCAATGTCAATTTAAAAAAAATTAAAATACCATAAAAATTGAACCACTTTACCGATCTGAGCCAAATTCAATAGCAAATAACATGGAGTGCACCTGCTCTTATAAAAAGGCATTTAGCAAAATAGACTGAATTTTACAAAAGTTAGAGCAACCACGCCCTTAAAAAAAAAAAAAAAAAAAAAAAAAATTCGAAAAGCCGTAAAATCGAAATTTGTGTACACAATTAGTCAAAAATTGCAAGAATCAGAGAGGGAATGGTACTTTACTTGTGTACCAAATTTTAGCTCGATATCCAAAACCATTCTTCAGTTATAGATGGTTGAATTTTGGATGCTGTACACACGCACACATACATTCTTTTCTAGACCACTTTTTCGAAGTTCTCCAAGTTTTGGACTATTCTGAGAATCCTGACATGAAAAAGAATGTTTTCATAAAAACATACCTTCCTTTATGAGGAAGCAAAAAAAAATGAGAGACTAGATATAACAAACTTGAATATCATTCGCAGTTTTGAATATTATTCCCAGAAATGTTGATTTCCTATTGCCTTTGTAATTTTGCCAGTTTGTTATTAATTTCAATTAACCTTCGGCGAGAACATGTCCACCCCGGCTAATTGGAGTTCTACTGTACGTAGGATGCACTATATAATAAAGAGAAAAATTGCGAAAATTTTTTCTCATCCCTCTGGCCGTTCCTTCCCTTCGGTCTTTTATTATATTCTCGGAGAACTAGAGCGACAGGCGCGCCAAGCGAACCCGTTTTCCAACGCTGTCTATATATTTTTTCCGGCATTCTTATTTTTCCGAGGTCTCTCGCAGCACGAGACTAGCAACGGCAGCAGCAGCAGCAGCATCACCAGTAGTAGTAGTAGTAGTAGTCGTAGTAGTAGTAGTAGTAGTAGCAGCAGCAACGGCTCATGCTGCTGGCGTGCGGCCGCGGTTAAACGGATCGCGCGAACACGCGCCACGGTTCCTCGCGCGCGGGGAAAGAGGAAGAGAGAGAGAGAGAGAAAGGCAGAGCAGCCCCCGCAATATATTGACCGGACGACGGGCGATATTTCATGGGCCGCGTTGTCGACTATGACCGGGACGCCAGGATCGTAATGCCCACCTCCCTTCGTGCCCCATCCCCGTGGAGTTCGGAGGCTAATAAAAATTTTTCCCTTAACTCGTGCCCCCGGAAAACTCGAAGGCCACGATAGAAAACGAGTGAGAGGAGTGTGAGGTGCTGGCGGTGCAGCAGCAGCAGCAGCAGCAGTAGTAGCAGCAGCCGTACCAGCACCGCCAGCGGCCCAGAACCTCGTGACGTTCATGCACTATCAGAGTCAATTAATGTTCTCGGTTAAAAACAGTAGATTCCCGGCCCAACTAGTCATGATAAAGAGAGTACCGCAGTTTTCGTTATAAATTCTCTTTTGTAACCAGCCCTCGTTCTTATCGAAATAACTAACTTGTTAAATTATTAATTTATGACGAACGTCAAGAGTTTGTGGAGTATTCATGGTGTGCCAAAGAAAAAGCACTAAGTCTATAAATAATCTGGAGGCAAAAAATATAAACTTTTTCACATAATACTTATACACTTTTGTCAGCTCGAAGTCAGCCGCTATTTCGTAACTTTCATAAGGTTCAGAACCTCGTGACGTTCATGCTCTAACACTGTTAATTAATGCTCTTAGTTGAAAAACAGTAAATCCCCGACTCAGTTAGTGATGATAGAGAGAGTATCACAGTCTCCATTATAAATTGTCTCTCACAACCAGATTTCATTCTTATCGAAATAACGAACGTTTAGTTATTAATTTATAATAAAAATCAAGAGTTTCTGGACAAGTCGTGGTGTGTCAATGAAAATCACTGTCTGTTACAAATCTATAGGCAAAAAGAATACCTTGTTCGGTCTGTACTTATTTATTTTTACCAGTTTGAAATCAAACTGTATTTCGCTACTTTGCCAATGTCCAGAACCTCGTACTACACGGAAAGAAAAGATTTGTTGCCATAACCAAAAAATGAGTTGACACAACCAATCGATTATTTTATTTCTTTTACACCTCAAATGTTTATGCTAATGATTCGAATGGTAATACCAACTATTCGAGTGGTAGTCCCAACGATTGGAATTACTAATTTTACTAATTTCGCGAAAACTAATCGTGAATAGTTGAGGTTACTATTCTATATGGTTAAGGCAACTAATTTTTGAGGTGTTGTGTACAGCTAATTGGAAACGAAGTTGCCAAAACCAAACTTTTCTTTCCGTGAATCAATGCACTATCAGTATCAATTAATGTTCACTATCAGTATTAATTAATGTTCTCGGTTAAAAACAGTAGATTCCCGGCCCAACTAGTCATGATAAAGAGAGTACCGCAGTTTTCGTTATAAATTCTCTTTTGTAACCAGCCCTCGTTCTTATCGAAATAACTAACTTGTTAAATTATTAATTTATGACGAACGTCAAGAGTTTGTGGAGTATTCATGGTGTGCCAAAGAAAAAGCACTAAGTCTATAAATAATCTGGAGGCAAAAAATAGAAACTTTTTCACATAATACTTATACACTTTTGTCAGCTTGAAGTCAGCCGCTATTTCGTAACTTTCATAAGGTTCAGAACCTCGTGACGTTCATGCTCTAACACTGTTAATTAATGCTCTTAGTTGAAAAACAGTAAATCCCCGACTCAGTTAGTGATGATAGAGAGAGTATCACAGTCTCCATTATAAATTATCTCTCACAACCAGATTTCATTCTTATCAAAATAACGAACGTTTAGTTATTAATTTATAATAAAAATCAAGAGTTTCTGGACCAGTCGTGGTGTGTCAATGAAAATCACTGTCTGTTACAAATCTAGAGGCAAAAAGAAGACCTTGTTCCGTCTGTACTTATATATTTTTACCAGTTTAAAATCAGACTGTATTTCGCTACTTCGCCAATGTCCAGAACCTCGTACTACACGGAAAGAAAAGATTTGTTGCCACAACCAAAAAATGAGTTGATACAAGCAATCGATTATTTTATTTCCCTTACAACTCAAATGGTTATGCCAATAATTTGAATAGTAATACCGAAGATTCGAGTGGTAGTGCCAACGATCGGAATGAATTACTAATCTTATGAATCTCGCGAAAACTAATCGTGAATAGTTGAGGTTACTGTTCGATATGGTTGAGGGAACTAATTTTTAAGGTCTTGTGTACAGCAAATTGGAAACGTAGTTGTCAAAACTAAACCTTTCTTTCCGTGTACACGGAAAAAAACAGATTAGTTGCCATAACCAAGAAATGAGTTGACACAACCAATCGATTATTTTACTTCCCTAGCAACTCAAATGGTAATACCAACGATTCGAATGGTAATACCGACGATTCGAATGATAATATCGACGATTCGAATGGTAGTCCCAACTATTCGAGTGGTAGTCCCAACGATTGGATTAGTTAACCTAACTAATCCAATACTAACTAATCCAACGATTGAATTAGTTAACCTAACGAATGCAATCGAGAACTAATCGTGAATAGTTGAGGTTACTATTCGATATGGTTGAGGTAACTAATTTTTTAGACATTATGTACAGCAAATCGAAAACGTAGTTGCCACAACCAAACATTTCTTTCCGTGTATCAATGCACCATCAGTATCAATTAATGATCTCGGTTAAAAACAATAGATTCCCGGCCCAATTATTCATGATAAAGAGAGTACCGCAGTTTTCGTTATAAATTCTCTTTCGTAACCAGCTCTCGTTCTTATCGAAGTAACTAACTTGTTAAATTATTAATTTATGATGAACGTCAAGAGTTTTTGGACTATTCATGGTGTGCCGAAGAAAAAGCTCTAAGTCTATCGATAATCTAGAGGCAAAAAATAGACCCTTTTTCAGATAGGATTTATGTACTTTTGTCAGCTTGAAGTCAGCCGCTATTTCGTAACTTTCATAAGGTTCAGAACCTCGTGAAGTTCATGCTCTAACACTGTTAATTAATGCTCTTAGTTAAAAAACAGTAAATCCCCGACTCAGTTAGTGATGATACAGAGAGTATCACAGTCTCCATTATAAATTGTCTCTCACAACCAGATTTCATTATTATCGAAATAACGAACTCGTTTAGTTATTAATTTATAATAAACATCAAGAGTTTCCGGGCCAGTCGTGGTGTGTCAATGAAAATCACTGTCTGTGACAAATCTATAGGCAAAAAGAAGACCTTGTCCGGTCTGTACTTATTTATTTTTACCAGTTTGAAATCAGATCATGTTTCGCTTCTTTGCTAATGTCCAGAACCTCGTACTACACGGAAAGAAAAGATTTGTTGTCATAACCAAAAAATGAGTTGACACAACCAATCGATTATTTTATTTCCCTTACAACTCAAATGGTTATTCGAATGATTCGAATGGTAATATGTACCAACGATTCGAGTGTTAGTCCAAACGATTGGAATTACTAATCTTACTAATTTCGCGAAAACTAATCGTGAATAGTTGAGGTTACTATTCCATATCGTTGAGGCAATTAATTTTTGAGGTCTTGTGTACAGCAAATTGGAAACGAAGTTACCAAAACCAAACCTTTCTTTCCGTGAATCAATGCACTATCAGTATCAATTAATGTTCTCGGTTAAAAACAATAGATTCCAGGCCCAACTAGTTATGATAAAGAGAGTACCGCAGTTTTCGTTATAAATTCTCTTTTGTAACCAGCCCTCGTTCTTATCGAAATAACTAACTTGTTAAATTATTAATTTATGATAAACGTCAAGAGTTTCTGGAGTATTCATGGTGTGCCAAAGAAAAAGCACTAAGTCTATAAATAATCTTGAGGCAAAAAATAGACCCTTTTTCACATAATACTTATACACTTTTGTCAGCTTGAAGTCAGCCGCTATTTCGTAACTTTCATAAGGTTCAGAACCTCGTGACGTTCATGCTCTATCACAGTTAATTAATGCTTTTAGTTAAAAACCAGTAAATCCCCGACTCAGTTAGTGATGATACAGAGAGTATCACAGTCTCCATTATAAATTGTATCTCACAACCTGATTTTATCGAAATAACGAACGTTTAGTTATTAATTTGTTATAAACATCAAGAGTTTCTGGACCAGTCGTGGTGGGTCAATGAAAATCACTGTCTGTGACAAATCTATAGGCAAAAAGAAGACCTTGTTCGGTCTGTACTTATATATTTTTACCAGTTTGAATTCAGACTGTATTTCGCTACTTTACTAATGTCCAGAACCACGTACTACACGGAAAGAAAAGATTTGTTGCCATAACCGAAAAATGAGTTAACACAACCAATCGTTTATTTTATTTCCCTTACAACTCAAATGGTTATGCATATAATTCGAGTGGTAGTCCCAACGATTGGAATTACATAATCTTACTAATTTCGCGAAAATTAATCGTGAATAGTTGAGGTTACTATTCCATATGGTTGAGGCAAGTAATTTTTGAGGTCTTGTGTACAGCAAATTGGAAACGAAGTTGCCAAAACCAAATCTTTCTTTCCGTGAATCAATGCACTATCAGTATCAATTAATGATCTCGGTTAAAAACAATAGATTCCCGGCCCAACTAGTTATGATAAAGAGAGTACCGCAGTTTTCGTTATAAATTCTCTCTCGTAACCAGCTCTCGTTCTTATCGAAGTAACTAACTTGTTAAATTATTAATTTATGACGAACGTCAAGAGTATCTGGACTATTCATGGTGTGCCAAAGAAAAAGAACTAAGTCTATCGACAATCTAGAGGCAAAAAATAGACCCTTTTTCAGATAGGACTTATGCACTTTTGTTAGCTTGAAGTCAGCCGCTATTTTGTAACTTTTATAAGGTTCAGAACCTTGTGACGTTCATGCTCTATCACAGTTAATTAATGCTCTTAATTAAAAAACAGTAAATCCCCGATTCAGTTAGTCATAATACCGAGAATATCACAGTCTCCATTATAAATTGTCTCTCACAACCAGATTTCATTCTTATCGAAATAACGAACTCGTTAAATTATTAATTTATGACGAACGTCAAGAGTTTCTAGACTATTCACGGTGTGTCAATGAAAATCACGGTCTGTGACATATCTGTCGGCAAAAAGAAGACCTTGCTCGGTCTGTACTTATATATTTTTACCAATTTGAAATCAGACCATATTTCGCTACTTTGCTAATGTCCAGAACCTCGTACTATCAATGCACTATCATTATCACTTAATAATTTCGGTTAAAAAGAGTAGATTTCCGTCCCACGTAGTTACGATTAATAGAAAATCGCAGTCTTCATTACAAATCCACTTTCTCAATCAATTCACGTTATTATCAAAATAACTAACTTGTTACGTTATTGGTTTATGAAGATCGTCAAGAGTTTCTTGACTCATAGTGCGCTGATGAAGACTAATAAATTTGTGCCAAATCCAGAGGCAAAAAATAGACCTTGTTCTGTCAGTCTTTATAACTTTCCGCCAGCTTGAAATCAGGTCGTATTTTGTGACTTTGCTAAGGTCGGCGTTCCAGTTAGTAACTATGCCCCGGTCAGCAGCTCAAATCGATAATATCGTCTCTATGACGGCTTCTAAGTTATTTTAGCCGTTGTAGACACACGGACGCACACGACGTCTGGACATTCAGATTGACAAACGTCCGATCAATATCAGCATTTCAATTATAGCTCTTTTTTTATTGGACATTTGCTAATTAGGCTTGACTTTACTACTGCCTGGAATGTTCAAGGTATTCTCTATAAACAAGCACCTTAATTAATAAATAGTTATGTCTTATCAGTATGGAATTAACAGGAGGGTTTCGGGCCTAAATTACTGATATTTATTGACAGCTATCTCATTTGTTTATTTGCTGACGTTATTTAAAAAAGTATACTATTTATTATTCTAAGCATCTACTGCAACTGAGTTATAGGCAATTTAGAAGTCTTTAAACTTCTTCACACGTTTCTGAAATAACCGGTAAGCCAAAAATTTCCAAAAAATTGCTCAATTGTACATAAGAAGAATTCTTCCGTTATGAATGTCGTGATTTGAGGTAAAGATAAAATTGGCAAAACGCCATAGACTCGAAGGTTCCTCTTCAAAAATCAGTGGATGAAATATCTCGCATTTTAGGTATAAGTATTGTTGTTATTTTATTCGTTCCGAAAATGGCTGTCGTATCAGCGTGAAGTTGATACTCGTCGGCGAACAATTTCAGGCATATTGTTCATTTTGACAGTTGTAAATGATTTAAAGAATCGTCGCTTTTTTCCGACTCTGATTTCAGAATTGACAGGTCTGACTTGCGGTTGGAAAATCCAACCTACATGTTTTTTCTTCAAGATATCTAATTTTGGCCTTCACTATCGTTCTTAAGTCGCATATTCTACCTCAGAAAGTACCGGTTTCATTTTTACGTTAAATTTTGAAAAAGTTACTTTTGGTCGGTTCTGATTTTAGAATTGACAGATCCGAGTTTTGGTCGCCAAATCCAACCTACAGAACCTAAATTTTTTTTTCTTCAAGATATCAAATTTTGGCCTTCACTACCTTCACGCATCCACTGCTAGTTATATTAAAGAATCTTTTTCATAAACAACATAATAATTTGACTAATTGTTGTACCTACAACCAAGAAGCTACATTCATGCTGACAGAATTTTTCTTACGTACAAAATAGTATATTTCGATACAAGTGCGAAAAAGTCTTTCGCACGAGTGTCGAACGATATTTTATGTTACGATGTGAGAAAATGCAGTTTAACGCACGCGAAGCGTGCGTAAAATCACATTTTACGCACAGTGTGACATGAAAGAATTTTTAAAATATTTTTAGCATTTATTTATCTCAAGAATTGTGAAGAAGTATAGAAACCCATTTCTTATAGCTTATTAGCTCATGGTCAGCTTTTGCCATACAGTAAAAAAAATCTTTGTTTTAAGGTCGAAAAGAATATTTTTTCTTTAATGACATCAGCTATTAGCTCATGTTTAGCTTTTGCCATACAGTAAAAAAATCTTTGTTTTAGGGTCGAAAAGAATATATTTTCTTTAATGACATCAGCAGAAAAACCCTAGACTTGATTGCTTATTGGGAATAACAGTGAAATTACGTGTTCGCCTGCGAACGTCTTACACTTTGTCGTACGAGGGGGGAGGTGGTGAGATTAAAAGTCAACTGACGCAAATTCAAACAAGTTTCAAAGAACTTTGCCTGTCATCGGTGAAGCGTTACGAACAGAGAAACATTTGTACAAAGTGTGGCCTGTAAACAGCATCTTTAACTTCTTGGAAGCGTAATATATCTTAGAAAGTATATGAAGAAAACTTTGTCTAAAGTGCTTACATTCGATAGGTTTAACTTTAAATCTTACTTCGCTTGTACATTTTGAAATCAAACGTACGCTCTGACAAAATGTAAAGAACTTCATCAATTTTAATTAACTTCACCTTAATAATCAAGCAACAACTATTTCACCTTCTCAAAAAATTTCAACCGTTTCGAAGTTATAACAAATACATTTTTTTCTGTATTTCCTAATTGGAAATCACTGTTATTGTGTTTTATGGTTATTAATATTAAAAAGTAAATATCGAAAAGGGAAATTAACAGCAAAAAGTCCCGATTTCATAGATGCTGGAACGTAAATTTTTGAGGACAAAAACTATTTGTCTTGCAATATTTGTTATTGGTGATTAATTCGTTGTAATATTATGTCTAATATAGTACCAATTATTCGAACTCCCCGGTATATGTTCCAGTTAAAAAACGAGAAAACCGGATCTGTTATTTCACCATCAGTCTGTCTATTCGTTAGCCGCATTTTTATAACTACGAAAAACAACAAAAAAAGTATAGAAAAAAAAATAATTTGGTATTCATATTTTTCTCCCACCGTACATCGGTCGAAGCCGATGGATATCAATAACGAAAATAGATTTTCTGGTTGTGCCGGTTTTTTTCGCTGTGGCTCGCGCGTCATACGAGTTTTTCCAAATAACGTACATTCTAAACTATTATTGATGAATAATTGATATTTATCGCTAGATTTTCAAGACAACGTAAAACCTGCTCAAAAAGGATTTTTAAAGTACCTAAAAAAAAATCTACGTATACAAAAAGAAATAAATGTTCGATTAACATTTTCATCTTGATTTTAATTAATTTTTAAATTAATCTCTTTAAGGAGGTTGGAGCGCTCAGCAAATCAGTGCTAAATTTTTAAAAGTGTTTCTACAATTTCAGATGGTTTAATAATCTGTTCCAAGGTGTTAATCACATAGCAGCATTAGTTCTTGATATTCAAATACATTTACAGCTGTGATATCAACAGTAAATCGATCAATATCTGCAAATTCCCGATGTTATGTTTTTTCATCCAGTTTTTTAAAAGGGTAAACCGTAATATCAGTCGGATTATGACGACCAATAGCTCATTTTGTTCACTAAAAGATATTCTATCGATTGGCCGTCTATTTGTTTAAATCGTATTAGTAGTTCAAAAGATACAACCGTTTGTTTATCATATCATAACCTAACATCAAGTATACAAATGGCTGTAACTTTTGAACGCCTGATACTATAGAAAATCCGGACGGACAATCGATTAAGGATCTTCCACTGATCAAAATGAGCTATGTTTCGTCATAATCGAACTGATATTACGGTTTACCCTTTTACAAAACTGGATGAAAAAAACATGACATCGTAAATTTGGAGATATTTATCGATTTACAGTTCATATGACAGCTGTGAATGTATTTGAATATCAAGAACTAATGCTGCTATGTGATTAACACCTTGGAACAGATTATTAAACCATCTTAAATTGTAGAAACGCTTTTCAAAATTTAGCACTGATTTGACTAGTGTGAAGCGCTCCAACCTCCTTAATCTGCAATTCTAAGTTGCTGTTTTTTTACACTGAGATAAAAATGTGTTTGAATGAACTAAATTAGCGTACACCATCGTTCAAAACGAGTTTTTCGTTAGGACAACCAAATGTTTTGTTTATTTAATAATCATTTAATTCAGTTGTCTAAAATATAATTGCGGTAACCAACTAAAAATTCGGTTGAACGAGAGTGTATGGTAAATTAAGGAGGTTGAAGTGCTTCACACTAGTCAAATCAGTGCTAAATTTCTAAAAGCGTTTCTACCATTTCAGATGGTTTAATAATCTGTTCCAAGGTGTTAATCACATAGCAGCATTAGTTCTTGATATTCAAATACATCCACAGCTGGGATATCAACAGTAAATTGATCAATATCTGCAAATTTCGGATGTTATGTTTTTCCATCCAGTTTTTAAAAAGGGTAAACCGTAATATCAGTCCGATTATGACGACCAATAGCTCATTTTGTTTACTAAAAGATATTCTATCGATTGGCCGTCTATTTGTTTAAATCATATTAGTAGTTCAAAAGATACAACCGTTTGTTTATCCTATGATAACCTAACATCAAGTATACAAATGGCTGTAACTTTTGAACGCCTGATACTATAGAAAATCCGGACGGTCAATCGATTAAGGATCTTCCACTGATCAAAATGAGCTATGTTTCATCATAATCGGACTGATATTATAGTTTACCCCTTCACAAAACTGGACGAAAAAACATGACATCGGAAATTTGGAAATATTGATCGTTTTACTGTTCATATGACAGCTGTGAATGTATTTGAATATCAAGAACTAATGCTGCTATGTGATTAACACCTTGGAACAGATTATTAAACCATCTGAAATTGTAGAAACGCTTTTAAAAATTTAGCACTGATTTGACTAGTTTGGAGCGCTCCAACCTCCTTAATTAGAGTTGCATGTAAGTTCTTATCAAACTAATTTTCAAATTAACCAGATTTTTTATTTGCTCGAACAATGAAATTATCAATTAAATAACTTCACAGACCACAACCTCGCGAGCAGCACACTTCCGGAAAATAACGTATAGAAATAAACAAATCACAATTGAACAGTCAACGAAAATATACAAAAGCATATGTGGGCGACTGCTGGAATATGGCCATCCACTGCTCCTAATCTGTAATAATCCGGCGATAAAAAACATAAAAAAACTGCAGAAACAATAGCTCTTCGTAAACTCACTAAACTCAGACACCCGAAAAGGGGTAGTAACACCTATTACTGAAAGAACAAGAAATCTGAGCGCCAAATTCGCACAACAACACCTCGAAGCAATCACCCCGCTATGTAACACACGAATACCAAACATTAGACCAAAACATAAACTGCCAACTCACACAATACTACAAATTTGGTCAACGTTAAACAATAATCTCAAGTCCACAGCTCAAACTACACTAAATTTGTAACTATTCCTGTATACAGTAACAGCCGTTCATACATAAAAAAAAGAAACTCCAAAATGTCACAATAAACGGGCTGAAGGACCTCGGTCGATGGCCATTTAACAATGGAAAATCGATCACGACATATTAACAAGCACACAATTGTACACAAATTCACTATTTTTGTAATGGTTAATAAAAATTTTGTAGTACTACTAACTTCACAGAAATCGAGATAGAAATACAAAAATTTTTCTTACGCTGTAGTCGCCGAGGGTGATCTGGAATAGGGCCATCCAGGTTGAATGATAAGAGTGATAGAGCGATGACTTCACGTTTGGAAAACCCTTGTAGAGAAAGTAGAATGATTGGGAGAAACCAAAGAGGACGACCATATATATGATGCCAAAGGTCAGCATGTCGCCGGTTATCATGCTGTAGACCATCGTGACGAACGGCCCGGTCAGTCGTACTGCTCTGCGAACGAGATAAAGCCGAACGTCATTATGTGTCTCGTTGCTATAATCGTATAGCTCTCGTCATTATCTGTTGCGGCGAATGTGAACTGGCTGATCGTTCTCTCCTGTCCGGAATACCATGCTCATGCACCTGTAATAGTGTATATTGGTCGAGACTGGGGCCAATTGGATCAATTTTGATTCCGACACTTTTTAATAATTATCTGAATCCCCATTTAGTAATTTAATGTAGGATTCGTGGTAATTAGATACTCCAATAATTTGGAAATTACAAATTTGAAATCTTTACAGGAACTTTTTTTTCAAACGTCCGGAGGCTAAAATAGTTATAGGCAAAAAAAGTGAGAGTGCAGAAATGATATTTGAAATCTACGATTTTCAGGCGTTACGTCCATAAACAATCTCTTTTTTTCTGATATCAGTATCTTTGTTTACTTATTCGTTAAAAAGTTTTCTAGTATATTCGATCATATTGACAATAATTGCATAAAAATTTCATTGAAATAAAACGAACGGTATTTCCACAAAAATCCATAGGTAAATTTCACGAAAAACCAAATAAAGGAGAAAATAATGATCGATTATTTCCCCGATAAAAATATTCATACATTTCCTTACATTTCATTTTTTTTTAGGTAAAGAAAAATTATCTATCCTATAAAAGAACAAATATGGTAAGTTGGAGAGTATTGATGATTTTATTCCAAATTCGTGTTAAAAATTAATGATCTTTGAAGTCATTCAAAACTTCAAGCATCGTTATTATAAGCACTGTGGATAATTATTCTGAACATAATTTCATCTTTTTTGCTTCCTCATAGAGGAAGCTTTGTTTTCGTGCGAAATTTTTTTTTCGAATTTTTTAGGCCCGTACACTGAAAATGGTCTAATAAATCGAGAAAAGTGGATTAGAAAAAAAAATGTATGGATGGATGTGCATGTGTGTGTGGCCGTCGAAACTGCTTTAACAATCGGGCTGAAACTTAGCAAACATGTGAAGTAGACCAAAAAATAGAAAAAATTCAAAAATATGTTCAAATTTTATTTGACTTTGCAATTTTCGAAGAGTGTCTGTAGGCTCTCTGGCATCCGCAAATTTTTAGTTATCGAGCTAAATAAATTTTTATGAATAAAGCTATACTAAAAGAGAATTGGTATAGAATTTGGAATGAATATGTAAAAAAGTTCGGTTTTTATGGGCTTTTGAATTTTCCAAAAAATATTCAATTTTCTCTAACTCACATTAAATTTCACCAAATCACCTGAAATATTCTACAGATGAAAAATAACATTCAGCGCTGCTACCTACCAAATTTGGTCGTAATCGGTAAAGCGGTTTGGATTTAACGTGATCTTGAATTTTTCAAGAACTATATAGGTAACAAAAAAAGTTGCAAAGTAGAACTTTGCACATTGTTTCCTCATTAATTTTCATTTTCTACAAAGCTGCCTCTATGATAAAGCCAAAATTAATAAATAATCTTATTCATAGAGGTGCACCGATAAAAAAAAAAACCAGAAGTTTTTATGCATGAACTCGTCAATTAAATTGAATGTACAATTGTAATATAAAATAAATATACTGTTACAGTAAAATGAAATGAAATTATCAAAATTAACGTACTTTTGCAGTAAAAATAAGGTAAATGTACCATACATTAACGGTACATCGCACACTCAGAGAAATCGTAATAGTACAGTCAACTATTAATTGACAACTATTAATTTTTATTACATGCAACTATTTTTATAGTTACGATAACTACGAAAATAGTTATGGTAACTATTTGCTAGTTACAGTAACTATTTGATAGTTGTGTCAACTATAAAAAAAATTGCTGTACCAACCATACACTGTTAAAAAAATGTACTAGAAAATTACAGTACCAGTGGAAGTTTTTATTCACAACGTCTACCACAAAATTATTGTCAATCTGTAATAGATATTTAAAGTAACAATACTGAAAAAAATTTGAGAAATTTGTAAATTAACTGTTATACAATACTAGGAATTTACATTCTGTATTCTTTTTTTTTGGATGTCGTTTGTAAACTGCGTGCACATGTTTCTTATAAAATCAAAAACCACCTACAATAAGAATAATGTTTTTGAATTTCTGAAATTAAAGTTGTGGTTGACTGTAAATTTATTATCCACATTCAATATTTTTGTTCCCAAGACATATGAAAATTAAAGTTTTGAAAAATTCCATGATGTTGAACAACTAATTTTTATAGAGATATAAAAGTCCTGTATATGAATTTAAAAATCGGTTAACTAATATTGAGATCTTAACTGAAATTTTACAATTTTTATCATGCAATAACTAGATGAGTACAGAAGTTTTGTAATTTTCATTAAAATATTTGAAAATTTAATCTTCACTTACATAAATTTACTCTACTAATGTTAATTTTACAGCGAATGTCATACTAATCATTATTTCACACACCAGTTTTGAAAATTTCATATTACTTATCACAGTAAATTTACAATCTTTTTTAATACCATAATTTTCTCTCAGTGCACTTGTACATAAAATTTAGTCTACTAGTTTATGCATAAAAACTTCCAGTACTTGTACATTAAATTTCCAGCAGATTTTATTTCTACAGTGTGGCTTTGAGAAAAACGAAAATTAATGAGGAAGCAATGTGCAAATATCTACCTTGCAACTTTTCCAAAAAGCTAATACGTCTATGATTCCAACTAATAACGTGTCAACTATCAGGCCCCGGTCTCTATTAAACACTACAGTGCGACACAGCGATACCAGAGAAGGTGTCGGTTATGCGAGCGACACATCCAATCGTAATTCTACCACATCACTGTGTTGTACATTCTACTACGCAGCATGGGATTGTTAGGATAGATGTTGTAATGGTATAGCAGGAGGCTGGACGGGAGTGCGAGGATGAGAGACAGAGAGAGATAGAAAGCCTAGTACAGTATTGCGTGTATATTATCGATCGATAAGTAATCAAAGCGCTTCCTAATCTGACTGGAAGGTATCGCGTAACGATCCCACTATAGTGTAGTATAGTGCCGCATAAACAGCACACTCGCAGATCGCGCGGTCCCCCATGTTCTATATAAGGACCATACAGTTTGCTGGTGCTGCTGATGCTGGTGGTGCCATAGCCCATGCATTGCTGGTATTCGTGTATAGTTTCCGAAATATCGTGAGTGCGTGCTTGTTGAGTAACAGGACCAGAAACGCGATGATCCTAGCGGCGCGTATACGTATCTCTCACCAATGCAATTTCGATTGGTTCTCGATGCGCCCGAGGGTCGAGCAAGTGGACGATGAGGAAGAGGTGGTTGGGTTATCTCGTCGCATCGCTCGAGCTTCATCGCTGTGTAACTCAGCGAATGAGTGTGAGTGTGAGTATTAGTGTTTTGACAGTATTTGTGTTGTCCCCTTTACTCCAAACAGTGATTGGAAAACTCTTCTAACAATAAATAAAGTTAACTCCATGAATGGGGACGCCAATTTGATAATCCCGTACCACAATACACCGCAAATTTACGAAATGAAGGCGGAAGAAGTAGAAGACGAAGAAAAGAAAGAAAAAAAAGGTCGGATAAAACGCTGAGGGGGATAAACACATTTTCTTCCCTGCTTTACCACCAAAACGAATCCACTTTATACGACGTTTTAGCAACCCCAAATTTCGCTCCCAAAGTTACTAAATATAGAGTATGCCTTGGTGCTTATGAATGTGTATGTGTGTGTGTGTGTTTGTGTGTCTGTGTGTCTCTGTAAGCTTGGCCTCGTTGCCCCCGGTGGTGGTCACCAAGTTTGCTTCGTCGTGAACGCTACCGTTACCTTATACTGGCCTGCACCGTCGCCCACCGGACCCTAAAATTCAACTCAATCACGACAACGAAGTTACAGAGTTGGAGAATTTTTGTGTCCAGCTACTGCTGCTCCTGTGGCTATGCTCTCCTCGGTTCAGCAGCGGCAAAAGGGAGATCCTGTGCACGAGAACGCGCGAACGAATGCGAACGTCGAGGAGAAACGAAGAGTAGTATGGTGTATGTGTGTGTGTGTGTGTGTGTGTGTGTATGTGTGTGTGAGCATAGAGGAAGAGAAGGAAAAGGCACATGGGGTGAGTTCGAGTTTCGGTTAGCCGGGCCCGGGTGCACCCGGCCGGAACGAACGTTCATCCGTATGTCGGTCACGTGCACGATGTATGTCGCGGGACCGCGGACGACGCACCGTTCGCCCTTCTCCACCCCTATTCACCCCATCCGTGGCCTCGTATACCGGAGCTATACGCCCCACACCCTCCCGCCGCCTGCCTCCACCTTTTATCCCGCTATGCCAACCCGTCATCCTGCTAAACCAACGTGGCGACGCCCGAGCAAAAATTTTCAAGCACACGACAGATCAACTTCACATATGTATAGTCGTAAAGTTTGGATTTTTATAGAATAATATAACTGTCGGTAGATTTTTTTCCGACGAACGTACCTAAGAAAATCGCCATATTTTTATAACCATGATTAACAGTTTCAAGGTCAAGATGGATTGTGGCCACTTTTCTGTATCCAAATATTGAAAAGGTACACTGAGAACAAAAATCGTTTGAACCAACAAAACGGACGCTTGCGGGCAGCGAATAGAATATTCTTTTGATCGAATGAAATATGTAATTGATCGAAGCAACAGCTGATCAAGCCAAATATTATTCGATTACCATTGCCAAATATTTTGCCCAATCAACAAAATATTCTTTTCGCTGCCCGCAAGCGCACGTTTGGTTGGTTTTAGAGATTTTTTTCTCAGTGTATTACCCAACAAAAATATAAATCACATATATTGGAAATATAAAGTAAACAATATTGAACCACTTTGTAGTCAACCTGCACTAAATATTACACGGAAAGCTAAATACCCGAGTCATACATATCAACAACTGTTAAATCTAAGAAACGAAATAGATTAATCAATTTCAACGGTATTTCATTGTATCATTTTATTTATTAAGTTAGTATTCATATAAAACAGACCGAGATTGATGTATAAAAAAAAAAGCCAAGGCTGAAGGACTTCGGTCGATGGCCAATTGGCATCTCTAATTCTTACTGTCATTGTCCATGTAATTATTGTAATTCTCATTGTGCGTATGTCAATAAATACAAATTACTACTACTGGAAATATATTTATTCAAAAATTTTCAAGCACACGACAGATCAAATTTACATATGTATAATCGTAAAGTTTGAGTTTTTAAAGAATAATATACCTTTTGGTAGATTTTTTCGGACGAGTGCACGTGAAAAAATGACTATATTTCGATAACCATGATTAATAGTTTGACGGTCAAGACGGATGATGGCTACTTTTCGGAATCCAAATATTGATAGTATATGGAATGGAAGTTAGCAACTTTGCTGCAGCGACATTGTTGTTAATTTTTTTTCTGCATCTTACAAGGATCTCTGTTAAGTCAAACTTGGTTTTACTAGTTGTTGTGATATTAAAGAAGATTTTGAAATTATTTTACTCTAATCGATTGTGCGGAAAACTTTTGATCGGCCAAAAACTGATTTTACCCGAATGGAGTAAACGAGGTCTAATGTAGACTAAAATTCTTATGTTTGGACCTCCAATTAGGTTGTACAGAGTGAGATGAGATGAGGTTCTTAGACCCTCGTTTAAATCTCCAAAAGTGGCATATTTTACTCATTTTAATTCACGAAGGGTGTTGGAAGGGTTTAAAATTTAATTCGGGAAACTTTTGATAGCTGGAAATCGGTCTGAATTAGCACTTACGATTTTTTTCAATCTCCGTGGATGATCTCTGTTACGAGAAACATTTATTCTACATCATCTACATTATCGCACGGAGAGAAATTTCGGCAGTCGTTCGATCCTACATATCCCAACTAAACACAGACGGTACTGAACATGGGCAACTACATACAAATCAACTGGACACGTTACCAGTTTGACACGGCAGAACTCGACACAGCAATAACTCGATACGGTGAAACTCGACACGGCAGAACTCGATACAGCACTAACTGGACATGGCGCAACTCGACACGGCAAAACTCGGCACATCACCAACCGGACACAGCAAAACTCGACAAACATTAGTTCGACACCGAAAGACTGTCCAATGGCTCAATTGAACACAGAACTCATTGGACACAGAAGAGACGTTTGGTAATACAGCTTTGTTCCAATTGGACACAGACTCAAAAGGATGCACTCGTCAATTGCATCTGTTCTTTTGGGCCTGTATCCAATTGGAACAAAGCTGGATTACCAAACGTCTCGTCTGTGTCCAATGAGGTCTGTGTTCAATTGAGCCACTGGACAGTCTTTCGGTGTCGAACTGAAGTTTGTCGAGTTTTGCTGTGTCTAGTTGGTGATGTGTCAAGTTTTGCCGTGTCGAGTTGCGCTGTGTCCAGTTAGTGCTGTGTCGAGTTCTGTCGTGTCGAGTTGCACCGTGTCCAGTTAGTACTGTGTCGAGTTCTGCCGTGTCGAACTGGTAACGTGTCCAGTTGATTTGTATGCAGTTGCCCGTGTTCAATACCGTCTGTGTTTAGTTGGGATATGTAGGATCGAGCCACTGCCGAAATTTCTGTGTTGTGACAACATAAAACAAGGATAATAAAAATCGTTACGTTAGGCTGGCAAATCTTTTTTTCGACTGACAAATCTTTTTGCTAGACTGATCAATTTTTTTGTTAGCATAACAAAACAATTTTTGTTGTCACCGTTTTATGTTGTCACGACACAGAAATTTTTCTCCGTGCGTGGACGATGCATGAATTATTTCATTATATACTAAATATTATTTTGTTTATGAAAATGCGTTTTTTTCTACATTTTTCTAATCAAAACACAACTGTTGATTCATGATGGATAAAAACTTGATGAAGGGTTCGGCGGAAATTGCAATAATTGTAAATTTCCGTACATCGGTGCAGTTAAGAACGCTAAATAATATTTCTTGACTGTTTTATATTTTTAATGATATCGTAAATTCTCTACCACTTTTAAGTTTAATATCTCTCGGCGTTCCGGGTAGAAATCGAGAAAATATGTCAATAACCATTTTTCAGAAAAGCATTCGCTCAGTCGTCTTTGTTGTTAATTTAGTAATACCAAGAATCGCTGGGTAGAGGAACAATTCCTCTCAAATAAATTGTATGAACCATGACAGAGGTTCACTCTTGAGGTTAACTAATAGCGTCATTGTAATAATAGTGTTTATTGACTTTTCAACATATTAAATAATGTCGGTCAGACATTTGGTGATCTGAATGCTGTACCGGAAGTTTATTGAATTATTAATATTTCGTTTTCTGCATACATTTACCATTAAATTCATCGTGACTACGAAACCTTACGAATATCGTCTCTAATTGATCATTTAATTAATTTAATTGCTCAAACGATTGGTACTGACGAATTTTCAACTAAATAAATTTCCGAAAAAAAACGCGTTGCTATGATGACGCACCGAGAATACCTGGATTTGGTATGTACGTATTTATTTATTGGGTTATCTCCTTATTCCGACTTTTATATTCGCTCTCTCCAGATCAAGAGTCGCGGCAGCGACTCGACGCCAAGTTAAAAGAAATTAATGTTGCCTCCATACGACGATTTTGTTCACGTATTTAGGTGTCGAGCTGCCATCACGATCATACACTGTACAAAATTTTATTATGAAAATTAATACACTTTTGTCGGCATTTTTATGCATAAATCGGTACATTAAATTTAATATACAAGTATGAATATAGAAGTAATACACGCTATATTAAACACATTCAAAAAGTCATATTTAATATAGGGGAAATGTGGGCAAAACGGGCAGGGGGGCAAAACGGGCATTACGACTGAAAATGACAATTGAGGGTAAAACGGGCATCGTTTCAACTTTTTCGAACACGACTTTTTTCAATTTCCTGACATTTCTTACTTGAAAATTTCGGAAAATAATTGGTGATGTCAATAAAACAGGCAGGGAGGCAAAACAGGCATCTCAGCTAAATATAAGTATCCGAGTCAAAATTGGCACCAAATCATAAAATGAGAATTTCGTTGTAATTGATTTCTTTATGATATACCGACTTTTTTTTCAAAGGATTACATTGATTATAAATTTGTTGAAAAATTCATTTGACTATATTTTTTTTCTTTGCTCAACAAAGTATCGAAAAAAAGTTCTGAACGGATGGTTAAAAAAATTCTGATCTGATGAAGATTATCCATTTTTTTTCATCACCAATTTGACGTATTTTCCGCACTTTCCCTATCTTGAACGTAAAAAACTGAGGCAAATCGTTTTTACGAAAGTTGAGACGGTGCCCGTTTTGCCCCCATCTCCCCTAAAAGTATTATAATATTACTATATAATTTTATATCTAATCGAATTTACCGGTTTATGCATAAAAACTTCCAATAAATATATATTAATATATTCTAAACATTTCCTAAACTATTTGTTCCGGGTAAGATGTTAATAACGTTAATTAATTATTAATCACATTC
This sequence comes from Ephialtes manifestator, assembly GCA_963970395.1. NCBI lineage: Eukaryota > Metazoa > Arthropoda > Insecta > Hymenoptera > Ichneumonidae > Ephialtes > Ephialtes manifestator. The sequence goes on along the minus strand of OZ019981.1, from coordinate 17,381,360 downwards.
GCACACTCAATCGGTATGGTCATAAAAAGGAAATTGATGCACAATGGATATCAAAAGAAATAGTTACCGATTCCTTCTTCATTACTTTAATTTTGGAGCCAATTTTTCCTGGAAAATATTTTTTTCAAATAGAGTGCGTTAAAAAATAATAAGATACTTATAACTGTGTGTCTCTGCATCACAAAATTATTTTCAGCGATATACTCTTTCATGATTGGAACCTTATTTCTCAAAAACAAAACAAAAATGTAACTGAAATACAACTGTAATGAATTTATGATGTGTTTATTTTATTTCATAGTTGCCAATAAGTAGCGTTGTATCGAAAAAAAAAGTTACCGATTCCTTCTTTATTACTTTGATTTTAGAGCCAATTATTCACGGAAAATATTTTTTCCAAATAAAGTGCGTTAAAAAATAATAAGATACTTATAACTGTGTGTCTCTGCATCACAAAATTATTTTCAGCGATATACTCTTTCATGATTGGAACCTTATTCCTCAAAATATAAAAAAAACTGTAACTGAAGTACAACTGTAATGAAATTATGATGTGTTTATTTTATTACATAGTTGCCAAAAAGTAGCGTTTTACTCACTGTAATGGAGAGACAAAACATGCCATTACATCACTACTTAAAAGTTATTGCCCGAGTGTTTTTTCGCTGGTTCGACTTCAAAAAGGTTTCCAAGACCCTTGAATTGCCGTGAGGCCGAGCATCCCTCGCTGTGGAACTCCGCCAGCCGCATAGAGAGAGAGAAGAGTGTGGGTAGCAGCGGCGAAGTAGCAACAGCAAGCCGTTCGCAGTTTCCCGCACGTGAACTCGAAGAAAAAGAGTCAAGGAGCGACCGTGAGAGGGAGAAGGAGGCGGTTCTATTGCTCTCTCATCCCTCGAAACTTTCCATTCCCTTGGAAAAGCCAAGTCGGCCCCCAATGCTTTGACTCTTTCCCGGTGTGTACCCGTTGCCCCGATTCGCACGCCCAACCGCCGACTGTAAGAGCTCAGGAGCAGCTAGAAGCAGTAGCAGCAGTAGTAGCAGCAGCAGCGGTAGTACTAGCCAAACCCCGACCACTGGGTTGCCTAAAGTATACGTCGTCCTCTATCGAGAAAAGTTTATCGACTTCCGATACCCATGCGACGACGAATCTCCCTTTAAAAACATTTCAACGCACGATTTCATAACTCCGATTTCATACAAATCTTTGAGATGCTTCGCCAAGCATCTCCCATATATCCTTTTTTCTTTTGTTTGTTTGCAGATTTACGTCATGTCGGACGATGTAATTCACGTGGGTTGACTTGTTTGAGTGTCTAGTTCAAAGTCGTTTTTATGAAACTATAAATTATCGAAGGGTGACCATAGGAATATGGAAATTATTTACATCTGTTGAGCTGTCCATACATGGAATAGTGAATAGAACATTTCGTTTCGTTATGCTTGGAGCACCTATAAATTTCCGAGCATATATTCCATTCATCAGTGCGGTATCGTATTTATGAGAGAGATGAAATCGATGAATGTCAAAGCCAATTCTACGTTCACAAAGTTCAAACGTCATTTATTGGAGAGGCAAGTTATAAAATTGGTTGTCAGAGCCCTTTTCATGTTGGAATAAGAGTTAAAGTATTTTCAATTAGGTTTGGGACGGGGGACGAGGTTATTTTTGTTATATATATTTTTTTTAACAAATATATAGATATATAGATACAATCATCTAATTTTGTGGAATATAAAAATCCTCGTGAACGTGAATTATATCTATGAGTAAATATATTTCAATTATCATTATGATTTTGTTTTATAGAATTCCGAGTAGAAATTTCATCAGGTATGCCTGCTGTCACATGAGGTCCAGTCCAGTTTTCGGCACGGTAATCTTATTTGGGGCCGCCGTAAATTCACCTACTCAGGTCCATGTAAGGCTGAGATATGGCATTCGTACTTAATAATGCCGTCTTTCCACCGGATCAGGCTGATGTCAGCCTAGATATGGTAACCTTAATTAGGGGTCGTCGTAAGTTCACCTGATCAGGTCCATGTAAGGCCGAGATATGGCACTCTACCTTAAAAATGCCGTCTTTCCACTGGATCAGGCCCATGTCAGGCTTTACATACGGTAACCTCATATAGATATGCCATTCATCGACCTTATCCGTTTCGCATAAGGTCTTCCTGTGGCATTTGGACCAAGATTTTGTCCAATTTACCTTTAATTTTCCTGGTCAGATCCTGGTCCAGATTTCCTGGTCTTCGTATGGCATAATTTTTTAAAAATATGCCGTAAATTTACATTATCAGGTTCGTGTAAGGGCTAGATACGGCATTCGTTAAAAACATTAAAAAATTATTGTTATGCAAAATCTATCTTTTCAGCACCTTGCATGTGCTAGATTTTTTCACATCTTTATCCCATCGAGAAGTATTCGATTTTCGTTGAAACTCACGTTTTACGGGACTGTACCGCTAGAATTATTTTGAAATCTATCCAGGTACTGACCGTCAAACGCCAGTACCTGGATGGGCGACCGCCCCATCATGTTTGAATTTTGAATATTTCGGTCGTAGTCATAATAAATGGATGTACAGTCTTGACGTGATTTTATTTTAAGTATACTTCAAATAGACAATAAATATATAAACTTTCTAAGATGTCAATGTCCGAGTGGGCTAAGGCGCAGAACTGTCACCTAGAGGATCAAGGTTCGATTCCCACCAACGCCAAATAAATTTACATGTGTTTTTTCAGCAATTAATATGTACTGAAAACTAAATAAGCTCGAATATCCAATAGAAATTGCAAAATAAATCGAATTCGATGTGCGCAGATAATTATTTTGTAATTTATTTGCCGTTTTTATAAGTAGGGTCTTAGTAGGGCAGCCTCTATCCGGCCCTTATCTGGAAAACTTAATCTGGCCCTGATCATGCGCTGCGTTACTTTCCTGCAAGGCCCGTATAAGGTTGCCAGGCAGGGGCCTTAGATTTAAATCCGGCTACCACGTTAGGGCCTGATATGCCCCGTAGCTGAATTTCTACTCGGGATCCTGACGAGTTCACATTTTAAAAACTGCAAATAAAACGTATCTGCATATTCTGCAATATGGATAAAAATATACTGAATTGACGCTTATCTGAATGGCGATATTGGGTTATTTGAAAAAAAAAAATGCCTACTTCGTTGCTCCTCGAACGAACGGTTTGTTGAAGTGAGAGTTTATTCTACTCTACTCAATCTGACTATTGTTCATTCAATCAACCAAATCTTTTTTTCGCAATCCGTAACTAGCGCACTTGATTTTTTTGAGGTTAATAGTCATACCCACATCTATCCGGGCACTTCGGTACCAATAAATACGGGTAGCAACCGAGTTTGCAGGTACCCGCAATTTTCGGTTGAATGGAATACAATCGACACAATTACGTCACTACCAAGTATTTTTTATTTTATTAACTCATTCCTTCCCACGCCTTATTCAATCTTTCACGTTACCCACTCTCCCCTTACTACATTACGTCTTAGAGACCCCCGGGAGTATTTCCCCGCAGTCACTATTTCTAATGCACTACTGTATCACATTTTCACGAGGGCATAGAGAAACTGCGGACAACCTGATCAATACCAGTGGCTTTATATTCACTGAGTGTCTAACGTATGAACATACATCAGAAACTGGGAAAAACTGCCTTCAACAGTTGGCGTGCAAATGCAGTGTGAGGTTAAGTGGTCACCCATCCAAGTTATGGCCGCAAATAATGTTGCCCAACTCTAGAAACCGCAGAAGCCACACACTTTTTTTTTGTAAAATACTTATTAGCATCATTCAAAAAAACATTACACCCATTTGTGGTTCAAGCAAAACATTTAAAAATAACCAATCAGCCGAAAAGAATCCTCCTAGGGTAGAGTCACCAGTAAATGACCAGTTAAGCAGAACGATTTCCCGTGCAGAAACTAGTTCGAGCAGCCGCGATTAAATAAGGGACCTTTTTAGGTATAAACGTGGCATCCACAATAGGGAATCTACTCTAGAACCCTACTAGACTCAACAGAGGCGGCCACGACAAACTTCGGGGCCTAATCAGGCTTAAATGTGGAACCCTCACTAGGGTCGCCCATATTGAGCCTCTAAAGGCCCCGTACTTCAAGCGTGACTAGCCTAGTAGGGCCCCTAATAGAACTGGGGCAAACTAGAAAGGGCCAAGTCAGAGCCCCAACTATTTTTCTACACGGGTTGTTTATCATGGGTTTCTATAAAATGTAATATTTCCACACTGCCTGCAAAAATTTTAACGGTTATCGGAAAGTATATAAAAACAAATAGTAAAAGCCAAAAACACCAGTAAATGACCGGGTCAATCTAACCTTCACTTTAATCGACAATTGGCTTCTGTAATAAAATAATCACAGTAAATAGATAAAAAATAGAAAAAATTAAAAATCTAACATTCAGCCAAGACGTCAGAATTTTTCATGAACTTTCAAAAAGCTGTTGGTCATTCACTGGTGAATGGTCAATTACTGGTGCACTCACTCTATAACCTTAATAAGTTCATAAGTAACGAGATTTTATCGAAACCATGCACTGAAATTTTTTGTTTATGACAAATGTCAAAACTGATCTAAAGGAATTTAGATCAAAATTTAAAAAAAAGTACTATAAAGTAGTTGTACAAATTGGCCAATTATGAAAACAATATCTGAGTGGGTTGAAAAAAAGTGGATGAGCTGACAGATAATGGCTTCTATATAAAAAGTCATGCGAGTCTCTGTTTCCTAGATCGTATTCATTTTTTTATAATCTGATGTGAAACAATGAAGCACGGTATGCAACTGCGAACGGTGTTAATTTTTTAATGAACGATTTTTGAAAGTTCCCTTCACAATTTTTTTTTAATTGACATTTCCTGTAAAGATAGCCGTGTTTTATTTACAATGACAAAGTGTGTCTCGATGTACGTCCTACTATAAATATAGGAATCGATTTAACATGCTGGGGGCAAATGTTCATTCTCTGTGATAAGAGAGCTAAAATTGTGTAATAAATTCTTCACTTCCTCCCGCAGAGCTCTCGAGGTAAAATTTGATCTCTTTAAATACATCCCTTAATGGAAAATGGGTGAAATATGCCACTTTTAAAGGTGCATAAAAGGTTTAAAAAAACCACGTATGCATTTTGTACAATCAATTTGCAGATCGAAGCGTACAAAATGTAGTCCAGCATTATCTCTCCAGGACGTGGGTAATATCTGCTATTTCTGGAAGCACATGACTATATTCTGGCTTTAAGGAGGATCTAAATTTTAACTCAGATCATAAAATGATAGAATTGTAACGACGTAGACTCATAAGCTTAAATTAAATCTGGCAGATATGTTTTTGGGTATGAACTATATGCGTGAGTATGCGAGAGAAAGTGTGTGTTATATTTTTTGTTATTAATGTTATGCTCTATTTTATGCTGATTTTACAATTGCTGTTCGAGTTATCTGTCGCATTATATCGAGGCATTTTTTTATTTTTACGATTATTGTATTATTTTAATATGACTATTGTGCTCCTGAATCTGACAAAAAAAGCAATAACAATAGTACCAATAATAAATCCCAATCATAATAATCAGAAAAAAATGTATTACTCGTGTTTTCAATCCACCCTCACACTAAACCCGTAGAATATCAATTGAAATATTGACGGCAATCACCCAAGTTTTTGATTCCACAAAACTCATAAAACTTTTACCGAGCGTAACAAGCGGCAGTAAACATTTCGATAATTGCCGGGAATTTATTCGTACGTGCAATGTGCCGATTTAAATTTTCCAACCGAAGAGAGTGCTCAAGTTTCGAGATAGCTCTGCCATTCCCCTTTCCCCCCCTCCCACCCGTACATAACCCTTCATTATCGTATATTGCCAGAGTAAATCGTGTGTCCTGTATGCATAGAGTTGTTTCTTCTTTGCTCTATCATGCGAGTTGTATATCCGAGGACTACGTAGTTCAGTAAATAGCAGTTTCCGAGTGATCGAGAGTGTTGCGAGTCAGACAGCGGGCAGTCAAATAGGCGAATGGTCAAAGACAGGCTTTTCTGACTCTGCTTTACCGTACATATACTGAACGTACCGTACTGGCGAAAGCGAGAGCACGGAGAAAACAAGTTAGTTGAGAAAATCAACCTTTAAATGCTTGGAGCGATAGATGTAGTTTGGTAATGCCAACCAATCGGTTGGTTGACATTATCAATCGGTTGGTTGTCATTATCAATCGGTTGGTTGGCGTTACCAACGGTTGGTTAGGGACCAATCGTTTGTTTGGCGTTACCAATTGGTTGGTTCTAACACACAATAACTTGCTAATGCCACACGGAAAGAAAAAAGTAATTCTGGCTACCAATTCCAGCATATGCCGCGTGTTAGTTACTGAAACTAAATCGGAATCGTAGTCTTAAGTTTTTTCGATTGGTAGCAATAAATAGTACGTATGACCAACAACTGGATTCCTGCAACTATCACGGCCGCTATCCAATCCAAATGATTCTTTACGCCAACCAACCGGTGAGTTGAGGTTATGATCTCATCTGGTCATTTTTACTATCGATACTCTACCAACGAGGTTATAGATTCTTCAACCGACCGGGTAGTTGGCGCTATTCTAACTATTTTGATTGATGTCGGGACCGATGTAGTATATTTCGATACAAGAGGCCAAAGGAGCGTTTTGCGCACTGCTCCCGTGAAGACAGCACGAAGCCTCGGCGAAACCGGGGCTTCATACATTTTCTTCTTCATTACGAGTTCAATGCAAAATCCAAGTTTGTCCGACGTTTAGAGACATGAAAAATGAGCTGCAACTTCAAGCAGTGAGCAAAATCCAGGGAACCGTGTGCAAAATGAGGGAGCCAGTGCGCAAAATGTTTTGCGCACTAGTGCGTCAACCGACCATTTTGCATATCTGTGAACGGTGGGCAAACGAGGATTTTGTATGCACGAGTAAAGAAATAGTGTATTACACACCTAGGGCAGTAAAGTAAGAAATGTATTTACTGCCCGAGGAGTGTATACGATTTTTCTCATCGACGGAGCCGAAAACCGGGAACTTCGTTCTGCGCAGCGGAACGAAAGTTGTCGCTTTCGGCCCGGAGGAGAGAAAAATCAGTTTTCACAACTACTTTTTTCTTTCCGTGCATATTCTACCATGCCTGTTGGTTGGCACTATCAATTTCGTCGTTCCTACAACTACACGGAAAGAAATGTTTGGTTGTGACAACTACGTTTCCAGTTTGCTGTACACAATGTCTCAAAAACTAGTTGCCTCAACCATATCGAATAGTAACCTCAACTATTCACGATTAGTTCTCGCGAGATTAGTGACGTTAACGAATCCAATAGTTGGGACTACCATTCGAATCGTCGGTATTATCATTTGAGTTGTAAGGGAAATAGAATAATCGATTGGCTGTGTCAACTCATTTTTTCGTTATGGCAACTAATCTTTGTTTTCAGTGTACACCCTTTTCTCCGTGAGTGCTTAGAGAAATTTGAGGGCAGTGTGAGTATTCGCTATCGCACGCAGAAATTTTAATAGAGATCCGGCTAAATCTTGCATGGCATTTCCATATTTTTACGGTCGGGTTCCAGTCGATCGTCAGATCGGATTCCATGAGATGTAATACTAATTAATCGAATTTCGATCGGGATCTCGAACTAGGATCCGATCCGATGTCTCACTGAATTCTAATTATAAGATGGGAATTCTAACTGAATTCTAGTCGAAATCTATTGAAGACCTGTAAAGGCTTAAAGTCAGACTCGTAACGATCCATTACTTTCAAAATTACTCTATTTGGTTAATTATTCTGAAAATAATACAACATCATGCTTTCACATTATCCCATTGTAGTGGTAAAAAAAGTACATGATTTTAATTTCAACAAAATAAAAGTATTGAATGAAAAGTGTTTACAGAATTTTCTAAAAATAAATGCAATGTAAAAAGTTATAGGCCATTTGATTCCCCATTGTACATTATTATTTGTTTATGATGCTATTAAATAAAGCTAAAAGCAAAATAATTCTTTTTAAATTTCTTGACAAATTGTTTTCTCTTTTCTTTTATCTATAGATTACATTTTTTTTAAATAGTATGCTTTAAATTATTTACTATACATAAGTAAATCGAGCGTTTTCGAAAGTAATGGCCGGTTAAAACTGTTTTAAATACATAAAAGCATAAATTATTTACGAGTGTGTAACTGAAAAAATACATCAGCCGGTTAACGTGTTTGCCACTCGAGATGCACGAGCTTCGATAGTGCAGCAAAGATGCGCTTAGTATATCTAGATGATCGAAGCGACACTCAATTGGGTTACCGATAAAATTAGATTTGTATCAAAACCTATAATGATCAGTTATAGGAAGACAAATCAGGATCTATTTAAATTCCAAGTAGGACGCCTCTTAGAGAAGCCCGACATAATACTACTCGCTGTTTGGAACCGGGACTCATTAGATCTATTCGGATTCCAATTAAGATATCCCCTTTAAGGAAACCCTATCATATCCTGATTGATAAAAAAACTGTAATCCAGTGCGAAACCGGGCAGCTATTCGGTATCCATCCGGATGCCAAGTTGGATAACCAACTTGGAAGGGATTTGGGAAGACCCTAGCAAATCCCGACCAGGTTCGAGTCGGAAACTGGGACTTCCAGACAGATCTCTACATGGCGTGCCATCGATTCCATATATTATCTATACATTGTTAAAAATGTGGTTTTAAATTTAACACCACAGTGTAATCCCCATTCGTCCATTACTATGGTGGAAAGTGTACACAGAATAAATTTTCAATAACACAACAAAGTGTCATAGATAATAACACTTTCCTGTGCAATCAGTGAATCACCACAAGAAAGTGTTATTGCTAACACTTTTCTATATTATCGGACATTTTCTCCGTGTAAATTTTACACCATAATAATGGACCTATTGGGACTACACAGTGTTAAATTTAACACCCTATTTTTGTATTGTATACGACCGTTCGTGAATGTCTTGTTAATATCCAGACAATCATCCAACCGATTTTCAAAATTCGTACATAATTATTATGTAGATCATTTTCGTTGAATACCCGAGAAAATCGTGTGTCCGTAATGCCTAGAATTACTTATTCTTCGCTCTCTCGTGCGAGTTGTATATTCGAGTAGTACGTATCTCGGTAAACGGCAATTTCAAAGTGACCGAGAGTGTTGCGAGTCAGACAGCGGACAGTCAGATAGGCGGAGGGTCAGAGACAGGCTCTCTGACTCTGCTTTATCGTGTATTCACTGTATATACCGAGGATGGCGTGGGCGTTAGCGTAAGGGAGGTTGAGGGCAGCGCGAGTGAGTATTAGCTGAGTCGCGTGACGGCCCTCTCGCGCATCGGGCCATCAGGCCCGTGTACTATGTGCGCCCATCCGTTCGTACTACACTATACTATACTATACACCTTTATACATATATACATTCATCTATCTATATATATATATATATACATGTATACATAATTGTAGTCGTGCCATTCAGCGGGCTCGAGGGAACGCGCCACTTGTAAATTAACTCGCGTAAATACGTACCCGGTTTACGTGCTGCTCTACAACGTGCTTGGCTTGGGCCAATGCGGTGTAGGGAGTAGGTATGCACCTTCCATTCGCCCCTCATCCTCCACTCACTCACATGCAGACATATATTTATATACGCAACAAGACACATATACTCCAACGACTGTATGTAGATATAGATGTATTTGAATGTATATATATGTATTTATACAGTGGATAGATGCGTATCTGTGTAAAACGTTTATACGCTCGTGGAAGAGAGTTATTACAGGTTCGAGCGCATAGCCACTACACAGACACTCGTGGGTTTTACACGTTTACAACACAGGGTGCATGGCAATTCGTCTGCATGCACTTTACGCAATAGCAGTGCTTGTATACATCCCACCGAGGAATTCTCTTACCCCGCGAAGAACATGAGGAGAAACCATGAACCCGGCACAGCCACGACGAGGATAGCATCTTCCGAGTGACGATCACCAGCCAGACGGCAAGGGATGCACGCCAGGATCAGCAGATTGCTGATTAGAAATATAAACTTTGCTGGCTCGTGGCTCTGTGAAATAGTAAAGTTATGTAACCAGAGAGGAAATACTGGGGCGAGTTGGATCAAATGAGAAATTCTTGGGTTTGGTACAGCTTCGTTTCGGGACAAGCCATATTTTCAAATACTATTTTGTTTTATGATAATGCTTTGGTATAAAGTCGTAAAGATTCCGATTGTAAAAAATACCGATAAAGTTGAATATTTCTCACCCAATTTTATAGTGAAATGGATCATAACTTTGCGAATACGTGTGAAGAAAGATTGAGATTAGTTTTTTTTATTGAATCGGACTTAAATATCAACGATTGCCGATTTTGTTTACGAGTTGAACTTTCATGCACTTTGCCACCGACAAATCGTAACAGAAGTAACATAAATTTGCATGAAATTCGGATAATGATAGTTGAGAAATTATTTTATTGACGAAGGAATAGTTTCTTGCTTAATCATGGATTTTCCAGAAGTTATAATTGGCTAAAAGCTTTTATGACAGAATATTTACACCAAAGCCAAGAACAAAATACTACAGGACATTTTAACAATTCATTAAGTTAAACCTACAAGCAGATTGATTGACTTAATTTATCTAGTTAGTGCAGTTTCATATTAGTTTTCGAAAGCTGAACAAAAATTGCCTTGCTACCAAAAAGCAAGTCTGTTATGAATTCTGTTTGGCAATCCCATTTAACTTCCTATAACTATACTACACTGCATCTCCTTCTCTCCCCATCAAAATACTCTGTGTTTATCATGTGACATAGTTATATTGCGTGATTAAAACCAAACTGGCGTCTTTCCTTTGAACACGCATAGAATATACGTTATTACGGTTTCAGTCACGCAATACGGTAAAAAGAAATAATCCTGAATTATATAATGATAAATTAGGTTTTTAGTAGGTAAATTAATGGTAAATTTGTAAATGTTTCTGTCAGAATATGTTTATTCATAGAGCAAGTATCTGAGTGATGTCACAAATCCAAACTCAATGATACGATAAAAGAAATGCTTTAAGCTAAATTTTAAAAAACGTCAATAAAATCCTCCCTAATCCTCTCATCATCTTGGAAAATTTATTTCATGATGATTAGCTCGGACAATTGTCAAAGACTATGCAATCAAACTGATCCAACTAACCCCGGTGTCCTCAAAAGGGAGGCAATTACACTCCCCTGTAATATACATGGTCTTAGGGTGGTAAGAGCACGAAAGTCATAACTCGGTGAACTACGTGACGCAATCTTGTTGGTAGACGCGAGCAGTTGCTTTTTCCAAGTGACTGGAGTTGCATTCACGAAGTGTTTTTGCAGTATGTGAAACAATGTCAAGTTTCCAACACATCTTACACATATTTTCTGGTTCCTGCATTCCAAGCGTATTTTTGATGATGGCCTTGTTTTGATGATTCCGTGCGTAATGGAACGCCAAGGTGATGGATTGGTCATATCATGCGACGAATATTCGCCATTCCTTTGTGCTTAATCATAAATAAATGTTGCATTGAACTCACCAGCTGTTTTAGAAAAGAGAGAAGACCGATATTGACGACCTCGCCGCCAAGCTGCAGCAATATGTAACTTAGAACTCCTATGACTGTGACGTATTCGGCTATCGTACGCCCGACGTCGGTAAATTCTTCGGGCCACGCGAGCATCTCGACGTCGACCTCGGCGGGACGTAGATAAACCGCCAGAGACAACGAGGTCAAATGGAAAACCAAGATTATCAGTCTCTTGAGGAATTGCAACTTTGTTATCCCATGAAACAAGTAAAACAGACAAATATCTAATAAGTACAATTGTCATCTAATACGATTACCTAAAACAAGAATAGATTAAATGCAACAGCCATATATTCAACTTGGTATATTTAAACGCTTCAAAAGTAGTTGCGACAACTGACAAATTTATACCCACATCGGCTTTGTGTTTGTCATTAGTAGTCGAGACATTTTAAATACGATTGATCTAGTACTTCAGACTATATTTAGATTAGTGGCTGAACCGAATTCAAACCCTTGTCTAGCGCAATTGTTTATCAACCAAACGGTTAGGTGAGTTGGAAACTTTGTTGCGTGGAGGAAACGATTTTACTGAGTCAGCAAATATTTGCTGCATTGCGTTAGTTTCTAGACTAGCGAAAAGACTTGTTAATCGATGAAAGTCTTTACGTTGGATTTTCTTTTTCTTTTTTCTCGAAGCGCTGGAAAAAAGTCCTTAGGGTGAATTTTTCTACATCTTCTTTAGTTTCATTGGGTTCTGAAATTTCTCAAAAAACTAACAAACAATGCTGTCACTATATTAGCAAAAGATTGGCTGGACCAGCAACATAATTATCTACGTGTGGTTATATTAAAGAAAGAAATTTTGCTCGTTCAAGCAACTTTTTTTCTCTATCGCACCTAATTTATTTAAATTAAGGAAATTAGTATAACTAATTTCCTTAATAATCTGATAGTTGAGACTATATTTAGATTAGTGGCTGAACCGAATTCAAACCCTTGTCTAGCTTAATTGTTTATCAACCAAACGGTTAGGTGAGTTGGAAACTTTGTTGCGTGGAGGAAACGATTTTACTGAGTCAGCAAATATTTGCTAATGTTGTGGCTGCATTGCGTTAGTTGCTAGACTAGCGAAAAGACTTGTTAATCGATTAAACTCTTTACATTAGATTTTTTTTTTCTTTTTTCTCGAAGCGCTGGAATAAAGTCCTTAGGATGAATTTTTCTACATCTTCTTTCGATTCATTGGGTTCTGAAATTTCTCAAAAAACTAACAAACAATGCTGTCATTACATTAGCAAAAGAGTGGCTGGACCAGCAACATTATTATCTAACGTGTGGTTATATTATTTGCTCATTCAAGCAACTTTTTTTCTCTATCGCACCTAATTCGAATATTGAGGAAATTAGAATAACGCGATTGTCTCAACTTATTTCTTGGTTGTGTTAGATCATTCGTCTTTTTCACGTGGGTGCCCAAAATCTAATAAACCCGTTTGCTATTGTTACATATTAAGGACGATATAAAGAAGAAGAAGACTGACAAAAGCCGAGCCTACCCGTGCAAAGGTTTTCCATTTTTCTTCGAGGAGTCGCTGAATAATTCCTCCGTCGAGCATGTCCAGATGCTCCTCCTTGGTTCCATTCAATATGATGAATAGGGCTGAATTCCAATCTGGAAATGATAAAGAAAAAAAGAATCGTAAAGCTCAAACACTTGAATGAGAGCGATGGAACAAAAAAAAAAAGAAATGGGAAAAAAATAACGCGTGGAGTGTGAGTGATCCACAGCTGGAAAAATTGACCCAGCGTACATATATACGGCTGAAGAGTACTTATAAGGTTTCGTGAACAGACTGTGTATTCGTGAATATCGTATCAGCGTAACTAGCTTCCCAGGCTTTCGTTTGAACGAGGCAGGATATGAAGATATGAGGTTGATGATGCGCGATGAAGTTGAGGTGCTTTTCAGCATCGACGTACGCTGAAGTTCTAGATGAATATCGTCGAGGCCGTATACGAGGAAAGTGGAGTGGCGTGTGCACGCGTTTGAGAAACGAACGAAGCCCGGGAAAATCCGGGGACAGCAGCAAGATGAGAGGGATGAAGAGGATGAAGCTGTGGAAGGAGTTGCGGGTTCACTGCGAGAGGAAAGAGAGATTTTCGACTATCATGACGCACTTATAATTACGAGCGTCGTGATGGTACTCTGGTGTTTCTATTCAAGAGACCGAGGGATGAAGGGAGAGGGAGGTTCTCGCGTACAGCCTGCTCAGGATGTGCCGTAGTCGTTGTGGATGTCGAGATGGTACTCCTTCTTACTTAACGTTCGCATGGTAGCCTCGCATCTCGAGCCACCTGCCTCAGAGATTAAATTCGGCTCAGCCTGCGCTAGCTCTTCTCTCCTCATCTTGCTGGCTCTTCATCTTTCTCTCTCACTCTCCTGAATCTCCGGCACCGCAGCCTCCGTGGCAGCGGCCACCATAGCCACAGCCACAACGCCTCTCTCCGAGAGGATTTCCCGAAGTCGTTAATCCTTAATCATCCACTAATTCAACAGAGGATAAGGTCAGACAAGTTTCAGTTTCCTGGAGCCTTGGCGACTCTCTCTCTCTATTTTCCTCTCTCTCTCGCTCTCCTACTCTCTTTCTCTCTCGTTCTCTGCCTCACATTCTCTTGCGGGCGCTCTCCTGTACGCTCGCGCGTTAACTTTTTATCCCCTGACTTAAAGGACCTTAATTAGGCACTTCAAAGAGCGCGGAGAGGTAAATGGCGCCCCAACAGCCCGTTTTACTCCGTCAAAAGCGACCTCAAATTTTCATCCGCAGCGGTACCATCAAGTCGACGCAAATTGGGAAATAATTGAATGTACCGTGAATTGCAAATGAAAAAGAAAAGACTTGTAGGTGGAATGTTGGTGCCCGCACACCTTGAACTGTTATATTTTAGGTGGTAGCTTTGGTCACGACCTTGATGGAGATACAAATTTTATTAACTCATGCTGAGAACGAACTTAAGTATAACTTTAGGGATTAAATCGAGTAGGGACTAACGAAAAATCGTAAGGAAATTATTAACTGTAATGTAATGTAACACAGATATTTAAGCTTCGAATTTCTCTAGACAGAACATCTTGTTTCTAGGTTATTGCTTGAATGAAAAAAGAAAACAGTTTTACGTTTTTATTTTGACTAAAAAGGCAAAGTTTTGCAAAAATGGCTATAACTTTAAAGTAGAATGAGATAGTGACTTCGGCGTATGCTTTTTTTTCTTCACAATGAACCGAGCTTCAAAACTTTGAGGTGGAAAATTAGATTTTATTGGGTGTTGAATATTTTACAGATTTTGAAAGTTGGGGCAGCAAAAAAACAAAATTTTTGCATGACTTTCCACTTTCGTCCGACCATTTTTCAAAGTAACATTACGAACGCGAGAATCGAAGTATCGTAATAGTAGTTTACGCCAACTTCTTCGTTTCGGCGAACGAAAAATGGAAAATCTGCAAACGCAAAAAAGGAAGTTATGATCAATAAAAAATTATCTTTACTTAATGTTAATTTCGATTAGATTAATCCAATTCCAAAAACTTCAAATGGAAATCAGAAAACTTTTTATAAAGATTTTTCTCGTTTCCATATTGAATTTTTTTTTGCATTGCGATCTGCTTCGATAAAATATCGCAACCAACTTTATAGGGGAGAATTGACAGATTGCCCACGTTTATCATCATAGAGAGGAACCGTCACCCTTAGACCAATTGAAGCAATGGATCACTTCCGTGCCTTAGCAATGCGATGATCGATCACTCTAAGGTAGAGGTTGGTCATTATTTGTGATACAAAAGTAGAGAGATGCGCGAATTTTAACTCAAATACTTAAATCCTTAACTCACATTATTCACCTTGAATTCTTCAAAACAGATACGACATTTTAATTTTCACACTGAATCGTACCACCGTAAATAAAAAAAAAAACCTGTATTAAGGTAGTTCAATGATGAAGGTCAAGTAGAAAAAAGACACAAATAGCAAATATTTCTTTTACTCACGAAATATCTGAAAAACTGTACAGTCGATCGAGTTTGTGTTTCACTATCTAGTTCCGCAGAATCTTCTTCTTCGATTGATACATTTTTTTTTACTATACTTTTGACAAATGATTTTTTTGCAAACACATGTTATTAAAAAAATAAAACCTCCTTTTCTACACATTCATGTTAGACCAATGGACTTCAATAATTAATATTACAGGAATGGGGCGGTCGAATTAAATTTTTCGGGTATCAATCGACGCAGAAAACATCGATCTTTGGATATAAAAATTATAATAAAATTGTGTCGGCAAAAAAATGTTCACCATCGAACTATCTTAAAGTAGACATTAGGCATTGCATGTTGATCCTTGATCCGTTGCTTGTAGTGAAGGGAATGGAGCTAGTTCCTCAAATTTCGTCCTTTTCAATAGATCCATCACTCGCAGTCTGGTTATATCCCACTGTTGGTGCAAGTTTCTCACTCGGTTTTCTCCCGCTCTCCCTCTCACTTGTCATGTTTCCTGGTAGTCGTAAGGAACAAAGGTGAAGTACCCACGCGAATACATCGAGATATCCACGAGAGGGAACACCACAGCGCTTGGAAACCCCTCGCACGTTGCGGCAACAGAAGGTGAGAGCTTTCCTGGAAGATTGAATTCGCCGCGAGTGCAATCCGCGTTCTCGCTAGTTCCTACTTCGTCTACTTCGTCTACTTCGTCTTCGCCTTTATCCACGTTGATTCTACTATTCCTGGATACTCTGCAAAGGATTTCCCAAAGTCGTTAATCCTTAATCATCCGCACTAATTCAACAGACGCTGCCGACGCCGTCTTTCGATATAATGTATTGTATACCTATGTATATACACGTTTCGGTCTATAGCTATACATATATATAGATATATACACACAGTAAGAGGTCAAAGAAGAGTTTCTCGTAGGGTGCAAAGCTCGGTGAGCGAACGAAGCGCGATCGCCTTAACTTCTCGTTCTCCTTCGTTCAACACAGAGAGAGAAGGAGATGCTGAGATTTCAATGTGGGAATGAAGTAGTCGAAGGCTGGAGAATCGATAATCTTTAATCATCTTTGGGAGCGAGCGAGTGAGTCTCGTTCACATGGATCGTCGATCCTCGGCGCTTCTAGTACTCGATTCGCCCGGGCTGAATGTACGCAGGCAAGGGGATGAAGAGGTAGTGGAAGAGGAACGTAAATAAAGCCAGGGGACTTTCGACCAGTAGCGTAACAGCAAGTTTCTACAATCCAAGAAGTGTTTCTCCATCTCTTACTCTGCACTCCGTTGGTTTCGGTCTTTCGACTTCGCCGAATATCACCAAAGCAGTCACTGGCTTTTCCTCTTCTCGTCTATCTTCGTTTCTCCATCTCTACTTCTCTGCTTCCTCAACGCGCTTTCTTCGGCTTTTCTTCCCGCTTTCGCCTCCCTTTCGAATCATTGACGGAAAGTACGAGAGCATCCGGAAGCATAGAGCTGAAGCGGCAGGTACATCTCTCGAATTTTGCATCTCTTTAAAGGAGACTCCACAGGAGCGATTAAATCCGATTTACGCTACCGACAGTCGAAGTCTTGATTCTTTCACTTTGAACCATCATCAGAGCTCAGCAGAGTGTAATAGGCTTCTCCTGGTTGAATGAAACGTGCGTCTCCAGTCTCTTTTTCACTCTTTATGCTGTGCTCTTCCTCCCGTAGCTGATTCGGTGTCTCGAGGAGAATTTTCATCGTGGGTCCCTGATGCTTTATCTGGTATATTAATAAGGCAAAGTCTGATTTTAAACCTTATTCTCATGAGATCTTCACAGGGCATATTTGATGAGGAAAGCCTTCTTGTCGCACTCCAATACGTTTTTGTGCAAAATAGTATCTATATAAATCAACACCGACAGTTGTTTTAATGACGTGGATCAATTGGCATTATAACCGAAAAACACATTCTGCTTGGAAATAGAAGAATGAAATTCATTGATATTTTTGGATTTTGTTTGCGCCATAGTTATAAATGGGCAAAGAACTTTCTAATCCCTTTAGGGTACGTGTAGAAAGTAGCAGGATTAAGGTTATTACGAAAGACCCTAATTAGGGTCTAATTGGTTGGTATTTAGCTAAATAGTACCCGGGAGATGTCAGATGGGCTATTTTACGATAATTCCACTTCTCACCGCTAGATGGGGAATATGTGAGTCGCTTCTCGCAAACGAAAGAAGATAGCGTAGGCGATATAACGAAGAATGAGATATTTCTTTCTTCTGTCATTCCTAATAGGTTTTATGAACTTTTGATTTTAAATAAAATCACAAGCTACACAATAATAGTCGAATCAATTTTTTCTTCGGATCGTGCAAATCACATATCACGCTTTTTACGGTGGGCCGACCAGTGAATGAACAATTCAGCAGACGACTAAACCCAGTGAATGAACGTTTTTGCTTCCTCATAGAAAAAGCTTTGTTTTCATGAAAAAAAAATCGAGATTTTTATGTCCGGACACTTAGAATTGTCCAAAACGTCCAAAAAAGTGATCTAAGAAAATGTTCGTATGTATGTATGTGTGTGTGTGTGTGTGTGTGTGTGTATGTATACAACTCCGAAAATTCGAACGCCGATAACTCAAGAACCGTTTTGTATATCGAGCTCAAATTTGGCACACAAGTGTAGCAGCAGACCCTCTTCAACTGTAGCAATTTCCGACAAAATGTGTGCGTAAATTTCGATTGTATGCCGTCTTAAATTTTTTGGAAAAAGGAGGTGCGCGCTCTAACTTTCGTAAAATTTAGTCTATTTTGCTGAATAGTTGGTTATAAAAGCAGGTGGACTCAATGTTGTTTAATATTGAATTTGGCTCGAATCGCTAAAGTGGTTCAGATTTTATGGAATTTTGAATTTTTCAAAAAATTGACATTATCGCTCTATTGTAACTGTTGCAAAACTGTTGATAGCGAGCTCAAATTTTGTATATAAATGAAACAATATTCAGCTATTATATATGTATAATTTAGTGACGAACGGTATAAAATTTGTGATTTTATGGATTGTTGAATCATTTTTAAAAAAATCACGTTTACTTTTGGAAACGCTCTAATGAGAACGAAATAACGGAATAACGAAATAGAAAAAGCGAATTCACAACATGTTTATTTATCTAATTAAAACAAGGATGCAAAGTAGAATCTTGCACATTGCTTCCTCATTATTTTTTGCTTTTTATAAAGCTTCCACCATGAGGAAGCCAAAATTGAATGACATACTTCCTCATAGACGTAGCTTTGTAAAAAGCGAAAAATAATGAAGAAGCAATGTGTAAAGTTTTACTTTGCATCCTTGTTTATATACGTGCTCTTATGGATAGCGCTTGGTCACGTTCATTCAGTGGTCGGTTTACCCTACTCTCGCCCTTCAGGGGGACATACCTAAATGACTAGGGACTTTTACTAAAAGTTCTCCACAGACGCAACCATTCTCTCTTTCACGAAAATTCCCAGTCATTACAAAATTAAAAAATAAAATAAAGAACTATCTAATATTATTTAATCCCCAAAGTATTTTAAACTTCGACGAATGGTAACATACTAAATTGATAAACTACTTATATCACCCATTTAGAAGATGACAAATGTATAAGTCGATGTAACCATCCTTTAAAGATGGTTCTGAAGGTCTCAAATCAACGCTATTCAGATTGCTTTATAAGAGGCGCTTTAACAATCGCGTTACATGCAAGATATGCTTGCGATCAAGATCCCAATCAGGGCTTGATGACATCTAAGCCATAAACTAATAGGGTTTCCATGCCAGATTTCATGAATTTTCTCCGCTGGATGCCTTATATGCATATCTCTCTATTTCAGGAAGATGATGGTACTATTGTTGTGATGGTACAGTATATGTGCTGCTGAAGGGGGTTCCTACCGAGCGCGGAGAAGGCAACCTTAAGGACGTTAAGCCTTAATCAGCCGTCAACGTGATTGGAGGCATCGTTATAGGGTCTTAACCTCTGCAGCCGTTCGACTGCGGACGAGCTTCCTCATCCTCATCCTCATCCTAGTCAACTGCTGCAGGCTGCCGGGTGCTCACACCATGTCATACTATCTCGTGTAAGGGTTATATAGAATGTTCTGTAGTTGCGGCGCTCTCGTTGCGAACGCTTTTGCGGCACTCTGGAATACGGCTTAACCTCGAGGTAACTAATCGAATACACCCGACGAGCCGGCATGCAACCGGATACGTATCCGAGAGTGAGCTGTAGGTAGCTACCACGGGGAAACCTGCCACCGTGATAGCCGCACCACGGAGAACACCGGCAACAGCTACGGAATGAGGAGGAAACTCCCTTGAGTCCGTTGAGCATATCCCAGACAGTGTAATTGGAAGGATTGCGCACAAATATAAAAAAACATAACAACAATCTAATATCGGGCTTGAAGGAAATCGCAATAGACTCAGAATTTTATTCCACATAATAAAGATATATTCGTAGGAAATAAATGAACAGATGAAAATCCTCTTTAGAAAAAAATCGTTTATTAATTGTAGTGAAATTGTAAACGCGTTTTATTAATGCTTTTAGTTGGTAGCAGACAAATTTTCTGTCAATAACTCAGAACATTTATTCTGTCAATAATTCAGAAAATTCGCGCGTTTTGGAGCTTGTCTCATTATGACTTCCTTTGTAAGTTATCACCATTTTAGTAAAATCCTACACTTTTTTGGAAAAATGAAAAAAAAAAAAAACAAAATTAGAATAAAAAATGTATTTGTTAGACGCTGTATTTTATCCCACTGAATACAAATATTATTAATTTAAACGATAAATAAAAAATTCCATTGATGGATCTTAAAATGTGTAATATTTTCGATATTTTTGTATTTTCATTATGATTTTTTAATTTTTTTAATGTACTTTTTCTTTCCATGGTATGGCTTCAATCGCCTTTTACCGCCCATCCCACCCTTCCTCCTATCACTCCCTACCCGCACTTCGCTAAGCTAACCTAACTTTCCATGCGGCCGCAGCCGACTTAGCTACACTGTACCGCATTCGCCATGAACACGGGGAAACTGCGGAAAACCCGGGCTGGTACAGACGGTCATATATTCTTCTGATCTCCCGGTGTATATACGAAAGTAAAGTACTTAAGTGTAGACACCGAGGTCTCAGAAAAATTGACCTCCCGCTCACTGATTGATATGCCAGCCGGTGCACGGCTAAACGGTCACCCATCCAAGTTATGGCCGCAAACAATGCTGCTTAACTCGTGGGACCGCCAGAGCCGTACACCGACCGCACAACCATCAGTGTCGGTGTATTTTCATTATGATTTATTAATATTTCCATAAAAAATGTTCTTTATTTGTAATAAGTAGAAAGTTTTTAATAGGAATATGATTTCTATACCACATGGCAATAATAAAAAGCATTGATTTCAATCTGTGAAACGCTGAAAGACTGTATTAAGGTCACAAGGAAAAATGTATGAGAAAGTACGAGGAAGAAAATAATGAACTGGCACAACCAACAAAAAAATAAGTTGAGACAGCCAATCGGTTTGCTAATTTTCGTACAAATCGGCTTAGTTATGAAAAAAACTTGTGCTTATGCGAACCAGGCGTTTTCGTGTTTATTAAATATTAAACTTCTACAACGAAGTTATAGATAAGATACTTCAAAATATTTTTTCGAAATATGATTTTTTAATGTTTTGGTATAATATAAACACATTATCATGAAATTTTGCACAAATATAATTTTTATTATATACCAAAGAATAAAAAACGGTAACCGCTGTAATTATCATGACAAATATTTCATAGTTCTAAAAAAGTTTTTCTCTCTCATATTAAGACAATGGCGAACATTGATGCAAGATAGAAAGAACTAATTAACCGAACCCAGATATTTCTGCCACCTATTGTCTTACGTACAAAAAACGCTTAATGCCCTGCAGGATTCCCAGATAGAAGACATCCCAAGTAAAAAGATTAGATATAGAGTATATAAAAAAATATGTATAGTTTTAAACATAGAATTGGGCATATATAGTCTACATATGCTCTATTTGTAATCTATATAGAATTTGTACATAAACCGAAATTCACATATGGTCATATATATTGTATACAGAGTTTATGCAGACTATATCTATTTTGCTTTTTTCCATGTTACAGACTATATCTATTTTTTTTCTTATGACTTTTTTGAATTACTACTTTTTTTCGTATCACCACATCACTTAAAATTCAATCAGACCCCATTTTGCTTGGCATTTATTGCCACATTCAGATTCTGATGCAAGTAATCAAGTTTCACGATAATAGTTTAAAAAATAGTTACATGTGAACATCGAAAATCTGTCAAAACCGGTTGGCTCTCAATTGGTTGATTCGGTAATTCGTCAGAAGCTACGAGATGCTGTTATTCCAATACCATTCAATGAATGGCCGTCAACATATATTCAGAAAACACTATAAACGCGTACACGAAATTATACATACATATAAATTACATACACGACAGTATATAAATAGATTAGTATCGAAGTTGGCGTTGAATGGGTAGCAAAAAAAAATGATAACCGCGCGCGATTCCCAGAGACAATCAATGAATGGAACCCACATCCACCGCCGGATAGAAAGAGACAGAGTCAGAGTGAAGATGAAAGGAGAAAGAGCGAAGTCCACGTACATTGTACTCTGTATCCACGGTTTCCTTGTGCGAAATCCCGGATTCGTCCCCTGCCCCGGAATCCCGGACTCGATAACTCATCAACTCTCGCCGAGCGCTTATTGTTAGCCCCCTGGTTTTCCATATATATGTATATATGTATATTTATATATATACATAGAGAGAGAGGGAGCTTTTGGACGTTCACTTGAAGCGCGAACAACGCGGGAACCATTCGCGGGAAGAGCATGCGGTGGCTAGTGGTTGGGGCCCAGCGTTCGGATTAAGGGATGGTTGTGCTCTGTTGGTCCGCAGACTGCGTAGCACATCAGTGGTGGAGTCTCGACACCATAGCTATATCCATCTCACTAGCGCCCAAAGTCCGGAAGTCTCTCACTCACTCGGCACTATGTGCATCTGCAGCCTCTACATTGCGCCATTTCGAAAACTTTACCCCAACTACACAGTTCGCCACTGGTGCTCCTCCTCCTCCTCCTCCTCGAATTTTCAGGACGCCCTCTGGACGTCTGCGTGTGCAGTAGAAATTTGGAGCATTACATCTGGTGTGGATCTAAAACTGCTAAGGCCGTATCAGGCCCTTCTCAGCACCCAGTCAGGGCCTTATTTGTGCCTGATGGAACGTTAAAAAATTGTGCTCGCTTATGTGCTCGTGTGGGAAATAAAAATCAAAACAGCGCCCTCTAAGGCAGTGGCATTATACTGCTGCAAAGGCAAAGAGTGGAAGGGAGAGTTAGTTGGAAATTTTTTGTCTATAACTCGAAAGATCCATTGGGAAAAACGTGAAAAACAGGTAAATATGTCTTAACCGGGTTTCACTTAAAATTGTTCAGATATCATTAAAACAACAATAGAAATTTCGTAATCGGCGGGAAATTTCCGATGAAATAGGCTCTCGACAGCACAGCTACCCACATCTCACTAGCGCCAATAGCCCGGAAATCTCTCACTCACCTATTCGTAGCCTCTACATTACGCCATTTTGAAAACGTTCCCCTAACTACACTGTTAGCCATTGGTACTCCTCCTCCTCCACCTCGAATTTTCAGGACGCCCTCTGGACGTCTGCGTGTGGAGTAGAAATTTGGAGTGTTACATCAGGCGTGAATCTGACATTGGTAAGGCCTTATCAGGCCCTTCTCAGAACCCAGTCAGGACCTTATTTGAGCCTGATGGAACCCTAAAAAATTTTGCTCGAGTATGTGCTCGTTTGGGAAGCAGACATCAAATCAGCGCCCTCTAAGGCAGTGGAATTATACTGCTACAAAGGCAAAGAGTGGAGGGGATAGTTAGTTGGTGATGGAATTAGTGAGTGAGCGCAGAGAAATTTTCTGTCTACAACTCAAAAGATCCATCGGGAAAAATGTGAAAAACTGGAAAATATGTCTTATCCGGTTTTCACTTAAAATTATTCAGATATTGTTAAAACAACAATAGAAATTTCGTAATCGGCTGGAAATTTCCGATGAAATAGGCTCTCGACACCACAGCTACGCACATCTCACTAGCGCCGAAAGACCGGAAATCTCTCACTCACTTATTCGCAGCCTCTACATTGCGCCATTTTGAAAACTTTCCCCCAACTACACTGTTGGCCACTGGTGCTCCTCCTCCTCCTCCTCGAATTTTCAGGACGCCCTCTGGATATCTGCGTATGCAGTAGAAATTTAGAGTGTTACATCCGATGTGAATCTGACGCTGCTAAGGCCTTATCAGGCCCTTCTCATTACCGGTAAGGGCCTGATTTGTGCCTGATGTAACGCTAAAAAATTCTGCTAAAGACAGTGCCCTCCAACACTGAAAGAAAAGATTAGTTGCCATAACCAAAAAATGAGTTGACACAACCAATCGATTGTTCTATTTCCCTTACAACTCAAATGGTAGTGCCAACGATTCAGATGGTAATACCGAGGATTCGAATGGTAGTCCCAACTATGCGAGTGGAAGTCCCAACGATTGGATAACTTCACTAACTTCGCGAGAACTAATCGTAAATAGTTAAGGTTACTATTCGATATGGCTGAAGCAACTACATTTTAAAACATTGTGTACATCAAATTGGAAATGTAGCTGTCACAACCAACCATTTCTTTCCGTGAAAGCAGTGAAATTATACCGCTGCAAAGGCAAAGAGTGGAGGGAAGAGTTAGCTGAAAACGTGAAAAACGGGAAAATATGTTTTTTCCGGTTTTCACTTTAAATTCGGTGGGAAATTTCCGATGAAAAAGGCTCTCGACACCACAGCTACCCACATCTCACTAGCGCCGAGTGCCCGGAAATCTCTCACTCACCCATCCACAGCCTCTACATTGCGCCATTTCGAAAACTTTCCCGAACTACATTGTTGGCCACTGGTGCTCCTCCTCTTCCTCCAATTTTCAGGACGCCCTCTGTACGTCTGTGTGTGTAACTCACGGCGTGTCCGGTGGTGCATCTATATGCACGTGCTGAAAGCAGACCTTAAAGCAGCGCCCTCTTAGACAGTTGAATCATACTGCTGCAAATGAGGGGAGGGAAGGAGTTAGTTGGTAATGGAACTAGTGAGTGAGTGCAGGGGTCGTTGTATATAGGAATTCTATATGTATGTATACATACATTCATTATATAGTATACACATAAGCGCGTCTCCATCGTAGGACATCCGGGGTCGGAAAGCACCGAGTGGGATAATGGATTCGCGAAAGTAAATGAAACGCGAGCTCTCTACCCCAGAGACCCAATGCTATATAGCACATAGTCTCCACGTCGCGCAGAGTTCTCCCGGCGCGTTGTGTCGGTGTCGTTTGGGGGAAGGTTGGGACGTACCTCGTAGGGACGGTTTGGGGGAGGGACGCGCGAGAGACTAATCTCGAAACTTCGTTAAATGCCCGTAATTGCATCCGGCTCCAGGAAAAGCGACACGGGGTTCGTTGTCTGTCTCTTGCTATGGCTCTTGCTTTCCTATGTGCACACGCTATTTGATATGCTATATTCTTATCCTTCTCTCTGGCTTTGTCTCTAGCTGTGGTAGCAGAAGTGAAACAGGGAGGACAGGCTACCGGTTCCGCACCGCTCTGCGATTATTTCGACGACGGTTTCCGGCCGACGGGAGAGAAAGCGTCGTGGAGCTTTGGAGGGGAGTGAGGAGGACCCTGAAGACGAGGAAAAGGATATGCCGGCTGCAGCTCCGGTACGAGCAACGGCGAGAGCACTCTCAAGGCGTAAACGGCAGGAACAGGAACAGTGTGAGAAGGGGAAGCCGAAGTGGAGAACGACATCGTAGTCGTAGTCGTCGTCGTCGTCGTAGTTCTCGTTCTCGTTCTCGTCCTCGACAACGATGCTGTGGCCTTCTTGCCTCTCCATCTCCGGCTCTATAGCTTCAACATTACTCCTCGACTCTCCGTCTTCGTCAGCAAATTGTTGACGAAGAGGCGCAAGAGACCACGCGTTGCTGTGTGCTTCTCGCACCCCTGGACTGTTTCTACTGATGCTCCTGCAGACTCCGAGGAAGTTGGCATGTGATTCGATTAGCCGTACACCGTCTGTCCCACGAAACAGCGACAAAAGGCACATCGAGATATACAATATATGTTTTGTTTGATATATCATTTCGCTTCGTTATGAAATTGAAAGCTTCTTTATCGATGAGATTGTGATTTATGAGTTTTTAAAGAAACAAACATTTTGTCTTATTTTATTTCTTTTAGATAAGGTATTTCGATCGAGTGATGCAATAATAACTTGATGAGGTTATTTATGAATTCATTTATTATGACACTTTTATAATGATCTTATTATTTTAATACCTTGATCATTGATTCATTATATGTTATAGTTAGTGGAGCGGTATTCAGGCAACCGTTCATTATAATGTGTAGTAATTATACTTCCACCATATAATTATTAATAACTATAGTTGAAAAATGATCTGACCGCACTTTCAACGTGATGTAATTTGATCATGGTTATTACTAACGATATAAAAAATTAACTTACAATAATGCTGTCAAAATAGTAATTCAAATAGTTTTGTATTTGAGGGTCTGGAACTGTAGTAGTACTCACCTAAGTTGTTGCCTCTCAACAACTCCTGCAGTTTCTCATTAATTAATTAATGAAATACAAATTGTCGCCGTGAGTAAAACCAGAAGAGCGTAACTTCTATGCTCAAGTTTATATACATCAAATACACCCTTCTGGTTTTAATTATATGTTACATATTGTTCGCGAATGTTCGTAACCCAAAATTATGTACACAAAGTTGAAACAAGTTCGTATAAATTTTGCAGGCCGTTAATAGATACCGAAATTGTCACGACTTTTTACAATCCGTAAATTTTGTTCGGACATCTGAAATTGTTTGCAAGTAGTGATGCCACGAGACGAGACGAGACGAGAGTTAGGCATCATATTCATTCAAAATCTTCTCACTTTCTTCAAAACATGATTTATTCAAAATCTTATGACTTTCTTGGAAATTTCACTTATTCAAAATATGTTCGCTTTCTTCAAGATCTCGTACATTCTAAATATATATATATTTTTTCTACATCATCTCATTCATTTAAAATCTTTGTACTTCTCTATGCTTAAATTACGACGGGGTGGGGGTGGAAAAGAAGCTTAAATTCGTGGGTTCAAAGTTCATATTCGTCTACGATAAAAACTAAAGTACAGCAATAGTCTGTAGATACGTACATTCAATTGTAAGCAGTGATTTACAAAAATGTCAAAATAAGTTTATATAATTTTTAAAAAAACATTATTTTGGAAATGTCTTCAACTGATGGACCAATATTCCCGAATTATGATAAACTATTGGGTCATTCCATACCTAGTGGTATGGAATATTTTTCTGTAGTTTGTAAGCATAATAGTGGATATTCTGTGAAATATTACAAAAAAAACGGAATGGTTTGTCTCAACGAAAAAAAAATACTGTTACTTTATTTTGTCAACAAATGGCGGCAATTTTTTTTGAGCGGGCATGAAAATTTTTTTACTCAAAAAGTACATTCAATACCTTAAATTTTACACAGGAACAAATTGTTGTACAATCGGTAATTTCAAATATACAGCGAATTGAAAAAAATGAGATAAATAAAAATAATTATTAAATTTTGGGCAAACCATAGGTGCTAAAATTCTGAAATAATTTATCAATATTTATGATACTCTAACAAATATTTGAAAAAATTATGAACTCTTTTTCATGACCACGACCATGCTAAATTTGAGTGGCCCACTTGGTATGGAATGACCATATTCTATTTTCTGTTTCGATAAGCTGAGATTCTCGATAAAACGATAAATGAAATATTCGTCTCTCGTCTTGTCTCGAATCTCTCTCTCTCTACTGATGTTTTCTCGTCTCTCCCGCCATCACTGTTTACAACCAACTTTAATTACCCATTATACAAACAAATGCTATATGTATCGTTGCAGAATATTACGTACTCGTACGTCCGTCAGGAAGGAGAGTGTCGAGTGCGTTGAGGGGATAAGCCGAGCAAGTGATGTTGCTGTAACGCCAGAACTCCCTTGCAGACAGCTCCAACATCTCGCGGAAGACCTCAGCACGACCGAGTTGGCAGGCAAGCGTCAACGGGGTGAGACCCGCACTGTTCGCAATTCCGTTCCGGGCTGGAAGCTTTGGATGACGCAGCGCGTATCCGAACATGTCCTGTGTGCACATATAATACGATTGGTATACAGTATGTACCGTATTCTGAACCGCTAGACGTGTCCAAAAGCGGTATATCTCGTCAAATTCGGGTCAAGCCGAAGATATTTCGCAAGCAAGTACCAAAGTCCCTCAAGCATACGAGGCACAAGTATAGGTGATGTGTACTATGTAGTTAGCATTCGGTCTCGAGAGCCTTGGAGCGTCAAGTAAATTCCACGCAGAGTTCTCCTAGACCAAAATACCTTTTCCCACCCCCGAATAACTCATTGTTACATAGTGACCAGCGAAGAGGTGCCGCGATTCGAGAGGTTCTGGGTATGCACAAGCGACGCTCACCATCCAAGAATCTCCAATTTCGACATTGAGTCGAAAGACGATCGAACTTTCGTAGGAGGAATTCAACAATGGTATTTTGGTTTTTCGTTTAGTTACGTCACTGTGTGTTATTGCGAACGATTAAGGTGCTGAGGTCTCAGGATTGTGACCTAAGTACCTTAATTTTTTGCATTATTTCGCATTTTTAAGTGATCAGCTTGATCTACAATGTGTGATTTTGTTAAAAATTGAGAAATCAACGTTAATTTAGCAGGGGTTGAGTTTTATTGTGAAATTTTTAAGAGTAATTCATAATTCTTCACCGAGAGAAAAATATAGTACTCATTCCCAGATTCGTATAGTAATCGGGATCCAAAGTGGAAAAATGGCATTTTTTTCCAGATACATACAAAGATTTACTAGGCGTCGCCCGTTGTACTATTTACGCTGCTGTACAACGGTATACAACGCATCTCATACTTCTCTATATTTTGCGCCTACAAATGATCGGAATAATCTTCATACGCATACAGGTTAAAGCAATTCACGTTACGAAAAACAATGCAAAATCTATTGACAGCCTGCAAAATATCTGTACCCGCGCAAAAAGGAAAGTATTAAAATTGTATTAAAAAAGTATGAAAAGTATAATATCTCAAGTATGATCTATTGGACTGAATTAATACTAAAAAGTATTAGACCGTATTATTAGTTTTAAGGGTCCGGGTCGATATGTCCACGGTTTCTGTATCCAGGTCGATATTTCCATGGTTTTTGGTGTCCAGGTCGATATCTCCATGGTTTTTAGTGTCCAGGTCGATATCTCCATGGTTTTTGATGTCCAGATCTATATCTCTATAGCTTTTGGTGTCCAGATCGATCGCTCAATAGTTTTAGGTGTCCAGGTCAATTTTTTCATAGTTTTCGGTGATCTCCCACTTGTTTTTTAAGTATCTAGACCGGACTGGATACTGAAGATTGTGGCGCGATTAACCTACAGCTCGAAAACTGTAAATGAATATAATTTGTACAACATACATTGCGAATCGCTGGACCTGGACTCCGAGAACTATGAAGATATGATGAAGTATGAAGACCTGGACACCTAAAACTGTAGAGCAATCGATCTAGACAACTAAAACTATGGGCCGGTCGAGCTGGACATCGAAAGCGATGGAGATATCGACCTGGACACCGAAGACCATGGACATATCAACCCGGACCCTGAAAACTAACAATACGGTCTAATACATTTTAGTATTAGTTCAGTCCAATAGATCATACTTGAGACATTATACTTTTCATACTGTTTTTAATACTGTTTTAATACTTTTCTTTTTGCGCGGGTAGTTTAGTACGATATGAGATTTACGAAAGATACAGCTCCCGTGTAGCGTCGATCGTTCAACGTTCGTCGTCATAACCTCAAAGTTGCCCGAAAATGCTCAGACGTTTCGCGAGCGACCCTCCGCGTGCATCGCGTTTCTATTCACGGTATAAGTAAATATTTCCAAACTTCCAAGATTGATCCCATTTACTATGTTGTCTGGGTTTTTTTTACCAAACTATTTTAGATGTCTTAACTATATTTTTCTCTCGGTGTTCAACCATTTCAATGCGGGATAGTTTTAATGGATTTCCATTGTTGAAAGACGTTTTACAAAATAACCATCCAGATATTTGATAGTATTGATAGTTAAAAAGTTACAAACTTTTGCTTACGAAGCAACAAAAAAATCGTTCATAATAAACGATTCTAATTGTTAATCAGACAAAAATTACAAATATCTAAACGATTAATTTATGCACCATGTTTGAAGATCGAGAAATAATATTGAATTGCAGATTACTCTTGGAAAAAAATTAATGTTAATTAATTGATGTTCTTGCGAACTTCTACAGAATTTCTTACACAAATGTAGCACTGAATTGACTAATTAAAAGTTCTTAAACCTTCTAATGATTGAAAAAAAAACACGACCACTTTTCTCGAATTATTATTTTTTCGATACAGAAAGAACATCAAAAATTTAAACAGTATTCATGAAGTCTACAATTAGTGGGAATAATTATTGGCGCAAATCTATCAAGATATCTGATGAAAAGTTAATCATTAACGTCTAGCTAAATCGATTCAGCTCAATATCTAAGATCTTTCATTAAAGCAAAAACTAAAAATTTCTCGAGTTTTTTTGTTTTTAACTCAAATGTGCCATAGGAAACCAAATAATCGAAACTATTTTAATCACTGAAAATCAACGATATGAACCTTCTGCATTTCTATATTATACGATTACAGAACTATACTGAATAATTAATAAATAAGTTAATAAATTAACAATTCGCCAATCTGAATTATTTAAGTACACAAAAGGCTTTATTACATTTCTCAAAGCAAAAACTAAAAAATTCTCGAATTTTTTGTTTTTAACTCAAATGTACCATAGGAAACTAAATAATCAAAACAATTTTTAAAAATCAACGAAAATCAACAGTATGAACCTTCTTCATTTCTATATTATACGATCACAGAACTATACTGAATAATTAATAAATAAGTTATTAAATTAACAATTCGCCAATCTAAATTATTTATGTACACAAAAGGCTTTATTACATTTCTCAAAGCAAAAACTAAAAAATTCTCGAATTTTTTGTTTTTATCTCAAATGTACCATAGGAAACCAAATAATCAAAACAATTTTAACAAATCAACGAAAATCAACAGTATGAAACTTCTGCATTTCTATATTATACCATCACAGAACTATACTGAATAATTATTAAATAAGTTATTAAATTAACAATTCGCGAATCTAAATTATTTATGTACACAAAAGGCTTTATTACATTTCTCAAAGGAAAAACTAAAAAATTCTCGAATTTTTTGTTTTTAACCCAAATGTACCATAGGAAACCAAATAATCAAAACAATTTTAAAAAATCAACGAAAATGAATGTTATGAACTTTCTGCATTTCTATATTATACGATCACAGAACTATACTGAATAATTAATAAATAAGTTATTAAATTAACAATTCGCGAATCTGAATTATTTATGTACACAAAAGGCTTTATTACATTTCTCAAAGCAAAAATTTAAAAAATCTCGAATTTTTTGTTTGTAACTCAAATGTACCATAGGAAACCAAATAATCAAAACAATTTGAAAAAATCAACGAAAATCAATGTTATGAATTTTCTGCATTTCTACATTATACGATCACAGAACTATACTGAATAATTAAGAAATAAGTTATTAAATTAACAATTCACGAATCTAAATTATTTATATACACAAAAGGCTTTATTAAATTTCTAGATAAATGTACCGATGACCTTCGCAACTGTGCAATGCTACTATTTAATAGAAAATCTTGTTCATAAACCTCCCAACCTCCAAAACCTCCCAAGGGACAGCAACTTAATTAAGGTCCAATTTACAACTTACGAGTTTGTCGCACACGACGACCATATGCAGTATCATATTGCCAAAGGTGTCCTGTTCGTCAGGATCGGCGCCAGAGTCCAGTAGAAGATTGTAGACGCTTTCGTTGGCGCAACAGGCAGCCCAGGCGAGGGGATACTCGCCGAGATAAGCGAGGCCCTCGTAGTCGGTATTTCTCGCGGGTCGTTGGCGCTGCTGATCCCGTGGTAAAAAGAAGCTGCCGATCGCTCGTTGTGACACAATGGCACCGGCCTCGACAAGGTCCTGGACGAGTTCGTTGTTCGCGTAAGCTATGGCAAGGTGAAGTGCCCCAGCACCGAGATACTCTTCGCCCTCGACGACGTCTATCGCCAATCTCGGAAAGCACTTCAGAAGGACACGTGCTATACGTGTGTGCATCCTCGTGTCGCATATTATGAGAACGTGAAGTAGGGTCTCACCGAGTGAGCCACGATACTGCATCTGCCAACATGCATCATGATCGCACCACTGGGCAAGAGGATCGAATCGTGAGAGTGAAGCTTCGATCGGTAGTACCACTTGATCGAGATCACGGAATTTCCACCGCAGATACTCGGCACGATTTATCGGCTGTCCCTTCCCATCGGCATACATCAGTATACCAAATTGCTCGCGTATCAGACGCTCCACTTCCGGCTGACCGCCTCTGGTATAAGCCTCAATCAGCTCACCTCCCTTCTTGTAATTTGCCAGACGATACAAAAGACACTGATCCTCGTTACTGGCCTGGCTTATCACGCGATCGAGGATCGAGCCAGCGTTGACCTGGCTGTCACGGCCACGGCAGGAGCACACACCACCCATTCAGACTCATTCATTATCCTCCTCTTGCTCTCTCACACTTGTTCGCTTATTGTCATTCTCCATTAACGCTAACAAGACAGAGATTGATGCAGGAGTTTGAGTAATATATTACATTTTAGTTCTTAGTTTAAGTTGAAGATTCCCTGATGATATGAATATAGTGAGAAATATATGTAATAAAGAATTTTCAAGAAGCAGTCACCTTCTTGGGCCAGTAATGAACGCTGCATCGGCACCCGGGGCGTTTAGTCGAGCCGAGACGATGGCAAAGTAAAGAGGGTCAAGTCGCTCGTTATTTCTCGTACGTATCCGACCTCGACCTCCCCAGCATTGAGGCCCACGAGCCACAGCTGCCATTCGCACTTTCTCACTTTATATGTACGAAAACCAAATGACAAAGCTCCTCCGAAATGGATAACGAACAATGAGAAATGTGCGACGGTAGATTTTATACCACGCGCTTTATGTGCCGGGGTATAATGAAGATAAGAGGTTGGGACGCGAGTTTTCAGTAGCACCACTTTCGTGCAACATCCAAGAGATCTCGGGAAAAGGGAGGGGGAGGTTTTGTGCACGACGATACGCCACACCGACCTGTACGAAGGGCTCACCAGGACTAAACTCAACTTTGAATCCTCAGTGGCTTAAGGCAGGCAAACTACACTACGGCAACGTGCAGGTCGAAGGTTTCGTGATGTTATATAGCAAAGCGCCTCCTGCTTGCTTCCTTCAATGCTGGTGCTTCTGCTTCTGCTGCTGCTGCTGCTGCTTCTGCTGTTGCTCGTGGCAATCTATAAACAGTACCTGGTGCAGCCAGATACGAGAGGGTCACTGGGTGACGCGGCGTGCTAACCATATAGATCACACACTAACACACAGCTACCGTTTCTAGTTGCTTGCTGCATTACCGTCCTCTCTCTATGTAGATAGTTTCAGCACGCTAGGCTATGTGATGTTTGCTATAGCGTGCACGACCGTGACGCGCCGAATTTCATTCCATGGTCGCCCCGACGACGGATAAGGGTGTCGAGGATAAACGGCAACCCTCCTCGTCTCCGGTGATTCCTCTTTCATAACGTCAAGTCTCATTCGGAAATTATTTCCTTCATGATCTCTATAAATTTTCCTGATAGTGTTGATATCTAAAAAGTTATGTTTACTCAGCAGTAAAAATTCGATCATAAAAACGGATGTAATAATTGTTGAAGCATCAATGCTATTACACTGTAAAGTTTTTTTTAAAACTTAATATACCGTATTTTGGGACAGAATAGGTTTCAAAATTTTGAGCACACTGTAAAAAAAATCTACTTGAAATTTAGTGCACTTTTACTGGAAGTTTTTATTCATAATCTAGTATATTAAATTTAGTATACAAGTGTAATGTAAAATTAATGTATGGTACAGCACATTCAATAATTTACTTTAATTTTACAATAAAAGTACTTGAATTTTAATAACTTGCTTTAATTTTACTGGAAAAGTACATGAATTTTATAACGCAATTGTATATTAAATTTTGATGACGAATTTATGAACAAAAAATTCCAATCTTTTCTAATACCGTATATTAATTTTCAGATGCATACGTCATTGCCGAATACAATATTTGTATATTAAAATGAAGATTACAATACTCACGTACTGTAATTTTCAAATACCAGTTTAGGAGAATTCTCATACTATTCTTAAATTTACAATAAAATTATATTGATATGAAATTCATATACCCGTTTAGTAAATCTTATATCGTTTTGCATATTAAATTCACTCACATTTTTAACAGTATTGGTATTGAGTCAGTTAATTTATAAATCAGCTTTCACGAACGAGAATTAATTCCGCATTCGACTCAATATCAAATTGCAGATTATTCTTGGAAGAAACTCAAGGAAAACGTACCTGCTCGGAAATGAACGTTTATTAATTGATGTTCTGGCAACACTGTGCAGAATTACTTACACAGATATAGCACTGATTCGACTGATGAATAGACTTCAAGACTCTTTGAAAACGGGAAAAAAATAAGAGCATCCTTCACAAACTATTGTTTCCGAAATAGGGAAACCTCAGAAATCTATACGGTATTCATGAAGTTTATAATTGATGCCTAATAATTAAGAGCGGTAATCTATTACGACATCTGATTAAAAGTTAATCATCAGTCTCTAGCTTTATTTAAGTTAAGGAGATTGGAGCGCTCCACAATAATCAAATCAGTGCTAAATTTTTAAAAGCATTTCTACAATTTTAGATGGTTTAATAATCTGTTCCAAGGTGTTAATCACATAGCAGCATTAGTTCTTGATATTCAAATACATTCACAGCTGTGATATCAACAGTAAAGCGATCAATATCTCCAAATTTCCGATGTCATGTTTTTTCATCCACTTTTGTAAAAGGGTAAACCGTAATATCAGTCCGATTATGACGAAACATAACTCATTTTGATCAGTGGAAGATCCTTAATCGATTGACCGTCCGGATTTTCTATAGTATCAGGCGTTCAAAAGTTACAGCCATTTGTATACTTGATGTTAGGTTATGATAGGATAAACAAACGGTTGTATCTTTTCAACTACTAATACGATTTAAAAAAATAGACGGCCAATCGATAGAATATCTTTTACTAAACAAAATGAGCTATTGGTCGTCATAATCGGACTGATATTACGGTTTACCCTTTTAAAAAACTGGATGAAAAAACATAACATCGGAAATTTGCAGATATTGATCGATTTACTGTTGATATCACAATTGTGAATGTATTTGAATATCAAGAACTAATGCTGCTATGTGATTAACACCTTGGAACAGATTATTTAAACATCGGAAATTGTAGAAACGCTTTTAAAAATTTAGCACTGATTTGACTTGTGTGGAGCCCTCCAACCTCCTTAATATCAGCGTCTAGCGAAAATTAAAGGTTGGAAAGGATGGTTTTAAAGCATTTCTAGAGTAGCCCCGATGACGGATAAGAGTGTCAAGGATAAACGGCAACCGTCTATGCCTCCTTCTACCATCGACACTCACTTGGGAATTATTTCTTTCATGCTCTCTATAAATCAACCATTTCAACGATAGCTCATAGCGCCAGTTTTATACGCGTATATATCATGTATATATGTATGTATATATATATACAAGCTGCATCGTAAGGCGATCGGTTTTCTTCGCATTTCTTTTTTCATTTCATCTTTCTCAATCACAGCACTCGTAATTTTAAATCTCAACATCGTAACGGTCTGTCGCTGAAATTGACATTTGCGCGATATGAAATATACTGTGCAATTTGGATCCAGATGCAGTGTATTTCAGTTACACGGAGTGAAACAGGATGAAGAAAAGAGAAGAAGTCTTCGATTTAGGAAAGTCGTGTATCTGCAGATATATATTAGAAGTTGAAGACCCTTCAACTTCTTATATGTCGATGTGGATGAACTACGGAAATGGATTTTCGAGATATAAGTCAACAATGCGAAATGCAAGAAGAATGAATTTTTTAGTGTACTCGATTCTGGGATTTGCTGGAGTCGTGGTTCAAACTTTAAGCTCGATACATCGAGATTTGGTGGATTTTGGATATCGATACAAAATTTTCAGAATATAAAAAAATTTAAGTTTTCATGAAATTGTAACGTTTTGGTCGATTTTAACCAAATTTTTTATCATTCATTTTTTAATGTTGATTCATTTGTATCCAAAAATTCTCGCACGTCTTACTACAATACGTCATTTCCGTCACGTGTTACAGGCACGGAATGCGGGACATTCCGTGCATGAGTTATAAACATAGAGTTTCGAAATATTTTGTAATAAAAATATGAGGAAGTATGTTAATCAATGTCGGCTTCCGCATAGAGGAAGCTTTGTAAAAAGCGAAAAATAATGAGGAAGCAATGTGCAAGGTTCAACTTTGTATTGTTTTTTTTTTTTTGTTGTGTAAAATAATGGTAAAAAGGCTTGTAAACAGTATTTTCTGGGGTAGAATATGCGACTTGAGAACGATAGTGAAGACTAAAATTCGATATCTGAAAAAAAATTAGATTTGTATTTTCCGACCGAAATTCGGATCTGCGAATTCTGTAATCAGAAACGGAAAATAGTACATTACGTTACAAGGGAGGGAAGTGCAACTTTTCACCGAGAGTGAAGTTTGAAGCCCGCGCGAAGCGAGGGCAGAAATTCACACGAGGTGAAAAGTTGCACCCCTCCTATGTAACGTACTATACTTTTCTCTCGATTTTGCTAAAAAATAACCACATTTCGTGTGTGCAACAAGGACGGAGCATAAGCTTATTTTTAACAAATAATGACACGCATGCGTAGTACGATTTTTATTACTCTCGCTGGGCAGGAATGAGCTGACTACCTCCCGAGGGAGGTAATGAAAGCGGACTGCGTATGCTTACGTCATTCGTAACAAATGAGCGATTTCCCGCCCGCATTGCGGACACGAAACGGGGTTATTTTACCGGAGGCGGGAGAAAAAGTCTTTTTTTTCAATCGTTGCAAAAAAGCATGTAATCGGTATTTTCTGGGGTAGAATATGCGACTTGAGAACGATACACCGAGAGAAAAATATAGTTAAGACATCTGAAATAGTTTGGTAAAAAAAACCCAGACGACATAGTAAATGGGATCAATCTTGGAAGTTTGGAAATGTTTACTTATAAGTGAGATTCAATAAGAATAACTAAATGGTTCATTTCGCCATATTTAAACAAGATTTGTTAACTGTTAACAAATGTTAACAACCTTTTCTCTCAGTGCGGAGGGGCGCTCGCAAAACGCCTGGGCATTTTCGGGCAACTTTGAGGTTAAGACGGCAAATATGTTATGTCGTACTAAACTACAGACATTTTCCAGGCTGTCAATAGATTTTGCGTTATTTTTCGTAATTTCGTGAATTGCTTTAACCTGTATGCGTATGAAGATTATTCCGAACATTTGTGAACGCAAAATATAGAGGAGTATGGGATGCGTTGTATAGCGTTATACAGCAGCGTAAATAGTACAGCGGGCGACGCCTAGTAAATCTTTGTATGTGTCTGGAAAAAAATGCCATTTTTCCACTTTGGATCCCGATTACTGTACGAATCTGTGAATGAGTACTATATATTTCTCTCGGTGTAGTGGTGAAGGCCAAAATTCGATATCTGAATGAAAAAAAATTTAGCTTGGATTTTTCGACCGAAAGTCAGATCTGTAAATTCTGGAATCAGAAACAGAAAAAAGTCATTTTGTTTTTTTACATCATGTTAAAAAGTCTTGTAACCGATATTTTCTGGGGTAGAATATGCGACTTGAGAACGATAGTGAAGGCCAAAATTTGATATCTGAAAGAAAAAAAAATTTAGATTGGTTTTTCCGACAAAAAGTCGGATCTGTGAATTCTGGAATCAGAAACAGAAAAAAGTCAGTTTTTTTAAAATCATGATAAAAAGCCTTGTAACCGGTATTTTCTGGGTTAGAATATGCGACTTGAAAACGATAGTGAAGACCAAAATTCGATACCTTGAGGGAAAATAAATGTAGGTTGGATTTTTCGACAGGAATTCGGATCTGCGAATTCCAAAATCACGAAAACGGACAAAGGTCACTTTTTTTTTAGAATCCTGGTAAATTCATTGCGACCTGGATGACCAACGGTTGTTCCGAATACGATTCCGAGCGAGAATGAGAGCTTAATAAAAATTTGTAATGCCATAAAATTTGAACGGCTGGACAGATCTTCATAAAGTTTTTATTTTTTTATATAATTTATTTTATTTTTATGTATCAAATCTTTTTCGATGATAGTCTATATAGGAACAAAATATGAGATAAATCTGTTCATATGTTCATGTAAACCCGCCAAGTACAGAGGTCTGATTTTTTAAATTACGATCAAATTTATTGATTAACCTTCTAATTATATTTAGATTTTTTTTCAGTTCATATTTTTCAACTTCAAATTCAAGAATCTTTTTGTTTATCTTTCAAATGCGACCATCTTTTTTTAACTAAAAAAATATGCATACCTATTGTGCATATATAAATGATGAACAATCTGCCCTTCACAATACACGCCACAAATATTATCTATTTATTTCACAACTTTTTGTACATATACATAGTAATACCGCTCTAGTTTTTGAGCGGTACTGTGTTTATTTTGGATAAAATTCACTATGTGCGTAACGAAAACAATAAAAAGTCAAAGCCAACACTGCAGTAGCCAACGCTGTAGTAAAAAAATTGTATAAATATTTTTTTTAAATACCCATTTTAAATAACGTAAAAATTATCTCGTGTTTTTATCGTTCTCTTTTCACTCACCGCGATATTGTCCTCCGCCAGCGCCGATTCGTTCAGACATGCTTGGCGAGACAGTAAATCGTGGCGTGTGTCCCGGCATGCAAGCGATTCGAGAATATTCTGCCACGGTGGCAGCGAACCGCAGGAACACCAAAACCGTGATCGTTCATCTCGTTCTGCACGGTCTACAGCCACTACTGCTTCTATTTACATCGGTTATTCACGCCGTTTTCCGATTAACGTCGTTTCGACAGACGCACGCGGTTCAGCGATATATATAATATGTATAAACGAACGAGAGAGAAACAGGGAGGGTACTTCATTTTATTCTCTGTTTTATTGACTTTGTACATACACATTCGTGCGGTGCGTAGCAAGCACTGTCCACCACGAACCGCACACGCAATATATTTTGCGGATGAGTCATTTTCTTGCCAACGCACTGGTTCACGCCAGAAGGTATATACACTCGGTTGCAGAGTCATTTTCCACTTGCCTCTCTCCCCTGTCAATTGTAATGCACAGCGGATCGTCGAATTATACTACATGAAATTATGCATATATATATATAATAATAATATATAATATATATATATATATATATATATATATATATATATATATATATATATATATGTATATTCACTGTGCGACCGTGTTTGACATTTTATTCATTTTCCATGTTTGTTAAAAGCGTTTTTTTTTTCAGCCGGAAAAATGTAACTTTATTCGCTCGTACAGTTTTCAGTTACGATGCAGAAAATCACACGGAGCATTCATGTAGGTATTTTTTATAGGCGCATTAATTTCACTGCAGAGGGGATACGTGGCTGAAAAATAAATTTGAGTGAAGCAAGTCTGGTAGATGCCTCACTGATGGAAAAACCCAGGGCTGTGGGGTAAATTCCTGGACCGAATGTGAGAGAATGAAATTTGAACCAGCTACAATTTCAGCGCGAATACAACCTATAGAAAATACAGTTAAAAAAAAACCTAAAGGCATGAGGAAACAAAACACAAAAATACAAACAGAAAAGTTGGGGAATCGAAATCATAATAACACCTTATTAAACTATGCAGCGTGAACGTTTCGTTCATTTTCTATGTGGTGTAGAAAACACAACCTGTACAAAATACAGTTAAAAAACTGAAGGGACGAAGGAAAACACAAAACTGAAATGTAGGGAAACCGAGATGATAATAACACCATGTTAAACCATGCAGCATTAAGTATTCGTTCATTTTCCAAGCGGGGTAGAAAATACAGCCTATATAAAATACAGTAAAAAAAACTAAAGGAACGAAGGAAACAAAAAAAGAAAATACAAGCTAAAAAATTGAGATATCGAGATCATAATTACACCATATTAAACCTGCAGTATAAAGTATTCGTCCATTTTCCATTTCGGGTCGAAAATATAGCCTATACAAAATACAGTAAAAAAACTAAAGGCACGGAGGAAACAAAAAAAGAAAATACAAGCTAAAAAGTTGAGAAATCGAGATTATAATAACACCATATTAAACCATGCAGCATAAAGTATTCGTTCATGTTCCATTTGGGGTAGAAAATATAGCCTATACAAAATACAGTAAAATAAACTAAAGGCACGAAGGAAACAAAAAAAGAAAACACAAGCTAAACAGTTGAGATATCAAGATCATAATAACACCATATTAAACCATGCAGCATAAAGTATTCGTTCATTTTCCATTTGGGGTAGAAAATACAGCCTATATAAAATACAGTAAAATAAACTATAGGCACGAAGGAAACACAAGCTAAAAAGTTGGGAAATCGAGATCATAATAACACCATATTAAACCAGGCAGCATAAATTATTCATTCATTTTCCATGTAGGGTAAAAAATACAGCCTATACAAAATACAGTCAATAAAAAAATTAAAGGCACGAAGGAAACAAAAAAAGAAAACACAAGCTAAAAAGTTGAGAAATCAAGATCATAATAACACCATATTAAACCATGCAGCATAAAGTATTCGTTAATTTTCAATGTAGTGTAAAAAATGCAGCCTATACAAAACACAGTAAAAAAAACTAAAGGCACGAAGGAAACAAAAAAAGAAAACACAAGCTAAAAAGTTGGAAAATCGAGATCACAATAACACCATATTAAACCATGCAGCATAAAGTATTTGTTAATTTTCCATATGGTGTAGAAAATACAGCCTATACAAAACACCGTAAAAAAAACTAAGGGCACGAAGGAAACAAAAAAAGAAGACACAAGCTAAAAAGTTGAGAAATCGAGATCATAATAACACCATATTAAACCATGCAGCATAAACTATTCGTCCATTTTCCATGTGGTGTAGAAAATTAGCTGGTGGCTGGTTGCTCGTGGGTGGTGAGCCGAGCTAGACGCAAGGGCGGAACGGTGACCGTGGATGGGGTGGGTGGAGAGGGGGGTGGTGGAGACTAGGGGATGTAGGAATTGTTATGACCCGCGTTTTCCGGTTATGCTCAACGCGCGGAACACCGAACGTTGAACAGAGACAACACTGGGCAAGTGTTAGAAAAGGACAAGAGAAGAGCAGAAGGAGTTCTGGCTGGGCCACAAGGGTGGGTGAGTGGGGTGGGCCGAGGGGTTCCGTTGGTTCACAGTGCGGAATTGCCGGGTATAACACGATGGAGATAACACGGGCGAGCAATTTTTGATGCGTCGCACATTTATGCTGGCGGCCGATCCGACGGCATGAGTATGGAAAGCACAGTATGGAAAAGGCGGGGAAGGGGTGAATAAACAGACATTGTGTCCTCGATCCTTGTTGTTTTTTTTTTTTTTTGTTTTTTTCACGTATGATTTTTCCTTCTCGTTTCCTCCATTTTTTTTGGGCTCAGCCCTTCTGGTAGCTGTCTGGCACTTTTTCTCTTCCACGTTTTTTCTACGTCTGCCCTACGAGATATGACACACAGAGTGACAGAATCGCACTGCTGCATCGCGACATTATTAACTGGCATAACGGTGCCGACGTGTGGCGTCATATACATATATGTATATATGTGTGTATATATATATAGCGCTGCGACTGCTAGGCAGAAGTTTGGAAAATTGTTGCAGCTACTGTTGGTCGTTCCTGATGGGACGGCTCGTGGAAAATCCTTCCAAATCTACATAGCCAGCAGGATCAACGGTGTGAGAGACGTCACAAAGTGAGGGACTGACTATACAGTAATACTGATGTACTTTATAGTACGCATAGTGGTGGATATTATGGTGGTAGTGGTGCTGCTGCCTGTTGGGGGAGCAACTGGGTATGCGGAATCGATCGCTCGGACGATTTTGTCCGAACACGTTCGGCGATACTATATGAGAGCGTGTGTATAGAACGAGCGACCAACCGAGCTTGGCTGTTTTGCTTTTGCATAGCGTCGCAAAGCTCGACGCTATTCCCGACTATTACTAGTAAACTGAATTTACACACATAACGTTAGCTCGTGAAAAGCAACGGAATTGTACACTATTATAAAAGATTGTAAATTTATTGTGACAGGTAATATGCAATTTACAAAATTGGTGTGTGATATAATAATTAATATAACGAACATTCACTGTAAAATCAACAATAGAGTTAATTTATTTACGTGATGAATCAGTTTTCAAATATTTTAATGAAAATTACATCAGTTTTGTTGTAATATAGTTTTTGTAACACGTGCATGAACAGCGGTGCTTTTCATGGAAGTTTTGAGGGCCGAAAGTGGCTAGTTTCATAGCAGTGTTGAAACGATAGGTTGGCGCATGCGCAGTTCGCGATTCCTTCACTTTCGACCCTGCTGTTTCACTTTCGACCCTAGGGTGGAAAGTTGGTAACCTCACTTTTCACTGTTCGTCCCGCAAAACTACCGTTCAAAGCACCACTATTCATGCACTTGGTACAAAAAATATGGTGTGCAACGCGGGCCAAAATTGGCACTTGCGACTCGTGTGATTCGCAAGTGTGACTCACACTCGTCGCAATCGCCAACTTTCGGCCCTTGTTGCACAATATACTATTTTGTAACACGTGCATGAACAGCGGTGCTTTTCATGGCAGTTTTGAGGGCGGAAAGTGGCTAGTTTCATAGCAGTGTTGAAACGATAGATTGGTGCATGCGCAGTTCGCGATTCCTTCACTTTCGACCCTGCTGTTTCACTTTCGACCCTAGGGTGGAAAGTTGGTAACCTCACTTTTCACCGTTCGTCCCGCAAAACTACTATTCAAAGCACCACTATTCATGCACTTGTTACAAAAAATATGGTGTGCAACGCGGGCCAAAATTGGCGCTTGCGACTCGTGTGATTGCAGCCCTCGCTTCGCTCGGGTGGCAAACCTCACATTCGTCGCAATCGCCGACTTTCGGCCCTTGTTGCACAATATACTATATTACATGACCAAAATTGTAGAATTACTGTGAGAGCGTTTGTATAGAGCAAGCGACGAATCGAGCTGCGCTGTTTTACTTTTGCATAGCGTCGCAAAGTCCGACTCTATTCCCGACTATTACTAGCAAACTCAATTTACACATACACGGAAAAAACGGCTTCGTTGGGCCAACTAACTATTTATTAGACGAGCGAAAATTTGTTGCCACAACCATCCGGTTGGTCGGTGTAACGATCTGGTATTAGTCACATTTACCATTCCGACTTAGTTGACTTTAATCGGTCACACAACGAATTTTATTCGTGTTCCAACTAAGTAAGATAGTTGGATTCTAACTAACTATTTAGTTCGAGCAACGATCAGAGCCACCCACCTGAAAATAGTTGACCTAACCAAGAAATCGTCTGTCTCTCAGAGCCCTAAGTCGCTTGGTTGGAACCAACTACTTTTTTCGTTAACCTAACAAAGTCGTTTTTTCCGTGCATAAAAGCAAAGCTCATGAAAAGGAACGGAATTGTACACTGTTATAAAAGAATGTAAATTTACTGTGACAAATAATATGATATTTACAAAATTGGTGTGTTATATAATAATTAGTATAGCGTTCACTGTAAAATCAACAATAGAGTAAATTTATGTACGTGATGAATAATTTTTTAAATATTTTAATGAAAATTGCAGTACTTTTGTAGCGAAATAGTTATTACATGACCAAAATTGTAAAATTACTGTGAGAGCGTTTGTATAGAGCGAGCGACGAATCGAGCTTGGCTGTTTTGCTTTTGCATAGCGTCGCAAAGCTCGACTCTATTCCCGACTATTAGTAGCAAACTGAATTTACAAACATAACGTTAGCTCGTGAAAAACAACGGAATTGGACAGTGTTATAAAAGATTGTAAATTTACTGTGACAAGTAATATGAAATTTACAAAATTGGTGTGTGATGTACTAATTAGTATAACATTCACTATAAAATCAACATTAGTAGAGTAAATTCATGTACGTGATTATTAATTTTCCAAATATCATGAAATGTTACAGAAATCATGAAAATTACATGAAAATTACAGAAATTTGTAGTAATACAGTTATTACATGAACAAAATTGTAAAATTTCAGTTAAATTCTTAATATTATATGTCAGATTTGTAAATTCATATGCAGGTCTTTTATATCTGTATAAAAATGACAAGATCATCGACAAGGAATTTTCAACAAGGCGAAAACAAAAATATTAAATAAAACATAAGAAATATTGTGGATAATAAATTTTCAGTTGACCACTATTGTAATTTCAGGAATCCAAGCTTTGTTTTCGAGCTTTCTGATTTTACAATATACATGCGCACGGAATTTACAATCTACATGCGATAAAAAAAATACACAATGTAAATTTCTACTATTTTGTAACAGTAAACTTACAAATTCCTCAAATCTTTTTCAGTATTGTTACGTTAAATATCTAATACAGATGGATAAGAAATTTATGGTACAGGTTGTGAATAAAAACTTCCAGACCGGTACTGTAATTTTTATAGCAATTTTTTTTTCAATGTATGTACGAAGCACGCAGTTATGTAACGCAACGACGCGCCATCAGATCCAGAACACGATATGCCAAGTTCACAGCGA
The DNA here is from genome assembly GCA_963970395.1 of Ephialtes manifestator. Classification (NCBI taxonomy): domain Eukaryota; kingdom Metazoa; phylum Arthropoda; class Insecta; order Hymenoptera; family Ichneumonidae; genus Ephialtes; species Ephialtes manifestator. The sequence goes on along the minus strand of OZ019981.1, from coordinate 17,336,409 downwards.
TTTTATTGGCAATGAGCATAAAGTCTCGTTTCCACCGAGTACGAACGTCACTATAATTATGATTATTTTCGTACCGGAGAGGAGCTTAGCTTTCATCAGCAACGCACCCCTTTTTTTGATGTCCAGGGAAACTCGGGATTATTAGAGGAATTATAATGCAGCGATTTAAAATATTTTTTGCCAATATGAAGCACCCATAAGCATCTTTTGTGATAGCATTCAGCTGTATAAGGGTTTTTTTACATTTGATCCCTCGTACATACATTGGGCTTTTTTGGGACTTTTAATGTACGCTGGAAATTACTGGAAGCCAGATGAGTTTGATCGTTTTTATCAATTGGAAAAGGGCAACATTATTTTCAATCATTTTACTGCGTTTATCGTCAATTGAAATGGAATTTTTTTAAAATTGTACTTTTTTAGATTTTGATGGCTTATTTACATTCAAAATTAATTTTTGATAAAAAAAATTTACTATTATTTTTATAGTTTCGTTTCACCATTTGGATCCATTTTTATTATAGCGTATTTGAACATGTTTATCCATTACTAATGAATGTCAGGATATGTTGAATTTTTTTTTATACACTCTTTGAATCCTTTGATTTCTTTTAGGATTTATTTTAGCACTTGTATTATAGGCCATTTTTTCTAAACCTACCATTATAATAAAATATAATTACTTAAATTAATAACAAATTGCTGCTGCGATATGACAGGTCATTTTCGTAATTATATTTCAATAATAGAAAAGTAAACAAAATCATTGCAAAAAAATATATGATAATTTATCTCCAAGCTAAAGTACACTGTTGTAAAAGATTGGAAGTTTTTATTCATAAACTCGTCATCGAAATTTAATATACAATTGTGGTATAAAATTCATGTACTTTTCTAGTAAAATTAAGGTAAATTATTGAATGTGCTGTACCATACATTAATTTTACATTACACTTGTATACTAAATTTAATATACTAGTTTATGAATAAAAACTTCCAGTAAAAATACACTAAATTTCAAGTAAATTTTTTTTTACAGTGTAATTTTTACGGCACTCATAAATAAACGTCTTTAAATTGTAAATGGGAATAACTCGATGGTTTAAAAAATCACTAAAATCATAATTCACTATTTACATCGGTTCGCCAATTTCATGACAAGTAAGATACGCTATATCATAAAAGGAACTCAAAAATTTGAGAATTACAAAAAATCACAAAAATCTACTTTCCCTGGAATTATTTTTCAATTAGAACATAAAGAACACGTCGAGCAGTATTTTGAAAATTAAAAAAGCAAATCGCATAAGCAGCGCAAACAAAAATTTATGAAATGAGTATTAAAATGATGCAAAATTAATAGTATGAGGACTATGTCGTATTGGACTGAATCATACTCATATTATACTCAATCAATGCTTCGTGAATAAGAATGAAGTATGAAAATACTATAAAAGGAATATAATTGAGTATAATTTAAGTATAATGTGAGTATTATTTTAGTATTATTTAGTCCAATTCGACATACTCGTATGTCTTATTCCAATACTACTTTCCATTTCTTACCGTTTTCATACATTATTTTTTATTGCGCAGGAAGGCCCCAATCTGCATAATTAGTATATTTTTTTACTCTCGACAGGACTGAAAAAAATAAGTGTAATTAATAAACAAATTGGGTAAATGAAAAATGGTAAAATAAGAATCATTCGCATATTATAATCGGAAGATTACCACACCCTTAACAAATTAATCTCCCGACTATAATATGCGAATGATTCTTATTTAACCATTTTTAATTAATCCAATTTGTTTATTAATTACACTTATTTTTTCAATCAATTTAAAGGAGTTAAAATTTTTTTTTAGCATACAAAATCTTCTCTAATCTTCGCAATGACATCGTAATTAGAGATTCCATTGACGCTCTCATTGTTCAGCTTTGTGACGAGTTCCATAAACCGCAGCTAGCACATTGACTCGCAGTGTACTTAAGTTGATGTTTCTCGAAGCTCCTCGAGACAATGAGCATTCCTTTGTCGTATGACAAATGCGGCTTAATAAAATACTGCGGTTTCCTTTGACACATCGAGTCAACTTCGGTGCATAAACATGTACTTACATGACGAATTGTTCATTTGAAAAATATTAATTTCGAGGTAGAATTATTATATTCTCCTTGGCTCTCATTTATGCGTTCGATAATTCGTTCTCGAATCGGTGAATCGCAACTTTGGTGAGCTGGCACGCTACTCCACGATCCACGTAATAAGGAAACGTACGTATATGTCACTGTGTATACACTACTGTTATATACGAGAGAGTTGATAATCGTATGGTATTGCACGATCAGAGCACAGCTCGATGAGAACCAGCGCTTGATCACATGACTGAGCAAAGAGTACTAGGAACCGGAGACGAGTCCCTGCCAAGATATACCGGAGATGAGTTACGCTGCCGTTATGCTGCTGGCATGTTTCTCTACAGAGCGATTCATAGAAACCAAATCCCACAGATTTTTAAGGATAGGGAGACAGGTAAAAAAAATTAATTTTGGAAATTCAATATCATACAAAACATAGGATTTGGATGATATTGAATTTCCAAAAAATATATAAAAATGCACGGAAAAAAAGGCTTGGTTGGAACAACCAAGTGCCTTGGTTATATATGCGCCAGCCAATTAATTGGTTAGACCAACCAAGTTATTTGCTAGGCTACCAATTAATTGTCTGGCGCATAAATAACCAAGGCACTTTGGTTGTTCCAACCAAGCCTTTTTTTCCGTGTGCCCAACGCACTATATTGTTGGTGCTCGATGAAAGGATTTTTTTAGTGTCGTCTGATTTGCATATGCTTTTCAATATTATCTTGCAAAGTTCTTAGGGTTTCCATTCTGCGCATGATTCAGATCAAACTACTACACCGAGAGAAAAAGTTCCATTGATTCGCGGAAATCATTGCCAATGAAATGAAATACTTGAATTTCAATACTAACTTTTCTTTGAATGATCTCAAACTCAATGAAAAGTAGTGACATTGATTCGAAGAAACATTTCTTTAAACCAATGAACCTTTTTCATTGATTTCAAAGATATCGTCTCTGATTCGATGAAACCTTTTTCTTACCAGCTCAAAATTTCAAAACCTATTTTTTTCTGAAGTACGCGGCAGATAAAGCTCAAACTTTGTGAGTATGTAAGGAAGTACGGCAGAAATAGGCTAAGCTTCTGGCTCCTCGAAAATCGAAGCCGTTCGTTCGGGAGAACCGGAAAAGAAAAAAGTGAGGTTAGGTGCGAGAGTGAGATCAATGAAAACGTTTCTTTGAACCAATGAAAACGTCTCTTTAAAACAATGAAACTGTTTTGCTTCCTCATAGAGCAAGCTTTGTTGTCATGAAATTTTTTTTTTTCGAGATTTTCATGTCAGTACACTCAGAATGGGCCAAAACGTCGAGAAAAGTGATTTAGAAAAAATGTCTGTATGTGTGTGTGCGTGTGCGTGTATGTGTGTATGTTACACGATCGAAAAATGTAAACCTTTATAACTCGGGAATGCCTTGAGATATCAAGCTGAAATTTGGACCATAGATAGAGGGATCAAGCCTCATCGTTCATACAGATTTTTGTTAAAATCCACTTCATCGTTAAATTATTACGCGTTTTTTAATTTTTTTAAAAAAGCCTGTTTACGCGATAACTCTTTCAATTTTCGAGATATTGATCTTAAAATTGGTACGAATGTGAGCTTTCATACGCCGGTGATCGCTATTGAATTTGGTTAAGATCGGTTGAACCGTTAAAATTGTATGATGTTTTGAATTTTTCAAAAAATTTACATTATCGCTCTATTGTAACTTTTACAAAACTTAAGATAGCGAGCTCAAATTTTGTATATAAATGAAACAATATTCAGCCATTATATATGTATAATTTAGTGACGAACGGTATGAAATTTTTGATTTTATGGAATGTTGAATTATTTTTTAAAATATACATTATCACATTCACTTTCGGAAACGCTCTAATAATCACGAAATAATGTAATAACGAAATAGAAAAAGCGAATCCACAACATGTATATTTATCTAATTAAAACAAGGGTGCAAAGTAGAACCTTGCACATTGCTTCCTCATTATTTTTCGCGTTTTACAAAGTTTCCTCTATGAGGAAGCCGAAAATTGAATAACATACTTCCTCATAGAGGTAGCTTTGTAAGAAGCGAAAAATAATGAGGAAGCAATGTGCAAAGTTCTACTTTGCATCCTTGTCTTTATTATATGCTCACTAAGTAAATCTTCATTTACAGGCAATGAAATGTTCTCTTTGAAATTCAAATGCACTATTTCATTGAAATCAAAGAAATATTTCGTTGAAATCAATGAAAACAAAATCAATCCACTCATTTCTTTGGCGTCAATGAAATCTTTTCTCTCAGTGTAGGCAGATTGGAATGGTTGACATCTCATTTTCTTCTTCATAAAAAGATACACCGGCTAAATGGAGCAAACTATTTTTTTTTCATTCTGAAAGCAAAGATAATCACTGATTTAGAAAATAGCATAAAATTTATTTATTAATAATTATGTCACTTAAAAATATCACCTTTTATTAACATTTGCTCCATTTAGCCGGTGTATCTTTTCATGAAGAAGAAAATGAGACGTCAACCATTCCAATCTGCCTAGTAGTTTCATTTGAATCATGCGCAGAATGGAAAACCTAAGAACTTTGCTTAAGATAATATTGAAAAGCATATGCAAGTCCGACGACAGTAAAAAATCCTTTCATCGAGTACCAACAATATAGTGCATTGGGCATTTTTATATGCAATAGGATTTGGATGATATTGAATTTCAAAAATCAATTTTTTTTACCTGACTTCCTCCCCTTAATGGCAATAAAATCAGTTTTTAACTTTAAAAAATACAAAAATTTTCGCGCAATTCATAGCTAAAATATGGAGATTGTACATTTTTTACACTCGACAGAACAAATATAGAGATGAAGATATAGCGAATGGTTAAAATAGCGAATTTCAAAATAAGGAACGTCTAAATCTAGAATGGCAATCATTATGAAATTCGAGGGCCGGGTTAAAGTTCCAAATGGTAAATACACGAATTTAATATCTCACCTACATTTTTGACGAAATATTTTCTAGCGAATTTCGTAAAAAATGTAGGTGAGATATTAAATTTCGGAATTTTAGACATTCGTGTATTTACCATTCGGAACTTTAACCCCGTTTCGTGTGCAAATACCTTGATAGTTCTTTTTTATTTGAAGTTAACAAATAGAGCAAACAATTTATGAGAGCATTGAGTATTAAAATGTGAAAATTATTTTTCTATACAATTTAAATAAATGAAACATTCATAGAACCAAAGCTCGTTCTACCTCTTTTGATATCTACCTCTTTTGACGAATATTACGATGAAATCGGCTTTCTATTTAAGTTAAAAAAAACGCCACGCGATTCATAGCTAAACGACATCGTACAAACATTTTTCATTTTCGACACATTTAAAAAAAAAAGTATAACTCGTGAAAAGCTTGACGGTTATTTTTAAGTTTCGGAATTAAAAATAGAACAAGGATGTTGCAATTTAATACAAGTGATATCTAATATTAATAATATTGTTGATTAAATAAATAAAGTTGTTATAATTAACTCATATACGTCTGATGAAATGAAAAAGTATTGCGTAAAAGTTATTAACGTATCATTGAAAAATCTATAGATAAAACAAATTTTTTTATTGACATCTCATATGTAAAAATATAATTTTTAAATCATGATATAAACAACAACAAAAAAAAAACTACAAATTTATTGAAGTAATCTAAAAAACAAACGTAAGCATGAAATATGTAAGGCGCAATTATGAAACAGTCTGTACAGCCCATTCATTTCGTCGATATCTCTTTCCAGACGGTTTCGAGCTTAAACTCGACGATCCAATTTCCATTGCGATCCGCGGATATATATTTTATATCTCTCTCCCCGGCGTTCACTTCCGTTCCACCTGTCTCCCATCTAAATCAGATATTTGATCAAGCTCCCGTACGCGAAGCTTCGATATGTTATTTATTTGGCCTGCTTTCGTAGCCACGTCATTCCACCTCGTATGTAAAAAAGCGCGATAAAAATTGTGCTGACAAAATTACACGTTTCGAAGTTTCTCGATTCAAATTCAAGAACGTGAAAACACATTGGCTGTACCCTTATCGACTAGTAAAGACATATAACATGTATAGCGGACATTCGCAGACTTATCGTTCACCAAACGGCAAATTCCACGTTGCTAACTAACACAAAGAGACGCGTGAGCAGCGACCTGCACGTTCTAGGCTCGCCCGCGTGTGTCAACGTTTGCAGAGAGTGGAGTATGGTACGCAAGGATCAAAGATGCTTCGTACCTACAATCCCAACCAAAAGTTCGAGCTAATGAGAAATATTGGCGATAAACTTAATATTTTAAAAAATGACAAATGCATTGAGAGGAAATTATGGTATTAGTAACTATAAAGTGACAACTATTTTTAGTTCGTATGATCAATTTTTTAATAGTTGCCATAACTATCAAATAGTTACTATAAATATCAAATAGTTACCAATATCAAATATCAAATAGTAAATAGAAATTAATAATTGTCAATTTATATAGCAGAGTTGTAAACCCCATTAATTCATGTAATATAGTTTACAATACAGTTTGTTTTGTAATTATGATTTCATAATAATAATATGTAGTGATTATAAAATAGAGTGTAAATATTTCAATAGCTGCAAAAAATACTAATTTTCGCTTAAATATTGGAAGAAATAGTGGAAAAAATGTTTCTTCATTTTTTTCAAAAAGATTACCATGAAATTTTATTGAAAAATAATAATTCTTGCAGCTATTCAAAAGTTTAGTCATCGTATTATAATCACTATATGTTATTATTATGAAATCATAATCATAGAAAATGGAATTTTCTAAACTTTCGTCATACATCTTCTTTTTTATTTAAAAAAATGACAAATGCATTGACTGAAAATTATGGTATTAGTAAGTATGAAGTGACAACTATTAATTTTTAGTTCGTATGATCAATTTTTTAATAATTGCCACAATTATCAAATAGTTACAATTTAAATATTTTCATAGTTACCGTAACTATGAAAATAGTTGCATGGACTAGAAGTTAATAGTTGTCAATTTATAATTGACTGTACTATGACGATTTTCTGAATGCAGTTGTTGATTTAAAAAAAAAATTAACAAAAGAAGATGTATGATGAAAGTTTAGAAAATGCTATTTTCTTGTGAACATAATTCGTGGTTTTTTAAAAATACATACGTTTTTTCAATTATTTCGTTGGGAATTATGAATTTCTGAATATTATTATTATATTAAATATATTATTATAATTGTAAATATAACACCACAGAGATTTACTATGAGAGATTTTATTATGATTAAAAAAAAAGAGCTTTCGCTAAATAATTTTTCAAAAGTGCAGGTACTCTTAACGTTGTTTGGTATTGAATTTGATCGAAATCGGAAAAGCAGTTTGGTTTTTATGCGATTTTGAAATTAATTTTAAATTAACATTTTCGCTTCAACTTTCATAAAAGTTCATAATAGTTCTTCATAACTGAGGATACGTTCAAAGTTGTTGGTATTTAATTTTAACAAGATCGGTAAAGCGGTTTGAATTTTACGTGACTTTGATTTTTTTTAAATTTAGTGCTTTCACTCTTACTTTCCAAAAATTTGAGACAGTAATCCAAAACTTTGTGCATAATAAAAATATAATGCAACGGTATTTGTTACGGCGTTTTGTATCCGTATGTAACTTTGACTCTTTTTTAAGATGCTTACACATGCTTTTAAAATTCTAATGCAGATAAGTACCAAAATTCAATTGCCCATAATTTTCGAACGACACGATTTTGCATCGAAGTGGAATACTAGCTCATCTTTAATAACTGTAATTTAATATGAAAATTATCCACACATACAGATTTATAATATACATAAAATAATATATTAAAATACGCAATATACTATTTTCAAAATTTTGTTATTAACTTATCCAAAATTGTAGATAATCAAATATTGAGATTATTAATATTTTATAATAACCAGTTTTTTTTTCAAAAACCATCACATATATAAATATTACAAGAATATTTGATAATGAGTTATAACATATTTATATTGAAAAGTTACGGCTTAACAAAACAAAGCTGCAAAGTAGAACTTTGCAAATTGTTTTCCATTATTTTTCGCTTTTTACAAAGCTTTCTCTATGAGGAAGCCAAAATAAATTGACATACTTCCTCATAGAGATAGTTTTGCAAAAAAGCGAAGAATAGTGAGGAAGCAATTTGCAAAATAAAAAAAAATATTTTTCTCTTGTCATCCAAATTGTAAATGTAATCCAATCAAACTTCTGGAAGGGAATGTATGTGTATTGCGTTCTTAATGTTAATATTTTATAATAACCAGTTTTTTTTTTTCAAAAAGCATCACATATATAAATATTACAAGAATATTTGATATTGAGTTATAACATATTTATATTGAAAAGTTACGGTTTAACAAAACAAAGCTGCAAAGTAGAATTTTGCAAATTGTTTTCCATTATTTTTCGCATTTTACAAAGCTTTCTCTATGAGGAAGTCAAAATAAATTGGCATACTTCCTCATAGAGATAGTTTTGCAAAAAAGCGAAGAATAGTGAGGAAGCAATTTGCAAAATAAAAAAATATTTTTTTCTCTTGTCACCCAAATTAATAAATGTAATCCAATCAAACTTCTGGAAGGGAATGTATGTGTATTACGTTCTTAATGTTAATATTTTATAATAACCAGTTTTTTTTTTTCAAAAAACCATCACATATATAAATATTACAAGAATATTTGATAATGAGTTATAACATATTTATATTGAAAAGTTACGGTTTAACAAAACAAAGCTGCAAAGTAGAATTTTGCAAATTGTTTTCCATTATTTTTCGCATTTTACAAAGCTTTCTCTATGAGGAAGTCAAAATAAATTGGCATACTTCCTCATAGAGATAGTTTTGCAAAAAAGCGAAGAATAGTGAGGAAGCAATTTGCAATATAAAAAAATATATTTTTCTCTTGTCACCCAAATTGTAAATGTAATCTAATCAAACTTCTGGAAGGGAATGTATGTGTATTGCGTTCTTAATGTTAATATTTTATAATAACCAGTTTTTTTTTTTCAAAAACCATCACATATATAAATATTACAAGAATATTTGATATTGAGTTAAAACATATTTATATTGAAAAGTTACGGTTTAACAAAACAAAGCTGCAAAGTAGAATTTTGCAAATTGTTTTCCATTATTTTTCGCATTTTACAAAGCTTTCTCTATGAGGAAGTCAAAATAAATTGGCATACTTCCTCATAGAGATAGTTTTGCAAAAAAGCGAAGAATAGTGAGGAAGCAATTTGCAATATAAAAAAATATATTTTTCTCTTGTCACCCAAATTGTAAATGTAATCTAATCAAACTTCTGGAAGGGAATGTATGTGTATTTCGTTCTTAATGTTAATATTTTATAATAACCAATTTTTTTTCAAAAAACCATCACATATATAAATATTACAAGAATATTTGATATTGAGTTATAACATATTTATATTGAAAAGTTACGGTTTAACAAAACAAAGCTGCAAAGTAGAATTTTGCAAATTGTTTTCCATTATTTTTCGCATTTTACAAAGCTTTCTCTATGAGGAAGTCAAAATAAATTGGCATACTTCCTCATAGAGATAGTTTTGCAAAAAAGCGAAGAATAGTGAGGAAGCAATTTGCAATATAAAAAAATATATTTTTCTCTTGTCACCCAAATTGTAAATGTAATCTAATCAAACTTCTGGAAGGGAATGTATGTGTATTGCGTTCTTAATGTTAATATTTTATAATAACCAGTTTTTTTTTTCAAAAACCATCACATATATAAATATTACAAGAATATTTGATATTGAGTTATAACATATTTATATTGAAAAGTTACGGTTTAACAAAACAAAGCTGCAAAGTAGAATTTTGCAAATTGTTTTCCATTATTTTTCGCATTTTACAAAGCTTTCTCTATGAGGAAGCCAAAATAAATTGGCATACTTCCTCGTAGAGATAGTTGTGCAAAAAAGCGAAGAATAGTGAGGAAGCAATTTGCAAAATAAAAAAATATATTTTTCTCTTGTCACCCAAATTGTAAATGTAATCCAACCAAACTTCTGGAAGGGAATGTATGTGTATTACGTTCTTAATGTTAATATTTTATAATAACCAGTTTTTTTTTTCAAAAAACCATCACATATATAAATATTACAAGAATATTTGATAATGAGTTATAACATATTTATATTGAAAAGTTACGGTTTAACAAAACAAAGCTGCAAAGTAGAATTTTGCAAATTGTTTTCCATTATTTTTCGCATTTTACAAAGCTTTCTCTATGAGGAAGTCAAAATAAATTGACATACGTCCTCATAGAAGTAGTTTTCCAAAAAAGCGAAGAATAGTGAGGAAGCAATTTGCAATATAAAAAAATATATTTTTCTCTTGTCACCCAAATTGTAAATGTAATCCAATCAAACTTCTGGAAGGGAATGTATGTGTATTACGTTCTTGATGTTAATATTTTATAATAACCAGTTTTTTTTTCAAAAAACCATCACATATATAAATATTACAAGAATATTTGATAATGAGTTATAACATATTTATATTGAAAAGTTACGGTTTAACAAAACAAAGCTGCAAAGTAGAATTTTGCAAATTGTTTTCCATTATTTTTCGCATTTTACAAAGCTTTCTCTATGAGGAAGTCAAAATAAATTGGCATACTTCCTCATAGCGATAGTTTTGCAAAAAAGCGAAGAATAGTGAGGAAGCAATTTGCAATATAAAAAAATATATTTTTCTCTTGTCACCCAAATTGTAAATGTAATCTAATCAAACTTCTGGAAGGGAATGTATGTGTATTGCGTTCTTAATGTTAATATTTTATAATAACCAGTTTTTTTTTTTTTCAAAAACCATCACATATATAAATATTACAAGAATATTTGATATTGAGTTATAACATATTTATATTGAAAAGTTACGGTTTAACAAAACAAAGCTGCAAAGTAGAATTTTGCAAATTGTTTTCCATTATTTTTCGCATTTTACAAAGCTTTCTCTATGAGGAAGTCAAAATAAATTGGCATACTTCTTCATAGAGATAGTTTTGCAAAAAAGCGAAGAATAGTGAGGAAGCAATTTGCAAAATAAAAAAATATTTTTTTCTCTTGTCACCCAAATTAATAAATGTAATCCAATCAAACTTCTGGAAGGGAATGTATGTGTATTACGTTCTTAATGTTAATATTTTATAATAACCAGTTTTTTTTTTTTCAAAAAACCATCACATATATAAATATTACAAGAATATTTGATAATGAGTTATAACATATTTATATTGAAAAGTTACGGTTTAACAAAACAAAGCTGCAAAGTAGAATTTTGCAAATTGTTTTCCATTATTTTTCGCATTTTACAAAGCTTTCTCTATGAGGAAGTCAAAATAAATTGGCATACTTCCTCATAGAGGTAGTTTTGCAAAAAAGCGAAAAATAGTGAGGAAGCAATTTGCAAAATAAAAAAATATATTTTTCTCTTGTCACCGAAATTGTAAATGTAATCCAATCAAACTTCTGGAAGGGAATGTATGTGTATTACGTTCTTAATGTTACTATGCCTTCGCCCGCATCCGACTGCATGCATGTGAATCTGTGGGCAGCTAAAGAGGACCATCACGTTGTTTGCTAACTGTAATTTAGATCAAGATCCATATCGCTCGATATGCTGTTCCGGATGCCACAAGAATCAGCAGCAACAGCACGACAAGGATGAGAAGCAACATTGACATTGTTTGTACCCTCTTCTCTCGCTCTGCGTGACTCGACTTCGTCCGAGATTTTTCTTCCCATACTTCCACGTTCCAGAGGAAGCATTTGTCAAAGAATCGAGCGGAGAGAAAAGAAAAAAAAAAAAAAAACAAAGTACGCAGAACGGGAAACCTTGAAGATTATGAACGACCTTTATATTGTGTCATGCATTATGACTGTGAGTTATGGGTCGCGAATGTCACAAATTGCGCAGTATTCGTTCAGGCGATGACTCGTTCGTCGACGATTCGACGACTGTCACACATCGCTTGTCCGTCGAGCCTAATCGCGAGTTTTTACCATGAAAATGTCGCGAGAACATGCTTTTGTAAAATATATCGCGTTGTACATATGTAGAGCACTCTGTCAGAATATTTGGTGAACGTAATTTATGATTACACAATCAGAGATGTAGAAATATATTGCATTTTCACTCTTACATCTGCGTAAACATACTTCAAAAATTATCACATTTAGAGGTATATTTTTTTTCGTTTAATTATACGGTCATAAATTTCCATCATCAATTATTTATGACATTATTAACGTCAAAATATGGCAACATCAACGTGTCAAGATTCAGAATCGATAGTTATCATTTTTATTTTTCTTCACTCATTTTTAAATAATCGTCGAACACTCTTATATTTAAAAATCAATTTTTGTAATATCTTTTATGGTTGTGATTTTTTAAATATTTTTTCCGCGAAGTACTTTTAATTCTAATCCAATAAAAATTTTATACAATAGAATTTGTAGATTTTTTTATCGATTTGTAATTAAAAAATTATACAGTGGTAGAGAAAATTATGGTTTATATTTATAATTTCATTTCTGAATTTTTGTCGTCAAAAAATTTTTAAAAATAGTTAGTGTGTATTAGGTATTGGAAGTAGTTTATCAAACGGAACAATCAGAGACGTAGAAATATCGCATTTTCACTCTTACATCTGCGTAAACATACTTAAAAAATTATCACATTTAGAAGAATATGTTTTTTCGTTTAATTATACGGTTATAAATTTCCATCATCAATTATTTATGACATTATTAACGTCAAAATATGGCAACATCAACGTGTCAAGATTCAGAATCGATAGTTATCATTTTTATTTTTCTTCACTCATTTTTAAATAATCCTCGAACACTCTTATATTTAAAAATCAATTTTTGTAATATTTTTTATGGTTGTGATTTTTTAAATATTTTTTCCGCGAAGTACTTTTAATTCTGATCCAATAAAAATTTTGTACGATAAAATTTATAGATTTTTTTAATCGATTTGTAATAAAAAAAATTATACAGTGGTAGAGGAAATTATGGTTTATATTTATAACTTCATTTCTGAATTTTTGTCGTCAAAAAATTTTAAAAAAAATAGTTAGTGTGTATTAGGTATTGGAAGTAATTTATCAAACGGTTTTCTGCATAAGAATGCGATGCAATTATGCGTTTCTGAAAACCCCACCACTCATTGGACACTCGTTATTGAGTTCCTTTTGAAGAACGCTCTACACGATAATTTGAGGAGGTACAGTCAATGAGTCAGGAGAGGTTAGGAACTATCGTGCAGTGCGGTAATAAGGGGAACGCAGCGTGCAAGCCAGAAAGTTTGCCAGTCGCGTCAAACGAGCTCTACGTGCATTCGAGCATTGGCTCAAAGCATAAATGATTCCTCTTTCAAACTTGCGATAACCTATAAATATCTTGAATCTACCACATGCAAAAAAAAATCGAATAGGACATAAACATGCCTTTCACATTTCTATTTTTGTCTATAATATCCCGAATTTCTGTGATTTCTTACCTCGAAAACTATGTAGTTGGATTTATTTTGCACTGAAACCCAAATTGTATATATAGTTGGTATGCATTCATATCTCCGAAATTCCCAACACCGAAACAAAAGACGGCGTAAGCTGTTTTGACTTGAGTTGGAACTTAAGATGTAGTTTAATACAATACTAAAGATTGATCTTGAGATCAATCTTAAGATTGCACTTTTTTCTGAATCTGATTGGGTTCTGAAGCTCAATCTTAAGTTTAAACTTAAGTCTGAACTTAAGTTCGATTTTCAGTGTGATCTTTAGTTCGGATTTAAGATCAAACTTAGGTCTGAACTCAAGTTTAAACTTTCGCCTAAATTGGAGTTCACACATACAATAAGGAAATCAGATTTTGAAACGCTGAAGATTTAACCGTAGTTAATGCCTTTTTGATTTTTTTTTAAGTCACGATATATTTGTACAAGTTCCCACACAATTCGTCTTAGTGTAATGTGAAATGTAGCAACGAAACCATATTCAATATTATTCGTATCTTTACATCCATTTGTATAAATACGTTTTAGAATGTGAGAAATTGCTGCATAAAGATTTCATATGGATTCTGTAGAATCAAGAAATTAATTTGAAATGAGGAAAAAAGGACACCTTATAATTGACAACAATTTTCTTTCAATTTCGTTACTAACTTCTTGCCATTATTATTATTGAAATCACCAAGGTCAATGTGATATAAAATGATGAACACGAATGAGATGTACAAACTTTCGCCACAGTGGCAGGATGGCTGTTAAATTCCTCCACGATATGCAACCATACGTTGTCGTTTTTCCCCCCTAAAACTCGATCTCTACACATTACCAATTCGGACTTATTATGTCGATGATAGATTTTCGAAAAAATCATTTTCCCGCTTGACGAAAATCTAAATATCTTTTTCGATGACATATTTAATACGGTTAGCTTGGAAAAACAAAATCATAAACGAATGCGCCTTCGGAGTGAAGTTAATGTGAAACGATTTATGCATCCCTTCATTTATTTTGTAAGCCTAAGACTCGAAGTTCGTTCTTAAGAATGATCTTGAGATCGCTATTAAGTTCGAACTCAGTTTAATCTCAAGAACTTCAGATTGAACTCAAGATCGAACTTAAGATAACTTAAGGTCGATCAACAGCCCTCAAGTAAGTTCGATCTTAAGATTGATGTTAAGTGCGATGTCAAGATCGATCATAAATTCGCACTTAAGTGTAAACAAACTGTGCCGTGTTTTGTTTTTTCGTGATTATGATTTTCGGCCATGTGAATTTCGGCGTTAGGAATGCATACCATATAGTTTTATACACAGAGAAAAAAACCAATCAAATGCGCGGTTGCGGGTGGCGTAAGAAATATTTTGTTCCGTGAACGAAATAATAGTTATTGTGAATTAAGGAAAGTTGATTTAACTATGTATTGGTTCGTTCAACCAAATATACATGTCCAATTAACCAAATGTTCATTACGTCACCCGCAATCGACCATTCGGTTGGCTTTACCAATTTTTTTCTCGGTGTAACATATGATAAACTCAAATTTATTTCTTGGTTTTTATTTTGGAAATTTTGCTTTAATATGGAGTTGTAATATTCAGGAGATTTTTTTCAGCAGCAAGGAGATGCTAAAGTAGATTTTTTTCAAACATTTAGCGGTGAAACTAAGCTATTAGCACTATTAGCACATAACTAAGCACATAGCACATAATATTGCCTAAATATTGCAGGAATATTTCGAATATTTCATTACACAGGACTATTCCCATAAGCTTTCAATCGAATATTCACAAATATTTAATTGGAATATTGTCAACTTAAAATTCTGAAATATTGTTGAAGGTAAAACAGTTGCCAATCATTTCTCAAATATTTCTGAACATTACGTGTGAAACAAACCATCCCATTTCTTCAACAATATTTCACAAAGTTTCGAATAAAAGATTCAAGATTAGATTTTGCAACATTCCAATATATTTCAAATGGAAATTTCTGAACTAGTTTTAAAAAGTTGAATTTGAAATGATTTGTATTTCGTGATAAAAATAAATTCATCTCGTTCTCTTGAGTATCATTCTATTTGAAAAAAACTGAAATTCAATCGGGAAGTCGCCATATGATTATTTGAAATGGGGAACAATTCTGACAGAAATTGGAAGCCTCATTAGAATTCACGGGAAAACGCGGCATGGTATGAAATATTTTTTTTTACAAGATTGTCATTCACCAGAAATCTTCTGAAAGGTTGCTCTATCTTTATTTTTGCTTCCTCATAGAGGAAGCTTTGTTTTCGTGAAAATTTTTTTTGTTGAGATTTTCATGTCAGTACACTCAGAATGGTCCAAAACATCGAGAAAAGTGATTTAGAAAAAATGTCTGTATGTGTGTGTGTGTGTGTGTGTATGTGTGTGTGTGTGTATGTTACACAATCGAAAAATGTAAACCTTTATAACTCGAGAATGCCTTGAGATATCAAGCTGAAATTTGGACCATAGATAGAGAGATCAAGCCTCATCGTTCATACAAATTTTTGTTAAAATCCACTTCATCGTTAAATTATAACGCGTTTTTTAATTTTTTGAAAAATGTCTGTTTACGCGATAACTCTTTCAATTTTCGAGATATTGATCTAAAAATTGGTATGTATTTGAGCTTTCATATGCCGGTGATCGCTATTGAATTTGGTTAAGATCGGTTGAGCCGTAAAATTTTTATGATGTTTTGAATTTTTCAAAAAATTGACATTATCGCTCTATTGTAACTTTTGCAAAACTTAAGATAGCGAGCTCAAATTTTGTATATAAATGAAACAATATTCAGCCATTATATATGTATAATTTAGTGACGAACGGTATGAAATTTTTGATTTTATGGAATGTTAAATTATTTTTAAAAATATACATTATCACATTCACTTCGGAAACGCTCTAATAATCACGAAATAACGCAATAACGAAATAGAAAAAGCGAATCCGCAACATGTATATTTATCTAATTAAAACAAGGATGCAAAGTAGAACCTTGCACATTGCTTCATCATTATTTTACGCGTTTTACAAAGCTTCCTCTATGAGGAAGCCAAAAATTGAATAACATACTTCCTCATAGAGGTAGCTTTGTAAGAAGCGAAAAATAATGAGGAAGCAATGTGCAAGGTTCTACTTTGCGTCCTTGTTTAATTTATCAGTCGTTGTCGACAGAATACATGGGCGATAAAAGTATAACGTTTGTACAAGTAGTTGATAGTCTAGTGCTTAGCGTGATAGACATTAGGTCGTTAAATAGGTTTGATAGGTAAGTAGATGTAAGTCTTTGAAGCGAGAATCTTCGTTTCTTTCAGCCGCATTCACCTCTGGAACAAATATAGTTAATGAAACTCTAATATTGTTATACATTTTTGAAGCAGAATCGCTTTTTAAAATTACTTATCGTTAATTCGACGTGGATATGCTACGTAGATTTTTTTTTTCAATAAATAAGATTATTATCGAGGGCATCCAATGGTGTTGCTTAAAAACTCGCAATCAAAAAATGATATTAATAATGGTAGAATTTCATACGAATTAGCCTTGGGTGTAAAATGTAATATTAATACAATATTGTTCTGTAATATTATTGAAATGTTGCAAGAATCCTACAATATTTTAGAAATGTTTTAAACATCTTTCACAATATTTTCGCAATACTACATTATTGCAAAGGAATGTTTTGAAAATGTTTCAAAAATATTTCGGTGCTATGTGGGTTCATAGTATACTATTCATCGTTATTACGCTACGTATATGCTTCCAATCTGACAGGGATGTAGAATTTTTTAAATATTTCTCCGTATACCTTATCAACGCTTTTACGTTCGTCCCTTTCCCCATTTTCTCGTAGAAACCACCGCACGAGTGCACCGGTAAACTGTGGAAAATCTGACCAGTATAGACGACTATATTTTTTAGTGAGTTGCTACTCTTTGAAAATATATGAGAAACCCAGAAAAACTGCCGCTCAGAGAGGCAATTTAATATATAAACACTTCGTCGTCCGGTCGAACTGAGGTCAGAAACTCAGATGAAATTGAAGAAATAATTTATTACTGAACGCGAAAAGCAATAAAACAGCAAACTGTAAGATATACTCATTTCTGGAAATTTTCCGAATATTCCAGAACCATCAAAATATTGATTACAAAAGCTCCACAAATCACAACATCCACGTACAGTGTATACTGATTGTAATTGGCAAATATATTGGCGGTATAAACTATAAAAATCTTTTTTGAATTCCATTTTTTTCAAATTCCTCAATAACGTATTTTTTTATTGAATATCTACAAAGTTGCGACCTGCAAGTTGTATTAATACGGAGTTAATGTCCACGGAATTCTTGGAAACATAAATTTATTGCTACTAATAAGTGGAAATACGTGCTAGAGACATATTTAAAAAATTTCAAAGCATTATTTCTGCAAGAAGGAAACAACCTTACACAATATTACAATTCCAATCGCGCTTTCAGTTACTCACGATTTTTCTTGCAGCTTTTGTATTATTAAAATAAAATCACTCTACGTCGATATTTTAATAAATTTAATCACAATTTAATATATTTGATTGAAATAAATTTCATTCAAAGTAATCCCCTTAATATTATTGAAATTTTACTGCAGGACGATTCGTCATGAAAGGTAGTTTAAAAAATTAATAATTAATTACCAAATTGAGTATACTAAATATTTACAGCCATTTCGTACCCGGTACGGGTCGTGTTTGATACCATTCACGGAAATAATTGTTTGGTTGCGACAACTACGTTTCCCATTTGTTGTACACAATGTCTTAAAAATTAGTTGCTTCAACCATATCGAATAGTAACCTCAACTATTCACGATTAGTTCTCGCGAGATTAGTGAGGTTAACCAATCCAATCGTTGGGACTACCAGTCGAATAGTTGGGACTACCATTCGAACCGTCGGTATTACCATTCGAATCGTTGGCACTACCATTTAAGTTGTAAGAGAAATAGAATAATGATTGGTTGTGCCAACTCATTTTTTGGTTATGGCAACTAATCATTTTTTTCAGTGTTTCTGGCTAGCATTTGGCCCCCAGTATTCCAACTACCAGCACTGGGCCCAAGTTATCATACAGTACCCAAGTAAAAAAATTATATATAGTCCGACATATGGAATTGGGCATATATAGTCTGTATAAACTCTTTATACAATCTATATGCAATTTACATATAAGATAACCTGTAAAGTTGGGTTTATGTATAAATTGTATATAGATTTTATAAAAACTATATATGCCCAATTCTATGTTTAAAACTATATATATTTTTTATATACTCGATATATAATTTTTTTACTTGGGTACTTACCCGACTAGAAATTCAGTTATGGGGAATATGAGGGCCGGACCTGGTAACCGGATTCTAAATCCAAGGCCCCTGTCTGGCTACCTTATACGGCCCTGATTGGAATTGTAACGCTTTGGCACATCAGGGCCACTTCAAGTTTACCACATAAGGACCTGATAAAAATAACCATTTAAGGGCCTGACAAATATAATCATAGATATATAAATACATATACTTATCTTTATATTAAATTAAAAAATTAATTATTAATTTCCGCGCATTATGCCGCAATATGAACAATAATATTCTATTAATATTACAAAAAAAAAAAAACAAGTCGTCTTCAGATACGGTTTTTCGTAACATCATTCGGGAAGTGATGCACGCGGGATTTGAACCTAAGACCTACGGGACCTACCTATTTACCTAACTACCTAACCGAGCACGCTAACCACTAGACCAAACCGACTATGTGGATATCTCGTACAGTATTTCCATAATAGTTCAATTTACTATTTATTTAAATAATAGTTCAGTTTTTAACGTAACTAATTAGGAATTTGAACTTAAAATTTGTAAATTCAAAATGACGGGTTTAAAATTAAAAACATATTGAATGCGACATTTTGATTTTATAAATGATATTCTTAATTCCGCCAATATTTCGATCAGGTCTACCTTATCTATGCCAGGTCTGAACCTGAATATGGAATACCTTATTAGGTCTACCTTAATATTTCCCGATCTGGCCCTGAATAAGATACACCTTATCAGATCAACCTTCCCTTTGCCAGATCCGGTCTTATTAAGGTACATCTTATCAGGTCTACCTTATCTATGCCAGATCTGGACCTGAATAGGGAATACCTTATCAGGTCAACCTTCCCTATGCCAGGTCCGGTCCTAATAAGGTGCACCTTATCAGGGCAACCTTTCCAATGCCAGATCCGGTTCTAATAAGGTACACCTTATCAGGTCAAACTTATCCATGCCAGATCAGGCCCAAATGTGACGGCAGGGCTGCCCTACCAGATTTCTAGTCGGGTATCCAGCAATGAGCCAGTGCTGGATGCCATTACCAGGAAATGGACGTCATCACTCAACCAGTGTTAGACCTTATATGTGTAACACCTTTATTTAATACAAAACGTCACACATCCATTTTCTCCGTCTTTTTCTTTGCATATGCATAAGCGTAAGATACATAGTGATAAAAGTTGTGCAGAGTGGCAAAACGAAAAAATTGTTAAATGAATAGAACCGAGTCATTTCCCGTGGATTTTCCACGAATAGCAGAGGCGAACTGTGGTGCGATTAGTGGCGACCACCGTTATCGCTGATTGATGCAGTACGCGAGTATGGTATGTCTACGTGTTCAAGCGTCGAGTCTGTCCTCACTCGCAATCACCCGATGACCGCAGACACAGTAAAAAAAAAAAAAATTTAAATGAATGAAAGATACAGAATAGTTCCATGGGTACCGACTATCGTGCTTCTGGCTATAACGAAGCTTTCAGGGCGTAAGAGACAACACATACATACATTCATGTACATACGTAGTACTTGTACATACATACATGCGCAAAAAGAAAAGTATTAAAAAAAGTATGAAAAGTATAATATCTCAAGTATGATCTATTGGACTGAATTTATACTAAAAAGTATTAACCCGAATTATTAGTTTTCAAGGTCCGGGTCGATATGTCCACGGTTTTCGGTATCCAGATCGATATCTCCATGGTTTTTGGTGTCCAGATCGATATCTCCATGGTTTTTGGTGTCCAGATCAATATCTCCATGGTTTTTTTATGTCCACGTCGATGTCTCTATAGCTTTTGGTGTCCAGGTCGATCGCTCAATAGTTTTAGGTGTCCAGGTCAATATCTCCATTGCTTTCGGTGTCCAGGTCAATTTTTTCATAGTTTTCGGTGTCCAGATCGATATTTTCATACTTTT
The DNA here is from genome assembly GCA_963970395.1 of Ephialtes manifestator. Lineage (NCBI taxonomy): Eukaryota > Metazoa > Arthropoda > Insecta > Hymenoptera > Ichneumonidae > Ephialtes > Ephialtes manifestator. The sequence continues at coordinate 17,315,316 of OZ019981.1, read as the reverse complement.
CGGTGTCTGGATATATTTAGCTATAGCTTTAATGTCCAGGATAATTTTTCTATAGTTTTCGGTGCCTAGATATATTCCCACTTGTTTTTTAACTGTCTAGACCGAACTGGATACTGAAAATTGAGGTGCGATTAACCGATAGCTCGAAAACTAGAAACGAATACAATTGTACAGCCAAAATTATGAATCGTTCGACCTGAACCCCAGAACTATGAAGATATCAACCTGGACACCTAAAACTGTGGAACAATCAACCTAGAAAACTAAAACTATGGGCCGATCAACCTGGAATCGAAAACTATGGAGATATCGAGCCGGATCTTGAAAACTAATAATTCGGTCTAATACTTTGTAGAATTGATTCAGTCCAATAGATTATACTTGAGATACTATACTTTGCACACTTTTTTTGAGACTGCTTTGATACTTTTCTTTTTGCGTGGGACAGACATGTAAATACATACATATATACACACTGTTAAAAATGCAAGTGAATTTAATATACAAAACGATATGAGATTTACGAAACGGGTATATAAATTCCATATTAATATACATTTATTGTAAATTTAAGAATAGTATGAGTATATACAAATATATTGTATATGAGTATATACAAAACGATATGAGACTTACGAAACGGGTATATAAATTCCATATTAATATACTTTTATTGTAAATTTAAGAATTGTATGAGAATTCTCCGCTACTGGTATTTGAATATGACAGTACGTGAGTATTTTAATCTTCATTTTAATATACAAATATTGTATTTGTCAATGACAAACGCATCTGAATATTAATATACAGTATATGCATCCGAGCTTGACCCAAGTGAAAATATTATATGAAGATTATATATAAATATTTATATAGAAGCTATATGCGAAAATGGACATATAGAATCTTCATATATTTTGTATAGTCCATATGAATTTAAAGCATTAATTTTTAAAGAACTATATAGAATCAAATATATTCTAGATAGTATTATATATTGATTCTATATAGTTCTTTAAAAATTAATTACACAAGTTCTTATGGACTATACAAAATATGTGAATATTCTATATGTCCATTTTCGTATATAGCTTCTATATAAATATTTATATATAATCTTCATATAATATTTTCACTTGGGGATATACGGTATATTAATAAAAAATTTAAAAAATTTTACAGTGCATACGCATTTATACACGTACATAGATACATGTGCATATAAACATGCACGTACGTACATATACATACAAACATATACATACGTACGTGTGCATATAAACATGTACATAGAGAAGATGGGGGCCAAACGGGCACGGGGGCAAAACGGGCATCACGACTGAAAATGACAATTGGGGGCAAAACGGGCATCGTTTCAACTGTTTCGAACACGACTTTTTTCAATTTCCTGACATTTCTTACTTGAAAATTTCGGAAAATAATTGGTGATGTCAATAAAACAGGCAGGGAGGCAAAACAGGCATCTCGGCTAAATATAAGTATCGGGGTCAAAATTGGCATGAAATCATAAAATGAGAATTTCGTTCTAATTGATTTCTTTATGATAGACCTACTTTTTTTTCAAAGAATTAATTTGATTATAAAATTTTTGAAAAATTCATTTGACTATATTTTTTTTCTTTGCTCAACAAAGTATCGAAAAAAAGTTCTGAACGAATAGTTAAAAAAAATTCTGATCTAATGAAGATTATCAATTTTTTTTTCATCACAAATTTGACGTATTTTCCGCACTTTCCCTATCTAAGGAACGTAAAAAACTGAGACAAATCGTTTTTACCCACGTAACACAGCACTGTATAAAGCCACAGGAATTACACCTATTTGCATAAGAAATCAAGAACTATCAAAACGATTTGCCGCTGCCCAATTAAACAATTTGCAACCTATATGTATCAACCCGACAGGAAACATAAGACGTAGATGCAAGTATCCAATTAATACTATATACCAGCAACTTGAAGAGCTCCAAAACGAACAAATGTAATTAAAAAAAAAATTGAACAATTAACCATGCTTGACACGTAACCTTTATATACATAATATATGTTATTTGATACAATGAACAAAATCAAGGCTGAAGGACTTAGGTCGATGGCCGATTGGCAATACATGTAGTTATTGTTTGTATAATTATTGTAAAAAAAAACTGTTCCATGTTGAATATTGTCAATAAACTTACTACTTATTACTCGTTTTTACGAAAGTTGAGACAGTGTCCGTTTTACCCCCAATGCCGATTTTTAATGGAGCTGCCCGTTTTGCCCCCCTGCCCGTTTTGCCCCCATCTCCCCTACGTACATATAAACATGTACAAACATACATGTGCATATAAACATGTACATACATACATGTGCATATAAACATGCACGTACGTACATATACATACAAACATATACATACGTATGTGTGCATATAAACATGTACATAGAGAAGATGGGGGCCAAACGGGCACGGGGGCAAAACGGGCATCACGACTGAAAATGACAATTGGGGGCAAAACGTGCATCATTTCAACTGTTTCGAACACGACTTTTTTCAAGTTCCTGACATTTCTTACTTGAAAATTTCGGAAAATAATTGGTGATGTCAATAAAACAGGCAAGGAGGCAAAACAGGCATCTCGGCTAAATATAAGTAACGGGGTCAAAATTGGCACCAAATCATAAAATGAGAATTTCGTTCTAATTGATTTCTTTATGATAGACCTACTTTTTTTTCAAAGAATTAATTTGACTATATTTTTTTTCTTTGCTCAACAAAGTATCGAAAAAAAGTTCTGAACGAATAGTTAAAAAAAATTCTGATCTAATGAAGATTATCAATTTTTTTTTCATCACAAATTTGACGTATTTTCCGCACTTTCCCTATCTAAGGAACGTAAAAAACTGAGACAAATCGTTTTTACCCACGTAACACAGCACTGTATAAAGCCACAGGAATTACACCTATTTGCATAAGAAATCAAGAACTATCAAAACAATTTGCCGCTGCCCAATTAAACAATTTGCAACCTATATGTATCAACCCGACAGGAAACATAAGACGTAGATGCAAGTATCCAATTAATACTATATACTAGCAACTTGAAGAGCTCCAAAACGAACAAATGTAAAAAAAAAAAAAAAATGAACAATTAACCACGCTTTACACGTAACCTTTATATACATAATATATGTTATTTGATACAATGAACAAAATCGAGGCTGAAGGATTTAGGTCGATGGCCGATTGGCAATATATGTAATTATTGTTTGTATAATTATTGTAAAAAAAAACTGTTCCATGTTGAATATTGTCAATAAACTTACTACTACTACTACTCGTTTTTACGAAAGTTGAGACAGTGTCCGTTTTACCCCCAATCTCGATTTTTAATGGAGCTGCCCGTTTTGCCCCCCTGCCCGTTTTGCCCCCATCTCCCCTACGTACATGTGCAGATAAACATGTACAAACATACATGCGCATATAAACATGTACATACATACATGTGCATATAAACATGCACGAAGGTTTCGATTGTCGATTTCCAAGGATCTCCTCACGGTGTACCGCGTGTGTCGGCGACACACACGAGAGCGCGTGGAATTTCTCGGGTAAAATCGTCGCGATAAACGCTTCATTGCGAGAAAACACGAACAGGAACGAGCAAACGAGCGCACGAAAACGAAGCGAGAACAGAAGAGCCAGGCAATCGTACTAAAAGAGACCACAGATGTATTTGCATTTCACGATTGTACTCCCGGCGTAGCTTCGAGCCCGTTGAACGAGCTTCGGGTTATGGAGAGGAGAATACATCGAAAGAAAGGAGTCCCACCGCCAATATCCGTAGCAGTGCTGGCCCGCCTACCGGAAAATCCCAAACGTGACGAGTCAATAAGCAAAGTAAATAAGTTCCAGAAATTTATCTAGAACGATCCATTATTCGTACACAAAACAACACGTACTTCACTTTGTATATTACATATACGTCATGTATTGTATCTATAGACACATTTGCGCATGATTATGCATACATGGGAGGTGTATTTGTATGTGGCGTTCGTGCAACTGTTTTTTTATGCTATATCGCGATCGGAGCTTTTCTTCGAAGAGTAAAAAATGTAGAAGGAAATGACAAACAAACGGAAAATACGTGTACGCATAGTCATTGACTATCGATTCGTCGTCGGACGCTCTGTTGTTTTCTCATAGAGACAAACTCGTTTTATTGGAAAGTCGGGTTTTTTTTTAGTCTTGCCTGTCACTGTTCCAAAACAAGAAGAAATCACATTGGAAAATAAGTCTGGGCTTATCTGCGAGTGTCAGAATCGAAATACGTAAACTTGATTTTACGGCGAAATATCAGGTGCCAGAATCTTTTTTCGTATCCGATACATTCGGTTTGAAGCACGACGTAATTTAATTTTTTTACTAAGTTCTCCAGAACCGTAATACTCCACGCTACTAACAGTCATACAGTAATAGTAGTTCGTCTTTTAAAGGTCTCAACTTAAAAGTCCATCGCTTCTCCTTTTTCTTGCGACTCCTAATTTTATGCTTGGGCCAAGTACGATTTACACAGTTGGTTAAATTACATAGTTTATTAAATTACACAGTTGGTTAAATTACACAGTTGGTTAAATTATACAGTTGGTTAAATTATACAGTTGGTTAAATTACACAGTTGGTTAAATTACACAGTTGATTAAATTACACAGTTGGTTAAATTACACAATTGGTTAAATTACACAGTTGGTTAAATTATACAGTTTTTTAAATTATACAGTTGGTTAAATTACACAGTGGGTTAAATTACACAGTTGGTTAAATTACACAGTTGATTAAATTACACAGTTGGTTAAATTACATAGTTGGTTAAATTACATAGTTGGTTAAATTACACAGTTTGTGAAATTATACAATTTGTTAAAATACACAGTTGGTTAAATTACACAGTTGGTTAAATTACACAGCTGGTTAAATTACACAGTTGGTTAAATTACACAGTTGGTTAAATTACACAGCTGGTTAAATTACACAGTTTGTTAAATTACACAGTTGGTTAAATTCCACAGTTGGTTAAATTACACAGTTGATTAAATTCCACAGCTGGTTAAATTACACAGCTGGTTAAATTACACAGCTGGTTAAATTACACAGTTGGTTAAATCACACAGCTGGTTAAATTACACAGCTGGTTAAATTACACAGTTGGTTAAATTACACAGTTGGTTAAATTACACAGCTGATTAAATTACCACAGTTGGTTAAATTATACAGTTGGTTAAATTACACAGAAATGTAATATTCACACAATATTACTGAAATATTATGTTTGCAACGTTTTCAGCGGACATCCCAAGATTCCGGGCATATTCAGATATATTTCAATAATCTTTTACAATATTTCGGTAATATTGCATTAGTGCAAAGAAATATTTTGAGAACGTTTAAGAAACATTTCGGTGCAATGTGAGGAGAAAAAATCAAAGAAGCAGTGTGAAAAAATATTTTAACAATACGGACTTACACATTGCTTCTTCGATTTTTTTTTTTCATCCAAATACTCCTCTACGAGGCTGTTAAAATTAACTAGCCCATAAACGTAGCTTTGTGAAAAACAAAAAAATACAGAATAATGAGGAAGCAATGTGCAAAGTACTACCTACTGCCGATATTCTCTTTCCCATTTTTTTTTTTTTTTTCTTTACACTATCTCCTTTCTTGGTACTAATGTGACGTCAAAGGCAAAACGATCGAGGAGGTTCGAAGTCTTGATAAAGCAGCCATACAGAGAAGAATCATTGTCGTCGCATAAAACACAACGATATCTCGTCGTTACCATGAATGCTGCGCAGCGAGAGATGAGAGAGGTCTGTAATAAAAAAAAACGAAAGAAAAAAGATAGTGACAACGGGAGAAAAAAATATACGGGCGTTATATTGGAGGCCGAGCGTTAATAGCCCAACGTATCTGCCTCTCGTCGCTGCGTAGGCGAGGCTGGTAGACACTCGTGTCATTTGCGGGTCGTCGCTAGAGTGCAACAATGTGGTATACTCACATATATAGTATGTACATATATAGGGTATATACTACACCGCGACGCATATACTGTACGCGCTTTCCGCGTTCTCACTCCCGACTTCGCTCGACCATAAAAGAGCACAGCTTTGCTGCATGTGCGAGCTACCGAGCGTCCACAGGAGACGAGGAAAACGTTATCGCCTCGCAATTTTCTTTTTCTTTTTATCTCCTGCTTGTGAATCATTTTTTGTGTTTTTTTTTTTCACTTAGTAATTTGTTGGATTCTCTAAAGCTGAACCATGAAATATTATAGGTTGTTCTCATTGGGTCTTGTATATTGCATGAACTCGAGGCTCCGAATGTTTAGGTCGTATACTCAGAGAATTTTTGGTAACAATGATAATTATTACGTTATCGACTCGCAAATTTCTTTTTTTTTTATCTCCTGCTTGTGAATCATTTTTTGTGTTTTTTTTTTCACTTAGTAATTTGTTGGATTCTCTAAAGCTGAACCACGAAATATTATAGGTTGTTCTCATCGGGTTTTATATATTGATGATAATTATTACGTTATCGACTCGCAATTTTCTTTTTCTTTTTACCTCCTGCTTGTGAATCATGTTTTTGTGGTTTTTTTTTCACTTAATAATTTGTTGGATTCTCTAAAGCTGAACCATGAAATATTACAGGTTGTTCTCATCGGGATTTATATATTGCATGACCTCGAGGCTCCGAATGCTTAGGTCGCATACTCAGAGTATTTTTGGTAGCAATGACAATTATTACGTTATCGACTCGCAATTTTCTTTTTATTTTTATCTCCTGCTTGTGAATCGTTTTTTTCACTTAGTAATTTGTTGAATTCTGTAAAGCTGAACCATGAAATATTATAGGTTGTTCTCATCGGGTTTTATATATTGCATGACCTCGAGGCTCCGAATGCTTAGGTCGCATACTGAGCGTATTCTTAGGAGCAATGATAATTATAACGTTATCGACTCGCAATTTTTTTTTTCTTTTTATCTCCTGCTTGTGAATAATTTTTTGTTTTTTTTTTCACTCAGTAATTTGTTGGATTCTCTAAAGCTGAACCATGAAATATTATAGGTTGTTCTCAACGGATCTTATATATTGCATGACCTCGAGGCTCTGAATGCTTAGGTCGTATACTCAGAGTATTTTTGATAGCAATGATAATTATTACGTTATCGACTCGCAATTTTCTTTTTCTTTTTATCTCCTGCTTGTGAATCATTTTTTTCCCCTTAGTAATTTGTTGGATTCTCTAAAGCTGAACCATGAAATATTATAGGTTGTTCTTATCGGGTTTTATATATTGCATGACCTCGAGGTTCCGAATGCTTAGGTCGCATACTGAGCGTATTCTTAGTAGCAATGATAATTATAACGTTATCGACTCGCAATTTTCTTTTTATCTCCTGCTTGTGAATCTTTTTTTGTTTTTTTTTTCACTTAGTAATTTGTTGGATTCTCTAAAGCTGAACCATGAAATATTATAGGTTGTTCTCATTGGGTCTTATATATTGCATGACCTCGAGGCTCCGAATGCTTAGGTCGCATACTCAGAGTATTTTTGGTAGCAATGATAATTATTACGTTATCGACTAGCAATTTTCTTTTTCTTTTTATCTCCTGCTTGTGAATCATTTTTTGTTTTTTTTTCACTTAGTAATTTGTTGGATTCTCTAAAGCTGAACCATGAAATATTATAGGTTGTTCTCATTGGGTCTTGTATATTGCATGACCTCGAGGCTCCGAATGTTTAGGTCGTATACTCAGACTATTTTTGGTAGCGATGATAATTATTACGTTATCAACACGCAATTTTCTTTTTCTTTTTATCTCCTGCTTGTGAATCATTTTTTGTTTTTTTTTTCACTTAGTAATTTGTTGGATTCTCTAAAGCTGAACCATGAAATATTATAGGTTGTTCTCATCGGGTTTTATATATTGCATGACCTCGAGGCTCCGAATGCTTAGGTCGCATACTGAGCGTATTCTTAGTAGCAATGATAATTATAACGTTATCGACTCGCAATTTTTTTTTTCTTTTTATCTCCTGCTTGTGAATAATTTTTTGTTTTTTTTTCACTCAGTAATTTGTTGGATTCTCTAAAGCTGAACCATGAAATATTATAGGTTGTTCTCATTGGGTCTTATATATTGCATGACCTCGAGGCTCCGAACGCTTAGGACGCATACTCAGAGAATTTTTGGTAGCAATGATAATTATTATGTTATGGACTGGCAATTTTCTTTTTCTTTTTATCTGCTGCTTGTGAACCATTTTTTGTTTTTTTTTTCACTTAGTAATTTGTTGGATTTTCTAAAGCTGAACCATGAAGTATTATAGGTTGTTCTCATCGGGTCTTATATATTGCATGACCTCGAGGCTCCGAATGTTTAGGTCGTATACTCAAAGTATTTTTGGTAGCAATGATAATTATTTCGTTATCGACTCACAATTTTCTTTTTCTTTTTATCTTCTGTTTGTGAATCATTTTTTGTGTTTTTTTTTCACTTAGTAATTTGTTGGATTCTCTAAAGCTGAACCATGAAATATTATAGGTTGTTCTTATCGGGTTTTATATATTGCATGACCTCGAGGCTCCGAATGCTTAGGTCGCATACTGAGCGTATTCTTAGTAGCAATGATAATTGTAACGTTATCGACTCGCAATTTTCTTTTTCTTTTTATCTCCTGCTTGTGAATCTTTTTTTGTTTTTTTTTTTCACTTAGTAATTTGTTGGATTCTCTAAAGCTGAACCATGAAATATTATAGGTTGTTCTCATTGGGTCTTATATATTGCATGACCTCGAGGCTCCGAATGCTTAGGTCGCATATTCAGAGAATTTTTGGTAGCAATGATAATTATTACGTTATCGACTCGCAATTTTCTTTTTCTTTTTATCTCCTGCTTGTGAATCATTTTTTGTCTTTTTTTCACTTAGTAATTTGTTGGATTCTTTAAAGCTGAACTATGAAATATTGTAGGTTGTTCTCATCGGGTTTTGTATATTGCATGACCTCGAGGTTCCGAATGCTTAGGTCGCATACTCAGAGTATTTTTGGTAGCAATGATAATTATTACATTATCGACTCGCAATTTTCTTTTTCTTTTTATCTCCTGCGTGTGAATCATTTTTTGTTGTTTTTTTCACTTAGTAATTTGTTGGATTTTCTAAAGCTGGACCATGAAATATTATAGGGTGTTCTCATCGGGTTTTATATATTGCATGACCTCGAGGCTCCGAATGCTTAGGTCGCATATTCAGAGAATTTTTGGTAGCAATGATAATTATTACGTTATCGACTCGCAATTTTCTTTTTCTTTTTATCTCCTGCTTGTGAATCATTTTTTGTGTTTTTTTTCACTTAGTAATTTGTTGGATTTTCTAAAGCTGGACCATGAAATATTATAGGGTGTTCTCATTGGGTTTTATATATTGCATGACCTCGAGGCTCCGAATGCTTAGGTCGCATATTCAGAGAATTTTTGGTAGCAATGATAATTATTACGTTATCGACTCGCAATTTTCTTTTTCTTTTTATCTCCTGCTTGTGAATCATTTTTTGTTTTTTTTCACTTAGTAATTTGTTGGATTCTCTAAAGCTGAACCATGAAATATTATAGGTTGTTCTCATCGGGTTTTATATATTGCATGACCTCGAGGCTCCGAATGCTTAGGTCGCATACTGAGCGTATTCTTAGTAGCAATGATAATTATAACGTTATCGACTCGCAATTTTCTTTTTCTTTTTATCTCCTGCTTGTGAATCTTTTTTTGTTTTTTTTACACTTAGTAATTTGTTGGATTCTCTAAAGCTGAACCATGAAATATTATAGGTTGTTCTCATTGGGTCTTATATATTGCATGACCTCGAGGCTCCGAATGCTTAGGTCGCATATTCAGAGAATTTTTGGTAGCAATGATAATTATTACGTTATCGACTCGCAATTTTCTTTTTCTTTTTATCTCCTGCTTGTGAATCATTTTTTTTTTCACTTTGTAATTTGTTGGATTCTCTAAAGCTGAACCATGAAATATTACAAGTTGTTCTCATCGGGTCTTATATATTGCATGACCTCGAGGCTCTGAATGCTTAGGTCGTATACTCAGAGTATTTTTGATAGCAATGATAATTATTACGTTATCGACTCGCAATTCTTTTTCTTTTTATCTCCTGCTTGTGAATCATTTTTTTCCCCTTAGTAATTTGTTGAATTCTCTAAAGCTGAACCATGAAATATTATAGGTTGTTCTCATCGGGTTTTATATATTGCATGACCTCGAGGCTCCGAACGCTTTGGTTGAATACGCAAAGAATTTTTGTTAGCTATGATAATTATTTGAGTGACTATTTTTAAATTGGTAATTTTTTTAAATCCTACTATTTTTATAATTGTTCATTGAAGTTGTAATCATCCATTCGTTTCGAACTGCACCTATACAATTTCTTTATTTTATACTTTATTTTATCTTTAATATATTTTTTTACGATTAATCTCAATATGATGAAAAATATTCTGGCTCTATTGCTTTGACTTTTGTGATATTATTTGATGAATTTTTATGGGAATCTTTTTCGTCCCCTTTTCAAACTCATGTTACCATTACTTTAGAATATTCTGAAAAAATAATAAATATCTTATTATTTAAGGACGAAATAAAGAAATCGAGTCAGGACAAAAGTAATGGGTCGTTGAAGTGCTGACATTGTCACACTATATAAAATCCTTTCCATTATTAGTAATATATTTTTAGCTTCCTCATGGAGGAAGTTTTGACACACAAGTGTTTTTATTGACACCAATATTTTTTATAAAAGCTGTTAATATATTTATATTTTATAAGTTTATGATTTTTTTTTATTTGTTTCGATTTATGATTGAAAGGCGTGATCGCTTTTAATTCAATTAAAATTGACGGTTTTTGCCATAAAGTTCTTCACAAGCGCAGGTGCATTTAATGTTATATGAAATTGAGTTTCACCGAAATCGGAAAAGTGGTTTGAATTTTATGGAGTTACGAAAATTTCGAAAAATTCGCGTTATTGCCTAAATGTTGAACGTAAACGTAATAATATTCAGTGTTGCTAGATACATAGTTCGTATTAAACAGGAATTTGAATTTATCGATATTAAATATTTCTTAACGACTAAAATTTCGCTAAACTTCAATTTTTCAAATTTATTTAAAACAAAGTAACTTATTAAAAAATCATTATTTCTAATGTTTCACAAAGCTTTTTGTATGAGAAATCCAAAATGTTGCAATTTTTTCAAATTATAATAATTGTTTTGTGAATTAATAGCTATCATCATATATTTTTGCTAATAGCAGATTTTTTGTTGACCGCATAAAAATGGATAATCCAAAAATAATAATTTCTACTAAATGGTTTCTTTAGATTATTTCAGAGCAGCTTGAAATTCTTTCTACACAGGATGACAGACGTCAGCACCGGAGATTCTCCTAACGGTAGTTGCTCGTGCGTGCTTAGCAAACTTGCTTTAGCTGCGTCGAACAACATCAAATACAGGTATAGAGCTATGAAGTGCAACGTGAAGTGCAGCAACAGCAGCAGCAGGAGCAGCAACAGTAGCCAGTGGTTAAGTTGCTGTCTTGATCCGGCTTGAGAGACTGGAATCAGCTAGAGTGGTGAGAATCCGCCTCCAGGAAAATTCCGCTTTCGCGTTGTCCAGAAAAAAAAACACAAACAAAAACAAGTTGTATTATCTTCTATTTATGAATCGTGAATCGGGCAAGCAATGACAAATTTAGTAAGTACTTAATGATGCCACGAGAGACGAGACAAACACAGTAAAAATAGGCTGTCAAATTTAACACCACACGGAAAAAAAAAATTAGTTGCCATAACCAACAAATGATTGGCACAGCCAATCGATTATTCTATTTCCCATACAACTCAAATGTTAGTGTCCACGATTCGAATGGTAGTCCCAACGATTGGATTGGTTACACTTACTAATTTCGCGGGAACTAATCGTGAATAGTTGAGGTTACTATTCGATATGGTTGGGGCAACTAAATTTTGAGACTTTTTGAACAGCAAATTGAAAACGTAGTTGTCCCAAATATTTTTTGCCATGCTCCGTGTAGTCCCAATAAGGTAAATGGCCCATTCCCGTACCCTATAAGGCCAACCAGACAACTGTATGGCTTTTTTCGTTGCGACGAATGTAAATTTGGAGATTTTTTTCGCAACACTGTAAAATTCAGTTAATTCTCTTTCTAAAAATGGGTTATTCAATCGATTCCGCCAATTATTTGGCCAGATAGAGGCTGATTAATTCATGCTTATTAGTGTCCCCTCTGCCGACACAGCTGTGCCCAATCCCGACCAGCGATGACCCCATTTTCGACCACTAGGGAAACGGAGATCCCGAAGAGTAATAAAATTTTTTTTTAAATAAATAAACATGATCCGGGATTGTACTATTAATATTTTTATTGCATAATTATAAAAAACTTCGTTTTTCGGAACTTATGTTACATTTCCGTCTCCACATACACTTTTTTTTTGCGGTGCTGTAAAAATTGAAACCCATTTTCGACCACTAGGGAAACGGAGATCCCGAGGAGTAATAAAATTTTTAAAAAATAAATAAACATGATCCGGGATTGTACTATTAATATTTTTATTGCATAATTATAAAAAAACTTCGTTTTTCGGAACTTATGTTACATTTCCGTCTCCACATACACTTTTTTTTGCGATGCTGTAAAAATTGAGATATTTCAAAATTTTGATCAGTGAGGGAAAAAAGTCCAAGTCCTTCGCAGCGATCCTGTAAGAATTGAATTATATCAATCTTTTTTATCACTGAGAAAGTAAACCGTGTAATAAAGAAATTTTTTTGACTGCCTAAATAACGTTTACGGTAATGGGGGCAGCCAGGCATTTCGTTGTGCCTAACTTCGACCACCGTAAAAAAAATGAAAAATAAATTATTTATAACTTTTTTTTTGCTGGATCAGTAACTGAACTCATAATCTATCGTTTGCACTAAAAATTATTCGGTTTTTACAATTTCCGGATGCAGTACGGACTATTGAAGCGGTCAACGCAACTTAACCTCACTGTTAAGAATACGATGGGTTCGCGACAAGCGTTTGGAAATACGAACAAAACTTGGATTGTGTTATTGTATTTACTCTTTACGTTGCAATACTCTCACACATAGGGTCCTCGGAATATTGTACTATGCTCAATTGTTTTGCGCAGCACTCGTGTAAATAATTATTTCCGTCGAAGTGGTTGGCAGAGGGAGCATGGACGGGAATGGGAACATTTACCTTAGGTCCATTACACCGAGAGAAAAAGTTTCATTGATTCACTGAAATCTTTGCCAATGAAATGAAATACTTGAATTTCAATACTATCTTTTCTTTGAATGATCTCAAACTCAATGAAAAGTAGTGACATTGATTCGAAGAAACATTTCTTTAAACCAATGAACCTTTTTCATTGATTTCAAAGATGTCGTCTCTGATTCAATGAAACCTTCTTCTTTCCAGCTCAAAATTTCGAAACCCTTTTTTTCCTGAAGTACGCGGCAGATAAAGCTCAAATTTTGTGAGTATGTAATGAAGTACGGCAGAAATAGGCTAAGCTTCTCGCTTCTCGAAACTCGAAGCCGTTTGTTCGGGAGAACCGGAAAACAAAGAAGTGAGGTTAGGTGCGAGTGAGAGATCAATGAAAACGTTTCTTTGAACCAATGAAAAAAAAATCAATCCACCCATTTCTTTGGCGTCAATGAAATCTTTTCTCTCGGTGTATTCTGGTGTAAAATTTACACAGAGAAAATGTCCGATAACATAGAAAAGTGTTAGGAATATAACACTTTCTTGTGTTAATTCACTGATTCCACAGGAAAGTGTTATCTATGACACTTTTTTTGTGTTAATTCACTGATTCCACAGAAAAGTGTTATCTGTGACACTTTTTTGTGTTAATTCACTGATTCCACAGAAAAGTGTTATCTATGACACTTTTTTGTGTTAATTCACTGATTCCACAGGAAAGTGTTATCTATGACACTTTTTTGTGTTATCGGACATTTTTTCTTCATAAAATTTGCACCATAGTAATGGACCTATTGGGACTAGACTGTGGTGTTAAATTTAACACATTTTTTACAGTGAATGAGAAAAAATTAGTGGAGAGAGAGAGAGAGTCGAGAGACGAATATTTCATTTATCGTTTTCTCGAGACTTTACGTGAGAATTTCGATAATCTCAGCTTATCGAAACAGTAAACCATAGTTTATCATAATTCGGAAATATTGGTCCATCAGTTGAAAGCTTTTCGAAAATATTTTTTTTTCTTAATTATATAAACTTATTTTGATATTTTTGTAAATTACTGCTTACAATTGACTGTATGTATCTACAGACTATTGCTGTACTTTAACTTTTATCCTAGACGTATATAAATTTTCAAACCACAAAGTTAAGCTTTTTTTCCTATCTCCAAACCCGTCGTAATTTAAGCATAGAGAAGTAAAAAGATTTGAAATGAATGAGATTCTGTAGAATACGAATAATACGAAACAATATCAGACAAGTGCACTGAGAGAAAAATCTGGTAATTAAAAAAAAATATAGTTGGACCGACGATAATCTAACTATAAACCATAATTCCCAAGAGGGACGTCTCTATTTTATGGTTATAGCAAATATAATTATGGTAGCAATCATCAAAATGATAATAGTATCAAAAACTATTCTAATCGATTCAAATATGCCGTTTCGTTGCATATACGATTTCAACGTTTGTTTCCAATAACCTTGCAATTATCGTTTACTAAACCATATTATCATCGCTTCAATCATAAAACCAGAGTTATAAATTCCCATTAATTCATGAGATATAATTGACAGTACAATTTGTTTTGTAATTATGATTTCATAATAATAATATGTAGTGATTATAAAATAGAGTGTAAACATTTGAATAGCTGGAAAAAAATTCATTTTCGCTTTAATATTGCAAGAAATAGTGGAAAAAATGGAAAAATTTTTTTCCATTTTTTCAAAAGGATTACAGTGAATTTTTATTGAAAATTAATCATTTTTGCAGCCATTCCAACGTTTAATCATCGTATTACAATCGCTACATGTTATTATTATAAAATCATAATTATAGAGCTGATCGTATCATCATCATTATTTCTGTAAGTATTAGGCATTTAAAACTCTGCATAAAACATTGCAAGGCTTCCTATATTCGTTTTATCACGTGAAATTGTTAAATCAACGATATGCTTTACTTTCAGTGTGGAAGACTTGAATACAAAGCCTCGGGAATCATTGAGTGCCATCGTCTGATGCATAAATATTTATTGCGTAAGTATATCCAGTGGCAAGGTCATTGTCTCAATATACCTGAATGTTCGATACTCCGCTTATATCACGATTGAAAAGACCAGCGATTCCCCGTCTGACTGCTTATGTACTTTCACTACTCGCCGACAGATTCAGATGTACTCCCACTCCTTTGATGATACAGAGAGCAATTCCTCGAGGATATCTGTATCTCTGAACCGGGACGAGCTACTCTTACCGGAATATTCATTGCCTTCAGCATTTATGCAAATATTGGGTATATTATGAAAGTGTGGCTGGTATGATTATGTATTAACTTTTTATTTAGCAACCTATTTTTTACATGTTTTTAATAAAAATATAAATCTGATTAACACGATTTCTACATTTTTTTACTTATTATTAAAGAAAACAATCATATACGAAAAATGTTTTGGTTATTACTATTATTATTATTATTATTATTATTATTATTATTGTGACATGGTACTTTGCTGACAAATATTTTAGTATAGTAATGTAGAAAAATATGTGAATCAACATCAAAATGTTATAAAAATAATCTAATGCACGTCGAACCATGATTAAAATATGGTGATTATATATGACACCATTAAATGCTTATTATGAATTATGTATTAACTTTTTATTTAGCAACCTATTTTTTAAATGGTTTAAATAAAAATATAAATCCAATTGACACAATAACTAGATTTTTTTACTTAGCATTAAATAAAATAATCATATACTATAAATGTGTTTATTATCATTATTATTATTATGACGTAGTACTTTGCTGAAAAATATTTTAGTATAGATTCAGTATAGAAAAATATATATTTCAATATAATGTACGTCGAACCATAATTTAAATACGGCGATTATATATGACACCACTAAATCCTTATCGTGTATTTAAGCAATTAAGTTTTGAGCTAACAGACACACGAACATATCGTTGTATATTTGTTTTGTTGAGCCACACGTTGCCGGGTTCGATGCTCGAGTCAACCTGAGGTAAGATCGTTGCACCAATCATAGACATTTACCAGTAATGGTGAATGTGTTTTTTGCCTGCAGCTATATCTGAAAGTACAAAAATCGTGGTAATGTTAGCACCTATGGAATTAATATTATATTTAATTTATCACAAAGCTCGTGCTAAGCAATTTTTTGTCTATTTTATATTTGTATATAGTTTATTCCACCGGTGCGATGGTCTAGTGGTTAGGATACCGGCCTCTAGTCCAGAGCATCGGTAGGTCGCGGGTTCGATTCCCGGTGCCGTCGATTTTCGTCGAAAATATAAATACGGACGCGATGAAGCTGCAGATGTATTCATGAGACCCACACAGGTATTTCTACCTGTGGAGGTCACATGTATACGGCTGTAGTCCGTGTTTACGTTCTCGACGAAACGTGACGTAGCTCCGGTGTCGGGAGGCGAACTCGAGACCTTTTCCGCAGTTTTCCTATGCCCGTAGCAGAAATGCTATGGCGATTGCGATATCGAGGGGAAAGTCGGATGCGGCCGCATGGGGCCCTGGTTACTGATCCGGACCAGATCCCCAGGTGGGCCTGGCTACTGACCCGGGCCGGCCCTGTAATAGGCGTAGTGCCTGCAGACGGGGGAAAATGCAAAATTAAAAAAAACAAATATACATATATAGTTTATTTAATATTTGTTGCTAATATACATTTACATTAAAGAATAGCGAGTACCTTTTGTAAAATTGTACTGAAAATTAATTTCCTACGAATAAATCAATAACTGAATCGAAATTTTTTCGTTACACTACAATATGTTTGTCTAGTATTACACTCAGAGAAATCATAATAGCACAGTCAACTATAAAGTGACAACTATTCATTTTTATTACATGCAACTATTTTTATAGTTACGATAACTAGGAAAATAGTTATGGTAACTATTTGCTAGTTATAGTAACTATTTGGTAGTTGTGTCAACCATAAAAAAATTGTTGTACCGACCATAAATGAATAGTTGTTACTTTACAGTTGCTAATACTGTAGTCCGTGTTTATGTTCTCGACGAAACGTGACGTAGTTCCGGTGTCGGGAGGCCAACTCGAGACCGGCTATATCGGCATAGGTTTTCCGCAGTTTTCCTATGCCCGTAGCAGAAATGCTATGGCGAATGCGATATCGAGGGGAAAGTCGGATGCGGCCGCATGGGGCCCTGGTTACTGATCCGGACCAGATCCCCAGGTGGGCCTGGCTACTGACCCGGGCCGGCCCTGTAATAGGCGTAGTGCCTGCAGACGGGGGAAAATGCAAAATTAAAAAAAACAAATATATATATATATAGTTTATTTAATATTTGTTGCTAATATACTAATATTACATCAAAGAATAGCGAGTACTTTTTGTAAAATTGTACTAAAAATTAATTTCCTACGAATAAATCAATAACTGATCGAAATTTCTTCGTTACACTACAATATGTTTGTCTAGCATTACACTCAGAGAAATCGTAATAGCACAGTCAACTATAAAGTGACAACTATTCAATTTTATTACATGCAACTATGTTTATAGTTACGATAACTACGAAAATAGTTATGGTAACTATTTGCTAGTTATAGTAACTATTTGATAGTTGTGTCAACCATAAAAAAATTGTTGTACCAACCATAAATGAATAGTTGTCACTTTACAGTTGCTAATACCATCATTTTCTCTCAGTGTAATTTAAAAAAAAAAAGTTAATTTGCCGGGTAATTTGTTAAACAATATTTTGTATTATATTTTAAATAACATTTTGATAATATTATGTAAATATTTTAAATAACATTTTGATAATATTATGTAAATATTTTAAATAAACTGTTAATAACATTTTGGAATTATTATTATGCAATATCAATCTTTCCAGCAGCTTTTACACGCTTGATTTTTTTCTGATTTTTATTCCATCGCGATTCTCTCGATTCTCTCTGCACGGAGAAAAAAAATGTTAGAACCAATAAAAAGTGCGCTTGCGGGCAGCGAAAAGAATATTCTTTTGATCGAATGAAATATGTAATTGATTGAAGCAACAGCTGATCAATCCAAATATTATTCGGTTGCCATTGCCAAATATTTTGTCCAATCGACAAAATATTCTTTTCGCTCCCCGCAAGCGCACGTTTTGTTGGTTCTAATGATTTTTTTTCTCAGTGTGAATCTCATGCGGGGTCAAACTATACTACCAAAGGACTACCTTAAATAAAATTCAAAGATATTCCGTTAATATTGAACAATCTAAATTTTGTATTACTTCAAACAATGACTAGCACGAAAAAAAAAAAACAGACTAGTTGTGCCAATCAATTTATTGGTCCAACGTCCGCCAGATGATTAATTAATTCGATCAACCAAGATATTGCTTACAACTACCAAATTCATGATCGATATAACCAATTAATTAACTAGCGCATATTTAACCAGTAACTTGGTTATCCCAAACTAACCTGGTTTTTTCCTTGTGGAACAATTAATTGGACATTAATTCTTAACATGCTTATCATAATAATACTATAATCAGTGTTGTAAAGCCCCCGACCTTTAAGAAATAAAGTTTAAAGTACAATTCGTTTTGCAGTAATGATTTCGCAATAATAACCTGCAGCTTTTATGAAATGATACCTGAACTTTTGTATACTTGAAAAGAAATCTCTTTTTCAATCAAGCCTTGGAAAAAAATGCGGAACAAATGTTGGTTTAACCCTCCATCATTTTCGTAATGCATTAACCATTTTTCTCCATTTTTTCAACAAGATTACCATAAAATTGAACTAAAAAATAATACTTTTTGCAGCTATTCAAAAGTTTAAATATCATATTATAATCGCCACATGTTAATTTTATGGAAACGTAATCATAAGTCCAATTATATCATCGACTATATTTATAGAGGAATTAGAGATTTACAAATCTGACTATAATACTGGCGTTCATTAACACAATAAGTAACTTGTATCATTCAGAAAAATAAAATAAAATCCTATATGAAGCAGGGATTTGTTTTTGTCAACGGAATAAGAAGAGACGATAAGGAGGATGATAAAAAGACGATGGAGGAGGCAAAAAGAGACGTTCTGGCGGATGCGGAACGTGCACCTGCTACCGCATAGGGACGTTCAGCATCAACGCTATAGGAAAGCCAGCAGTAATCGGGGTCCGTACATCTTTCTAACACAGATCGCAGTTGGTCCCGCAGCTCTCGTTTCACAAGACCACGAGAGGTCTTCAGCGTTTTATGAATATTTCGAAGAAGGCCACATATCAATCTCATGTTCATGCGGGGCGACGGCAAATGTTCTAGACTAGGAAAACCTTTCTCGATATGAGATCTCCTTCCCTGAGCTTTCTTGTCGCTGGTAGTCATAAGAATCTCGTGCTCGTCGAGGAAACTCCTCGAAAATCAAGATCTCGAAGAGACGGATAGCCGTTATCGATGATCTTTGAATATATATTACGGCCCTACACCTTGTCCTACCAGCCAT
Source organism: Ephialtes manifestator (assembly GCA_963970395.1). Classification (NCBI taxonomy): domain Eukaryota; kingdom Metazoa; phylum Arthropoda; class Insecta; order Hymenoptera; family Ichneumonidae; genus Ephialtes; species Ephialtes manifestator. The sequence goes on along the minus strand of OZ019981.1, from coordinate 17,295,408 downwards.
TAAACATTATCGGATTATGTTACAGCAATAGTCTAGTACGTAGTGACAACCAAAGCCCGTTAAACCTCCCCAGAGTCAGTGATAAATGGCTCCAATAGTTTATTGGAGGCTACATCGTATACACCAATTAATTGAAAATTTTGACGAAATTTCATAGTTATATTGCATATTTCGGCTTGTAAAAAGATACTCGTACTTTTGAAAGATTTATGTAGAATTTTTCATAACTATTCACAACAAATTGTGAGACTCTATTTTTTTTAATGCGCTAAGTGAGATTTTTGTTTCAAGGATATTATATTAAAAGTAGTTTCGTATCAAATATGTACCGAGAGAAAAGATTTCATTGACGCCGAAGAAATGGGTGGATTGATTTTTGGTGTCATTGATTTCAACGAAATATTTCTTTGATTTCAATGAAATAGTGCATTTGAATTTCAAAGAGAATATTTCATTGCCTGTAAATAAAGATTTACTTAGTGAGCATGTAATAATGAAACAGTTTCATTGTTTTAAAGAGACGTTTTCATTGGTTCAAAGACACGTTTTCATTGATCTCTCTCTCGCACCTAACCTCACTTTTTTGTTTTCAGTTCTCCCGAACGAACGGCTTTGAGTTTCGAGGAGTCAGAAGCTTAGCCTATTTCTGCCGTACTTCCTTACATACTCACAAAATTTGAGCTTTATTTGCCTCGTACTTCAGGAAAAAATAGGTTTCGAAATTTTGAGCTGCTAAGAAGAAGGTTTCATTGAATCAGATGATCAATGAAAAAGGTTCATTGGTTTAAAGAAATGTTTCTTCGAATCAATGTCACTACTTTTCATTGAGTTTGAGATCATTCAAAGAAAATATAGTATTGAAATTCAAGTACTTCATTTCATTGGCAAAGATTTCCGTGAATCAATGAAACTTTTTCTCTCGGTGTATAGAAAATACTGTTAGTATATGTAAAAGTATGTAAAGTATACTTTTTTTTCAAATAAATCTGCAAAATGCTGTAAAATAATAATTGTTTATTGAATTGTATGATAAATGTTATATTATGACTTATGGCAAGCCAGGAGCAATAATATTATAGGTAAAAACAAATACCACATAAAATATACCATGAATATGTAAATAATAATTATAGTAAATTCGAGGGGAAAGATAAAAACAATGTTATATAAGAGCATCGTTTTTATTCCTTACCTCTGTTTAGTTTAATCAGAGTACGCGAAATTTTTCTGACCTATTTTATATTAATAACATAAAATATATTAATATTTTATATTAACTTTTATTTGATATTAATGAATCATAGTATAATATGTATTGTACAATTGAAATAAATTCTATTATTTTGCAACAGTCTACAGCTTAATTGGAAAATAATTACATTTTTTTTATTAATAGATTTTAAAAAAATGTTGATAAAAATTTCTTTAAAAAATGGATACATGTAGCTAATTTATTAGAAAATAAATAAAGCTTCATTTTTGCTCACAGTTCAACGTGACATTTTATTGTGAATCAATTTGCTTCGCAGTACTTCAAAAGTTTATTTTCTTTTTAAGCATTGCAGTTTATTATTATGTAATAATAATAAAAAATAATAATTTTACCGTAGATTTTTTATTAACCCATCTTTACTCACTAAATTGGGTGATAAAATTCATTTCCATTATGCATATTTTCAACAATGGATAATAAATTTGATAATACGTATCATTTTCATGTATTCTTCCACCAATGTACATTACCGGTAGCATTATGCATTACAATAATGCATTATTCTCATTATTATTTTCTTTTCAATCGTGGGAATAATTTTTTTTATGTCACCATTTTTATTATCTCTAAAATATTACTATTTCGCTGCATTCCGGTAATTCGAATCTGGCGGTAAATTTTAAGAGATTTAAATGTAGACCATATAGAAAGACTCCTATGCAATTCTTAGTATTAGAAGCAGTATTTTAAAAAACTGTATAATTTTAGCAGCGCATAAAACAATTTTATTAAATCAATGCCATTCGTTTTTAAGTAAATGGTGAAATCATCATAATAGTGCAAAGTATCATGAAATGTCGAAACGTACCGAGAAAAAATAACATAAACGACGTTTGAAATAATGCATTTCATTGTATTCACGTAATTTCCCAACATCTACGACCTTGAGAACTATGACAACAATATTACAAAACAAAAATGGATCTACCGAAATATGCTGAAAATAAATTAACCGCAAAATTAAAAAATTACAAACTTTAATATAACCAATCTATTATTAAACTGGTTATATTTAACATTTTTAAATCAAATAAATCAAATTTAAAAAAACTGTAAGTAAAGTTTAATAAAAATATAAATATTTTTATTGAGCTACAATGGAATTTTTTTCAATGCCATTTTTTAAAAGTCCATGATGGAATCCAATCAATCGAAGCATCAAATCATACCAACAAATAAGAAATATAAAACACGCCAGGAATGTATTTCACCAATCCACGACCTTGAAACATATAATACCGGCAAACACATGACGAAAACTGCGTCTCATTGGCTATCTGAAAATAGTATAATCAGAAGATTCAAAGACAAAAGCGACTAGAATATACACAGTCCAGAAGAGGGGAGGGAAAATCGTCTGATGAATCAGCGTCCTCGTCACCTCGTGCCATGCGTATGACTACATTAACGAGCTTCGTATAACGCCAAGTTTTGCTGGGCTCGGTGGAAGATAGTGGGTAATATAACTCCGTGTGTTCTTCAGCACACGTCTATCTTTCTTATCATGACAACGAGGAGTCGGAGTTGAGCACCGTGAGGTGCACAGTACAGTGCGGGTTAAAGTTAACACAAATGTTCTAATACAGGAGTCATTCCATATCAAGTGGACCACCCAATTTCAGCATAGTCGCAAAATGTGTTCATAATTTTTACCAAATTTTTTTATCGTATGACCTATATGTACAAATTATTTCAGAATTTTAGGACCTATGGTTTGCCCAAAATTTTAAGAACAATTTTTTTTATTTCATTTTTTTTCAATTCGCTTTATATTCAAAATTACCGACCGTACAAAAAATTTGTTCCTGTATAAAATTTAAGTTTTTGAATGTACTTTTTAATACAAAAATTTCCATAGCCGCTCATAAAATATTTTCGGCATTTTTTGACAAAATAACGAGTGGGGGTCAAAATAGCGAATGGCTAAAATAGCGAATTTCAAAATAATGAACGTCTAAATCTAGAATGGGCATCATTATGAAATTCGCTATTTTAAGCATTCGCTTTATATTCAAAATTACCGATCGTACAAAAATTTGTTCCTGTATAAAATTTAAGGTTTTTAATGTACTTTTTAATTTAAAAAAATTCCAACGCCGCTCATAAAATATTTCCGCCATTTTTTGACAAAATAACGAGTGGGGGTCAAAATAGCGAATGGCTAAAATAGCGAATTTCAAATTAATGAACGTCTAAATCTAGAATGGGCATCATTATGAAATTCGCTATTTTAAGCATTCGCTTTATATTCAAAATTACCGATCGTACAAAAAATTTGTTCCTGTATAAAATTTAAGGTTTTTAATGTACTTTTTAATTTAAAAAAATTCCAACGCCGCTCATAAAATATTTCCGCCATTTTTTGACAAAATAACGAGTGGGGGTCAAAATAGCGAATGGCTAAAATAGCGAATTTCAAATTAATGAACGTCTAAATCTAGAATGAGCATCATTATCAAATTCGTTATTTAGGCCTTCGCTTTATATTCAAAATTACCGATCGTACAAAAAAAATTTCCTGCATAAAATTTAAGTTTTTGAATGTACTTTTTAATTTAAAAAATTTCCATCATCGCCCATAAAATATTTCCGCCATTTTTGGGTGGTCCGAGTGGGGGTCAAAATAGCGAATGGCTAAAATAGCGAATTTCAAAATAATGAACGACTAAATCTAAAATGGCCATCACTATGAAATTCGCTATTTTAGACGCTATCATACACTATTTTTATTGCATTTTAATAGGATGACGGTCAAAATAGCGAATGGCTGAATCACGAATTTTAATATAATGCACGTCTGAATCTAGAATAGCCATTATTATAGAAAACGCTATTTTGATGATTCGCTATCTTAAACCCCACCCAAAATAACGTAATAATATTTTTAAATTCATTCACTGAAAATAAAAAAAAAATGTCATTGATTCAATAAATCCATCGTTTGCGGGTTGCCAAAAACAAGCGTTATCAACTTAATTACACCGAGAGAAAAAGTTTCATTGACTCACGGAAATCTTTGCCAATGAAATGAAATACTTGAATTTCAATCCTATCTTTTCTTTGAATGATCTCAAACTCAATGAAAAGTGGTGACATTGATTCGAAGAAACATGTCTTTAAACCAAAGTACCTTTTTCATTGATTTCAAAGATATCGTCTCTGATTCAATGAAACCTTCGTCTTACCAGCTCAAAGTTTCGAATTCTATTTTTTCCTGAAGTACGCGGCAGATAAGGCTCAAATTTTGTGAGTATGTAAGGAAGTACGGCAGAAATAAGCTAAGCTTCTGGCTCCTCGAAACTCGAAGCCGATCGTTCGGGAGAACCGGAAAACAAAAAAGTGAGGTTAGGTGCGAGAGAGAGATCAATGAAAACGTTTCTTTGAACCAATGAAAACGTCACTTTAAAACAATGAAACTGTTTCTTTATTATATGCTCACTAAGTAAATCTTTATTTACAGGCAATGAAATGTTCTCTTTGAAATTCAAATGCACTATTTCATTAAAATCAAAGACATATTTCGTTGAAATCAATGAAAAAAAAATCAATCCACCCATTTCTTCGGCGTCAATGAAATCTTTGCCAATGAAATTAAATACTTGAATTTCAATCCTATCTTTTCTTTGAATGATCTCAAACTCAATGAAAAGTGGTGACATTGATTCGAAGAAACATGTCTTTAAACCAAAGTACCTTTTTCATTGATTTCAAAGATATCGTCTCTGATTCAATGAAACCTTCTTCTTACCAGCTCAAAGTTTCGAATTCTATTTTTTCCTGAAGTACGCGGCAGATAAGGCTCAAATTTTGCGAGTATGTAAGGAAGTACGGCAGAAATAAGCTAAGCTTCTGGCTCCTCGAAACTCGAAGCCGATCGTTCGGGAGAACCGGAAAACGAAAAAGTGAGGTTAGGTGCGAGAGAGAGATCAATGAAAACGTTTCTTTGAACCAATGAAAACGTCTTTTTAAAACAATGAAACTGTTTCTTTATTATATACTCACTAAGTAAATCTTTATTTACAGGCAATGAAATGTTCTCTTTGAAATTCAAATGCACTATTTCATTAAAATCAAAGACATATTTCGTTGAAATCAATGAAAAAAAAATCAATCCACCCATTTCTTCGGCGTCAATGAAATCTTTGCCAATGAAATTAAATACTTGAATTTCAATACTATCTTTTCTTTGAATGATCTCAAACTCTATGAAAAGTAGTGACATTGATTGGAAGAAACATTTCTTTAAACCAACGTACCTTTTTCATTGATTTCAAAGATATCGTCTCTGATTCAACGAAACCTTCTTCTTACCAGCTCAAAGTTTCAAATCCTATTTTTTCCTGAAGTACGCGTCAGATAAAGGTCAAATTTTGTGAGTATGTAACGAAGTACGGCAGAAATAAGCTAAGCTTCTGGCTCCTCGAAACTCGAAGCCGATCGTTCGGGAGAACCGGAAAACAAAAAAGTGAGGTTAGGTGCGAGAGAGAGATCAATGAAAACGTTTCTTTGAACCAATGAAAACGTCACTTTAAAACAATGAAACTGTTTCTTTATTATATGCTCACTAAGTAAATCTTTATTTACAGGCAATGAAATGTTCTCTTTGAAATTCAAATGCACTATTTCATTAAAATCAAAGAAATATTTCGTTGAAATCAATGAAAAAAAAATCAATCCACCCATTTCTTCGGCGTCAATGAAATCTTTGCCAATGAAATGAAATACTTGAATGTCAATACTATCTTTTCTTTGAATGATCTCAAACTCAATGAAAAGTAGTGACATTGATTCGAAGAAACATTTCTTTAAACCAAAGTACCTTTTTCATTGATTTCAAAGATATCGTCTCTGATTCAATGAAACCTTCTTCTTACCAGCTCAAAGTTTCAAATCCTATTTTTTCCTGAAGTACGCGGCAGATAAAGGTCAAATTTTGTGAGTATGTAACGAAGTACGGCAGAAATAAGCTAAGCTTCTAGCTCCTCGAAACTCGAAGCCGATCGTTCGGGAGAACCGGAAAGCAAAAAAGTGAGGTTAGGTGCGAGAGAGAGATCAATGAAAACGTTTCTTTGAACCAATGAAAACGTCACTTTAAAACAATGAAACTGTTTCTTTATTATATGCTCACTAAGTAAATCTTTATTTACAGGCAATAAAATGTTCTCTTTGAAATTCAAATGTATTATTTCATTAAAATCATTGAAAAAAAATCAATCCACCCATTTCTTCGGCGTCAATAAAATCTTTTCTCTCGGTGTAGAATTCTAATTCCTCCAATTCCATGCGAGATCGAAACAATAACTCTAAAATAAGCAAGAGTTAATTAAAAAATTTTGTTTCAGTGTTGAGAGAGACTATTCCGATATTTTTCAAACTTTCACAAAATTGCAATAATAATTCTTACAAACTATAGAAAAAAAAATTGGCATGATGGCAAATGAATGGCCCGCTTGTTATGGAATGACCGACAGGGACCATGCAGGAGAATCCAGCAGGGCGTTTGTGATTGTGACGGTCATTGGGCGGATATATATGCGTACTCAACAGTGAAGGAGAGACTGAGGAGGCTGCTATAGAGACACGAAGGGGAACGAAGCCGTGTTTACGCAGCTGCCCGTTTACTATACACGATGAGTCGTAGCCGGTAGTATTATTCGTGCTATGGGCTAGTCAATACATACATATATACGTGTAAGGTGCATATATACATATATACATGTAACTACGCTTTCAGTGTCTATGTAAAGGCAGGCACGACGTCTACGTGCCACGTAATAGATGTGTACTCTTCCTCCTCCTCCACTTCCTCATCCTGCAGCCAGTTTCAAGCACACAAACATACAAACGCGTTACAGTAGCCGTAAGGTTCTCCGCCTCTAGTTAGTAACCTAACGTCAAGGTTCATGTAGGTGTTAGTGTGCAAAGAACTTGTGGAGGAGATGTACACAGTTACTGCGCTTATAGGGAGGAGAAGTAGCAGTATCAGAGCCTCAACGACGTGCAACGTCGTCGCGTGCTGGTGTGTTAAGAGTTTACTGTATAGATATAGTTTATAGCTATGGAAGCAGCACCGGCAGTGGCAGCAGCAGCAACACCGGCAACAGCAGGGAGCGAGCTGAGAGTGACGTATACGACGCGGAGGACCGTCGTTCCGATTGGACGGTAGACCGGCGGGGCAATACCGCGGCTACATATAACACACGCTCGCGAAACCTGCACCTCAGAACGTAACAGTGTTTTACCGCGATAGCCGCGTCCGCGACAGAAAGCTACAATCCGACGGTCTTCCGAGAGACTGAATCCTCTAAAGCAGCGTTTAAAAAGTGACCTTGATCTCCGAGAGAGAAAGATATTGTTTTAGTCTTGTAGGTGTTTTTCTTTCTTTATATTAGGCTTCAGAATTTTGTTGTTTTTTTATTTTTTATTTTTTTGTAAATTTTATTTATCTGCATACAGCTTGTGAATCCTTTGCGATACTTGAGAATTATCGGAGCGTGCTTTTCGAATAGAGTATAAGAAAGAAAAATACCAAGGGAATATACGAAAGTAACGCGTATACAGTTGCAGAAAAAAAGCGAAATATACACACACACACACGCGCGAGTGAAGGAAAGCACCGAGCTAAAGCAGAAGCAGAAGCAGAATGAAGAGCCCACTCTACACCGTGTTCATCGTCGCCAGCCTTCTGGTCGCGATTGCGCACTGTTTCCCACGTAAGTGTCGTGCCTGTAACCAACTTTATATACGAAAAAGCCCTTCACCCGACGAGACCAAAATTTACGTGCGTGCACATTCAACCTCTCGCTCTACCGCATTCAAGTGCAACGGCAGATCTTATCGCCTCTTCCAGGCTCATACGAGCGCCCTCGAACTCATTTTTACCCTGATGAATTCTTGACCCCCCCGCCTTTTCCCCCCTTGTCACCCGCTCTTCTCGTGTGTCATGAGTGCAGGAATTCCCCTGACATATTTAACGTCATGTTCATTTTCTGCGTCTCGACCTCTGAGTTCGATATATACAGGGTGATTCAGAATTAAACGTTTTAAAAAATTGCTTGTTATGACATTATGATGATGTGTTTATTGTCGAATTTTTTATTCGTGCTGTGATTGGTTGACATGATAATTGTAGTAAACAAAATTCAACTTAGTGTCAAATTCGACATATTAAAAGAAAGGTTGCATCGCTCGTAACTTTTTTTAAGTAAATTGATACACTTTTCGTTGTGTGATAATTTGGCCTTTCTGTAAATACATTTTGATAGCCTTTGTTCGAAATTCACAATGTTCATTGGAATATAAGTAAACATTATAAATTTTAATAAAACGGCTAATCGGAGAACTCTATTTTTTAATCTGTCTCTCCGTTTCTAACTCTCGATACGGGAAAACAAGTTTCCCTGATTGATCCAATTATTTGTATCTGTAATGCTTATAATTTGATAACTATCGTCAATTTCGCAAACCGGCTAAGTAACTTTAGTTAACCCAACGTAGTCGACCCGGATAGAATCGATTCATGATTTTTTTAGTGAGAGTGTTTAATTTGGAATTTATGATTTTTTTTAACACGTTGCTATTCGATTACTTATAAATCGACTTTACATATGCAATATAGAATGCTTAAAACATTTTTCGTAATTTTTTCATCCACATCGCACATATAGTTTTCTCACGGTCGGGTAGAATTGACCCAGTACGGCTGCCCTAAAATTTTCGATTCTGTGACACGGAAATAAACCTTGATCGAAATAACTAAGCGTTTGGTTAAATATGCGCCAGCCGATTAATTGGTTAGTACAACCAACTTATTGACTAACTTGGTTGGAGTAACCAACAACTTAGTTGGTGTTACCAACAACTTAGTTTGTGTAACCAACAACTTAGTTGGTGTAACCAACAACTTAGTTGGTGTAACCAACAACTTAGTTGGTGTAACCAACAACTTAGTTGGTGTAACCAACAACTTAGTTGGTGTAACCAACAACTTAGTTGGTGTAACCACAACTTAGTTGGTGTAACCGACAACTTAGTTGGTGTAACCACAACTTAGTTGGTGTAACCAACAACTTAGTTGGTGTAACCAACAACTTAGTTGGTGTAACCAACAACTTAGTTGGTGTAACCAACAACTTAGTTGGTGTAACCAACAACTTAGTTAGTGTAACCAACAACTTAGTTGGTGTAACCACAACTTAGTTGGTGTAACCAACAACTTAGTTGGTGTAACCAACAACTTAGTTGGCGTAATCAAGAAATTTGGTTGGCGTAATCAAGAAATTTGGTTGGCGTAATCAAGAATTCGTTTGACGTAACCAACAACAAGGTTGGTCTCACAAATGAATCGGCTGAATCGATTTATTCAACCAAGCCTTTTTTCCGTATCGAGGGTTAAGTAACAACGATCTGGCATCTGCCACAAAATTTGTATATAATTTTGAATCGTTACAGCACACATACATTTTGAATATTTCAAAACTTTTTGATTAGCTGCGCTTAAAGTTACGTAGTCATATGTCACAACTTGAAATATTTATTTAATTATAAGCATCATAAATGTACCTAATCAGAAAAGCCTGTCTTATCGTGTAATTGTAAATTTATAGTACACCGAGAGAAAAGATTTCATTGACGCCAAAGAAATGGGTGGACTGATTTTTTTTCATTGATTTCAATGAAATAGGGCATTTGAATTTTAAAGAGAACATTTCAATTCCTGTAAATAAAGATTTACTTAGTAAGCATAAGCATATTATAAAGAAACAGTTTTATTGTTTTAACGAGACGTTTTCATTGGTTCAAATGAACGTTTTCATTGAACTCTCTCTCGCACCTAACCTCACTTTTTTGTTTTCCGGTTCTCCCGAACGAACGGCTTCGAGTTTCGAGGAGCCAGAAGCTTAGCCTATTTCTGCCGTACTTCCTTGCATACTCACAAAATTTGAGCTTTATCTGCCGCTTACTTCGGGAAAAAATAGATTTCGAAATTTTGAGCTGGTAAGAAGAAGGTTTCATTGAATCAGAGACGATATCTTTGAAATCAATGGAAAAAGTTCATTGGTTTAAAGAGATGTTTCTTCGAAACAATGTCACTACTTTTCATTGAGTTGGAGATCATTCAAAGAAAAGATAGTATTGAAATTCAAGTATTTCATTTCATTGGCAAAGTTTTCCGTGAATAAATGAAACTTTTTCTCTCGGTCTATTTATGAAATCACTAGTCACGGAGAAAAATAGTCACAAACTGGCAACGTATGTTTAGCTGCCACAGCAAACAATTTATTGTTACTTTAAAAAAAAAAAACGCTTAAGTGATTTTAATCACAGCATTATAATCCGTCAAAATGTTTATAAATAATTCTGAATTACCCTGTACAATACGTATATGGCATAGGGTCAGACGCAGGTCAGAACGGATATAGAATGGAATGACGAAACATATCGCGCTCCGGCGTTATTATTGTCGCGACGTATGACCTATAGGAATGATCGAGAAGCACGCGAAACGTAGCGCGAATGGCGTCGACGTCCGATGATTTCTACTACCTACTCAATTCTCATTTCCTCCAATTATAGTTTTTGTTTTGTTTTTTTTTTCTACTCTCCGTGAATTCTGGACAAAAAAAAATCTCGTATATTTTCCACGTTCATGCAGCTTGGTCGAAATTGTTCGAGTCTATTATACTATGGAATGAAACCCCGTTGAGTCGGTGTGCGCGAGAAATAGAATAACGAGTTACGTGCGTGAATGTGTATGGTTATGGATGCGCGCGAGTAAAAAATTAAAAAAACGATTATTTTTTTATATTTTTTTGGCTGCCAGAGAGTGTGGCAATGATTTTTCTCGCTCGTGCTGTGGCTCGCAACAGCAATTTTACTTGGCCGAGCGCGGAAAGTTCACCTCTGTTATATTCGAAATATTCATATACGGATATATAGCAAAACTGTCTATAGCAGCAGCGCGTTGCCTCGACGGCGGCAGCAGCAGCAGTAGTAGCAGCAGAGACCGGAAACAATTAAAACCGAATCCAATCGACAACCGGGGACTACGACAATATAGCACCTATATATCCTCCATACGTATGCATCAGGATTTAATTATGCGGGGAAAGGGCACGTGACTAATTGTTTCCGACTTTGCGTTATTCCTAATTGGTCCAAGCCCGCCCCAACGTTGGCTTGTTAGTGCAGTCGTCGCAGCTTCACCGTGCGACGAGCTATATGATTTTCGCCGTCGACTATCAATCACTGCATCGGGGAGCGTTTACCGTTTGTCGAGAGAAGCTCGTTCTCCAGGGATTTTTCCTTAATCTCTTCCCGTTTACAATCACTCGAATGGTCGCTCTAGTATAGTAGTTAGTCATTGTGGTCTTGTTCGATTAGTCCACCTAGACATCATACTGCAGCCATTGTGCTTTGCTCTCCCCTGGAGTAGAGTAGAATCAATGCCGCCCTACTAAAGAGGGAGAGAAAGGCAGAGAAAGAGAGAGAATGTTTCCCCTCTGTCATTATAAAGTCATTACTAACCGCATATCTAATATCTCCTCCTCATACTTACGCGCCTGGTGGCGCAGCAACACTGGTGAACATAGTGCCACGATGAGAGATGGGAAAAGAGGCAAGGCCTGATGCTACCCAATAACTGATGGATTTTTAAAGGCAACGACTTGTCGCTTGGGATGCTTCCCCAGTTTCGAGGGCACTGAGAGAAGAGATGCGACGTATAAACAGCCTTGAGAGAGGAGGAGATGAGGCTTTTCGTTCGTGGATTTATCTCTGGGTTATTCGAGACACGAAGGTACCTCACACTCGGAGCGTCGAACATTGACGACGTGAACTGGCTCACTCGCTCTGTCGTTTCACGTACCAGCTTCAATGTACATACATACCTATACTACGGTTTTACGAGGATATCAGATGTCTGTCACCGTCCACCTCTCCTCACCTTGTTACTATGGCTAACCCATCGCAGAAGTGATGACATCGATATAGTCCACCGCTGATACGTGTACGGACGATCGGACAACGGCTATATAACGTCTCTCGCTTCTACTACCTATCGGTTTTGGTCTCTCCCGAACCATTCGGTAGTTACGTCCGGTGTTGTTGCGGACTACCGCGATGCTTGTGCGGGCCGTTCTGGCGACGACAACTCGACGACGAGCGCGAGGTAACCCGAGAGTAGTAACAGCAGTAACCAAGCAGACAAAGAGAGAGGACTATGAGGAAGAGAGGGGAAAAGGGTCAGTTCAGTAGCGGTCAGAGGAAACGAGCGAGGCTGCAAAGCACCGGCCAGCGGATGATCCACCCATCCATTATGCGTGGCTCGAAACGTTCGCGAGCGCTTCGAGCACTAACTACTTTCCTATACCACCCTTCGAAGCTGAAGTTCTCTCTCTCTCTCGTTTCTCGTTTCTCCTATCGCGAACGAAGCAACACACTCGCCGGAAACTAAACCACTCGCGAGGGACAAAATCCACTTTGTTTCCAACAGATGGAAAGGGATGAAGAGAATACCCGTAATTCTAGTATTCTATATCCCTTTTAACGGGCAATCACTAATTGCAATGTGCACTCTCATGTGCCTCAGGGCTTTAAACCTTTGGCCCACTAATTAATTTAATGATCCATCAGTACACCGCTTACTACTGATCTGCAACTGTTTTCGTATCGTCAATGGTATTACGAGGTTTTTATGACGACGGACTTGAAGGGCGTTCTGAATAAAGTCCGAAATGTCTGGGTGAAATATTCGCTGTGTGCACGAAGGTGGAAATTGGGAGGGAAGGAACGGCAATCCTCGGGATGCCGACTGTGGAAGTGTTGGAATAATATTTTTCTGTAACTGCATTACGGCTTCAGCGCATTTTTTTTATCCACTTCGGAATAATTTACCTTTGATTGGGGTGTGAAGGAAATGGGATGTGTTATGGCTGCAAAGTCCAAGATTAAAAATGATTATGTCAGATTTAGATTTCAAATTGACATATTTCAAAAAGTGCCATTTTTTGAGATGCGTTAAAACGAAATGTCTTTGAAAAAATCAAAGCTATTTTGAAATCGATTTGATATCACGTTTACTGACTAATTTGAGTGCAATTTGAGAATTGATTTTAGCAACTCTTTGAGACGATTTTATGGTGAATCGAAAACTTTACGTTTTGACTAATTTGAGCGCTGTTTATTATTTTTTTTTTCTTTTTTTTTAGACGGCTTTGCGAAAATTATGTGAATATTTTTTCATACGATTCGATAAGATATACGATGAGTTTATAGATATAGATTTCTATTTATTGTTAATAGAGTATATTAAAAGGTTGCTATATCTAAGTCTTAAATTAGTTTAAAAAAATTGATATCAAATCGTTTTAAACTGTTTAAAGATTTTTCATCTTAACGCATCTCAAAAAACGGCACTTTTTGAGATATACCAATTTATGATCACAATTTAACATAATTCGCAGTCCAATTTTCATCTTCTTAACCTCTACTGTTTTTTTTTTCACTCAAACTTATACTGGGAGAAATTTCGGTAGATGTCAACTTTTGGTTTAGAGATTATTGCTTCGTGGTCCGAACGATTTGTATTGGTGTAATTAATTAATATCTGCCGCTAACTGAATTTAGTTGTGGTCACCGTAGAATAATTAATACATCTATATAAATAGCCGCACGAGCTATTTGCGGAAAAGCCATAGGCGTAAACAGTAATTCAAATAATCCTATGTATATCATGAGTTTAATAGGTTTCCGAAGCAAAAAAAAAAATGGTGCAGTCTGGGGAACCAAAAGAAAATTGTTGGTTCCCCAGGCGCCTACCAAGAAGAAATCGTTGTTTTAGGAACACATATTTTTAACTCCCGACTGCCCCTCTGGGGCAAAAAAAGACGGGAGTTATGCGTTTCACGGCGATCAGCTGATTTGAGCGATTTCTTTGTAGCCAATGTTCTCGAAAACGGTAAAAAATCACTTAACCAAATTTAGTGTGTCGATTCTATGACTAGCGCCCAATATGTTTTTCCTTAAATTAAAGTGATTCCATATAATAAGAGCAACCAAGTAAGAGAAATATCTACCAATAAACATCACTAATTTTGACATCCTTCCGATAAGTGTCTTCTGATTTTCTCAATTCCCGACGACGGTATCACATAAGCAACTATGTAATAATCCCAAGATTTTACGACTTCCTGAAACCGGATAGTTGGTAGAACATGAACACGAATCAACAGTTTCCCGTGGGAAGCGTTGAGCGTAAATGCCTCTGATACGGGAGGCATATATCGAGAGTGTGAGAGGTATATACGATTGAACGGATGAGCCAGAGGTTGCAGCTCGTTGATCACTGGAATTGAGAAACGTGGAATGTAGCATCATCCGATTCCCTCGCACACAGCTCAGCGTTGTGAAGTGCTGTCGTACTCATACCAGCAATTCGATCTCACTTGGTCCATTCAGTGGTTGCGTTAGTGATCTCCGCGACCGCGTAGCTGGTGGGAAATGGGTAAGGTCGAAACGGCAAACATACACTCGGGGATTCTTCGAGCATTCGATGCCCTGAGGACATATACATACATGCACGCATTACCGTTGCTTCAGTTCATCGTAACTATAGCCCTATGTATACAACGGATCTCCCTTGGCGCTGCGACTGTCGTGAGAAATTCCATAGACACACACATCCAGCATCGCCGTTTCAATGAAGGCATTATTCCATTGACGCGATAGCCTCGATTGCTGCCAATGTCACAAGCCTTGACTCCTTGTCGTCGACAATAGCATTCATCGAGAATTCTAACAGTTTCGGTTGTCTCTCTCAGCTCGTAACGTTGTGTGATCTCTGCTAGTGTCGAGGCTTTTAGTGGTGTCGCATTTCACAGATTGAATAGTTAGTTGCTTTCATTATTCCCATGATATGGCTTTGATCATTACGGATCTCCACCTTTCTGCTATTAATGGTCGTATTATGATGTACGATTCCTTGTGGCTCAGTCACTGCGCACAGTTGCATTTGAATTATTTAAACACTTGTGTCTGTAATTTGCATGGCTTTCTTGGAGGTACAGATATATCAAGGGTTGGGTTGGGAGTTAATAGGATATAGAATAATTGGGGCCTGAAATATCTCATAGAGCATGGGAAGAATTGTTTGGTTGTGACAACTACGTTTTCAATTTGCTGTACATGAGCCCTCAAAAATTAGTTGCCCCAACGATATCGAAAAGTCATCTCTACGATTCATGATTAGTTTTCGCAAGATTATTCAGCCTAACCAATCCAATGATTAGGCCTCTTCCATTTGAATTGTTGGAACTACCATTCGAATCGTAGGCCCTATCATTCAAATTGTTGGCACTATCCCGTGCAGAAATTAGTTCGGGCAGCCGCGATTAAATAAGGGGCCTTTTTAGGTATAAACGTGGCATCCTCAATAGGGAATCTACTCTAGAACCCTACTAGGCTCAACAGAGGCGGCCACGACAAACTTCGGGGCCTAATCAGGCTTAAATGTGGAACCCTCACTAGGGTCGCCCATATTGAGCCTCTAAAGGGTAGTACTTTTAAGCGTGACTAGCCTAGTAGGGCCCCTACTACAATTAGGGCAATCTAGAAAGGGCCAAGTTGGAGCCCCAACTATATTTCTGCACGGGACCATTTGCGTTGTAAGGGAAATAGAATGATCGATTGGTTGTGTCAACTCATTTTTTGGTTATGGCAGCTATTGTTTTCTTACCGTGAGGAACTTGAAATAATCAGGACTAGGCCGAGAATTTCTTAGGGGAGGCTTGAAAAAATTAGGGCGTGGGAGGACTTGTAGGGGCTTAGAATACTAAGGGTCTGTGAGATTTATAGGGTCACTGAGACTAATCGGGACTTCCTGGAGGTTCAAAGAAGGACTTTGAACATTTAGGGCCAGGTAGATAGAAAAATGGTAGTGGAGAAATATTTTTAGTCATTAGAATCATTATGCATTTTTTTCCGAAATTCTGGATTGACTGATAAAAATTGCACGACTCATCACATGAAGATTTTCTATTATCTGATATAGGGTTCATTCGATTCTCATTATATCATAGATCTCGGATATATTCGCTCGTAAATGTTTTTCATTCTTATCAGTGAGCAGTTTTCATAACTAATGCATATGTCTTATTAGCATATTTCCCTGATTAAATTTTTCTGTAGTACTTATTCCAGTATAAATTAATTTCAGATATTCCACGTGAAAATGCATTGCGAAACAGAAGTTGTAATTCTCATTGACTCATTGACAATTTTCTTTTGCCCATCTGTGTAATGCTGGGTGGTGCTGGTAAAATGTACTGAGACTGGAGTTGTACTAAATCCATTATCATTACATTTTATACAACGTACGGCTGCGATGTAATACAAGGTTACAAGTGAGCACTATATTATATTGTGAGAATTCAGCCTATAGTAATACCATTTCATGGTAACATCGCGATGTGGTTAATGGACATCGCATTTCTACAAAGTGCAGCACGGCAGAGATTTCAACTAAAGCTCAGTAAAAGAAGCAAGTGCGTTGCAACATTAAGTGCTACAGGTGACTAAAGGAAAGTGCCATATAGAATAAGTATTGTATCGACAAGATCGCTTTGGCCCAGTTTAATAGTCACGCTGAAACAAAGACCCAACTGAATTAAATTTGAGGTAACCGAATGCGGAGGAATAAAAAAAAATTCACTTAACTTGATCTCATTGGCTCAACCTCATAGTGAGGTTAAGTACGGCAATTTTCACGGTTAGCTTAAACCAAGTAGTATTATAAACCCTTTTGGTTTACAGGATTTAAATAAACCCTTTAGATTTATAGGATTCGAATAAACTATTGAAGAAATACATTTATTTAATAGTGTGCTTAATAGGATTCATACAATTGAATAAATGGTTTAAAAAAAGGAAATTTTGTTTTTTGCCATCCTAATTTAGTTGTTTCAAAGTACATTAGATTAGCTCCATTTTATAAATTATCTTTTAACGCGACACACAGCACTTAACACAAATTTTGAATATCCATGTAGCCTAAACCTACTTAGCATTTTGCGGGGAACCCGAAAAAAAATCAGTTAACTTGATATAATTGGCTTAACCTCATAGTGAGGTTAGATACGGAAATTTTCACGGTTAGCTTAAACCAAGTAGTATTATAAATCCTTTTGGTTTACAGGATTCAAATAAACTCTTTAGGTTTATAGAATTCAAATACACCATTAAAGAAATTCATTTATTTAATAGTCTGCTTAATAGGATTCATACAATTGAATAAATGGTTTAAAAAAAGGAAATTTTGTTTTTTGCCATCCTAATTTAGTTGTTTCAAAGTACATTCGATTAGCTCCATTTTATAAATTATCTTTTAACGCAGCACACAGCACTTAACACAAATTTTGAATATCCATGTAGCCTAAACCTACTTAGTATTTTAGCTCTTAATATTTATACCTTTCTCTATCATTACCGAGCAGCTCATCAATATTTTATCACGGCTATCTGTTCACTGATAATCTTGAGAAAATCTATTGAAATGAATATCTATCCGAAATGATTTATTAAAAATGAATAAGATATATAACTAAGATAAGGTAACTATTTAAAAAAAATAAATCCTATTTGATCTAAATAAAATCCTGTTAGATTTGAAGGAATTATTTCATAGTCCGCTTAACAGAATTCATTTAATTCACGAAATTATATTATTTTTACATTTTTTTTAGCCGTCCGTATTTAGCTGCCTCAAAGTAAATGCGATTGGTTTAATTTTACAATTCTTTTTTAACACAGCACAAAACGTTCCAGAAAAATTTTAAATCGCCACGTAGCACTAAGCCTAATTAGTACCTTGCCCAGTTTGACTCTTAATATTTATACCTATTCCAATCGCAATCGAGGAGATCATCGATATTTTCTCACGGTTATTAGTTCACTCTACTATTATTCCATCTATTGCTCTTAATATCCGTAACGATATATTCATGCAGTAGAACAATAACTAATTATTGCACAACCACATTTGCCTCTCCGTTCAATTAGAGTAGTTACGCCAAGGATGGTCAGACACACGTATAGTTGCGTGCACCAGAGTACACTATTTACTGAGGTACCTACAGCAAATGCGTATGCAAAGTGCACACAAACACCGCGTTATAAACTCCCTCTCTCTCTCTCGCACCGACGCATTCTCTGATTATGTGGACCAGCAGATGGTACAGGGTACACCGCAAGTGAAGCAGCTACGGTAATAACTGCGTTAATGCAGAGCTAGTGAGTGAAATCATACACAGACTCAGAACTATCAGCCGAGAAATTACTTCATTCTCACGTGGAGCTTACGATTCTCGAGCATTGTTTGACGACTGTTTGGTGCACCAAACTTTGACCCCCGAAGTGTGATATGCAGAAGGGAATCATCATTGAGTCGATGTGCACCTCTTCGCCGTTGTGACAGTAGCTGCTCGGCTGCAATATCAGCCCTTTCAGCCCCTCACCATTGGATGAATTGTTTGGTGTTCCTGCAGTCTGTCACCGTTCATATAGCCTATATGTCGTCGATTAGTTATCGAGCCCGTCGATATATATCCATTCGCTCATTTAGCGGTTATGGCCAGTACGCCACGTTCGTCCAAACCTACAAACCTGACGTATATGGACTCCGTCATCATGCATCGTATTTGTGATTCGACATCGGGAAGGCGTGCGTACCAATCAGGGGCATTGCCACTGCTAGTGTCTCGTTGTTTGAATGTTGTGTTCTGACTAATCATCCTCTGCCATAACCCCAACGATGTTATTTTCACGACAGAAATGTAAACAGTGGTGACCATAGTTATGTTGAACTCAGTCGGAATGTGAAACTGCGGTGAATCTGTGATGATTAGCTGATCATTGGGTGATGATGCTTTTGAATCAGCAGATTTTATAGTTTTGGGTTTGACAGCGGTTAAAAAACGTTTGATGACTTAAGGTAGTCTGTTCACATTAGCTAGTCAAATCAGTGCTAAATTTTTAATCGTGTTTCTACACATTTTGGTAGTTTTGCCGACTGTTCTGCAAAGTGGCTTGCTCATCAGCATTAGTTCTTAATACATAAATCCATCCACAGACACGGTTTGAAAAAAAAAATACCCTGATACATACAAATTTCGGATGAGGTTGTTGTCATCCAGTTTTATATTAGAAAAAACCACAATATTAATCTAGTTATAACGAGCAATAGCTTATGTTGTTTGTTAAAAAATGCTTCATTGATTGACCGGACAAATTCTGTATTAGTATTAGTTATTCAGAAGTTACAAGCATGTGTAAATCTGATGATAGGTTAGAGTAGATAAAAAACGGTTGCAATTTTCTTACAAAGAATACTATAAAAAAATGTCTCCGGTCAATCAATGAAGCATCTTTTAATAAACAAAATAAGCTATCGTTCGTCAAAGTCTGGCAAAAATTATGGTTTTTTCTAATATAAAACTGGATGACAACAACCTCATCCGACATTTGTATGTATCAGGGTATTTTAACTGAAAACCGTGTCTGTGGATCGATTTATATATTAAGAACTAATGCTGATGAGCAAGCCACTCTGCAGAACAGTCGGCAAAACCACCAAAATGTGTAGAAACGCGATTAAAAATTTAGCACTGATTTGACTAGCTAATGTGAACAGACTACCTTAATTCGGAAACCTTCCATTGATTCTGTACTTGGTGTCGATTTAGACAGCAACTCTGGTTTGATATGGAGACAGATCCTTGATTGGTAGAACTGTCAGATTTTGGCTAAGAATAATACAAAAAAATTGATATAAAATGACAGCAAGAATTTGGTTGAAAATTATACCACGGGTTTGGTAAAAAATTGTCCCAGAAATTTGATTAAAAGTGATACCAAGAGTTTGGTGAAAAATTATACTGGAAATTTGGAGAAAAATTGTAGTAAGTACTTGGTTCTGTTTTCCAATCATTTTGTTGGGCTAATCGACTATTTCGCGAAAATGTTTTGAACTACTTTTTTTTGCTTGTTCCTACAATGTTTTTTTCCGTGAGAGAGTATATAAAGGGTACAGAGTAAAATGAGAGTCTCCTGTTTTCCCAAGAGTATCATGAAATGGTCGTTTTTATCCATTTGGAGGACAGGAAATGGGATTAGAGATTTTGATTTATGACTCGGGGTCAGTGGGGAGTCATCTTTTTTTCTTGTAGAACTTTACATTGAAGTATTTGGTCCTCTTTATCAATTATACAATTAATAATTTGAAGACCTATTTAACCTTAGGATCATCTACAGAAATACTCTATAATAATATGTAAAAAAAATTATCCAGATTTTAATAAAATCAAGGATACAAAGTAGAACTTTGCACAATTCTATGAGAAAGCATGTTAATCAATTTTGGATTATTCATAGAGAAAGCAAAATTATTTGATTTAGTCTCAACATCCCAAACTCAAATTCTTTTCACATTTTTAGCAAAAATGATAACTTCTGCTTTGAGAAACATTCATAAACAAATCGTGAATACTGATTGAATGAATTCAATAATTAATAGTAGTAATAATTGCGCAGCTTACAATTTTTTAATTATCACCACTAAAATGCCAATAGCTTATTGAATTCTCTACAGAATTGCCACACAAAGCTCTCATACAAACATCTTTTATAGTCCCAATGACAAAAACTGTTACTACTTTCGACCCAGTAATCGTATTGAATTGACACCCCTGCTGCAAATCCACTGTACTCAACTTCCAGCAACAACAATACAACTGCCCGCCATAACCGTGCCAATATACCCCGACTGATACATTACAAAGCCATTTCTACAGCGACACATCAGAGGTACGACTACTCTGTCCTGGAGGAACAGTACTTCATTATTCTCTGACGTCGCCTGTGTTCTTGGCTGGCGTTACTGTCGCTCCACAAACTGTGCAGTCACTGTGCTGTTGCATACAGTGCAATGCAAAGGTGCAGATCACAGTAGCATAGCTTTAACACCCCACAGTATAGCACACACACAGTATTCTTCATCGTCCCCCTCTGCGTGCGTGCTTACAGTTCGCTCACTGCTCTTCACCCCCCCCCCCCCAACCCTTGTTATTTGCGTGGTTCTACTCAGGCCAATACAGTTTCAACACGCGAGGAGCGTTAGCCAAACATATGTGCACCGCTTCACGTTGTCCTTAACATTACACATGCTGCTGTTACGTCACACCTAAATTTCTTTTTTTTTTCAAGATATCAAATTTTGGCCTTCACTATCGTTCTCAAGTCGCATATTGTACCTCAGAAAGTACCGGTTACATGCCTTTTTACGATGATTTTGGAAAAAGTTACTTTTGGTCGGTTCTTCACATATCCGAATTTTGGTCGGAAAATCCAACCTAAAGAACCTAAATTTCTTTTTTTTTCAAGATATCAAATTTTGGCCTTCACTATCGTTCTCAAGTCGCATATTGTACGTCAAAAAGTACCGGTTACATGCCTTTTTACGATGATTTTGGAAGAAGTCACTTTTGGTCGGTTCTTCACAGATCCGAATTTTGGTCGGAAAATCCAACCTAAAGAACCTAAATTTCTTTTTTTTTCAAGATATCAAATTTTGGCCTTCACTATCGTTCTCAAGTCGCATATTGTACCTCAGAAAGTACCGGTTACATGCCTTTTTACGACGATTTTGGAAAAAGTCACTTTTGGTCGGTCCTTCACAGATCCGAATTTTGGTCGGAAAATCCAACCTAAAGAACCTAAATTTCTTTTTTTTTCAAGATATGAAATTTTGGCCTTCACTATCGTTCTCAAGTCGCATATTGTACCTCAGAAAGTACCGGTTACATGCCTTTTTACGATGATTTTGGAAAAAGTCACTTTTGGTCGATCCTTCACAGATCCGAATTTTGGTCGGAAAATCCAACCTAAATTTCTTTTTTTTCAAGATATCAAATTTTGGCCTTCACTATCGTTCTCAAGTCGCATATTGTACCTCAGAAAGTACCGGTTACATGCCTTTTTACAACGATTTTGGAAAAAGTCACTTTTGGTCGGTGATGATTTCAGAATTCACAGATCCGACTTTTGGTCGGAAAATCCAACCTAAAGAACCTCAATTTTTTGTTGCTACGAGAGCGCGTACAGCTCTTCGACGAAACTCTATACCTTAGCCCTGCGAGGCTAAGACTTCGTAAACATCTGTAAGAAATTATACTCCAGCAACAAACAGCAACGAAATAAAGTTCAACAATTTTAAGTACATATTGTTTTATCAACAAATCATTTACTGTGCATACTGGTCAATTTTGCTTCAGTCTATCTTTGAGTCGTATTCGTAAGTCTACAGTAGTACATAGCAAGGTCTCCGTCCCGAATGTAAAGGGCCAACACTTTGACTCGAAAGAGAGACCACCGTTATGACTTCCAATCGTGCAACTCTGGAGAGTTTCCCTTGGGACGTAACACCTAATTGTAAGTGTTACCGAAATCCCTATTATGGCTTTCACATTGAACCCCAACGAGGCCCCATGTTATTTAATGGAATCCCTAATAATTTTCCACAAGGGAAGTGATCCTTAACATTACGCACACTGCCGTTTCCACTACCACCATGAAACGAACGCTTCTCATTTCAATGTAGCGATATAATGCACGAATAGGTTCATAATACTTCGCGGTGTACATTCGCACTAGCAAAGGACGCCGGTGTCAAACAGGGTGCTCCATTAGATGGCGAGAAACCACTTCACCCTGACGACGTCGATGGTTGCGACGATGATGCGTTTTGTGTGTCGTGTTCTCGGTGCTGGCTCTCTCTTTTCTTTCTGCTATCGAGTCTGCACCTACATATTGCCGGTACTACTGCTGTTCCAGTCACGGAACCGCTTCAACCCTCGTTGTCTCGCGCTTACACCCACTCCTTCACACACACACACACATTTTCATCCACCCTGCACTCTGCGAACGATACAATGAGCCTGCGCCCGCGCTTTAGCCTTATACGTAGTAGCTGGTGGGTGCGGACAACGTTGGGTTCCTAAGTACACCCTTTACATACCTGTACAACCTTTTATGCTCCTCCAGGCGTTTGAAATGAAAAAGCGACGAGCTGCGGGAGCCTATGGACGTCGTCGCTACCTCAACGCTTTTTCGCGGCGGTGCTCCGTGCGGGCCGTGTGATTTTCTTTGTTGTTGTTGCTGCTGTTGTTTCTTTTTTTTGCATTTGCCCTCTTCTTCTTTTTCTTCTTCATCTTCGTCTCCTGTTTCTTCCACCTCTACCCCTTCTTCTTTTACACAGCTGTATACATAGACATTTTTTCCGCCTTATACAATCCGTTCTTTTTTTACTCCATTTCTCTATGACCCTTTCACCCCATTATTACTTTTGTTCGCGTTCCTTTTGATGGCGTACCGACGTAGTGCATGGTGAAAGACGGGGGGAGAGGTTCATATACAACGAAACGCAATAAGTATCAGTTGCTGCGTACTCCGTTTATATTCCATTGCTTTACAAAATTTTCTTTTTCATACTTGACGTACGTTTTATTTTATCGCCATGTTTTTTTTTGCAATATTCCTCGTGCGCCCCTGGGGCCCTCTCAAGTCGCCTATTCAGAACAAGTATAATAGCAAGCAATAATTATTTGTATCGAGCTCTATGTGGCAGTAAACGCAACGTAATTCAAGACATGGTTCCTGCGAAATGGTTTTAGACTTGGTTTCTTTTTTCACGCTTTTCATAATACCATTTTTATTATCAGAATGAAGTGGCCCCGGAGTCAGGCGAGAATTTGCCCCTCTCCGTCGACACATCACACTCCGCGCCACTTAATCGCTCCTTCGTGACTATAACAATGTTGCGCGCAATACTCCGAAGCTATGGCTATAAGAGTAGGCGACTTCTCGCACACCTTGGCCCAAATTTTGCTCGCCTTCGTGTTATTGTAGAAGGTTCTTTCTCAGCTTCCTTCTTACCCCTCCCTTCTTATCCGCGTCAGCCACCTTCGAGCACGCTCTCACGAAGATGAATTTTTATTTTATTGACGAGTCGTCGAAGACTCGTGAATTTTTATTAGCCATTAATTGGATTATATCCAATCTTCCGGAGTGTTGCTAAAAAAAACATCCGCCGTCCATGACGTTGAAAAACTTTGAACAAACACATTTATGCAGTCGATTTACAGGTTTTGTGTATAATATCAGATATGCGTTTTTACAGTGTCACATTGATTGCCTTTGCGGACGAGGAAACTCGTTGGATATAGAAATGTCCTCGAGGCACAATCATTAAATAATTAAAACTAGTTATCTGGCTCATGTTAGTCTATTGGTGTTTGATTTATCTGTTTTCTGTGGTTAGACATTTATCTCATTACCGATCTTTATATTTTATATGTTTTATCGCTTTTTCTTTATGCACATAATTTTCTGTTGAATAGTTTCGGTTATAGGCTTGTTTGGTGTTTCATGGTGCACTAGATTTATGGTGGAAATTGCACCTTCCAGTGATTAAACATTGTGGAAAAGCCGCCGGATATTTGACATGGAAGAAGGGAATATAAATAAAAATTGTCGCTATAGACTAAAAGACGTTTGAACTATGTTGACTGCGTTAACCCAAAGCATGTTACAAAATTTCGGGAACAAATTGTATTCAAGATATTCAATTTTGCGTAAATAGATGTTTTGTACTTTTTATAAAAAACGGTTACCTCAAACAAAGAATCATCTTACTTGATGGTAAAAATTTGTATAAAACGGGTCAAGGGCATGGAAAATCTATTCTTCGCATAATTTAGCCTCATTTGTGATTATTACTATTGTGATTGTTACGCGGAGCTTGTCGCAGCTCTCCCTCCTTCAACGATTCCCGCGATAGAGAAAGTCCAGCAAGTCAGGAGTCAAACAAGCCGAGATACGGCGATACGACTGGATAGGGCAGCTTTTTTAGGGTAAAATCGCAGCTAGGCACTTCCTACCTCTCGATCTTTCGTGCGTGGCACAAAAACATCTTTTGGATGATCGAGGCAAACCACGTAAGAATAATTATGTCAATTTGAGATCACAAATCGATATATGTAAAACAGTGCCATTTTTGAGATGCGTTAAGTCGAAATATCTTAGAAAATTTCAAAGCGCAATGTGATATTAGTCAAAGTGATATGTACAAGTGATTTTGATCTTTCAGATGTAGAATTCAATTTCAGTGCAATAATTGCGCTTACATGAGTAAAAAAAACTTGGTGTCAAATCAATCGCAAAATCGCTTTGAACTTTTCTAAGATTTTTCGCCTTGATTCGTCTAAAAAATGGCACTTTTTGAGATATTTCAATTTATGATCAGGATTTGACATAATTATTTACACGTGAAGACCTCGGTGCATCTAATGACACTCCGGAAGGAAAGGAGCGAACACCACAGGAAGAGGAAATCTGCAGAGCATTTCTGGAGCATCAGCCTCAAGAGAGCCATCGTCTTGTCAAGGGAGCCAAATTACCCCGGTGTAAAATTATTATCCACTACACGCGGTAGTTTGGAACTAGAGCGTCATCAAGCGACAATATCATGACGGCAAACCCATCGGCACCTGTCGTTATGCGATGGGGATGACCATCACGTGTTGGTTGGACATGCGTGTAATCACGACGTGCTAAATTGGATTCCGGGCAATTTATGTCGAGAAGTTTTCGAAATAAACGAAAGAAGGCCAAATCTTTATAGTTTTTTTTCCACGTACAGGGAGAGAAAAATCTGATAAAATTTAACAGACGCTATGCACGGAAAGAAAAAAGTAGTTCTGGCTACCACACGGAGAAAAAGGTGTAATTGTAGGAACTACGGAATTGATACGTGCCAACCAACGGGCATGGTAAAATATGGCATTAGCAAGTTATTGCGTGTCAGAACCAACCGATTAGTAATGCCAACTAACCGATTGATCTCAACCAACCGATTGGTAACGCCCACCAACCGATTGGTGGCGCCAACCAACCGATTGGTGGCGCCAACCAACCGATTGGTGGCGCCAACCAACCGATTGGTGGCGCCAACCAACCGATTGGTGGCGCCAACCAACCGATTGGTGGTGCCAACCAACCGATTGGTGGCGCCAACCAATCGATTGGTGGCGCCAACCAACCGATTTGTGGCGCCAACCAACCGATTGGTGCCGTCAACCAACCCATTGGTGGCGCAAACCAACCCATTGGTGGCGCAAACCAACCGATTAGTGGCACCAACCAACCGATTGATGGCGCCAACCAGCCGAATGGTGGCGCCAACCAACCGATTGGTGGCGCCAACCAACCGATTGGTGGCGCCAACCAACCGATTGGTGGCGCCAACCAGCCGATTGGTGGCGCCAACCAACCGATTGGTGGCGTCAACCAACCAATTGTTGGCGTCAAACAACCGATTGGTGGTGCCAACCAACCGATTGGTAGTGCCAACCAACCGATTGATAATGCCAACCAAACTACATCTAACGCTCCAAGCATTTACAGGTTAGCTTTCTCAACCTATCCGTTTTTTCCCTGCAATTCCCGCATATGCTGTGCCGCGTGTTAGTTACTGAAATTAAATCGGAATCGTAGTCTCAACGTTTTTCGATTGGTAGCAAAAATAGTACGTATAACCAACAACTTGGTTCCTGCAACTATCGCGGCTGCTATCCAATCCAAATGATTCGTTACGCCAACCAGCCGGTGAGTTGAGGTTATGATCTCAGCTGGTCATTGTTGCTATCGATACTCTACCAACGAGGTTATAGTTTCTTCAACCGACCGAGTAGTTGGCGCTATGCTAACTATTTCGATTGGTTGTCGGGACCGATAAATCAGTTTTCACAACTACTTTTTTCTTTCCGTGTGGTAAAAATTATCAAACGCGCCTGGTATTGGGAAGCCAGAGCCGCCACCTGACGAAAAGTACGAGAACTATGAGAATTTCTACCATGTACATAGAGTTTTTTGACATATTTCGTGGTAAAAATTCTCATAGTTCTCGTACTTCTTGATAGGTGGCGTCATGGCTCACCTGTACCAGGAATTGACGATACTTTTTACTGGAAATTTGGAAATAAGTATCAGATGCTTCTCTGCGTGTATAGCATCGCCTAATCCTGATGTGAGTCAGTGCAATTAATTTGTGTACTGTAAAGATGTCGCGACATATAGTTTGTTTGGAAAATAATAAGGTAATCGTGAAAATTAAATTAACTTGGTACAGTTTGGTTATGTATTGAATATGTCGATAAATTATTTTTCGATTATTTCGCGCATCACGCACAAAATAGTTTAGTAAATTTGTGGTAATCCAAAAGTTTGATAAATATATATAAACTTTATAGTTGGTGTATTACCGGCTGCATCTACTGATCAAAGTTGTCCGTTAAGCTGTGCGATGGTATTTTCACTTCGCTAACAGATTATACGTGCCCAAGATTAGAAGTTTCAATCTACCCCCCAGGTCAACACGCCCTTTCATCTTTAAGTCTTAGTAATAGTGCGTGTTTATTAATAATACCCACAGATAGTTATGGATCATTTACATACATATTGATAAATCAATACATATATTTAATTATATATTTATATACATAAATATTAATATTAATCATCGACCTTCATCCGTTTATATGAAAATATTTAATATTATGAATATTAATATTAATATTGACTCTCCAAAGCTGCTATGATGATATCCCAAGTAAAAAAATTATATAAAGAGTATATAAAAAATATATATAGTGTTAAACATAGAATTGGGCATATATAGTTTGTATAAAATCTATATACAATTTATATACAATTTATACATAAACCCAATTTTACAGGTAATCTTATATATAAATTGCATATAGATTGTATATAGAGTTTATACAGACTATATATGCCCAATTCCATATGTCGGACTATATATAATTTTTTTACTTGGGATTTCTCAGACTCGCATGTGCATGTTGAAAAAGCCTAAAAAAATGTAGAAAAAATCTGTGCAGCTGTCTGATGCCCACATAGAAAAATATATATGTAACATATACGTTAAATATATGGCGCCAAAAAGTTCTATATGCTGCATATATTCTGCATATATGTGTGCAAAAATATATTCAAAATATATGAGATATATGCATGGAATATGTGTAAAATATATTTCATATACGTTTAGCGCCAAAAAGTTCTATACGTCGAATATATCGTGCATATATTTCTATTTCCATGTGGGAGTACATAGTGTATTTAAATGATGACGAATCACGATACACGAAAAAAAAAGTTAGTTGAGACAATCAAGTTATTGGTTCCATATGCGCCAGTTGATTAATGAGTTAGATTCGCAAGAATCATCTGGCGCATATATAATATTTAATCTCAAATCACAAGAGCTCAACTTACTAATGAAGGTGTAAATTAAAGATAAAGCGTTGGTTAATATTATAACCAACCAATCTTTAATTTACACCTAAATTAGTAAGATGAATTTTTGTGATTTGAGATTAAATATTAAAAATAAGCTATAGATTTCTAGTCTAACTCATTAATCAACTGGCGCATATGGAACTAATAACTTGGTTGTCGCAACTAACCTATTTTTTTCGTGTATCGCGATTCGCTCCAACATCCTTAATAGTACATTCAAATACACTACATATCTACATCAGACAGCTGCATACATTTCTACATTTTTTAGGCTTTTTCAACATGCACATGCGAGTCTGAGAAATATCATCATAGCAGCTTTGCAGAGTCAGCACTGGTCCAGATTTTAACCACTGAGACGTGCTCTCTCTGATTTTCTGTCTCTCTGTGTCTATTTCTTTCTCTCTCCCACTCTTTTACTCTCTCTGTCGCGTTGAGCCACCAGTGTTGAATACCTTTGTGACGGTCGAAAGTGAAAGGAAGCAGGAAAAAATGTTATAATCCATACATCGTGCTGGTTGGGATGCACGAGCATAAAATGCGAGGCTTGTAAATTTTGGGAATGGTTGAAGCTATACCGAAGCTATACCGAAACTATTATGAATGAGTTGAATACGTTAAATGAGAATTCACCGAAATCGAGGCACATAGTCAATGCATGAAAACAAACAAAATGCTCTTCGCAGGCACATTATGCTTATCGACGCAATCAAACAAGATACAGCTATTTATTAGCTATTCACGGGGAGCTCATTCGCCAGTTACCACTCACTGATTATTTTGTATTACTCTATGGTTACTAATTCAACGAGTTTCGATGGTCAATGACTGTATCTCCTACAAATTTCGTCATTCACTTCTATACAATGTATGTATGTATGTATATACAAATACATGGAACCAACAACTAATTAAAATAATTCAAAATAATTAAAACCAGCAGAGGCAAACAATATTATTGAATAAAAGCTCGGGAGTGAACAGACTCGAGCTTAATCCGCAATAGCTTGACTTTCGAAACTTTGATTATATGAAATTGTGTTCTCGCGAACGCGATAGCTCGTTAGGATGAATGCAAGTATGCGAGTAAATGAAATCACCTCTCGTCTCGTGGAGACTTACAATTTGTCGCTAGAACGGAGAGCGGTGAGTGAAACGGTTTTACCTTTTGTTTCGCGTAAAGTCGACGAACAGAGACGATGACGACGACTACAGCTTTTCGTACACAATCTGGTAAATACGTCGGTATAGAAAATACAGGAGAAGTCCTCAGAATTTGAGAAGATAGCATAAAAATATACTTAATTGTGTTGGAAATTATTGCAACTTTCAACATCAGCAATAGTGCTGAGATGATTTTTTGAACATACAAATAGTTTTCACATACAATATTTTGATTGCTCTGACTCAACATTTTTTTCGACACACGGAGAAAACCGTTTTGCTAAGCCAACAAATCTTTTGTTATTGATAACATTACATTATTTGCTAGCCTAGCTAAATTTTTTTTTTAGTCTTACAAATATTCTTGTCAGCATAAAAAAATTGTCTTGCTAAACTAACAAATCTTTTAGCCAGGCTAGAAAATAATGTAATGTTATCACTATTTTAACAAAAGATTTGCTGGCTTAGCAAAACGGTTTTCTCCGTGCAGTAATAAACGCAGGTTGAATCAATACAATTATATATTTTTAAGTTATTGTGATGCTAAACATTGAAGATAGGAGATAGGATAGAAGAAAACGGTATAAGTAATTCAATGATTTTTTTTTCATATGCTATTACTATTTTTTTTTTACTCCGCAACAGTCAACTTCATCAACTATTGTTGAATGAGATTGTATTCTATTTTTAACCAACCATTTCTGAGTGATTTTAAATTGAAATGTATTACAATCAAATAATTGATACATAATAATTAGTAATACTAATAACTTTCACGTTAATTGTCAGTTATATATAAACCCGATGGAATCAATTAAAATTTAAATTGCAGCTCGTTCACCGAATGTTGATCGAATCGATAAAAAAATGTTCACAATCTTATTATTATTATTTATTTTTATTGAATCAAATATTAAGAATAATTTTTTTATAATTAAATTTTTAATAATTAAGAATGAGCCTGGACGTAACAGTCTATTACCTACCTTCAACAAAATCTAATAATAATAATAAATAATATTTCTTTTTTTTTTCAAATTATATTTATTTACCATCGCATCAACAACTATGGTTATTAGTGACCAAAACATGTTTACCTTTTTACCTATTTTTCTTAAATCTTGTTACAAATTTTTATATATATATTTTAAATAATATTCTTTATTTATTCGAAAAGTATTTAAAATACTTTCTCATTGAAATAATGTCCATTTCTGTTCTTATTGCTAAGTGTACATATAAGAGGAAATTATTTTTTTAATCTCATTATTATTATTTATTTTTATTGATTCAAACAATAACAATAAATTTTTTTATAATTATTTATTTGTTAATAAAAAGTTTAGTAATTAAAAATAAGCCCTGACATAACAGTGGATTATCTACCTACAATAAAATCTAATAATAATAATAAATAATATTCCTTTTTTAAATTTATATTTATTTACCATCGCATCAACAACTATGGTTATTAGTGGCCAAAACATGTTTACCTTTTTACCTATTTTTCTTAAACCTTGTTACAAATTTTTATATATATTTTAAATAATATTCTTTATTTATTCGAAAAGTATTTTAAATACTTTCTCATTGAAATAATGTCCATTTCTGCTCTTATTGCTAAGTGTACGTATAAGAGGAAACTAATTATTTAATCTTATTATTATTATTTATTTTTATTGATTCAAACAATAACAATAACTTTTCAAAAATTATTTATTTGTTAAATAAATTTTTAGTAAATAAAAAAAAGCCCCGACGTAACAGTGTATTACCCACCTTCAATAAAATCTAATAATAATAATAAATACTATTCCTTTTTTATTTATATTTATTATTTACCATCGCATCAACAACTATGCTTATTAGTGACCAAAACATATTTATCTTTTTACCTATTTTTCTTAAACCTTGTTACAAATTTTTACATATATTTTAAATAATATTCCTTTTTTTTAAATTATAATTATTTACCATCGCATCAACAACTATGGTTATTAATGACCAAAACATGTTTGCCGTTTTATCTATTTTTCTTAAACTTTGTTACAAATTTTTATAGATATTTTAAATAATATTCCTTTTTTTAAATTATATTTATTTACCATCGCATCAACAACTATGGTTATTAGTGACCAAAACATATTTACCTTTTTACCTATTTTTCTTAAACCTTGTTACAAATTTTTATATATATTTTAAATAATATTCCTTTTTTTAAATTATATTTATTTACCATCGCATCAACAACTATGGTTATTAGTGACCAAAGCATGTTTACGTTTTTACCTATTTTTCTTAAACCTAGTAGACCGAAACATATTTACCTTTTTACCTATTTTTCTTAAACCTTCTTACAAATTTTTATATATATTTTAAATAATATTCCTGTTTTTTTAATTATATTTATTTACCATCGCATCAACAACTATGGTTATCAGTGACCAAAACATGTTTACCTTTTTACCTATTTTTCTAAAACCTTCTAACAAATTTTTATATATATTTAAAATAATATTCCTTATTTATTCGAAAAGTATTTAAAATACATTCTCATTGAAATAATGTCCATACCTGCTCTTATTGCCAAGTGTACGTATAAGAGGTACGTCTGCGTGCCATTACGTACATCTCGGTGGGGGTAATGCGATTTCGTAGGCGGAAACGTGCTTTAAGAATTACGCCCGAAGCTCCTTGTCCTCAATCCCGCGGGTCGTGCCCACGGGTTCCCCATGGGATAGTATAATACTATATACATATAAACCATATATATATATCTATATGAAAGTGTTGGTGTAGTTGTGGTGGTGGTGAGGAGGAGAGGCTGGTTGTACGCGAGAGAATCGAAGAGGAACCGAGCCCTTCTCAGTTCCTCGTTCCTCCGCACTCGTTGTAAGAATTATGGAAGCGGTTGGTCGCCCGGAAGACAATCCAATTACGTCTGGTCGAGAAGCCATAAACTTGGATGGGAGCTGGCTGCCCGGTGCTCGGCCAATGACGCGATTTGCTGTCTCACTCTAACTCATTTCTCTCTCTCTCTCTCTTTCTCTCAGGAGTAATTATAAATGGTACGGTAGGGTTGATGAGAAGCGAAGGTAGCACGGAACTGGAGAAAACGCGTTACGAGAGATCCAGCGGTATTCGTATACATATCGAACGATTGGATCGAAATAGAATCGATATCGGATTCAAGCCTGGGGCGCTTGGTGAACGATTGTCTCGTTGCTGGTGTATTCTCTCTCTCTGCGACCGATGCCCCGGCCTGTGAGCCGCTTTATCCTAAAGCTGTACACCGCTGAATGGTATAGTAACGGATAGAGTATAGATAGCACGCGATAGCGGTGAGAGACGAGAAATAGCGGTGAGTCGTCAGCTGGAATATCGGTACTGTGTTCGAAAACTCGTCACGAAGCTTCCTATATAAACACATTGGCATATAACTACATAGTTATATTATTTCTATTAACGGAAAGCGACAAACGTAGTAAAATTTAAGCTCGTCATCGAATAAATCGATAACCCAATTTCATTGCTTTGGCGATTTATCTGGTGCAATGACCGATCGTATTTCTGGATAGACGTTAGAATAGATCGGAACTTGTCGGATATTTATGCAGCCATTAATTCATTTTGATTTTTGCTTTGAGGAAGCTTTATTTTCGTGCGAAAATTTTTTTTCGAGTTTTTTTTTATGTAGGAACACTCAAAATTCGTCTAAAACTTCGAGAAAAGTGGTTTGGAAAAAATGGATGGCTACTATTTAGCAAATATGCGAAGCAGGTCGACGCATTTGTCTGTGGTCATTTTCGAAAATATTTTATTTGACTTTGCAATTTTCGAAAAATGTCTGGACGCTCTCTAGCATCCGCAAATTTTTAGCTATTGAGCTAAATAATTTTTTATGAATAAATCTATGTTAAAGGAAGATCGGTATTAAATTTGGAATGAATCTGTAAGAAAGTTTGGTTTTTATGAGATTTTGAATTTTTCAAAAAAATATTCGTTTTGCTCTAACTCATGTCAAATCTGACCAAATCAACTGAAATTTTCTGCAGATGACAAGTAACATCCAGTGCTGCTATCTACCAAATTTGGTCGTGATCGGTAAATCAGTTTGGATTTTACGTGATTTTGCATTTTTCA
Source organism: Ephialtes manifestator (assembly GCA_963970395.1). Lineage (NCBI taxonomy): Eukaryota > Metazoa > Arthropoda > Insecta > Hymenoptera > Ichneumonidae > Ephialtes > Ephialtes manifestator. The sequence continues at coordinate 17,261,399 of OZ019981.1, read as the reverse complement.
AAAACTATGCTGGTAGCGAAATAAGTTGCAAAGTAGAACTTTGCACATTGTTTTCTCATTAATTTTCATTTTTTACAAAGCTTCCTTTAGGAGGAAGCCAAAATTAATAAATAGGCTTACTCATAGAGGTAACTTTGTGAAACATGAAAATTAATGAGGAAGAAATGTGCAAAGTTGTACTTTGCAACTTTTCCTTTTTTTGCAATTTGGTCTGAGAAGTTGGAGGGACACGGAAAACAAAGTGATGGGAGGAGAAGGAAGCTTTCGGAGAAACCATACAAGAGAAAACTGGTGGATTTTTTTTATTCTTATAACACCGTTAGCCATTTCACTCGCGAAAACGAATGAGATAGCCAAGAGCTTTACAACCTACTTTGAGCATCACGAGTTATTGGATTTGAAATTTGTGAGGCACTTTGAGAGACATATTGCGCCATTTTGAAAGTGATCGGCATCGGTCTGCTGAGCTAAATTCTTCCAACGAAATGCATTTTCAAGCTTGGATATAAACAAATTTAGTTGACTGACCGTATTTCTCAATCTTTTTTTGGAGTTTTCTATGAAAGATTTTTGATTTCTCAATTGGATAAATAGCAAATTCGTATCCAGCGAGGTAAAAGAAATCGGTGCAGTGGCCAACAAATTTAAAAAACAAAGTAGAACCTTGCACATTGCTTCCTCACTATTTTTCGCTTTTTACAAAGCTTCCCCTCTGAGGAAGCAAAAAAGTATGTTATTCAATTTTGGCTTCCTCATAGAGGAAGCTTTGTAAAAAGCGAAAAATAATGAGGAAGCAATGTGCAAGATTCTACTTTGCATTCTTTTTTAAATTAGATAAATAAACATGTTGTGAATTCGCTTTTTCTATTTCTTTATTCCGTTATTTCGTTATTATTAGAGCGTTTTCAAAAGTAAATATGATAACGTATATTATTAAAAATAATTCAACATTCCATAAAATCACAAATTTCATACCGTTTGTCACTAAATTATACATATATAATGGCTGAATATTGTTTCATTTATATACAAAATTTGAGCTCGCTATTTCAAGTTTTGCAAAAGTTACAATAGAGCGATAATGTCAATTTTTTGAAAAACTCAAAATTCCATAAAATCTGAACCACTTTACCGATTCGAGCCAAATTTAATACCAAACAGCATTGAGTGCACCTACTCTTATAACCAATCATTTAGCAAAATAGACTAAATTTTATGAAAGTTAGAGCGACCACGTCCTTTTTTCAAAAAATTCAAAACGGCATAAAATCGAAATTTTCGGACAGATTTTGTCGAAAATTGCTACAGTTGAAGAGGGTCTGCTGCTACACTAGTGTGCCAAATTTAAGCGCGATATACAAAACCGTTCTTGAGTTATCGGCGTTCGAATTTTCGGAGTTGTATACATACACACACATACATACATACGGACATTTTTTCTACATCACTTTTCTGGACGTTTTGGCCAATTCTAAGTGTCCTGACATGAAAATCTCGAAAAAAAAATTTTCATGACAACAAAGCTTCCTCTATGAGGAAGCAATAAATGATAAAGTTCTTAGTCAGAAATCAAGCATTAAAATGCCATGTGAAAAACAAGGATGCGTTGAGTTTTGATTTTTTTACAGAATTTTAAAGTTGAACATTTTTTTCATACCGTTAAAAAAAAAGTATCGACTGAAAAAATTAATGTATTTAATAAACAAATTGGGTAATCAACAAATGGTGAAACGATAATAATTTGTATATTATAGTCGGGAGGTTATCACACGCTTGACGAATTAATCTCCCGAATATAATATGCGAATTATTACCCACATAGCACATGATATTGCTAGAATATTGCAGGATTATTTCAAATATTGCACTGCACCGGAATATTTTCATAAGCTTCCAGTCGCAAAATTCGCATATGTTTCATTGAAATTTTGTAAACGTTCAGAAATATTGTTAAAGATAATAAAATTGCCAGTAATTTCAAAAAAGGTTTCTGGAAATTAACTGTGAAACAAACCATTTTATTCCTTCAACAATATTTTACACAGTTTACACAGAATGAAAGATTCCAGAGTAGATATTTCAAAGTTGACGATAATATTTTTTTGCAACTTTCCAATACATTTCAAACGGTATTTTCAAACTAGTTCAAAACGCTCAACCTAAAATTTCATCAGGAAGTAGCCATGTGGTTGTTTGAAAATTGGAAAAAATCTGCACTTTTTATAAAACGGGCTATATAATTCAGCTTAAAAATGTATCATAATAAATATAACATAAAAATTGGAAACCTCATTAGAACTTACTGGAAAATACCGCAGGGTATGAATCGAATTTTTTTCCTGGACGGGATTTTTTTTTTCTTCAACAGATAGGATTTTTATCGAGAACCGCCAATGGCACTGCTTGAAAACTCGCAATCAAAAAATTACTGAAATATTATATTTGTAACGTTTTTACCGGCCGTCGCAAGATTTCTGCAATATTTCAGAAAAATGTCAAACATCTTTTACAATATTGCATTATTGCAAAGAAATATTTTGAGAATGTTTAAGAAATATTTCGATGCTATTTGGGTATTATTTTATTACAATTTATTTATTAATTACATTAATTTTTTTCTCAATTCGGGAGTTTTTAATTTTTATAAAATGATTTTTTTTAAGACTGATCTTAATACATTTTCTTTCAATTTTTGAGTTCCCATTTTGATTCATTGAGATTCTGTAAAATTATTTTATATTTATAAATGGCAGAAAATTCTAATATAGCCGATATAGTTAAATTTTTCCGGTGGAATAATGTCATTTACAATTATTAATGTAGACACATACTCATTCACATAGACCCTAAAGTCCCTTTTTCAAAGTGTCTGCGAGTGTCTCTAGATTATGAGATATTTGTAGTATATTACAATGAAAGTGTATATATATGTATATAAGGGGATTTTGTAGCAGGGGGATCTTCGCTCCCTCGCTTAAAGCCGCAAATCGTAGGGTCTTAGAACAATCACAGTCTGGAGGGAAGGGTCTGGATTCTTGTAGACAATTTATATCTTTGATGCATCAATATACACGTTGCATATAATTTTCTTGTTGGGGTAGTCTCACAAAAAAACATGAGCTATCAGTAATACACTAGAAATACACGAAATACAGTAAAACATACTCTTCATTATGCTAATTTAATCGATAACTGAATTCCAATGTTCCACAGTGGTTAACGTTGTGATACACTATATTTGAATGTTCATTCATAATCAAACTCTCTGAGTCGAAGCGATTGACATTTCTACAGTTTTTTTAAATATACACGGCGTACACGGAAATAAATTTTTGGTTGTGGCAACAACGTTTCCAATTTGATCTACACAATTTCTCAAAAATTAGTTGCCTCAACCATATCGAATGGTAACCTCGACTATTCACGATTAGTTCTCGCGAGATTAGTGAGGTTAACCAATCCAATTGTTGGGACTACCATTCAAATCGGCGGTATTACCATTCGAATCGTTGGCACTACACTGTTAAAAGAAAATGAAATTTACAACACAAATAATGGAAATTAATACACTGTTAAAAGAAAATGAAATGTACAACACAAATAATGGAAATTAATACACTGTTAAAAGAAAATGAAATTGACAACACAAATAATGGAAATTATTACACTGTTAAAAGAAAATGAAATTGACAACACAAATAATGGAAATTACTACACTGTTAAAAGAAAATGAAATTTACAACACAAATAATGGAAATTACTACACCGTAAAAAAAATGAAATTTACAACACAAATATTGAAAATTACTATTCAAGTGTATATTAAATTCACAAATTTTGTGCAGTAAATGAGAATTAATACACATTGTGTTGTAAATTTCCAAATAACCCGTAAATTTACTATAAATACAGTAAATTTACAACACACGATGGTAAATATAGTATCGGTATAATAAAATTACAACACATGGAGATAATTTTAGTATAGGTTATAGAAAATTTACAATACGAATATTGAAAAATACTATTCAAGTGTATATTAAATTCACAAACTTTGTGCAGTAAATGAGAATTAATACACATTGTGTTGTAAATTTCCAAATAACCCGTAAATTTACTGTACGTATAGTAAATTTACAACACACGGCGGTAAATATAGTACCGGTATAATAAAAATACAACACATGGAGATAATTTTGGTATAGGTATAGTAAATTTATAACACGACTATTGAAAAATACTATTAAAGTGTATATTAAATTCACAAACTTTTGCAGTAAATGAGAATTAATATACATTGTGTTGTAAATTTCCGAATAACCCTTTATTTTACTACACGTATAGTAAATGTACAACACACAGCTTTGTATTTTCAAAGACGATTTATGAATATTGTTATACAGGTAGTGTAACGGGACGTCCTTACCCCTAGCATGATTTTGGCAGTTGGCCACTAGGTGGCCAAATGCGCTCGCGTTTCGCGCAAGTGGAGCGCGGCAGTAGCGGTTATTTAAACCCGAGCCAGCCGTCTCTCCGGGTCCAGACTCTAAAGGGTATTTTTTCAAATTTTTTACCAAAAAAGAATTAAAATATTAAAATGTTAACATGTTGAAAACAAAAATAGAAATAAGTTAAAGAAGAAAAATTAAGGCCGGTAAAGTTCAACGAACGGGGATGGCGTGTAAAAACATGAGAGCGAGGTACTGATAAAACAATGTATAAGCTATTGTAATGGAAAAATAAAAGATATTTGCAAACTGGAAAAACTGGAACTCTCCGGGTCCTTTCTCATCCCTACCAAAGTGACCAAACATCTTACACGAAGCAATTCCTAATGGAACCTCCTGTAAATTTTACCTACACGCAGAGAAATCGTAATAGTAAGGTCAACTATAAAGTGACAACTATTCATTTTTATTACATGCAACTATTTTTATAGTTACGATAACTACGACATAGTTATGGTAACTATTTGCTAGTTATAGTAACTATTTGATAGTTATGTCACCTGTTGTCACTTTATAGTTACTAATACCATAATTTTCTCTCAGTGTACACTGTTAATAAAATCTGTTGTAAATTTACAACACATATGTATAAAGTTGTTTTTACGCAAACCGTTTATGAAATTCCAACTGCGACGTTAAATTTTACAACACACACGTGTTGTAAAATTACAATACAGTAATAGTAAATTTTATATACCAGTGTCGTAATATTCATCGTCGCAGTTGGAATTTCATAAACGGTTTTGGTAAAAAAAACTTCATACATATGTGTTGTAAATTGACAACAGATTTTTTTAACAGTGTACCATTTGAGTTGTAAGGGAAATAGAAGAATCGATTGGTTGTGTCAACTCATTTTTTTGGTTATGGCAAGTAATATTTTCTTTCAGTGTATTGAATCGACTACACCAAGTATCACGTGACAGAAAATGAAAGAAAAGTGCATACAGCGTTGTACATACTTGGCCCGAACACATAAAACGCTGGCGTGTTAAAGTGCCATAGCGTCTCGTAATCGTTCCTTGTTGAGAATTTATCGCTTCGTTGTAGAACTGGTAGCGCGCCTCGTCCTCTGTGGGTCGAGGATCGCTGCCTCAACGGCGCGAGGTGCGAATTCCAAGAGTACAAATTAAAAGTAGTTGCTTCCCTTCCGACCTCCGAGTTCTATACGCACGGGAATCGCGTATTTCTCTACCATATTATATGTGTACACACCCGCTGCATCTATATCCTCATATACATACAGGGCATTCTGTTTCAAGCAAGACCACTCGATGTGTCTTTCTTTTTTAAATTTTTAAATTCATAAATCAAATGTAATTTTTTTAATTTCCACGTTATTTTCTGTATAAATATATTTGTTGAGAAACACATTTACATTTTTTAAAGAATTTTCTAGCGCTTTATTTTAAAGATATGATTATTCTTAAAAGTAACATTTTGTAAAAGCAATTAAAAAATCAAAAAATCATATAGAAAATTATAAATTATTAGATGTGTATGATTCACGATGTATGTATATGCTGCATTTATATTCGCATATACATACGAGCATTCTATGAAATCACGGTCAAGATCTCGCTATAATATAATTTATGCTACGTCATTAAAAAAAAATTAAAGTATTCCAACAAAAAAAATAGTTAATTGGTTCGTTTTGAAGAGATCATTCTCAAAATGAATAAAAAATTAAAAATCGTCTTAGGATATGAGATTCGAATAATTAGCATTATCGATGAGAACCTTAATGCAAAATTTTGTCACCCATTCATTTTGTGGGAAACAATAAGAATAAATAAAAATAAGTATTGTAACGAATGGTGCGAGTTAGATTTTAAGATAACTTTGTCATTTTTTTGGTGTTGATTGAGCGCGTCACTTGACAACAAAAACTTGGATATTCAAATAAACATTGCATTTTTTAATAAAAAATAGTGTGGTTATTTCGCTCGGCTACGATATTATCAGAATATTTTCCATTATATTTATATTATTAATTAATTGCAATGATAAAGAAAAATAAATATCAACATTTAAGAAAAAATCATATAAAATTTATCAGAATTTTTAAAACATTTAAAAAAATGATAGTTTGTAAAAAAAATCATATCTGAAAATCTAGTTAACAAAAATCTAATAAAAATATGGATCTCTTTTCGAAAAAAAAATTTATATAACAAAATACAAAGAAAGTTCAAAAATTACCAGTCTTCCACTTTGTAAAGAAAAATTATATCTGAAAATCGAATAGTAAAAAAAACGAATAAAAATTTGATGTCTCTTTTCGAATAAAAATTGTTATATATGAAAATATAAAGAAAGTTCAGAAAAAAAAATTCACACTTTAATTGAGATGTCATGAAATACCCCATACATATATTATACATATATATAGATGTACGTATTCACGGGATGTGTACATATATGTAGTATACGACCTGCAGGTCCACCTCTTTTACCTATGCTACGCGGCGTTTGCGTTCACCGCAACGGTGCAAGCTTTTCCACGAGAACAAATTAAAAGTAGTTGCCGTGGCTATACACGTATACAAACGACATTTAACCAGCCGCATATGCGAGCTTTGTTATTACCGGTGCTGCTCTCTACGTCCTATTGCCACTAGTGTTATTCCTACCAACTCTGGTAGATATTACAGCAGATATGTTACATGTATACTCATATTACGATTATTATACTAATACAGGTGTTTAATAATATCCGGTAAGTGTCTTGACCGCTACAACTGACCCTATCGCTTTATGTAACAGCTCGGTACATTACTATGTACCGAGCTCGTTGTATCATACATTTTTATAATCCATTCATTTGCATAAAGTAAATCGTCTGCGAAAGAAGCCATTCTCAAAGAAATGAGTCATTCATCAGCAGCTAATGAAGAGTAAAATTGTCGACTTTGCCTCTGGATAATAATAGTCGAGTTCTTTAATTACAAAAATGTATAGTATAGTAATAATAATTTTTTTTCATTAATTGGGACGTTTCGAAAAAACTATTTTTTGGTAAATAACAAATTCATGTGTTACTTTAACAAATATGTATATGTTATTCATAAATTTATTTATTTTTCTTTTTTATTAATTTAATTTATATTGAATGTAATTTGTGATTTTATTTTCTTAATAAGTCGACTCTAACAAAAAGTCGTATGTTGTTTATGAATTTATTTCATTTTCATTGGAAAATAACAAATTCATGTGTTACTCTAACAAATAGGTATATGTTATTCATAAATTTATTTAATTTTCCTTTTTCTTAATTTAATTTATATTGAATGTAATTTGAAATTTTATTTTCTCAAGTCTACTCTAACAAAAAGTCGTATGTTATTTATGAATTTATTTCATTTTCATTGGAAAATAACAAATTCATGTGTTACTCTAACAAATAGGTATATGTTATTCATAAATTTATTTAATTTTCCTTTTTCTTAATTTAATTTATATTGAATGTAATTTGAGATTTTATTTTTTCAAGTCTACTTTAACAAAAAGTCGTATGTTATTTATGAATTTATTTCATTTTCATTGGAAAATAACAAATTCATGTGTTACTGTAACAAATATGTATATGTTATTCATAAATTTATTTAATTTTCTTATTTCTTAATTTAATTTATATTGAATGTAATTTGAGATTTTATTTTTTTAAGTCTACTCTAACAAAAAGTCGTATGTTATTTATGAATTTATTTCATTTTTTGTTTATTACTCAAATTAATTTATATTAAAGGCAATTTGTGATTTTACTTTATTAATAAATCGGTTAAAAATTTAACAATAAATTTGTTTTATATTTGTAGACAATAATTTTGCGATTTTGGGAAGAGAAAATTTGTGCATACCAACAGAATTTAGTCGACCAGTTTTGATTGAGTTTGTTGTGGAATTTATAATCGTCTGTACACACAGAATTTTCGTACACTGTTTATTTCCCAAGTTGTCCGTAATAAAGTTTCGAGTTTCGTGAAAGTATTTTCAAAGAGTTCTGTAACTTGGTGAATAATTAAAATATCAGAATTCTACGGGTACGTACCATGAGAAATTCTTTAATTAACAAAATAAGTCTCAATACATACAATTTTTATGACAACCGCTAAACTCGTACCTCCAAATCTAAATTTATAATTTTTATTATATGCCAGTATATTATCTTTATCGCAGAGATATTAAATTTTTTAATAAAAATAAATAAACCAAAATTTTCAACATAAATAACTATCCATCATTTTCAACCGAAGAACAATAACAAAATACAAAAATTAATTACGTAAAATTATTATTATTATTTTTTCATATATCAAAAAATCAGTAATTCAAATAAAAAAAGATTTCTGACACATTTTGTGTAATATTGTAAAAGACAAAAATCATATATTTGCACTATATCTCCAAAAGTAATTTTCAAATACTTGGTTGATTGTTTGTCTCTTGATTGCTGATTATCGTTCTAGCAACAAACGTGTCACGCAAAGTTTCTAAAGTCCCTGAGATCGTTGTGTAGCTATTAATAAATTTACCACATGTTGCAGGTAGTTAAATCTGTATATGTGTTAGTGATTCCATACAAGTGCCTCAGGGGATCGTCTACTAGTTTAGCGTGTACAACATGAAGGATCGAAGTCGGTGGTCTCTTGATTAAATTGTATCCGACGTTCATTCACAAGTAGTAGTTACGTGTCTGTTAGACTTAACTAACCAGAAGCAGCAGTAGCGATACGTACAGCGTAACACACAGCAAAGAGGGAAGAAGACAAAAAAAAAGAAAAAAAAAGAAAACCCAAAGAGGAGTTTTCTATGCGAGAAGATAGCGTAAAAATTAAAGTGACATAAATATAAAAAGTTTAAGTGGATACTTTCGCAAAAAGTGCTAAGGCAGTGAGGCAGGCCGAGATGTTATAATGTGGAATATAAGTCCCCCTCAAGTTGTACAGGCTTTCCACTTTAACGCGAAATAAAGTAAAATAAAGGGAGAAAGAAAGGGGATTAAAAAGAGAGAGAGGAACACAGGGACGAGAAAAAAAAAATAAAAATAAAAATAAATAAAAAAATAACTCGAGAAAAAGGGAGACAAGAAAGTCGACCTTTCAACAGGGCTTGTTGGCGCGGAGGGCTGTGGAATCGCGTGGACTCATTCCCCTGTGCTATGTTTCCAAGAGTTTCACCCTCTCGCGACAGGTCACCTATTATATGTACTACATAGGTATATATGCCACTACTAAATCCTCTCTACTCTGTCGCGTCCGTGTTACTCGAAAATCGTATCGATCTGCTTGCGGTGAGAGTCTCCCGTGCAAGCGAGAAACTTGTTAACGTGTCACACAGTGCCCACCACCGGCAACGTCGTCGTCGTACGCTACGACGACGTTCCTGGTGCTTCTCTGCTCTGGTGAAACTCCCAACGGGCTTTGGTGTAGTGCTGCTGCTACTACTGCTGCTGCTGCTGCTGGTGGTGGTGCTATTGCTGCTGCTGCTTCTGCTGCTTCTGCTGGTTCCACTCCGCGTCGCCGCGCGTCGCCGAGACTTGGCACGTCGAAGTGGAACAACGACGAATTATACCAACTCTACTGTACAACGCGATCGACTAAAAGTTTTCCAGCACGAGTGCACTTCTCTCGACCCCTGAAGGGGAGAGCACTAGAGAAACCGAACGCTGTGGTACTTGCCTAGGAAAAAGAATATATATATGTATATATATATATGTGTATTGTGGATATGTATATAGATTATTTGGTTATTGTATGCGACGTTTGAGACCAACACTTGGCTGCAAGTTTTATTTCTTGATCTAATCAATTTTTCTTCCTCGTAAAGGAAGATTTGTTCTTGTGAATTTTTTTATTTCGAGATATTCATGTCCGAATACTGTAAATGGCACGAAATATCGAGAAAGGTAGTTTAGAAAAATTGGCAGGATGTATGTTAATGTACACTGTGTAAAATTTTTTTATGAAAATTAATATAACGTATTGGAAGTTCTTTTTTTGCGAATGCGTGTATATTAAATTTAATGTACAATAAATTGTTGTAAAATTAAAAATTAAAGTAATAATGAAAATAGAGTACTTAAAAACTGTCCATGACACAACAAAATTGTTCAGGGTTAAAATGTAGGTTTTCAGGTATACTTTTTGATAAAAATGTTTCCAAATTACCCTAGATACATTTTCTATCACTTTTTGGCAATACAAAGTCATACCATTTTCTTTTGTTGGGAAGGACCATTTTGATTTTACTCCAAATTTGACAGAATTTCCGTGATTATGTCCACTAACTATACCAAAATTTGCGCAATGATCAATTCATACCTTCATAATATGAACATGTGAATTGTGTATGATTCAGCAAATAATCGAGCCGTACGTTGTGAAGATATGAATTTGCCAACGTGTTGATTTTTTCGTCGTTTTTTAACATTATGACGGAAATTCTGTGAAATTTTGAGTAAAATAAAAATGGTCCTTCTCAACGAAAAAAAATCATCTGGCATTATTTTGCCAAAAAATGGCTGAAAGTTTATTTATTTATTAAAATTTAGAATATATATATACATATATATATATATATATATATGTATATTGTGGATATGTATATAGATTATTTGGTTATTGTATGCGACGTTTCAGACCAACACTTGGCCGCAAGTTTTATTTCTTGATCTAATCAATTTTTCTTCCGCGTAGAGGAAGATTTGTTCTTGTGAATTTTTTTATTTTGAGATTTTCATGTCCGAATACTGAAAATGGCACGAAATATCGAGAAAGGTAATTTAGAAAAATTGTCGGGATGTATGTTAATGTACACTGTTTGAAATTTTTTTATGAAAATTAATATAACGTATTGGAAGTTTTTTTGAGAATGCGTGTATATTAAATTTAATATACAAAAAAATGTTGTAATATAAATAAATAAATAAAAATGAAAAGAGAGTTTTTTTTTTCATTTCGCTACGGATTTATTTAAAATTATCCATAACACAACGAAATTGTTCAGGGATAAAATGTAGGATTTCACGTATACTTTTTGATAAAAATGTTTCCAAATTACCCTAGATACATTTTCTATCACTTTTTGGCAATACAAAGTCATACCATTTTTTTTTGTTGGCTAGGACCATTTTGATTTTATTCCAAATTTGACAGAATTTTCGTTATTATGTCTACTAACTATACCAAAATTTGCGCAATGATCAATTCATACCTACTTCATAATGTGAACATGTGAATTGTGTATGATTCAGCAAATAATCGAGCCGTACGTTGTGAAGATATCAATTTGCCAACGTGTTTATTTTTTCGTCGTTTTTTAACATTATGACGGAAATTCTGTGAAATTTTGAGTAAAATAAAAATGGTCCTTCTCAACGAAAAAAAATCATATGGCATTATTTTGCCAAAAAATGCCTGAAAGTTTATTTATTTATTTATTAAAATTTAGAATATATATATACACATATATATATATATATATATATGTATATTGTGGATATGTATATAGATTATTTGGTTATTGTATGCGACCTTTGAGACCAACACTTGGCCGCAAGTTTTATTTCTTGATCTAATTAATTTTTCTTCCGCGTAGAGAAAGGTTTGTTCTTGTGAATTTTTTTATTTCGAGGTTTTCATGTCCGAATACTGAAAATGACACGAAATATCGAGAAAGGTAGTTTAGAAAAATTGGCAGGATGTATGTAAATGTACACTGTTAAAAATTTCTGTATGAAAATTAATATAATATATTGGATGTTTTTTTTGCGAATGCGTGTATATTAAATTTAATATACAGAAAATTGTTGTAATATAAATAAATAAATAAAAATTAAAAGAGAGTATCTTTTTTTTCATTTTGCTCCGGATTTATTTAAAACTATCCATAACACAACAAAATTGTTTTCGGATAAAATGTAGGATTTCACGTATACTTCTTGATAAAAATGTTTCTAAATTACCTTAGATGCATTTTCCATCACTTTTTAGCAATACAAAGTCATACCATTTTTTTTGCGTTGGGAAGGACCATTTTGATTTTACTCCAAATGTGACAGAATTTTCGTTATTATGTCCAGTAACTATACCAAAATTTGCGCGTTGATCAATTCATATCTTCATAATGTGAACATGTGAATTGTGTATGATTCAACAAATAACCGAGCCGTACGTTGTGAAGATATCAATTTGCCAATGTGTTGATTTTTTCGTCGTTTTTTAACATTATGACGGAAATTCTGTAAAATTTTGAGTAAAATAAAAATGGTCCTTCTCAACGAAAAAAAATCATATGGCGTTATTTTGCCAAAAAATGCCTGAAAATTTATCTAGGTTAATTTGAAAATATTTTCATCAAAAAGTATACGTGAAACCCTACATTTTATTCCGGAACAATTTTGTTGTGTCATAGATAGTTTTACATCGGCAGCGAAAGGAAACAAAAATAAAAATAGAAAAAGCGTATTTTATTGTGGAAAAACTATGGGGATCAAAAATCTGAAATAACTCGTATGTGTTCGGGAAACTCTATATACTTTGGAAAAAAATTATCAACCCACTCTACGAACATTGAAAATCAGGGTGGCCCGTTTCATATGAAATGCCTCATACACTATACTAAACACTTCATAAAAGTTGTGTTTATAGTATAATTATTGTAATTTTACAATCTATCTGTATATTAAATGAAATTTAATATATCGTATTGGGAAAAAAACTTGCAATGCATATATTAATTTTCAAAATATTTTTAACAGTGTATGTATGTTTGTGATAAAGTTCCTAAAATTCATTTTTCTATAACTCGTGAACTACTCGACCGAATCGACACAAATTTTTATTTCATGTAGAGTATTAGTCGATCTTTATTTGATATCGATTTTATAAAAATCGCTTGATGCATTCCATTTTTATGGGATTCTTTAAAATTTTGAAAAATGTTCATCAAAGCTCTAACCCGAACAAATTTTTAGCTATCGAGCTGAAACTTCGTATGAAAATTGAACAAAGTGATGCCACATTTGGTTTTGTATTTGGGTAAAATCGTTAAAGCAGTACAGATATTATGGAGTTTTTAAATTTTCAAAAAATGTAAGTTATTGAATAAATTTTTGCAAAATTTGATTTAGCGAGCACAACATTTCCATATAAGCAAAATAATTTACGGTGATGCTACATATATAATTTAATGCATATCGGTAGAAGAGTTTCGGATTTTATAGGAATTTGATTTTTTATTTACTATTTCTTGATAACTCAAGTTTTTCTAAATTTCGGATTTTTAAATGTAATCAAAACAATGATGCAAAGTAGAACTTTGCACATTCCTTCCTTATGATTTTTCGCTTTTTACGAAGCTTTCTGTATGAGGAAGTCAAAATCGATGAACACACTTTTTTATTATGATATCATTGGTTCAACATTGGCTCAATATTGTGTTCTATTAGAAATTCCACTAAAAGCAATGGTAGTAATCTTATTTATTATTAACCCTTCAATAGCGAAGACGTTTTCACGTGGATACAAAAAATTTTAAGTGTTTGACATTTTACTAGAATGAAGGAGGAGAAAAATTCAATTTTGAAAAATTCAGTTTATGTCTCGACCTCTGAAGGGTAAAATACTGGAGAAAGCGAATGCTATGGTACTTGGCCAGGTTAGGGAGGAGAGTATCATATATATAGATATTTTATTTATGCTATGCGGCATTTCATGTCAAGACAAGGCCTCAAGTTTTTTTTCTTCATCCTAACCACTTTTTTGTTCTGACATCATTAACCCAAACTTGGGGTCTTTCTAGAATTATCGCTACAATAAATCAGGACAATCCTATCATTTATTAACCCTTGTAGGACCTTTTCCCGTCGAGAAAAATTAATCAAATGGTTGACCGTTTGCTGATTAAAAAAAAAAAGACTCTTAATTTTTATATAAAACTGAAATACAAGATCCATGCCTAATGGAATTTTCAATATGTATTTATTTTTTTACCAAATTTCCTTATCAGAATTACGGAAGATTACCTTAAAAATATTTCCAATAAAAATACAACAAATAATGTAACCATAAAATCAGTCGCCAGGATTAAAAATTAATAAACTTGCTATGGAAATCAAATTAAATTCAAAGAACCGACAGACCCAGAGTTTAATGAATCCCTTTCAATAAAGTAAATTGGAAGGGTTTCAAAGATGCTAATTATAACATATATTCAAATATACAAATACAATTTTAGGATTACCGGATAAATCTATCATCGTGTGGTAAACAATTTTTTTCATTCTAACCTCTTTTTTTGTTCTGACATCATTAACCCAAACTTGGGGTCTTTCTAGAATTATCGCTACAATAAATCAGGACAATCCTCGCAATTATTAACCCTTGTAGGGCCAAGACCTTTTCCTCTGGAGAAAAATTAATCAAATGGTTGACCGTTTGCTGATTAAAAAAAAAAGACTCTTAATTTTTATATAAAACTGAAATACAAAATCCATGCCTAATGGAATTTTCAATATGTATTTATTTTTTTACCAAATTTCCGTATCAAAATTATGGAAGATTACCTTAAAAATAGTTCCAATAAAAATACAACAAATAATGTAACCATAAAATCACTCGCCAGGATTAAAAATTAATAGACTTGCTATGGATATCAAATTAAATTTAAAAAACCGACAGTCCCAGAGTTTAATGAATCCCTTTCAATAAAGTAAATTGGAAAAGTTTCAAAGATGCTGATTATAACATATATTCAAATATATAAATACAATTTTAGGATTACCGGATAAATCTATCGACGTAATGTAAAAAAAAAAATTTGCGCTTTTCTATTTTAATTACCTGTAACATACTAGTTAGAAAAAAAATTATGTGGCCTGGAATGTCCCATATTTACATGTAGAGAATCAAGTGGAACGGCTCCACCGCTTCTTCGTAACATCAGCAGGAGAAGCTGAAGAAGCAATAGGACGAGAAGTAGACGCTGAAAACTCATTGTTAGAGCGCAGCGAGCCAGGACCGATCGAGTTATCGAGTCTTCGGTTTTTCATTTAGTTTTTTTTGTTCTCTCCTTTTTTTTTACAATTCTTTTCCTCTCCTGGTTACCGAACACGCGCTTTTCTTCCGTTAATCCTGCAGTGGGGTTCGAAATGGTAAATTCTCGTTGGGCCCAGAGGCGCCTCTTCTCTCTAATGCAGTGTAATATAATCCAATATAATCCAATATAATACTATATCAACTCCATGCATGTAATGTATGGCTATACCATACAATGTATTTAGAGTAGCACGAGATATGTATACGTGAAAAGCGTTCTCGGTGAGATAACGGAGCATGATAATAGAGCAAAATGTGTTTAACATGTTATATTTTCATATGTTACGATTATTATTAAACGAAACAATTCGAGTGGGTTCCATGAACCCACCAGCAAATAAATAGACATTACGTATATCGCGAAGCTGAAACAAATTGTTTTTCATTTCTTTTATTTAAAACTCATTTTTCGGATTTATTATTGCTACACAAAATACAGATTTGATAAATCAATATTTTTACACATGAGGGATATTTCTTTTGATGTTTCAAGATAATATATCGCTAATTCTCAATCAAATGAAATCAAATCAAAACAAATCAAATTGTATATTCTCAAATAAATTAAAAATCAATGTTGGGTGAATTATCATTTGTAACCAATACTATTATTTCATAATACGTTGGTTTTAATAATAAGAATTCCAAGTAATCTTTTTTATTTTAAATATTTTGAGGTTGAGTGTATTTTATTAATATCTTTTTATACGTGTACATTACATTTACTTGAAAGTTATTTTAAAAAATTTCCGTCCAAAAGTATATAATTTTAATGATCACTATTGTATTACCGAGTAACAGAGAATATTCTAGATGAAATAAAAAATTCGAAAGTAATGTCGTCGAAATACGGTCGTGGAAAAAGAATAACCATCTAACGAAAATACACGATATCGATAAAATTTTATAAATAAAATATAAACGATAAAAACGATAGACTACTTCGGAAAAATTACATTGTTAAGGTGGTTCGTGCATCAATATCAAATTAATCCACGATGCACTTCTCGACAGATAAAATAAGACATTGAACACTAAAATTGGTTCACTAGTTTGGTCTGAAAGCTACGATAAGTGAAAAATTATACTTTTTACCTCACATGTTATATTTTCATATGTTACGATTATTATTAAACGAAACAACTCGAGGTGGGTTCCATGAACCAGCAAATAAATAAACATTACGTACATCGCGAAGCTCAAACAAATTGTTTTTCATTTCTTTTATTTAAAACTCATTTTTCGGATTTATTATTGCTACACAAAATACAGATTTGATAAATCAATATTTTTACACATGAAGGAAATATATTTTGACGTTTCAAGATAATATATCGCTAATTCTCAATCAAATCAAATCAAATTTTATATATAAAATATAAACGATAAAAACGATAGACTACTTCGGAAAACTTACATTGTTAAGGTGGTTCGTGCATCAATATCAAATTAATCCAGAATGGACTTCTCGATAGATAAAATAATACATTGAACACTAAAATTGGTTCACCAGTTTGGTCTGAAAGCTACGACAAGTGAAAAATTATACTTTTTACCTCACACCATTCTTCTGCACTGTATGTCTTTATAAAATGTCAGAATTATTATGCTTGTTGTGAAGCATTCTCTGTCAATTCAGCCACTTTTTTTTCGACCCTCTCCGATTTGTCCTGTAATTGGTTATATGAATATACCACAAAAAGACACTCTATGTGAATTTTTTCAGATTTTTAAAAATAATTTTTTAGAAAATGGCTTTTTTTTATTCAAGTGCAAATATCTCAGAATTTTGAAGTTACTGAAAAAAAATGTCTACACATAAAAGTTGTCGTTTATTGTTAGCTTTTGAGCGGAATATTCCAAATAATTGTCACGTTCCTGTGAGTATGATTTTTTTCCAAAAAATGGAGGAATTATTGTTTAATTAAAAAAAGGATATCTTTTTTTTACTGAAAAAATTAC
Source organism: Ephialtes manifestator (assembly GCA_963970395.1). Taxonomy (NCBI): domain Eukaryota; kingdom Metazoa; phylum Arthropoda; class Insecta; order Hymenoptera; family Ichneumonidae; genus Ephialtes; species Ephialtes manifestator. The sequence continues at coordinate 17,243,827 of OZ019981.1, read as the reverse complement.
AAAGTATTGCTACATGACTGTTGATATCACAAAAAAATCGCCAGAGTGGCACCGATCGATCTTCTGGTATTAAAAAATGCATTTGTGTGAAAGTTCCGAAGAACGGGGGCATTATTATTTTTTTGATATAAAAACGGTTACTTCTTTTGGCTATTAAAATTACAGAGTATTCTTGCATGACTGTAGATATTGCAAAAAAATCATCAGGGTGGTACGGATCGAGCTTACGGTATTAACAAAAAATTATTCGTGTGGAAGTTTCGAAAAACGGGGGAATTATTTTTTTTTATACCGGAAGCTCGATCAGCACCACTCTGATAATTTTTTTGCAATATCTACAGTCACGCAAGAATACTCTGTAATTTTATTAGCCAAAAAAAAGTAACCTTTTTTTTATCAAAAAAATAATAATGCCCCCGTTTTTCGGAACTTTCACACAAATGCATTTTTTAATACTAGAAGATCGATCGGTGGCACTCTGGCGATTTTTTTGTGATATCAACAGTCATGTAGCAATACTCTGTAATTTTTTCAGTAAAAAAAAATATCCTTTTTTTAATTAAACAATAATTCCTCCATTTTTCGGAAAAAAATCATACTCACAGGAACGTGACAATTATTTGGAATATTCCGCTCAAAAGCTAACAATAAACGACAACTTTTATGTGCAGACATTTTTTTTCAGTAACTTCAAAATTCTGAGATATTGGCACTTGAATAAAAAAAAGCCATTTTCTGAAAAATTATTTTAAAAAATCTGAAAAAATTCACATAAAGTGTCTTTTAGTGGTACATTCATATAATCAATTACACGGCAAATCGGAGAGGGTCGAAAAAAAAGTGGCTCAATTGACAAAGAATGCTTCTTACGTACTTAATGAGGTTTAAATATCACATTTTTTTTTAAAAAGGCTATCATTTACAGCATTTTTTTTTAGGTGTCTTAACGTATTCGTAGCTTTGATGGACGGTAACATTAATTTTCGTCCATTTCTTCGTAATAGACTGGCATATAATTCATAAGTAGTGCAAGAATCGTGTTAACGCGAAAGCTAATACGATATAATATAAGAATATGATTGGATCTGCGTTATTGATTATTCGTCAGAGGGGAATATATGAATACACTTGGAACATTTTCTGTCTTCATGGTTATATCCATTTTTATTTTTAGGATGAATTGATAAAAAATTCCGTCGGTATCTCTTCGTTCTCTACCATTGCAAATGGTATTGTCGCCTCCACCAATGGCGGCTAAGCCAGAGTAGCACATCACCGCGGAGATCCGAGTTCGTGGAGACCGTGTTCTCTTAATTAGGAAGGATTATTGGAACTCGTACATGAAATACCTGGAGCATACGTGTCTCTCCATAATATTACCTACATTGTGACATCGTACAAGCTGCTATTCTCGTAAATCTCCAGGAAGCTTCCATGCATAACTTATCAATTACGGCGGATGCGTTGTATTACCACGTCACTGTATAAATAAACAATAATAATTAAATTTTGAGGCTTTTTTTATTGAAATTTTGTAATCGAATAGAGAAGAACAATTCGACGGAAATGAGCATGGGATCAATAACTGAGTAGAAATTTTTAGCCATAGAAATTTTTAGCATTATCCCGTGCAGAAATATAGTTGGGGCTCCAACTTGGCCCTTTCTAGTTTGCCCCAGTTCTATTAGGGGCCCTACTAGGCTAGTCACGCTTGAAGTACGGGGCCTTTAGAGGCTCAATATGGGCGACCCTAGTGAGGGTTCCACATTTAAGCCTGATTAGGCCCCGAAGTTTGGCGTGGCCGCCTCTGTTGAGCCTAGTCGGGTTCTAGAGTAGATTCCCTATTACTGTGGATGCCACGTTTATACCTAAAAAAGGACCCTTATTTAATCTCGGCTGTCTGAACTGATTTCTTCATGGGATATTAGGCAAGCATCAGAACCTGACTAGGCCCCGACACGGCCCGGATTTCCGCCCGATGCAACGAACCAAATTCTAGAACAAAACAAAAAAAAGTGTTCACATGAGTGAATGATAGAAAAAATTTAGAAAAAATTTTTAGCAGCTGAGCTGACGTTGAATGTGTCAGTTATTAAGAGATATCGGCAATAATAACAAGAGAAGATTTCAATAAAAAAATTTTGTTTCTTATTTCCAGACAGAACAGAATCTTTGTTACAAATTTGCTTTGATATTTGTAATTATTGTAATTACTATTTGTTGGAATATCTCATAATTGATGAAATATTTTACAAAGAAAATATTATATCCAAATTTATCTCAGTGGAAATGAAATTCCTTCATATCTAAATTCAATTGTCTCAATGTAAATGTAATAAATGCTTTATTTTTAAATCTACTTCACTTAACGATCGATCGTATATTCGAAAAGTTTATACATAGAAGAAACTACAGATATTTCATACATTTCATCATCGTGCATTTGAGCACTCTCATATGGACAAAACTGCGTATGCTTTATTAGAAGTAATTCAACGATGTTAAAACAACTAAGAGAACAATAAAAAAACTATAACAATGACAAATACGAGGAAATAACTCAACAATGCTTCCTGAATTGTATTGTTGTCCCTGAATTGAAAAAAAAAAAATAACATTCTGTAAAGACGACGATAAAAACATTCTATTTTACGAGCAGTAGATGCAAGTACCTGTCACGAAAGTATATATATTTATTGGTGGATGTGTATGTGGCAAAGTTGCTTGATTAGCTTGCAAATCCATGTGCTTCCGTTCATTAAAGCGTGCCAGCGGTAAAACCGCAGAGCACACACAGAGCTCTATAAACATTGACTCACGAGTCTAATCACGTTGACGAACGCTTTTTTTATTTTTTATTCCAAGCTCTTTTTACTCGCGTGACTCCGATAGTTTCTGTGCGATTAAAAATGATGATTAAAAAAGAAAAAAACACAAAGGAGATGGATCACCAGCAGATATTGAGGGAAATACTCACAGCCAATGTTTGTTTGTCGAATCAGATGAAGGGAGAGAGGAATATTCGAAGAAAGATGCTGCTATTAATAAAACATCGAGGAGAACTTGTCAGCAAAGACATACACTTTTGTTTGTATATTCTCGTCGCACCCGAGCAGTAATATCGAACCATAGCAACCTTATAACTTTGTAGTTGGGAGACAGGGGTTTATTGGATCAGAAGTTGAATATGCTATTAAAACAGTCTCTGCTACTATCTTTAATTATTTTAAAGGTTATTCAGGTAAAAATCAGTCAAGTTTACCTTCTGATATATCAATTTTTGCTTCTTGATATTACCCGCGTAGAAAAAAAGAATCTGGCCGAGATTCTTAAGAAGATTCTCGCCGAGATTCTCGCTGAGATTCAAGAGAATCTCGCTGAGATTCAAGAGAATCTCGCTGAGATTCGAGAGAATCTCGCTGAGATTCGAGAGAATCTCGCTGAGATTCGAGAGAATCTCGCTGAGATTCGAGAGAATCTCGCTGAGATTCGAGAGAATCTCGGCCAGCTTCTTGCCGAGATTATTTAGTGGGTAGCTGGAAATAAAAAGAATCTCTATCAGAATCTCGCCAAGATTCTAGAGAATCTCGGCCAGCTTCTTAGCGAGATTCTTCTCATTTTCATTTTCATTGAAAATGAAAAGAATCTATATAAAAAAGATCTTTACGAATATTTTAATATTGCTAACACTAATTTGTTAGTACATCAACGAAGGTTAGACCCCTCGTGTGTAGTCGAACTCAGAAAAGCTTTCCAGTCTTATATATACACTGGGGCTTCAAGTCACTTGCGAGAAACGCTTCGTTCCTTCTCCATCTAGCGGAGTATTGTCCACCAGTGTTTCGTATAATGTCACTAGGTGGCGAACGGACGGAGCGTTTCTCGCAAGTGGTTTGAAGCCTCAGCGTATATATAAGACTGAAAAGCTTTTCTGAGTTCGCCTACACACGAGGGGTTGAACCTTCGTTGATGTACTAACTAATTAGTGTTAGCAGTCCTTCAATATTCGTAAAGATCTTTTTTGATATAGATTCATTTCATTTTCAATGAAAATGAAAAGAATCTCGCTGAGCGAGATTCTCTAGAATCTCAGCGAGATTCTGATAGAGATTCTTTTTATTTACGGTTACCCACTAAAGAATCTCGGTAAAAAGTTGGCCGAGATTCTCTAGAATCTCGATGGGATTTTGATAGAGATTCATTTTATTTTCGGCGAGATTCTAATGGAGATTCTTTTTTATTTTCAGCTACCCACTAACGAATCTCGCTACGAAGCTGACCGAGATTCTCAGATAGATTTTAAAAGAATCTCGGTTCGGCGCGCAACCGTGATTCTCGACGAGATTCTCGCCGAGAATCGCTGAGATTCTTAAAAATCTCGCTGAGAATCTCAGCGAGAATCTTTTGAGAATCTCAGCCAGATTCTTTTTTTCTACGCGGGTATATGAAAAATATGGAATTTTGAACTATTTTATATTCTATTATAACTATTTTATTTGTATTATTTACACATTCTGCACACTTTCTTCACAGAATCAGTAGACTAAATATTGTTAAATAATTCTTAGTTATGCGGACGATATAAATATCTGATATGAGTGTAGCTATTTGAATAGAGGCAAAATTGGGGAAACGTCATAAACTTGAACAGAGGTTGAAAGAAATAATTTCTTAATTAGATTATAAAATTATCATTTGTCCTAACGGTTATTTCATAACATATATTATGTGCAAAGTGTAAAAAAATAAATTATTGTAAGTGACATGATAATACAATTTCATAATGTCAATTAATTTCGATCGATAATATAATAATGATTATTCATTTATATTTCATTTTATACACTGTGAAAAAAAATTAATTTGAAATTTAATGTAATTTTACTGGAACTTTTTATGCATAAACTAGTATATTAAATTTAATATACTTATACAAGTACATACTTATACATATACAAGTGTAATGTAAAATTAATTTATGGTACAGCAAATTCAATAATTTGCTTTAATTTGACAGTAAAATTGCTTGAATTTTAATAATTTGTTTTAATTTTACTAAAAAATTACATAAATTCAATACCACAAATTGTATATTAAATTTCAATGACGAGTTTATGTTTTCATTTAAAACTTCCATTCTTTTCTAACAGTGTATGAAAAATAAAACGTATTCAAAACAATAAACCTTAGATGATTAACTACTGTCATTATACGTATTTCAAATATAGTAAACAATCTCGGAATATCCAAACAGTGCCAACAAGCCCCAGTCTTCCTCGCAGCACACATAACAGTCTTTAATGCATACAATGACGTAGCTCGGTAAATTTGCGTACCCTAACAGCGCTTCTCTATTCCCTTCCCCGAACAAAATTCTTTGGCGTAGGCACTTAACTAATGACACTCGCCATACTCACGCTAACCATAAATGCACACCGCAAAAAATTAGCACTATCGATCTAATGGAAAGCGGTTAACACATCTATTGGAAAAAAATGACAGTACGACAGTTGGACAGTATCCAACGAGACAAGGTTATTCAGTTCTCACCAACAACTAAATACAACGTTCATTATTTTAATCTCTCTGTAAATCTATTTTTTACTTTTCAATTTTTCTTCCATCACTGGAAAACACCATCGCGCTGAACTGTTAGCATGTAAATTATAGATGATTACATTGCTGGCTGGAAAAGCGATGAGTACGGAGCTCGACCAGTGTAATAGCAAAGATACGGAACTATCAGGTAGCCCAGGTACTCACAGGCTAGGTAAACAATAACACTTGGCTAACTGAACGAAGCGAGAGCTAAGCCAAGCCTTAAGGTAGCCATATCGAGAAGGATAGTCGACCGGGGAATATTACAAGCTACTGGGAGAGCTCCAGGCTGCTCGTGTATATAACACGTAGAAGCTAATCATCGGCGAGCGACCAAGCCAAATATTCCGCGGATGCTATAGCTCTCGGCTCAATGGACGACTATAATAAGCAGGGTATGCAGACGGTCTAAAAAAAACGTTGGAATATTTTTTCTTGCTTCCTTCTCTACTCCTTCTTGCCCTCTTTACCCTTCTCCACGTCCTTTCTAGCTACTGCTTTTCTGCATAACTCAGCTATTTCACTGAATATCTCACCTCGACTCTAGATGTTCTATCGACGTGGGGAAGCCTTATATTTCTCGTATAATAAGAAGCATATTAACATCGACAAAAATTCAAACTAAATTAGATTTTTATTTCAATTTTCAGGTTTACAACAATTTTTTTTTCTTATAATTGTACATAGTAATATTTAATATTTAATATTTAATATTTAATATTTAATATTTAATATTTAATATTTAATATTTAATATTTAATATTTAATATTTAATATTTAATATTTAATATTTAATATTTAATATTTAATATTTAATATTTAATATTTAATATTTAATATTTAATATTTAATATTTAATATTTAATATTCAATATTTAATATTCAATATTTAATATTTAATATTTAATATTTAATATTTAATATTTAATATTTAATATTTAATATTTAATATTTAATATTTAATATTTAATATTTAATATTTAATATTTAATATTTAATATTTAATATTTAATATTTAATATTTAATATTTAATATTTAATATTTAATAATAATATTTAGTAATAATAATTGTGTTACTTTTGCCAGATTATAATTTCCGCCGCACGAATTAAGGTTAAGCGAAAGAAGGAAAAGAAGAACAAAAAAAAAACAAAAGCACTGTGATATAGCACCTATGTTTGTAATGCTACCCCCCTTGCTGTAAGAGTCGAAACATGTACTCTTCCTAAAAGCAATAAAGAATCTAATCTAATCTAAATATTTAGTAATAATAATTGTACATAGGAATATTTAGTAATTCTTAAAAATACAATATTTTTGTTGTTCATTACAAAAAAAAAATATTCTGGAGGTTTTTATGTTAGAATCCTTAAAATGATCTGAAACAGCGAGAAAAATTGTGAAAAATTGAAACTAATTAGGAAGCAATGCGCAAAGTTCCACTTTACATCATTCTTTTTGTTGCATTAATTAAAACAATCGAAATTATTTTTTTTCAAAGTCATCTGTATAAAATAGGATTTATTTATTCAAATATAACTTTATGTATTGGTTATGAGATTTAATTCAATATGCGGTTATTAAAATTGAGTGATGAGTGAAAATTAAATGAAATTGCTGATATTCATTGACAGATATTTCACTCGTTTATCTGCTGAAGTCATTTAAAAAATATATATTTTTTTGAACCTTGAAACAAAGATTTTTTTATTCAATGGTAAAAAAGCATTTAATTATTGCAAATGAGCTATAGGAAATTTAGGGATTTTTAAACTTCTTCACACTTTCTGAGATAACCGGAAAGCCAAAAAATTCTAAAAATAGCTTATAATTGTACATAAGAAAAATTCCTCCGGCATGAATGTAGCTTTTTTATTAAAATTAGTGATTATTTTTTTATGACAATATTTTTTTTAATTAACACTCAAGTCTATCGGACTTTGCCAATTTTACCTTTAATCTCAAATCGCCACATTAATGCTGGAAGAACTCGTTTTATGTACTTGAGCAATGAATTGAGCAATTTTGAGTAATTTTCCATTTACCGGTTATAGCAGGATAGTATAAAAACGTTTAAAAACCCATAAATTTCTTCTTAACTCATTTGCAATATTTAGATGCTTTTTCCAAAGAGCAAAAAACATTTTTGTTTCAGGGTTCAAAGAATATATTTTCTAAATCCCATTAGCAGTTAAACAAATGAGATATATGTCAATGAATAGCAGCAATTTTTATCTGTCTCCCTCCTCTTAATTTCTCTTCATAACACTGAAATAGAATATATCATAGGCTCGATGAATGACTATAATAAGCAAAGCAGACACTCTGGAAAAAGTTGGAATATTTTTTTTTTGCTTACTTACTTGTCTTCTCCTCCTTATCCTCCTTTCCCTTCATATTGCCACGTTCTTCACGTCTTTTTCAGCTCCTGTTTCTCTGCATAACCCAGCAATTTCACTGAATATCTCACCTCGCTTCTGACTGCTCCATTGATGTGAAAAAGCCGCGTGTTTTTTATGCAATAAGTACATTCACATAATTGCAGACAAAAATACACACAGTTGAAACGAAATTAGGATATATATACTTTTAGAAAAAAACTTGTCTACAAAAAAAAAAAAGTTTATAGATTTACAAAAAAAAAAAGTCAACGCATTTTTACTAGCATTTTTTCAAAAGAACGAAACATGTCATTTTAGAATAAAAATTGCTAATTTTGAAGGACAATATTTATAAAGTTGCAAGATATACAAAACCATTTTGCTATTTTCGATTTGAATAAAAAGAAATTTGTCGAATATAAAAATGTTGTTACCACATTTTAAATAGATGATAACAAAATTAATTGTAATAACAAATTAGGAGAAAGAAAAAATTATTTTATTCTTCGAATAATATTTGTTTCAAAGAAATTTTTTTTTATATATATTTTATTTGGGTGAAACAGGATTTATTTTTATTAAAACGTAATTTGATGAATTATGTTTATGGGGCACAAAAGTAAAAATACAATATAAATTTATTGCAATTCGTACATATGGCTCAATTTATTTTCGTTATTTCTTTCATTACCCTGGAATAGGATAAGTCATAGCCTCCGAAAAAGCGTTGGAATATTTCTTCTCACCTCTAATTTCTTTTTCTTCCCTTCCTCGACACGCCACATTCTCCACACCTTTTCCAGTGCCTCATTCTCTCTAAAACCCAGCTATTTCACTGAATATCTCGCCTCTAAACTGGAGGCTCTATTGATGTGAGGAAGCCCCGTGTTTTCTGTATAATGAGAAGCATATTAGCATTTCTAACGTCTTCCTCTTCTCTCTCTTGGCCTTAGACTCTCGTTCACGCGGAACGTTGGAACAAACGTGTCGATAATTTTGCTCATGCAGCTCGCCTTCATGCTCTCTACTATGTACATACATATATATATATATATTACATCCATATACACACGCCGGATATGAAGTCGAGTTGCTAGCATCGCAGCACTACCGCTGCTGTAGGAAGAGCCAAAGTGAGCGGATTGTGCTAGTCTGAAAGGAAGAACTCGCTTAAAACGAAAAACCGAGAAGATCTCACGAGAGAAAAAGCAGTATAGTGCAATATGCAGCAAGTTTCTCTCATAGGCAAACCAATACGCCAAGCATCGAGTTGTACAGTAGGATAAAGTGGGCGTAGCGTTGCTGCTGTACAAAATGTGAGCTATATATAGGCAGCTTCACGTATTTGACTATAGTAATACACGCTTCTCCTGGCGTATGCAGTGTGGAGGGTATATGGGGCATTCCATACCAACTCGATCAACAATCGACCCTGAAATTGCCAAATGTAGTTCGCAATTTTTTTATGTTATCCTTTCACATAAAAATTAATGTAGAATTTCTTTTAGATTTTTTAAAACGTTTTTTAATTATCAATATTTAAAGATAAACAAAAAACGCCATTTTTATTTAAATCTGTAATTTTTTTTTTAAATTTCGATGAGCAATAAAATTTTTGGTCCATAAGCGAAAGTGAAGAAAATATTTTTTCTATTTTTTTTTTTTACTTTATGATGTTTTTTTTGTAAAACAATCTACACAAAATCTTTGAAAATGATTAAAACTTCGATGGAAGGGATTGTTATAAAAATTACCAATGGTTGAGATTTCAGTTCGGGCTCTATGAGCTATCTATTACGAATTTATGATACATAGGGCGCATTTCATGCCAACTTTACCAACGGCTGAACCTTACCTAACCAAATATGATTCGCAATTATCCGAAAAATACAATCAATTAAAAAAAAAAAGAAAAAGTGCATAAGATATTATTTTTCTACTTTCGCTTGTGGATCAAAATTTTGTTGTTTATCGTAGTACATTTAAAAAAAAAAAAATTTGGATGTGTAAATTGGGGCGTCCTTTATTTAGCTTTAAATAATAATAACTGAAAAACTCCAATTAAAAAATCGGAAAAAATTCTACATGCCTTTTTTAATGTGAACGAATAACATATAAAATCGCCAATCATATGTGGTGCGGTGAGGTTCAGCCGTTGGTCGAGTTGGCATGAATTGCGCCGTATGTATCATAAATTTGTAATATATAGCTAATAAAGCTTCATGTAAAATCATGACCATTAATAATATTCATAACATTCCTTCCATCGAAGTTTTGAATATTTTCAGAGATTTTGTGTGCATGTATTTTTTAAAAAAAAGAACATCATAAAACACAAAAATATAGAAATAATATTTTATCCACTTTGTCTGGACCGAAAATTTTGTTGTTCAATGCAGTATATTGCAAAAAATTTCAAATAAAAAAAATTGCGTTTTTTGTTTAGCTTTAAATATTTATCGTTAAAAAACGACTTTAAAAAAAATCTGATCAAAATTCTACATGCATTTTTTATCCGAAAAAATTCTACATGCATTTTTTATCTGAAAAAAATTCTACACGCATTTTTATCTGAAAAAAATTCTGCATAAATTTTTTATCTGATCAAAATTCTACATGCATTTTTTATCCGAAAAAATTCTACATGCATTTTTTCACTGAAAAAAATTCTACATGCATTTCTATCAGAAAAAAATTCTGCACACATTTCTATCTGAAAAAAATTCTACATGCATTTTTTATCTGAAAAAAATTCTACATGCATTTTTTATATGAAAAAAATTCTACACACATTTTTATCTGAAAAAATTCTACATGCATTTTTTCTCTGAAAAAAATTCTACACACACTTTTTATCTGAAAAAAAATCTACACGCATTTCTATCTGAAAAAAATTCTACACACATTTTTATCTGAAAAAATTCTACATCCATTTTTTATCTGAAAAAAATTCTACACAAATTTTTATCTAAAAAAAATTCTACACACATTTTTATCTGAAAAAAGTTCTACATGCATTTTTTATCTGAAAAAAATTCTACACGCATTTTTTATCTAAAAAAAATTTACATGCATTTTTTATATGGAAGAATGACATAAAAAATCACAAACCATATTTGGAAAGTTCAGGGTCGGTCGTTGGTCGAGTTGGTATGGAATGCCCCGTATACATCACAGGAGCAACGAGGAAGCGCGCACATCGAGGTGCACATGCACGCCGAGACGCAATAAGTCGTCACGTACCGAGGAAGGCGGCACTCCTCTCCTTACCCACCTACGCTACACGTATGCGTCAGTGTATTTCGCGGACAAGTACTGCCAAGTTATTACGCCTTTGACATCAAGTACGTACGTAGCGAGGCTGTGTGGATACGCTCCCGTCACGCCAACGTACGTACGTGAGAGCGTATATTTCGTGTACAAAGTTTCATAATGCTATAATACTCCCTTCAACCCCGTCCACCCCCCCCCCTTCCCACCTTTTTGCCGTCTCGCCCGCTCACTTCCCTTTCCTCCCATCAGAGCGATGTGGAGTTCCGACACGCCAGTAGTGGTAGTCAGTGCTGTACCGGCACAATTCGTACGACTCAAAATCCCCATGTTTCCTCTCGCGTGTGTCGTTTTTTCTCTCTCCCTCTTTTCACTCTCTGTATTTATTTCGCTCTTTCTCATTCGCATTCGACGACGAGAAAGACGCATTCTAGTGCATTTCCGGCTCGACGACCGAGAGAAGCTGCGCACGTGGAAATCGAGGAAGCAATGAGCGAGAAATAAAATAGGTCTTGTTGGAAGGGTTGCTCTAGAACTTGGCATGCCATCTGGTAGACCTTTTTTTCGAAATAGTGAAGCTATCATCGGAGAACGTATAATGCTTGCGATTTTGAGTCTTTTGTACTTATTTTCACTTCGCTGAGCGGATTTTTGCTGCGGGGCAGTATTGCGTGGAAACTATGGTCTGTACAAAGCTCTTTAAGGAATGCCCTTTAAGGAACAAGAATCTTTCTCGTTAAAAATATTTTTTTTCTCAAATGTAGGACATTCTGAATAATGCTGATAATATTATTAAGGGGGTTTCTAGGGTAAACATAATTCTTTTTTAATTGAAGGAATAATAGCTTATTAAATGAATATTTTATTTAACAATTCTGGTAATTTCTTTGTGAGAAATATTTAATGCGCAATGCCAGGAAGTACCCTGCAAAGTTTCATCGATTTTGAAGCATTTATAGAATTCTGCCCGTTAAAGTGTAAGATCAATGACATTTTAACTGCTATAAATACTTTATTAAAAACTCTGTCTACCCAAATTCAACATTGGTACATTCTGCTCCGGTACATTACCAGAATAACATGAAGTATATCGATGCGATCGATTCTTCGGATGTTTAATGGCATTATTAAAAGTTTTAAAAAAATACAGTTAAAGTAATCCGAATTTTATTTGCGAACTCTGTGACAGAAATATTCAATGTGCATTTCAAAACATCTTTAGAATTGTGCCTGTTAAATAGTTTAACTACTAAAACATTAAGGGCACAAAGTCACCTAAATAAAAGTCATCAGAAATTTTTTTTTATTGATGATTCTATTATTTCTAAAAATTTTATATTTAAGCATTATAAAGTACATATCTAATATTATAATTGTGCAATTTTGCACAAACATATGGAACACCAGAATGGTCTGAGGCGAAATATAAAATTTGGCACTTTGCGCCGTTTTCGAATCAAACCAGTGAACGGATTTGAGCTTGCAATGTCTTATTATGTTTGTGAGAGAGATCATTCCGTAATAGGTATAGCGATTAAAGATGCAGTGGAAATTGAATTAACCACAGCCGCTTATTCAGTGAGTTTCTAATAAACAAAGATTTCAATACTCATTTAAATTCATAACTTTGGTATAAAGACCTGGAATAAAAATCCCTATACTAATTATGGAATGACGTCTCTAATAAACATAATAAGACATCGAAAGCTCGAATCCGTTCACTGGTTTGATTCGAAAACTGTTGCGCAGTGACAAATTTTAAATATTCACCTTACACCATTCTAGCATTCCACATGTTTGTACAATATTGCACAATTATAGTACTTGATATCTACTTTATGAAATTTAAATGTAAGATTTTTCGAAAGAATAGAATCATCAATAAAAAAAATATTTTCTGATTACTCTTTTTCGGTGACTGAGTCCTCTTAACTGTCATAAATATTTTATTCAAATTCCCTTCTTCCAAAATTCGGAAGTGACCCATCCTGCCCCGGTCTGTTTCCATTACCGGAATGTCAAAAAAATATATCGATGCTTCGGATGTCTCAGGCATTATTCAAGGCTTTACCGGGACGCGTATAAATAAATAAACGAAAAAAAGCCGAGTACTTCCTTTGGTCGACACATGTCGAGGTTTACCACACGGAAAAAAAAGGCTTGATTGGAACAACCAAGTGCTATGGTTATATATGCGCCTGACGATTAATTGGTTAGACCAACCAAGTAATTTGTTAGGCTACCAATTTCTTGGTTGGTCTAACCAAGTCACTTGGTTAGCTTACTAAGTCACTTGGTTGCTCTAACCAAGTCACTTGGTTAGCTTATTAAGTCACTTGGTTGGTCTAACCAAGTCACTTGGTTGGTCTAACCAAGTCACTTGGTTGGTCTAACCAAGTCACTTGGTTGGTCTAACCAAGTCACTTGGTTAGCTTACCAAGTCACTTGGTTAGCTTACTAAGTCACTTGGTTGGTCTAACCAAGTCACTTGATTAGCTTACTAAGTCACTTGGTTGGTCTAACCAAGTCACTTGGTTAGCTTACTAAGTCACTTGGTTGGTCTAACCAAGTCACTTGGTTGGTCTAACCAAGTCACTTGGTTAGCTTACCAAGTCACTTGGTTAGCTTACCAAGTCACTTGGTTAGCTTACCAAGTCACTTGGTTAGCTTACCAAGTCACTTCGTTGGTTTAACCAAGTCACTTGGTTAGCTTACCAAGTCACTTGGTACGCTAACCAAGTCACTTGGTTAGCGTGCCAAGTGAATTGGTTGGTCTAACCAAGTCACTTGGTTAGCTTACCAAGTCACTTGGTTAGCGTACCAAGTGACTTGGTTAGCGTACCAAGTGACTTGGTTATCGTACCAAGTGACTTGGTTAGTGTACCAAGTGACTTGGTTAGCGTACCAAGTGACTTGGTTAGTCCAATCAAGAAATTAGTAGCCTAACAAATTACTTGCTTGGTCTAACCAATTAATCGGCTGGCGCATATATAACCATAGCACTTGGTTGTTTCAACCAAGCCTTTCTTTCCGTGCAGATTGAGATTTTTCGAAACAACAGAATCATCAATAAAAAATATTTTCTAATAACTCTTTTTCGGTGACTGAGTCCCCCATAAATATTTTATTCAAATTCCTTTCTTCCAAAATTCGGAAGTGACCCATTCTGCCCCGATCTGTCTTCATTACCCGAATGTCAAAAAAAAATATCGATGCTTCGGATGTCTCAGGCATTATTCAAGGCTTCACCAGGACGCGTATAAATAAATAAACGACAAAAAAAACCGAGCACTTCCTTTGGTCGACACATGTCGAGGTTTACCAGGTTGAGATTTTGATGGGATTACGAATATGAGTGAAGGCGAGACGCCGTCAGGAGCTTTAGGGGCTGTGAAGACTCGCGTGAATTACGACAGCAATGACATCAAATCCAAGGTCAGCATTAATCCTGGCGGGCGTACGTGATAGGTGCTCGTTTCCCCGGCTACACGCCTCTACATATAAACTCACACACACACACACACACACACACACACACACATACATACATATATATATATACAGTATGGACACATATATACATAATATATCTATATATCGAATATAATATTATGCGGCTTCCAGAGAGAGTTGACTACTGTACAGAATGCAGTATGTGTGTATGGCCCCGATTCAGCATCCCTTCGCAAATCCCCACGAAATTAATAATGCGAGCGCATCCGGTGACGGGGTCGTTTCTGCTCTGGTACGTTCTATGGTCCTGGCTGATGTTGTACTGCTGCTACTACTGCCGCTGCCGCTGCCACCACAGACAGTTTCTCGTGTGCGCCAGTGTTCTCTTGCTCATTCTACCGATGCTCTCCGGCAGTGGTTCTGCTACTGCTGGTGCAGCATCGACGAAACTGCACGCAACATCCGGCCGCACACCGAACACGATTATATTAGCTATACTACTCGCCAAGTCTGGTTATATCTGTATATATAGTGAAGTTGGTAGGTATATGCAGAACGAATGTAAAAGAAGTTCACTGCAGCCTCCGTCGCAGAGTATCTGATAAACATTTCTAAGAAATGTGGGAGATTCGTGGCGAAACTTAGCGATAGGGTTGTTTTTAGTTTATCGTAGTAATCTTTATGATACGATATTTTGAGTCTTTTGTACTTGTTTTTTTTAATCACTACGCGGGTTCTTGTTGATGGGTCGGTGGTTGATGGGAGAATTTGGCACGATGAAAAAATTGGTATCAAAATTGCGAAAAAATTCCACTTTTCATAAATCACTTTTTTTATGGTTTGCAATTACTACTCGACAAGTTTTAGTATATCTATATTGTGAAATTGCGAGCTATACGCAGAGGGCATGTAAGAGAAGTTTATACTGCAGTCTACGTTGCAGGAAATCTGATAAACGTTTCCAAAAAAATGGGAAATTCGTGGAGAAACTTAGTGATAGGGTAGTTTCTAGTTGATTATAACGTTAATGGTGCGATCTATCCTATTATCCCACAAATCTGAACCCACTACGTGGGTTCTTGTCGAAGGGTCATCTCATTAAAATTTTCAGGAATATCGGCGTGAAAATATCTCTGCCTGAATAGAGTACAACCTCAATTAGGGGATAAATAAATCTGTTAGCAATTACTCAAAGTATTCTAAAGTGCATAAAAGGAAAATGGAATTTTCAAAAATAATAATAAAGATGAATATGTCATTGATTCGAAAACATGTTTTGTAAATTCGGTTCCAGTCCTCATTGCTATAATTCTATATGATATTAAAACAATATATAAAATTGCGTTCTCATATTCTACCCAAGTAAAAAAATTATATATAGAGTATATAAAAAATATATACAGTTTTAAATATAGAATTGGGCATATATAATTTTTATAAAATCTATATACAATTTATATACAATTTGTAAATAAACCCAACTTTACAGGTGATCTTATATATAAATTGCATATAGATTGTATATAGAGTTTATACAGACTATATATGCCCAATTCCATATGTCGCACTATATATAATTTTTTTACTTGGGTATCCTTTTTAATTTGAAGTTGTATTAAAATTATGATATTTTTTTTGGCCCTATTTATTGATGTAATATGAAAAATATGTGTTGTTGTCCCTGTAAAAAAAAATGTTTTCTCGGTGACAAAAGCTTCTGCCTATTCCAAGTCACCTACAATAATTTTGTGTTGTTCGATAAATTATTTGATAAAAATTCTTCGATAAATGATAAGATCATAATTTTTTTGGAATAAAAAAATTGTCCTCATACTGTAACGCATCTAAACATTATTTGAGTATTTTTTACCTAGCCGTTGTAAAAACAAAACAACAAATATTGTAGGTGACCCAGAATAGCCTTTTACCATCGAGAAAAAAATTCTGTATTTAAAAGCTCAACAGCACATATGTTTTGTTTCATACACTGAGAGAAATTGAGATGTTCCTGGTAACGATTCAGTGATAATTATATTTAATTAGTCCAGGTGACTATTTTCGTAGTTACATTAACTCTCTTTACTATTAACGTAACTACAAAAATAGTCACCTGGACTAATAAAATATAATTATCACTGATTATAAGTTACCAGGGCCATCTCAATTTCTCTCAGTGTTAAACACCAGCAGTTAAACGGGTAAGGAATCCATAAATAAATATTCACTTCTCTCGATCTGATGCGTTTTATAATTATTGCTTTTTTACCGTATGAAAATTTCGAATCTAAATAAACCTCTGACTTCAAGTTAATTTTTAAATGAATTTTCTGTGACCGATCAGCCGTGTGCGAAACTTGACAAATGTCTAGTAAACCGAACGCTCATTATAATTATTGTTTTTATACCGTATCAAAATTTCGAACCTAAATAAATCTCCGACGACAAGTTAATTTTCAAATAAATTAACTCGTAATAAATTATTCAAATAAATGTACTGTCACAAATAAATTTACTGACGGCGATCAGCCGTGCGCGAAACTCGACAAATGTGTAGTAAACCTGACGCTCTTTATAATTATTGTTTTTTCACCGTATAAAAATTCCGAACCTAAATAAACCTCTAACGATGAGTTAATTTTCAAATAAATTTACTGTGACCGATTAGCCATGTTCGAAACTTGACAAATGTCTAGTAAACCGAACGGTCTTTATAATTATTATTTTTATACCGTATAAAAATTCCGAACCTAAATAAATCTCCGACGACGAGTTAATTTTCAAATAAATTAACTCGTAATAATTAAGTTAATTTTCAAATAAATTAACTCGTAATAAATTATTCAAATAAATTTACTGTCACAAATAAATTTACTGACGTCGATCAGCCGTGTGCGAAACTTGACAAATGTGTAGTAAACCTGACGCTCTTTATAATTATTGTTTTTTCATCGTATGAAAATTCCGAACCTAAATAAACCTCTGATGACGAGTTAATTTTCAAATGAATTTACTGTGACCGATCAACCGAGTTAATTTTCGAATAAATTAACTCGTAATAAACTATTCAAATAAATTGACTGTCACAAATAAATTTACTGACGTCGATCAGCCGTGTGCGAATCTTGACAAATGTGTAGTAAACCTGACGCTCTTTATAATTATTGTTTTTTCACCGTATGACAAATTCCGAACCTAAATAAACCTCTGACGTCGAGTTAATTTTCAAATGAATTTACTGTGACCGATTAGCCATGTTCGAAACTTGACAAATGTCTAGTAAACCGAACGGTCTTTATAATTATTATTTTTATACCGTATAAAAATTGCGAACCTAAATAAACCTCTGACGACGAGTTAATTTTCAAATAAATTAACTCGTAATAAATTATTCAAATAAATTTACTGACGTCGATCAGCCGTGTGCGAAACTTGACAAATGTGTAGTAAACCTGACGCTCTTTATAATTACTGTTTATTCACCGTATGAAAATTCCAAACCTAAATAAACCTCTGACGTTCGAGTTAATTTTCAAATGAATTTACTGTGACCGATCAGCCGTGTGCGAAACTTGACAAATGTGCAGTAAGCCGGTGAGTTGAACGGTCCAGTATCCAATACTTACTTCTCCATAGCTACAGAGCACTTCGAAACTCTCCGCTGTGATCCGAGTTGGTTGGCGGCCACTTCTATCTTTCTCTCTCTCTCTCTCTCTCTCTCTCTCTCTCTCTCTCTCTCTCTCTCTCTCTCTCTCTCTCTCTCTCTCTCTCTATTCGCACTCCGCGTTTTCTCACGAGCTATTACACCGTACACAGAGCGAGACAGATAGCCACATGGCTACAAAACTCAACAATTTTTTTTCTTTTTTTATTTATTTTTCTTCTCGGAGCCAGTTGTACCACCAGAGGACCAGAGGTCCTCCCTATATCTGTGCACACACGAGAGATGCCACTGTGAAAAGGTTCGCGACACGAGCAGCAGCAGCAGCAGCAGCAGCACACATACCGAAAACTCACGACAAAACTTTATCCGGGTTAATCGGAATTTAATGGAACGCGAGACTCTGCACATATAGACACGCAGACGGCCTGAGAGATTAGCGGAGTGTGAGTAGCACCATAGAAGAGTTGGTAAAACGACGCTAATACATATATGGGGTATTCCTTGCCAACTCAGTAAGCGTTCAACTCTGACTCCTTTCAATTCGGTCCCTAATTTTTTATAATATTCTACAAGCTCGAAAAAACAATTAATATTTTTTTTAGATTTTTTTTTACGGTATGTATTGAATGAATTGTTTAAATAAAAATATTACCGCCCAATTTAAAAACTTGAAATTATTCTCAAAAATGGTGTATTAAATAACGAAATTTTTTAACTATGACTCAGACTCGGCAAACTTTTGCGTCGATTTTATGAGTATTTTTTTTTAAAAACAAAAAGAAATTAAGAATGGAAAGAAATTACACAAGATTGTAGTTTATGGTCGATTGTGGCGTAAATATTTTATTTTTTATTTGTGGCGTAATATTTTTTATTTTATAAAATGTTAGAATTTGGCTGAAACTTTTTCTAACGATATGAGAAAACCTTTGCCCACTTTGGGCCATAGCTAAAATAGTTTGATATCTAATATAGGATTCTTGAGAATAATTTCAAATTTTTAAATTGGGGCGCAACATTTTTTTTATATAAAAAATTCCTGAATAAAAAATGTTAGTAAAGAAAAATCTGCAAAAAATTTTAAGTGCTTTTTCAAGCATAGAGTATAAAAAATTATGGAGCGAATTGGCAGGGATGAGGGTTGAACGTTAACTAAGTCAAATTTTTAAATTGAGGCGCAACATTTTTTTCATTTAAAAAATTCATGAAAAAAAAGTCTCAGTAAAAAAAATTTGCAAAAAATTAAAATTGTTTTTTCGAGCATAGAGAACAGTAAAAAAAATTATGGAGCGAATTGGCAGGGATGAGGGTTGAACGTTAACTAAGTCAAATTTTTAAATTGAGACGCAACATTCTTTTCATTTAAAAAATTCATCAAAAAAAAAGTCTCAGTACAAAAAATCTACAAAAAATTGAAAGTGTTTTTTTAAGCATAGAGAACAGTATAAAAAATTATGGAGCGATTTGGAAGAACTGAGGGTTGAACGTTAATTAAGTCAAATTCTTACATTGAGGCGCAACATTTTTTTCATTTACAAAATTCATGACAAAAATGTCTCAGTAAAAAAAATCTGCAAAAAATTAAAAGTATTGTTTCAAGCGTAGAGAACAGTATAAAAAATTATGGAGCGAATTGGAAGGACTGAAGGTTGAACGTTAACTAAGTCAAATTTTTTATTGAGGCGTAACATTTTTTTCATTTAAAAAATTAATTAAAAAAAAGTCTCAGTAAAAAAAATCTACAAAAAATTAAAAGTGTTTTTTCAAGCATAGAGAACAGTATAAAAAATTATGGAGCGTAATGGAATGGCTGAGGGTTGAACGTTAACTAAGTTAAATTTGAAATTGAGGCGCAATATTTTTTTCATTTAAAAAATTCATGAAAAAAAAAGTCTCAGTACAAAAAATCTACAAAAAATTTTAAATGTTTTTTCAAGCATAGAGAACAGTAAAAAAAATTATGGAGCGTATTGGAATGGCTGAGAGTTGAACGTTAACTAAGTCAATTTTTTTAATTGAGGCGCAACATTTTTTTCATTTAAAAAATTCATGAAAAAAAAAGGCTCAGTAAAAAAAATCTACAAAAAATTGAAAGTGTTTTTTTAAGCATAGAGAACAGTATAAAAAATTATGGAGCGATTTGGAAGAACTGAGGGTTGAACGTTAACTAAGTCAAATTTTTTAATTGAGGCGCAACATTTTTATCATTTAAAAAATTAATGAAAAAAAAGTCTCAGTACAAAAAATCTACAAAAAATTTTAACTGTTTTTTCAAACATAGAGAACAGTATAAAAAATTATGAAGCGAATTGGAAGGGCTGAGGGTTGAACATTAACTAAGTTAGCTAGGAATACCCCATATATATGTACGTGCGTATGAGTGTATGTATTGGTGTCATATCCGACATACACCATGTGGACTAAAGTTAGGCCGCGGCATCGCGTCATTGCACCGAAGAGCTTCGACCAAGTTTCACAGTGAATTATCATTTTACGATTATCCATAAAATCTCCGTGTGTACCGAACCTAGTGGTATAACGTAGTCTACGAGAGAGAGACAGAGATATATATATAACAAGGAAGCTCGATTGGAAGCATCAGCGCCTGGCTCGACACGCCGGAGCATTTGATGGATCACAAGTGATGCGAGAGAAAGCGAGAGAACAAAAGAGAATGAAATATTAATTTGATTATACAAAGTGTAATGAGTGAACCATGCTGTGCTGATCGTTGGTGTATACAGTAAGCGCATCGATTTTCATCTCTTCTCCTGCCAATTATACAATTATTATATACTAATATTTGAGATGTATACATATACATATTTCAATACATATAACCTACAGAGAAGATCGGTTGTCGAGGTGTCGATCGGTAGACCCAAAGAGCTTTTTCGCCCTAGCAAAAGCTGCAGTATCCAGCAGCACCTCCGCAGTATTTCGTCCCTTTCCCCGCCGCACACTCGATTTATTATTAATTATTATCTCAGCTGCCAATATCAACCCGGTTCGGACCATCCACTTGTTGATGTACGTGCCATTATGATAGCAGTGATTAACCGTACTCTTGCTGTCAGTGTTCACGACCCTCTGTCGGTTCACACTCATGTGTGTATGTGTATTGGCTATAGTATTAATACACATTCATCCTGAGATCTGTATATGGGTATCATTGAAGCATTTACAGCTGTAGTATTGAGGCTTTGGACATGTGTATGTTAACTTCGATGTGCCCAATATGTATACATAGATGTACATATGTATATATATACACATCTAGGCCCAATGTGTATAGATATATACATATATATACACGCATATATCTGTGTATGCAACACCCGCTCACCTCAGTGGAGATGTCGATGCCCTGACCTAATTACTCTAATTGCCTTCGACGTCCAGGAGCGAATATTCGCGCGCGAGAGAGCGGGAGAGCGAGACCGCCAATCAGCGAGTGGTATAATTAGATAGCGCGGCGGCGACCGTGGCTCGTCGGTCTGGTCCCTATTCCCCTCCACCCGCTTCTCCTCCTCGGCCTTTATATCCGACTCTATCTCTCTTTGTCTCCCTGGGACCCGGCTAGGACTTTAACAGGAGGTCCATGGTCTTTCGGAAGAAGGACGAACTATTTAATCCCCTCTGGTACAATGGAAACACTCGAGGTAGCTGCCTCCTGGCTGCCCTGAGTATAATCATCCTTTCGAGGAACTGTACCTTATTTCCTTTCTACACTCGATGCACTTCCACCTCAAAACCCTGACATTTAAATAATAGTAAACTGTTGGAAAATGCGCTTTGCCCTCCGCCCACTCGATCCAGTGAACAACAGCTACTACGGAATATTCCAGTGAATCCAATAATGAACAATTCGCTATACTTTTGTCGTGGAGCTTTGTTTTGATAGGGGGAGAAACGGGAAAAAAAAATTGAGGGGAAGAATTGCAATGATGCGCAGAGTTGAAACTGACAATGCCCACATCGATATACTGAATATACACAACAATTTTGTGGAATGAATTCTCGATATGCAAATTCACGTATTGTCACACGAGAACGAGTAATGTGAATTTATGAATACTTCAACGTCGCAAATAAGGCCATTTTTATGACTCGCGTTTCTCACATTGTACTGGGGATTTTATTGAAACAAATGGATTTCAGGGAAATACCATATAGTGATAAATATTATTCAGGATTTACGTTATATGTTTATTGTTTATAAACACGTATCATTATACCAGTGACAATTTTTGTGGTTTATAGGCCTGTCGTGCGGTTATTGAAGGTGGAAAAGGGTTTTTAATGGTATTGTGAAGCGGTCATTTAGACACAGGGAGAATCCGAATGGATGATTCACATTTTATTACACTTATCGAAACACGGCAGACTTATCGCGAATGATTATCGATCGATCGAAACAGTACTCGATTTTTTAAATCCTGTAACGAATGACACTTCAACGCTGATATTATTTTCATAATGATTTCGAATTTTACGGTTTACTATCGTTCTCAATACACGGAAAGAAATGTTTGGTTGTGACAACTAGGGGCAAGTGGGGTACAATGTGTCATGGGGCACAGTGAACCACTTGGAATTTCTCGGAGGTTTAACGTGCATAATAGTATATTGTGCAACAAGGGCCGAAAGATGGCGATTGCGACGAATGTGAGGTGTGCAATCACACGAGTCGCAAATGCCAATTTTGGCCCCTGTTGCACACTATACTTTTTGTAACAAGTGCATGAATAGTGGTGCTTTGAATGGTAGTTTTGCGGGACGAACAGTGAAAAGTGAGGTTACCAACTTTCCACCCTAGGGTCGAATGTGAAACAGCAGGGTCGAAAGTGAAGGAATTGCGAACTGCGCATGCGCCAACCTACCGTTTCAACATTGCTATGAAACTAGCCACTTTCGGCCCGCAAAACTGCGATGAAAAGCACCGCTGTTCATGCACGTGTTACAAAAATAATGTTTTTTTTATGTTGCGAAATGAGCTAAATTGAGTTTCAGTCTACGTGAAAAAACAATGATTAATTGTTATGAATAATTATTAAAAATTATTAAAAAGGTTTGGATCCTTCAAAACTAAAACTTTGGGCTATCAGTAAAAATTTAATTTCTCAGTTTTTTCTCCAAACCTGCTTGAGTTTTCGATCGTAAATGATAGTCCAATTATCGCTGCGTTGCTCAGTGACCATGTTTTGTTAAATTTATTTCGATAAATGATTATTTTTCGTTACAAAACTTTGTTGATGCCTAATGGGGTACAATGTGTCACCTGGATCTTGGAGTACAATGAGCCACCGAGCGTTAGACAGAATGTAGGGTGGAATATGATCTGTCACGTATTTCGGCAATGGCCGGTGAGAGAAAATCAAAAATACTTACTGATTTGTGACCCTGGAACATAAATTTTTCGCGTTTTGGAAAAATGTGAAAGCTAACCTCACGTTTCTGAGCAGCTCACATATTCGGTCATGATGGGTGAGATTATTGCTCGCGCGGCACTCCCCATGTAGAAATCAGTCTGGACGTCCCAGTTTGAAACTCGATCCTGGTCGGGATTGGCTCGGGTTTCCATAAATAGGTTATCCAACTTGGAATCCGAATAGATCCCAAATAGATATCCGGTTACGCACTCGATGACAGTTTATCATCGATTAGGATTTGCTACGGGTACCCTAAGAGAGCCGTCCTATTTAAAATCCGGATGGATTCCGGATCAGGACCCAATTCTGAACGTCGATTTGTATTACCGTGCATCGGGATTCGTTAGGGTTACCCTAGAAGGGGTTCTACTTGGATTCTGAACAGAATCCGGATCGTCTTCCCGTTACTCAACGATTTGTGCGGAACTACGTTTACTTCACCCTTTATACAGTAAAATGTAGATTACACGTACGAAAAACTTTTCCTTAACGCGCGTGATTGTAACAACGTGTGCGGTTCACGCGTTCTCGTCGCTGCCCATGCAGAAATTTCGACAGGGATCCAGCTGGAATCAGCTTGGTATTCCCATCTTTCGACAAGGATCCAGGTGGATCCAGCCTAGTATGCCCGTCTAACGGCTGGAATCCAGTCAGCCATCGGATCGGATCCCAGTTGGAGATCCCGATCGGAATCTAGTTTCCGCGCGTTACATCCCATGTCTGAAATCCGATCCGATGACTGACTGGAATCCGACCGGAATATGGGAATACCAGGCAGGATCCAGCTGGATCCCTGCCGAGATTTCCGCATAGGTCTGTGCGCATGTTTTCTATTTATCAGCATTATGAATAATCGGTTTTCAAAGCAAAAGTATTATGAACTCACCTTGCACCATTTTTTACATTACATGACACACTATACCCCACTAGTGAGGCACAATGTGTCATTTCGGAAATTATTTTCGATTGAATTATTTTTATATCCTCGACCCTTTTTAACTGTTGATTGTAGTTTTTTTCTATGCCCAAAGGTTCAAAGAAACCAATTATTATTGGTCTTTAGTCGTAACTCTACTCTAATAAATATAAAAAATTATAAGGAAAATAGTGACACACTGTGCCCCACTCTCCCCTACGTTTCCAATTTGCTGTACACAATTTCTTAACAATTAGTTGCCTCAACCATATCGAATAGTAACCTCAACTATTCATGATCAGTTCTCGCGAGATTAGTGAGGTTATTCAATTCAATCGTTGGGACTACCATTCGAATCATCGGTATTACCATTTGAGTTGTAAGGGAAATAGAATAATCGATTAGTTGAGTCAACTCATTTTTTGGTTATAGCAACTAATCTTTTCTTTCGCTGTACGTGTATTTACACCAAAAACACGCGCTCCAGCCTTTTTCGATTTCGATTTAAAACAAGTTTTTCGACATTACTGATTGTCAGAATTCATAAACTCAATTTTACATGGCTTTTCGTAGTCGAAATTTGGCCATAAAAGACCGCATTTATTGAAACTTTTTTCGATCGTGCGATCTTGATTGTATCGTTCAATTTTTTTACTTGCATGTCGTAAAAAAAAAACGATTTACAAAAAATATATTTGTTTTTCCTGCCAATATAAAATACATTAGTTTCAACTTTGGTATTTTCGATTTTTTCATGTAAAAGAGGTTGTGAAATTAATTGCTTGCCAAATAATGGTTGTGGCTGCGAGTGTGGGCGAGTAGCCCATGGTGGAAAATCTAGTCAGCGAATATTAAATTTACTTATCAAAATAAGGTAAATTTACAATTCGATTCGTTATCTAACTGGCCAAGTTTGTCATCGCTGCGAGGCTTTCAATTTAATTAACGATATACGTGGGTACACAAGGGAGTTGAAGGTACAGCCTTGGCTTGCGTACCATCACCACTGCATATATACATGTATATAAATATATATACTAGGGATTATTGTAGCTCGCGCTTGCAAGACCTTGGTTAAATCTTTCGAATCTATTTTTAATAATTTCGACAGACCGAAGTTTGTCGAAGATCGGAAAATGTGAATAAGTAATTAATTAAAAATGAGGTTGACACCAGCATTTTCATCGAAAACAATCTTCTCAACGAAAAAAAAAAGTATCATTACTTCATTTTGTCAATAAATGACGGAATTATTTTTTGAGCGTCTATAGAATTTTTTAATTAAAAAGTACATTCAAAAACGTAAATTTTCTATGAGGAACATTTTTTTGTACGATCGGTAATTTTGAATATACAGCGACTTGAAAAAAATGGAATATAACGTTATTAAATTTTGGGCTAAACATAGGTGCTAAAATTTTGAAATAATTTATGGATGTTTGTGATACTCTAAACAACTTTTGAAAAAATTATGAACACTTTTATGCGACCTTGCTAAATTTGGGTGGATCACTAGGTATGGAATGGCCCATATCTAATATATACGACGCAGATATTTCGCTCGAGAGAAGCGCAGAGAACCGTTGAAAATCCGTTGAACGCGTAGGCGAAAGAGCTTGCAGAAAGGAAGAAGACGAGACTGCGAGAAATTTTATCGTGCTTCTGTAGCCTTTGCAGTGGTGTCGCGTTGCGGTCAACGACACTCGGTCTCGTTTCAACCTCAGTACAATCGCAATTTTTTTTTCATTTCTTCTCATTGTTTCGTACTCTTTCTTTCCGCGTGGCGAGGTCTCCAGCTCGTCGTCCAGCATTCGCGTGTACCCAACAGCGACGAGAAGGAAGACACGATTCAAAGTTTACAAAAGTTAAATACTCGTAGGGGCGACGTAGCTCCCGCCGTAGGACCAAGACACGTCAAGTAAGAAGAAGAGGAAGGCGAAGACCAAGAAGATGAAGAAAAAAAAAAATAAAAAAATAAAGAAAAAACTCCGCCATCCGGATATTTTTCCTCTCTCTTTCTCTCCGCACCCTCAACAGAAGCTGTAACAAAATTATACCGGAGATGAATTCTCCACTTTCTCGGAATTAATTGCATTTAATTATTTAACGTTATTGAAAAGAGAGTCACTCGTTGGACGGCAAAATTATAAATGTGGTACTTTAACGACTGGGATCATATTTATTTACCTCTTTTTTTCCCTCTTTCTCTCTTTCTCTTCTTTTCAGCCTCTTAAAAGAGGCTGTAATGAGTGCGACAAAGAGGACACAAAGAGGGAGAAATAAGACAACTCTAAATTCGCTTAAAGTAATGAGATAGACAAGACGCAGAGAAATGCGACGTGGAATATAAACTTCGGGACGAAGTTGCTGGCATTGCGCACCTTCTTCCTTACGCAATCGTTCCGTGAATGCTCTAGAATCTGCTGTAATAGCCGTTTTTGATAGGGACAAATTGATTTCAATTGCCGCCTACGTGCATGCACCAACGAGAATTGACGAGGAACCTTGCAAATTGGATAATCGCCAGCGGAGCACACTGCCAGTAGTAGCGGCTGCTGGTGGTGCCGCTAGCGTTTCTACGTTGCCGTTGAAGAGGTGCCTTTGGTGTTCTACGGAGACCCCGCACCTAGAGGCAGAGCCAGACGCAGCAGTAGGCGAGCCAGAAAGGGGAGGGCAAGGCGAAAGGCATAAAGCGTTCCCAAGCCAAGGAATCCCCTCGTCGTACCGTTTTGGTTGAGCCAGGGAGTTGCCAATGAAAATTGAATTATTTCAACGACGTCGCGTCTTCGCCTCAAGTCCTCTTTTTTTTCGCCTACACCCCGCATCGCCCTTAAGGCTATAACTATTAGTCTTCATCTCCATTCGCTCCTTTCTTATCCGCAGCCCAATCTTTGACGGCCTTACTTTGTTT
Source organism: Ephialtes manifestator (assembly GCA_963970395.1). NCBI lineage: Eukaryota > Metazoa > Arthropoda > Insecta > Hymenoptera > Ichneumonidae > Ephialtes > Ephialtes manifestator. The sequence goes on along the minus strand of OZ019981.1, from coordinate 17,216,204 downwards.
TTTTTTATCCTCTTATTTAAGTCGATTTTCCGTTTTCTTAATCTTTTCATCCCCTTATATTTACGTTCGTTATTTCTTCTGAATGGTAAGGGTAGGGCGAGAGGCTTATGGCTTCATTCGTTCTTTATATCCTGTCCATCACATCGTTTCCCCAATTTTTTATGCTTGTTATTTCCTCATATTCAGGTTATTGCGTTAAAACATAAAGTTTAATATGAAGTCGTGGAAGAAATTCCAAGATAGAGTTTCGGGGTGGATTTTGTCCAGGCCTAATGTCGTATGGACAAATTAGAATGGAGAATGACTAATAGCTCGAATCCCATACTTTATCCTGGACTACTTTTACCATATTCCAGACTGTCCAGAAATTATCCTGGATTCCATCCTGGCCTGAGCAGACTCCATCCTGCACAGGCCAGGCACCATTCCAAGCTCTTCCAAACTCCCTCCTGAACTGGCCAGACTCCATCTCGGACACTTTCTTGCATTCCACTCTGCACTTCATTCTATACTAATTGTTTCTCGCAGGTTTTTTAGTTAATTTTATAACAGTATCCCAAGCCAAAGAATCCACAACCACGTCATTCCATTTTCTTTGATTCAGGTAGCTGCCAATGAAAATTGAATTATTTCAACGACATTGCGCCAACAACTGGGGTCTTTTTTTGCATCTTCCTCTAGTCGACATAATTACTAGTCTTCATCTTCATTCGCACCTTTCTTCTTTGCAGCCTTCTTGATGGCTTCACTCCTCCACTTCCTCTAGCTCCTTCACATCGTTTCCCCGTTTTATTAACCTTTTTATTCACTCATATTCAGATTCCTGCGTTGAAAATAAAACTTCAATATGAAGTCGTGGTAGAAATTCCAAGATAGCGTTTCGAGATGGATTTTGTCCAGGCCTAATGTCGTATGGACAAATTAGAATGGAGAATGACTATAGCTCGAATCCCGTACGCCATGCTGGACTGCTCTTATTCTATCCTAAACTGTCCAGACATGATCCTGGATTCCATCCTGGCCTGAGCAGACTCCACCCTGCACAGGCCAGGCACCATTCCAAGCTCTTCCAAACTCCATCCTGAACTGGCCAGACTCCATCTCGGACACTTTCTTGCATTCTACTCTGCACTTCATTCTACACTAATTGTTTCTCGCAGGTTTTTTAGTTAATTTTACAACAGTATCCCAAGCCAAAGAATCTACAACCACGTCATTCCATTTCCTTTGATTCAGGTAGCTGCCAATGAGAATAGAATTATTTCAACGACATTGCGCCAACAACTGGGGTCTTTTTTCGCATCTTCCTCTAGTCGACATAATTACTAGTCTTCATCTTCATTCGCACCTTTCTTCTTTGCAGCCTTCTTGATGGCTTCACTCCTCCACTTCCTCTAGCTCCTTCACATCGTTCCCCGTTTTCTTAACCTATTTATTCACTCATATTCAGATTCCTGCGTTGAAAATAAAAGTTCAATATGAAGTCGTGGAAGAAATTCCAAGATAGAGTTTCGGGGTGGATTTTGTCCAGGCTTAATGTCGTATGGACAAATTAGAATGGAGAATGACTATAGCTCGAATCCCATACTCTATGCCATCTTATTCTATCCTAGGCTGTCCAGACATGATCCTGGATTTCATCCTGGCCTCAGCAGACTTCACCCTGCGCAGGCCAGGCACCATTCCAAGCCGTTCCAAACTCCATCCTGAACTGGCCAGACTCTATCTGGGACACATTCTTGCATTCCGCTCTGAATTTCATTCTACTTTTACAACATTGTCCCAAGGCAAAGAATCCACATCTCCCATCATTCCATTTTCTTTGATTCAGGGGGTTGCCAATGAAAATTGAATAATTTCAACGACATTGCGCCAACACCTGGGGTCTTTTTTCGCATCTCCACAAGCCAGGCACCATTCCAAGCTGTTTCAAACTCCATCCTGAACTGGACAGTATCCACCTCAAACACTTTCTTGCATTCCACTCTGAATTTCATTCTACACTAATTTTTTCTACGCAGGTTTTTTAGTTAATTTTACAACATTGTCCCCAGCCAACGAATCCACATTCCCCGTCATTCCATTTTCTTTGATTCCGGGGGTTGCCAATGAAAATTGAATTATTTCAACGACATTGCGCCACCGCCTGGGGTCTTTTTTCGCATTTTCCTCTAGACTATATAACAACCAGTTTTCATCTTCATCCGCTCCTTTCTTCTTTGCAGCCTTCTTGATGGCCTCACTCCTCCACTTTCCCTAGCTCCTTCACGTCAGTTTTCCGTTTTCTTAACCTTTTTATCTTCTCATCTTTAGAGCCTAGGCTCGGGAGGCTCGGTATGCGCACAGGCGGAGGGAAAGGGGGACATGTCTCGATCTCCCTGAGCCACTGTCCTCATACTCCGCTCTGCCACGGCTCTCAAACTTTGTTTTCCAAGATCCTGAATATTTCAAGTATCTCCGAAGAATTTCGAAGAATCTCGCACGGTGAGCTCGGGGTTCTTGGAAAGAGAGAAGGGGACATGGAGTACAGAGGTGGAGGGGGCTTTCCGCGCGTGGAGTTTCCCCGGGCAGAATCGAATACGAAATTCAATTCAAGAGGCTCACAGCAGCGAGTGCGCCGCGACCTAGGCGCGCGAGGTTAGCTCTAGCTTCTCGCTCCTTGTATAGTTATATACATATATATATCCCTATATATATATACACACGCTGTGTGCCCCATGCCCCAGCAACTGTTCTCACCCCCAGCGCGAACTGCGACGACGAAGAACGCGCGAAACTCCGGAAGAAAATCAACTATCAGCCGTTGGCGAGATTAATTTCGTCATTCCAAGCCGCGTAAGTCCCTCCGCCGCCCCCAAAGCACTGTGGAGTCGCCGATGGAGAATAGAATGGAATATATATTCGAGAAAAGGTCGCGGGAGGTCCAACTGGAGCTATTTTTTCGCAGACTTGCCGATAATTGATATCGAGAGATCTCCGGAGCTGTTACTCACCCAGAATGCTCTGCAACTCTTTTTTTTGTCGTTTCTTTATTTTTTTTCATCTATTTTTCTCCTTTTCTTTCCTTCCTTTTTTTGCCCCTTCACCTCCGGCACATTTCTACCCTTTATAGGTATTTCGTTATCGATTCACGAGTGCACTCGGCCAAATGCTTTCCATTAAACACACAAATAATCCGTTGCGCTACCCCGAGTCCTCTATAAAAAGAAATCTCAATATCCGCCCGACAAATTGCTTTTTCCGCGCGCTCATACCATCACCGACCCATGCACCCTTTACCCAACCCCCCGTCCCCAACTTCTGGGCCGTCTAGGAGTATGAATAAAAATATATATATATTATTAAAAAGCTTTACACTCGATCGCACTATTTGATGATTAATCTTGTAACCTTGATTTTGTTTTTTGTTTGCTTTTTCTAATATAGGTGCGGGACGTCAAAGTGACAGTTCCAGCGAGGAAAATGGAAACGAAGGCACCGATACTGTTCTCGTTCTGCCAGGAAGCAGAAATCCCTTCTCAATTCCACGACCGATCTTCGAAATTCCAGATCTATCCGACCTTGGAGACGACGACGACAGTCTCGAGGGATTCAATCCGTTCAGATTCAACTTCAATCCGCTGAGGAACAACCCCTTGGACGGTTTTATCGAGAGTATGCAGAGTGAGTAACGCATCAGTCAAGCTATTCTCATTTGTATTCACCTCTGCAGACTTGCCCTGTAGCTTGTACATGGCTTGTACGGGTTGTATATGTATAGCCAAGCGTAAGAGGCATGTGATGCTTCTGTGGTTAACTAACGTCGACGACGTTCACCTGCTGCTTGTTCCTTTTATTTCTGTTGTTATACCGGCACTTGTATGCATTCGTATAAAATGCAAACACATTTACGTTCCATGAGACGCCTCATCCGCAACAAAATTACTAAGAATATTCATACGCTTTGCATATGGAGACAATTATTATAAATATGCAGGAGCATCGTTGCTGCAAGTATAGAAGGTGATTCAGAATAATTGGCGAACGTTTTAATACGTCGTAACTATGAATTGGATGTGTGATAGAATTTTATTTGGTTTTGGTGGGGGAAGAGGGGAAAAAGGGACATAACAGCAAAATGGGAGGTTATCAAATTTTGAGTTTGAACAAAATAAAAATTATTTTTTTATTGCTCTTGTCAGATAATCTGAGATGAAGAAATGTGCGAGAATAAAATTAAGTTTTGACATTAAAAATTAAATAAGTTTTCACGATACGAATTTGGAATCTTGTTTTAATTAATAATTTTGAAAAATTCAAAGTTCTTTTTTAAGTTGCAAGCAGTCTCTCCAAATTTAGTAGCAAACAGTCTTGCACATTATTATGTAATGGTGTCTAAATTTTCAGAATGTTTTGTCAGATGTGTCAAGATGTCAAGAACCGATGTGGTTTAAATTAGTAAAATTCAAATTACTATAAAATCTGAATCCCGATATCGATCTTTACTACACTTAATATCTGGTTCTGCAGAATACCAATTCGTCCCTGTTAACGTAATGTGCTACACATTTTTGTCGTTCGTTAAAAATATCGTGAACTCGAACATCTACTTCGGAGTAATACAGCGTAAAAATACATTTTTGAATAAACCAAAATTTGATGAAACCCGAAGCTATTTCCAGATTCTGCTCAAATTCAATACCGATCGTCCTTTAGCATTTCTTTATTCATGAAGAACTACTGAACTGAACAGCAAAAAATTCCAGCTCAATTTATGAAGCAGTTCTTTTTTTAAATTCTTTTCGACCATTTTTAATGTGACATGGAAAATTTGATACGATTTGAAAAAAATGTAGACAAAGCTTTTTCTACGAAGAAGAAATAACATATTCCTTGCACATATTGTTTTCACATGTGAAACATTTGTGGCATGTACAATATATACAAAAATATAACCACCTTTTATTTCACGTACATAGTGAGTATGAGTATAAAAATACTTGTCACAGAATAAAAAAGAAAGAACCGACTTGCTGTACTTAAGCCGAAGGCGTAAAGACCAAGGGGACAATACAGAGAAAAAAAATTAATTGAGTCATTAAGAATGCAGAAAGTTTGAGTTCGGGACCAACTGCTGCGGAATAAAAAGTCTTGTGGGTATTTTATGGTCCCCGTAGTCATTATCACTGTTGAAGGTCTACATAAATATAGGCTCTTGTCTCGCAATAGATTAAGAACCGCTAATTTAATAATACGTCAGTATTCTTAAATTTCGCCATGTCTTCCATGTCTAAGTAACATCAAAGTCAAAATCAAATACACACACTTACTCTTGCACCTACAATTTTCCTGATTATCATAGTTCAAAATAAAACTATAGTTTTATTAAGAACCGCTAATTTAATAATACGTCAGTTTTCTTAAATTTCGTCATGTCTTCCATGTCTAAGTAACGTCAATGTCAAAATCAAATACATACATTTACTCTTGCACCTACAATTTTCCGGATTATCATAGTTCAAAATAAAACTATAGTTTTATTAAGAACCGCTAATTTAATAATACGTCAGTTTTCTTAAATTTCGCCATGTCTTCCATGTCTCAGTAACGTCAATGTCAAAATCAAATACATACATTTATTCTTGCACCTACAATTTTCCTGATTATCGTAGTTAAAAATAAGACTATAGTTTTATTAAGAACCGCTAATTTAATAATACGTCAGTTTTCGTAAATTTCGCCATGTCTTCCATGTCTAAGTAACGTCAATGTCAAAATCAAATACATACATTTATTCTTGCACCTACAATTTTCCTGATTATCGTAGTTCAAAATAAAACTATAGTTTTATTAAGTACCGCTAACTTAATAATACGCCAGTTTTCTTAAATTTCGCCATGTCTTCCATGTCTAAGTAACGTCAATGTCAAAATCAAATACATACATTTATTCTTGCACCTACAATTTTCCTGATTATCATAATTCAAAATAAAACTATAGTTTTATTAAGAACCGCTAATTTAATAATACGTCAGTTTTCTTAAATTTCGCCATGTCTTCCATGTCTAAGTAACGTCAATGTCAAAATCAAATACATACATTTATTCTTGCACCTACAATTTTCCTGATTTTCGTAGTTCAAAATAAAACTATAGTTTTATTAAGAACCGCTAATTTAATAATACGTCAGTTTTCTTAAATTTCGCCATGTTTTCCATGTCTAAGTAACATCAAAGTCAAAATCAAATACATACATTTATTCTTGCACCTACAATATTCCTGATTATCATATTTCAAAATAAAACTATAGTTTTATTAAGAACCGCTAATTTAATAATACGTCAGTTTTCTTAAATTTCGCCATGTTTTCCATGTCTAAGTAACATCAAAGTCAAAATCAAATACATACATTTATTCTTGCACCTACAATATTCCTGATTATCATATTTCAAAATAAAACTATAGTTTTATTAAGAACCGCTAATTTAATAATACGTCAGTTTTCTTAAATTTCGCCATGTTTTCCATGTCTAAGTAACATCAAAGTCAAAATCAAATACATACATTTATTCTTGCACCTACAATTTTCCTGATTATCATAATTCAAAATAAAACTATAGTTTTATTAAGAACCGCTAATTTAATAATACGTCAGTTTTCTTAAATTTCGCCATGTCTTCCATGTCTAAGTAACATCAAAGTCAAAATCAAATACATACATTTATTCTTGCACCTACAATATTCCTGATTATCATAATTCAAAATAAAACTATAGTTTTATTAAGAACCGCTAATTTAATAATACGTCAGTTTTCTTAAATTTCGCCATGTTTTCCATGTCTAAGTAACATCAAAGTCAAAATCAAATACATACATTTATTCTTGCACCTACAATTTTCCTGATTATCATAATTCAAAATAAAACTATAGTTTTATTAAGAACCGCTAATTTAATAATACGTCAGTTTTCTTAAATTTCGCCATGTCTTCCATGTCTAAGTAACATCAAAGTCAAAATCAAATACATACATTTATTCTTGCACCTACAATTTTCCTGATTATCATAATTCAAAATAAAACTATAGTTTTATTAAGAACCGATAATTTAATAATACGTCAGTTTTCTTAAATTTCGCCATGTCTTCCATGTCTAAGTAACGACAACGTCAAAATCAAATACATACATTTATTCTTGCACCTACAATTTTCCTGATTATCATAATTCAAAATAAAACTATAGTTTTATTAAGAACCGCTAATTTAATAATAAGTCAGTTTTCTTAAATTGCGCCATGTCTTCCATGTCTAAGTAACGACAGTGTCAAAATCAAATACATACATTTATTCTTGCACCTACAATTTTCCTGATTATCATAATTCCAAATAAAACTACAGTTTTATTAAGAACCGCTAATTTAATAATACGTCAGTTTTCTTAAATTTCGCCATGTCTTCCATGTCTAAGTAACGTCAATGTCAAAATCAAATACATACATTTACTCTTGCACCTACAATTTTCCGGATTATCATAGTTCAAAATAAAACTATAGTTTTATTAAGAACCGCTAATTTAATAATACGTCAGTTTTCTTAAATTTCGCCATGTCTTCCATGTCTCAGTAACGTCAATGTCAAAATCAAATACATACATTTATTCTTGCACCTACAATTTTCCTGATTATCGTAGTTAAAAATAAGACTATAGTTTTATTAAGAACCGCTAATTTAATAATACGTCAGTTTTCGTAAATTTCGCCATGTCTTCCATGTCTAAGTAACGTCAATGTCAAAATCAAATACATACATTTATTCTTGCACCTACAATTTTCCTGATTATCGTAGTTCAAAATAAAACTATAGTTTTATTAAGTACCGCTAACTTAATAATACGCCAGTTTTCTTAAATTTCGCCATGTCTTCCATGTCTAAGTAACGTCAATGTCAAAATCAAATACATACATTTGTTCTTGCACCTACAATTTTCCTGATTATCATAATTCAAAATAAAACTATAGTTTTATTAAGAACCGCTAATTTAATAATACGTCAGTTTTCTTAAATTTCGCCATGTCTTCCATGTCTAAGTAACGTCAATGTCAAAATCAAATACATACATTTATTCTTGCACCTACAATTTTCCTGATTTTCGTAGTTCAAAATAAAACTATAGTTTTATTAAGAACCGCTAATTTAATAATACGTCAGTTTTCTTAAATTTCGCCATGTTTTCCATGTCTAAGTAACATCAAAGTCAAAATCAAATACATACATTTATTCTTGCACCTACAATATTCCTGATTATCATATTTCAAAATAAAACTATAGTTTTATTAAGAACCGCTAATTTAATAATACGTCAGTTTTCTTAAATTTCGCCATGTTTTCCATGTCTAAGTAACATCAAAGTCAAAATCAAATACATACATTTATTCTTGCACCTACAATATTCCTGATTATCATATTTCAAAATAAAACTATAGTTTTATTAAGAACCGCTAATTTAATAATACGTCAGTTTTCTTAAATTTCGCCATGTTTTCCATGTCTAAGTAACATCAAAGTCAAAATCAAATACATACATTTATTCTTGCACCTACAATTTTCCTGATTATCATAATTCAAAATAAAACTATAGTTTTATTAAGAACCGCTAATTTAATAATACGTCAGTTTTCTTAAATTTCGCCATGTCTTCCATGTCTAAGTAACATCAAAGTCAAAATCAAATACATACATTTATTCTTGCACCTACAATATTCCTGATTATCATAATTCAAAATAAAACTATAGTTTTATTAAGAACCGCTAATTTAATAATACGTCAGTTTTCTTAAATTTCGCCATGTTTTCCATGTCTAAGTAACATCAAAGTCAAAATCAAATACATACATTTATTCTTGCACCTACAATTTTCCTGATTATCATAATTCAAAATAAAACTATAGTTTTATTAAGAACCGCTAATTTAATAATACGTCAGTTTTCTTAAATTTCGCCATGTCTTCCATGTCTAAGTAACATCAAAGTCAAAATCAAATACATACATTTATTCTTGCACCTACAATTTTCCTGATTATCATAATTCAAAATAAAACTATAGTTTTATTAAGAACCGATAATTTAATAATACGTCAGTTTTCTTAAATTTCGCCATGTCTTCCATGTCTAAGTAACGACAACGTCAAAATCAAATACATACATTTATTCTTGCACCTACAATTTTCCTGATTATCATAATTCAAAATAAAACTATAGTTTTATTAAGAACCGCTAATTTAATAATAAGTCAGTTTTCTTAAATTGCGCCATGTCTTCCATGTCTAAGTAACGACAGTGTCAAAATCAAATACATACATTTATTCTTGCACCTACAATTTTCCTGATTATCATAATTCCAAATAAAACTACAGTTTTATTAAGAACCGCTAATTTAATAATACGTCAGTTTTCTTAAATTTCGCCATGTCTTCCATGTCTAAGTAACATCAAAGTCAAAATCAAATACACACATTTATTCTTGCACCTACAATTTTCCTGATTATCACAGTTCAAAATAAAACTATAGTTTTATTAAGAGTCGCTAATTTAATAATAAGTCAGTTTTCTTAAATTTCGCCATGTCTTCCATGTCTAAGTAACGTCAATGTCAAAATCAAATACACACATTTATTCTTGCACCTGCAATTTTCCTGATTATCATAGTTCAAAATAAAACTACAGTTTTATTAAGAACCCCTAGTTTAATAATACGTCAGTTTTCTTAAATTTCGCCATGTCTTCCATGTAACGTCAATGTCAAAATCAAATAGACACATTTACTCTTGCACCTACAATTTTACCTATAGTTTAATGAAAGCCATTTTGAGAGGCCATTAAAAAATGTTCACTTCCTGTGGATTCTCTTGTAAATTTAAAGACATTTAAATTCCCAGAATACAAGGAAGTCGCGAAGGTTTCGACGAATTTCATTGGCTATACAACGGGAAGGAAAATGATGAATATTTCAAGAGCGTCGCATTTCTTGAACTGTCAATAACTGTCCCTTTTAACTTGACGTGTAGAACCATTATAGCTTCCTTCTCGCCGTGGACTGTGCACACACGTCAAAGCTTCTAGACGAGCAGTGTCCATCAAATTCCCTGGAATATTCATGTATATCTTTCCAACGCTGCGGTATAGCTTGGATGTCGCTGAGATCTTTGTGTGAACAGAAGATTTACTTAGCTATTTCGGTTTGCCCGAGGCGTGCTCTCGCTGCTCGTGCACAAAGACCAAACGATATTTCTCTCTCTCTCTGTTTCGTTACCATCTTTTATGTAGATAATGGAATTTCAAGAGAATAATTCGATAAACGTTTGTGAAACGTAATGCAGCTATCGAACCTACTGTACTGCTGCCAGTGATGTTCTGAACAGACTTTGAAGTAGCTCCCTAACACTCCTTGGTAAATTCAGTTAATTGACAGATTAATCAAATTTCGTAATGAGATGAAGATGAAAAAATATCAAAATTAAATGCAGTAGTATTTTTTCAAAGATTACGAAGAATGGTAAAAAAATATGGTATTTAAAAATAACCATGACTGACTAGCGAATGATTAAATTAGGATCAAATATATGGTAAAAAGGTTCAAATTAAACATTTTTTAATCCACTTTGGCAGGTCAAAAATTTCTCTCCAATCTACATATAGCTACCACCAAAATCGATATTTTTCCTCGGGTATGTAAAAAAAGCATGAGATTCAATTCTGGCAACATAATCATTTGGACCACCAAAAGTGGTATAATCATATCACTTAAGCATACTAATTTTAGTATCAATTCTGATGTCTCAGCAAGTGGAAAACGAATATTCCACTTAACCAGGAATACGTTTACCATTTTTTTAAAACTGATCATTCAGAGTGACATCTGTCATTGATTCCGTAGCAGTGACATAGCCAACTTCCACGCCCATTGAAAATTTCGATAAAAAAATGTCTGCCCATCTCTGCATCAAGCTTCCACCAAAAAACATGTTTTTCCTGGCGATGCAAGAAAAGCACGAGAGTCAGTTTCCTGCACAGCATCGCTTGTGGTAAAGGAAAGTTCGCCTAAAAAAAAAAGAGTAAAAAACAAAAAAACGAGTGAATGAAAAACACGAGAGGACAAAAACATACTCCGCCGAAGCAGGAAGGTACAGGGCGAGTGGTCCCTCTGGTTTCCAACCACATTTATGCGATGGAGGAAGGAGTGGGTATAGTCCGCGGCTCTCGATGTGTATACACTGAACTATACTTGAAAAACGTGGCCGTTGGAAGCGGCGGTGGCGGCGGCGTATTCATTCATCGTGTATTGGCGCGTTTCGGAAGCATGGAAGCCGATGATTGATGCCTTCGTGCTACGAACCAGAAGCATACACGAACATGTGGACACGTCGAGAGTATAGAACCAACTACCAACACATATATAAATATATATATATATATCTCCACATATCCCAATATATTCTCGGATCTTTTCCACCTACATCACTAACACAAAACCGCTCGACGATACTACTCTTTTCCGACGTTGGACGTATGGAAAAATGGAGAGTACCTTGGCGAGCTTCCAATCCGGAGTGACCGATACTCGTGTCTACGAATGCGGTGCGGTCAGAGTGAGATAGCCATATACAGAGAAAGATTCGTAGGCAGTGGTAAAAGTTTCAAAAGCGAGAGAGAAGATACTGAACCCTTTCCATCCCCTCATCCCTTGCTACGTTACGTGCTATATACCTCCAGCCTCGATGCATACCTTCCCTATAGAACAGCTCAGAGAGTAGAGTGCACAGGGTACACACAATTACAAATGTGTACACACACGTACAAGTTCTGTTTCCCTGGAGCTTGGCCCGCGGTTCGTCCGCTTCTCTCACTCTCTCACTCTCATTCTGTCTCGCTTTCTCTCTGTACATATTCCCTTCATCTCTCCTGCCTGTACCTACACACATTCTACGAGAGCTCGTGGCAACGTTATACATGCGATAGTCACACGACACGAGCTATGTCTGTGGTGATATACTTGTGCGGGGATTTTGGCGCTTGGTGTACACGAGGGATGAAAAGAGACAGACAGGGGTATGAGAGTGTGGGAGGGTGAAAGTGGAAGAGGAAAACGCGTGATAGAGCGAGAGAAAGGACGACGAGGTGTGTAGCACGTGCGCATACGTTTTCATGCATGCTTCATCTGCTTAGGTTCCATTTGGGCGATGGTGGCTTTGGTGGATCGGGACGTCGGGTCGCGGGATGTCGGATACACGACGTCCCGTGCCCGGCGCGAGAGTTCTACTATCAGCGAGCTGCTACCGCGCTTCGTAATACATATATGTATTGCGGGCAATATGTATATCAACGCGTGTACGTGCGAGGCGTTACTCTCTGGCTACTCGCTCACGTATTATAGCGGCTGTACAGAATATGCTGCGCAACGTTATGCACACCTACTGTGTGTGTATATATATGGATATATATGAGGAACAGTGCGGAAGGTATAGCGTATACGCATAGTTACGTCGCTACCCCTACGCTACGCATCAGATAATGTACTAAGCTTTATACGCGTGTGTATTTCACACGTGAATTCACGGACGTGACTCTCTCTGTGATATACGAGATCATGATATTGTGGAGGTGTATTATCCACTAACAATTCTGGATAACTTTGTATTTACTGACACTATGTGTGTGTGTGTGTGTGTATATATGCAGGGGTTGGACGGGGTTGAAAGTGATAAAAGTTTCATTTGATTTTTTGTTTTACGTCAAACGAGATGGGATACGTTTTACGAGACCAATGGGGTATGGTAAGGCACTAGTAGGTAGTTGATGGCGTATTTTGGACTGAAATAACTAGCTGTTTGGACAGTTAAACATTTTGAAATTGTGTTTTAAATGTTTTATTAGAAATGTAATATTTTTGGTGGAATCTCTTGATGCTAAGCTGAGATTAATGTAAGAAGACTAAAGTTTATTGTTAAAGGTATAAATAAGGTCGCTTAGGACAAATCAAAATAATTTGAATGGAGAAGAGTTATCTTATGGACAATAGGGATAGTCAGTTACTCCAGCTAATGATAGCAGTTTTTGTGCTTGTCTTCAACATTTTATTCCTGCAGACGGTGAGAAATGCAACAGCATTTCCCACCGTCTGCAGGAATTCCGCCTGTTACAAGGTCGGCCCGGGTCAGTAGGGGAGAGTGGGGTACAATACGTCATGGGGCACTATGAGCCACTTGGAATTTCTCGTAGGTTTTACGTGCATAAGTATTATTTTTCGTTAAAAACTTTGTTGATGCCCAATGGGGTACTATGTGTCACTGGATCTTGGGGTACAATAAGCCACCAAACGTCGGAGAGAAGATAGAAAAAAGCCAAAATAAGGCCAAAAAATAAAGCTAGATAGTGACAACGCCGAGAAGAAAGGTACACGTGAAAAAAAAATAATAAAAAGCTAAAGGAAACGGAGAATTTCTTGACACATACGGAAAAGAAAGTGGCCGTACCTCAAAAAGTACCGGTTGAATGCCTTTTTACGATGATTTTTAAAAAAGTTACTTTTGGTCGGTTATGATTTCAGAATTCACAGATCCGACTTTTGGTCGAAAAATCCAACCTAAAGAACCTACTTTTTTTCTTCAAGATATTGAATTTTTGCCTTCACTACCCGCGTAAAAATAATTATGTCAAATTGAGATCACAAATCGACATATTTCAAAAAGTGCAATTTTTGAGACGCGTCAAGACGAAATATCTTAGAAAATTTCAAAGCGTTTTTGAAATCGGTTTGATACCAAGTTCTTTTTTACTGTTGTGAGCACAATTAATGTACATTTCAGCTCAAATTCAATTGTACATTTGAACGATCAAAATCAATTGTATACAATTGAATTTCAGCGCAATAATTGCGCTCAAATAAGTGAAAAAAACTTGGTATCAAATCGATATCAAAATCGCTTTGAACTTTTCTAAGATTTTTCGTCTTAATGCGTCTCAAAAATGGCACTTTTTGAGATATGTCAATTTATGATAACAATTTGACATAATTATTTTTACGCGGGTATCGTTCTCAAGTCGCATTTTGTACCTCAGAAATACCCGTTACATAACTTTTTACGATGATTTTTTAAAAAGTCACTTTTGGTCGGTTCTGATTTCAGAATTCACAGATTCGACTTTTGGTCGGAAAATCCAACCTAAAGAACCTAAATTTTTTCTTCTTCAAAATATCAAATTTTGGCTTTCACTATGGTTCTCAAGTCGCATATTGCACCTCAGAAAATACCGATTACATGCCTTTTTACGATGATATTTTAAAAACCCATTGTATCCCAAAATTGAGGTATACGATGTGTCATTCGCTGATTTGAGAAAAATCTAATAATTAAAATATCTACGATCTTTTTACAGTCATGTTTTCAGCTGTACCTAACGGTCTATAATAATCGATTATGAAAGTCTGTCATCGATGTTAGCCAGCAAACGCAAATCCCGAAGACTAAAATTCAGTTTCTGTTATCTTTATTGATCTTTTTTTTCCATAAAATACATTTAGATTATACAAAATCATATACCTGCAATAACAGCTGTTCTAGTATTACCGCAGGCGACCAATTAGCATCAACAATGTTTCTTGCTCCATTATTTGAGTGTCCGATCACCAGCGGCGTTTGTTACAATTGACCCGAGTTACCTGTGACCACGGCTACCCCTATGTATGTATAATATGCGTACTAATATAATACACATTGTATATCTATATACCTATATATATATATATATACATACATATATGCGTCAACGAAGTCAACGTACACTCGATGATCGATAAAAGCGCCCGCGGCACTCACAGGTTCTCTCGGGCTTAGCTATATGTGTACGTATAACTATTTCCAACAACCCCTATACTTTATGGAGAGTAACAGTGTTCAGTAAAATGCTGAATATATGTATATATGTATACATATAGGTAGACGCATAGGCCACTCGTAAAACCGCAGACTCGTGAGCCGGCAGCCATGTGGGTACGTGGATTTTCGCGACAAAGCACCAGGATGAGAGGCGTCACGCAGTCACGAATTAATGCACTTACTAATCGACCGACGCTTGCACGCACCTCTCTATGCAGTTGCTGAGTAGTACTTTGGTGATATTGGAAGAGAGGGAGGAGCAACTATGCCGGTGTCGAACAATGTAATTTTTCGATAATTCGATAGTCAACGACACTTTCGTGCCTTTCGGACTTTACGAAATTGTTGAAGCTTTTTTTTTATTTTTCAACCTACATTGCAGCGATGCTAAACGTAATATTTTACGCTATTAGTAGTTTTATGGACCTACGCGATCGTAAAATTGCTTCTGTGTATGAAGTGCACGGAATTTTTTTCTGAAACTCTGAAAATGTGGGAAAAAATAGTGAAATTTTTATTTATTATTGTGTTAACAATTAAATTGTCTCATTTTTCAAATACTTTTTTTTTTGTTGTAAATTGTGCATGAATAGTGCTGCTTTGCACGACAGTTTGCAAAAAGAAAGTGCTCGATCGCATGACAGTATTGAAGTGATATTTTATCTATCCTGTATTTTTTACATGCATAATATGGAACTTTTATGGCTGTAAAACGAATGCTTTAAAGATTAATATGTAATGCGGGCTGTGGACATTATCCATAGACAGTCGTAACTCTGTTAACCACAGAAAGGCCATTACACATTCTATTCACATGTCACTACCATGATGTTCCGTCACTTAAAGAGTTAACGGCATAGAAAGAAATAACATACTCATCGCGTCAATTTTTTCATAGATTCCGAACATATCAAGGAAAAGAATGTGAAAATATCATACAAACAAACGACAAAGTTTTTGAGAAAAAGTATATTATAATTTCATTTAATGAAAAAATAGCATGAAATTATATTGGTGGACAAAGCAAATTTTTGTATTGCAATCAAAGTTAAAAATCCTAAATTTTATCTTATTCTTATGATTTTTTTTTACCTACTTATGGTAAAAAAAGATTATTATCATTTCATTCATTGAAAAAATAGCACGAAATTATATTGGTGGGCAAAGCAAATTTTTGTGTTACAATAAAAAAAATCCTAAATTTTATCTTATTCTTACGATTTTTTAATCTACTTATGGTAAAAAAAGAATATTATAATTTCATTCATTGAAAAAATAGCATGAAATTATATTTGTGGACAAAGCAAATTTTTGTGTTACAATCAAAATTAAAAATCATAAATTTTATCTTATTCTTATTATTTTTTTACCTACTTATGGTAGTTTTCATTTCATCTAAAAAATGTGAAAAAGTTTGGCAATTCTTTAATGAGTTCAGAAGAATAATTTAACAATTTATTTGCACGTTTTGTCGACATTAAAAATTTGAGTGCCCGATTTGACGTTTTTGGCCACGGCCACTTTTTTCCCCTCGCTGATCTGTTCCATAATTGGTCATTTAGTACTTGAAAGTACTCTCTGTGAATTTTTACAGTTTTTTTAAAAACCCTCGTGTCGCAAATGGTTTTTTTTTCAAACCCGTATATCTTTGAAGTCGAGTAAAAAAATAATTAAAACCAAAAACGTTATTTTCTTTCGTGGTTTATATAATGCATCATATGTTATATTTTTTTACTACATCAAAAGGACTAAATTCAGCATAAAAAAAGGGAGAGAACTTTTTTTTTTCTTCTTTCACTGGGATCGGAACCAAGTTCATGCATTGAAATTTTTTGTTTTTGTCAAATGTCAAATGAAAACTGATATAAAGGGACACAGGCGCAGAAGCGCCCGGCTAGTAGCGTTAAATAATTCATGAAAAAGAAGTACTCAGATGTCGCTTCCATTGTAAAATATATTTTTTACTAAAAATGTCGAGTTCCAGAGAACCAATGTTTTGAGCGCTTTCAAAACACTGCCAAATACTCCATATAATCTACAGCGAAATTAAAGGGTTCGCAATGAAAAGAAAATAAAAATTATCATTTTATTTTTTTCGCTGAAAATAACCTGTTTGATGCAATCGAAAATATAGCATACATTGCATTGAATAGATAATGAAAAAACAACTTATTTCTTGACATTTTTTTTGCCCGACCTCAATCTCCTATAATTTCTAATGATGCGTATTAATATACGGATCATTAGAAATTATACTTCTATATTATATTAAATTATATTTATAATTATATTTAATATATAATATAATAATGATAATTATATCTCTAAATTATATTTCTAATGATCCGTATATTAATACGGATCATTAGAAAAAATACAAATTTTAAATCGAGCGAATAATAAAAATCTGAAAAAATTCACGAGGCTTTGAAAAGACTGGAAGTTTTTATGCATAAACTCGTCATCTACATTGAATGTACAATTGTGGTATAAAATGAATATACATTTACAGTAAAATTAAAGCAAATTATAAACAAGGATGCAAAGCAGATCCTTGCACATTGCTTCCTCATTATATTTCGCTTTTTACAAAGCTACCTCTAAGAGGAAGTATGGGAATTGATTTTGGCTTCCTCATGGAGGAAGCTTTGTAACGAGCGAAATTTAATGAGGAAGCAATGTGCAAGGTTCCGCTTTGCATCCTTGTTTTAAATAAATATAAATAAGCGCACACTCTCGCTTTGTGAAAATATAATAAGGACAAACGGTCCAGAAACTCCCTCGAATACTCTATCTTCTCTGTTTTTTTTGTAGAACACGATAGAAATCGGTGGTTTCCGAAATTTCATTGGGAAGCAAGTGTATGGCTAGTTTATACGACATAAATCGCTACTTTTCGCAATATAGACTGTACAACATCGCTATGAAAATATGTTATCGTCCAACATTTTTGGGCTATATCTGACGTATTTTTCTGTTAATCATGAATTTGGCACTCATTTGACTCCCAGCTCGATATTTGATACCAAAATTCGCATCGCAGAAAAAAAATCAAAAAATTCTAAAAATGAAAATCTCATAAAATTTTAACGTTTCAACCGATCTTAACCAAATTTAATAGGGATCACCGGTGTATGAAAGCTCACATACATACCAATTTTGAGCTTAATATTTCGAAAATTAAAAGAGTTATCGCATTAACAGACATTTTTGAAAAAATTCAAAACCGCGTAAAAATTTAACGATCATGGGGATTTTAACAAAAATTGGTATGAATGATGAGGATTGACCCATCTATCTATGGTGTGAATTTCAGCTCTATATCTCGAGGCGTTCTCGCGTTATAAAGGTTTAGATTTTTTGAGCGTGTAACATACACACACACACACATACACACACACATACAGACATTTTTTCTAAATCACTTTTCTCGATGATTTTTAGACCATTCTGAGTGCACTGACATGAAAATCTCGAAAAAAAAATGTTCACGAAAACAAAACTTCCTCTATAAGGAAGCAAAAATCTGAAAAAATTCACGAGACTTTGGAAAGACTGGAAGTTTTTATGCATAAACTCGTCATCTAAATTGAATGTACAATTGTAGTATTAAAGCAAATTATAAAAATTGAATAACTTTTACTGTATAATTAAATTATTGCATTTGCTGTGCCATACATTAATTTTACATCTCACTTGTGCATTAAATTTAATGTACCAGTTTATGCATAAAAACTTCGACTACTTGTACATTAAATTCCAAGTAGATTTTTTTTTTACAGTGACACTCAATTGTGGGACAGATTCGAGTGGATAAAAAATAAAGTGGCACGAGTTTACGACAAACGGCTTGTACAACGTTGTGAAATGTTCAACGCTGAATATCCGCGTAATTGATTAGTTATGATACGAGCAGCACTTTGCTAACTCTTGTAAATCCTTTGCAATAAGCGTGATCCGCATTGCCCAGTCTGCCATGAGATTCAACTTATACATACTCTAAATGCGGTATACCTGTAGGTACGATCAGGGTTACCGCAAAACTCCCCTCCTCTTCGTATGTTTCGCTTACGTGGTCGATTGCGAAATACAACTTCCGCCCGTAGCCAAGAGCTAAGCTAAACCAGCGAGCGAACGAGCGAGCCAGCCAGCAGCTAGCCAGCCGGCGTCCTTGCCGATGCGGTGCCCGACTAGCGTTGCTGCTACCGGTCGAGAACTCTCGTGCATGCACACGAGACTGTGGACTCGACGTTCGCAGCAAATCTCGCGTACGGCGTGGACGTAATATATATACAACACATGGAGTAAAGCAATAGTGCAAGGAAACGCGAGTGAGGAAGATAGAAATATAGAGTCAAGTACGAACTACCAGTTATAGCAACTCGTACAGCTGGAAGATTCATGCTCTGGTAGTTTCCACGGCCACGCGTTCTTTTCCTCCTTCATTTAAGCATTTGCATCCGCATTATCGCTGCGAATTGAATTAAATAGGTAGGAAAAAAAAGAAACAACAAAGTTAAATGATTGCCGACGAAGAAGGCAACAAGTTTTTCTTTTTTGATTTTTCTCATTCTTTTCAGTATTAGACGCTATATCGACTCGTCGGGTTGTACTTGAACTTCGCTCTGGTTCTCATCTATCAGATTATTCAAGATGGAATTGAGAAGGAGAGACGAAGATGCAAGATAACTCAGATGCTTGTCTGAAAAATTGTCTCATAATAATGATAATATTAATAATAACGATATTAATAACAAATGCTAATCCTGAAATAGTTTGTTTGCAGGAAGGAAAATGAAACAAACAAAAATTATTATATTTTACTTAAAAACTTCTGAATTACCTGCACATTAAGTTGCTCAAACATAATTCATCCATGAACAAACTGTTTATTCTATTTTTATGGATTTTTCGGACTCGAAAGAAGTAGTAATTATCTATAAAAAAATTGTAATTGTCAAACTAATTAGTATGTTAGTTTAGATCACCGGCAAAAAAAAATGAAAATATTTATTATGACTGTAATAAAATACAATACAGTAGAGCGTCGATTATCGGCACTAATTCGGTAACCGACTATCGTTCGGATAATCGAAAATTCGGATGGCCGAACATCAATATTTTGTGAAGGGGGAGGGACGATCTGAAACGCTTAAAATATTAGAATATATACGTATAATATAATACATATATATATATACTAGGATTTTATTGTGGCTCGCGCGCTGCGCGCGCTCGCAATCGCCCCCTACCCAAGGGTGCCACCTCCGAAGGGTGCCCCCCCCCCCCCCCCGAAGGGTGCCCCCCCCCCCCGAAGGGTGCCCCCCCCCCCCCGAAGGGTGCCCCCCGCAGGGTACCCCCCCCCCCTTCCGCCAAGCCCTGAGCCCGAATTATTCTAAGTCCCTCGATTCTTGACACGGCGGCGGCGGCGGCGGCGGCGGCGGCGGCGAGATCTTTTTATAATATAGAGAGATAATATGTATGTATTTATCAAAAATTAATATTTTTAATATATCATTGTTAGTGTATATTATATATTCTGATAAAACTGCCGGACTCTATATAATATGCTATTTTCTTGGAAAAATTCGGATAAACCAAATCATCGTTCGGATGATTGACGTTCGGATAATCGACGCTCTACTGTACACCACAAAGATAAACCTGACGCTGACGTCGAAGATTTTCAGCTTTCGACAGTGGCATCTAAATTATCTAAAATGGCAAATGTTTAATAAGAATAATACAAGAAAAGAAATTCCAAGTGTCAGTAATTATTTTTATGTAAAGACATGCATCATAATCATTGCTCTAGAAGATTCGTCATTCCCCAGGATATCAACGCCCAGGGGAATGACATTTTATCTGATTTCAAATGCGTCACAGAATATGCAAAATATTTTTATCCTCACAACGCGACGGTGAGTTAGTCTCTAATAGTTTTACTTAAAACAAAAACCTGAGATTTATTTTAATAAAAAATGTATACTTAGCACTTATCAGGGGAATTACGCTCCAGCTTGTGACAACAGCGTTTTGCACGTCACCTTGGCGAAAAAACTTTTGGACTTGTTCAATCGATTGTACTGTTAAAAATATTTTGAAAATTAATATATGTTTTGCAAGTTATTTTGCAGATACGGTATATTAAATTTCAATTAATATACAGAATAATTATATTATAAACCCAAATTTTATAAAGTGTTTAGTATACTGTATATTAATTTTACAACAATTTTTTTGTATATAAGTTAATATTTGTATATTCAATTTAATATACGCGTATCGGTAAAAGAAACTTCCAATACTTTATATTATTTTTCGTACAAAAATTTCTAACAGTGTGAACAAGTCGAGACGATGCTGGTCTAACATTGATCGTTCGCTAACCCCATCGATTTCCGTAAATATTAACTGATTTCCATAGAACCAGGGGAATGACAGAAAAACCCAGTTACAAAGTTTCGTGTTATATTCTGACGCATCTGTACCATATTACACCGAGAGAAAAAGTTTCATTGATACACGGAAATCTTTGCCAATGAAATGAAATACTTGAATTTCAATACTATTTTTTCTTTGAATGATCTCAAACTTAATGAAAAGTAATGACATTGATTCGAAGAAACATTTCTTGAAACCAATGAACCTTTTTCATTGATTTCAAAGATATAGTCTCTGATTCAATGAAACTCTCTTCTTAGCAGCTCAAAATTTCAAAACCTATTTTTTCCTGAAGTACGCCGCAGATAAAGCTCAAATTTTGTGAGTATGTAAGGAAGTACGGCAGAAATAGTCTAAGCTTCTGGCTCCTCGAAACTCGAAGCCATTCGTTCGGGAGAAGCGGAAAACAAAAAAGTGAGGTTAGGTGCGAGAGAGAGATCAATGAAAACGTTTCTTTGAACCAAAGAAAACGTCATTTTTTATATAATAGTTTTTTTATATAATAGTTTCAAGCTGGGTTACCGACTAAATTACCAAGAAAATAAATATTTAAAAAAGAATTCTTATGCACGGGCTCTTATGGGAAACTAACCGATTTCGTACTTCGGAACGAAAATTAACATGTATAAACTGAACTTTTATACAATATCAAATGTGCTATGGATTCCTTAGAGTGTCACGATTCCGTATAAAATATAAAAGAGGGACGTTATCGAAGTATTTGGGTGTAATTCCAACGTCAAACACATCATGGCCACTCAGAAGTTACGGATAACCGGATGTAGCGGACGATGATAGAAATCAACATAACCTCCAGTGTTAACTGGCGCCGTTTCAACCTTGGTTTCAGCGACCCGATTTTTCGTGGCGGTTGTAGCCGTGGCGCAAAAATTAGATTTTCTATCTACTTTTTTTTTTGTTTTGTGTCACAAATTTACCTTTAAAATGACCAAATTTAGCTCTGACCGCGTGATAATTCAATACCACCACGCGTTCAAGCGAGACTCTGATGAGATATTTTAGTTAATACAATTTATGTTTTTTAAGTTTACGACGCATCTACAAATACATTTTTATTCTCACTGTGATTAATTGAATGTGTAGATATATAAAAATGTTAGCATTTACAGAATTTTCGGAACAGTGCGTCATTTGACTAGTATGGGTCGCAAGGACTACCTTAAAACAATGAAACTGTTTCTTTATTATATGCTTACTAAGTAAATATTTATTTGCATGCAATGAAATGTTCTCTTTGAAATTCAAATACACTATTTCGTTGAAATCAATGAAAAAAAATCAATCCACCCATTTCTTTGGCGTCAATTAAATCGTTTCTCTCGGTGTATTTTTTTCAAATTTCATAGGAATAATATAAGTACTAAATAGTTTTAGGAAATACGTATAATTTTAATATTAAACAAGTTTAAGTACCTTTACAGTCTATTAGAATACGCGAAAATGAGAAAGGTACATACACTGAGAGAAAATTATGGTATTAGTAACTATAAAGTGACAATTATTCATTTATGGTTGGTACATAAATTTTTTTATAGTTGACACAACTATCAAATAGTTACCATCAAGAGTCGCGGTAGCGACTCGACGCCAAGTTAAAAAAGAAATTAATGTTGCCTTCACACTACGATAACTATTTTCGTAGTTATCGTAACTATAAAAATAGTTGCATGTAATAAAAATGAATAATTGTCACTTTATAGTTGACTGTACTATTACGATTTCTCTGAGTATACCAAAAGAATGACTTTTAGCGATTAAACACAGAGAAAAAACGGTTAATACGATTTTTTAAATAAAATCTACCCTTTAGACTTTTTTCTAAATGTCATTCCCTAATACATCCTGTGAAAAAAATCTATTAAATATTAATCATTATAAGAAAGACAAGCAGGTGAATGCAAACGGACTATTTGGGAAGAATCACCCATATAAATCTTGTTTGGCTCGACAGAAATACAACCACTCACAATCTGCCATAGCTACTACGGTTGGTCAGACTCTTGACGTATTTCAGTGTTCGTGCTTCTTCCATTTCTTTTTTTTTCGTTAAGTATCCTCGATTTCCAGCATTAACCGCTGCATCAACTCGTCGGGAGTTACTTGAGTTTTGCTCTGCTTCCCGTCCTCGAGGTTATTCATGATCGAATTGAGAAGGAAAGGCCAAATGAACTGCCTAATAATAATAATAACAACAACAATAATAATAACAACTGCAAATCCGTCCACAGCTCTGTGCATATCTCGTTTGCAACGACCGAAATGCGACTGCTCATAGGCGGCCGTAACTACTGAATTGGACAGACTCTCGCGGTGATTGAATGTTTGGGCTTCTTCCATTTCGCTGCGCTCCGAGCCACGGGGATGGCCGATCAAAGAGCGCTCTGACAGATTCAGCTTCGGTGTACGTTCATCAATTTCATTGTAACCCAATGCCGGGAGTCGATGGGTTTACGATTCCCCTACAGCGGTACTTTCGATTCGACAGAGATGGAATTTACTTCTCGTTCTCTCTCTTTGCAACAATATGCAACTATTCAGCACGAATTCTTGCACGCATGCAACTCTTTGACGTAATTTTCTCTCTCTTTCTCTTTCTTTCTCTTTCTGTACCATACGGGTTCGTTTTTGTTGTTGCAATCCATCCGAACGCCCCTCCTGAGTGCTAACTCGCTTGGCATGAGCCAGGTAACATTATGTTTGAAGCATAAGAGCGAGCACGAGGCAATGAGTATTATTGAAAAATGGAGAATGGTAGAGTGAAAGAGTAAGAGACTATGAAAAGGTCAAGAGATCTTGGACTCTGTTAACCCAACCGTCCACCTTTTATACTGTATCGCACCGCCACTACCACTTACTTAATGCGGCTTGTATGTCGTTTAGAGTTGGGGAAATATGGAGGAGGCCGGGGCTAGTTGAATCAGTATTTTAAAGTGATTTATAAAGCGGCGGACACTGCAATAATTATTGCTTCTTTCAGCTAGATTTTTTTTTTACAGTAATTTTCGTTTTTCGCCAAATTTTGATACAATAATTACCAACGATTTTCCAAAATTAATTAATTATACTAAATTCATTATTATACAGATATATTTATTTTTCTCTATTGGAAATCAATATAGCATATTTGTCACATTGCAGAAACACCTATGCAACTATTTAAATGTTGATTCAAAATAATTTTAAAAAATGTTATAAACATTGGAATTTTATTTCAAATTTATCCTTCATTTTGTTTTTATTGTTTAAAAAATGCATTTCTCTGTAGATAATAAAAAGAGTATTTTGTAAATGTATAATTATTTCACACTGAGAGAAAATTATGGTATTGGTTTATTTTTAGTTCGTACGACCAATTTTTTAATAGTTGCCACAATTATCAAATAGTTACTATAACTACACCGAGAGAAAAATATAGTACTCATTCCCAGGTTCGTATAGTAATCGGGATCCAAAATGGAAAAATGGCATTTTTTTCCAGACACGTACAAAGATTTACTAGGCATCGCCCGCTGTACTATTTATCGTAAATACGCAACACCTAGTAAATGTTTGTATGTGTCTGGAAAAAAATGCTATTTTATTCCTTTTCTGTGTACCAAATAGTTACCACAACTATGAAAATAGTTGCATGGACTGAAAATTAATAGTTGTCACTTTATAGTAGACTGTATTACTCCGATTTCTCCAGAGTTGTAAATCCCCATTAATTCATGAGATATAGTTTACAGTACAATTTGTTTTGTAATTATGATTTCATAATAATAATATGTAGTGATTATAAAATAGAGTGTAAACATTTGAATAGCTGAAAAAAATACAAATTTTCGCTTTAATATTGCAAGAAATACTGGAAAAAATGAAAGAAATAAGTAATGCATTACTTATTTTTTTCCATTTTTTCAAAAGGATTACCGTGAATTTTTATTAAAAGATAATAATATTTGCAGCCATTCCAAAGATTAATCATCGTATTACAATCGCTACATGTTATTATTATAAAATCATAATTATAGATTATAAAATAGAGTGTAAACATTTGAATAGCTGTAAAAAATACTAATTTTCGCTTTAATATTGCAAGAAATAGTGGAAAAAATAAAAGAAGTAAATAATTCATTACTTTCTTAATGCATTACTTATTTTTTTCCATTTTTTCAAAAGGATTACCGTGAATTTTTATTAAAAAATAATAATATTTGCAGCCATTCCAAAGATTAATCATCGTATTACAATCGCTACATGTTATTATTATAAAATCATAATTATAGATTATAAAATAGAGTGTAAACATTTGAATAGCTGTAAAAAATACTAATTTTCGCTTTAATATTGCAAGAAATAGTGGAAAAAATAAAAGAAATAAGTAATGCATTACTTTCTTAATGCATTACTTATTTTTTTCATTTTTTCAAAAGAATTACCGTGAATATTTATTGAAAAATAATAATATTTGCAGCTATTCCAAAGTTTAATCATCGTATTACAATCGCCACATGTTATTATTATAAAATCATAATTATAGAGCTGATCGTATCATCATCATTATTTCTATAAGTATTAGGCATTTGCAACTCTGGATTTCTCTGAATGCAATATTTTCATTACAAAAAGCGTACTATATATATATATATATATAATATTTAAATAATTTTTATAAAAAAATTTTCGTTGCGTCTACTTTGTGTATTAGTGGAAAAAGGCGATGCTGGAAACGTGATTATCGTAGCCGCATTGATGCATTTTACCCCGGTGTCATTTATTGGAACCTCAGTTCCCGTAACGTTGTATTATACCGTCGATCTGGCGAGTCAGTCGGTCAGCGTTGGGGCGGTAATCGTCGAGCCACTCGAGAGTTAAGCGAGAGGCAGAAGGTGGCGTACCGAGCAAGCAAGGGGCAACCTGGAAATGTCGCGCGACTCAACGAACCCCCTAGTGTAAAGCTATGAGAGGAGGTATAACTGCTACTGCCTGGTATATTATTGCGATACGAGGCTCCGGAGGAAAGCCTTCCAAGCAGTCCGTGTACCTCGACCCGTGTTTATATAGAAGTAGGATTATACGGCCTACACTCTGCTTCAGGCCCTCGCACATGTCCTCGTTATAATACTACGAATGGTTCGTATCGTTAATCAATCCGAGCACATGTCGCGGATTGTACTGTGCATCGCTATTGTCTGCTTTATAACTGACGCTACACTGGTCTACATTAACACAACCTGTGAATATGAAGACACACAATTAAAAATGTATTCATCATTCATATTTTGACATTTTTAGCACAAAAATTATTCTTTTTTTAACGTTGGCTATTTTTACGAATTGCAATAGTGCAAAAATAGAACTCTTTTTTAATGTGCAATGTATTTTTATTTTATAATGCTCAAATGGAAGTTTTATTCCTAATAAAACTTCACTAATTGTCATATTTTCACGAATTTATTTTATTGAAATTGACATACAAATACTCAGAATATTTATTGTATAAAATTATTATCGGCGTTCAGTCGAATCTAGCGAACAAAAATTAAATTTAATCTAGCTTTAAAAATATTGGAATTATATGCATTTGGTCGTGTTTTTAGGAAAATGAAATCTTATTTTTCTGTTAGATTCGTGTCGAAGACTTCTACAATTTTGTAGAATAATTTTGATTTTTAGTTATTTTATATATTGCAGATAAAAAGTTGTTGTTATGAAATAATAATTCCAAACATAATTTTCCTATAAATTGTTATTGCACTAAATAACGGGGGCTTTCAAATTTGCTCATGAGGCGTTATAGCCTGAGCTCAAAATTCAAATGAATCACCATTTCCAATTTTTTTCAATGTGCCGTTTTGTGAACTTTATTTTTTAGCTAAAATTTATGCTTGAACAATCTGAAACGCCATTAAAAAATCGAAAATTAAAAATAACACGCACCAAAATACATATACCGTACATCGCATCAATTTGTCCCAATTCTCAATCCACAAACAATCTAAAACCACAGTAAAGTGCTTCATCAATGTTCATCATAAAAGAATATAGTGCAATTCACATAACTTTTTCACATAACATTGCACCTATTACGAAAAAAAAATGCTATCCATTTGTCAAAATCGTGTGAAATAAACATTAAACTAGAAGGATTAATATTACTGAATGATTTGCGTCCTATCGGAAAACGGAGTAGCTTTGATTATTCGTCTGACGTTCGGTCATGAATTTATCACGATAAATTTAACAGAGCATAGAGGAGAAATACCACAGCGGATATATCGACATTGTGCACTCTCTGAATTCGTCTAGATTGAAAGTCGATGCATGTTCAATGCAGCCGGCGGAGATTCATCATTTATCACAGATTGATGACGAAAAATGTATACGAGATCCACTGGTTTATGTTCGACTGCCTATCTATCTACCGAGGTACGTTGAATTCCATTGTGCGATCCAACGCTCATCAGATTAGCTAGACAAACAGACATGGATAGAGCACATGCTGTATACGAATAGACTGACATTTGTATATAGATTTGACGAGAAGCATGCAGAGCACAATGATATACAAACTATATACCGATTTGACGTTTAAACCGGAATGTTTAAACGGTGTCAAGGTCTTCGATGATTATGCAAGCGGAATATTGATCCCACGTCACTTTCACCGCCGAAAGGCGAGAGATCTCCGTCTGCGCTGTAACCACAATATATATTTGCAGCGTTAAACGGTGCCGCCAAGCCTCTGGGACTTGAGCAAACCGAGTAGAGCAATAAAAATGCAATTTTCACAAATCCCAACAACGATAATAACTAATACAATTCGTTTGTATTCTCTGTGGACGTCTCTCTGCGACTTCGACAAATCAGCGAATGAGAAAATAGAGTAGCCGGTGTCCGGAAAAATTGGGAGATGTCAAGGGATTTTCACTTATTCAGGAAAATGTGTTGGAGAATCAAAAGTCGTTTCGTTTTATAAGGTAAAATTGAGATCTTTTTCGCTGCTTGTAATAGCCGAAATGACGGACTGATGGATTAATGGTGTGACAAACTGACAGAGTGATGGTACAATAACCTGACAGACTAACGGCCTGCCAAAATCTGATAGGGTGACAAACTGACAGATACGCCGATTGACAGTATGACAATCTATCAGAAAATGTAGCATTCAAATTAGGATTCTTTTAGATTTTGGAAATATCGATTGTCAACTTGAACGAAAATGTTTTCCGGGTATATCGACAAGTTAAATTAGGCAATTATGTCAAATGGTCGCTGTTCACTTGACGCTTATATTCCATGCTGCAGCAATGAAATTGCTGGTTCATATCCACCTGCGAAATTTGGTAACTACACGGAGAGAACGATCTGATACTTTTTACCATATTTCTAGTAAAAAGTATCGTAAATTCCTGGTACATGGGAGCCATGACGCCTCCTATCAAGAAGTACGAGAACTACCGTAATTTTTATCACGAAATGTGGTTAAAAGTTCTATGTATATGGTAGAAATTCTCATAGTTCTCGTACTTTTCGTCAGATGGCGACTATGGCCGCCCAATACCCGAGTAGAAATTTCATCAGGCATGCCTGCTGTCACACGAGGTCCAGATCAGTTTTAGGTACGGTAACCTTATTTGGGGCATCCGTAAATTCACCAGCTCAGGTCCATGTAAAGCTGAGATATGGCGTTCGTACTTAATAATGCCGTCTTTCCACCGGATCAGGCTGATGTCAGGCTAGATATGGTAACCTTATTTAGGGGTCGTCGTAAGTTCACTTGATCAGGTCCATGTAAATCCGAGATATGGCATTCTACCTTAAAAATGCCGTCTTTCCACCGGATCTGGTCCATCTCAGGCTTTACATACGGTAACCTCATATAGATATGCCATTCATCGACTTTATCCGTTTCGCATAAGGTCTTCCTGTGGTATTTGGACCAAGAATTTGTCCAATTTACCTTTACTTTCCCTGGTCAGATCTGCACACGGTCTTCGTATGGCATAGTTTTTTAAAAATATGCCGTAAATTTACATTATCAGGTTTATATAAGGGCTAGATACGGCATTCGTTAAAAACATTTAAAAATTATTGTTATGCAAAATCAATCTTTTCAGCACCTTGCGTGTGCTAGATTTTTTCACATCTTTATCCCATCGAGAAGTATTCGAAATTTTCGCTGAAACTCACGTTTTACGGGACTGTACCGCTAGAATTACTTTGAAATCTATCGAGGTACTGACCGTCAAACGCCAGTACCTGGATGGGTGACCGCCCCATCATGTTTGAATTTTGAATATTTCGGTCGTAGTCATAATAAATGGATGTACAGTCTTGACGTGTTTTCATTTTAAGTATATTTCAAATAGATAATAAATATATAAACTTTCTAAGATGTCAATGGCCGAGTGAGCTAAGGCGCAGAACTGACACCCAGAGGATCAAGGTTCGATTCCCACCAACGGCAAATAAATTTACATGTGTTTTTTTCAGCAATTAATATGTACCGAAAACTAAATAAGCTCGAATATCCAATAGAAAGTTGAAAATAAATCGAATTCGATGAGCGCAGATAATTATTTTGTAATTTATTTGCCGTTTTTATAAGTAGGGGCTTAGTAGGGCAGCCTCTATCCGGCCCTTATCTGGAAAACTTAATCTGGCCCTAATCATGCGCTGCGTTACTTTCCTGCAAGGCCCGTATAAGGTTGCCAGGCAGGGGCCTTAGATTTAAATCCGGCTACCACGCTAGGGCCTGATATTCCCCGTAGCTGAATTTCTACTCGGGTACTAGGCACGTTTGATAATTTTTACCATAGCGTCTGCCAAATGTTATCGGATCCTTCTCTCCGTTTGCGTTTCCAATTTGCTGTAGACAAGGTGTCAAAAATTAGTTGCCTCAACCATATCGAATAGTAACTATTCACGATCAGTTTTTACGAGATTAGTAAGGGTAACTAGTCCAATCGTTGGAACTACCACTCGAATTGTTACCACTGCCATTCGAATCCTCGGTATTACCATTCGAATCGTTGGCACTACCATTTCAGTTGTAAGAGAAATAGAATAATCGATTGGGGTTGTGTCAACTCATTTTTTGGTTATCCCAACTAATCTTTTCATTCCATGTGTTATCATTTGTAACCGTTTACATCCCATCTCTACAACTAGCATAATTCTATTCCACGATATTCATTCGAATATTTGTTTAATCCCACCGAATATTTACGTATCGAAATGGAAGCCTCAATTATGCACTTTTCGTACTTTTCGTCAGGTAGCGGCTATGGCCTCCCAATACCAGGCGCGTTTGATAATTTTTACCACAGCGTCTGGCAAATGTTATCGTATCCTTCTCTCCGTTTGCGTTTCCAATTTGCTGTACACAAGGTCACCAAAATTAGTGGCCTCAACCATATCGAATAGTAACTATTCACGGTCAGTTTTTACGATATTAGTAAGGGTATCTAATCCAATCGTTGGAACTACCACTCGAATTGTTACGACTATCATTTGATTCCTCGGTATTACCATTCAAATCGTTGGCACTAACATTTCAGTTGAAAGGGAAATAGAATAATCGATTGGGGTTGTGTCAACTCATTTTTTGGTTATCCCAACTAATCTTTTCATTCCATGTATTATCATTTGTAACCGTTTACATCCCATCTCTACAACTAGCATAATTCTATTCCACGATATTCATTCGAATATTTGTTTAATCCCACCGAATATTTACGTATCGAAATGGAAGCCTCAGTTATGCACTTTCCGTACTTTTCGTCAGGTAGCGGCTATGGCCTCCCAATACCAGGCGCGTTTGATAATTTTTACCATAGCGTCTGGCAAATGTTATCGTATCCTTCTCTCCGTTTGCGTTTCCAATTTGCTGTACACAAGGTCTCAAAAATTAGTTGCCTCAACCATATCGAATAGTAACTATTCAGGATCAGTGTTTACGAGATTAGTAAGGGTAACTAGTCCAATCGTTGGAACTACCACTCGAATTGTTACGACTACCATTCGAATCCTCGATATTACCACTCGAATCGTTGGCACTACCATTTCAGTGGTAAGGGAAATAGAATAATCGATTGGGGTTGTGTCAACTCATTTTTTGGTTATCACAACTAATCTTTTCATTCCATGTGTTATCATTTGTAACCGTTTACATTCCATCTCTACAACTAGCATAATTCTATTTTCACGATATTCATTCGAATATTTGCTTAATCCCACCGAACATTTACGTATCAAAATGGAAGCCTCAATTATGTACTTTTCATACTTTTCGTCAGGTGGCGGCTATGGCCTCCCAATAGCAGGCGCGTTTGATAATTTTTACCATAGCGTCTGGTAAATGTTATCGGATCCTTCTCTCCGTTTACGTTTCCAATTTGCTGTACACAAGGTCTCAAAAATTAGTTGCCTCAACCATATCGAATAGTAACTATTCACGATCAGTTTTTACGAGATTAGTAAGGGTAACTAGTTCAATCGTTGGAATTACGATCGTCGGTATTACCATTCAAATCGTTGGCACTACCATTTCAATTGTAAGAGAAATAGAATAATCGATTGGCGTTGTGTCAACTCATTTTTTGGTTATCCCAACTAATCTTTTCATTCCATGTGTTATCATTCGTAACCGTTTACATCCCATCTCTACAACTAGCATAATTCTATTCCACGATATTCATTCGAATATTTGTTTAATCCCACCGAACATTTACGTATCAAAATGGAAGCCTCAATTATGCACATATGGAGTAGATCCTGGAGTATTCAGAGTACTCAGTAAAACTAATGGGGAAACGTATGAGGGAGTGAGAGACAGAGAGTGGGGGGAGAGAAAAAGAGGGAGAAAGAAAGAGGGGAGGGCAAGGTCAGTCGATATCACGCCGATAAAACCTCGGCATCCAATGTGATGAGAGAGGGTGAGACCTAGGCACTACAACTGAACGTCAGTGCTTATCATTCTTTTCCTCTCACGCGTCTTTTTTTTTTTTTGTTGCTTCATTGTTTGGTGATCGTTATTTATGGGCGGTAAAGGGTTTGTCATGGTGGCGAAACGAGGGCCGTCAACGGCAGCTCGCCACGTCCCCATTTCAACCCTACTGATGTTTACACTCCCTCTCGTTTTCCAGCTGCTCTATATCCGTTCTCTCGCCAAAACC
The DNA here is from genome assembly GCA_963970395.1 of Ephialtes manifestator. Taxonomy (NCBI): domain Eukaryota; kingdom Metazoa; phylum Arthropoda; class Insecta; order Hymenoptera; family Ichneumonidae; genus Ephialtes; species Ephialtes manifestator. Next base: position 17,183,668 of record OZ019981.1, on the reverse strand, counting down.
CCTTCGCTCCCTTACCAGTTCACCCTTTCCTGTCTCACAGAGCCATGTGAATATATAGCCATGGTTGACTATCAAACGGCTACCTCTTCGACCGCCTATATTCTCCACAACGATACGTGCGTTAACTGTTGGTGAAGAGTCTGGTTCTATCCCTGAGGATAGAGTTTCCCTCACCGCGGTGTAATGTTTATTGTATCGAATACCTATACGTATTGTTGTTGTTGTCTCTCTCTCTCTCTCGTTCCCACTGATATATACATACATATATGGCTATGAGGGGTAGTAGGTCTTTATGCCTATCGATGGATAACCCGGGACATCAATTTTACGAGGATACTGCTCGGATACACGATCGACGATCCATTTGCCAAGCCAGGTTTTCGATAGAGGATCCATTTGCCAAGCTGCGTTTTCGATCGGGCGAACTGTACCCTTGGCTTCTCTTGCTATATTATGATCGAACTGCAGGCTAACGTTTCGACTATGCCTGCCGAATTCATGGATAGTACGCTTGGTTTGACTTCTCTGTCCCTCTTTCACTTTCTCATTCTCTCTCTTCCACACTGCTTCTCTCCCCCTATGCCAACGCCATGATAACCAAATCGTAGCGCACGTTCACCGAATTTCCGCACACGCGGGTCTCTACCTCGTGAAATCACCGCAGGGTTCTTACTGTCCCGGAAGAATTTTAAAGTCCGATCGATATCGTTGATAAATTTACGCCGGTTTAACCCGTGACCTGACCCTTTTCGACCCTACACGTTGTCAAATGCGGTCAGTTCACGAGGGAAAATGGACATGTGGGAAAACTGCTCGTTTTTGGACTTGGGTATAATAATGACTGATTACGTGATATCATTTTTCATCGTTTTTTTTATCTGCTCGCTGTGATGGTTCATGAAAATTTATCGGCATAAATTGGTCGGTTCACCGACTCAATGAAATTTACTTTAACTTGACAGTTGACGGAAACAACAATTATCAATGTCAGCGGGGCATAAAAATATTTTTTAACGCTAAAGACAATGAATATCGTAATTTACTTTATTTTATTGATGTCCACAAAAAATTTAACGACCAACAATCCTGAAATTCTGGACATTTTTATGAAAAAAAAATGAAAAAATGGTATTTTGAAAAATTCCTTTTTCTTTTATTTTCACAATTTTTGGTGGAATTTCACGGTTTATTAAATTTGTCAAAAATTTCTTAATAAAAGTTAAAAAAGATTTTTTGAAAAACTGTTATTTTTCTATTTCTTCTGTTTGATTCAAACAAATCCATTATTTCTGCGAACGAAATGCTTCAGAAGGGTGTAAAGATCAATCAGTCGTCATTTTCAACCCCTCATATGGAAATATCCACCACTTAACTCCTGGAACTTTGTTCAGCGAACATAAAAACACGCGATCCCTAATGCGAAGCAGTAAAAAAAAGATTCCATAGTAGTTAACCCTCCGTTCAATTTGTCGATCACTTGAACAAAAAAAAGAATATTCTGTAAACAGTGCAGTCAATTTTATTTTACTATCCAAAAGTAGGGTGAAAAATCCATTTATGTATTTCAGTAACTGCGATAATTTACTTATGCAATTCATTGGATAAGTGTTGATGTTGAAAGTGCTCCCTGTGATCGGTTAGTAATTATGTAATTGGCATAGCGGAAACTTATGGATTTATATCTGTCAGTTATGAAAGATTCGTGCAACTAATACGTGAGTTGTAATTACTCTATTCATCGGCGTAATAATAACATCGCTGCATCCACTCTGTATTTGGCCCAAATAAAAAATCTGTTGACTGTCGGATATTTATGAAAGTATTACCGACAGCAATGAGCATGCGGTCGATTTGCGGCTTCGGCGAGGATTTTTATTTATTTCCACCTATATTTTTTCTCCATTATCAAGCGTCTGCTGTACGACAGAATTTTTTTTTTCAAACTACAAATGTTGGGTCACTTTGTTATACGATTTTCATATAGGGATCATTCCATATCAAGTGGGCCATTCATTTGCCATTACGCTAATTTTTCTGTAACTTGTAAGCATAATAATGAAAATTCTGTAATGTTTGAAAAAAAATCGTAATGGTCTGTTTCAATAGAAAAAAATATTATTACTATATTTTGTCAAAAAATGGCGGAATTTTTTTTTTTTTTTAGTGTCTATGGAAATTTTTTTATAAAAAAGTACATTGAAAAACTTAAATTTTACACGAACAAAGTTTTTGTGCGGTCGGTAATTTTGAATATACAGTGAATTGAAAAAAATGAAATAAAAAAAACCGCTACAGATGCTAAAATTCTGAAATAATTTATGGATGTTCGTGATACTCTAAACAACTTTTGAAAAAATTATGAACACTTTTTGCGACCATGCTAAATTTGGGTGGCCCACTTGGTATGGAATGACTCATATGTTACATTATATTATTTCGTTTTGCCCACTGAGAAAAGAAATCGTAAGAACCAACAAAACGTGCGCTTGCGGGCAGCGAAAAGAATATTCTTTTGATCGAATGAAATGCGTTCACAATTTCTTGTAAGCACGATAGCTGTCGCATTTTTTAAGATATCGGGCCCAAATTTGAACCACGAGTAAACTATCGTTAAACAAGGTATGGCATTGAATTTAGAGTTAATCCATCAAGGTGTTCAAAATTTATGACATTTTGAATTTTTTTGAGAATGTCAGCTCGGGCTCTAACTCCCGAAATTTTTATGATATCCGGCTCAAACTTGGACCAGAAGTGGATTGTTATCAAATAGTGTTTGGGATTAAATTTGGTGTCAATCCGTTAAGGGGTTCACAATTTAAGGCATTTTTTAATTTTTTTGATATTTTTTGTTCGTGCCCTAACTTTCGCAATTTTTAAGATATCGGGCTCAAATTTGGTCCATAAGTGGATTGTTATTAAATAAAGTTTGGGAGTAAATTTGACGACAATCCGTTAAGGGGTTTTAAATTTATGGCATTTTGAATTTTTTGTTCGTGCTCTAACTTTTGCAATTTATAAGATATCGGGCTCAAATTTGGTTCACAAGTAGAGTGTGGGTAAACTAAGCATCAGTTCGAATCTGGCGAGAATCTATCGAGGGGTTCAAAACTAATGCCATTTAAATTTTTTTTAAACACGGCTGCAAAGTAGAACTTTGCGAATTGCTTCCTCATTATTATTAGATTTTTATAAAGCTTTCTCTATGAGGAAGCCAAAATAGATTAACATGCTTCCTCATAGAGGTAGATTTGTAAAAATCCAATAATAATAAGGAAGCAATTTGCAAAGTTCTACTTTTTCTGGTATTGATGGATTCACCTGAATGGTTCTTAGCTATAGTTGAATCCGGTAGGTGGTGCCGTTGTCAAGATCCACAATGTTTTCTTACTCCCCTCTCCGAGTTCCTCGGGAGCCACTAGGGAAAATTTTTAAAAATTTCAAAATTTTTTTTCCAAAATTTTTTTTTAAAACTTTTTTTACGGACATATTGGCGGAATACATTATGACGCAGCCATTTTTTTTATTTAAAGAAATATACTTTAACATTTAAAAATTGTAATAAGATAATGTCAACATTTAAAAATGATGCGATTATTTTATCACCTTTAAAAAAATTCATGAAAATTTAGGCTCGCTAGCATACTTTTATTTTCTTCTCTAATAATTATTAGAGATTTTATTTACTTCTCTAATAATTATTATTATTAATAATAAGCGCGGCCGGGTCGCTAGTATGTATATATGAAATGTTTTTTTTTAATTATGGTAATAAACATCTTAATTTAAAAAAAAAAAAGTATGAGGCTTCGACAGTTCTCAGAGTTAAGCAGCATTTTTTACGGCCGTAACTTGGATGGGTGACCGGTTAGCCGTACACTGGCGACAAACGCTGAGCCGGAGGCAGTTTTTCTGAGTTTCCAATGTATTCTCAACAGTGGAAATTCAATAAAAATAAAGCTGCCTGTATTGGCCAGATTTTCCGCAGTTTCACCTTCGTGCAAAAGCGATACAGTAGTAAATTAGAATGAGTGGCTGCGGACAACTCCCCAGGGGGTTTTCTAAGATGGAACGGGGAAAAGGAAGAACGTAAAAGCCTGAATAAAGCATACGAAGAAATAATCCAAATAAAAAATTTATGAAAATATATATCGAAACATCTGTTGATTGAAAAGCTATACTTAAACATAAATTATTCAGTGTTACTATTTACAGCAGGGATTTTCATTTCCGCAATATCGCAATTACACTACATCGCCATTTTCAATTTTAAACTCGCATCCAGGGAGTCGGATATCGTTGCATAAAACATGGACCAAAGAAACGTGATACCTTGTCAATTTGGCTAAAAATGCTGCACTCTCGGATAATTAGGATACACCGAACATCAACTGAATTATTCAATGAACGTGTCAAAATCTATGTAATATATCTTTTCGTAATGTATATTTATACAGTTACGTGGCAACTTTTTTATCGCTCGTATAACCGATTCATCTTTTATCAACGTTCACATTTTCTGCGGAAAATTAAAAAATTCCATGGCGAAAATATTGGTAAACATTTTTTATTTTTTTGCTGCATTCATTAAAATTTTTATATTTACAGAGAGTAAATGACTCATATCGATTTACTTACTCTCGATCTCATTTCAATAGAACAAGCGCGAATGAATTTAAAATAAAAAATGTATATTACCTACAACTTTAGTTACGATTTACTAAAATCCCATTTAAATTATTTCCAATTTATCGATTTGTTTAATAATGTTGCACTTTTTAATAATTAGGACAAGTCGATTCTCAACAAAATCCCGAGTTAAAATTTACACCCTTCCAACACCCTTTGTTGAATTAAAATGGGTGAAATATGCCACTTTTAGAGGTTTATACAAGGGTCTAAGAACCGCATCTCACTCTGTACAACCTAATTGGAGGTCCAAACATAAGAATTTCAGTTTACAGTAGACTTCGTTTATTCCATTCGAGTAATATCTGCCATTTTCGGAGGTTTAGACGAGTGTCAAAGGAATGAAGGAACCTCCCTTTACCCCACGGGACTGCCGCATTTAGGTTTTGACAAGGGTCGGGTGGGCGTCAAAATAGCGAATGAACAAAATAGCGAATGGCTAAAATAGCGAATTTCAAAATAAGGAACGTCTAAATATAGAATGGCCATCATGATGAAATTCGCTATTTTGACCATTCGCTATTTTGATTGCATTTTAATAAGATGGGGGTCAAAATAGTGAATGATCAAAATAGCGAATGGCTGCACCGAGAGAAAAAGTTTCATTGATTCACGGAAATCTTTGCCAATGAAATGAAATACTTGAATTTCAATACTATCTTTTCTTTGAATGATCTCAAACTCAATGAAAAGTAGTGACATTGATTCGAAGAAACATTTCTTTAAACCAATTAACCTTTTTCATTGATTATAAACATATCGTCTCTGATTCAATGAAACCTTTTTCTTACCAGCTCGAAATTTCGAAACCTATTTTTTTCTGAAGTACGCGGCAAATAAAACTCAAATTTTGTGAGTATGTAAGGAAGTACGGCAGAAATAATCTAAGCTTCAGGCTCCTCGAAACTCGAAGCCGTTCGTTCGGAAGAATCGGAAAACAAAAAAGTGAGGTTAGGTGCGAGAGAGAGATCAATGAAAACGTTTCTTTGAACCAATGAAAACGTCTCTTTAAAACAATGAAACTGTTTCTTTATTATATGCCCACTAAGTAAATCTTTATTTACAGGCAATAAAATGTTCTCTTTGAAATTCAAATGCACTATTTCATTGAAATCAATGAAAAAAAAAATCAATCCACCCATTTCTTTGGCGTCAATGAAATCTTTTCTCTCGGTGTGAAATAGCGAATTTTATAATGATGGCCATTCTAGATTCAGAAGTTCCTTACTTTGAAATTCGCTATTGTCACCTTTCGCTATTTTGGTCATTCGCTATTTTGAACCCCACCCAAAGGATCTAAATTTTCAACTCGGGATTATTCAATCGAAGTGTCAACATCAGTATTTACCGGCTTTAGAAAAATCCCCGTAACCCGGATTTGCAACTTTCTATTAGCACGGATTCGTGTCTCATTGATCGGCTAATTACGCCGATATTCGGGAGTACTCGTGTAGGTAAGGTTGAGAGTAAATGGTTTATATCGATTTATTTACTCTCGATCTAATTTCAATAGAAAAATCGCGAATGAATGAAAAAGAATAAATGTATAGTTCCTACAACTTTAATGACAATTTATTAAAATCGCATAAAAATTCTTTCCTCTTTTTCAATTTGTTTAATAATGTTGCTTTTTCCAATAATCAAGACAAGTCGACTCTCAACAAAATAATTCAATCAAAGTGTCGACATCTTGTGTTTACCCGCTTTATAAGAATCCCCATAAACCGTATTTGCAACTTTCGAGTGGCTTTTCATAATTTATGTTTATACAGTTACATGGTAACTTTTATAAAGCGATCCGTAATAATGGGTTCGTCTTTATCATCGTTCGATGATAAGAGCGACAGGTTGCCCACCCTCTAGAGACCTCCCATTAACTCGGTCGTATGAGAATAATCGAGAGAAAGAGAGAGAGAAATGGAAGAGATGAGCAGGGAAGAGAAGAACAGAATCATACGGGCGCGTGGATTATCGGCTACGAGCTCTACCCGCTGAAAAGTTAACGAGTCGTTAAAGTCCCGTTCCTTCGTAAGAGCGAGAACTCCACGACCAGAACGACGACAACTACTACTACTACTACAACTACATGTATATACGTTGTCGAGGACTGTGCCGGGATATCGTTGGCGCGCCGATAAAGAGCAAGAGGAAAATGAGAGAAAGAGACACGAAGATATGGGCGAGTATGAGGGAAGCAAGAAAATGAGAGAAATGAAGAATTGAGTCGAACGAGGCAACTAGGAAACTCAACCCTCTCTAGATCGCAGCACGTAATATGATTTATCGTGAAAGATTTTGTACGCTGTGAGAAGCTCGTGCGGCTGGCCAGCTCGTTGGTTTTCACCCTCGAACCAACCAGAGCAAGGACGAAGGTGTATGTGTGAGGTGGTGGTACGATGATCGGGTCCGTTCGGTGATCCGTGACCGCGATTCAATCGGCAACCCACAATGAAGCTGCTGCTTCTGCTTCTGCTTCTGCTGCTGGAATGAAGGAGTACGCGAGTTGTGCGGTAAAATGGTGAGAAAAGGATAAAGATTATCGAGGGATCCTTTTCGCGCTTGGCTATGCGTGACACGAGCGATAATCGGGATAGAAGGTGAGAACTAAAGTGGGAAAAGGATAGCAAGAGAAGCGATCGAATTATCCCGCTAGGTGTAGCGGGAGCAGCCAACCGCTGCACCTGCAGTACTGGGAACGTCGAATGAACGGGGCGTGTATAGCTTCGCACGCGTAAATTATCGGGGCTAAAATTGATGAACCGTCGAAATTCCTCATCCTCTAACCGCCGCTCCTCTATTGTATCGTCGCGCTGGAAAATTCCTGTCTAAGCTGCTGTCGGCTCCGCATAAATAGTCCATATGGGATGTTTCTCGTCAAGTTGTTTTGGTTTTTTATTTTTATCCGATCGGTATAAGATATTGATAAAATCGTTGTGAACACTGTAGAATGAAAAGTAAAATACGCACGGAGAAAAGGGTGTAGTTGTAGGAACTACGGAATTGATACGTGCCAATCAACAGGCATGGTCAAATATGGCATTAGCAAGTTATTGCCTGTCAGAACCAACCGATTGGCAATGCCAACTAACCGATTGATGTCAACCAACCGATTGGTAACGCCCACCAACCGATTGGTGGCGTCAACTAACCGATTGGTGGCGCCAACCAACCGATTGGTGGCGCCAACCAACCGATTGGTAGTGCCAACCAACCGATTAGTAATGCCAACTAACCGATTGATGTCAACCAACCGATTGGTAACGCCCACCATCCGATTGGTAACGCCCACCAACCGATTGGTGGCGCCAACCAAACGATTGGCGGCGCCAACCAACCGATTGGCGGCGCCAACCAACCGATTGGTGGCGCCAACCAACCGATTGGTAGTGCCAACCAAACTACATCTAACGCTCCAAGCATTTAAAAGTTAGCTTTCTCAACTAACCCGTTTTCTCCGTGCGGCGTTCGATGTCTTTGGTACACCGAGAGAAAAGATTTCATTGACGCCAAAGAAATGGGTGGATTGATTATTTTTTTCATTGATTTCAACGAAATATTTCTTTGATTTCAATGAAATAGTGCATTTGAATTTCAAAGAGAACATTTCATTGCCTGCAAATAAAGATTTACTTAGTGAGCATATAATAAAGAAACAGTTTCATTGTTTTAAAGAGACGTTTTCATTGGTTCAAAGAAACGGTTTCATTGATCTCTCTCTCGCACCTAACCTCACTTTTTTGTTTTCCGATTCTCCCGAACGAACGGCTTGGAGTTTCGAGGAGCCAGAAGCTTAGTCTATTTCTGCCGTACTTCCTTACATACTCACAAAATTTGAGCTTTATCTGCCACGTACTTCAGGAAAAAATTGATTTCAAAATTTTGAGGCGGTAAGAAGAAGGTTTCGTTGAATCAAAGACGATATCTTTGAAATCAATGAAAAGGATTCATTGGTTTAAAGAAATGTTTCTTCGAATCAATGTCACTACTTTTCATTGAGTTTGGGATCATTCAATGAAAAGATAGTTTTGAAATTCAAGTATTTCATTTCATTGGCAAAGATTTTCGTGAATCAATGAAACTTTTTTTCTGGGTGTACGAAAAGAATTTTTTTTCGATTAAGCATATATTTAATTCGTTATATAGTATAGTCGATTTTATTGTACATTTATTTCAGTGCACAATTCACAGTTTGAACCGTTCGATCACCTTTGAACGATGTTTTATTTTTTCTTGCTTTACAGTTAAAATTTACATGATAATAAAGTCCGTTTAATAAATACTATATATGAACATCTATACGAATGTTTATACACTGAGAGAAAAAAAAATTGAATACAGCAAATCATTTATTTGAAATATATTTAATTGATTCAAATATTTTGGTATTTGAAGCAACTATACGTGTAGTAAAAATACCAATATATTTCGTTGAATCGAATAAATTAATAATTATATGCATTAAATATATACATTTGAATCAATAGAACCATTTAGTTGAACTCAAAATCCATTAATTAAATCAATTTAATTGAAGCAATTGAATATTAAACAGGTTCAAATGAATATTCGCCCCATTGAAACAAATATGGTTTTGATTCGACGATAAATTTAGTTGGTAGGATTGACGATACAACATGAATAAGTATATTGTCTGATGTTATCATAGGATAGTTTAATTGAATCAACGCAATATTTAGCCAAAAAGATTGAATATTTCGTTGAGGCAATAAAATTTTGATTTCATTCAACAAAAGGAGCAATTTAATATATATAATTGGTTCGCATAAACCCATGCATTTGAATATTTTCAAACAAATGGTATATTTGAAAATTCACTGTATTCAATCAGATATTTCTCTCAGTGCAAATGTTTGTAAGTGTTTGGCAGTGTCCATGAGTATTTGTATCTGTGAAAATGTTTATCAAGCGGAAAAGGTAAAGGATTTTGTGGCCTCCAAACGTATCAGCTGGTCATTCGGGTGCGCAAAGCGCTTGAGCCGTTATAATCCGCTCATATGATAATGATAATAATTTACTTCAAATAGACGGATCTACGTTTTCATCAAAATTCAGTGAAAATTTCTGTAAATTAAAAAGGACAAAAAATACATACCCCATCCGTTACATCCCTATTTATGTAATTTGCCAGCTAACAAATTTAATAAATCTAAAAAAGCATTTAGTCAATGGTTTTTCATTAAATGTAGCATTCGATGAATTACATAAATTTGATATCTCACTAAAAGACTAATTTCAACCTAAGATAAAAGATCGGTAAGCCGAAAGAAATTTAATAGTTAGAGAAACAAAATAAATACCACTACCCTAACACGTATATTAGTAGCCCGGTTTATAAAGTCTTACAATCTTCGACACAAGACAATTTTTCCCGACTAGAAATCTGGTAGGGCAGCCCTGCCGTCACATTTGGGCCTGATCTGGCATGGATAAGTTTGACCTGATAAGGTGAACCTTATTAGAACCGGATCTGGCATTGGAAAGGTTGCCCTGATAAGGTGCACCTTATTAGGACCGGACCTGGCATAGGGAAGGTTGACCTGATAAGGTATTCCCTATTCAGGTCCAGATCTGGCATAGATAAGGTAGACCTGATAAGATGTACATTAATAGGACCGGATCTGGCAAAGGGAAGGTTGACCTGATAAGGTGTATCTTATTCAGGGCCAGATCGGGAAATATTAAGGTAGACCTAACAAGGTGTATCTTATTCAGGGCCAGATCGGGAAAAATTAAGGTAGACCTGACAAGGTATTCCATATTCAGGTTCAGACCTGGCATAGATAAGGTAGACCTGATCAAAATATTGGCGGAATTAAGAATATCATTTATAAAATCAAAATGTCGCATTCAATGTTTTTAATTTTAAACCCGTCATTTTGAATTTACAAATTTTAAGTTCAAATTCCTAATTAGTTACGTTAAAAACTAAACTATTATTTAAATAAATAGTAAATTGAACTATTATGGAAATACTGTACGAGATATCCACATAGTCGGTTTGGTCTAGTGGTTAGCGTGCTCGGTTAGGTAGTTAGGTAAATAGGTAGGTCCCGTAGGTCTTAGGTTCAAATCCCGCGTGCATCACTTCCCGAATGATGTTACGAAAAACCGTATCTGAAGACGACTTGGTTTTTCTTTGTAATATTAATAGAATATTATTGTTCATATTGCGGCATAATGCGCGGAAATTAATAATTAATTTTTTAATTTAATATAAAGATAAGTATATGTATTTATATATCTATGATTATATTTATCAGGCCCTTAAATGGTTATTTTTATCAGGTCCTTATGTGGTAAACTTGAACTGGCCCTGATGTGCCAAAGCGTTACATTTCCAATCAGGGCCGTATAAGGTAGCCAGACAGGGGCCTTGGATTTAGAATCCGGTTACCAGGTCCGGCCCTGATATTCCCCATAACTGAATTTCTAGTCGGGTTAACGAGGCAGTAAAATAGACCGTTACGTCCCGTGTAGAAAAATAGTTGGGGCTCTGACTTGGCCCTTTCTAGTTTGTCCCAGGTCTATTAGGGGCCCTACTAGGTCACGCTTGAAGTACGGGGCCTTTATAGGCTCAATATGGGCGCGACCCTAGTGAGGGTTCCACATTTAAGCCTGATTAGGCCCCGAAGTTTGTCGTGGCCGCCTCTGTTGAGCCTAGTAGGGTTCTAGCGTAGATTCCCTACACGGAAAAAAAGGCTTGGTTGGAACTACCAAGTGTTATGGTTATATATACGCCAGACAATTAATTAGGTTAGACCAACCAAGTAATTTGTTAGGCTACCAATTTCTTGGTTGGTCTAACCAAGTCACTTGGTTAGCTTACCAAGTCACTTGGTTAGCTTACCAAGTTAGTTGGTACAGCAAATCGAAAACGTAGTTGCCACAACCAAACATTTCTTTCCTTGTGGATGCCACGTTTATACCTAGAAAGGCCCCTTATTTAATCACGACTGCCTGAACTAATTTCTGCACGGGGTGTTCCACATATAAACGTCGATCACAGATATACATATAAGATATCAACCGTCTCGGGGAATCTGGCTGATCGGTCGAGGCGGAAAAACCTGTAGCAGGAAGCGAAGAAGAAGGAAAATTCTTTTTTCTCTTGGACGATGAACTATGCGAACGTATGAATAATTCGATACGAATAATAATTTGTCGCCGCTGAGTTACGACAACGAGCTGACAGGTTGGAATCGCATCCGCACGTGCACATATACGTACTTATATATATATATTCTATATATATATATATATGTATGTATTATTCCGCAACGCCGTCGGCCTTGTTACTATCTCACATCGCAATATAATCCGAGCTGAACGCAACGACGAAGCTTTTCGTCTGGCTTCCACATTTTCCGCTCTCAACGTTGACTGGATGGAAAACCCTACCCCTATCCTCCTCCCCCCTCCCCACGCTGTTCCTCTTCCTCCCTCATCCACATAATGCACGCTGTATGATTCTCTATAATTCATACAGCAGCAACAGTAACAACGAGAGACGAAGCATTGTGAATACGATAAAGTATGCTAAATTTATCGGTCCGTTCGCATTGGAATGGCGACCATCCGTTTGTAAATGTACCTACGGTACGTCCGAATATGCAATGGAGTCCAGTAACTTTAGCTTACTGCAAATAAAGCAGAACGACTAACCTTTCATGCCGATTATCGGAATAATTGTCATCATTATATGTGCATATATATTTGAGCGAATATTCGTTCGTGGAGAATGAGTGCTCGTATAACTTATGTGTTGATTCGGTCGGAAAAAAAATGTCTTTATACGTATGTACGAAACCAACTTACCGTACTTGCAATTTATGGACTGTTAAAAATGTTATATTGAATTTAATACAATTTATGGACTGTTAAAAATGTTATATTGAATTTAATACATCACTGAAGTAAAATAACAAATTTTTTATATTACATTTCCTTATTTTCATGAGTAAAAATTATTGTAATTTTATATCTCACTCGCTTATAAAATTTAATACACCCATTTATGTAAAAGAGCTTCATTTTTTTAAATATTTTTAAAAGTGTAATATCGACAGGATACGTATAATTATTGCAACCTATATGATGGACTATATGATTGGCACACCATTTTTAGTTTTTCAAAACTGAGATTGCAAATCTTTGCAGCTTTTTATCTCCCCGAGAACATTTTTTTAATGCACTTTTACGAAATTTTATTAATGTACTTTTAGTGCATTTAATTTTTTTATGTAAAAATTTTCGTTTTATTTATTTATTTATTTATTACAATAGATGGTACAAGACCTCGAAGAATATTCTGATACTGAAATTCAATTACAATGTTAATATCCAAAAAATGGTCTTTTTGTTAAGTTTGGTCCAAAATTGATCGAATAAAAATTAAGTATTTTTAGTTATAAGTATTAGCAACGTTGCAATAAAAAAATGGCGAATAATTCAAAGTACACATTTTTCTTCAATTAATTAGCATTTGGAGATTTATTATAACAGTATTTTTGCGACGCTTCTCAGTTTACGAATTTCCTTAAATTAATTCTTTAAAAAAAATGCATCCACCAAAATTCACTCGACAGATTGTGTAAATCATCGTATTCGTAAATTTATTGCTAAAACGTAAAAAAAAAATCAGAACTTTTAAAAACGAATTAATTGTTAACGGGTGAGCGGATTCGAATGCATATATACATGAATGAATGCGTACAAACAAAAATGGTTCATTTTTTACGCTTTGACTACGCGGGTAAAAATATTTTCATTTTTAACTTTTTCGATGGGTTATGTAACGAGTTTGAGTCTCGAGGCGCTTTGTACACAAAAAACACAGCCACGAATATAATGACTTTTAATTTTGGTCTTTTCGCTTCATAGTCGTCAACGTTCTGAATAAACTGGTTTTTTCGCAATTTTTCAATTTAAACATTTTAGTGCAAAGCTATAAAGGGTCTGGAAAACTCGGTCGTTGAGCGAAAGACGGCCAGAAACAAATGGACTGAGAGAGAAACGAACGATTGGAGCGACGGACGGCGACGCTTCGCGCTTTTTGTATTTCGAAAAGACTGAAACAGGAGAGAATAATGCGTGTATATATAGATTCATATATGAGGCATTCTGCGTCAGTTCAGCTACATCTTTTCTTTTTATTTTCCTCTTAATTTTACCACGTACTTTGAGAGAAAAATATAGTAATTTAATAAAAAATATAGTTAGTCCGACAATAATCTAATTACAAACTATAATTCCCAGGAGGAACATTTCTATTTTATGTTTATAACAAATATAAGGAAATAATTGAATGAACCATAAATATGACTATTTTATGGTTGTAGCAAACACTGCAAAAAAATCTACTTGAAATTTAGTCTACTTTTACTGGAAGTTTTTATTCATAAACTAGTATATTAAATTTAGTATACAAGTGTAATGTAAAATTAATGTATACAGCACATTCAATCATTTATTTTTATTTTACAGTAAAAGTACTTGAATTTTAATAACTTGCTTTAATTTTACAGTAAAAGTACTTGAATGTTAATAATTTGCTTTAATTTTACAGTAAAAGTACTTGAATTTTAATAATTTGCTTTAATTTTACTGGAAAAGTACATGAATTTTATACCAAAATTGTATATTAAATTTCAATGACAAGTTTATGAATAAAAAGTTCCAACCTTTTCTAATAGTGAAAATAATTATAGTTGCAATCATCAAAATGATAATAGTTTCAAATATGCCATTTTGTTGCATATACGATTTTAACGTTTTTTTCCAATAACTTTGCAAGTATCTTTTTATTGAATTATATTATCATCGCTTCAGCCATAAGACATTGCAAGCCTTCCTATATTCGTTTTATCATGTGAAATCGTTAAATCAACGTTATGCTTTTCTCTCAGTGTACAGAGATATGTCCAGAACCAATAGAAAAATTGTCAGAGGGAGTAAAAAACATTTGGGGCGGTAAAAATATATATTCAAAAATTATAGTGGCTCAACTGACAGAGAATGTCTTATATATGGCGGTGCAACTGCCGTAACGATTTGGGTACGGTGAATTGCTCGCTGTCGTGAACGTGCAAAGCGATTTACGCCATTAGAGGCAATTAAATTCTTTTAATTCACATGCGGTTCACCCCGTTCCTTGTTTCCGACCTAGTGGTTCTTCTGTAATGGAGTTACTATGTCAGGTACAATTACATGACCTACGATGCGCCAATACCCTGAATGCACACGGCGACGAAGGTTGGAAATGACAGACTGATAAAAACGAAAATCGATTTCTTACAAATGTTCAAGGCCGCGCAAAACCACTGAGAAAAGGAAATTGATGCCTGTGGATTGTTTATTTATTTAATTCAGAACTTATTGATATAATGCAAATAATTTATTTTAATAAATGTATACACACTTAAGCGTGAATTAGTAATCTACATTTTTACTCTCACTGTTAGATTAATTTTTATTTGTCAAATTATTCCGGATTTTGTGATTCCCAACGTCAAAAATCTGCTACTTTGAAATGTATAACTTCAAATTAGATCAATACATCGATCCATGGTAAAAAAAGTTATTCAATGACGAAGACTTTCATTTTTGCTTCCTTATAGAGGAAAATTCAAACTTACACATCTGAAGAACTGCTTTAACATTCGGGCTGAAATTTAGCAAAAATGTGAAGGAGGTCGACACCGTTGTTTGTGATAATTTTTTTAAAAATTCAAAAATATGTTCAAATTTTATTTGACTTTGCAATTTTCGAAAAATGTTTGTACGCTCTGTAGCATCCGCAAATTTTTAGATATTGAGCTAAATAAATTTTGATGAATAAAACTATGTTAAAAGAGGATCGGTATTGAATTTGGAATGAATCTGTAAAAAAAGTTCAATTTTTATGGGATTTTGAATTTTTCGAAAAATATTCGTTTTGCTCTAACTCACGTCGAATCTCGCCAAATCAATTGAAATGTTCTACAGATGAGAAACAACATTCTGCGCCGCTACTTACCAAATTTGGTCGTGATCGGTAAAGCGGTTTGGATTTTACGTAATTTCGAATTTTTCAAGTACTATAACGAAAAAAAGTAGCAAAGTAGAACTTTGCACATTGTTTCCGCATTCATTCTCATTTTTTACAAAGCTTCCTCTATAACGAAGCCAAAATTAATAAATAAGAAAATTTATGAAGCAATGTGCAAAGTTCTATCTTGCAACTTTTTATTAGTCACAAATTATTTCAAAATTTGTAATTCCCCACGTAAAAAATCTTCTACTTGGGCATTTAAAGCTTCAAATTAGGCCAATGCATCGATCCATGATAAAAAAAGTTACCCAATGCCGAAAATGACGAACTCCTCCATTTTTCTTTATGCAAATATTTTCTTTAGTCAAATTGATTTTTCCGAAAACTCGTAAAAAAAAGATGCAAAGTACAACCTTGCATGTTACTTCCTTATTCTTTTTCGCTTTTTAAAAAGCCGCCTCTATGAGGCAGTTTCTTTATTTTATTTTTGGCTTGCTCATAGAGGAAGCTTGGCGAAAAATGAAAATTATTGACGAAGTTGATTATTTCTGACGTTTTACGAAATCCAGAGCGACACCAAGAAATTTTTAAAAAATTCAAAATCACGTAAAATCCGAACCGCTCTACCGATAATCACTAAATTTGGTACGTAGCAGGGCTGAATGTTATTTTTTCTGTGTACAAAATTTCAGTCGATTAGTTAAAATTTAACCTGAATTAGAGCAAAATGAAAATTTTTCGAAAAATTAAAAATCTCATAAAAACCGAACCGCTTTACCGATTTGGCCCAAATTCAATGCCAAAGGTCGTATCACTTTGTTCAATTTTAATACAAAGTTTCAGCCCGATAGCTCAAAATTCGTTCGACCTAGAGCATTTACGTACGTTTTTCAAAATTTCAAAATTCTTATAAAAATGAAATGCGTTAAGCGATTTTTGTAAAATTTATACCAATTGAAGATTAGCCAGTACTATACATGTTGTTTAAATTTTAGCTGATTCGTTCGAATACTTTATAAGTTACAGTTATATGAATTTTTAATCTTTCATCACACACACACACACACACTCAGAAAAAAGCTTGGTTAGAATTACCAAAAATTGGTTAAAAATGTTATCAAGAAAACTTGGTGGGTACAACCAAGTTGTTGACTAACATAACCAAGGATTTGGTAAGACAACCAAGTATTTAGTATGCCTAATCAATAACTGGGTTGCGCCTACCAAATTTTTCTTGGTAAAATTTTTAACCAAAATCTTAGTAAGCTCAGCCAAGCGTTTTTCTCCGTGCACACACACATACATCCGGACAATTTTTCTAAACCACTTTTCTCAACATTTCAGACTATTTCAAACGTTTTGACATGGATATCTCGAAAAATTTTTTTTTCGTGAAAACAAAGCTTTCTCTATGAGGAAGCAAAATGCAGAGCATACGGATATGCAGAACAGTAAAATATTCACCATTAACAGCTTACTCGATCAACTCGAAATGGAGCATTTTTCTCGAGGAGAACAATCTCTGGCAACGCAGCTGATACTCGGTGGCGTTTGCGGTTGGGTGCATCATTGACATGCGCTCGGGTCGAAAAATCGAGATGAAATCTCTCGCTGAGAATCTGGCAGAGTTCCCGGTGGAAAGGTGATCGCGAGGTCATGGCACCCGTCGCAACACGCGCGATGTAAATCGATCAGATACATATGGCTGAATGAGGGAAGGCGCTAGGAAGGAAGGAAGGAATAAGGCAAGGAAGGAGAAGTGCGGAGGTGGCTAGAGATAAGGTTGCATAGAATCTTTACAATTTATACAATTCACGAAGAGTACGGCTGCCGCAGCAGCACCGAGCGAGGAATGACTTACGATGCACGGATATAACGGTATACCGCACCTGATACTGTGGAGAATCTCATCGTATACGTCGACGTCGTCGCTCGCGACGTTTCTGGTGACCGAGTCGACGTTTATACAGATAGAAACAGATACTCTCCGAAGCTGCGTTCCTATTTTCTTTTTTTTACCCTTTCTATTCTATTCGTTTGTTATTTTCAATGCATGATGCATTCCATATCGATTCAAGTATTTAAAAAATCAAATAATTTCTATAAATCATTTTCATCGAATACATTTTTTTTAATTTGCTATAGATGCATTTTGTGTGTGTGTGCAACTTAAAAAATTCAATCGCCTATGACTGAAAAATGATTTTACTAACCGAGCTGAAATTTGGTATACAAGTGAAACACCAACACCTTGATTGTTGCACTTTTTGATAAATTATATATGCACATTTAGATTTTATGGGTTTTTAAATTTTTTTGAAAATAGCGCCTGATCGCTCTAACTTTTGCAAAATCCTTCTCTAAAAAGTATGCTGTGAGATTTTATCGAATTGCGAGTTGGTCCATTGTTGTCACGTTATTCGCGTTGTGATTGGTCCAAATTGGCGCGAGATCAGATCGAGACCGAGACCGAGTTCGTGTTTAACACGTTTGACAGTTGCAATTCTGACAGTTTTGTCAAGCATATCGGGCGCGCGAGGTTTGAATTCCCAAGTTGGTTGACTTAACAATATTTCGGGGTTTCTGGATTATGTGTTAATTGCGAATATTAAACTAGGCTTAAGATGTTGAACGACAAAGTGCGACGTAGTCTCTATGGCAGCAACAAAACCAAGCGTACGCGGAGTCACTACATGCGGATCAACAGAACAATCGTGACTAAGATTATAAGCGAAGAGATCGGGGAGAATTGAAATTCCGCAGTCAAGTAAATCAGACCTCTTTGTTCACTGTTACTTTTAGCAAAATCCATGCCAGGTTTCCAGAATTGGAAATCCCGTATTTATTTCTTTGAGCAAAGAGGTCGTACTGCTTTACTAAAAATGTAAAGCCCCATATAATGATGGGACTTACATTTTTTTCTAAAGTCTGGAAATGCTCCAGACCTCGCAAATTTAAAGTTATCAAGCTACATACTAATTTATAATTGAAAGAATGTTAAAGGACAATTGGTAATCAATTTGAGTCAAATCTATAAAGAGTTTCCGATTCGATAAGATTTGGAATTATTGGAAAAATTTGTTAGATCTCTTATTTTTTTGGGAATTCTGATTATATATATTATACGTATTAAATAAGATCGCTGCACCGACACACGCACTCTACTCGCGCGCGCAACGCGCAGAAGTTTTCTAGTTTTGATAAATAGTTCATTGTAAGAGTAGGAGTATTCGACGTTATTTCATATTGAATTTGGCTGAATGTGGTTCAGATTTTATGAAACTTTGAATTTAAAAAAAATTACGTTTTGTATGTAAACGATATAATATTCAGCCATTATATATATACACAATTCAGTGACGAATGGTTATAAATGTTGATAGAATGGAAATATAAATTATTTAAAAAATTTACGTTATTTAAAAGATTACGTACTAACTACGTAATCACGAGGCCACAATTTTGCATGTAAACCAAATAATATTCAGCTACGACAGATATATAATTCTGTGACTAACGCTATCGAACTTTTGATTCTATGGAATTTTTGATTATTAAACAAATATACATTATCACATTTACTTTCGGAAACGCCCTAATAACGACCCAAGTAAAAAGTTATATATAGAGTATATAAAAAATATATATAGCTTTAAACATAGAATTGGGCATATATAGTTTTTATAAAATCTATATACAAGTTATATACAATTTATACATAAACCCAACTTTACAGGTGATCTTATATATAAATTGCATATAGATTGTATATAGAGTTTATACAGACTATATATGCCCAATTCCATATGTCGGACTATAAATAATTTTTTTACTTGGGGAGATACAGAAAAAAAACGAAATCATAGCATGTTTATTTATTTATTGAAAACAAGAATCTTAGAAAATGATTGACAAACTTCCTCATAGAAGTTTTCTTCTATTCTATTTTTCGCGCTGTAAAAAGTGAAAAAAAATAAGGATGCAAAAACCAAATAATATTCAGCTACGACAGATATATAATTCAGTGACTAACGCTATCAAACTTTTGATTCTATGAAATTTTGGATTATTAAACAAATATACATTATCACATTTACTTTCGGAAACGCCCTAATAACGAGATACACAAAAAAAAAGAAATCATAGCATGTTTATTTATTTATTGAAAACAAGGATCTTAGAAAATGATTGACAAACTTCCCCGTAGAAGTTTTCTTCTATTCTATTTTTCACGCTGTAAAAAGCGAAAAAAAAAAATGAGGATGC
Source organism: Ephialtes manifestator (assembly GCA_963970395.1). NCBI lineage: Eukaryota > Metazoa > Arthropoda > Insecta > Hymenoptera > Ichneumonidae > Ephialtes > Ephialtes manifestator. Next base: position 17,163,666 of record OZ019981.1, on the reverse strand, counting down.
AAAAACCAAATAATATTCAGCTACGACAGATATATAATTCAGTGACGAACGCTATCAAAATTTTGATTCTATGAAATTTTGGACTATTAAACAAATATACATTATCGCATTTACTTTCGGAAACGCTCTAATAACGAGATACAGAAAAAAAACGAAATCATAGCATGTTTATTTATTTATTGAAAATAAGGATCTTGGAAAATGATTGACAAACTTCCCCGTAGAAGTTTTCTTCTATTCTATTTTTCGCGCTGTAAAAAGTGAAAAAAATATAAGGATGCAAAAACCAAATAATATTCAGCTACAACAGACATATAATTCAGTGACTAACGCTATCAAACTTTTGATTCTATGAAATTTTGGACTATTAAACAAATATACATTATCGCATTTACTTTCGGAAACGCCTTAATAACGAGATACAGAAAAAAACGAAATCGTAGCATGTTTATTTATTTATTGAAAACAAGAATCTTAGAAAATGATTGACAAACTTCCCCATAGAAGTTTTCTTCTATTCTATTTTTCGCGCTGTAAAATGCAAAAAAAAATAAGGATGCAAAAACCAAATAATATTCAGCTACGACAGATATATAATTCAGTGACTAACGCTATCAAACTTTTGATTCTATGAAATTTTGGATTATTAAACAAATATACATTATCACATTTACTTTCGGAAACGCCCTAATAACGAGATACACAAAAAAAAAGAAATCATAGCATGTTTATTTATTTATTGAAAACAAGGATCTTAGAAAATGATTGACAAACTTCCCCGTAGAAGTTTTCTTCTATTCTATTTTTCGCGCTGTAAAAAGTGAAAAAAAAATAAGGATGCAAAAACCAAATAATATTCAGCTACGACAGATATATAATTCAGTGACTAACGCTATCAAACTTTTGATTCTATGAAATTTTGGACTATTAAACAAATATACATTATCGCATTTACTTTCGGAAACGCCCTAATAACGAGATACACAAAAAAAAAAGAAATCATAGCATGTTTATTTATTTATTGAAAATAAGGATCTTAGAAAATGATTGACAAACTTCCCCGTAGAAGTTTTCTTCTATTCTATTTTTCGCTCTGTAAAAAGCGAAAAAAAATGGGGATGCAATGTGCAAGTTTGTACTTTGCATCCTTGTTTTATGTTTGATAACCTGATTTTTTCAGATTGTTTGAAAACATTTTTTTTGCGGTTGAACTCATATGGATATTTTATACGACGTATATTATACGTCCGATACGTATATATCGTACTTTCCAGGCCAAGCCAGCTTGATTATGGATCTCATGTATAAATAAGTTTGATTTCAGTTAGTATCATGAAGTAAACACAAAAAAAATGGTTACATCGCTTTCACGTTTCTCCGATAATTAGTTCAGCGGTTATTGTTCTCAGTAACGAGAGCATTGTCGATATCAGGGTATTTGAGCATGTCGATTCTCCTATATATAACTGCGTAACGTGTTCGTTTTAAAATGATATTTTTTTGTGGAAAGAAATTGTATTGTTTTAATTTACGATTTTGTTGGTTGAATGCGAGTTCTTTTGTCATGCTGAAATTAAAGTTACGCCATTTCCAGAACGTGTAAACAATTGTGTACTTCAATAGAAACGTCACCCTAAAAAAAGAATTGGAGCCCTGGATTCTAGGCAGTCCAGGATGGGATCAAATGTCATTTGATCCGAACTTAAATATTTTTAAAAAAATCAGTATTTCTATGAAATTATTTTTCTTACAATACCACACTTTTCTTAACAACACAATAAACTTCTATTTATTTATGTGAAAGTAAAATGTATTCTAAAAAAATATTTAGAAAACATCTCATTCATAGGGGTAAAATATATTCTTGAAAAATGTTACACCCTTTAAAAAATATACGCGAAACTATATACCTTTATTTTTTTTCAAATATTCCCAAGGATATATCCTCCAGATACTTTGCAATATTAAAGGACATAGAAAAATAATGGTGAGGAAATATTTTCCCATCTATTTTTGTTTTACGATATCTTTACGGAAATTTGAGCTGGAATGTCCCGTGGAGTATATACACACTTATGGCACGGTAGTAGAAACGCAGTAGCAGCGTTATTGGCACCCCGCACCGATAGCAAATTTATTCGCTTTTGTCGTTTCTTCCCTCTTTCTGTTCTCTATTCTCTTCTCGACTTACGAATGCGCATATATGATTTCAGCAGTGGCACACGTCTCCGAGTCTTTTTCGCCACTGAGGCAGTCCCGGTTACCATCACGTTGAAACTATCGTCTAAACCGCTATCGCACGACGTCGCTTCTTCTCCCATTCCTATACCTCGACGACTCTCTTTCCTCTACTCTACTTTTCTTCAGGATTTTGTGCTGCGCTACACAGAGCTTTCGAATCCTCTGTCCGATCCTCTCGTCGAGGCGAGAGAGCGACGACCTCCTTTCGGACCGAACACCCGAACAGCCCCAGCAATCGGAAGTAGACTCCGATAGCCTCCTCACCGCGACTCTATCCTATATCCCGGCGCTCGCCATTTCTCCTCACTCACCATCCCAACGCTGTCCATTTCCTCCGTCTCTGCTTCCTCGAAAACCCCGGAAATAAAGATACGCGAGAAAAAGAGCAAAAAAAATAAAATAAAAATAAAATAAAATAAAATAGAATAACCTACAATAACCTAAAAACAAAAAAGTAGTACATGAAAATTCGGACATAGTACCTGCGAAACTGGGTCACTGTTTGGTATCAATGCTTCCGCACACTTGTAACCATCCCTTGTAGAAAATATGCGGAATTCAAAATGAAATGCAGGGCAGCATCCACACTGAAGAAGAGTTTGTTAACGGTTAACAAATCAAGTGTTAAATATGGCGAAACGAACCACACGGAAAGAAAAGATTAGCTGCCATAACCAAAAAATGAGTTGACACAACCAATCGCTCATTCTATTTCCCTTACAATTTAAATGAGAGGGCCAACGATTTGAATGGTAGGGCCAACGATTCGAATGGTAGACCCAAGAATTCAAATTGAAGGCCTAGTTATTGAATGGGTTAGTCTGAATAGAGATGACTATTCGATATGGATTGGGCAACCAATTTTTGAGGGCTTATGTACAGCAAATTGAAAACGTAGTTGTCACAACCAAACAATTTTTTCCGTTGCAAAAAAAGCCGTTCAGGAGGGCGCGGATCTCACGAAAAAATTACCAATAACAAATAGTGAATTTAAAAGATCGATTCGGAAAAGTATACCGACAGCATGGAACCTCTATTGGAGGAAAAACAACAACTCCAAACTCCACAATATCAGGGACAAGAAGAAGAAAAACCACCCGACGTAAAAACACGAAGAAATCAGCGCATACTTACAAGACTCCGATTCGGACACTCACACCTTACTTACGGTTTTCTCTTCGACGACTCCCCTGCTCCATCATGTCAAACATGCAACACCAGATGGTCAATAGAGCATATCCTGATAGAATGCCAAATACACCAACAACTACGACAAAATCTCAAACTACTACTAACAATGAAGGAATGCCTAAGCGACTCTAAGAACATCGACAAAGTCGTAGAATTCTGCCGAATAAAAAACATTATAGATCTAATTTAGCCCTAAGTATTGTTAGGGCTATCGTTATTTTATTTTTTGTATTTATACATTATTATATAAATGTAATTATACATTATTGTATTTAACATTATTTTGTTAATGCGACCAAAAATAAATATAAAAAATTAAAAAAATAAAAACCCTTTACATCCATTTAGTTATTGGTACCAAATGTATGTTGAGCCAAATAAAATTATTTAACTATTAACGAATAGCTGCGAGCTTTTTTGGGACAATTCAATGTTATTTAGCTCAACTGAGATTCAATAAGAATAACTAAATGGTTAATTTCGCCATATTTAGCTCTTGATGTATCAACTGTTAAGGAGGTTCGGTGATGGCGGCAGGGTGGGGATAGGCACTGTTGTGCTGCGCGATAAGGGGTTGACGCCGTGTGAGCGAGACACCATGTGAGCCGCGTTAAGCGTAGAGGCAAAAAATTAACGATTTCTCTGTCAATTTCGCGGTGACCTTCAAATTTCAAGCTCGTGCCCTATTCAGAATACTTTTCCGGACGTCTGCATATTTTTTTGATTATTCTATTTTGGATTTAGCTCTTGCAAAGACGTAAAAAGTTCAATATTCGACTCACTTTTCTTTTCTTTACATGCAAATAGTCGCAACTTTGTTATTTAATATCTCGGAAACTACACGGTGAATCCCTTAAAAATTTTGCGTACGTGTCCGTTATCATTGCAGCTGTTATACGATTTTTTTTTACAATTTTATCTTGGATTTGATTTTTTTTACGAACCTCCTTAACAAAATCTTCTGTCAGTGCATGATGGAGTCTGGACTGTCCAGGGTGGATTCTGAGCAATCCAGGTTGGAGTCTGGTCAGTCCAGGATTGAGTCCAACAGTGGTACACTGAGAAAAAGGGTCGGTTGGAGAAAATCTCTTTCTGAGATTTTGGTTAAAAATTTTACAAAGCAAAATCTTGATTATGTTAACAAATAACTTAGATGTCCCTACCAAGTTTTTTTGGTAACATTTTTAACCAAGCTTTTAGTAATTCTAACCAAGATTTTTTCTCACTGTGTCCTCAAGAAAGTGAAGACAAATCGAGACGCATGAAATCAATAAACCTCATATTAAACAGATGAATCTCAATTTATCTCGACATATATGAATGCAACTGCGAAATATGAGATATTCAGTTTGCATTGTTAAACGTGGTGAGATCTTGGGTGACATTATGAGAATTTGACAGTATCGATTGCATACAAAATTATTAGAGAATTTGACAACAAACACATTAGGTGAATATGGCGAAGTTGAAATACATATTTTTTTATTTGCAAAATTAAAAGTAACAGAAAATATTTCGTAAAATGAAAATACAACATTTCAAATCAATCACCTTGGCTTTTTTTATTATTAAACTAACAAAAATATTCCGTCGATATTTGTGACTAAAACTTTTGAATTGAAAGTACAAAAATTTCAATTTAATTTTTACCGAGCTAATTCCATATTTGACTCAGATAAAATGTATTTCAATTGAAAAACATTTATTCGAATTAAACGAATCCTTTTTGAACGACATAAAATCCTATTTGGCCACGTTTTGAAGGACTAAATTAATTAGATAGTCATCTCTGATAGGATTCGTTTAATCCAAATAAATTTAATTTGATTAAAATAAATCTATTACCCGATTTCCCTCGATATGCGTCCCAAATCGCCTTTTCTCATTATAAAAAGATTCCCAATTTGCGGTAAGACCTAGAATTCCGTCACCATTGCTGAACATCTACAGTCGATGTAAAATAGCAAAAAAAAAAAATAAAGAGAAGTAGGTAACAGCAGCGGTGGCCCTTAACGTCGCGAGAAATCGATACAAGGTCAATAACAATAATCGCAATCAGCTCGTCTGACTTTGACGCCTTGTGGTTATGAAAAATTCAGCGAGACGCATGAAAATTCCATATCCGTTATCGGTTTTTGCTCGTTCAAGGTTCCATGTGTACATACCCAGTATATCAGATAGCAACAGAGTACACATATAATTGCAGAGCCCTCTGGCAAAGAGTGACGCAAACTTTGTACACATACCTCGAGCAATTCTCCATTACAAGAGAGAAAAAGAGTTGTCCCTTTCTTTTACTCTCTTTCACTCGGTAGGTCTAAAGAGCTAGTAGATACACACCGTTCTGTAACAGACAAATAACACGCATTGCTTTTTTCGTTTCTCTATTAACCTTTCAATTTCTATTTCGCTCTATTCATTTCTCCGACAAGTACACCCATCGTTTTATCCCCCCCCTCCCCCCAACCCTTTCCTTCACCCCCTCAACCCTTCTCTCTCCCCCTTGCGTCCTTTTTCATTCTACTGTTCCACTCCTCTCGTGTGCCACATTTCTTTTCTATCAGAAAGCTTGGAATGCCGCTGGCGCGATGCTGGCATTCACAGAGCTCCTCATGCGAGCTTTTTCTTTTTTTTCTTTTTCTTTTTTCATCTTTTTCTTTCTCTCCCTGCTGGCCGCTCCATCAACTCCTGTTCTCTTTCGTTCCTCCTCCGATTCATACCCGGACTCTCCCCCGCACTTTATTAGTCTTCATATATATTTCTTGCTCTATTCACAGAGCCGACCCTCTCTTCCATTATCTCTAATATCCGAGCGTTCTATTCGTAGGTTCGTTCATTCGTTCACTCTGGCTCTCACCCTACAGCTACTATATGGCTGTAGCTGTCTTTTCCTCTCATGGCACTTACTCACACCAGTGGCCATTTTTCGGTTTCAGACGCCATGAACAGAATCAAGGAACAGATGGCTGGTGTCCTGGCTGGACTTCCAGGACAGGGAGCCCTCGGACCCTGGGGCAAGATTCCTGAAGGAGGAAACACCACATCCACTACGAAGGTAAGCAGCAAATCGTCGCACGCTCTTTTGTTATTACGGGATAGTACAGTGGAATCTCTCACACGGCACCAGCGTGTTATTTACGAAGGCAATGCTGGAGATAATTAATGTATTTACTTTCCAACTGGCGAGGGAGTCAAGTGTTCATATACACTGAGAAAAACAAATGTGATAACTCGCTAAATATAGTTTGTTCTACTGTACAAATAAGGAAACGTGTTGTAATTTAGTTGGTGGATACTTTTATTGTTACGGCAACCATAAAAACATTGTTATCCTCTCAGGGAAACATGTGAATAGTAGAATTGAACATACATTTTTCTGGGTATATGTAACCTGGACAAAAAAAAATTGTTTTTATTATTTGACGCTGCTGGGAAATACAGCGAGAGAATGATATAATAATTTAATAAAAAATATAGTTACTTTGAGGAGAATCTAATTATAAATTATAATTGCCAAGAGGAACGTCTCTATTTTATGGTTATAGCAAATATAAGAAAATAATTGGATGAGCCATTAATATAATTTCCAGGAGGAATCTCCATTTTAGTTCTATCTCTCTATTTAGTGTCTATTTTGTGGTTATAGCAAAAATAATTATAGTAGCCATTATCAAAATGATAATAGTTTCAAATATGACGATTTGTTGCATATACGATTTTAACGTTTGTTTCCAATAACTTTGCAAGTATCATTTCTTGAACTATACACTGAGAGAAATTGAGATGGTCCTAGTAACTATTCAGTGATAATTATATTTTATTGGTGCAGGTGACTATTTTCGTAGTTACATTAACTCTATTTACTGTTAAGGTAACTACGTTACTATTAATGTAACTACGAAAATAGTCACCTGGACTAATAAAATTTAATTATCACTGAATAGTTACCAGGACCATCTCAATTTCTCTCAATGTATTATCATCGCTTCAACCATAAGACATTGCAAGCCTTCCTATAAGGTAAACGGCCCAGTTTGTGACACCTTTAGACCAGCGGGCTCGATTTTCTGTTATTTACAGATGCGTGATATTGTTAAACTGAAAATGAACGTTTTCAATACGTGCATTAAAACCTTCTGAAACAGAGTAGACTATTCTTCAAAGACAAAATGTTAAGAATATTAATAAAAATATTATTTAAATATTGCTTGTTTACTGCCGGGGTTCCTGACCCTGCAGAACCACTCATATCGCAGCTTGTGACCCCCGCGAGTACCGGGTTTGTGACACTGACGCCGTAGATCCTGACCGCCATGTGTACCGGGTTTCTGACACCTATCCGGGTTTTTCGAACTCCTATTTGGAAAAAACATCAATAATTAAATGAAAACGAAACCATAATAACGTTAAATGTTGAAATTTATATAGTATTCAATCCTAACCTAATTTTCAGCAACAAGTAAAAATCGTAAATATTGAGAGGGTCAGTAACCGCGTCAATAACCACAATTACGTTGGGAGTTATTGACCCTTTGAGTTTACGGGTAAAACTAATCAATAGCTTAAGTATTCTATTTCTTGTCGATAAAGCTAATTATTGTAATCATTTTCATATAATTGTTATGTTGTATTATACGTACTTAAGAATGGAAACGATCAAACACGCGACCGATGCAGATAGTGAGCTCCGTCTAGGAATGGCGGTTCGAACTCACTGAGACGCAATACCACGGCTTTCACCGGTGAAATGTATTTTTAAATAATTTGTTACGAAATTTGCTTATTGCAGAAAAAAACTATTAAAAAAGCTCTTTAATTTGGCGCTAATAAGGTTAAAATTCGACGTAAATTACATTTATGACAGTGTAAAATAGCTATCGGGGGTCACAAACCGAGGCAGGGTCACAAACAGGGCCGTTTACCTTATTCGTTTTATCATGTGAAATCGTTAAATCAACAATATGCTTTTTTCTCAGTGTAACAAAGATGTTTTGCTCATTTCGGTTTCTTTTTACTTGCCATATATTTTTTGTTTGATTTGAAAAGTGAGGCTCAGAATTTACATGTTTTTCGAAGGTACAAAACAATTGTTATGTTTACAAATTTCTTTTGTAAAAATGATAAAAAATTTATTGTAAAAGGTGAATAAATTTTTTTTAATAATGGCAAAATTAAATTAATACAAAATTTACATGGACGTTTTTGGACACCATTTTTTTTACTGCGTACTTTAGATAAAATTATGAAATTAAATTCGGAGCTCTTATTAAGTTATTACTGCATAGTTACATATAATGATTCTTATGGTATCTACAAATAATTTACGCTGGCTAGTGGTGCGGATTATTTGTGTATTTGCTTTCCGATTGATGGATGTCCTCTTTTACAAATAATGATTGGCATAGCCTAGAAAGTGAAAAAATAATTTTGTAAAAGAATGGGAATTGGCCTTGTTTGTTAATATCAATTTTTATATGTTTTCGAACGACCGTTTTTGGTAACTTCCAAAGTGAGAAAAATATTTTGCGTATTTATCAAAGTTAAAAAAGCGTGTTTTATTATCGAATACCTTTTTGTAAATTTGACAAAAAATAGTATAGTGAAATGAAAATAAACCTTTTTGTGTTGTAAAAAAAACCATTTGCCAAAAGTACAGAAATATGAAATAATTTTTTTAAACGTTTCATTAAAAGTTTTATTGAGCTTTATATGTATAGAAATGGAGGTTACAGTAAGTAAATATGAACACAGTACATCCAGCATCAAAATTATTAAAACTCCGATAAAAAAGCGTGGGTTCTTTTTGTTATCCGTAAAAATAAATGGTACCCTGTTTGATTTATCGAAACAGTGTTTTGGTCATGTAAAATCTATATCTACATCTTCGTCGAAAAAAAATTCATTTTTTAAACATGTCTATTTACAACACGCAATACTTGAAGCTCGGGTTTTTTTTTCTCATTACCAAAATATGATCATAAACAATTCGAAGGATTATTTTTTTTACCAATAACAATTTTTTTTAATTACTAAAAATCCCTTTGTAGCTGAAAAAATATTTTCAGTAATTAAAAAAACAATGTTATCGATAAAAAAAAAATCATCTTACTGAAAATCCCTTTGTAGCTGAAAAGGGATTTTCAATGCCTGTAAAATCCTCCTGTGTACCAATAAGAGGATCCTTTGAAGAATTAAAAAAAAAACAAAAAAAAAATTCCGCGCAAAAAAAAAAGTATGGAAAGAGTATTAGAATAGTATTGAAATGGAAAGTATGAAGTACGTAGTCGTGGACCAAATCATACTTAATACTCGAAAAAAGATACTTGAATATCTTTTCATATACTCATTTCATAATTAATACTCGAATATGAGTATAATTGCAATATGATTTCGTCCAATACGATATACTTCATAATTTCCATTTATTTTTTTTTTTTGCTCGTGTTATAATACTAAATTGTTCCCTGTATATGGTGATCGCAATATTACCCTTCATATTATACAAATCGTGTTATCAATTTAGCAATAATGCTTTTTTGAATGTCACATTAATACGTGCACGGAGAGAAGGACCTGTTAAAATTTACCAGACGCTATGGTACAAATTATCAAACACGCTTGGTATTGGGAAGCCATAGCCGCACTGAGAAAAATGCATGGGACAAACATATCAAGTATAGTGAGTTCTACTATACAAATAGTTATTCGTCTCATAATTTAGGCGTTGGGTATATTATTTATTGTTGCGGTAACCATAAAAACATTACCGTCCTCTCAGGGAAACATGTGTATAGTACAATTAACCATACTTTTTTCTCAGTGCGCCACCTAACGAAAAGTACGAGAGCTATGAGAATTTCTACCATATACACAGAACTTTTTACCACATTTCGTGGTAAAAATTCTCGTAGTTCTCGTACTTGTTGATAGGCGGCGTCATGGCTTACCTGTACCAGAAATTAGCGATACATTTTACTAGAAATATGGTAAAAAGTATCACAATCTTCTATACGTGTACTTTCCATTTTAATACTATTCTAATACTTTTTTCATACTATTTTTTTTTTTTGCGCGGGTTATAATACTAAATTTTTCCCTGAATATGGTGATCGTAACATTACCCTTCATATTATGCAAATACGTGTTATCAATTTAGCAATAATGCTTTTTTGAATATCACATTAGTGCGTACACGGAGAGAAGGACCTGATAAAATTTACCAGACGCTATGGTAAAAATTATCAAACACGCTTGATATTGGGAAGCCAAAGCCGCCACCTGACGAAAAGTACGAGAACTATAAGAATTTCTACCATATACACAGAACTTTTTACCACATTTCGTGGTAAAAATGCTCGTAGTTCTCGTACTTGTTGATAGGCGGCGTCATGGCTTACCTGTACCAGAAATTAGCGATACATTTTACTAGAAATATGGTAAAAAGTATCAGAATCTTCTATACGTGTACTTTCCATTTTAATACTATTCTAATACCCTTTTCATACTATTTTTTTTTGCGCGGGTTATAATACTAAATTTTTCCCTGAATATGGTGATCGTAACATTACCCTTCATATTATGAAAATACGTGTTATCAATTTAGCAATAATGCTTTTTTGAATATCACATTAGTGCGTACACGGAGAGAAGGACCAGATAAAATTTACCAGACGCTATGGTAAAAATTATCAAAAACGTTTGGTATTGGGAAGCCATAGCCGCCACCTGACGAAAAGTACGAGAACAATGAGAATTTCTACCATATACACAGATTTTTTTACCGTATTTCGTGGTAAAAATTCTTGTACTTCTTGATAGGAGGCGTCATGGCTCCTTCTACCTGGAATTTACGATACTTTTTACTAGAAATATGGTAACAATTATCAGATCCTTCTATCCGTGTACTTTCTATTTTAATACTATTCTGATACTCTTTTCATACTATTTGCGCGGATTATAATGCTAAATTTTTCCCTGCCTATGGTGATCAATTACCCTTCATATTACGCAAATTTGTATTATCAGTTTAGCAATAATGCTTTTTTTTTAATATCACATTAATGCGTATAATGTGAAAGATTCTACTGTACATACTCATATTGACCTAGCGAGGAGTAGGGTATGAGAGCACAGAGGGTGCTACTACTGCTCCAGCATTTACAGTCTGCATTGGATGGATAAATCCACTGGTGACGCAGTAGTAGTGGTAATGTACCCCAGTTATAATCAGCCGCGTAACGTTTTACCGAGTGCACGCCAATCAACGCTTGAAAAACTACGCGACGTCCTGGATCAGCATATCCATTCTCTTTTCGTCATATTCGCCTAACCCAGAGGCTATAATAAATACGTATAGCGTTTAGCGACTTATAATGTGCTTGGAGCACGTGCGCGGTATACACGCACTCAAGCAGCGCATTAAATCTAGAAAGGACCTCGTTTCATTCTCGCAAATGTATTTTGCCTTCGGCCTTCGTTGAAAGAACAAAGCGGAGATGAAAATATTAATGAGATATGACAAAAATGATTTAGGAAATATTAGTCCTGATTTTACTCTTCATTTAAATTTTAAAAAAGTAACGTACGTATGTGCGATTATTGTTATTATTATATAGACGTGTTTGAAGAAATAAAAACGAGTATCTAAAAACGAGAGAGATGTTGGAGACTTTCTTCCCTCGAGGAAACTGCGAAGTAATTGCTTTTGCAGGGCACGGACACTCTATTTTCAAGTCCCTCGGCGAGATGAACTTTAATAGTGTCGCGGCGTTTCCCCTCTCGAGCCTTTTCACACGGGCTAGCCATTGTATGCTGTGTTACGATCTCGTTCCGTGTTGTATAAATTGCTTTATAGTATCACGTGTAAGTTTTCAGTTAAAAAAAAAATATTGTAGGACGATAACATTTTCATTCACGATTAATCGGTCGGAATAATATAAAATATCGAAAAGTTTATATAAAAATGTAAAGAAATATTTTTGAAAATTTTTCTCTGTATCAAAATATTATTTTTTTTTTGCGTTAATTATTAATTATGATTATTGAATGATTTATTCATTCATTTTCATATTGGATTTAATTTAAAAATTGATACCTAAAATTAATTTATGTACTTTTTTTATCGTTGCTAAACTATTAACGTCTCTTTTGTACAGTTCAAAGAAAAAGTCTTGCACACTGGTTCCTCATAATATTCCACGTTTCGGAGAGCCTCTTTTATCAGGAAGTGTGTTAATGGATTTTAGCTTCCTTATAGAGGAAATTATGCGAAACGTGGAAAATTAGTAGGAAACTGTGTGCAGAGTTTTGCTTTGCGGGAGGTTGAAATATAATATATTTTCATATTTTATCCACGAATGATTTCATTTCATTTTCTGAAAATTTTTTGTACGAAATTAAAACGTTCTCTCAAAAGAAGCAAAAAGTCCACTTAATTACATACAATAGAAGCACTGCAGGTCACGTTGATAATATAATTCATAAATCATGAGGACTTTGATGCTAGGTACTTTTAATAATAAATCTCACAGCCGAGACAAATTCTTAACATAAAATTCAATAAAAACTAAAAAACGTCACATCCTATAAATAAATAAAAATTAATTTTTTCCATATATTGTATCTAATAATTGGTTCACATTATCGCCGAGTTATCTGTCAGAATATTTTATTTTTTAACCCTTTAACATCAAATATTTTTCCCAATGAAAAAAGAAATTGGAATTCGGCCCATTTTTCAGCAGTAACTTTTTACTACTATTACAGTTATATCCTATAAATTTCAGCTACTAAATGTAATTTTTTCAAAATTTATTGCAAAAAAAAAATTAATAAATGCAAATTGTTTTTTTTCTTCGAATCTACTGGGTCGATTTTCAGGAAAAAAATTTATGTTGACGGGCCGATTGAGAGTGGTTGAAAAAAAAAAATTATTGGAAATCAATATCGTTCACGGGAAGGGTTAGAAAAAAAAATATTTGGTTCTGTTTATTTTTTTTCCTGTCAGATCCATTTTCAGCACAGTCACCATTTTTTTTCTATACCATACTCAGGCACTGATGAGAATCATATATTTTTTCGAACTTGATCGGAGTGGTATTATATAGTTTTAAATTTAAATTTTTAATTTAAATTTTTTTTTAAATCCTAGCGTTATCGATGTTAAGGATATAAATATCAAAAATATGCAATTGTGAAAACGTAATACGAAAGGAATATTCATAGTTATTTATGATGCTTGAAATTCTAGGATATGTCTCTTAACTGATGACATTTTTCCCAGACAGATCGTCAGTCAGATTGAAAACGTTATACTCACTTAACACAATTCGTCTCTTAATTATCATTCAATTATTCGTCGAATAATTGGATGATAATTAAGAAAGATGTTTTCAAAAACAGCTTTTCCACAAATCTAGCAATATGCTAAGTTAGCAACACTGAGAGAAAAACATATCATTGATTTAACGATTTACCGTGATAAAACGAATATAGGAAGGCTTGCAATGTTTTATGGTTGAAGCGATGATAATATAGTTCAATAAACGATACTTGCAAAGTTATTGGAAATATACGTTGAAATCGTATATGCAACAAAACGGCATATTTGAAACTATTATCATTTTGATGATTGCTGCTATAACCATATAATAGAGACGTTCCTCCTGGGAATTATAGTTAATAATTAGATTATCGTCGGACTAAATATATTTTTTATTAAATTATTATATTTTTCTCTCAGTAGTACACTGAGAAAAAGTCTTGATTGGACTTACTAAGACCTTAATTACAAATTTGACCAAGAAAAAAATGATAGGCACAACCAAGTTATTATTGGCTATGCGTACAAAATACTTGGTTATCTTACCAAATCCTTGTTTATATTACATGGTAGCCGTTTTGTTTTCCGTAAAAAATTCCCTGACTTTTCCCTGATTTTTCCCTGACTAATTTATCAATTTTCCCTGACCGAAATTTTAAGGACATCTACTAAAAAATTTATAATGCGAATAAACAAAATTGTATTAGAAACAAATACGTGTTTTTGATAAGTTATTTATTTCTCGATCAACAACGAATAGTACTTTTCAAGATATATTTTCTCTTTCAAAACATAAACGTTCTTTGGAATTATAATGCTTTAAATCCGATTAAATACTGATGCGAAGTGTAATACTTATTTTAGTAATATATAACACTTTTTAAACTTTTTTATTGAGTGCTTCGATTTGTTCGAATAGATTTATGTTGTAATGTTTATATCAATTTTTATTTGTTTTTTTTTTGTCTTTTCAAATATTTTTCGGTTGTTTTTTTTTCAAGTCTTTCTTTTATGGATTTTTATTCAGTCATTGAAACTTTGGCAACAATCTACTTTTTCCCTGACTAATTTCGATATTCCCGGACCGAAATTTTAAGGACATCTACTAAAAAATTTATAACGCGAATAAACAAAATTGTATTAGAAACAAATACGAGTTTTTGATAAGTTATTTATTTCTCGATCAACAACGAATAGTACTTTTGAAGATATATTTTCTCTTTCAAAACATAAACGTTCTTTGGAATTATAATGCTTTAAATCCGATTAAATACTGATGTGAAGTGTAATACTTATTTTAGTAATATATAACACTTTTTAAACTTTTTTGTTGAGTGCTTCGATTTGTTCGAATAGATTTATGTTGTAATGTTTATATCAATTTTTATTTGTTTTTTTTTTCTTTTCAAATATTTTTCGGTTGTTTTTTTTTCAAGTCTTTCTTTTATGGATTTTTATTCAGTTATTGAAACTTTGGCAACAATCTACTTTTTCCCTGACTAATTTCGATATTCCCGGACCGAAATTTTAAGGACATCTACTAAAAAATTTATAACGCGAATAAACAAAAATGTATTAGAAACAAATACGTGTTTTTGATAAGTTATTTATTTCTCGATCAACAACGAATAGTACTTTTGAAGATATATTTTCTTTTTCAAAACATAAACATTCTTTGGAATTATAATGCTTTAAATCTGATTAAATACTGATGTGAAGTGTAATACTTATTTTAGTAATATATAACACTTTTTAAACTTTTTTATTGAGTGCTTCGATTTGTTCGAATAGATTTATGTTGTAATGTTTATATCAATTTTTATTTGTTTTTTTTTCTTTTCAAATATTTTTCGGTTGTTTTTTTTCAAGTCTTTCTTTTATGGATTTTTATTCAGTTATTGAAACTTTGGCAACAATCTACTTTTTCCCTGACTAATTTCGATATTCCCGGACCGAAATTTTAAGGACATCTACTAAAAAATTTATAACGCGAATAAACAAAAATGTATTAGAAACAAATACGTGTTTTTGATAAGTTATTTATTTCTCGATCAACAACGAATAATACTTTTGAAAATATATTTTCTCTTTCAAAACATAAACGTTCTTTGGAATTATAATGCTTTAAATCCGATTAAATACTGATGTGAAGTGTAATACTTATTTTAGTAATATATAACACTTTTTAAACTTTTTTATTGAGTGCTTCGATTTGTTCGAATAGATTTATGTTGTAATGTTTATATCAATTTTTATTTGTTTTTTTTTCTTTTCAAATATTTTTTGGTTGTTTTTTTTTTCAAGTCTTTCTTTTATGGATTTTTATTCAGTTATTGAAACTTTGGCAACAATCTACTTTTTCCCTGACTAATTTCGATATTCCCGGACCGAAATTTTAAGGACATCTATTAAAAAATTTATAACGCGAATAAACAAAAATGTATTAGAAACAAATACGTGTTTTTGATAAGTTATTTATTTCTCGATCAACAACGAATAGTACTTTTGAAGATATATTTTCTCTTTCAAAACATAAACGTTCTTTGGAATTATAATGCTTTAAATCCGATTAAATACTGATGTGAAGTGTAATACTTATTTTAGTAATATATAACACTTTTTAAACTATTTTATTGAGTGCTTCGATTTGTTCGAATAGATTTATGTTGTAATGTTTATATCAATTTTTATTTGTTTTTTTTTTCTTTTCAAATATTTTTCGGTTGTTTTTTTTTCAAGTCTTTGTTTTATGGATTTTTATTCAGTTATTGAAACTTTGGCAACAATCTACTTTTTCCCTGACTAATTTCGATATTCCCTGACTTTTCCCTGATTCCCTGATCAATTTTTTATTTCCCTGACTTTTCCCGGTTTTCCCGGTTTTCTCTGACCGCGGCCACCATGTTATTATTCTATAACTTGGTTGGGCCTAGCAAGTTTTCTTGGTAAAATTTTTCACCAATTTTATAAGCAATTTTATAAATTATTTAGTGATATTTTTGTTATCTAACATTTTGTCGTAATCATGTACTCATTGACAAAACCATTTACAGATCATCGATGGTCATATAGTGACCGTGAACGACACGACCTACCAGAGTGGTGACGACAACGGTAATGCGGTATTCCGTGTGCGTATCGTGGACGTGAAGCCGCTGAACCAGACGGTCAACGGTGGAGATACTACTGAAGTTGACATCGGTGGTGGCGAGGAAATCGAGACCGTGACTACTGGGACCGCCGAGACAACCGACAAACAAGGCGAGAAGGAAGACACGACAACTCCAGCTCGTAGCGTCGAGACTGTCGAGGATTTCGCCGGAAACGAGATACCCAAGAATCAAGTGGATACCCTAACAGCTTAAAGAGGCGAATTCATCCAAAAAATCCTCTAAAACGCTTGACATTTTTTTGTCTCGAGCGATAATTCCATATTTTCTATTTTTGATGATCTATAACGAACCGACTAATCGAAACGAATTGTGATAATAACGATTTTATTTACGGGAGAAGAGCATTATATACGAGGTAACAAGAAACGTTAGAAAATAACGTGAGTTCCGGTATATATTTATCTGTAGTATAAAAAAAGCATGATTTGTGCATCTTTATCAATGAGGTTTTTAATAATTTTTCTCACATTCCGTCGAAATATCTAATATACTATTATCGCTTGAAGAGCTGTCAGCGAAATATTTTTTCTTCTACGTTATTTTGTTTTTTTGATTTGTTTTCTTTTTTTTTGTTCGTCTTTAGTTCCGTTCCAAAGCAATACAATACGTCCTAGAAATCTAAGGCATAAGAAATAACCTATCTATACATACACTATACACGGTTACTATTATTATATTCAAGGCCTGATAAGCGACCTTTGTAATGTTTTATATTATTCATGTACTGTACAATAGAACGTGTAAACTCTGAGAGATAAATAGGCACTTTTGTGTTTCGACGAACAGTAGCATTTTCAATGAGAATTCTCTATGTATTTCAATTCCAACCTACCTGCGGTTCATGACGCGAAAAAGAGAACAGCGCAACGCCACTGGAGCAAGGACGTCACAGAGATAAGAAATCTTTTTTAACGTGTAGTGAACTGCCTGTCGCACTGTTTGTACAACCTCACCGACCGCTGCCTCTCGAATTCGCCTCGCGTACGTAGCGCCAAAAAGGTTGAAGGTCGATATCGTGACACCTGAGTTTACGATTTCAACTCGTGATTTATGAGTCATATCAATTATGATTATTTTGCTCCTTTATACAGACAGTTCCGTTTTGTTTTTAAAAAATGCTCGAGATTTGTATGTGATTATTTTTTCCATCGAAATTTCGGCCAATAGAAACGACGCATTTAGGGGAACGCTCATGTGGGGGAACCTACACGAAGAAAAGGGTGTAGTTGTAGGAACTATGGAATTGATACATGCCAACCAACACACGTGGTAAAATATGGCATTAGCAAGTTATTGCGTGTCAGAACCAACCGATTGGTAATGCCAACTAACCGATTGATGTCAACCAACCGATTGGTGGCGCCAACTAACCGATTGGTAGTGCCAACCAACCGATTGGTGGCGCCAACTAACCGATTGGTAGTGCCAACCAACCGATTGGTGGCGCCAACTAACCGATTGGTAGTGCCAACCAACCGATTGGTGGCGCCAACTAACCGATTGGTAGTGCCAACCAACTGATTGGTGGCGCCAACTAACCGATTAGTAGTGCCAACCAACCGATTGGTGGCGCCAACTAACCGATTGGTAGTGCCAACCAACCGATTGGTGGCGCCAACTAACCGATTGGTAGTGCCAACCAACTGATTGGTGGCGCCAACTAACCGATTAGTAGTGCCAACCAACCGATTGGTGGCGCCAACTAACCGCTTGTTAGTGCCAACCAACCGATTGGAGGTGCCAACTAACAGATTGGTAGTGCCAACCAACCGATTGGTGGCGCCAACTAACCGATTGGTAGTGCCAACCAACCATTGGTAATGCCAACCGAACTACATCTAAAGTTCCAAGCATTTAAAGGTTAGTTTTCTCAACTAACCCGTTTTCTCCGTGTAGTCGATTTTATTTTGGATATTTTTCGGATATTTCCTAAAAAGTTGCTGTTGCCGATCCACTACAATAAATGGGCGCCTACGTCATGAACTTGCGTATCAGTTTGAACACTGATTAGCCTTGCTCCGAGAGAGGGGGGTCTGACGTCACGACTGCCGGAGCGCGTCAGGCGCAGGCTGGTGCGCGAGCGAGGAAGAGGGGGAAGAGAGGGAGACGCGCGGCAGCGCGAGAGTGAGACAGGCAGTCGCTCGCGCGCGGTCGAGTAGGGCAGTCGCGCAGGAGCGTGAGCGCAAGAGAGATGGCGAGCCGCACGAAAACGCGAGACTGAGACGCAGAGTCGCACGCGCACATGACAGCAGCATTGCAGCACTGCAGCATTGCAGCATTGCAGCATGGCAGCACGGTAGCATAGCAGCATTGTAGCATTGCAGCATGGCAGCACGGCAGCACAGTAGCATAACAGCATAACAGCATTGCAGCATGGCAGCACGGTAGCATAGCAGCATTGTAGCATTGCAGCATGGCAGCACAGTAGCATAACAGCATAACAGCATTGCAGCATTGCAGCATGGCAGCACGGTAGCATAGCAGCATTGCAGCATTGCAGCATGGCAGCACAGTAGCATAACAGCATTGCAGCATTGCAGCATCGCAGCATGGCAGCACAGCAGTATAGGAGCATACCAGCACTGCAGCCTAGCAGCCTCGTAGCACAGCAGCATGGCAGTATAGCAGCACAGCGACATAGCAGTACAGCAGCGCGGTAGCCACTAAGCGTGGGTGTCAGTTGACAGCGTGCTGAACCGTTCGAAGCGCTTATGACGGCCTGTGATGTATGCGCATGGACGACAAAGAACATCGCACCGGCCCACCGGAAGCAAATTTCAAGGATTTTAGTCGAAGATGGAAGCCTTTTTAAGGATTTTAGTCGAAGATGGAAGCCTTTTTTTAGCAAATGGGCGTGATATGGCCCTTTCCAAGTTTGACGAAACAATTAGAAGGAAGAACAACCAGGACGGCAATAGGTTCATCGAGCCCCCCCACTACTGCTCCGAAATTATTCCTGTGCCCGATAGCTGCTGCATGGTAGTAGCGGCTCGGTCCGGCACAGTTGCTAAGCAGTAAAAACAATTTCTAAACAACTTTTAACCTGAGAAAACTACATATCTGTCAAACTTCTAACGAGAACTGACAGCTGACACCTGAGTTTACGATTTCAACTCGTGATTTATGAGTCATATCAATTATGATTATTTTGCTCCTTTATACAGACAGTTCCGTTTTGTTTTTAAAAAATGCCCGAGATTTGTATGTGATTATTTTTCCCATCGAAATTTCGGCCAATAGAAACGACGCATTTAGCCTCATGTTGGGGAATCTACACGGAGAAAAGGGTATAGTTGTAGGAACTATGGAATTGATACGTGCCAACTAACACACGTGGTAAAATATGGCATTAGCAAGTTATTGCGTGTCAGAACTAACCGATTGATGCCAACCAACCGATTGGTGGCGCCAACTAACCGATTGGTAGTGCCAACCAACCGATTGGTGGCGCCAACTAACCGATTGGTAGTGCCAACCAACCGATTGGTGGCGCCAACTAACCGATTGGTAGTGCCAACCAAACTACATCTAACGTTCCAAGCATTTAAAGGTTAGTTCTTTCAACTAACCCGTTTTCTACGTGTAGTCGATTTTATTTTGGATATTTTTTGGATATTTCCTAACAAGTTGGTAAGCAATAAAAGCAAGTTCTGAACAACTTTTAACCTGAGAAAACTTTATATCTGTCAAACTTCTAACGAGAACTGACAGCTGACACCTGAGTTTACGATTTCAACTCGTGATTTATGAGTCATATCAATTATGATTATTTTGCTCCTTCATACAGGCAGTTCCGTTTTGTTTTTAAAAAATGCTCGAGATTTGTATGCGATTATTTTTCCCATCGAAATTTCGGTCAATAGAATCGACGCATTTAGCCTCATGTGGGAGAACCTAGTCGATTTTATTTCGGATATTTTACGGATATTTCCTAACAAGTTGCTAAGCAATAAAAACAATTTCTGAACAACTTTTAACCTGAGAAAACTTTACATCTGTCAAACTTCTAATGAGAACTGGAACGTGATCTGAAGAATGAGCCGAAATTCCGATGAGAAAAATAATCAGTAGTAATACCCCAAGTGCTTCAAAATTATCGGGTATTTCCCGATAACTTCGTTGCATACAAACAAGAGTGTCAAGTCTTGCAGGCTAAAAAATCCCGATTGCTTGATCGAGAGATTTTTCTGGAAAACTTGACACGACTGTTTGTATGCAGGGAAGTTTGAGAGAAATACCTGATTAATTTTGAAGCTCGAGGGGTACTTGTCGGATTATTCTTTCCATCGAAATTTCGGCTCAATCTTCAAATCACCTTCCAGTTCTCGTTTGAAGTTTGACAGATGTGAAGAATTCTCAGGTTAAAAGTTGTTCAGAAGTTGTTTGCACTGCTTAGCAACTTGTTAGGAAATATCCGAAATAAAATCGATTAGGTTCCCGCACATGAGGCCAAATGCTGCGTTTCTATTGGCCGAAAATCCGATGGTAAGAATAATCAGTAGTAATACCCCAAGAGCTTTAAAATTATCGGGAAATACCCAATAATCGGGTATTATTAATTAATTGGTACCCGATTATCGGGTATTTCCCGATAATTTTAAAGCTCTTGGGGTATTACTACTGAGTATACTTACAAATGTCGTGAAATACCTAAAAAAAAAGTGTGTTTGGGGATACTACGGATTAAAAAAATGGTCTCATGTAACTATAGATCTGGTAGGGGTGTCAGGCTGAAACGTGGTGCACAAGTGAAGCAGCTGCTACCCTTTCATCATGGTAAATTTAATTGAAATTCGTTGTGTCCTTCATATTTTATCACAGTTTTTGGTTTTTTTAAATGCAAAATGACATAAAAACGCTAACACGTGCAAATTTCAACACTTGCACTTATGACCAAGAATGAATTGTATTGCATTTCGGCAGAATCAATAAAGTAGTTAAAAAATTACGATTTGGTCTGAGAATTTGCATCTTTCGATTTAATTACTTATAACTCAAAAATGGCTTGAAGTATTGAACTGGAACTACACACAGAAAAGGGATAGTTGGGGCAAACATTTAGTTACAGCAACGAAATGTTTTGTTTCTTCAATATTTTCTCGTTTCAGCAGACCAACAGATATTTAAGGTGACATCATTTTTTATTGGGCCGACTAAATAATTTTTTTGACAGCCGTTGATCGCTTATTTTGTTGAACCAGCAAATCTGTTTTCCCAGTGTGGTCTAAATCTACACTCCGAAGAAAATTTGGTTCGATGTCTAGCGCAGGCGTTCAAATACGTTCGATAAAAAGTTTAGTTTTTTCAACAATTATGCACGTCAGTCGAATCAAATATGCTTCGCACAAACACATTTTTTAATTAACGAAAGATTCGTTTGAACGTAGTTGAACGCCAGCTTTAGGCACCCAAACAAATTTTTTTCTCGGTATAATTAAAGTCGACGGAGCCATTAAAGTTTCATGGGATTCTATTTTTTTCCAAGAATGAAAAACGTCAGAAAGACTCTACGCCCTATATCATATAATTTAAAAGACTCGGATAAAAAAATGTATGCACAAATGAAATTACAAATAATGTTGGTTGGATTTGAGTTAGCCCGGGATTGATAATGGGAATCAAAAGGCGTAGAATTATTTTCCAAATGTCCCAAAGGCTTTCTCAAATTTGATCAAAAAAGTTCGTCATAGAAGTAGCTTTTTGAAATCTGAATGATAAATGAGACAACTTACATCAATATTTTTGTTGTTAAATGCATTTTTAATGAACGACTATACACGTACATAGTATATGAGTATAAATATAAATTGTTCGTTGATAAATTACGTCGAGATCGTAAATTAGGAAAGTTTTCTTCGTTCGTTGCCTTTTTTTTACATTAAGCTCAGGTATACAAAGTGGGAATTCGATTATTTTCTTTTTTTCCTATTACAATAGTTTTTTTTATCTCGTTAGATTTACGGACGGATGTTTATTGGATTCTTAGGTCAGCTCCAGACCCAACGACCCTTCGTTTCTTTTTTTTACATCTACCGACGATTAATTGAAAAGAGTAACCATTGCCATGAGCAATGCGGTCCTTTTTCATTCTCGAGCACGAAGCGACACCACTTTTCTCGCACTTCGTGTGATTCCGCACGTGGCAGAGTCGACGAAGTAAACGAAGGAGAACGGCAGCGCCTTTCTATGGAGTGACGCGAATTCTCACATTAAAGATTTACCTTCCTTTCTTTTTTTTTTACTAATTCCTTCCACCTTCTAGTGTCACGGAAAACTTATACTATCCCATTAATCTCTTGTTGCGATTGCAGCCTTCGACGCACTTTTATTTTTCGTGTGATTTGAGCTTCTTGACTTCGCGAAGAGTCACAGCGGATGGGTTCCTCAATGCTCTTCAGCGATTAACCATTCATTAAAATGGTGAGATAATATTCACTGTCGCGTTAGGTGTAAAACCGATTAAAGGGATTTCAGGGTTTTGTCGATGTGTCGCAGAGTCGCTTCAGGCACGGAATCCGTTAAAGCCTTCCGGAAACCCTCGCAACGTGCCAATTTCCGGATCATTCGCTTCGCGTGATTTCTGTAAAAGTTTAATGATTAGCGCAACGTGATTAGTGAAAAAATAACCCAACATTTTCGCCCTACGACAAATAGGGAAAAACAAAAATTTGCTAAAAAGTTGGTCTCAAAGTTGCGAATAAAATCTCAAATGTTTGACATTATTCTGAATCAAAGTACGTAAAAAATTTACATTTTGAGAAATTTACATTTTGAAAAAATTACATTTCGAAAAATTTACATTTTGAAAAATTTACATTTTGAAAAATTTACATTTTGAAAAATTTACATTTTGAAAAATTTACATTTTGAAAAATTTACATTTTGAAAAATTTACATTTTGAAAAATTTACATTTTAAAAAATTTACATTTTGAAAAATTTACATTTTGAAAAATTTACATTTTGAAAAATTTACATTTTGAAAAATTTACATTTTGAAAAATTTACATTTTGAAAAATTTACATTTTGAAAAATATACTTTTTGAAAAATTTACATTTTGAAAAATTTACATTTTGAAAAATTTACATTTTGAAAAAATTATATTTTGAAAAATTTACATTTTGAAAAATTTACATTTTGAAAAATTTACATTCAACATTTTTACAAGTAAATCCATTTATCTTTTATGAAATCAAAATCGAGGGTTTATTCTTAATGGAAATCCACTCTTTGTCAATTTTTTTCCAGAAATTTAGTTTTGAAGCTACAAAAGAAAATTGAAAAAATAGTTATATTCCTTCAAATGATTGCAATGTTCTGATTTAAAAAAAGAATTTTAACAAGCCACAAACCTAGCGTCTAAATTTCCATCCATCAGAAGTTTAGCTCCGGTGGCGATGAGTTTTTCCCGAACATCCCTCGGCAGAGACATGGCCCAATCCGGTCCAAGACGGTCTACAATCGAGGCTAAAAGTCTGGCGGTCGCTGCCCGAACGATTGCATTTTGGTGACTGAAATTTCCAAGTCAAATTCATGACGAAGGGATTTTTAAGTGTAGGGGTAGATACATGGCGAAGGTCTCCACGTACTCGTGGGTAGAGAGGCGAAAGAATGGTAATGGGGCTGACAAATAGGGGGACAAATACGGAAGAGAGGAAGCGATGTATCAATCAAAGCGCTCTACTCACGTCGCCCCACGATGTACGATCACTCCGATTGTTTTATTCGGCGGAAGATGTTCGACCATACGATCGAGTGCCTCGTTGCTGTCAGCCCGAAGGAACTTGTTCGTGTCGGCTGTCCTGTGAAGCAATGGCCCGGCAATGTCGTCGAGATCCTACGAGACGATGTTGAGAAGACGTCGGGCGGCCGAAGAGACGGAGAAAGAAAGGTGGAAGAGAGAAAGAGAAAAAGGCAAATAGAAAAAAAGATAAGCTCGTAGAAATTGTGCCTGGGGCAAGAGAAGAGAAAGAGCAGAATACTGCTACCCTCTCGACATTGCCATCGTCGCAGTTGTAGTCGTACTCGTCGTACTCGTTTCCTACCTGATCGATACAACGAGCCTGAGAACTGAAGACATCGCCGGCTGCCAGACATGCAGCTCGAGACACTTGAGAGCGTAGATTTCTAACGTGGCGGCCGAGCAATCTTCCTAGAGTACCTGGCGAACAGGAATCCAGTTGTTCGGGATGTTGCCTTGCTATTTGCGACAGAGCTTTCAAACCCTTCATCGCCACTTCCCTGAAGAGAAGACACGATTATTAGCCCGATTGGACATATAATTGCTCAGAAAATGCCGGTGTATCTGAAGGACATTCTTTATTCATCGCATATCAATCACGAGATACTTCAACCCTTTTGTAATTTTAATGAAACTTGAAATGAAATGGTGGACAAAATTGGTGCAATTTTAATCGGTTGGTTACAGTGGATCGAAATGGATCCAATAATGGATAACAGAAGCTTCAATGATTCAGAGATAGAATGACTATGTAACACGGAGTTTATAAATACTTGGGAGGTATTTCTCTGTGAAAATAGACTATTATCAGGCATTGCATTCAGTGGAACTTGAATAGGACAATGGAAGGGAGAACAGAGTTTTCCATTAATGCAGAGAATCGGAACTCTTTAGAGTCGATCCTTGAATAAAATAATAAAAGTTTTTTTTTATTCATTTCTTTCATGTTTCAATCGAAATGGGAATTTTGTAAAAATAAAATAAAATGAAATGACCAGTAAATTGATTGCAAACAAATATTTTTATCTTGTTGTGGCTTCTGGAACAAAATTTTGAGAGAAAGAAGGGATATGAATATCAACAAACATTCTACGTCAATTCAGACACTATAAGTTCTACATTTTTTTAGCCATTCAAATATTTCTGCCCACCTTGCCAATTTTTCCATAGAATCTATTAATACCATTAGGGTAGAAGTACCGGTTGTGGCCACCCCCACACTTAAATACGTTTTTCGTGGCTATTTTAATTCTGTACCTGTATTTAATCATAATTTTTCATAACGTTGTGTATTTTGGAAACATTTATCGTCATTTTGACGTCTGTTCGTCTCCATTACAAAAAGTACTGTATCAGTAATTAAAGTATCATCAGCTGATTCACCAAATTCTCAACTCCTTACGGAATTCGACAAGATTTTGACGAAAGCTCTAGATACATATTCGGATTCTATACTTGGCGAATTGCATGCAGCTTTGCACATATCAATCTTAAGAGTCATCACTGTAAATGTTGATGTACTAAAAGTTTGAAATAAAGCTATACATTTATAAAAAATACGATGGCCACAGCTGGTACATGGAATAAGCATGTTGCCCCGGATATGGCCATGATAATATAATCATTAATTTTTCGTTAATTATTACACAATCAATTCATAAATTCGTAAAGAAGAAACAAAAAAAACGAAAAAACGCTAAGAAAAATATATCCTTAGAAATGTATAGTGAAAAAGAAGGTAAAGCGGTGGAACACCTTTCATGTTGAAGATTCCCATCATTATGCAATGCGAAAATCTACTTTCGGAAAGAACTCTGGTAAAAATAAAAATAAAAGTGTAAAGAGTAAAACATAAATATAATGTATGACTATTTGTGACAAAGAAAGCTGCTACGAAAAAGTGGAAAATGAAGGAGACGAATGTCAAAAAAGGTTAGTTAGGTTCACAGATGGCATCTGTGCTTTAAAGACATTTTCGTGTAGAGGAATTGGATGCTTTCATAAGAATACGATTTTGATTTATTAAACACACCTTAAAAAATGTTTCAAGTGCAATTAATATTGAGTTATTCTAATTTTAAGCATGGCCAAAACCGGTACATTACTGTGGCCAAAACCGGTGCGTAGGTGACCAGAACTGGTGAAATGGCTATGCTCCTACTTTTTTCTATTTTCCAGTGTTTTCTCGACACATATGAAGATTTTAATGCTAGAAATCTGAAATTATATTCTTCTCAGATATGAAAATTATAGGTCCAAAACAGTTTTATGATATTTGGTCCCAATCACAAGTACTTGAAAATGGGAAATTTCTTAAAGTGGCCACAACCGGTACTTCTATCCTATATATAGTTTTATTCCTCAATTAGTATTTATTTTTTCACAAAGAAATAAGTGCGCAGAATGTGATACTAATTTGTTATATTATAATAAAAATAGAAAAAGAATTTTTTAAAAGTGAAACCTTAAGGAGAAATGTGAAAGACTATCAATCAGATTCCCTGATTGAAAACTCTCAAAAAATATTTTGGTACCACTGTAAATAGTGTTTATGGAGGTTCTGTCTGTGTTAAAACAAAAAGAAACAAGAATAATGTGATGAAGGATTAAGGAAACCATTTTCGCTCACCCCATGACCATTATGTGAGAAGTATTAATCAATGAACATCTTAAATCAATCAAAATCCAATGAACAAATATTTGTTAGCTTCCTGATACTATTTTATTAGCGTGATTAAAAAGAATGTTTTATTATCGGCTCTTGACGTACGATATACATCGACAGGTTCGCAGTTCACTCCAAATATCGGAAAACCATATTATCCTCAAGGCTGTCCATAATCCATAATTAATAACTGGTAGTAGTAAAAACGCCATAACAGATAAAAAAAATTGCCTACAGCTGAGAAATTAATTCCATTTCCTTCCCTCTCCCCTAGTGAAGTATTACGTAAAAAATAATATGATACCGTTCAATCGAATTACCATCCACTCAGTCATTCCTAAAGCGAAGGTGTCTACGTGCTACGAGTGCAAAACGGTAAAAACTCACCAGTCGTTGCTCTCCAGTTGAGTGAAGCATTGCAGCGTGATGGGTTTAGATTTCATTGGTGTTTTGTCGGAAATATGTCCGGCCGGCATCGGTGCAACCCTCGCAAGATTCGTTCGTGTCTTCTGCCTGATTCGCGGTACTCTCGACGTCGGTAACCTCCTCAGAGCTTCATTGTTTTCGCTCGTAATGCTCTGCAAGGATCGATAAAAATGTTGGCGCTCCTCGTAATATTCAACAGAAACGTTGTACTGCATTCCACAAACAATATATATATATATGGGGTATTCCTGGTCAACTCAGCAAGCGTTCGACCCTGACCTCTTTCAATTTGCTCCATCATTTTTTATACTATTCTATATACTCGAAAAAATGCTTTTTATTTTTTTTAGATTTTGTTTCATGAATTTTTTCAATAAAAATTTCACGCCTAAATTTAAAAATTTGAAATTATACTCAAAAATCCTGTATTGACTATCAACACTTTTTAGCTATGACCCAGAGTGAGCTAATGTTTGCGTCGATTTTTTAAGTCGATTTTTTTAAATTTTTTATACTATTCTATATACTCGGAAAAATGCTTTTTATTTTTTTTATATATATTTTTTTTCATGAATTTTTTAAATAAAAATTTCGCGTCTAAATTTAAAAATTTGAAATTATACTCAAAAATCCTGTATTGGATATCAACATTTTTTAGCTGTGATCCAGAGTGAGCAAATGTTTGCGTCGATTTTTAAAGCCATTAAAAAAAAAGATCTTGTGAAAATAAAAATAAAAATCAAACAAGATGGTAGTTCATGGTCGGTTGTTGCGTAAACATTTTATACATAATGCAAGATGATTTTAGAATTTTGCTGAAGCGTTTTTTATCGATATGAAAAAAAATATGTAATTAAACGTTGGTTTACGGTTGAATAAGACAAAATAATCATCATTTCAACCCTGAGATGAGTGCAACGATAATTGGTTTTTGATTGATTTTTCAGAACCCACTATAAACCAATATTCTCACGTAACCACCAATGGTTGGTATTAAAAAATCAACCAAAAGCCAACCATCACTGTACTCAACTGCATGGTTGCAATTATGATTATTTTGCTTCCTCATAGAGGAAGCTTTGTTTTCATGAAAAAATGTTTTTTCAAGATTTTCATGTCAGTACACTCAGAATGGGCCAAAACGTCGAGAAAAGTGATTTAGAAAAAATGTCTGTATGTGTGTGTGTGTGTGTGTGTATGTTACACGATCGAAAAATGTAAACCTTTATAACTCGGGGATGCCTTGAGATATCAAGCTGAAATTTGGACCATAGATAGAGGGATCAAGCCTCATCGTTCATACAGATTTTTGTTAAAATCCACTTCATCGTTAAATTGTTACGCATTTTTTAATTTTTTGAAAAATGTCTGTTTACGCGATAACTCTTTCAATTTTCGAGATATTGATCTTAAAATTGGTATGAATTTGAGCTTTCATACGCCGGTGATCACTATTCAATTTGGTTAAGATCGGTTGAACCGTAAAAATTTTATGATGTTTTGAATTTTTCAAAAAACTGACATTATCGCTCTATTGAAACTTTTGCAAAACTTAAGATAGCGAGCTCAAATTTTGTATATAAATGAAACAATATTGAGCCATTATATATGTATAATTTAGTGACGAACGGTATGAAATTTTTGATTTTATGGAATGTTGAATTATTTTAAAAAATATACATTATCACATTCACTTTCGAAAACGCTCTAATAATCACGAAATAACGAAAAATCGAAATAGAAAAAGCGAATCCACAACATGTATATTTATCTAATTAAAACAAGGATGCAAAGTAGAACCTTGCACATTGCTTCCTCATTATTTTTCGCGTTTTACAAAGCTTCCTCTATGAGGAAGCCAAAAATTGAATAACATACTTCCTCATAGAGGTAGCTTTGTAAAACGCGAAAAATAATGAGGAAGCAATGTGCAAGGTTCTACTTTGCATCGTTGTTTTATTTTGTTTCATCATGGCCAAGAATAGTTGATAGTTGGATTTGGGAAATTTACAAATCGTGAGTTAAAAAAGTCGAACTTCATTTTCAATTTCAACAACTCGTTATTTAAATACGTGATTTTGTTTATATCGATAAAAAAAAACTTCTGCAAAATTCTAAAATAATCTTGCGTTACGTACAAAATGTTTACGACAACAACCGATCATGAACTACCATCTTCTTTCATTTAACTTCCATTTTTAACAGATTTTTTTTTTTTCGAAAAAAAATGGCTCAAAAAATCGACGCAAACGTTTGCCCATTTTGAGTCATAGTCGAAAAATGTTGATATCTAATACTGGATTTTTCAGAATAATTAAAAAAATTTAAATAGGGGCGCATATTAAAAAAACATAATTAACCTAAAAATTCAGTGAATAAAATCCAAAAAAAATTTAAAGTCTTTTTTCGAGCATATAGAATGGTATAAAAAATTATGGAGCGAATCGGAAGGGTTGAACGCTTGTTGAGTTGGCCAGAAATACCCCATATACATATATATAAGCATCACATATATATAAGCATCCCATATATATCTATATATAAATGTTTGCCAAGACGCATAAAATGTTTACAACAACAACCGACCATGAACTACCATCTTGTTTCATGTTACTTCCATTTTTAACAGATTTTTTTTTTTCGAAAAAAAATGACAAAAAATCGACGCAAATGTTTGCCCACTTTGGGTCACAGTCGAAAAATGTTGATATCTAATACCGGATTTTTCAGAATAATAAACAAATTTTAAATAGGGACGCATATTTAAAAAAACATAATTAACCTAAAAATTCACTAACTAAAATCCAAAAAAAATTAAAAGTCTTTTTTCGAGCATATAGAATAGTATAAAAAATTATGGAGCGAATTAGAAGGGTTGAACGCTTGTTGAGTTGGCCAGAAATACCCCATATATAAATATACATAAGCATCACGTATATATCTATATATAAATGTTTGCCAAGACGCACCTGAGTCCCAATGACTTCCGGTACTGTTGTCGCACTCTCATTCGCTGAAGCCAACGCTCGATTGATTTTTCCATGAGTCGCCGTCGTAGTCGTAGTCGTAGACGTAGTCGTCGTTGCTGTTGTCGTTGTCGTCGTCGTCGTCGTTGAAGACTCACGAGGAAAGTCCAGCGGTATCGTAGCTTCGTCGGGCAAAGCGGTGAAGCTCGGTTTCTTTGGTGACTCGATCGACCTCTCGGCTAGCGGTCGAGTGCTCGTGGCCGCAATTTTCGTCACGGCAGAGGTTCCAATAGCTATTATCTCGCGTGGCTGCCGGAAGTCGAGAGGCTGAAAGGAAGTCTCCTCATACTCGGAAGGATCTCGAGAGTGCGGTCGAGTGGCGACCAGTATTGAGACGGTATTTGTCACTACTTCGGTATCGTCTTCCTCCAGTGGGATACGATGCTCTTGGGATTGCTGGAAGAAAGCTTCTGTCACTGAGCCCGAGTCCTTGGTAATTCTGGGCGAAGGGACGATGTCCATCGGCCCATTTTCCATTGATACGTCACTCGAATATTCACGAATGAATGCCTGAAGCATAATGAGTTATTACATTAATATCGAATAATTACATTATTCATTATTATCGTTAATTGTTGTAGAGAATTTTTCAACATTGTATGAGTAAATGTTGATAACCTAATTTCATTTTAATAATTACGTAAATTATCTTGTGTATTCTTTATAATTGAGTGTTTCGAGAGTTTCCTCATTATTGTTAATTGGTGAGGATATAATTTGAAAATCAATAGAAACAAATCAATTTCAATGGATTTTTCATTATTTGATACGTCACTCGAATATTCACGAATTAATGCCTGAAGCATTATGAGTTATTACATTATTCATTATTATCGTTAATTGTTGTAGAGAATTTTTCAACATTGTATGAGTAAATGTTGCTAATCTGAATTTTCGATAACCTAATTTCATTTTAGTAATTACGTAAATTATCTTGTGTATTCTTTATAATTGAGTGTTTGGAGAGTTTCCTCATTATCGTTAATTGGTGAGGATATAATTTGAAAACCAATAGAAACAAATCAATTTCAATGTATTTTTCATTATTTGATTCGAAACTTGGCTTCAAAATACTAGTTCATCTCTTGATAATATATGAATAATTAATTGTTGATAAACTGATTTTTTTATCACACAACAAATAGTCAATTTGAATATATAAACAAAAATGAATATAATTAGAAAATGCGCAAGCGAAGCACGCACAAAATCTACATTTACACACCTTGTGAAGTTTTCTACTCTTAAAGAAGCTGTTTAAAAAATCATGTGCGTTCAGAAAAACATTCGAATCTATTTCATAAGAAAAGAATAAAATTCTCAAAAAGTTTCTTAAATTACTTTTTTTCCTTACAATATATTAATAAACCTTTAAGGCGTAATTGTTATTCAGAATATATCGATTGTTAATATCTGCGCTTGTATCTTTTTCTACCACGATAACAAACATAATATTTTAAATAATTAATATTCATCTAGTTTCTTAAAGTAGCTCTTTAAAAAATTATGTGCATTCAGAAAAACAGTCGAATCCATTTCATAATAAAAGAATAAAAATTCTCAAAAAGTTTCTTAAATTCCTTTTTTCCTTACCAACATATTAATAACTTTAAGGCGTAATTGTTATTCAGAATATATCGATTGTTAATGTCTGCGCTTGTGTCTTTTTCTACCACGATAACAAACATAATGTTTTAAATAATTAATATCCACCTAGTTATGGCCCAAAGTAAACAAATAATTTTAAAACCAACGCTTACAGCTCTACTACATAGGAATGGAAGTTCTTTTTTATATGCATTTCCCCCCGCCTGGAAGCATTACGCCTATTGCAGGGTCGGCCCGGATCAGTAGCCAGTCCCCCCTGCGGGTCTGGTCCGGATCAGTAACCAGGCCCCCATGCGGCAGCATCCGACTTCCCCCTCTATATCGCATTCGCCATAGCATTTCTGCTATGGGCATAGGAAAACTGAGGAAAACCGATGCCGATATAGCCGGTCTCGATTCGCCTCACAGCACCAGAACTACGTCACGTTTCGTCGAGAACGTAAACACGGACTAGGAATGGAAGTTTTACCATTTTTTTTTCGCAGAACAATTATTTTAAAAAAAATCAAACGTCAATTTTGGTTTTGCAATATTTCAAGCAATGGAAAATTGTATTAACATTTACCGCTGTAGAGTCAGGCCCATCGTTTTCGTCGGTACTAGACCTCGAGTTGTCGTAAACAACAGCCTCGACAGATCGAAGAGCATACATGGAATCAACTCTCGAAGGACTGTTCACAGAGATGGAAGTTACGTCGACGATATCACGTGACTCGTTGGATGCGGGCGAAGCGTCTGATACTTTGGAAAGACCTCCATCCGAAGAGTTGCTCTCGTTCGAGACAAACGAGGTAGCTACATTTCGGGCACTCGGCTGATGGTTCTCCAGCTCTTCGACCTCTGAACTGTCGTCGTCGTCGTCATCCGGCTCCTCGTGAACCGAACTTTCTACGAATTTACCCTGACACGATTGCACCCCCGAGAGTATCACGACGTCATCCGTACTCGAGCCCTTGTCGGTCTCGTCTTCCTCGTTCTCCGGATCTGTCGAATACACGACGACGTTCGAGAGCGCCTCGTTTCCAGAAATCTACCAAGTAAACACGAAAATAAAAATACATGTGAAATCACCTATGAAAATCAATACAGACATTCAGATATATTTACGTAGTAAATAAATAGTAATCTTTACTAGAGATGATGAGAAACATTCAATGAAAAAGTATCCAAAATACTTATCGAAAACACGTTGCTTCTCCGTTATGGACAATTTGATTTAAAAACAAATTGCAGTTTCCAAAATTATGCATTTTTTTTATTTTTTTTTAAATTTTGGAATATTCTAGAAATTTCAAAATTTAAAGTGTAAAAAAAAATCATAATTTTAGAAACAACAATTTGTTTTAAAATCAAATTGGCCATAGAACTTCGAGCGACTGGTATCAAGTTGGCGATGGAATTTTTTTTTAAATTCAAAATGTCATAATTTTGCATACTTATAGAAAACACGTTGCTTCCTCATTATGGCCAATTGCATTTTAAAACAAATTGTTGTTTCCAAAATTATGGATCTTATTTGAAATTTAAATTTTTAAAAAAATTTTGAATTATTCTAAAAATTTCAAAATTTCAAATTTAAAAAAAAATATAATTTTAGAAAAAACAATTTGTTTTAAAATCAAATTGGCCATAGAACTTCGAGCGACTGGTATCAAGTTGGCGATGGAATTTTTAAAACAATTCAAAATGCCATAATTTTGCATACTTATAGAAAACACGTTGGTTCCCCGTTATGGCCAATATCATTTAAAAACAAATTGTTGTTTCCAAAATTATGGATCTTTTTTTAAATTTTAATTTTTTAAAAAATTTTGAATTACTCTAAAAATGTCAAAATTTCAAATTTAAAAAAAATTATAATTTTAGAAAAAACAATTTGTTTTAAAATGAAATTCTCCATAGAATTTCAGGCGACTGGTATCAAGTTGGTGATGGAATTTTCTAAAAAATTCAAATTGTCATAATTTTGCAACCACTCAACGGATTCGTGCCAAATTTGAACTTAGCCTTTGGCTACCCACACTATATATGTGTACCAAATTCCAGAGCGATATCTTGAAAATTTCGTACGCTATCGTGGTAACAAGAATCCTAACATACACACACATACAGACATGTTGTACAAATCATATTTCTCGACGTTTTAGAGCATTTTGAGCATCCAGAGATGAAAATCTGGAAAAAATTTTTTTTACGAAAGCAAAATGAATTCATTGATTCCAAAGAAATGAATAGATTGCATTTTTTTTTTCATTGACTTTAAGGTAATGTTTCTTTGCTTTCAATGTAATGGTGCATTTGAATTTCAAAAAAGCGGTTTCATATGATTAATAAAAACTATATTTTAATTACATTAATTATAAAAAAAAATATAAATGCAAATATAATCTCAGTATATTCAATAATTATACCTTCATACAGAAATAATAAAAGTTGACATTGCTTTCGTGGCTGAATTAATTATATATTTTTCACAGTGCATATTTTTTTCCGATTCACTTACCCCGTATTCGATGGAATTTCTTCGCGATGGATTTGTCTCGTGAGTTATAACGTTGAAAGATTTTTCCAACATCGGACTTTGCGGCGGGGATGGACGAAGGATTTCAGGCTCGTTTACAACGAACGATTCCATTATACACTGACGATCCGGCTGAACGATTTTTTGAATTTCTTGGTGATCCTCACCCGATGGATTCGATGAGTCGTTGCTCGAAGTATCTGAAGGTCCATTAGCGTTCCGGGCTTCAAAGCAGTTTTCAATTTCATCTTTTTTTAAACAACGTTGGAAAATATTACTAAATCAAGTTTTTGGAAACAATCAAATTTTCTGTCAATGACTAAATAATTTCATAGAAAAACGTGAGAAACCTGCACCGAAGATTTAGTAAAGATTTCTAGTGGAATATTTTTATGAAGTTACTTTTTCCAAAATGTCCAAACACATTTCTTTTTGTTAGGCGCTATAACGATATATTTGAACCCGATGGACACGAGTTTCCTATTTATTTTTATTAAGAAATCAACATTTTCATGAAAAGACCAAAAAAAAGTAATTCGCAAATTTTTAAATATTTGTATGGGGATTTATTACAAATTTAATTAAAAATTCTGCCATATTTGTAATAAGTAGAAACATTCCGATAAGATAAGACCTAAATACCACACCGAAAAAATCAATGATTTTCTACATTGTAATGAACCAAAGCAGTTAAATTTCACCAGTCACAATATAAAAATGTCACTGCTTTCCCATTTGCCAAATCCCAGACAATTAAAAAATTCACCATGTACTTCCAACTATCCATTCTCCAGTGGATAATAATGGCTATGGAATTATAAGCGGATTGCTACGATCACTAATCTGGATCACTATAAAATTATAATTATTGCTCAGGACTATTCCTATTTTGATAGAAAATTCCCAATAAGATTAGACCTAAATACCACATAAAAGTCAATAAAAAAAGCAATGATATTTTACATTTCAATGATCCATAGCATTACCCCAAAATCATTAAGTTTCATCAGACAATGTATAAAATCATGTTAAAGCCACGAATTTTCTGTTTGCCAAATTCCAAACTGTTTAAACATGTATTTCCAGCTGTAAATTCTCCAGTGGTGAATAATGGATATGGAATAAGCGGATTGCTTTGACCATTAATCCGAATCACTATAAAATTATAACTGTTGCTTGGGACTAGTTGATCGGTGGCTGGTTGGAAGGGACCAACACGACAAACTCCTGGACTTATCCAGTGGATTATTGATTATTTTAAGCACATAAGCTCGGCCACTACTGTACCACTTGCAATGGTCTTCTACAACGTCACTAACACCTGGAAGCAAAATCTACATGCCTACGTGCTCGCGATGCTTGCATACAAGTAGAACCCACTTCGATATAGCCAGGGGGTTAAGAACCTCACGTTCCAGTTTGTATAGCACGCTTTCGATCGTGAACGAACCAAGCAGGAGTTTCGTCTCCTGTGGTGGCTTAGCCCTTTCTACTGCTACTTGCACTTGCTGCTATACTATTCTATACTTCGCCCCTCCTGACGCCTTCAATTATGTGCTTTCAGATTTATGCAACTGTCGGCCAACGTTTATATACACACACCTACAGTTCTCTATTATGTATTGCACTACGAACTTCGACCCACGAATGTCATGAACGTTTAACAAAACCTCAAGTTTCCTATTTCAAATGTTACCCTTTCCGATGAATATAAATTTCAACGTGTTTGCTGCTTTGGTTTTCTCACCAAAAGAGTCGCCAGTTCAATTCCTTCATTGTAATATGATTCCCGAGTAGAAATTTTTAACTTTACTTCAGGCACAAATCAGGCCCTGGCTAAACTTCGACCCACGAATCTCGTGAACATTTAACGAAACGTCAAGTTTCCTATTTTAAATGTTACTCTTTCCGATTAATATAAATTTCAACATGTTTGCTGCTTTGGTTTTCTGACAAAGAGTCGCCAGTTCAATGCCTTCATTGTAATAAGATTCCCGAGGAAAATTTTTTAACTTTACTTCAGGTACAAATCAGGCCCTGGCTAAACTTCGACCCACGAATGTCGTGAACATTTAACGAAACCTCAAGTTTCCTATTTTCAATGTTACCTTTTTCAATGAATATAAATTTCAAAATGTTTGCTACTTTGATTTTCTGACAAAGAGTCGCCAGTTCAATGCTTTCATTGTAATAAGATTCCCGAGTAGAAATTTTTAACTTTACTTCAGGCACAAATCAGGCCCTGGCTAAACTTCAACCCACGAATGTCGTGAACGTTTAACAAAACCTCAAGTTTCCTTTTTTAAATGTTACCGTTTCCGATGAATATAAATTTCAACATGTTTGCTGCTTTGATTTTCTGACAAAGAGTCGCCAGTTCAATGCCTTCATTGTAATAAGATTCCCGAGTAGAAATTTTTAACTTTACTTCAGACACAAATCAGGCCCTGGCTAAACTTCGACCCACGAATGTCGTGAGCGTTTAACAAAACCTCAAGTTTCCTTTTTTAAATGTTACCCTTTCCGATGAATATAAATTTCAACATGTTTGCTGCTTTGGTTTTCTGACAAAGAGTCGCCAGTTCAAAGCCTTCATTGTAATAAGATTCCCGAGTACAAATTTTTAACTTTACTTCAGGCACAAATCAGGCCCTGGCTAAACTTCGACCCACGAATTTCGTGAACATTTAACGAAACCTCAAATTTCCTATGTTAAATGTTACCTTTTTCAATGAATATAAATTTCAACATGTTTGCTGCTGTGATTGTCTGACAAAGAGTCGCCAGTTCAATTCCTTCATTGTAATAAGATTCCCAAGTAGAAATTTTTAACTTTACTTCAGGCACAAATCAGGCCCTGGCTAAACTTCAACCCACGAATGTCGTGAACGTTTAACAAAACCTCAAGTTTCCTTTTTTAAATGTTACCGTTTCCGATGAATATAAATTTCAACATGTTTGCTGCTTTGGTTTTCTGACAAAGAGTCGCCAGTTCAATTCCTTCATTGTAATAAGATTCCCGAGTAGAAATTTTTAACTTTACTTCAGGCACAAATCAGGCCCAGGCTAAACTTTCACCCACGAATGTCGTGAACGTTTAACAAAACCTCAAGTTTCCTATTTTAAATGTTGCCCTTTCCGATTAATATAAATTTCAACATGTTTGCTGCTTTGATTTTCTGACAAAGAGTCGCCAGTTCAATGCCTTCATTGTAATAAGATTCCCGAGTAGAAATTTTTAACTTTACTTCAGGCACAAATCAGGCCCTGGCTAAACTTCAACCCACGAATGTCGTGAACGTTTAACAAAACCTCAAGTTTCCTATTTTAAATGTTGCCCTTTCCGATGAATATAAATTTCAACATATTTGCTGCTTTGGTTTTCTGACAAAGAGTCGCCAGTTCAATGCCTTCATTCTAATAAGATTCCCGAGTAGAAATTTTTAACTTTACTTCAGACACAAATCAGGCCCTGGCTAAACTTCGACCCACGAATGTCGTGAGCGTTTAACAAAACCTCAAGTTTCCTTTTTTAAATGTTACCCTTTCCGATGAATATAAATTTCAACATGTTTGCTGCTTTGGTTTTCTGACAAAGAGTCGCCAGTTCAAAGCCTTCATTGTAATAAGATTCCCGAGTAGAAATTTTTAACTTTACTTCAGGCACAAATCAGGCCCAGGCTAAACTTTCACCCACGAATGTCGTGAAAGTTTAACAAAACCTCAAGTTTCCTATTTTAAATGTTGCCCTTTCCGATTAATATAAATTTTAACATGTTTGCTGCTTTGAATTTCTGACAAAGAGTCGCCAGTTCAATTCCTTCATTGTAATAAGATTCCCAAGTAGACATTTTTAACTGTACTTCAGACACAAATCAGGCCCTGGCTAAACTTCGACCCACGAATGTCGTGAACATTTAACGAAACCTCAAGTTTCCTATTTTAAATGTTACCTTTTTCAATGAATATAAATTTCAACATGTTTGCTACTTTGATTTTCTGACAAAGAGTCGCCAGTTCAAAGCCTTCATTGTAATAAGATTCCCGAGTACAAATTTTTAACTTTACTTCAGGCACAAATCAGGCCCTGGCTAAACTTCGACCCACGAATGTCGTGAGCGTTTAACAAAACCTCAAGTTTCCTTTTTTAAATGTTACCCTTTCCGATGAATATAAATTTCAACATGTTTGCTGCTTTGGTTTTCTGACAAAGAGTCGCCAGTTCAAAGCCTTCATTGTAATAAGATTCCCGAGTACAAATTTTTAACTTTACTTCAGGCACAAATCAGGCCCTGGCTAAACTTCGACCCACGAATTTCGTGAACATTTAACGAAACCTCAAATTTCCTATGTTAAATGTTACCTTTTTCAATGAATATAAATTTCAACATGTTTGCTGCTGTGATTGTCTGACAAAGAGTCGCCAGTTCAATGCCTTCATTGTAATAAGATTCCAGAGGAAAATTTTTTAACTTTACTTCAGGCACAACTCAGGCCCTGGCTAAACTTCGACCCACGAATATCGTGAGCGTTTAACAAAACCTCAAGTTTCCTATTTTAAATGTTACTCTTTTCGATTAATATCAATTTCAACATGTTTGCTGCTTTGATTTTCTGACAAAGAGTCGCCAGTTCCATGCCTTCATTGTAATAAGATTCCCGAATAGTAATTTTTTACTTTACTTCAGGCTCAAATCAGGCCCTGGCTAAACTTCGACCCACGAATGTCGTGAACGTTTAACGAAACCTCAAGTTTCCTATTTTAGATGTTACCCTTTCCGATTAATATAAATTTCAACATGTTTGTTGCTTTGGTTTTCTGACAAAGAGTCGCTAATTCAATGCCTTCATTGTAATAAGATTTCCGGGTAGAGATTTTTAACTTTACTTCAGGTACAAATCAGGCCCTGGCTAAACTTCGATCCACGAATGTCGTGAACGTTTAACAAAACCGCAAGTTTCCTATTTTAAATGTTACTCTTTCCGATTAATATCAATTTCAACATGTTTGCTGCTTTGATTTTCTGACAAAGAGTCGCCAGTTCCATGCCTTCATTGTAATAAGATTCCCGAGTAGAAATTTTTAACTTTACTTCAGGCACAAATCAGGCCTTGGCTAAACTTCGACCCACGAATATCGTGAACATTTGACAAAAGCTCAAGTTTCCTATTTTAAATGTTACTCTTTCCGATTAATATAAATTTCAACATGTTTGCTGCTTTGATTTTCTGACAAAGAGTCGCCAGTTCCATGCCTTCATTGTAATAAGATTCCCGAGTAGAAATTTTTAACTTTACTTCAGGCACAAATCAGGCCTTGGCTAAACTTCGACCCACGAATATCGTGAACATTTGACAAAAGCTCAAGTTTCCTATTTTAAATGTTACTCTTTCCGATTAATATAAATTTCAACATGTTTGCTGCTTTGATTTTCTGACAAAGAGTCGCGAGATCAATGCCTTCATTGTAATATTATTCCCGGGTAGAAATTTGTTACTTTACTTCAGGCAAAAATCAGGCCCTGGCTAGATCCTGGCAGGGCGGCGACAGGGCCTTAATAACTAAATTTGGGACTGATGCAATGCTCCACATTTTTTACTCGGGTTGAGATAATGGAATAAAAATGAATTACCTGGAAATTGGGCCGAACGATCACTGAGATTTTGGATGCTGTAGGGATTCGTCTGGACGGAAAAGTGACGCTTGTTTATCTCGTTGTTTTCTTCCTCGGCCACTACAGTTTTATCTCTGAAATTATAGAAACAAATTGTTAAATAATTTTTTTTCAGGAAATATTATCAATTTTGAGATAAAAATGTATGGAGTTTTATACAATTTAATATACGTCGTGGATAATAAAAATGTAATACAGTATTTTCCTTTGGACCAATAAAGATTATTCGCTCACTATTTCTCAAGGATTTTTTTCTTATCAAAATAACCTCAGGCGAAGGATATATATAATTTTCAAGGTAAAATTCTTAATGTAAAATTAAATATGGGATTAATAATGCTGTCAGCGGTATGGAAGAGAAATATAAAAAATATGATTTACATAGACTTAATATTGAACTCATGATGGAACTGCAGATTAAACATACATTTTAAAATTAGGTTCATAAATCGGTATTTTGTTATAGTGGCTAGTTGTAACAGTCCTTGTTGGATTCAAATGCTGTGGCATTATTAAAAGAAGCAAGAAAATGATAAATTAAAATCTGAATGATAATGTTAGTGAAGTATGTAAATTTATTCTCCTCCTAAGTTTACGAATGAAAAAAATATCAATATTAATAAAATTGTAATATACTAATAAAACATAATTAATTTTTTTAATAATCAAAGTTATAAAACCCCAATACTTTTTAAAATAAAAATTCACACTAAAATGATTGTCGTAATAATAAACCTCAAGCTTTTCAAAAAAATGTGAGCTTTTGTATGAAAACAAAATTCGATTCAAAACAACCGGAAAAATTAATGAGTCCTGCTCTTAATTTATTTTTCAATGTATTAAAAATACGTCCCCAAAGTTTCAACAAAATTTTCGTGACGTGTATAAAAATTATGTTTCCTGAATTACAATTAAAAAACTCCAACATCTTTTTAAAGGCTGCATTTGTTGCAAAATTATAAATATTGTGACGTATTTTTCGTGAGCATAATCGGTAACAAATAAAATCAAATTTTATTCGGGAACTGCATCACGATACGGTCACCTTCGGCCGTCCACTCTCGTTCGCGCATCCGCAAACCCGGTGGGCGCCAATTAATTTTTGTTTCACCGGTATTAACTAACCGGTATGCCCGAGGAATCGAGTTGATCAGGCTCGATTCCAATAAAACCGAAAGCCCGGAGCAAAAGCTAAAGATCGGGAACAAAGTCAGAGAAAACGGTAGCTTAGTTAATTTTTGGGCTAGCGTAAAATTAACAAACAAGCAACTGGATGCGCTTGCGAGAGCGAACGGTTGCGGAAATGAATTTTCAGCTCTGTTAATAATAATAATACATTGAATCAGCG
The DNA here is from genome assembly GCA_963970395.1 of Ephialtes manifestator. Lineage (NCBI taxonomy): Eukaryota > Metazoa > Arthropoda > Insecta > Hymenoptera > Ichneumonidae > Ephialtes > Ephialtes manifestator. The sequence continues at coordinate 17,121,729 of OZ019981.1, read as the reverse complement.
CTGGGAGTTGGTCTCAAAGTGATAACAGGTGTATTGTTGATCCGATGAACTTCAGTAACACCGGATACCCCTTCGATTTCCTTTTCGTCGATCCCGATGGCCCTTCGCCACCGAAATGCGCAAGGGCAGCATCGCAAAACACTTCCAACAAGTCTTTTTCCATACTCGACATCACCGCACATATTTTTTTTGCCCGCCTTGACGTTCTCCTCCTCCTCCTTGGGCAAAGCAGGCCAAACGCAATATTTGAAGATCATATCGACACTCTTTTTTCCAAAAAAAAAAAAAAAAAAAAAAAAAAACCGCGTAAATTTTCAAGCACTACGATTTATCGTCACCTCATATATTCGTAGATCATTATGAATTAACTAAGTGCAATCCCGAGAGACTTTGCAGCTCGTTGGTAGCTTTCGATCGTCGACGCCACAGGTGTTGTTACCGTAGCTGGATCAGCATCAGTATAGCCGATGCACAACGTGCGATAAGAATCGGGATAAAATTAAATTTCACTCCACCTAATTTTACCACTTCAATTATTATTATTACTATTAATTTTTTAAATAAAAATCCACTTTTCCCCCTACATCAATATTGCAACCGAGTCCCTTTTACCTTCCCGAGTAGTAAGTGACTTTACTAGTCAGACGCGAGTGCCGCGACGGACACAAGAGGCAACAAAAAGTAGAAAAAGTAATTCGATGGTCAGACGCGAATATTTTTCACCAGCGGCGTTAAAGTGCTGCGATAAATTTACTGAATACGCATAACGATGAATTGATATTCAATGAAAAATCCTTCTTTCGCACTTGGAACGCACCAGCTGCACTGCCGGTGTCTTTTTATATCGAGCTTCGGAGGCCGCTATAGCAGCCACGCTTTTTACTCGTGTTATGCTCGACATGTTCCCGACAGTAATGCACGCACGACTGGCCGCCCGCATAGGGTCGTAGTCGTCGCGACGCTGACCGCCGGCAATCCACACCCTCGCCTCTTTCTCTCTTTCTCTCTCTCTCTCTCTCTCTCTCGACTCTCCTTCACCTTTCCATTTGCTATAGTGCCTAGCTCCTATACTCTACGACTATACGACTCTAACCGACGAGTTTCTCTCCTTTTTCTCCCTCCATATCTACCGTTGGCTGACCACCGGTCAGCACTATACTATACATTTCAGATTCACGAACCGATCGTAACTTCCCAGTCACCCCTGTGTGTGCAACCAGATAGGGGATGAAAAGAGGAGGAGGGGGAGGGAGGGGGGAAGGGAAAGCACGAAGAGTCCGCACGCGGCCGTTGTCACGTCATGCAAGAGCCCCCCGGAGCAGTGAGGGTGATGGAAAAACGCGTCTGTATTACCCTCGCATCGTGGATACACGACCGGAGCTATATTGATATAAAAATAAAAATAAAATTGTCTCGTCCACGTCGCACTCGGTTTGTACGCCGCTGCTGTATACGCGTCGAACGAAAATTGGAAAAGCACACATTGCGACTGAGGAGGATGAAAAAAAAAAAAAAAAAAAAAAATGAAAATCACGAGAGCAAAATATTCATACGGTTTTCGGCAAACGCACGCGAGCGGGTTGTAAAAAAAAACGCACGGGTTCCCTCGACACGCGCATTTATTCGGGAGTGTTATGGGTTTTTTTTTTCTTCCTTTCTTCGTCCGCGAGGTGAAAAAAAAATCATCGGCCAGGGGAGGGTTTGCCAAAACAAACTATAAATAGAAGAGATTTCACTCTGTCTACGCTATGTTTCGTTTATTCGGACAAACCCCAATCCCACTTCTCCATACCTACTTTCAGTAAGCTTCTGGTGCCTTGATTCCGAATCTCCGATATGTACATTATGAAAATTTTCGAGCTGTAGCAAGCGATATATTTTTCTTCGGCTGAAGGATTGTTTATTGCCTTTTTTTTAAGCAGCGCCCGCCAGCGCTAGGAGAATAACTGCAATACAATTACGGTAATTCAATTTTTACGCTTATGACATCGCTTCGAAAAACGACAGGAAATTATCAATTTTCGCTGCTATAGCTTAAAGGATTTGTAAAAAATGTAAAATTCAACGGAACGTGTTTTACACAGAAAACAAGCATAATACAGTTTCGCTGCTTAATTTTTTATCAAAAGGTGTAGCTGTTTTAATAAATCCTTTAATATTTCAGCAAGTATTTAAAAAATGTTTTCTTTTTTTTAGACGCTGTACTGATGTGTTTCGACTAAATGGACACAAGCTTGGTACAAATTTTACAAATCTGAATTTTTTATGAAAAAAAGACCCCAAAAACGGGTCTGTTTCCGATATTTTTGTTGTTTGTCATTTACGCTTATGACATCGCTTCCAAAAATGACCTTAAAGAGGCGAAAGGTATGCAAAAATTATCAATTTTCGCTGCTATAGCTTACAAGATTTGTAAAAAAAAATTTAACTCAATGGAACGTAATTTACAACAACAAAAAAACACAGTTTCGCTGGTTAATTTTTTCCAAAGGTCCCTTTAATAAATGATTTTGAGAAATAAATTATCCCTTTTAATAAATGATTAAGTATTTGACCACATGGCTTCAATTCAATGGCTTGGTATATATTTTATAAATCTCAATTTTTTATGGAAAGACCCAAAAATGGGTATTTTATCGATTTTTTCTTCCTCATAGAGGAAGCTTTGTTTTCGTGAAAATTTTTTTTCGAGATTTTCATGCCAGGACACTTAGAATGGTCTAAAACGTCGAGAAAAGTGGTTTAGAAAAAATGTCGGTATGTGTGTGTGTGTTGTGTGTGTGTGTGCACAATTTTTTGTTAGCACGATATTCGTCGCAATTTTTAAGATACCGAGCTCAAATTTGAACCACGAGTAAACTGTCGTTAAACAAGGTATGGGATTGAATTTGGAGTTAATCCATCAGGGTGTTCAAAATTTATGGCATTTTGAATTTTTTGGAGAATGTCAGCTCGGGCTCTAACTCCCGCAATTTATATGACATCCGGCTCAAACTTGGACCAGAAGTGGACTGTTATCAAATAGTGTTTGGGATAAAATTTGGTGTCAATTCGTTAAGAGGTTCACAACTTATGGCATTTTTACATTTTTTGACATTTTTTGTTCGTGCTCTAACTTTCGCAATTTTTAAAATATCGGGCTCAAATTTGGTGCACAAGTGGACTGTTATTACATAAAGTTTGTGAGTGAATTTGACGTTAATCCGTTAAGGGGTTTAAAATTTATGGCATTTTGAATTTTTTGGAGAATGTCAGCTCGGACTCTAACTCCCACAATTTTTATGACATCCGGTTCAAACTTGGACCAGAAGTGGAATGTTATCAAATAGTATTTCGTATAAAATGTGGTGTTAATCCGTTAAGAAGTTCACAATTTATGGCATTTTTAAATTTTTCGACATTTTTTGTTCGTGCTCTAACTTTCGCAATTTTTAAGATATCGGGCTCAAATTTGGTCCACAAGTGGACTGTTATTAAATAAATTTTGTGAGTGAATTTGACGTCAATCCGTTAAGGGGTTTAAAATTTTATGGCATTTTGAATTTTTTGGAGAATGTCAGCTTGGACTCTAACTTCCGCAATTTTTATGACATCCGGCTCAAACTTGGACCAGAAGTGGAATGTTATCAAATAGTATTTCGTATAAAATGTGGTGTTAATCCGTTAAGAAGTTCACAATTTATGGCATTTTTAAATTTTTTGACATGTTTTGTTCGTGCTCTAACTTCCGCAATTTTTAAGATATCGGGCTCAAATTTGGTCCACAAGTAGAGTGTGGGGAAACTAAGCATCAGTTCGAATCTGGCGAGAATCTGTCAAGGGGTTCAAAACTAATGCCATTAAAAATTTTTTTAAACAAGGCTGCAAAGTAGAACTTTGCAAATTGCTTCCTCATTATTGTTGGATTTTTACAAAGCTTCCTCTAAGAGGAAGCCAAAATAGATTAACATGCTTCCTCATAGAGGTAGATTTGTAAAAATCCAACAATAATGAGGAATTTGCAAAGTAATTTTTTTCATTTATATTTATTAAGATTTTTATAAAAATTAATTGTTCCGTTTATGCAATTTTTTGTGTATACAAATAACTCATCCCCCTCTTTGTAGCTGTACGGTGGTGAACATAGAAGAAGAGAGGGAAGTTATGCCTTGATTCCAAATCACCCTATATGTAGATTTTTTTCGGTGGTGGTTATGATAGCCACGGGAATGCCTGACTCTCGCGCTCGTAGGCCCCAAGGGGAAAACAACGAGTAACGAAATGCGACCCCGTTACGGCCACGCAACTGTCGTGCGTCATGCAAATGTCGAACGAAAACGAGAGACGAAAAGGAAGCGAATGAGTGAGAGCTCGCTATGCGTTGAACAAGAAAAACCATAACGAGATATCGGCTCGTGCATATATATATCTTTTTTTCATATGTGGTTCTGAGTCGTAGATTCCCTGTGGATATTCCTAGAATTTCACATCGGAGAATTGCCAAGGTGATTTTTTTTTAGGTGCTACGTGGTTGGGAAGAAAAAAATTGCGAAACATTGCATCAAATTCGCCCGATTTTTTTTTTTAACTTTCTGGGTACCTCGTGGAATATTTAAGAGGGGCTGGAAAGGGATGAAGAAATCAATGCCGACGTAGTGATTTCAACACCCACGAGAATAACGAATATATGTAAAAATATATTTGGAAAAACGGGTCTTACAAATGTTTCTACGTGCACGGAGAAAAATCATCAATCATATGAATTATGATTATTAAATGTATCGTAGAAAACAATATTATATTCAACTCCTTAGAAGGCGACGTACCCGTTAATGAACAAATAATGTGAGAAGTTAAACTCGGAATAAAAATAGTTGAAAAATAGACGTTTTTAAAATTGCAAGTGCAAATGCGTTTCTTTAATTTTTAGAAATCTAAGAGGCATTTTTAAAACTTTCCACTATTTGGCACATTTTGCAAAAAAAAATATTAGACAATGTATCGATTTTAGACAATAATATTTTTTTCAATGCATTACATTATTTTAAAAAATTTCTATTAAAACAATCATCTTTGGCAAAAATATTTGACTTTTTTTTTCATTAAATTGAAAATGTGATTATTGTGCTAAAAAATTCTTTCAATGATTTATTCGATGCCCATACACCCAATTTTTCTGCAGCTTCTATACATATTCCTGTAGATCATATAAAATTTAGAGAAAAATCAGCGAAGTGAAAAAAAAAATTATTCCCACTTCATTGCACTGACAAACAGACTTTGCATTTGCGCTAAAAATATAAGAACTATAATATTTTTTTTTAAATCAGAAAACAATACACTTTTTCTATATTTATACGTTTAACGTCCGATCATACAACTCCCAAGTTATCAAAATATAAAATACTAGGTCTTCTGAAAAAAATCAATTAATAAATCTACCAAAAAATGAGGATTCAGAAAAATTCTCTACATTCTCATCAACATTGACGCTGCATAAATGAGTATGTCTAAAAATAATTTCTTTTTGGAGGATGTACAAAATAGACTTTGCATTACGGCTGAAAATATAAGAACTATAATATTAAAAAGAAAAACAGAAAACAATACACTTTTTCTCTATTTATACGTTCAACGTCCGATCATACAACTCCCAAGTTATCAAAATATAAAATAATAAGGTCTTCTGAAAAAAATCAATTAATAAATCTACAAAAAAAATGAGGATTCAGAAAAATTCTCAACATTCTCATCAACATTGACGCCGCATAAATGAGTTCGTCTAAAAATAATTTCTTTTTGGAGGACGTACAAAATAGACTTTGCATTTCGGCTGAAAATATAAGAACTATAATATTTTTTAAAAAATAGAAAACAATACACTTTTTCTATATTTATACGTTTAACGTCCGATCATACAACTCCCGAGTTATCAAAATATAAAATACTAGATCTTCTGAAAAAAATTGATTAATAAATCTACAAAAAAATGAGAATTCAGAAAAATTCTCTACATCCTCATCAACATTGACGCCACATAAATGAGTATGTCAAAAAATAATTTTTTTTTGGAGGATGTACAAAATAGATTTTATTTCACGAGGTGCGTAAAACGCGGTTTTGCGCACGCCTCGCGTGCATCAACCCCCATTTACACACCTCGTGAAATAAAATTTTGTACGATACTCGTGCAAAAAACGTTTTCTTAACTCGTGCAATTACAAAACTCGCCTTCGGCAAACTCACACTCGCCAGAAAAAGTTTTTTCGCACTAGTATCGTAATGTACTATTTTATTACGGCTGAAAATATAAGAACTATAATATTTAAAAAAAAAAACAGAAGACAATACACTTTTTCTATATTTATAAGTTTAACGTCAGATCATACAACTTCCAAGTTATCAAAATACAAAATACTAGGTCTTCTGAAAAAAATCAATTAATAAATCTACAAAAAAATGAGGATTCAGAAAAATTCTCTACATTCTCATCAACATTGACGCCGCATAAATGAGTATGTCTAAAAATAATTTCTTTTTGGAGCTTGTACAAAATAGACTTTGCATTACGGCTGAAAATATACGAACTATAATATTTAAAAAAAAAAACAGAAAACAATACACTTTTTCTATATTTATACGTTTAACGTCCGATCATACAAAACCCAAGTTATCAAAATATAAAATAATAAGGTCTTCTGAAAAAAATCAATTAATAAATCTACAAAAAAAATGAGGATTCAGAAAAATTCTCAACATTCTCATCATCATTGACGCCGCATAAATGAGTATGTCCAAAAATAATTTCCTTTTGGAAGAAAATATAAGAACTATAATATTTAAAAAAAAACAGAAAACAATACACTTTTTCTATATTTATACGTTTAACGTCCGATCATACAAAACCCAAGTTATCAAAATATAAAATAATAGGTCTTCTGAAAAAAATCAATTAATAAATCTACAAAAAAATGAGGATTCAGAAAAATTCTCAACATTCTCATCAACATTGACGCCGCATAAATGAGTATGTCTAAAAATAATTTCTTTTTGGAAGAAAATATAAGAACTATAATATTTTTAAAAAATAGAAAACAATACACTTTTTCTATATTTATACGTTTAACGTCCGATCATACAACTCCCAAGTTATCAAAAAATAAAATAATAGGTCTTCTGAAAAAAATCAATTAATAAATCTACAAAAAAATGAGGATTCAGAAAAATTCTCAACATTCTCATCAACATTGACGCCGCATAAATGAGTATGTCTAAAAATAATTTCTTTTTGGAAGAAAATATAAGAACTATAATATTAAAAAAAAAAAACAGAAAACAATACACTTTTTCTATATTTATACGTTTGACGTCCGATCATTCAACTCCCAAATTATCAAAATACAAAATACTAGGTCTTCTGAAAAAAATCAATAATAAATCTACAAAAAAAAGAGAATTCAGAAAAATTCTCTACATTCTCTTCAACATTGACGCCGCATAAATGAGTATGTCTAAAAATAATTTCTTTTTGGAAGAAAATATAAGAACTATAATATTTAAAAAAAAACAGAAAACAATACACTTTTTCTATATTTCTACGTTTAACGTCCGATCATACAGCTCCCAAGTTATCAAAATATAAAATAATAAGGTCTTCTGAAAAAAATCAATTAATAAATCTACAAAAAAATGAGGATTCAGAAAAATTCTCAACATTCTCATCAACATTGACGCCGCATAAATGAGTATGTCTAAAAATAATTTCTTTTTGGAAGAAAATATAAGAACTATAATATTTTAAAAAAAAACAGAAAACAATACACTTTTTCTATATTTATACGTTTAACGTCCGATCATACAACTCCCAAGTTATCAAAATATAAAATAATAGGTCTTCTGAAAAAAATCAATTAATAAATCTACAAAAAAATGAGGATTCAGAAAAATTCTCAACATTCTCATCAACGCCGCATAAATGAGTATGTCTAAAAATAATTTCTTTTTGGAAGAAAATATAAGAACTATAATATTAAAAAAAAAAACAGAAAAGAATACACTTTTTCTATATTTATGCCTTTAACGTCCGATCATACAATTCCCAAGTTATCAAAATATAAAATAATAGGTCTTCTGAAAAAAATCAATTAATAAATCTACAAAAAAATGAGGATTCAGAAAAATTCTCAACATTCTCATCAACATTGACGTCGCATAAATGAGTATGTCTAAAAATAATTACTTTTTGGAGGATATGAAGAGTAAAAAGAAATGACATGTTCAACACACAGGATATTTTGGTCCGACAAATTGCCAAACTTTTCGCGCTGATACACTGACAGGTGTCGAGCACGAGGCACCGAGTTTCCAGAGGCAACGATGTGAGCGGCCAAGTTCGATTTACTGCCAGAGTGGGTTTCACAGTTTTACCGAGAAAGTGCGAGGGAGACGGAAAATTTTTCATTACGGCGGATCGATACTAACTGGACATTGGGACGAAAGAGAAGGAGTAAATGTGCGAAGGAAAATAGGATGGCGAACCTGCGGGAGTCTAGTAACAATCGTTTGTCGTAGCGGTATGCCCTCTTGCCTTTTCCTCGACCTCCATGAGCGACGGTTAAATTATTCAACCAAGAGGAACGAACGATAAGGAAGAGTCGATTCGACGTAATCGGTCCCGCATCGTGCGCGACGTTTTACACGCTGCTCACCCCGTATACCTTGTTTCACGTGCACAGACATCAGAGCTGTATCATATATGAGACATTCTCCTTCACACTGTTACACTGTTTGAAATTTTTGTATGAAAATTAATATAAAGTATTGGAAGTTTTTTTGCGAATACACGTATATTAAGTTTAATACACAAATGTTAATGAATATACAAAAAAAATTGTTGTAAAATTAATATACAGTATACTTAATACTTCATAAAACTTGGGTGTATAATATAATTATTGAAATTTTACGACATATCTGTATATTAAATGAAATTTAATATTAAATTTTATATTAAATATTATTTTATTATTTTATTTTATTTTTTTTATTTTATTTTATATTTAATATTAAATATTAAATGAAATTTAATATACTGTATCTGAAAAAGAACTTCTAATACATATATTAGTTTTCAAAATATTTTTAACAGTGTAGAAAAGAGTGGAAGTTTTTATTCATAAACTCATCATCAAAATTTAATATACAATTGTGAAATGAAATTTAATATACATATCTGTATATTAAATACAATTTAATATACTGTATCTGAAAAAGAACTTCCAATACATATATTAATTTTCAAAATATTTTTAACAGTGTAGAAAAAATTGGAAGTTTTTATTCATAAACTCGTCATCAAAATTTAATATACAATTGTGGTATAAAATTCATGTACTTTTCCAGTAAAATTAAAGCAAATTATTAAAATTCAAATACTTTTACTATAAAATTAAAGTAAATTATTGAATGTGCTGTACCATACATTAATTTTACATTACACTTGTACACTAAATTTAATATACTAGTTTATGAATAAAAACTTCCAGTAAAAGTCAGGCAGATTTTTTTACAGTGCAGTTTAGCTGTACTTTTTGAATCTTTTTTTTCACTGATTCACACACTAATTATTTCGCTCTTAATTTTTTTTAACATACTGTGGTATGTACAGAGTCCAGGAAAAAATTGGCAATGCAGGCAAAAAATATTTGGCGTGATGAAAAAATGGTTTTCGAGAGATATCGTGACTGAAAAGCCACTTTTTTGCTTCCTCGTGGAGGAAACTCCGTTTTCGTGCGAAATTTTTTTTTTCGGGTATTTTATGTCTAATTACTCAGAATGGTCTAAAATAACGAGAAAATTGGTTTGGAAAAGATGTATGGATGGATGTGTATGTGGGTGGCTGTCACTTAAAATTCAAACTTATATATCTCAAGAACTGCTTTAACAATCGGGCTGAAATTTAGCAAACATGTGAAGCAAATCGACGCCTTTATTTGTGGCAGTTTAAAAAAAAAATTTTAAATATGGTCAAATTTTATTTGACTTTCCAATTTTCGAAAAATATCTGTACGATCTTTAGCATTCACAAATTTTTAGCTATTGAGCTAAATATTTTTTTTATGAATAAAATTATGTTGAAGGAGAGTTGGTAATAAATTTGGAATGAATCTGTAAAAAAGTTCGGTTTTTATGGGATTTTGAAATTTTCAAAAAAATATTCGTTTTGCTCTAACTCACGTAAAATCTCACCAAATCAACTGAAATTTTCTACAGATGAGAAATAACATTCAGTGCTGCTACCTGCCAAATTTGGTCGTGATCGGTAAAGCGGTATGGATTTTACGTGATGTTTCATTTTTCAGAAAACTATAAAGGTAACAAAAAAAAGTTGCAAAGTGGAACTTTGCACATTGTTTCCTCATTAATTTTCATTTTTTGCAAAGCATTCTCTGTGAGGAAGCCAAAATTGATAAATAAGCTTATTCATCGAGATAACTTTGTGAGAAACGAAAATGAATGCAAAATTTGCAACTTTTTTCAAATTATGTGTGTTTCACTGTAATTCGAACAATTTTCTTTTTGGATCTTTATTAGATATAACTTTCTGGCGATATGTACAGAAATCGTAGAAAAATTGATACCGTGTGCAAAAAAAAATATTTGGAGGGATGAAAAATAGTTTTTCAAAAGTTATGACTGTGACTTGACGGAAAATATCTCTTGTGCCAACGTCAAGAGAGTCATTGCAATAACAACCCGAAACGCCTCTAAAGCCGTTCGATATACAGACAGTTAATTATTAGTAGCTTGCCCGTGGCCCAAGCTCACCTATCTTAACGATTTTTCCCAGTCCAACAAGTATTACATTGGAGTTAACAGGGACCTTGAATATTAACTTGTAACTCGTACCCTACTGTCTGGTAAATTCAAACATAAGATAATTCGCGTGCTTAGCGCAAAAGGGGAGAAACTGTGAGAGAGGGAGAAAATTATCATAAGGGGGAAAATGGAGGAACGTGCTTATCAACGTTGTATTATATATTACGTTTTTACAGCTATTTTATCACTTTTATACTTGCAGTGACAATTATTGATAATCAGTGGTTTTGTGGATAAACTCGACGATGGGAATTTTTTTTCGCATTAGAGTGAATGGCGAGCTAGTAGATGTTTGTTATGGGCTTCAAAATTATCTCTGGATGGTTTAAAACCAGAGTTGTAAATCTCCATTATGAGATGTAGTTTACAGTACAATTTGTTTTGTAATTATGATTTCATAATAATATGTAGTGATTATAAAATAGAGTGTAAACATTTGAATAGCTGTAAAAAATACTAATTTTCGCTTTAATATTGCAAGAAATAGTGGAAAAAATGGAAGAAATAAGTAATGCATTACTTTCTTATTGCATTACTTATTTTTTTCCATTTTTTCAAAAGGATTACCGTGAATTTTTATTGAAAAATAATAATTTTTGCAGCCATTCCAAAGTTTAATCATCGTATTGCAATCGCTACATATTATTATTATAAAATCTTAATTATAGAGCTGATCGTATCATCATCATTATTTCTATAAGTATTAGGCATTTACAACTCTGTTTAAAACCGACTCAAAGAATCAATATGGAAATCTACAGAAAACTATTTGAAATGTTATTTTGGCAAAAATTTTATCGACAATTATAAGAATTTTTTAATATATAGCTGAGGATCTACGAGAAATTAAAGTTCGCATTGTTAATTCTTCAATATAGTTTTTCTTAAGGGTTTTTCACTAAGTGATGCCTATTTGTGGGTTTCACATTTACATTTAAGAATATTTATAGAGCTGCTATTTATTCATAAAAAAAAAGTTTATTGCGATTAAATTTGGAAAGTCATTTCTACAGTATAAAAAAGTCAGCCATATCGTAATTACCATCACAGTGTTAACCATTAGAATTGTTTCGGTGCTGTTGCGTGGTTAAAGTCATATAGTATATATGGAATATGCTGATGGTATCTAACTCGAAATCGTAGTAGTTTAATTTTGTGGTGTAGAAAAGAAATCGCATGTTTCTAAACGTGCCTGAATTTCACCTTGATTTAATTTATTATGGTCTGCACGATTAAATAAATCATTATCATTTACAATAATCAATCACCAATATTAACAGTTTTCGCTTTGTTATTCAATTTTAATATTTATTAAAAAATAAAATAAAAAATGATGAAGCAATAGTCGAATATATATAGGATTCATGTATTTATTTTGCATCAAGTCGCTTTCTCTCTCTGCTAAAATAAATATAGAGTTATAACAAGGTATGATAGTCTTCGATTTTTATAACAGACAACCTCGCTAACGTATCCATCTATTATCATGCATTATTGTATAGAACCCTCACGACCTTCTAAATAGACATGTGTGAATGAATCGTGAACTTCAATTACAGTTTATAATGAATAAAAAATTAATTATAATTTATCATTGATCATTAATGAGTAAAAAAAAATCGTTAGTTCATTATTCTGTTTGTCGCAGAATTTCTATTTTTAATTCCATTCCGCATTAACTCTCTGTTAAATTTAATATGAAGTTATAAAAAGGTGTAATATCTTCGATTTTTTAATGAATAAAAAATCAATTATAATTTATCATTGACCATTAATGGGTAAAAAAAAATTTCTTTACTTCATTATTCTGTTTGTCGCAGAATTTATATTTTTAATTCCATTTCGCATTAACTCTCTGTTAAATTTAATATGAAGTTATAAAAAGGTGTAATATCTTCGATTTTTATAATGAATAAAAAATTCATTATAATTTGTCATTGACCATTAATAAGTTTAAAAAAAAAATTCCTTACTTCATTATTCTGTTTGTCGCAGAATTTCTATTTTTAATTCCATTTCGCATTAACTCTCTGTTAAATTTAATATGAAGTTATAAATAGGTATAATATCTTCGATTTTATAATGAATAAAAAATTAATTATAATTTATCATTGACCATTAATGGGTAAAAAAAAATTTCTTTTCTTCATTATTCTGTTTGTCGCAGAATTTCTATTTTTAATTCCATTCCGCATTAACTCTCTGTTAAATTTAATATGAAGTTATAAAAAGGTGTCATATCTTCGATTTTTATAATGAATAAAAAATTAATTATAATTTATCATTGACCATTAATGAGTAAAAAAAAATTTCTTTACTTCATTATTATATTTGTCGCAGAATTTTTATTTTTAATTCCATTTCGCATTAACTCTCTGTTAAATTTAATATGAAGTTATAAAAAGGTGTAATATCTTCGATTTTTATAATGAATAAAAAATTAATTATAATTTATCATTGACCATTAATAATTTAAAAAAACTTCCTTACTTCATTATTATGTTTGTCGCAGAATTTCTATTTTTAATTCCATTTTGCATTAACTCTCTGTTAAATTTAATATGAAGTTATAAAAAGATGTATAATATCTTCAATTTTTATAATAGAAAACCTCGCTAATACGTTTGTCCACGATCGTGCAATAATGTATTCATGACCTTCATTCGTACGAATGAATTGTAAAGTTCAATTAGTAAGCAGTCGCGAATTGGAGCCCAACTCGAATAGTAATCCAATCAGCCATTACGTATGTACATTTTACGTTTTTTTTTTTTTTTTTTTTTTTTTCTCTCAATGCCTACGTAGATGGTGGTCCCGACGGGCTTTGGTCTACTTTTCTTATCGTATTCGAATCTAAGTCGCGCACGCGAGCACTAGTCACATTAAGCCCGGCTGGTAGTGCTCAGCAGTAGCAGAGTGCGCCGCCTTGCTAACCGCGTCGTCGGCTGTGGAGAATGGATTTTTCACACTCACACACAAAGACACACACATTTTCTGAACATTAACACAAAGACCTGGAGTTCGGATTTATAGGAAAAGACACCCGAGTCCAACCGCGAGAAATTTATTTTCTCCGCACTCTTTGCCACCTACGCGGGACTTTATCACTTTTTGAGATAAGACGACGATTGAATTAGGACATAGGTACTACTCACCCGTTGGTAACCGATGAATTTAAAAGTCTGTAGCCATCTGCAGCATCGTTCGTGACCCTACGAGATTTACGTGATTCGTTGCTACTGGTTTGAAGTTCCGTTGACGTTCTTCGTGAATTCTGAGACATCCTAGCCAACTCGGAATCTCGCAGACTCTGACGACGTCGGGAAACATCGTAGCTAGTTGTTGTCGGTGCCGTTTGTACCTCGCGGTATACGTTCCCGTCCGCGAATCCCCGTCTCTGCTGATATATCGATCTGTAACTATGCCAAAAGAAAACATACTTTTACTAATGGTCGCTCGATACTTTGGTGAAAGACGAATCACGAAATAATTGATACCCGAACTCGGATTCGAGTTGCAAACATTGTATACATTGTTTGGTATTACTTTTTTGGAAGGTTTTATTTTTTATGGTCAAAAAATACATAGGGATTTATTATTGTTAGTATTTATGGTTCTTGATTGTTATGGAAAAAAAATAAATAGAAATTTATTATTGTTAGTATTTATTGTTCTTGATTGTTATGGAAAAAAATAAATAGAATTTTATTATTGTTAGTATTTATGGTTCTTAATTGTTATGAGAAAAAAAATAAATAGAGATTTAATATTGTTTCTATTTATGATTCTTGATTATTATGGAAAAAAATAAATAGAAATTTATTATTGTTAGTATTTATGGTTCTTGATTATTATGGAAAAAAATAAATAGAAATTTATTATTGTTAGTATTTATGGTTCTTGATTGTTATGAGAAAAAAAATAAAATAGAGATTTATTATTGTTTCTATTTATGATTCTTCATTTTTATGGAAAAAAAATAAATAGACATTTACTATTCTTATTATTTATGGTTGTTGATGTGGTGGTAGTCCACACTTCCCTAATATTAATTTGGATACGGCGTAAAAAAGGAAATTATGAAATAGGCGATGGCCAGACTGGAATTGGAGTTATAAATATTACGTTAAGTATCTGAAATATGTTTAGGAATATTTTATAGTTTTTGTGGAATACAATAAATAGAGATTTTATTATTGTTATTATTTATGGTTTTGGTTTTGGTGATATAGAAAATGCAAACAACCATCGCCGAACATAATGATTTTATTTTGCACTGGAAAAAAAGGGCACTATGATTTGTTTAAAGATTAGATAAAAATAAAAATAAGGAATAATTGGAGTGATAATTTACTTTCTCTATTACTGTGATAATATTCCGGACATTTTATAATTTATTTTTGTGTCACAATTTGTTTTTTTTTAATTTATAAAATGTTTATACATTTTTGTATAAAAATGGTACGATACTTAAAAAAAATAGTAAATGCAAAAAATAAATAGAGTGAGTTTGAAAGTTATTACTTTTATTCTACTCATGGTTCTGATCGTCCTATTGGATGATCAGAACCATGAGTAGAATGAAAGTATTTTTTCATAGAAAAACCATTCTAATTGCTAGTCCAGTGTAATATTTACAAATAAGTATAATAAAACGGTACAATTTTGTGTTAGGCAAATAAATATTTCAAATTTGAAAATCCCATCATACTTTTCATGACTTTTTGAAAGCGTAATAATTAAATCCGATTTATTATTTAACCATAATTTCGGTAAATGTTATTTATTCAATGTTTAATATTATACTAAATTACCTGCCAGGCAAATATAACAAGAATCTACCGTATTAACGTTTATTAATTTATTAATTAATATTCATTATTAAAATCGTCATCCATTCATAATTCGGTTATATCGAGACTTTTAACAAAAATCGATCATATATTCGAAAAATGATCCTTGATTTGTTCTTATTATTATTGTCCTTTTTAACAATCAATTGCCAGCTTAGATATTCAAATAATTTTTCATTCATTCTGATACTAAATGACCTGCCAAGCAAATATAACAAAAATCTACTGTTCTAACATTTATTAATTAATTAATTAATGCCCATTATTAAAATTGCCATCTATTCATAATTCGGTTACATCGACACTATTAAGAAAAATCGATCATAGGTTCAAAAAATGATTCTTGGTTTGTTGTTATTATTATTGTGCACTTGGCATATGGAAATAAAGTATGTGCAACATATATGAAATATGTATCTTAGATGCACAAGATATATTTTTCCCAAAATGTTCTATATGTCGGATATATTTCACGATATATACGAAATATATGCGAGTGAACGATATATCTGAAAAACATCCAAAATAAAAAATGTATTTTTGTTATATTATCGTTCGGAAAGGTCTATATGTTCTTTTCCATGGGGATAGACATTCAAATAATATTTCATTCGTTCTGATACTAAATGACCTGCCAAGCAAATCTAACAAAACTCTACTGTTCTAACGTTTATTAATTTATTAATTAATGCCCATTATTAAAATTGCCATCTATTCATAATCCGGTTATATCGACACTTTTAACAAAAATCGATCATAGATTCAAAAAATGATCCTTAATTTGTTGTTATTATTATTGTGCCCTTTAGCAATCAATTGCCAGATTACCCATATGGAAAAAAGTATATCCAACATATATAAAATATGTATCTTAGATGTACAAGATATATTTTTCCCAAAATTTTCTATATGTCGGATTTATTTCTGAAAAACATCCAAAATAAAAAATGTATTTTTATTATATTATCGTCCGGAAAGGTCTATATGTTCTTTTCCATGGGGATAGACATTCAAATAATTTTTCATTCGTTCTGATACTAAATAACCTGCCAAGCAAATATTTAAAAAATCTACTGCTCTAAGGTTTATTAATTTATTAATTAATGCCCATTATTAAAATTGACGTCTATTCATAATTCGGTTATATCGACACTTTTAACAAAAAATGATCCTTAATTTGTTGTTATTATTATGCACTTTAACAATCAATTGCCAGATTACCCATATGGAAAAAAGTATATGCAACATATATAAAATATGTATCCTAGATGTACATATATCTTTCTCAAAATTGTCTATATGTCGAATATATTTCACGATATATACAAAATATATGCGAGTGAACGATATATCTGAAAAACATCCAAAATAAAAAATGTATTATTGTTATATTATCGTTCGGAAAGGTCTATATGTTCTTTTCTATGGAGATAGACATTAAACTAATTTTTCATTCGTTCTGATACTAAATGACCTGCCAGGAAAATGTAACAAAATTCAACTGTACTAACGTATCGCGTGCTGCAGGCAAACGTTCGGGAGTTGCATCCCTGACGACCCTCTGGTACCTCTGGGCGCTAACTTCCGGCTGCAGACGATCGTTGTTCCTCTGAATCGAGCGAGGCCTGGAAGCCTCAGAGCCGCGCGAGCTCGCCGACCAATTTTGCAAGTTATTTTCTTCCAGATTTCTCCGCCTTGTGTAACTCGTGCCAATTCTCGAATCTCTGCCGTTGATCTCGCGATCCCGTGACTGCGGCACCGGAATCCGAGATTCTAATCTGTTTCCCGCGAGATCCTGAGCCGTTGGACCGATGCCAGTCTAAAAGAAAGAAAAAAATTTCGGCATTATTGAAAATTGCAGTGAATTGATAATTGAATAATCTATTTTTCTCACCCTTTCAGCATAAATCTCGTCCATTCGTCTGTGAAAGTTGTCCTCCGTCTTTCGTTGCTTCATTATCACATCCTTATCATCGAGAAGAAAAATTGGCGTTGCTTCAGACTCGAAAGAATCGTTGAAACGATCAGAGGCCGAGCGATAATATCGAAGAGAGCCAGTCAGTCTTGATTTTGCTACCTCAAGATTTTTTCCACTGGAATTATTGTCACGCTTCTCCGTTGCCCATAACTTGTCGTTAATCCTGTGGCTCTCGTCCTAAAATTTAAAAAAAACAAACATTTTTTTTTTGGTTATCATCTCATTGACAGAAACGTCACAAAAGTAACCTTAATAAATTCAAGAAACCAAGGTGCGTTCAATCCTGACATAATTGTCTGGAAAATTTATCCTCAAAAAATCCTGGTTGATCCATGAGAAATAAAATTGATAAAAAAGCTTGAAAGCGCAATTTTCGCAAATTAATTTTAGCACAAACGCGCACGCGGTTGGTACAATAGAAACGGTTACGCAAAAGGGCGCTGTAGTATAACTATATATATACAATATGACGAATATATTGTTTTAACTATTGATATACGAATTACAATCTCAAATAAATCATAGATATAACCCACATGGAAATAGAAATATATGCACGATATATTCGACTTATAGAACTTTTTGGCGCTAAACATATATGAAATATATTTTACATATATTCCATATATATATCTCATATATTTTGCATGTATTTTAGCACACATATATGCAGAATATATGCAGCATATAGAACTTTTTGGCGCCATATATTTAACATATATGCTACATATATATTTTTCTATGTGGGAAAGATGCACCACAAATAATTATATAAATAATAAAAGGATGCAAAGCAGAACCTTGCACATTGCTTCCTCATTATATTTCACTTTTTACAAAGCAACCTCTAAGAGGAAGTACAGGAATTGATTTTGGCTTCCTCATAGAGGAAGCTTTGTAAAAAGCGAAATATAATGAGGAAGCAATGTGCAAGGTTCTGCTTTGCATCCTTGTTTTAAATAAATATAAATAAGCGCACACTCTCGCTTTGTGAAAATATAATAAGGACAAACGGTCCAGAAACTCCCTCAAATACTCTATCTTCTCTGTTTTTTTGTAGAACACGATAGAAATCGGTGGTTTCAGAAATTTCATTGGGAAGCAAGGATATGGCTAGTTTATACGACATAAATCGCTACTTTTCGCAATATAGGGCAATACGTCGTTTCTACAGAACCCAATTCTACACATCACCGACTCAACACCACCTACTCGACACAACGGCAATTCGGCACATGCCTCGATTCAACACAACAGCAACTGTACACATCACCAACTTGACAAATGCCTCAATTCGACACAATCCCAATTCTACACAGTCCCGATTCTGCACAGTCACAACTGTCACGAGCCAACTGCACAACGGCAATACTCTACACAGCCCAAATTCTACACAGGTACAAATGTCACAAGCTAAATTCACAACGGCAATACTCTACACAGTCCCGATTCTACACAAGCACAACTATCACGAGCTAAATTCACCAAAGCCCCGATTCAACACATCACCGATTCTACACCGTCACCAACTCACATCCAATCATAGTGCGCCGATGAGATGGAATACTTGAACGACATACGTTGATTGGATGTGAGTTGGTGATGGTGTAGAATCGGTGATGTGCTGAATCGGGACTTTGGTGAATTTAGCTCGTGACAGTTGTGCCTGTGTAGAATCGGGGCTGTGTAGAGTATTGCCGTTGTGAATTTAGCTCGTGACATTTGTGCCTGTGTAGAATCGGGGCTGTGTAGAGTATTGCCGTTGTGCATTTGGCTCGTGACAGTTGTGACTGTGTAGAATCGGGACTGTGTAGAATTGGGGTTGTGTCGAATCGAGGCATGTGTCGAATTGCCGTTGTGTAGAGTCGGTGGTGTTGAGTCGGTGATGTGTAGAATCGGGTTCTGTAAAAACGACGTATTGTCCAATATAGACTGTGCAACATCGCTATGAAAATATGTTATCGTTCAACATTTTTAGACTATATCTGCCGTATTTTTCTATTAATCATGAATTTGGCACTCATTTGACTCCCAGCTCGATATTTGATACCAAAATTCGCATCGCAGAAAAAAATTCAAAAATTAAAAAAATCAAAATCTCATAAAATTTTAACGTTTCAACCGATCTTAACCAAATTTAATAGGGATCACCGGTGTATGAAAGCTCACGTACATACCAATTTTGAGCTTAATATCTCGAAAATTAAAAGAGCTATCGCGTTAACTGACATTTTTGAAAAAATTCAAAACCGCGTAAAAATTTAATGATCATGGGGATTTTTACAAAAATTGGTATGAACGATGAGAATTGCCCCCTCTATCTATGGCGTAAATTTCAACTTTATATCTCGAGGCGTTCCCGAGTTATAAAGGTTTACATTTTTTGAGCGTACACACACACAGACATTTTTTCTAAATCACTTTTCTCGACGTTTTGGACTATTCTGAGTGTACTGACATGAAAATCTCGAAAAAAAAATTTTCACGAAAACAAAGCTTTCTCTATGAGGAAGCAAAAATGTCTTCATTTTAAAATCATTCGTAATTAAACCTAATCTTAACAAATATGTAAAAATATGTACATCTGACATAATTGTCTCGAAAATTTATCCACAAAAAATCCTGGTTGATCCATGAGAAATAAAATTGATAGAAAAAGCTTGAAAGCGCAATTTTTGCAAATTAATTTTAGCACAAACGCGCACGCGGTTGGCACAATAGAAACGGTTACGCAAAAGGGCGTTATAGTATAACTATATATACAATACGACCCGTCGTCGGTTTCAATTCGGCTGGAAATTGTTTCGGCAACTTGCCTGTGCCGAGTGTCGAACGAGTTGCCAGGCGAGCGGTTGATGCTGTTCATTCTTGGATTGGAGTCCAACTCCCAGCGCGACGAAGTTCGGTCCCTTGGAGTTGGAGGCATTTTTTATAGACTCGTTTCTGAGTAAAAGTCGATAAAGTAATTGGTCAATGCTGTTGCAATACTTTTCGGTGCTGAATGAAATTTATTATTGTCGTTACTTTGCATTTTTTTCCTGAACTCCCTGCCTCGTTGTCGTGGCGATAATTTGGCCTCTGGTACGACCCGTTCCCGGCGAAACGGAACCACTTCCGGCTACGATCCAATCCACATCGGGTCCTGAATACATTCTTCATTACAATTTCCTTCTAGAATTATTTGTCGCGGATATTCTATTAATGAAATTGAATGGGCTTAATTAATTTATCACTTAAAAAATTACCCTGACAAAACTATCAAACATATATTTAATGGAGTAATTAAATAGTTAAATTAAAAGGTAATGATAAAAAAAATAAACAGCGATAGTTTTTATACATTTTATAAAATTTAATTAAAGTTCTATAATAGGAAAAATAAAAAGTCATATTTGGTTTTGAAATCTCTGGCACATGAAGAAAACTATTTATAAAGTTATAGTAAATCATTCACTCCACTAAAAAAAAATTAGCTGTCACAGAAAACTAAAAAACAATCATTTTTTTAAATTTGATGAAGCAGTTAATAATTCTTTAGGAGTCGCGACGTCAATATTTTCTTCACTGCCAAATGGACCATAATTCACTCCTAATTTCCACAAAAATAAGACCTCAAAGAAAAAGAATCTATGTTAAACAAAAAGTTATTTTCTTGTTCGGTAATTTCCCTAACAACCCTTAAATTTGACCGCCAGAGCTATCTTTATATTGGAAGTATTGTTACGTTATTTTCAGTGCAATCGAAGTTGGAAGATAAATTATTGTTATTTTTCTTTTATTCGACCACATGGTAAATAAATTTTAAAAAATTGGTGCATACCTCAAAATATAATTAAATTAATTATGATTACTATATCAAAATAGCTTATCATTATAGAACTTTTTATATTAATTCAAAATAATTTTTTACAACTTTGTGGAATTAAAATATCTTTTTTTCTGGTATTATTGACAGTTACTTAATCAGAGTAACAATTGATGTGTATTTTGATTCAAACGGTTTTGACAACGGATTTCTCACAATGGAATTGATTAAATAGACGATAAATTAAAAAGCCTAAATGCTCCATGCCTGTAGCTATTTGTACAGTCGGTGAAATTTGTAAGCCATAGACAACGAGGCCATCCGCGGAAACCATAGGCAATGATTTTCGAGCCAGTCGAGCCCTTATCGCAGCAAGCATCGCATCCCCATCCTGCTGACCTTTGGCCGCTAGTTTCCCGGCTTGCATAACTTCCTGTAATCCGGTACCGAGCGATTAGTCCTTTTCCCCAGTGTCCGTACCACGTAATACCCGCGCGTACAAATTATCTCTCTCATTGTCTCTTGTTAATTTACCTCGGGTTCGTAGATCTGCGCCAAAACAGCAAGTGTATCGAGAGCAGCTTGTCGCACTCTTCTACGTCTATCTCCTACCATAGTTGCCACCTTGACAGCTACGTTCTCCACTTTGAACTCAGTGCTCGGAAATGTTACCAACGAGAAAATTAACAGTTGAAGAGCATTTTCTCGGGTCTGAAAAAATTTAAATATATTTTTATCATCATAAATATCGCGGAAAAATAAATAAAATAAATAAAATAAATAAAATATATAAAATAAATAAAATAAATAAAATAAATAAAATAAATAAAATAAATAAAATAAATAAAATAAATAAAATAAATAAAATAAATAAAATAAATAAAATAAATAAAATAAATAAAATAAATAAGATAAATAAAATAAATAAAATAAATAAAATAAATAAAATAAATAAAATAAATGGCTTTTATTTATTATATTTATTTTATTTATTTTATTTATTTTATTTATTTTATTTATTTTATTTATTTTATTTATTTTATTTATTTTATTTTCTTACAGGTGAGTTTTGTTTATTATATTTTTTGGGGCGGAAATGTTTTACACCTGAATTATTACTTCATATGTGCAGTGAAATATATTTCTAAATCCATATTTTAATAGACTTTCTTGTGCGTATTTTCTTTGTATATGGTAATGTAAATCAGGATGATCCCTTGAAAGGGGTTTTCACTTCACCTTTGCGTTTCTCGCTTTAATACAATGGGGCTGCAAGAGCTGTTCAAGCAAGAGCGCCGGTCTCAGTCGGAGCATAGCTACTCTGGCTAGTTGCGCTGCGTTCGGACCACCCTGTCGTGCGAGACCCCAAGCCACTTGGGGTAATCTGCGCTTGAGAGCCTCCTCGGACACACCAGCTACCACCACCTACCAACATAAAATTAAATTTCATGTACGTTTCGAGCCCTCGGGAATTACCCCATGATTAAAATACCACTGTATTTTACCCTCGCGACTGCCATCCCCGCTGCAGCGACTCTACAGCTACGTTCTCCACCCAGAACAGCCTGAAGAAGCGATCCAAGTCTAGACTCGATGGCGATCAGTGCTGACGACGTTCTCAATGCTGATGCGACTCTCTCCAATCCTCGTACTCTCGCTCTCCAATCGTCCTGCAATTTACATCGAATTATAATTCAATATTTGGGTCCTTAACGATGATTCAGGTGTTAAATATGTAACCGCTGAAATATTGTTTAAAACAAAAAATTATTTTCATTAAATTAAACATTATTTTTGATATTGCAATTTTTTAAAAAATTGACATCTAGTTTTTTTTATTGACGTTCCACATCTACTTTTACAGGGTTGTGGACCCAGTAATATTTTATTTCATAATCATTTGTGGTGTAATTCAATTAATAGTTAGCATTTTAGAAATTCGTGACTTTATGAAAATATCTCCAAATGTTTTTAATGATAGCAAAGAAAGCAAATGTTATATGAAAATTTTATTTAAAATAATGAGGACATATACTTGATTAATCAAAAAAAAAAAAACTTTTTCACTTTCTCTCACCATTTATAGTAATATTGTATTTCTGAATATTTATTTGTATTTCTAAAAATCCATTTTTAACCATTTTTCATTGATTTCGAAGAAATCTTTTTGGAGACACTAGAAGAAAAACGCAACCTACGAAAAACATGTTGTAGGAATGAAAGTAGGGCAGAGGCTACTTAAAAAAATATTTTTCCATGCTGTACTAAATATAGAAAGGTTATATGGAAATAATTTTTAATTATTTATTTAAACAAACACCGATACCCCGTATCCATTTTCTTCTAACCTTTGAAGATCAATTGCAACAATTTATTGTAAGCAAAGAAACATTTCCTTGAACGTAATGAAAAGAAATAAATCCACCTGTTTCTTTGGAATCAATTAAATCTTTTTTCCTCGTGCAAATACGATACAGTATTGGATTGTGGAAAAGTGGCTGCCGGCAACACTCCAGGAATTGGAAAAGAAATAAATCACGAGCCGGGTTCGTAAAAGCATGAAAAAGACACACGATTTAAACAGTGAATCGAATAATATATTGTTTTAACAATTGATCTACGAATTAAAATCTCATATAACTCATCAAATATAAAGATGCCCCACAAATAATTATATAAATAATAAAAATGTCTTCATTTTCCAATCATTCGTATTTAAACCTGATTTTCACAAATATGTACACCCCCAAAAAATCTCATATGAAAAGAACAAGACCCAAGCTTAAGACTTAAGGACGATCGGTGACGACTGTCAAAGTCAAATCAGAGATAAATTTTTGTAATTAATTCTTTAAAGTTTAATGCATTAAATAATAGCTGTGCAGGGTGATTTGTATTAAAGCATGTAGACTTAATCCAGAGAAAGATTAATAGTGACGGATTTGCATAAATATTAACTGATTAACGTTTCTTTTCAATGGGATACATTTTCGTTCAGTTTTTTTCAAGTATAATCTGTAATTCTTGGCCGATTTGAATGAGAAACAGCTCATTCTCTACCTTAAAAGATACTCTACGAATTGGCCGTCTAGATATTTCATAGTGTTAATTGTTTAATAATTCTAGACTGTTGTTTAACAGAAATTAAAATACTTTCATAAACAACAGTCTATAATTACAAAACGATGGACACTATCAAATATCTAGGAGGTCAATTCGTAGAGTATCTTTTAAGAAAAACAATGAGCTATCGTTCATAAAAATCGGCAAAGAATTAAAGATAATACTTGGAAAAAACTGAACGAAAATATATCACACTGAAAAGAAACGTTAATCAGTTAATCTTTATGCAAATCCGTCACTCTTAATCTTTCTCTGGATTAAGTCTACATGCTTCAATACAAATCATCCTCCATTGTTATTATTTAATGCATTAAACTTTAAAGAATCGATCGCGAAAATTTATCTCTGATTTGACTTTGGGAGTGGCCACCGATCCTCCTTAAATAGTCGCAAACGAAATTCTGAAGAAAAAAATCATCATTTTTCATGTTACAGAAATGGGATTTTCATTCTAAACTTCAGATTTATTTGAGAATCAAAACAGGAACGGCGAGAATTCTCGAAGCAATGTCTAATAAAAACCTGGGAATGAATAATGTTTCCCTATTTGTATATTCGTTTTCATTCCCTTCGTCGGGAATCTTATCCGAATGAGTATATGCACCGCGTTATACGAATCAGATAAATGAAAGTGGACGTTGAGCGCAGAGGCGGCAGTGGAGTGAATTATGGTAGTAATGTAGCGTCATATTTGCATACTGGAAGTACATACTATCGCAAGGACTACCGACGCTCTTGTATAGAACCGGGCATAGTCCCCCGCAGCACGCAACACGTGCCTAATTATTTTCTTGCAACCTCCCGTGCTTCTCCTCGATTCGCATTTACAGGCTACAATAGATTCTATGTAGTTAAGGTTCTCTAAGGTACATGTGTATATATACATATATGTGTATGTATGTTACTCCTCTCCAGGCCCTAGTCATAATCCAGAAACGACGTCGGACGAGTCTGGACTGCATAATGACGTGGAAGGAAATTTCCAATGGCTCTGGAGCTCGTCATCAAGGGAAAACCTTGTCGAGAAATTAGCTACAACGTAAGAGAACCTTCCAAGCGTTTATCGTATAGCCTCGAAAACGTTTATGCCCTGATGGAATAGAAACTTAAGGAGAGATGAAATCAGCTTTCGTACACATGAGGACGAGAGAGACCTTTCCAGTTCCCTTAAGAGGCAGTGATACTCCCCTCTCCCCCGCGCCCTCTCGCCGTCATCACATCGAAATTTTGAAAGCTATTTTCTTCGAGACGGTGCCACGAATCGCCACGAAATTTGGGAAACACGTAGGAAATTACAGAATTGGGCTAAGCTTTTGGTTTTCCAAAATTCAAAAAAAAAAAACAGTTTTAATTACCCTCGAAGTAATTATTATTTTTCTAATCTTACGTTTACCAGATCGTATCGTCAGAAGCTTAGCCCATGCACGGCTAAAAAACACACTATTTGCACTTTGTTTCATCCAAATGGATGCACTAACAACGAAGAAAACAGCTTTCAAAATTAGTGTTATCATAACTCATTAGTCGTTCATAAAATTGACAAAAAGCAGAGCTCAGCGAACATATAGTAATATTAAAGAAGTAAAAAATTGCGCGGCGTGCCATCTAGCGGTAGATTGTAGGTCGACGCTACGACCCTACATTATCGGCCCCGACTACAAAATTTTCGGTGTATCACTGCCTCTTAAGGGAAATCGTTTTACATTATCGTATCCTATGTATACAAAAATGTATAAATATTCTATACAAATTTTAAAACAAATCCTGCCATAAAAATTAATTATAAAATTAGGGTTAGCCGTGTCCTTTATAGGCCTCAGGCGTATATCCGACGCTAGCGCACTCGAGCGGCCGCTGAGTACAAAACAAGATGATCAGCTGTTCTTAGTTCGGCGCCCATTGGTCCGATTTCCCAAGCTCCAAGGAAATATGGCGGACAGGGCAGAGCTTGGAAAATCGGACCAATGTGCGTCGAACTAAGAACAGCTGATCATCTTGTTTTGCACGCAGCAGCCGCTCGAGCGCGCTAGCGTCGGAGATACGCCTGAGGCCTATATCAGTTTTGATTTGACATTTGACATGAACAAAAAATTGTAATGCATGAATTTGGGGTCCTGATCTCAGTGGATCTGATGACACTGTCGACCAATCATGCCACGAATAAAACGATGACAATGATTCCGATAAAATCTCGTTATTCATGGCCGTATTAAGGGAGGATTAAAAGGTTACGGGCGTTGCAGCACCCGTCCTCTTATGTCAAATTTGACACCAAACTGAACTTGTTTACCACGGGCTTTTCTATTAAGGAGGTAGGAGTGCTCCACACTAGTCAAATCAGTGCTAAATTTTTAAAAGCGTTTCTACAATTTCAGATGATTTAATAATCTGTTCCAAGGTATTAATCACATAGCAGTATTAGTTCTTGATATTCAAATACATTTACAGCTGTCATATGAACAGTAAATCGATCGGTATCTCCAAATTTCCGATGTCATGTTTTTTCATCCAGTTTTGTAAAAGGGTAAACCGTAATATCAGTCCGATTATGACGAAACATAGCTCATTTTGATCAATGGAAGATATTTAATCGATTGACCGTCCGGATTTTCTATAGTATCAGGCGTTCAAAAGTTACAGCCATTTGTATACTTGATGTTAGGTTATGACAGGATAAACAAACGGTTGTATCTTTTGAACTACTAATACGATTGTCAAAAAATAGACGGCCAATCGATAGAATATCTTTTAGTAAACAAAATGAGCTATTGGTCGTCATAATCGAACTGATATCACGGTTTACCCTTTTAAAAAACTGGATGAAAAAACATAACATTGGAAATTTGCAGATATTGATCGATTTACTGTTGATATCACAGCTGTGAATGTATTTGAATATCAAGAACTAATGCTGCTATGTAATTAACACCTTGGAACAGATTATTAAACTATCTGAAATTATAGAAACGCTTTTAAAAATTTAGCACTGATTTGACTAGTGTGGAGCGCTCCAACCTCCTTAACCAATCGCAGGACGAATAAAACGATGACAATGTGTTCCGTTACACATGAACTTTTTAGAAGAGGATTTCCGGAATATCACAGTAATCCAGATGGAATCGAAACTTAAGGAGAGATGAAATCTGTTTTTGTACACGTGAGTACGAAAACGACGATTCGACTTCCCTTAAGGTAGTTCTGTCGCTTCACGCTCACTTCGCATAAGTTTCCTAAAAATGAGAGCGAATTGCAAACACTTCTCGATGATATAAAAATCTGTAAAAAATCATGCATATTAAAGATGCTGAAGACATTGATTCGGCATAATAATAATTCCAAAATGTTATTAACAAATTGATGAAAAATAAAATTGTTTAACAAATTTTCCGACAACTTAATTTTTTTTGATTCGGTGAAAATGATTTGTTCATTTTTCTGAGTAC
Source organism: Ephialtes manifestator (assembly GCA_963970395.1). NCBI lineage: Eukaryota > Metazoa > Arthropoda > Insecta > Hymenoptera > Ichneumonidae > Ephialtes > Ephialtes manifestator. Next base: position 17,093,670 of record OZ019981.1, on the reverse strand, counting down.
GTATGAATTTTTTCAAATTTTTTTCTTTGCTTTGAATGTTGTGATTTTTTCCATGTAAAAAATCGAAAAAGCCAAAGCAAAGAAAAAAATTTGAAAAAATTCATACGTACTCAGAAAAATGAACAAATCATTTTCACCGAATCAAAAAAATTAAGTTGTCGGAAAATTTGTTAAACAATTTTATTTTTCATCAATTTGTTAATAACATTTTGGAATTATTATTATGCCGAATCAATGTCTTCAGCATCTTTAATATGCATGATTTTTTACAGATTTTTATATCATCGAGAAGTGTTTGCAATTCGCTCTCATTTTTCGGAAACTTATGCGAAGTGAGCGTGAAGCGACAGAACTACCTTAAATGGTTTTGAAGGTGTTGGCTTCAACTTTTTTTATATTGCAAAAAAAAGAATCAGGAATTATTAACGATTTTTTTAACATAACATTTCTCATCTTGGTTGCTGAGATATAAATTATCAAATTTCAGTCATTTTGCACACTGCACTGGTTATAATCTGCACGAGACCAAATTAATAGTTCAGATAGCTATCAAAGAAATCGCGACAACTATTGGTGAGGTTAACCTCCATATTCGGTTTGCAATATCTAATCCCAGGAATAGGTTCGGTTTACCAAATTTTTGTTGTCTCCATTTTTTTTCAACGTGGATTAGTCGATTATGCTGAAGGTGCTTCCATCACCTACAGCTTACTTTGCAACCGAATCAGCATGGTTTATGAGAAAATAAAACCATCAGAAACAGAATCATTTATCTGTAAATTGATTGCTTCATTTTTTTTCTATATTACGTAGGATAATTTAAATCCCCCTGTTTATAAATTAGTTTCTCTTTGAAAATGTGTGTACATTTTTTTTGGACATCTCCTTGAAATTAAAATTAAATTTGTATCGTAATAATATTTTTCTCTTAACTTTTATTCGTACCTAGTCTCCATAATAATCTGGATGGAAATTCTCAAGGGCTCTTGAGCCCTTGGAGAGAAAACCTTCACGAAAAATTAGCTAGAACGTAAGAGATGCTTTAAGCGTTTATCGTACGTATCTGTACGCTCGGTAGCATTTATGGAACAGGGAGTTGAAACGAGCAAACATTTTAAATCTATTCCTTCATTTTTTTATGGATTACGTAGGATAATTTTAATCCCCCTGTTTACAAGTTAATTTCTCTTTGAAAATGTATATAATTTTTTTTTTGTACATCTCAAAATTAAAATTAAATTTGTATCGTAATAATTTTTTTTCTTCTTTTTTATTCGTAACTAGACTGCATAATGATCTGGATGGAAATTTCCACGTGATGTTGAGCCCCTTAAAATAAAAATAGAAGTTGTATCGTAATAATCTTTTTTTTAATCATTTTTATTCGTGCCTAAATTGCATAGTGATCTGGATGGAAATTTCCAAGTGCTCTTGAGCCCTTCGAGGGAAAATCGTCACGACAACTTAACTAGAACGTAATAGACGCTTTCAGCGTTTATCGTACGTATCTACAGCTTCGATAGCATTTATGCCCTGATGAAATAGGAACAGGGAGTTGAGACTAGAAAGAATTTTTAATTTATTGCTTCATTTTTTTCTGCTTTACGTAGGATAATTTACATCCCACTGGTTAAAAATTAATTTCAGTTTCAAAATGTGTATAAATTATTTTTGAACATCTCCTTAAAATTACAATTAAATTTCTATCGCAATAATTATTTTTTTTCTTATTTTTTATTCGTAACTAGACTGCATAATGATCTAGATGTAAATTTCCAAGGGCCCTCGGAGCCCTTCGTGGGAAAAACTTCACGAGAAATTAGCTAGAATGTAAGAGTCGCTTTCAGCGTTTATCGTACGTATCTATAGCCTCGGCAGCATTTATGCCCTGATGGAATAGGAACAGGGAGTTGAGACGAGAAAGAATTTTCATACGCTTCACGCTCGAATAGCTAGACTCTTGCGCGCAGGTCATTTGCCTGGATTGAATCGCACAGACGACTTGGCCCCTAGGGTCTTGATATTCACCAGCAAATCGCTCCACAAATGATCGTAACGTCGAGCCTAACGATAATAGTCTCATAGTTATATGTCAGAGATAGAATTTTGATGGGAAACCCGCTGGATAATGCTCCGTTGAATGTATAATAATTTGAACAGCTGCGACCGAGCTACCGACTATTAGTATTCCGAGATCAATGCTCCCTCAAGGTGAGCTCCATCCTCGTTGTCAGTTGGTCAGACCGGTCCTCACTAGCAGTCACGCTTCCACCGGTACACGCTGTGGTATTTTCAGTGTCGCGTTACTCGAGTGCAGTGTTCAGTTGCATTGAAAGGTTTTCTATATTTTTGTAAATAGAGAAGTAAGGAAATAAATAAATAAATAAATAAATAAATAAATAAATAAATAAATAAATAAATAAATAAATAAATAAATAAATAAATAAATAAATAAATAAATAAATAAATAAATAAATAAATAAATAAATAAATAAATAAATAAATAAATAAATAAATAAATAAATAAATAAATAAATAAATAAATAAATAAATAAATAAATAAATAAATAAATAAATAAATAAATAAATAAATAAATAAATAAATAAATAAATAAATAAATAAATAAATAAATAAATAAATAAATAAATAAATAAATAAATAAATAAATAAATAAATAAATAAATAAATAAATAAATAAATAAATAAATAAATAAATAAATAAATAAATAAATAAATAAATAAATAAATAAATAAATAAATAAATAAATAAATAAATAAATAAATAAATAAATAAATAAATAAATAAATAAATAAATAAATAAATAAATAAATAAATAAATAAATAAATAAATAAATAAATAAATAAATAAATAAATAAATAAATAAATAAATAAATAAATAAATAAATAAATAAATAAATAAATAAATAAATAAATAAATAAATAAATAAATAAATAAATAAATAAATAAATAAATAAATAAATAAATAAATAAATAAATAAATAAATAAATAAATAAATAAATAAATAAATAAATAAATAAATAAATAAATAAATAAATAAATAAATAAATAAATAAATAAATAAATAAAAAGTTTGGTCATTTTCACAACGATTATTTTTGTGATATTCTTGAAGAAATGAATTCATTTTGATATTTATTTTATTATGTTATGCAGTACAAATGTTAAGTTGTACTAATTTAGCAATTGTACAGTACAATTGCTAAATTGTACTTCATAAAAAATTTATAAAAATAAAAATCTCATAAAAATAAAAATCGATTAAGATATAATAATTCATGAGATTTATACTTTTTGTAATGTTTTCTCCACAAAGGATATAAATAAAAATAAGTCTTTGTAGCATTTTCATTATTTTGCTGCTCGTCGATTTTCATCGAAAAATTGTCAACATTTGTAAAAAAAAAAGGTAAATAAATTAATGACCTATTACAGTTATAAGTTTGATAATAATAAATAGAAACAAAAATTCATGAAAATAATAGTAAATTTTTTTGTTTATCAAATACAAAATCAATAAAAAAGAACATTTTGCAATATTTTCAGAGTCGTGCTGCCCGAGTGCAACTTTAACGAGCTGCATTGAAAAATATTTTCTATACATATAAACACGTAAATAAAAATAAATAAATAAACGATGTTTGGCATTGTTTCGGTAAAACAATAGTGAAAATGTTTCGAAAATGTCGAGGACACTGGAATATCGTTCTACTTTTGTTTCTCTGTTTCGGTGTAATATTTCTCGTGTCGAAATCGAATAGTCGTGCGAAATTGGATCCAGAGTATAACGACAATCCGCGGCAACGGTCACTGGTGAGTTATAAGTTGTCGACGTGTATGATTCTGATGAAGCGTGCAAGCCACCGAGCCTCTCTCTGCGTCCCAATTAAGGACGCGATCGATGATAACGAAATAATTAACGTTTTCGTAATATGTACCCACGTTATACATATATATATATATACATCACCGTAGGTCGACGCTGAAGCTGAGAATAATAGACGAACCAACAGAGTTCGTGAAATATGCGTTAAACATAAATTGGGAATATTTCAAGAGGCTGAAAAAAATTCTATGTACAAATATCCACCGGCACCACAATACAGTGTTTTTTACATAGATCGGTAAGTTCTTCATAATTATATATATATATTTTTTTATATAAAGAAATATATCATAATTATTAATATATATAATTATTTTATAAAAATTGAAAAAATTTACAACAATTGATATTTAATTTATGGTATCTTCATATATATATAGGATTCATCGAGTGTCCTATTGTCCAATTTATAAAGCAGGCAGCACAACGTGGCTGTACAATTTGTGTTTGCTGAATGGAGTACCAGAAAGAGAATTGGCAAGTAGAAAGGAACAAATATCCACAATTTCCAGGAGAGTCATACCGGAATTGGAATATCCGGAGGCTGAAGAGGTACGTTAAGTACTCAACGCTCTACAACTGTTTATTATGGATATGAAGCCTCATACCAGAAATTTAACTGGCTTCGATTGTTTTTAAATATAGGGTATGCACATGAAAAAATATGTGGCCGAATATATTTCTTACACGGAAAGAAATGTTTGGTTGTGGCAACTACGTTTTCGATTTGCTGTACACAATGTCTAAAAAAAAATTAGTTGCCTCAACCATATCGAATAGTAACCTCAACTATTCACGATTATTTCTCGCGAGATTAGTTAGGTTAACTAATTCAATCGTTGGGACTACCACTCGAATAGTTGGGACTACCATTCGATTCGTCGGTATTATCATTCGAATCGTCGGTATTACCATTCGAATCGTCGGTATTACCATTTGAGTTGTAAGGTAAATAGAATAATCGATTGGTTGTGTCAACTCATTTCTTGGTTATGGCAACGAATCTTTTTTTTCCGTGTATCCATTTGAAATATAATTTATTTCTCTCGGTGCGAGAAAAGCGGTTTTACGCACGCTTATTTTTTCATTTTCATACCTTGTGAAATAAAATTTCGTACGATACTCGTGCGATAAATGTTTTCTTAACTCTTGTGATTGCAAACTCAACGAAGCCTTTTTCTGATTGCATTTTTTAAAAATCTCAGAAATAGATTTTTACTACTTTCATAAATTAGAATATCGACAGCTTTTTTTTTCAATATTACTATAACGAATTTTATTTTATTTAAACGTTCAAAAATGAATATCTGCATTCGAATTAATAATACAAAACCTCATTTTACTGCAAAATCACCGAGAATATATTTTTTAAGAGGACGAATAGCCGATTATGGTCGAGTTAATTTTTTTTTTTAATTTTGTAAGTCAAAGACAAATTTTTATCTTTATTTTCTTTATTTGAATCAACTTTCATATGATAAAGTGTCATATAATGCTACAAAAATAATTGGGTCACAGGCTATGAGAGGAACGACAAAGCTTTTAGTGGTTCGCCATCCCTTTGAGCGATTGCTAAGCGCGTATCGCGACAAATTGGAAAATTCTGTGGCTGGAAGAGAGCACGGAACTCTTCACTTCTACAAGAAATATGGATCGAAAATAGTGCGAAAATATCGACATAAAAATTTCACGCCACCCAGAGAAGATCAAGTGATAAGAAAGCCAGGGGTTCCCGGTCCTGCGGGAATCGAACCGACATTCCGAGAATTTGTGGACTACCTTATCGACACCGATCTTGCCAACTATGGTGACGATCATTGGATGCCTTTTTATTTATTCTGCACCCCTTGCTCGTTCAAATATGACGTCATTGCTAAGGTATGTAATCTAATTAAAATTTGCATTAAAAGAACTTTAGTTCTGGACAAAGCAATGAAATTGACCAAAAAGCTATAGTTTTCATCTATTTTTATGATTCATACTTCTACTAATTTATGTGTCTAATTATTTTTACAATAATGAGGTAAATTTTTTAAAAGATATACAATGATAAAAAAAACCGATAAATTTCATTTAAAAGTTTTATAATATACATCGTTGCTGAGATATGTAAGCTAATTGAAATTTGCATTAAAAGAACTTTAGTTCTGGACAAAGCAATGAAATTGACCAAAAAGCTATAGTTTTCATCTATTTTTATGATTCACACTTCTACTAATTTATGTGTCTAATTATTTTTACAATAATGAGGTAAATTTCTTAGAAGATATACAATGATAAAAAAACCGATAAATTTCATTTAAAAGTTTTATACTATACATCGTTGCTAAGATATGTAAGCTAATTGAAATTTGCATTAAAAGAACTTTAGTTCTGGACAAAGCAATGAAATTGACCGAAAAGCTATAGTTTTCATCTATTTTTATGATTCATGCTTCTACTAATTTATGTGTCTAATTAATTTTACAATAATGAGGTAAATTTCTTAGAAGATATACAATGATAAAAAAAACCAATAAATTTCATTTAAAAGTATTATATTATACATCGTTGCTAAGATATGTAAGTTAATTAAATTTTGTATTAAAAGAACTTTAGCTCTGGACAAAGCAATGAAATTGACCAAAAAGCTATAGTTTTCATCTATTTTTATGATTCATACTTCTATTAATTTATGTATCTAATTATTTTTACAATAATGAGGTAAATTTTTTAGAAGATATACAATGATAAAAAAACCGATAAATTTCATTTAAAAGTATAATACTATACATCGTTGCTAAGATATGTAAGCTAATTAAAATTTGCATTAAAAGAACTTTAGTTCTGGACAAAGCAATGAAATTGACCAAAAAGCTATAGTTTTCATCTATTTTTATGATTCACACTTCTACTAATTTATGTGTCTAATTTTTTTTACAATAATGAGGTAAATTTCTTAGAAGATATACAATGATTTTAAAAAACCGATAAATTTCATTTAAAAGTATTATACTATACATCGTTGCTAAGATATGTAAGCTAATTAAAATTTGCATTAAAAGAACTTTAGCTGTGGATAAAGCAATGAAATTGACCAAAAAGCTATAGTTTTCATCTATTTTTATGATTCATACTTCTACTTATTTATGTGACTAATTATTTGTACAATAATGAGGTAAATTTTTTAGAAGATATACAATGATTGAAAAAAACCGATAAATTTCATTTAAAAGTATTATACTATACATCGTTGCTAAGATATGTAAGCTAATTAAAATTTGCATTAAAAGAACTTTAGCTGTGGATAAAGCAATGAAATTGACCAAAAAGCTATAGTTTTCATCTATTTTTATGATTCATACTTCTACTAATTTATGTGTCTAATTATTTTTACAATAATGAGGTAAATTTTTTAGAAGATATACAATGATTGAAAAAAACCGATAAATTTCATTTAAAAGTATTATACTATACATTGTTGCTAAGATATGTAAGCTAATTGAAATTTGTATTAAAAGAACTTTAGTTCTGGACAAAGCAATGAAATTGACCAAAAAGCTACAGCTTTCATCTATTTTTATGATTCATACTTCTACTAATTTATGTGTCTAATTATTTGTACAATAATGAGGTAAATTTTTTAGAAGATATACAATGATAAAAAAAACCGATAATTTTCATTTAAAAGTATTATACTATACATTGTTGCTAAGGTATGTAAGCTAATTGAAATTTGCATTAAAAGAACTTTAGTTCTGAACAAAGCAATGAAATTGACCAAAAAACTATAGTTTTCATCTGTTTTTATGTTTCATACTTCTATTAATTTATGTGTCTAATTATTTTTACAATAATGAGGTAAATTTTTTAGAAGATATACAATGATACAAAAACCGATAAATTTCATTTAAAAGTATTATACTATACATCGATGCTAAGATATGTAAGCTAATTAAAATTTGCATTAAAAGAACTTTAGCTGTGGATAAAGCAATGAAATTGACCAAAAAGCTATAGTTTTCATCTATTTTTATGATTCACACTTCTACTAATTTATGTGTCTAATTTTTTTTACAATAATGAGGTGAATTTCTTAGAAGATATACAATGATTTAAAAAAATCGATAAATTTCATTTAAAAGTATTATACTATACATTGTTGCTAAGGTATGTAAACTAATTAAAATTTGCATTAAAAGAACTTTACCTCTGGACAAAGCAATGAAACTGACCAAAAAGCTATAGTTTTCATCTATTTTTATGATTCATACTTCTATTAATTTATGTGTCTAATCATTTTTACAATAATGAGGTAAATTTCTTAGAAGATATACAATGATTAAAAAAACCGATAAATTTCATTAAAAAGTATTACACTAGACAAAGCTGATTAATGAAATTTACCAAAAGTTCATAGTTTTCATTATTTTTCGTGATTCATAATTCTACAAATGAATGTGACGGATTATTTTGACAATAAGACACATTTTGTACAAGAAATTAAAAAATTACTAAATCCATCATTTTTACATACATTTAGAATTTTATTTTAGATGAAACATATAAAATTAATAAAATTTACATCAAAGCCACAATTTTATTGAATTAGTAAACAAAAAACATTAAACAAAATTTATTATCAGATGCTCATATCTGAAATAATAGCTACCACTTTAATAAACTATAATTAAACCCAAATAAAAATAAAGATAAATAAATGAATAAATTTTCTTACAAAGTCTTATTCTGGACAAAGCTGACCAATGAAATTTACCAAAAATGTATAGTTTTCATTATTTTTCGTGATTCATAATTCTACAAATGAATGTATCCGATTATTTTGATAATAAGACAAATTTTGTAGAAGAAATAATAAAAGTGACTAAATTCATCATTTTTACATACATTTAGAATTTCATCTTAGATAAAATATATAAAATTAATAAGATTTATATCAAAGCCACAATTTTATCGAATTAGTAAGTAAAGAAAAAAACATTAAACAAAACTTTTGTGATATATTTAAAAATATAATTTTTCTTATCAGTCGCTCCTATCTGAAATCATAGCTTCCACTTTAATAAGCTATAATTTAGCCCAACCAATAAAAAAACACGATAAATTATACCGACAGGTTGAGACTTTGAACGAGGATCAGCTCTTCGCAATCGACAAACTGGGTTTAACAGGAAAGATCGAGCCGCGATGGAGACACGCGCTGGGCAGCCACTCGAACGCCTCGAGAATCTACTTCAGTCAACTGAGTCACGACAGCGTCGAGAGACTCTTCGCAAAGTTTAGGCTCGACTTCGAGATGTTCGACTACTCGCCATCCGAATACTATGGTTACGTCAACCCTCGTTAAATAGCATTATCGATGAATAAATGCAGTGTTAAAACGCTTCGCAATGATGAGTCCCGAACTCCCGAAACTACGAGTTTCAGACTGTGTACGACTGTGGAATCGTACAAATTCGACCCAAGTCCCAAACCGGAGAAGCAGTTAATGAAATTAAAATCGCGTCGCGAAGGGGGCTTTCGAGCATGCAAACAAGTTTCAGGCAACCGAGAAATCGATCGACCCACTTTCGGTGCGGCATTGTATCAAACCGAGATCTCGGACTCTGAACTCCTGAATGAAAATTCTCGAGATACGATATTTCGAACGTCAGGTCTGCCCCCCTCTTTTCCCCTTCTACTTCTCCCCCTACTTCGTTTCATGCCACCTGCCACTGTCATCGTAACGAATGCAACGATTTATTTCACCCTCATACTGCGGTCATGCACGAACAATTATATATTCCTCGGGAAATACTTTGTCCGTCTCTCATTGCATGAGAGTCTCCTTTGCCTCCTCACGTCATTCTTAGAACTATTCAAACGATTGTCATGATGGATAGCTCAATAAATTAATTTTTTGTGTTCTTTTAGTTATGATTTTTTTAATTTTAATTATTATTGAGTGTTTGATTGTAGAGAGACTTAAGAGAGCTCACAAAATCATCCTTTTGAAAGTCAAAGGTATTGTGGAAGGTGTGGCGGAAGGAGTGACGGATAAATATTTTTTTTGTGCATGCGACTGTTTTTTGTTTCCCCGGGAAGCTTTGTTTTCGTGAAAAAATTTGTTTTCCAGATGTACATCTTAGGGTGCTCAAAATGCTCTAAAACGTTGAGAAAAATCATTTGTACGCAATGTCTGTATGTGTGTACGTGTGTGTTTATGTTCGGATCCTTGTTACCACGATAGCGTACGCAATTTTCAAGATATCGCTCTGGAATTTGGTACACATATATAGTGTGGGTAGACAAAGGCTAAGTTCAAATTTAGCACGAATCCGTTGAGTGGTTTCAAAATTATGACAATTTGAATTTTATGGAAAATCACTTATCACGCTCTTACTTTCTCATTTTTAAAGATATTTGGCTCAGGTTTGGTCTACGAATGAACTATCATAGACTGGCTAGGGAATATTGTGACTCGCGCACTCGGATCACACGGAAAAAAAAGATTAGTTGCCATAACCAAGAAATGAGTTGACACAACCAATCGATTATTCTATTTATCTTACAACTCAAATGGTAATACCAACGCTTCGAATGGTAATACCGACAATTCGAATGATAATACCGACGATTCGAATGGTAGTCCCAACTATTCGAGTGGTAGTCTCAACGATTGGATTAGTTAACCTAACTTAATCTCGCGAGAACCAATTGTGAATAGTTGAGGTTACTATTCGATATGGTTGAGGCAACTCATTTTTTAGACGTCGTGTACAGCAAATCGAAAACGTAGTTGCCACAATCAAACATTTCTTTCCGTGCACTAATATTTTTTTTACAATTCCGTCGCCAACTTGATACCACTCGCTTGAAATTCTATGGCCAATTTGAGTTTAAAACAAATCGTAGTTTGCAAAATTATGATCTTTTTGTAATTTTTGAATTTTTGAAATTTTCTGAGGTATTGACAGTTTTTAAAATTTTGAAATTCTAACATTTTTTTGAAATTTTGAAATTTTGAAATTTTTCGAAATTTTTTTGTCGTCAAGATATCAAATTTTGGCCTTCACTATCGTTCTCAAGTCACATATTGTACCTCAGAAAGTACCGGTTACATGCCTTTTTACGATGATTTTTGAAAAAGTCACTTTTGGTCGGTTCTGATTTCAAAATTCACAGATTCGACTTTTGGTCGGAAAATCCAACCTAAAGAACCTACATTTTTTTTCGTCAAGATATCAAATTTTGGCCTTCACTATCGTTCTCAAGTCGCATATTGTACCTCAGAAAGTACCGGTTACATGTCTTTTTACGATGATTTTTGAAAAAGTCACTTTTGGTCGGTTCTGATTTCAGAATTCACAGATCCGACTTTTGGTCGGAAAATCCAACCTAAAGAACCTACATTTTTTTTTCGCCAAGATATCAAATTTTGGCCTTCACTATCGTTCTCAAGTCGCATATTGTACCTCAGAAAGTACCGGTTACATGCCTTTTTTCGATGATTTTTGAAAAAGTCACTTTTGATCGGTTCTGGTTTCAGAATTCACAGATCCGACTTTTGGTCGGAAAATCCAACCTAAAGAACCTAAATTTTTTTTTTCTTCAAAATATCAAATTTTGGCCTTTACTATCGTTCTCAAGTCGCATATTGTACCTCAGAAAGTACCGGTTACATGCCTTTTTTCGATGATTTTTGAAAAAGTCACTTTTGATCGGTTCTGGTTTCAGAATTCACAGATCCGACTTTTGGTCGGAAAATCCAACCTAAAGAACCTAAATTTTTTTTTTCTTCAAAATATCAAATTTTGGCCTTTACTATCGTTCTCAAGTAGCATATTGTACCTCAGAAAGTACCGGTTACATGCCTTTTTTCGATGATTTTTGAAAAAGTCACTTTTGGTCGGTTCTGATTTCAAAATTCACAGATCCGACTTTTGGTCGGAAAATCCAACCTAAAGAACCTAATTTTTTTTCTTCTTCAAGATATCAAATGTTGGCCTTCACTATCGTTCTCAAGTCACATATTGTACCTCAGAAAGTACCGGTTACATGCCTTTTTACGATGATTTTTGAAAAAGTCACTTTTGGTCGGTTCTGATTTCAGAATTCACAGATCCGACTTTTGGTCGGAAAATCCAACCTAAAGAACCTACATTTTTTTTTTCTTGAAAATATCAAATTTTGGCCTTCACTATCGTTCTCAAGTAGCATATTGTACCTCAGAAAGTACCGGTTACATGCCTTTTTTCGATGATTTCTGAAAAAGTCACTTTTGGTCGGTTCTGGTTTCAGAATTCACAGATCCGACTTTTGGTCGGAAAATCCAACCTAAAGAACCTAAATTTTTTTTTTCTTCAAAATATCAAATTTTGGCCTTCACTATCGTTCTCAAGTAGCATATTGTACCTCAGAAAGTACCGGTTACATGCCTTTTTTCGATGATTTTTGAAAAAGTCACTTTTGGTCGGTTCTGGTTTCAGAATTCACAGATCCGACTTTTGGTCGGAAAATCCAACCTAAAGAACCTAAATTTTTTTTTTCTTGAAAATATCAAATTTTGGCCTTCACTATCGTTCTCAAGTAGCATATTGTACCTCAGAAAGTACCGGTTACATGTCTTTTTACAATGATTTTTTAAAAAGTCACTTTTGGTCGGTTCTGGTTTCAGAATTCACAGATCCGACTTTTGGTCGGAAAATCTAACCTAAAGAACATAAATTTTATTTTCATCAAGATATCAAATTTTGGCCTTCACTGTCTTTTTCAAGTCGTATATTGTACCTCAGAAAGTACCGGTTACATGCCATTTTACGATGATTTAAGAAATCGAGCCTTTTTTCCGTTTCTGATTTCAGAAATCACGAAACTAATAAAATGGCACGAGTTCTTATATCGAAAATGCAAGTTATTTCATCCACGATAATCTGTAAAAGTCACAGTATTCTAATAAAAATTTTAATACCGAGGTTGGATGGTTAGCGCGCGAAGCGCGCATTTTTTCATCGGAAAAATCTCTGGAAAGTAAAAAAAATTGACCGTCTCTACACTGAGAAACATTCATGACATTGCATGCTGAATATAGTGACTTCTACCATACAAATACTTACTCGTCCCATAATTTGGACGCTGGTTACATTATTTATTGTTGTGGTAACAATAAAAATACTGTTGTCCTCTGAGGGAAACATGTGTATAGTAGAATTAGCCATAAATTTTTCCGGGTGTGAGCTGAGAAATCTACGCTTGTATTTTACAAGATTAATATGTTACACATACATAAAGCAAGCAAAAGGGCAAATAAGAATTTAATTTATAAACTGCTGAATACGGTGACTTCTACCATAGAAGTAGTTATTTGCACCATAATTTAGATGCTGGTTACATTATTTATGGCTGCGGGAAGAATAAAAGCACTGTTGTCCTCTAAGGGAAACATGTATATAACAGAATTAACCATATATTTTTCTGGGTGTGAGCCAAGATATCTACGCTTGAACTTCACAAGATTAATATGTTATACATATATAAAGCATGCAAAAGGACAAATAAGAATTTAATTTATAAACTAGTGTAAGCTACCGTTACCATTTGTCAACGATTGTACTTGATGAAATTGATAAAAGCATTGCAATTTCATAGGACTTTTAATTATCATTAAAATTTCTATTATTTATCAGTGGTGCGTCCAAATTTTAGTACCATCGAGCACAATCTTCTACTTCTGAAAACTTGTGATCAAGAATACCTTTTATACATCGTCTAGATCATTAAAGATTTTACAGATACGAATAAATCAAATTATACAAAAAGAAATATCATGAAGAATCTAATTCCAGCAAACCACAAGCAATCAATGGTAAGTTTAATAATATTCTTAAACAAGATGAAAGTGTCTGAATTAAATTTAGTATAAATCGACTGGAATTAAAAATTCATGATATTCACCCTTAAACATTTTATTCCCCTGCCGTTTCCCTCCAAGGTCGCCAAAATCAATAAACCCAATCAAAGTCTTTCCGAGCCATAAAAAAACAAATTAAACATGCAAATATTCTCAGAATCGTTTTACCTTGTTATGAAGATCGTTCAAAACTTCCTGATCGACAAGTCCAAGTTCTTCCCAACTAGATTCGCGAAACCTTGGCGCAGGACTAGGACTGGCACTTTCAACGAAGTTCTCTATCTTCTTTGAAGTTTCCTCTGCCGCACCCTCATCCAATCCCCGTTCCTTTTCATCATCTTCTCCCTCTTCAAGACCCTTCGAATTTTTATTTCCCGCCGTAGCTTCATTTTCACAGTTGCCATTCGGATCAACGAACAAATGGTCCACTGATGGTCCCATCGGTGAATTACCTCGCGATAATCCAGCACTATTGACTGAAGCACCAAGAAGCTTTTCATCATCACCAACATCTTCGCCCTCGTCGCTCTTCCTTGCACTCGTCTTCACCGGGCTCGATAATTCCATCAGAATGTAGTTTCTCTCTTTTCGTGGAAAGCTCTCAAAGGCCAGTTTCTTGGGTGAACGTGGCGAGCGTCGATGGGACTCGGATGGTTTCATTTCGCTGGAACTTCCCAACTGTTCTCCAACTTCCGGAGTGTCATTCTGGCTTATCTCCATCGCGTTGCTCGCGGCTTTCTGCACTTCAATTTCGTCCTTAACTTCAGCTGCAGGAAAACTTTCTTCCTTGATATCTGCGACCTCCGATCTCCCAAATAGTTCAACCTTCTCCACTTTCACATCTTCCTTCACTTCGTTAACGTCGATTTCGCTGATTGCCGTCACCTCCGTATTGATCTTGGCCGAATTGCGTTTCTTCCACGTAACTTCCCGAGGACTGTTCTTCGGGTTCGATGAGTTTTTACGCTCCAACTTCTGCGCTTGTGAATTCTCGGTAAGATCGTTATCGCAGACTTCGAACGCCCAGCCATGATCATCTTCCTGTTTGCCAAACAACTGATCCACTTTGTTCTCAATGATTTTTTTACAAATCGGTGTGTTTATCGTCTCTACATCTTGGACCATTTCTACGACCACAATGGGATTGGTTCTGGTCAGTATAGACTTTTTGGGGCTAAGACTAGCGTCGTGAGTGTAAAATTCTCTCTTTGGGCTGTTAGATGCCGATCTGGATTTTCTGAGCCTGGATTTGGCGACGTTCGGACTGCTAGGATTGGACAACGATCTTCTAGGACGAATTTCTGGCATCTTGGTGGTAGGAGATATGGGCAATGGTATTCTGGTCTGGGGAACTGCAGATTGAACCATTTCCGAATCGTCACTATCAGGAGTTCGTAGTTTCACAATTTCGCCACCAAAATGTACTCTTCTGGGTGTTTTTCTTCGCTCGATCCAAGCGTCCTTCGAGTCTTCATCTTCTTTGGCATCATCGACATCGTTTTTCGCTTCCAAAATGATTTCTTCATCCTTGGCGAATTCCTCGCCGCTATCCGAATCATCTTCCTCACTATCCATATTTTTTTCTTCAAGAATAGTCATAGTTATCGCAGTTTCTTCGTTAAATTTTATTTCCGTTTCTAGAACAATTCTTGCTGATGGCAACGAAGAGTTGATCAACGTTTTTTCTTCACTTTCATCTTCTTTAGAGGCGTAAAAATTATTTTCACTTTCCCAATTTTTGTTAATCTCGTTGTTTCGTTTTTCAACTTCGTTTTCTTCGTTGTTTTGCTGCGGAACGTTGACGATGTCTTTTTTTCTTTTGGTTTTTTTTCCACTTCTCTTCCTCGAATTCTTTTCACTAGGTTTCACTTTGTATAAGTCGCACAACACCTCGTAATCACGTTTTGCGTTAGCATCGAGTTCCTGAAGATAGGAATCGAACTCCTCGTCGCCGAGAATCTCGTGAATCTTCACCAAAGATCTTATTGACGCCTCCTGATGCGCCAGCTGAATCAAACGCATCGCCAAAGCGCCTATCGCCTGCCTCAACATTTGCTTGGAAGGACGAGGACTGCTCGAGGAAGGAAAAAGGAGGGAAGGCGTGCTGAGAATCACACCGAGAGTCACATTCGTCTGAAAATTGTCCAGGGCGTCAGGGCGAGTCAGACCCTCATCCAATATCTGGAACATCAATAAAATCACGTTAAAAAAATTGAAAAAAAAAAAATTAGTAACACTATTATAACTAAAAGTTACCAAATTATTCCAAAAATTTTTCGCGTAGTGATCAAAGATTACATCGAACGTAGGATTCATTTACTTTTTTTTTTTTTTGGTCGAACAACTATTTTTAATTATGCTACTTATCTGGATACCAATAATCTGTGTACCAATCTTTTCATAAACTACTTGATCGCGTGGTAAAATAAATTGGCAGAATATATTTCATATTTATACATTTTTTATATTTCAGGCAAAAAATTGTATAATAAAAATTCAATATATTTGTGAAAATATATCATTGCGACGAATTCTTCGGTAACTAATTATAGTACGACATAATACTGTAACTTTTAAAATTACTTAAAAAAAATTATATCTTCGATATTTTCTCAGAAAAAAGACCACGTTTTTTTTTTGTATTTTTTTGACTGATGACGCCACGTGATACAACAATACAGTAGCATAATTATTCGGTAATTGGAAATTTGGATAAACCAAAGCATCATTCGGATAATCGACGATTTGGAAGATTGATGTTCAAATAATCGACATTCTACGGTATTTAAAAGGGTTGCACCGTGGCACCGTGTGCACAACAGACGAGTTACCACCACATTGTATTTGCATTATAATTCATAAGCAAACTAGCACTGTTAGCTTTAGTGTAATATACACCGTGCCGTCGGAACTCGTGTACAGTATGATTAATTGATAAAGATTATACAGGTGACCTTATGGTTTTTTAACAATATAGAAAATTATTACCAAAGGGCATAAAAGATTCTCTTCGTAAGCCAAACATTTGAAGTATAAAGGAATATTTTGCATAAATATTTGTTAAATATAAATAATAGCTGACTAAATAGAAATAAATTCGGCATTACGAGAATTGTTTGTATTAAACTTTTTTATTCTGAAATGTTAATTTTAATAAATTTAAAGTCTTTCAACAATTCACTTCAAATTTGGATCACAAATTTCTGCACCGTTAGTTAATACATACAAAAAATGTTGATGAATTTTGTCGAAGATTGCTGAAGTAAATTTTTTAAAGAATTTAGAAAAAATGTGTTTTAGAAAATTTGGGTCCTCGACTGACTCAAACATTTTCTTATCCACCACTTCATCTTTTATAATATTTTTACATAACAAAAATTCTGGATGTACGTTCTAAAAAAAATGTTAAGCGACTGTATTTTACTACACATTTTTGAAGTGTAAAAAAACATATTTGATCATTAAATATCCTGCAAATTGTGAACAGAAAGTTTCACTCTATAGACGAAGTTTTTATAATATTTTTTCATAATTTAAAATCTGGACGAAAATTATAAAAAGAAATATTAAATGACTGTATTTTACTACACGTTTTTGAAGTGTACAAAAAACATACTTTATCGTTAAATATCCTGCAAATTGTGAAAAAAAGTTTCACTCCATAAACGAAGTTTTTATAATATTTTTTCATAATTTAAAGTCTGATCGAAAATTGTAAAATAATAGTTAAGTAAAGTATTTTAGTACACGTTTTTGAAGTGTAAAAAACAGATTTAATTATTAAATATCCTGCAAATTGTGAAAAGAAAGTTTCACTCTATAAACGAATTTTTTATAATATTTTTTCATAATTTAAAATCTGATCGAAAATTGTTAAAAAAAAGTTAAGTGACTGTATTTTACTACACGTTTTTGAAGTGTAAAAAAACATATTTGATCATTAAATACCCTGCAAATTGTGAATAGAAAGTTTCACTCTATAAACGAAGTTTTTATAATATTTTTTCATAATTTAAAATCTGATCGAAAATTGTAAAATAAAAGTTAAGTGACTGTATTTTACTACACGTTTTTGAAGTGTAAAAAAACAGATTTGATCATTAAATATCCTGCAAATTGTGAAAAGAAAGTTTCACTCTATAAATGAATTTTTGATAATATCTTTTCATAATTTAAAATCTGATCGAAAATTGTAAAAAAAAGTTAAGTGACTGTATTTTACTACACGTTTTTGAAGTGTAAAAAAAACATATTTGATCATTAAATATCCTGCAAATTGTGAAAAGAAAGTTTCACTCTATAGACGAATTTTTTATAATATTTTTTCATAATTTAAAATCTGATCGAAAATTGTAAAATAAAAGTTAAGTGACTGTATTTTACTACACGTTTTTGAAGTGTAAAAAAACATATTTGATCATTAAATACCCTGCAAATTGTGAATAGAAAGTTTCACTCTATAAACGAAGTTTTTATAATATTTTTTCATAATTTAAAATCTGATCGAAAATTGTAAAATAAAAGTTAAGTGACTGTATTTTACTACACGTTTTTGAAGTGTAAAAAAACAGATTTGATCATTAAATATCCTGCAAATTGTGAAAAGAAAGTTTCACTCTATAAATGAATTTTTGATAATATCTTTTCATAATTTAAAATCTGATCGAAAATTGTAAAATAAAAGTTAAGTGACTGTATTTTACTACACGTTTTTGAAGTGTAAAAAAAACATATTTGATCATTAAATATCCTGCAAATTGTGAAAAGAAAGTTTCACTGTATAAATGAATTTTTGATAATATCTTTTCATAATTTAAAATCTGATCGAAAATTGTAAAAAAAAAGTTAAGTGACTGTATTTTACTACACGTTTTTGAAGTGTAAAAAAAACATATTTGATCATTAAATATCCTGCAAATTGTGAAAAGAAAGTTTCACTCTATAAGTGAATTTTTTATAATATTTTTTCATCATTTAAAATCTGATCGAAAATTGTAAAATAAAAGTTAAGTGACTGTATTTTACTACACGTTTTTGAAGTGTAAAAAAATATATATTTTATCATTAAATATCCTGCAAATTGTGAATAGAAAGTTTCACTCTATAAACGAAGTTTTTATAATATTTTTTCATAATTTAAAATCTGATCGAAAATTGTAAAATAAAAGTTAAGTGACTGTATTTTACTACACGTTTTTGAAGTGTAAAAAAATATATATTTTATCATTAAATATCCTGCAAATTGTGAATAGAAAGTTTCACTCTATAACCGAATTTTTTATAATATATTTTTCATAATTTAAAGTCTGATCGAAAATTGTAAAATAAAAGTTAACTGACAGTATTTTACTACACGTTTTTGAAGTGTAAAAAACAGATTTGATCATTAAATATCCTGCAAATTGTTAAAAGAAAGTTTCACTCTATAAATGAATTTTTTATAACATTTTTTCATAATTTAAAATCTGATCGAAAATTGTAAAAAAAAATATTAAATAACTGAATTTTACTACACGTTTTTCAAGTGTAAAAAAACATATTTTATCATTAAATATCCTGCAAATTGTGAAAAGAAAGTTTCACTCTATAAACGAATTTTTATAATATTTTTTCATAATTTAAAATTTGATCGAAAATAGTAAAAAGAAATATTAAAGGACTGTATTTTACTACACGTTTTTCAAGTGTAAAAAAAATACATATTTTATCATTAAATATCCTGCAAATTGTGAAAAAAAAGTTTCATTCTACTGTTTAATTCACAAACTTACCTGTGTTACGATGTCCTCTTTTCTATGACTGCAAACGAGATAAACTCTTAGAGTATCGAGTGCTCCTTTTCTTACGGCCGGTGCTAGATGTCCCAAATTGTTAATGAGCTCAGGTAGAACCGGTAACATTGCCTCGTCGACGGCTTCGGCGTCGAGGGTTGGCAAAACGTCGACGAGAACCCGAAGAGCATGCTGACGTACCTCCCATTCGGGATCACGTAATCGCTCTGATATCTCGTTGAAGGTCTCGCGCGTGTCCACCTCTGAAGGGAATCGCTGTGTTCGAACCTATCGATTGCATTTTACCTACAATTTAGCGAGTCCTATAGGAAAATGCACCGGATGAAGACGACGTGACGTCGATGAGTAAACGTCGACGATCGATCCATCGTACAAACTCCGGGGTGCCAATTAATATTCATGCTAATTCGTCGAGTACTCGATGAAGCGTGGAACATAACGTCGATTGACCAATTTCTTCGTGACCTTTTACATTAGAACCTGCCATGTGTTCTTGAACTTGTTGATAAATAAATAGTATTACTACTTTGTGCTGTAATGACATCTAGACATATTTGTCTATTTTTTTCTGAATTGTTGACCCAATCGATATCTTCTATTCGCTCCTACTTGATTCACAAATCGTGCTTCAATGCTTCAGTGCTTCAATGCAATGAAAGAGAAATCAACTTACAGTGAACAAAAAAAAATTATAAAAAAGTTTGACACATTGTTTTATTGTATTTTATGAATCTTTTTTTAAGTTTCGAATGTACCAAAATAATTTTGAAAATCTAGCGAATTTATAAAAAAAAATTTGTACAGTAAGAAATGGCAATAAAATTTACATTTGGTATATATATATATATTTTTTTTTTAAATCGATTAATTTCAAACTTTTTTTGCTACGAAAATATTTCGAAAAATAGAAGCAATTTTTCCAAATTATATTTTTACTTTCATTTTTATAACTATAAATTTACGATTTTTTGGCTTGCAACATTTAAAAAAAAGTTTTGGTAATCCTAAATGAATAAAATATTTTCAATAATAAAAAAAATGATTAATTCATTTTCCAGAATGTCAATTCACAATTATTTTCTATCCAATCGCGGTATAGAATCTATCGATTTCTTATAAACCGATTTTTTTTAGCAAATTTCAGCAACGATTTATTTCCACCAATGATTCAAAAGCTTTTGCGTCGAATTGCTTCCAAATCTCGTTTAGCGTTTCGCCATCAATCGCTCGGAGCTATACGAACCATATATAGTTTTTATCGTCAAATAAGCGAATAAAAATATATTTCGGGATGAGAAACGACCGAACAACGTTGCAGCACATCCACGGGTATAACACGATTTACTTGTAACATTCAACTCTCGTGAAATGTGCAAAATGTGCAATACAAGGTAATTACACAAAAGTACCATTTCCAGAGCTATAATATTATATCGGAGCTATAACACTGCACAACGAAAATTGGCCCGTGGTAGCTGCATCAGCAAAGCTGCAGATTTAAAAGTGCCATGTGATATTAGCACCATGTGTATAATTGAACAATCGTGACACAATGAACTCACGATGAGACTAATGGGATTTTTACAAACTTTATGCCCGATAAAAATTTTTAAAAGTGATGTAAAAAAACAGTTCCTATAAGAGATGAGAGGTACAGTTAAAACTAAATTAGTTAAGGACAAAATAGGGTAAGGATAAATAAAAATATAGTTTTAATTACGTTAAAAACATATACAAAATCATACTCCTGAATAAAGAGAATTAGAAATTGAACTGAATGAATTCGCGAATCTTTTCGATAAAAAATGCTTGTATAGAAAGGTGTAGAATAAGATTGTAACGATCAATTTATTTAATCGCATGGAAAATAGAACATTGCAAAATTGGTTTTAAAAAAAATCCTTGGATTCCGCAGAAATTTTATGTTTTCTCTTTTAAGTTGTTGTAATATTAGAGAAGATATTGAAATTATTGTGCTGAAATTGTAGATGCGGAATATACAAAAATTAGCAACATAATTATTCGGAACACAGAAATCAAATTATGTTGCTAATTTTTCTATACTAATGAAATTTCTACATAATTTCTGGCTTTGGTATTTAATTGGAATTTTTTTTGCTGATTATAAATACAAAAGATATTTTTGTAAAAGCTCAATAAATAATAATAGACATACAAAAAAATCGGCAAAATAACACTTCACGAAAATTGTTCGTTTCTCAATCAAATGAATAGCAAATTCGTCTTCAGCCAATTTGTCCTATATATTCTGACGAAAAATGCACCTTGAAAAAATTAAAAAGACCTGATTTTCTTTTATTCTTCATAATTACAAGAATTGAGGTACCGTTATGTCGTTGATACCATTTTGTTCGGCTTATCGAGCTTATTCGAATGATGAAAGAAAATTACAGATCGGACAACCCAAAAAAAAGTTATGAGCAATTGAAGATGTCGAATTTTCGTGATTCTCGGTTTTTGAGGGGTTTGAAGTCAGATATATTTTTTTGGATATTCACTAAATTTAAAAATCCTATCTGATCGAAATGTTCCCGCCATTTATTAAACTGCCAATTCTTGTGTCGGTAACACAGAGCCTTCGAGTGAAAATGTAAAAAACTTTTTTCTTTAGGTTATTCACGTTTTGAATTCAGAATTTTTAAGTTATTAAAAAAATGGCACATTCGTAATCAGCAGGGAATTTCCGATCAGCTAGGCATTAAAATGTAGCAAAAGTTGACATTGCTTTTTGACTTCGGTCTCCGCAGAAAGTCGACATAACGAAAGTCCAGAATTTACAATTAGCGATACCCTTTTTTTAGATTCACCGATTATTCATTTTCTTTTTTTGTTTGAAATAACTTGTGAAAAAGAAAAAATGGTGCTAATATCATTACAATGCCCCAAAGTTCGCGCCCACGCGATCGGTTTGAAAAATTGTGGAAAAAACGAGCAAGAGAAAGGCCAAAAATGTTCATCTTTCCAGCTCCAAGAATTAACTCAAGAACGGTTTTGTATATCGCGTCCACTTGGGCACACTAGCGTAGCAGTAGACCCTATTCAACTGTAGCAATTTTCGACAAAATCTGTGCGAAAATTTCGATTTTATGCCGTTTTGAATTTTTTGAAAAAAGACGTGGTCGCTCTAACTTTCATAAATTTTACTCTATTTTGCTAAATAGTTGGATATAAGAGTAGGTGCACTCAATGCTGTTTGGTATTGAATTTGGCTCGAATCGGTAAAGTGGTTCAGATTTTATGGAATTTTGAATTTTTCAAAAAATTGACATTATCGCTCTATTGTAACTTTTGCAAAACTTGAAATAGCGAGCTCAAATTTTGTATATAAATGAAACAATATTCAGCCATTATATATGTATAATTTAGTGACAAACGGTATGTAATTTGCGATTTTATGGAATGTTGAATTATTTTTAATAATATACGTTATCACATTTACTTTCGAAAAGGCTCTAATAATAACAAATAACGGAATAACGAAATAGAAAAAACGAATTCACAACATGTTTATTTATCTAATTTTAAAACGGATGCAAAGTAGAACCTTGCACATTGCTTCCTCATTATTTTTCGCTTTTTACAAAGCTTCCTCTATGAGGAAGCCAAAATTGAATAACATACTTTTTTGCTTCCTCAGAGAGGAAGCTTTGTAAAAAGCGATAAATAATGAGGAAGCAATGTGCAAGGTTCTACTTTGCATCTTTTTAGTAATTCTAACCAAGCTTTTTCTGAGTGCAGTATAGGACAAGGACGAGAAAGCAACAATTGGTATATCGATGCGGAAGCGCTCACCACGTGCTCCCAAAGAGGGGTGAGTTGTATGGGCTGCCCAGATGGGGGTCGAACAGGTGTCATCATCTTCTGGTGCACCCGAGACTGCTGAAAACGTGGCGATTGTAACGCGTCTTCGTTCTTGTCCAGTGGATGACGTTCGCTGTACGACGAACGCGAAGAAGACGACGAAGAGGTCGTTGCACCGGCTGGTAGGGGCGAGGAGTCCTCCGGGGGCTGCAGAGGCCCCTCTCTCGTCGATCCTGTCATCGATGATTGGAACTCCACGCACCCGGACATAACTCGTCACGTCTCATCTCTCGGAAACGCCGAGTTCTTCATGACGAATTGATTACCAAGATCTCACCACGATGAAATGAAATATCCTAGCAAACCGTCAAACTATCTACAAATTGCATCCAACACTCATCGATGTATTAACCCTTTGAGAGCCAAAAACTTTGTCCGTTTGAAAAAAAAATAAACTTAAATAAAATAAACATAGTGAAATAATTTAGCACTTTTCACAAAATCCTGTTTTTAAATTTAAACGTGTACATGTGTTTTTGTTACATAAAATATAAATTTTACTTTTTTTCTAATGATTTTTTAAATAACAACCGATAAATAGTTTGTAAAAAAAAACTAAATCTACGTATCAGTGATTAATTTGATATGATTTATCAATTTATTACTCAGTTATTGCGATATTAAGTAAATTATAATAAAATATTGTAGTGAAAATTTAATATTAATATGAGCCTGGGTTTTTGTACTATTTCAATGATTATTAGGATGAAATAATAGTTTACAAACAAGGCAACAATTTTTTTAAATAACGAAATTTAGGTATTACAAAGACGTAATACGTATTTTTATCGAGCTGAGTAAATCAATTTTCGGAGAAATAAGCGAGAATTGAAATTTGAAAAAGAAAAACACGTGATCAACCCGAAGACGTGAATAATCAACGCGGCAACGTGTGCTTGAACGAGTAAATCCAAGTTCGCATAAACGTTTTATCGAGCGCGCAAAGTCAACTTTACAGTTAGAAGGCTGAAGCGATTTGCCCGGCTCATGAATTGCTAGGTTCGCTTCGTCTATTTTTATATCGATATAGCATCAGACTAAAGCCGGACGATACACGCCACGGTACAGTAATATTATTAACAAGGAAAAAGAGTGACATGGGGAAATAGGCGCTAACCGGAAGACTCGCTGTAGGCCGACTGCGTTCAAGGTACGTAAATAAGTAAATTCCTATACGAAACAGAGGCCTCGACAAATTTATAGAACAATTCTACGCTATATGTCTCTGTATCGTAACATTGAATGCCACAAATTTCCTAGCACAAACAGAATACATTTTTTAGCTTAATAACACGTGACTCACATTATAAAGAAAAACTTCAAAATAAACAAATATATTTCCTATTATCGTTTAAAAAAAAACCATTTCGGAAATCGCCTTATTTATTTATTTTTTACCTTCGTTTTTTATTATTGAAAATTAGAACTTCATTTTTTTTTTAATTCTGGTCACGAGATTTTTTTTTTATTAAATCAATAATAATTCTGAATATGGAATTTTTTAAAAATATTTTGGGCCTTGTTTGAAAAATAGCTAATCTTGGATATATATATATTTTTTTAATTCCACATTTTCAGGATCATTTAACGAATAGCTTTGTCAAAATAGCCTCAAAAAATATTCGAACATGAAAATTACAAAATTAAAAAAATGATACTTCGAATAATTGAGACATGATTTTGTTCGTATTAGTCGCAGAATTAATTTCATTCTTTTTTTCTTTATGTTAGAAAAGATGGAATAATTATTTTCTTTAATAATTGTTCGGACCTCTGTCCACAATAATTTCTGAACCAATAAGCCACGTCATTTTTTTCAGGTCATTGATCCGTTGTCCCAGTGGTATACAGCACCGGTCGAGATCCAAATTTTCTAGCCGCACCACGAGGAAAAGTAGTTACAGTCGTAGCGCAAACGACCGGCTTGGAGAGTGAGAGTCTCGCTAAGCTTATCATTTGAAATCTGTCACGACACGAACAACCCTCGGCCAAGTATCCGGAGGGTTAAAAAGTGGTACACACGAAGGTGTTGTTTGCGAACGATCAGAAAAAATTAATACAAACTACGCGTAGTTTCGTAAAATTGTGCAATTTTTTAACCTCTTTGACAAAAAAAAATCAAAAGTAAAAAAAAATCGTTAGTAAATATTAATAAATCCTACAATCTCTGGAGAACCGAAAACAATAACAATGTTTGAAAGAAAGAAATAAAAAACAACGTGGAATTTGAAAAATTTCACCTCCTGTCTCGACGAAAACGTTGTCAATGAACTCCACGAGCTTGTCATAAACGAAAAGTGATAAATAAGTAAGAAAATCGGCGCGTTTCTCGAGCAGACGAAACGCGTCTGACCAAAGCCGGCATGTGACTACTGGGAGTCTTCTCTCGTGACGAGTTGGCGAGCCGGGTATGGATATCGACCATCCTCATCCCCTCCTTCAACCTGGGGGCAGTTCTTGACGACGACGACGACGACGACGACGGCGACGACGACGATGCCGTCGTCGTCGAAGGCAGCTTGCTTTAGGCGAACGCCTGGGAGAGAATCATTGCTGCCTCCGCTTCTGCGGACTGCGGCTGACCGGCACACTCCGTTTCCCCTTCGACGTGTCTCTATTCCTCTTCGTGACACTACGGGGACACAGCTTGTCATGGACTACCTCGTTACCGGACTCTACTCCAGGTTTATAACGTCCGATAATTTAGTTTCATAATAAGTCATCAAATTATTCGATTCAAATGTATTATTTTAAAACAATTATCTACAGATTTTTTTAAATGTTCAAATTTTTTTATGATTGTTGAGATTTTTCTTTTCACAAAGTTTTACAGAAGCTTTTATGAAAAAACAAATGGAGATGCACTGAAAAATATGTAATGTTATTTTTTGCAGTTTTCCTTACATTTTTTGTGGATGTGTCATGAAAATAATGTGTTTTTTTTCGATTTTTTAAAAGATTGGGGGAAATTTTGTAAAGCATGAATGGTGAGATTATGATTATGATGTATGTTTTTGTAATGTAATTTTTTCACAAAGTTTTACAGAAGCTTTCTTAAAAAAGAAATGGAGATGCGTCGAAAAATATGTAATGTTATTTCTCCATTTTGCCTCACAATTTGTACTCCAGGTTTATAACGTCCGATAATTTAGTTTCATAATAATTCATCAATCTATTCGATGAAAATGTATTATTTTAAAACAATTATCTACAGATTTTTTTAAATATTCAAATTTTTT
The DNA here is from genome assembly GCA_963970395.1 of Ephialtes manifestator. Taxonomy (NCBI): domain Eukaryota; kingdom Metazoa; phylum Arthropoda; class Insecta; order Hymenoptera; family Ichneumonidae; genus Ephialtes; species Ephialtes manifestator. The sequence continues at coordinate 17,066,959 of OZ019981.1, read as the reverse complement.
TATGATTGTTGAGATTTTTTTTTTCACAAAGTTTTACAGAAGCTTTTATGAAAAAAGAAATGGAGATGCATTGAAAAATATGTAATGTTATTTTTTGCAGTTTTCCTTACATTTTTTGTTGATGTGTCATGAAAATAATGTGTTTTTTTTTCGATTTTTTAAAAGATTGGGGGAAATTTTGTAAAGCATGAATGGTGAGATTATGATTATGATGTATGTTTTTGTAATGTAATTTTTTCACAAAGTTTTGCAGAAGCTTTCTTAAAAAAGAAATGGAGATGCGTCGAAAAATATGTAATGTTATTTCTCCATTTTGCCTCACAATTTGTACTCCAGGTTCATAACGTCCGATAATTTAGTTTCATAATAATTCATCAAATTATTCGATTACAATGTATTATTTTTAAACAATTATCTGCAGATTTTTTTAAATGTTCAAATTTTTTTACGATGTTGAGATTTTTTTTTCACAAAGTTTTACAGAAGCTTTTATGAAAAAAAGAAATGGAGATGCATTGAAAAATAGGTAATGTTATTTTTTCCAGTTTTCCTCACAATTTTTTTGTGGATTTGTCATGATAATAATGTGTTTTTTTTTAATTTTTTAAAAGGTTGGGGGACATTTTGTAAAACATGAATGGTGAGATTATGATTACGATGTATGTTTTTGTAATGTAATTTTTTTACAAAGTTTTGCAGAAGCTTTCTTAAAAAAGAAATGGAGATGCGTCGAAAAATATGTAATGTTATTTCTCCATTTTGCCTCACAATTTGTACTCTAGGTTCATAACGTCCGATAATTTAGTTTCATAATAATTCATCAAATTATTCGATTAAAATGTATTATTTTTAAACAATTATCTGCAGATTTTTTTAAATGTTCAAATTTTTTTATGATTGTTGAGGTTTTTTATTTTTTACAAAGTTTTACAGAAGCTTTTATGAAAAAAGAAATGGAGATGCATTGAAAAATATGTAATGTTATTTTTTCCAGTTTTCCTCACAATTTTTTGTGGATTTGTCATGAAAATAATGTTTTTTTTTTTCGATTTTTTAAAAGGTTGGGGGAAATTTTGTAAAGCATGAATGTTGAGATTATGATTATGATGTATGTTTTTGTAATGTAATTTTTTTACAAAGTTTTGCAGAAGCTTTCTTAAAAAAGAAATGGAGATACGTCGAAAAATATGTAATGTTATTTCTCCATCTTGCCTCACAATTTGTTGTGGATTAGTCATGGTAATATTTTTTTTTGTTTTGAAAATAATGTGTTTTTTTCGATTTTTTAAAAGGTTGGGAGAAATTTTGTAAAGTATGAATGTTAAGATTATGATTACGATTTTGAATTGTTTTTATTGGTGAAGTTATCATTTATTTAAAAATGTGTTCCTCAAAATCTGTATTCAAGTCCACAATGTTCCCTTAATTTGGCCTCTATTTCAAATTGATGCATTCATATTGGAAAGTTTCATGTTTGGCAGAATTGAGAATTATTTAAGAATTTTTGGCTTACCAATTTTCTTATATAACCCTGCAGAATGTAAAAAAAATGCACGTGACCAACAACAGCCGAATGATTTCATCACGTCATGAAATAGTATACTACGATACAGGTGCACGCTTATCATACATAAAATAAAAGTAAAACAAAAGTCATTTTTTAGTGGGTCAACAGTATTTTTTCGTATAACACCTGCAGCCAAACCACATAAATATTTCTAATATTTATATAACTCGTGTTAACCCGTTTGTGTATTTCGTGTCGGTAATAAAAAATGACCACTTTCAACTATAAAAAAATAAAGCAACATTGGTAAAAATGAAAGTTTTCCAAGTCATTCGTTTCGCCTTCACACATTTTTTATGTAGTCTGATAAAAATATCGGAGAATTCAATAAGCCGCTACAAACAATTGTAAAGCGCAAACGGGTATATAAAATGTTATACAAAACGTTACATCATGCAAAAACAATATTTGTATTAAACTCGATTTTTGAAACGTTTGCATCGTATATTAATTTTACTTCAAACACAAATATTAAATGTACCAGTTATTCAATGAAAACTTCCACTACATTAAATTTCAACGAAATTTTTTATACGCTGTAATAAAAAACCGTTGGGAAACCGGAATTATGATTCTTTTTTTTTCACCTATAATAAAAAAAATACACTTGTTCGCTGAAATTGGTGAATCCCTTTGAATAAAAGACAACAGGTATTTCCTATAATCCAATGATCATTAATAATAATTACTTATCCGCCGAGGGGCTTGCATCAATCGAGGGGCTCAGACAGAAGACCAATGTGCAACACATAATTAGCTTCTAGTAGCGCTGCGGGGGAAAAATGCTTAATAGAGGGCTTAGAAGATGCGCCGATCGGATTATAATTGATGAATCGATCAAAAGTCCTCATTATTCAAATTGTATTGAGGGCCATACATGAAGAGAGGAAAAACGAGAGACTGTTATATCTTTTAGGTATCATGAACGTGCCTCTCGTGCTCGTCTCTCGTTACATTGATAATCAAGTTTGCCGTTGTGACGTCGTAGCTGGTGCACCCAAAGCTATATACTCATGACGATCAATTATTCTGGCCGGATTGGCAAAGTAATTACATTACTCTCTTGTTTAAACTATATCAGGCTGCGTATACACCTGGATTACGCTCGTCAACGTCCTCGACTAGGAGTCTGGCAGTTAATAAACGAATATATATAGACACTAGTTGGTGAGGAGTTGATGCCGGTTCTAACGGTAGGCCCGCATGTTGCATTTAACTTTGATATGGAAATACACGTTCATAGTTCACCGTTGCATATCCATTCCGACGATTTGTTTACGCTCAATGAACTAATACTGACAGGACGTTAATTCTTATTATTCAATTTCAAATAATAGACAATTGCAGTGTAAACTATTGATTATACTACAGTTGAGGCTATATTGAAGCATCTGATTACTAGGATCCTGGAAAATATTAATGGGACAATTTTTTTTAAATTGTGCAATACCGATTTTAGGATTGTTACAGATTTTTCAATATTATTCTCTGAGTTTTTGTGGTATTTGGGTCATTTTTTAATATTCTTTTCTCGGAATTTTTCTAATATTTTTTGGTTCTTGGATATTCTTCTCTACATTTTTCCTAAAATTTGCTCTATATCTTAGCATTTTGCTTCCTCATAGAGGAAACTTTGTTTTCGTGAAAAATTTTTTTTTCGAGATTTTCATGTCAGTACACCCAGAATATTCCAAAACGTCGAGAAAAGTGATTTAGAAAAAATGTTGCATTTAACTTTGATATGGAAATACACGTTCATAGTTCACCGTTGCATATCCATTCCGACGATTTGTTTACGCTCAATGAACTAATACTGACAGGACGTTAATTCTTATTATTCAATTTCAAATAATAGACAATTGCGGTGTAAACTATTGATTATACTACAGTTGAGGCTATATTAAAGCATCTGATTATTAGGATCCTGGAAAATATTAATGGGACAATTTTTTTTTAATTGTGCAATACCGTCTTTAGGATTGTTACAGATTTTTCAATATTATTCTCTGAGTTTTTGTTGTATTTGGTGATTTTTTAATATTCTTTTCTCGGAATTTTTCTAATATGTTTTGGTTCTTGGATATTCTTCTCTACATTTTTCCTAAAATTTGCTCTATATCTTAGCATTTTGCTTCCTCATAGAAGAAACTTTGTTTTCGTGAAAATTTTTTTTTTCGAGATTTTCATGTCAGTACACCCAGAATATTCCAAAACGTCGAGAAAAGTGATTTAGAAAAAATGTTGCATTTAACTTTGATATGGAAATACACGTTCATAGTTCACCGTTGCATATCCATTCCGACGATTTGTTTACGCTCAATGAACTAATACTGACAGGACGTTAATTCTTATTATTCAATTTCAAATAATAGACAATTGCAGTGTAAACTATTGATTATACTACAGTTGAGGCTATATTAAAGCATCTGATTACTAGGATCCTGGAAAATATTAATGGGACAATTTTTTTTTAATTGTGCAATACCGTCTTTAGGATTGTTACAGATTTTTCAATATTATTCTCTGAGTTTTTGTGGTATTTGGTGATTTTTTAATATTCTTTTCTCGGAATTTTTCTAATATTTTTTGGTTCTTGGATATTCTTCTCTACAGTTTTCCTAAAATTTGCTCTATATCTTAGCATTTTGCTTCCTCATAGAGGAAGCTTTGTTTTCGTGAAAAAATTTTTTTTCGCGATTTTCATGTCAGTACACTCAGAATGGTGCAAAACGTCAAGAAAAGTGATTCAGAAAAAATGTCTGTATGTGTGTGTGTGTGTATGTTACACGCTCAAAAAATGTAAACCTTTATAACTCGGGAACGCTTCGAGTTGTACAGCTGAAATTTACACCATAGATAGAGGGGTCAATCCTCATCGTTCATACCAATTTTTGCTAAAATCCCCATGATCGTTAAATTTTTACGCGGTTTTGAATTTTTTCAAAAATGTCTGTTAACGCGATAACTCATTTAATTTTCGAGATATTAAGCTCAAAATTGGTATGTACGTGAGCTTTCATACACCGGTGATCCTTAATAAATTTGGTTAAGATCGGTTGAAACGTTACAATTTTATGAGATTTTGATTTTTTGAATTTTCTTATTTTTTTTCTGCTATGCGAAGTTTGGTATCAAATATCAAGCTGGAAGTTAAATAAGTACCAAATTCATGATTAACAGAAAAATTAGATATTGCCCTAAAATGTTGAACGATACCATATTTTCATAGCGATATTGTACAGTCTATATTGCGAAAAGTAGCGATCTATGTCGTATAAACTATCCATATCCTTGCTTCCCAATGAAATTTCGGAAAACACCGGTTTCTATCGTGTTCTACAAAAAAAAACAGCGAAGATAGAGTATTCGAGGGAGTTTTCAGACCGTTCGTCCTTATTATATTTTTACAAAGCGAGAGTGTGCGCTTATTTATTTATTTAAAACAAGGATGCAAAACAGAACCTTGCACATTGCTTCCTCATTATATTTCGCTTTTTACAAAGCTTCCTCTATGAGGAAGCCAAAATCAATTACCGTACTTCCTCTTAGAGGTTGCTTTGTAAAAAGCGAAATATAATGAGGAAGCAATGTGCACGGTTTTTTGTTTTTTGTTTATTTATCAAGCACATATTTTTTTCATATAACATCTAAAATTACATTTACATTGAAAAATATGTATTGAACGTCTCCATTTTGCCTCACCATTTGTTCAGTTGTGGATTTATCATGGTAATATTATTTTTTTTTTTGCGATTTGCAAAATAATAACCAATTACAGCGTAAATTATTGATTCCACTACGGTTGTGGCTATATTAAAGTATCTGATTACTAGGATTCCGGAAACGATTACAATTGTACAATACCGATTTTAAGATAGTGACAGATTCTTCAATATTACCCTCTGATTTTTTGTGGTATTTGATGACTTTTTAATATTCTGTTCTCTGAATTTTTTTCTAATATTTTTTGGTTCTTGAATATTCTTCTCTACATTTTTCCTAAAATTTGCTATATATCTTAGCATTTTTTGTTTTTTATTTATTTATTAAGCACATATTTTTTTCATATATCTAAAATTTTTAATGCTTTCTTAAAAAAAAATAAATGGAGATATATTGAAAAATATGTAATGTATTTCTCCATTTTGCCTCACAATTTGTTGTGGATTTGTCATGCCTTCATTATTCTTGTTTTTTTTTTTGCGATTTGCAAAATAACAACTAATTACAGTGTAAACTATTGATTACACTGCAGTTGTGACTATATTAAAGCATCTGATTATTAGGATCCCGCAAAATATTAATAAGCCAATTTTTTTAAATTGTACAATACCGATTTTGAGATTGTTACAGATTCTTCAATATTACCCTCTGATTTTTTGTGGTATTTGATGCCGTTTTAATATTCTGTTCTCTGAATTTTTTTCTAATATTTTCTGATTCTTGAATATTCTTCTCTACATTTTCCCTAAAATTTGCTCTATATCTTAGCATTTTTTGTTTTTTATTTATTTATTAAGCACATATTTTTTTCATATATCTAACAATTTTAGTGCTTTCTTAAAAAAAAAATGGAGGTATATTGAAAAATATGTAATGAACTTCTCCATTTTGCCTCACAATTTGTTGCGGATTTGTCATAGTAACATTATTTTTTTTATTTGCGAATTGCAAAATAATAACCAATTACAGTGTAAATTATTAATTACACTACAGTTGTGGCTATATTTAAGTATCTGACTACTAGGATCCCGGAAAATATTAATGAGACCATTTTTTTTTAATTGTGCAATACCGATTTTAAGATTGTTACAGATTCTTCAATATTACCCTCTGTTTTTTTGTGGTATTTGATGACTTTTTAATATTCTTTTCTCTGAATTTTTTTCTAATATTTTCTGGTTCTTGAATATTCTTCTCTACATTTTTCCTAAAATTTGCTCTATATCTTAGCATTTTTTTTTTTGTTTATTTTATTAAACACATTTTTTTTCATATCACATCAGCATCAAAAGAAGTGGAAAATAAATGGATATGAATGCTTTTAATACGACCCACCGTTAAGTATCTACTTAAACGAATCACTATACGGTACTCGCGTAGCTTAATGAAGAATTTAATAGAAATTAAGAAGCAGAACGATGCTGTGAAGCTGAAAAGTAGTTAAACCGACAAAGATGTTTTTAAGGAGAGTATGAGAGACCCCAATCGTCGTTTAAGGTACAGTTTTATTTTAATGAACAGCGCGGAATCGCCGCGACTTTATTTGATCGACGATATAGAAATGGGGCATTTCTTCAATGAGCCACTATATGGATTATAGTTGCTCATGCTACGATGGCTAAGGGTGAGGGTGCGAAAGAAATTAAGGAGGGGAATGGCGCCGAGAAGCAGCGAAACAAGTGGGTCAACCGCTGTGAGGGTTCAGACACAATAATATAACGAGTAGCCGGTTCGTTGCTTCCGGGCCGCTAGCCTATCACGCTAACATTAACGCCAAGTCAGCCTCACACATGATACTATCAATTCCCAACTGTAGCCCTTGATTACAAGTATTATACACGAAGACATTAATAGCTTAGGCCGCAAAATCATCGGAAATTTTTTTGATCCCTAAAGCTTCGACTAATTGGTAATTATCACTTGGAAATCCATTATCGCCAAGGGATAAAAAAACTACATCATTTTTTTTTCAACATAAGTGTATAATTGACAACAAAAATTGACTAATAATCATTACGTGTATCACGCGTTTGTCACAATTTTGATTCTTATCAGCTGCCGACACAGCAATTAATAGATTAACTATCTAATGGTAACGATCGTAGCAAAAAATGACACTTTTGTTTAGGAATAAATATCAACCGAAATCGCAGCGAAGAACCGCGTCAAATGTTATTATAATAAAACTAATCTAAAGCGTCTATACTTATTAATATATTAAGTCTATTTGAGCGTCTCGCGCTGTGTTTGGTATACATATTTTATTATCTTAGTCATTTCGGTATCCTAACTCATCACATCCTAGTATTTGTTTGATTCCGCTTCGATAAACTTTTTTTTTAATACTCGCAATCAAGAATGCGCAACACTCGAATGGAAAATTATCTAGAATATTTTTTTAAGAACAATCATAATTAATTGTTGTGTAGAAACAAAAGTTTTCACGCTGTTTCCCGAATTTGGAATAATTCGGATGAATCATTATTTCGAAGTGAACAATTTTTCGTAGGCGTAAAAACCGATGATCGTCCATTCAAAAAAATATTTAACACACTTTTGCAGTCATATGATTGCTATCCCTGCTCATAAAATCGATGCGACGCTGAAGAGCTACTTCAGCAAATAATCGATATTATCCGCTATAACAACGCGAAATAATGCGCGGCTAGACTAGTTGAGTTTCACTTTCTGTTGAATACAGAGCCTCTTTATCCTCGTCTCTTTCCTCGTGCACCTTTGGCTTAACATTTTGTACTGGATTTTGGGAGTATAAAAATACTGCGTAACTAACCATAGCTATCGCTAAAACGGTGTTGGTGTAAATTGGTATGTTAAATATTATCCAGCAAAGAACCGCGGTGAACATTAGCTCCAACGCACTAGCAAATGTCTTTAAAATGGAATTGAGATTCTTGAGAAAGAAACTCGTTATTATACCGATCGCCGCATTATTTATCATTATTAAGAGAACCTTAGGCTGCAAAAATATGCTGGCACCAACGTTTTCAAACGCGCGAACTGGATTACCCTGAACTGTTAGCACCAGTAAATTACAGAATATACTGTCGATATACATGAAAACATTCTGTAAAAAGATGTTTATATTTGCTCCTTGTCCCTTCAGTAGATACTCGTTGTAGACGCCCGCTAAACAGGAGCAGATTGTCTGAAATCATTTTTTAAATTATTTATTTGTTATTATTATTTAAAAAAAAAAACAGATTTACGTTCTGTGTAACATTTTAGATTTGTCAATTTACTAGATTTCTTGATAATTTTTTATTATTCATTATATATAATAAAGTCTGGAGTTTGTTTTATTATTATCGTCACTATTCACAAATGGGTATTTAGTTTTTTGGCTTTTAGATAGAAGATTCTTTAAAACAGAGTGTTCATTTTTACCTGGACGAAGATGAAGAGAGCATGAATGTTCAGATGGAAATCGGAAAAAAGTGAGTTGTTGCCGAAATCCAGATTCAAGTGCTTCATCATGCAACCTAGTGTCAAAAGCACTAAGGACAACCATTGCTTCTTTGATAATTGTTTGCTAAATACCACCTGCATCACAAGCAAACATAAACATATATATAATTCGCTCAATTGTTTATTTATTGATAAATTTATATTTTTTGCTTATCCTACGAATTAAAAAAATTATATATATAAAAATTGCCACTTCTTGGTCGGTAACCAAAAGCTGATTCGTTATTTCTTCCGCAATAATATAATTACGGGCAAAAGCAAAACATTGTTCTTTCCTTCTACTAATTCCTTAATTTATAATATTTCATCTTTACTCTTAAGGCGAGGTGAAACCTACTCAGTCGATAAAAAAAAACTGTAACCAATCCTTCAGAAAACGCTGAACGTTTTTTGATAAAAAAAAAAAGTTTTACATCATTGCTCTCTTAATTCTACATGATGTAAAACTTTCATTTTTCCCAAAAAATATCAAGTTTATGAGAATTCTTGTTACGAAAGATATTCGCTATCTTTCTCGCACTCATGGAGGTTTCGCCTCCCCTTAAGGTGATGTGACACATGTTCGAAAACTGCTGGGAAACTGCAATCGGTATAAAAAACTGTAATCAAAACTACTCAGTGGCGCTTAATATTTTAGATGAAAAAAAAATAGGTTTTACTCCGTCGTAGATAGACGAAGTCAAAGTTAATTTGCTTTTGTCTGAAATATTAACCGGCTTTGAGTAGATTTGATTACAGTTTTCGATATCGATTGCAGTTTTCGAACATGTGTCACATTACCTTAAGATGATGTGCTACTGCTCGGTCGGTAACAAAAACTGTAAAGCGTTGTTCTTAGTCACAATTGATGTTTCAGGCAAAAGACGAGAAGTACTGACTGCGTCTTGGCAGTCTGCAGTCAGTACTTCTCGTCTTTTACCTGAAACATCAACCGTGGCGAAGAATAACACTTCGGGAAGATTCAGTTATCTCACTGGCACTTATGGCGATCTGAGAAAGACAGACGACATGTAGCACATCATCTTAAGATGATTTGCTACTGCTTAGTCGGTAACAGAAACTATAAAGCGTTGTTCTTAGCCACAATTGATTGATCTTTTGGGCAAAAAGGAAAAGTACTGACTGCGTTTAAAAAGTCTGAAATCAGACTTTTTAAATTGTCAAGAAAATTGACCGTGGCCAAAAATAACACTTCATCACCTTAAGGTGATGTGCTATACCGACTGAGTCGCCATGACTGCAAAAAAGAAAACGCCATTGGCGCTTTATGTTTCTCTCTTTAAAAAAACATGGCACATCGAAAGTCGAAATATCGAAAATTGAAGCCAGTTTTCAAACATTCTGATTGGCCGTCGATGGCTTTGACGTAAAGCCAACTTCGGACTGTTATGATCACTGCAGTTACTTATCGCGCGCTTTTTGAATGGCTGTATTTTTCGCAGTCGTGGAATAGATTACATTTTTCTTGTCGTAAAAAAAAGACATGACACATCGAAAATCGATTATAACGAAATACTGAAGTTGCAATTATCATGTTTAGCCACAAGAAAAGACAAAGAAAAAAAAAGGCGTGCGAGCGAAGCGAGCACGTAGTTACAAGTTATTTTAAAAAAGCAAAATGTCACTGAACGGAGAATTAATTGTTCTTTTTCCAAAAAGTCTACGGTGACGTTGTTCACGGTTTTTATTACCGCCTGAGTAGGTCCTGTATGACCTTACCAAAAGAGTTGCGATTACAGTTTTTGTTCCCGACTGAGGCGGAACATATTATCTTAAGATTACCGACCGAGCACATCACGGTAATATTGATTACTATTAGTTCTTTGTGAATTATGCTCAATATTAAATATCTCTATACATAAATACTCAACTGCAATAGAATAATTAAATAAAAAATGTATAACTTAAAACCGCTCTGCCGAATTCTTTAAATTACAACAAAAAATTATCTAATAATAGAATTAAAACATCGAATTTCTCAAACTTAAGTTAGATATACCTGGAATATAATTCCTGTAATAACGACCCGGAACTGCAGCAGAAGATAATACGTCGTGGGATCAAATACAGCCAAATTTACGAAAGCAAGATTATTGTAGAGGCAGTAGAGAAACGACGGAACCATGTACAGCAATAGAACTGAAATGATAAAAATAGCATGGAAATGAGGACCCGTCCATTTTCGGGTCGATTTACAACGGTACTACAATGTGAAAGTAGCCGAAAAACGGCTACAGTCAGAAGAGTAGCTAAAGTATTTTATATATTTTTTATATTTTTGTGAATTATTATTGCCGAAACGCAAACACGTCTTGCTATAATAATCTAGCAGACTCACAACCTCCTTCTCACCTTGTTTGTGCTTTAATATCTCCCGGAAAAGATGCAAGAATTTATTTCTGTAAATAAAACATACATTGTCTGTGAACACGGATAACTTTTTTGTGAATTATTTTGTCTTAATATACTTGTTTACTTACTCCCAACAGTACAGACAGACAGACACAATCAATTTTAGGACCTCTGTCATTAGAACTACAGTCACAATGTTGTAATCATAATCTCCTTTGCTTTGTGACCAAGTAACAATGATTCCTGAAAAAATAGGAAGAAAAATTAGTGCCAGAATATCACAAATTAATTTTTTCTTCAAACTGCATAACATTTTTTTAAAATCATAATCATGGTATATGTATAATCCCAGAATTGTACAAATTTATTAATTAATTGCACAAATTATCCACAGATTTTATCAAAAAAGTATTGAAATTTGGAACTAATAACATATTTCATGAACCACATCAGATCTTTTTAGTTTTTTTATGGAGGAATATACTCAATACATTGGAAAACTAGAGGAAAACATTATTTTTTTCATATTATTTCATGTAATTTTGATATTCTTATACTTATAATTATTTGCTAAAGATAAGCTGTGCGTATTAAGATAGACTCGTAATGAGTCTATGAGTACATAAACGGTTAAAAACTCAACATTTTGTGCTCATCGCTGAAGTGATAACAAGAACATTAAAATTCTTGTAAACTAAATTTAAGCTTTAACTTGTAAGAACAATTTGTTTAAGTCACTCGAAGCTCATATATTCAAGCAGTTTGAGGAAGATTTGATTATATATAACATCCTACAAATATTACGTATACATTTCAACATGCTCAAACACATTTGACCAAATATTCAAAAGCTTCAGTTTATCGCTAGGACTTTGCAGGAAAAAAGCAGCGACGTAACCCGTACATGAAAACTATGATATCGAAGCATTGAATAACTATGCAAAACTTCCTGACAAGCATTTTATTGAATGATTCATAACTGTGGCTTATCTCTCTGTACAGCAGGAGAAACATATACACTCAATATATATATTATAATCTTAATGGGAGGTGGCCTTGACAATCAGTTTAACAAAGCGTTTTTACAAGTGTCACAAAAGTTCAATGAATACATAAAATGCTCATCGTAAACTAAATTTCCTCTTTGAGAATAGTAGGCCAAATATACTGACAAAATGAGATAAAAATATTGACATTATTTCGACGTGTAAGCACATAAAACTAAAACCATTAGAAGCATTGGAAAATTACCTTGGTTGACGAATAGGGCCATGTAAGATATAAAAATAACCGCACTCCATTTTCCCGGAAATAGGTCAGACCAGTTGATTCCACCCATTTTATTCCTCAGGTTTGCCATAACTTTTTCTCGAGTCTATTGATAAACTCCATATTCAAAGTATTCGCCGGTCTGCTATCGTTGTTGAAAACGAAGCAGCCGACACAGAGAGCAGACGCCGCTCTACTAATGCTGGTGAGTCGAACCTCGTCTGCTGCAAATGCACAAGTGCAATTTTGGCGGGTTCTGCGCAGATGCGTCAAGCTATAGCACATAGGTGGAGTTCATGAACGATTGCTCGATTTCCTGACACGCGAATGAAGAATTATCTAAATATTTTTTAGATCACCAACATCCGAATGGAATATTATCTAATATATTTTTTTTCGATGAACAGCACTCGAATGGAATATTATCTAATATATTTTTAGCTGATCACCGTTCGAATGGAAAATGATCTATATAACCAGAGAAACTTGGATTAGTTTGCACTCGTTGATTTTGCGGATTGAAGTATAAACTCCAAATGAAAATTATCAGATGTTTATTAGTCGCAGCAAAATATAAGTAGAAATATATAAATATAAGTAAAATATTTTTTAGATTACCAACACCCGAATGGAATATTATCGAATATATTTTTTAAATGAACAACACTCGAATGAAATATGATCTATGTAACCAGCGAAACTTGGATTAATTTTCACTCGTTGATTTTGCGGATTGATATAAACTTCGAATAAAAATGTATTAATTGTTTATTAGTCGAGATATAGCGGATGAAGTTTTCGTAACAAAATTAATGGGTTGAATCTGACATGAATTTGAAGTGTGAAGTGTACGAACTAAGTGTCGATATGAGAGTTAGAGAAAAAGTGAATTGCCGTCGAGCCACTCGCAGGCCTTCGCACAGAACGTGCGTTGCTACGCCCATCGAGAATACGCTATGGAATGAAGGTTCTTTGTTGCTAGATTTCCAGGAAGCTCGCGAGATAAAATGATTACTTTGTGTTCAAATTATGAAGAATTATTCTCTACTCAAATTAATGTACTATCAACGTAATATGTTGCGTCTAAAATATTTTTGGGATGCGCGACACTCGAATGGAGAATTGTTTAAAACATTTAAAATTAAAAGACCACAAAATCTTCTCTCTACTAAATCTCTTGTTGTTCATTGCTCATTCGCTAGTAATTTTGTCTGTATGTATCGTACCAAAGCATAATAACTTTTATATTAGCTTGCGGTGCAAAAATAAATAAATTAATTAATTTTTGCTTCCTCATAGAGGAAACTTTATTTTCAAGAAAAAAAAAAATTTCGATATTTTTATGTCAGGATACTTAGAATTATCCAAAACGTCCAGAAAAGTGATCGAGAAAAAATGTCCGTATGTATGTATGTGTGTGTGTGTGTGTGTTTGTGTGTGTGTGTGTATGTATACAACTCCGAAAATTCGAACGCCGATAACTCAAGAACGGTTTTGTATATTGCGCTCAAATTTGGCGCACTAGTGTAGCAGCAGACCCTCTTCAAATGTAGCAATTTTCGACAAAATCTGTGCGAAAATTTCGATTTTATGCCGTTTTGAATTTTTTGAAAAAAGGACGTGGTCGCTCTAATTTTCGTAAAATTTAGTCTATTTTGCTAAATAGTTGGTTATAAGAGTAGGTGCACTCAATGCTGTTTGATATTGAATTTGGCTCGAATCGGTAAAGTGGTTCAGATTTTATGGAATTTTGAATTTTTTTAAAAATTGACATTATCGCTCTGTTGTAACATTTGCAAAACTTGAAATAGCGAGCTCAAATTTTGTATATAAATGAAACAATATTCAGCCATTATATATGTATAATTTAGTGACAAACGGTATGAAATTTGTGATTTTATGGAATGTTGAATTATTTTTAATAATATACGTTATCACATTTACTTTCGAAAACGATCTAATAATAACCAAATAACGGAATAACGAAATAGAAACAACGAATTCACAACATGTTTATTTATCTAATTTAAAAAAGGATGCAAAGTAGAACCTTGCACATTGCTTCCTCATTATTTTTCGCTTTTTACAAAGCTTCCTCTATGAGGAAGCCAAAATTGAATAACATACTTTTTTGCTTCATCAGAGAGGAAGCTTTGTAAAAAGCGAAACATAATGAAGAAGCAATGTGCAAGGTTCTACTTTGCATCCTTTTTTATTCACTATTTCAGGTAAAGTAAGGATTGAATTTCAATACCAAAACTACATTTTATATGCAAAAGGCATACACTAAATTTCATTGCGGTCCATAGATTTTTTCAGAAGTTATTGTACTTTCGGACACAGATGCCGGATACACCCAGACAGACAGACAGACAGACAGAAATTAGTGAATGTGTTTTTTGGAATCTACGACACTCAAAACATGTATTTCCATCAAAATCCAAGAGTCGATTTTTTTTTTGGATTGCAATACTTTCTCTTTTACATACTTCGTATGTGATGAGAAAGTAAAAAGAATAATGTTTAGTTATGCTGTAATAACAAAAGTCTTCATTTTTTTCAATAATGAAAAATAATTCAAATTAATCATTCGTTTAAAATTAACAAAATGAACTCGGTGCGAAATGAACGTTTCACACCTTGTAAAGTGAAACAAAATTGTGGAATACTTTTTGGAAAAACTTTTTCTTGATTCGTGTGATTGCAACACACCCTCAGCTTGTCCTACAACCTCACATTCATCAGAAAAAATTATCCCAAGCAATTTTATCGTAATATTGTCGGCTTATCGAAATTCTTTATCACACGATAACAGCCGCATCGGAGAATTTTTGGAGATTATTAAGCACTCGAGAATATAAGCTACGAATTCACTGGATTATTAATTCAGTTGATAATTAGCTACTAGTAGAATTTTTTTTTCTTAAGTTATAAAGAATTATTTTTACCGCAAATACAAACCGAAGTAACCACTGAACAAGATTGTGGTCGTGAAACCGGGAGTATATTTTTTAAAAATAATTTCAGACTGCATACAAATGAATTTTGCATTATTAAGTATCAGGTTATTCATGTATAATGGATTTTACTTTAATTACATGTTATATTCATTATTGAATGCTCATCCGCAATCATTCTTCATTATATTGCCGTTTTCGTTTAAAGAAACAAGTTCTGTTTATTTCGGAATCGTATTTGTTAAGGAAAATTCTTAACAAAAAAGGCGTCGACGCTCTAACTTTTGGAGAGTTGAGGATATTTTGCTAACTAGTTGTTCATACGTGTAACTGTATGCAATGTTATGTTTGGTAGTGAATTTGGCCGAAACCTGAAGAGCGGTTCGAAATTTATGGAGTTTTGAAATTTTTGAAAAATTGAGATTGCATTAATTTTTGTAAATCATGACCTAGCGAGTTCAAATTTTGTACTTAAATGGAATAATATTTAGTGATGCCTACATACATAATTTAACGATATAAGGGTTCGGATTATCCAGGAATTGGAATTTTTCGTTATTATTTCTCGATGACTAAAATATCGCTAAACTTCAGTTTTTCAAATTGATTTAAAACACGAATGTGAAGCAAAGTAGAACCTTTTATATTGTTTTTTTCATTATTTTAAACTTTTTACAAACTTTCCTCTATAAGGAAACTAATATTGATAAACATACTTCATCATAGAGGTAGATTTGCAAAAAGTTAAAACCAATAAGGAAGCAAAATGCAACGTTCTATTTTGTTTGAACATAAAAACGCCTTTTTTGGCACGTCACACAAAATACAAAAAAATTGAATAAATATGCTTCGTTGATGAATTTTGTTATTCGTTTTACAAAAAAGAATGAAGATTTAGGGTACAGCTTGACGGGAATTCGTCACAGCTGAAATAACCTGGCAATACGTTATCGCGTTATCAGCTAAATAACGAAGCCCAGGCGAGCAAGTTCGTCTATAGCGGACGGTCGTAAAATTGCTATCGCCTGACTTCCCGTTCCGATTACACACACGCTTCTGCAGCAGCATCAACAGAAACGCGTGGGCGATTCGGGTGCATTTCAAAGTCCAAACGTCACTCATTCATTTCTCATGCCTAGAGATGTGAAAATACCGGTATTTTTATTTTCAGTAAAATGACCGTAAAAATACGGTACTTTTACCGTAATTTTTTTTTCTACGAACTTTGTGTTGTGAAAATACGGTCACAAATTTTGTTGGTAAATTTACCGTAAAAAATGGTACACTTCGTCTATATAGTTGTGAAATTACCGGTAAAAAATTTTTTGGTAAAATTGACGTAACTTTTTTTTTCGTAAATTCACCGTATCTTGACGAGATTTAAAATCACGATGAGACTAGAGATGTAAAAACACCGGTATTTTTATTGTCGTTAAAATGACCGTAAAAATATCGGTACTTTTACCGTATTTCACCGTCATTTTTTTCTACAAACTTTGTGTTGTGAAAATACGGTCACGAAAATTGCTCGCAAATTTGACGGGTCACAAATGTTGTTGGTAAATTTACCGTAAAAAATGGTAAACTTCATCTATATAATTGTGAAATTACCGGTAATAAATTTTTTGGTAAAATTACCGTAACTTTTTTTCGTAAATTCACCGTGTCTTGACAAACTTTTAAATCACGATGAGAATAGAGATGTGAAAATACCGGTATTTTTAGTTTCGTTAAAAAGATCGTAAAAATACCGGTACTTTTACCGTATTTCACTGTCATTTTTTTTCTACAAACTTTATGTTGTGAAAATACGGTCACAAATTTTGTTGGTAAATTTACCGTAAAAAATGGTAAACTTCGTCTATATAATTGTGAAATTACCGGTAACAAATTTTTTGGTAACATTGACGTAACTTTTTTTTCGTAAATTCACCATATCTTGACGAAATTTTAAATCACGATGAGACTAGAGATGTGAAAATACCGGTATTTTTATTTTCGTTAAAAAGATCGTAAAAATACCGGTACTTTTACCGTATTTCACTGTCATGTTTTTTCTACAAACTTTGTGTTGTGAAAATACGGTCATAAAAATTGCTCGCAAATTTGACGGGTCACAAATTTTGTTGGTAAATTTGCTGTAAAAATGGTAAACATCGTCTATATAATTGTGAAATTACCGGTAACAAATTTTTTGGTAAAATTACCGTAACTTTTTTTCGTAAATTCACCATATCTTGACGAAATTTTAAATCACCATGAGACTAGAGATGTGAAAATACCGGTATTTTTATTTTCGTTAAAAAGATCGTAAAAATACCGGTACTTTTACCGTATTTTACCGTCATTTTTTTTCTACAAACTTTGTGTTGTGAAAATACGATCACGAAAATTGCTCGTAAATTTGACTGGTCACAAATTTTGTTGGTAAATTTGCTGTAAAAATGGTAAACTTCGTCTATATAATTGTGAAATTACCAGTAACAAATTTTTTGGTAAAATTACCGTAACTTTTTTTCGTAAATTCACCATATCTTGACGAAATTTTAAATCACGATGAGACTAGATGTGCAAATACCGGTATTTTTATTTTCGTACCGGTAGATGTGCAAATACCGGTATTTTAAATCACCATGAGACTAGAGATGTGAAAATACCGGTATTTTTATTTTCGTTAAAAAGATCGTAAAAATACCGGTACTTTTACCGTATTTTACCGTCATTTTTTTTCTACAAACTTTGTGTTGTGAAAATACGATCACGAAAATTGCTCGTAAATTTGACTGGTCACAAATTTTGTTGGTAAATTTGCTGTAAAAATGGTAAACTTCGTCTATATAATTGTGAAATTACCAGTAACAAATTTTTTGGTAAAATTACCGTAACTTTTTTTCGTAAATTCACCATATCTTGACGAAATTTTAAATCACGATGAGACTAGATGTGCAAATACCGGTATTTTTATTTTCGTTAAAATGACCGTAAAAATACCGGTACTTTTACCGTATTTCACCGTCATTTTTTTCTACAAACGTTGTGTTGTGAAAATATGGTCATGAAAATTGTTCGTAAATTTAACGGGTCACAAATTTTGTTGGTAAATTTACCGTAAAAAATGGTAAACTTCGTCTATATAATTGTGAAATTACCGGTAACAAATTTTTTGGTAACATTGACGTAACTTTTTTTTCGTAAATTCACCATATCTTGACGAGATTTTAAATCACGATAAGACTAGAGATGTAAAATACCGGTATTTTTAGTTTCATTAAAATGACCATAAAAATACCGGTACTTTTACCATATTTCACCGTCATTTTTTTTCTACAAACTTTGTGTTGTGAAAATACGGTCATGAAAATTGCTCGCAAATTTGACGGGTCACAAATGTTGTTGGTAACTTTACCGTAAAAAATAGTAAACTTCGACTATATAATTGTGAAATTACCGGTAACAATTTTTTGGTAAAATTACCGTAACTTTTTTTCGTAAATTCACCGTAGCTTGACGAGATTTTAAATCACCATGAGACCATATGATTTTATTACCAATGTAGTAATTTTTAAAGCGGTCACGTACCGTTTTTTACGGTAAAATTACCGGTCATGTTTACCACTCCCATCTCTACTCATGCCACTGTAACGTTCCCTAAATACCTTTCCATTAGATTATTAATATTATACACCACTTAGGATTAAATCTCAAGTTGCTACATCCATCTCAATTTTTACACCAAATGTCACGTCAGAATGTATAAATGAGTACACTTTTAGAGTTTTAACGGATCTATACCTTGAATAAAGTACTTGGAGGAGCAAACGTTACATATTATCCATGACCAAATGGTATGTTCTCTCTCTAAGATGCTTGGTTCATTCTTTCGGCCTCTTGAGCCTCTCGTGTATTCGCACTGTGCTCGGACGTAAAAAGTGGGAGGAAGTGACGTCAACGCTCGGATTGGCGACCGTGTCACAGTTGGAAAAATATTTTCCTGTAATCGCTCCAGCATATTTTTTTGGCAACTTCGAAATAATTTACCTTTGATTGGAGACAGAGTTGTAAAACCCTAATTATTTTTAAAACAAAATTAATGCTACAATTGGCTTTGTAATTATGTTTTTATAATAATAATTTTCAGTGATTATAATATGATGGGTAAACTTTTAAATAGAGGCACTAAAATATTAAATCCGAATAAAATTTCAAGATAATCTTATTGAAAAAATGAAGAAATACTTTTAGTGTATTGCTAAAGTAATGGAGGCCTGTGGTTGTCCATTATTTTCCCGATTTCTCCCAAAATTTGATAAAAAATTCGATTTTTCTTAAAGCTATTCAAAAGTTCACATATCATTTTATAATCGCTACAGGTTATCATTCCAAATTCGTAACTTCAAAACAAACTGTTCTGTAAACTTTATATTATAAAGTAATGGGGACTTACAACACTGATTGGGGATTGAAGGACCTGGAATGATTTATGGATGCAAAGCCCGATCGCAGTCTAACAAAATACACGTACGATCCGAATGAAAATATTTCACGCTATACATTGCCGACTTTCCTTTCTTTGTAGCTCAAATGATGAGACTGACATTCAATAAATATTTACTAAATAAATATTCACTCTCTGTTTTCTATCTTCTCACGTATAAATTATTGCTCCAATCGATCGCAAACTGGCAATTCGCGGCGCTAGTTGTCTTCGTGCATATAGCCAATACGTATATATAAGATTAATAATACAAAGGTATTTAACGATCGCTACACCGCAAGAGATTTTCAGTGAAGAAAAATAAATGAATTGTATCTCGATCGTTTATTTTTCGGCATGTCAACTACTATATTACATCTATTAATAATAGTAATAATAATGTGTATCCGTTATGTACATAGTCCAATGAATTATTTATATATGTGTATATATATACATTTATATATATTAAAGTGATTTATTACACGAGTGTCCTTCGTCTCGTACTATTTATTAATTATGCTCGATGCATTCGAAGTAACGTATTTTCATAAATTACTATGTCGATATCTTACAGGGTTTTATAAAATTTCTTTCATAGCAAACACGGTCTCGCTCCCTCTGCTCCTGACACGTTTTTTTAATGTTATTTTGTTACTTTTATATTAATACACTTTTCTGCATATATATATATATTCTTTTTTAATTGATAGCACACCAATCAGATCTAGAGCAGAGTTTGCGCTACACATAAATAGGTATATAATCTATACTTGTCGTTCGCGAATCACGAAGATTTTATTCTCGATTCTCCGGAAATTTTATTTCGGAAGCACAACCTAAATAATACATCTCTTTCGCGTCAACTCGATGCATCCTCTCTCTGTCGATAATTTTTCTATTTATCAAATAAAAGAAATTACAGATACATCACTGAAGCAGCACTATATATAGTACGAATCGTGTCGCGAAGTTCAATACTATTCGACCAGAGTTATCGCGCGATCAACGTCAGTTTTTACGAAAAACTCTCCACAAAAAACATAATCATTAAACACCAGACGCTTATACGAATCAAAACCTAATCACATATTGAAATCTCTCCTTACTTTGAAATTCGTAATAATTTCGAATTCTGTTCAATTTTTACTTCTAATATTTATAATTGGTTTATGAAACTGCAACTAGCAAATGTAAAAAAACAGCGATTGCAACGTTATCTTAAAAAATTTATTGCTTTTTATTTTTTTCATGGAAAGAATAATAAATTCAAATAATTTGACAAAAATTAAATACGCTAAAAAATTATGAATATTCAAGAATTTGTGAAATAAATAATGTTTGTTTTAAAGTAACGAGAGTTATCAATCTCTGCGTCTAATTCGTGCTAGACAGACGTAAATGGCAACTACGACGATCGGGACTTGTGTTTTCAAGGCAATAGAAGTTTAGAAAAATTTGTCGTTATTAGAAATATCGAGGCAGTGCGTCGATTATGCCTTTAGAGAATAAGTTTCGATCTACGAATGGCACTTGCACCTGTAACCCGATGGACGTATAATACTATGTCGTTTCTCGATTTCGAGACCTTCCCTTTTTTGTCCAGAAAAACATACGAGATGTGACGATGTGAAGGTGAACAAGTAAAAAAAAAACGCAGAAACAAAATACTCTTTGAACTTTCCTGTTTTTATGTGTAATTAGTGGCAACACACGTTCGTAGCGCTTTTTTATTAGGTAATAAAGTTAATTATCTAACCGAGACCCGCACTACGTCGTACGTTCGCGAATATTAGTCCGAACTTTTTAATTGCTTGAGAATCTGCTGCGATATCAACTTAGTCGCCTCGCTAGCATTCGGAATAAGAAACCTATCCATGTCCGATATAAGAACGGTGTCGTTGTACTGTGTTGTGCCGTACTTGAATGTTATTAGATCGGGATGACGTTTCCGCGACGTTATTTTCACGATACTCGACAACGGACGCTTCACTATCACGTGCGCCGCACCTTTTCGTCCCTGAATTTCCCGCAGGACTATAAGATGACTTTCGGTGACCAGGAGTTGACTGCAATTGAAGAAAAAAATATTGTTCAATTTTTCCGAGCTTGATTTACGATAAAAGTGCAATCGATTTCCTTGCCTTGACTTTAAAAAAAAACACGAAATAAAAATGGAAACATTTCTCTAGCCTTAATTTTTTTTGGAAATCATCAACTGAAAATGGTACTAATTACCTTGCCGTAATTTTCAATGAAAATTCACTTAATTATATTTGTCTTGACTTAAAAAAAAACATCAAATAAAAATCGTACTAATTTCCTTGTAATTTAGAATGAAAATTCAATTAATTATACTTGCCTTTCGTAAAAATATCCATTGACTTTGACCTCTTGGCACTTAAAGGAATGTAGCAAATTTGGATCTTTCAACCATTGCTGAATTGACACGACTTCGACGGGTTCTTCACTCTGGTCATTGCTCATCGTCATATCTGTGAATTGTTAATGTTTAAAATGGAAAGCACAATTTTGAATTCCTCAGAGAAAAAGCGTTAGTTTTGTGAATTTTTTTTTCGGGACTTTTATGTTAAATATTTAAAATGGTGTAAATGAAAAAAAGTCTCGTCGATTTCGACTCGTTAAAAACTTATGTTTAAGCACTTGGCGTCGAGACGCTACCGCGTCACGTGATAAAAATTCAGACAAACAATATACACCTACATAAGATATCTAATCCAAACTGCAAAGTAGAACCTTGCAAATTGTTTCCTTATTAATTTACGATATTTACAGTGATTCTTTATGAGTACGTCAAAATTTATCAACATATTTCCTCGAAGAGACCGCTTTGTAAACATTGTAAACACTTCGGGAAAGTTCAGCTATCTCACTCGCACTTATGACAATCTGAGAGAAATAGCATAGCGATATGTAGCACATCACCTTAAGGTCACTATAAGGTACCTATTAGAAGGCCAAAAGAAAGCAAATTTTCCAATAAGATTATCTCAGCTTCTTTATTAGCTATCACCATGTTTTTTTTTATATCACTAGGCATTTTATGGGGAATAAAAAAAAACCCGAGTCCTTGACTGATCATTTTGTCCGTGATTGGTAGAGGGTGCCAAAGTACGGTCCTCGAAAAAAAGTAATCCCAAGGCGGACAGATAATCTCCGGATTCACTGGACCGATCATCACCGGAATTTTTTCACTTGTTTATTTAGGTGTTCTGCGCAGGAATCAACCACTTTTTTGCAAAAAAGTTATTAACACAATTTGGCAACACAGAAAAGATAAAGAAAACGGCGTTTTTTTTGCACTTTTTTTCAAGCATAAGCTATTTTTTTTAAACTTTTTTGCATATCGGTGGTGGATTCCTGTGTAAAAAACCTTCCTCTTTAATGTGCTTTTTCCCGATTTTGTTTCAGACCTCCCAATCCGGAGATTATCTGTCTGCCATGGGATTACTTCTTTTTCGAGGACCGTACTTTGGCGCCCTCTACCAATCACGGACAAAATGATCAGTCAAGGACTCGGGTTTTTCTTTAGGAAGTGTCTATTGGGACCACACCATAGAATCACGGTATACCGTGAACGAACACACGGTATACCGTGACTCAACGTACGATATAATTACATTCTTCGAGTAATTATGCCGTGCACGGAATAGGTTCCTATGGTATACGGTATTGGCATTTTAAATCAGAATATGCCATGATACCGTGCACGGTTTTAGATACCTTAGAAAAATGTACGCAGGGTCTCGAGGAGGTAACTGAAATACCGTACACGGTTTAGTAGCACTGTTGTGCTCGAAAAGATAGATAAAATAAAGGGTCTTTCCGATTTAAGGATTAGAATCCACGAGATTCCCAAATTAAACAGATATTTATTCAAATGAAATTAAATGCGATAATTCGTTGTACGAATTATCCCGATATATAGTACTACATTTTTACAAGTTTGCGAGTCTAACTCGAGCTCAACCGTTCGATTCGAATGTTTAATTAAGACTGAATTTACTTCTGATTGATACTCACCAATTTGCCTAAAATTGGTGCGTATGCATTTAATGCTCCCGCGTTAATTGCTCCATCAAACGACACCGATTCCGCGCGCGATATTTCGCGAACTCTTTCGAAATCGTTCGATTGCCGAATTTCTCCAAAAACGTCTGACGAAGTTCCGCAAAAAACTTATCCCAGAGAAAAGTGGCAAACCACCGAACAATTTATTAATTAAATTCCTTTTAAAATTCGGAGCGCAACAGCACGGTATCGTCCTAAAAAAATTGACACGGTCTCGACGTGATAACCGCGATGCCATGCTCATAGGTTGAAATTGCCATAGGTTTAAGTGAGTGTAGTTTCGTTCATGTAGAGAATACCGTTTATTAATTATTCTGTTGATAATCGTATTTATTCCAATTTTAAGAGGACTACGTCTTAACAATTTATAAGACGACTTCAGCTTAACAAATAATTACAAAATGGGATGTGTATTCCTGCGGACGGTATTCTTGGTATACCACTTCCCCGTCGGATACATCTATTACAATATTAATTACGTATTTGAATAAGTACGATTATCAATAGAATACTTAATAAATCGAAAAAGTATATAACTAATATGATCGTAGATTACCTACGATCAGGTTGTTGGAGCTGAAACTGTTTGTAATTGTTATATGACGGTATTCACAGCTCATCCACTGTCGATTTGTCATATTTTACACAAAAAACATTTTTCTTCCATGAAATATTTGTTCCAGGATTGTATTCTCTACATGACCAAAACGACGCTCACTTAGACCTATGGCAGTTTCAACTTGTTTGGTTTTGATTTGAAATATACCGTCTGCGAAATCGTGCACGACATCGCGGTTATCACGTCGAGATCGTGTCAATTTTTTTAGGAGGCTACCGTGCTGTAAAACCGTGTACGGTATCTCAGTTACCTCCTCAAAATCGTGCGTAAATCTTTGTGAGGCATCTAAAACCGTACACGGTATCACGGCATGTTCTGATTTGAAATGCCAATACGGTATACCGTAGGAACCTATTCCGTGCACGGTATAATTGCTCAAAGAATGTGATTATACCGTGCGTTGGGTCACGGTATACCGTGTGTTCGTTCACGGTATACCGTGATTCTACGGTGTGGTTCCAATAGACACTTCCTTTTCTTTATCCTCCATAAAATGCCTAGTGTTTTAAAAAAAACATGGTGATAGCTAATAAAGAAGCTGAGATAATCTGATTGGAAAATTTGCTTTTTTTTTGCCTTCTAATAGGTACTAGTACCTTAAGCATATTTATCCCTAAAATAGTCTCTAATTGCATTGGGATTCAGTTAGATTGAAGAAAAATAAATTACAGCAATTTTTGTCAAGATTACAAATTTCCGGACTTTCAGAATTTATGGACCAAATATCTTTAAGCTCTTCAAATTTAATCAGAATTAAAAATTTACCGAGATCCTGATCGTCGTCTATGCTGAACACCGGTGGCGGATTTCTCGATCGTCTATTTTGGTCCCCGTCTCTGCCATTTTTACTCTCAACACCGCCCGTCGCACTAGCCGACGGATTAACGATGTAATCGAAGAGTTTTCCTTTGACTTCCTGACTCTTCAATCTCATTGCTAGGCCGATTTTGCCGAACAAGTCGGTATTGTTGTTCTTTCCTTTCACGGGACTCGCTTCGTTCGAATCCGCTTCGGACGAGTTCGAATTACAAACCAAACAGTGTTGCGAGTTGTGGTCTACAAGATTCGAGACAACTTCGTCACCGAAATACTCGTGAATCGCTGTAAAGAAAAATATACAGCTCATAATAATCCCGTGAAAATTCAAGGAAAATCTTGTATTTACACAATTGTATATAAGATGTAAAATAAACCTTGGTAACCGGAAGCAACCATGCTGACGTATTGTGTATGTTTCTGTAGAAATGACGCAACAACCATGTGAGTATATCGATCTTCCTCCTGACGTCCGCTTCCCAAAAAACAGAGATGTTCGCCACCAGCTTGAGAACCGACCGCGAGAGCCTGTCGCTGAGCTTGGAGCAAACCTTGTACAGCTGTTGCAAAAGCGGCTGGCTCTTGAAGCATCTAAAAGGCGTAAGCGATTACAGACACGTTTCGTTCATATTTAAAAAATCCCATACTTCACATCAATGCAATATTTTCGTTCATTTTCGGTGTGTACACTGAGAAAATAATTGTGTAGTTTCCATAGCTTTTTTTAAAATTTATTTAAAGGCACTTTCGTTGACTTTATACAATCATAAATGATACGATTTTTTTTTAATCATAAAAAACTTGTCAATATTCAAACTAGATATTTTTCTCTGTTCAACAGGATTTCAACAGTACTAAAAAAAAATATGAACAGATTATGAGTGCGTTAAATAATTTCGCAGTTTTTAGAAACATTTTTCAAAATATAACTACAATCTCATCTATTTTAACATTTTAGGTAAATATTTTTTTTGGTGCAATTGATCGAAGAATTTGTTTAGACAAAAGGATTTAAAGAATATGAATAAATGAAAGATTGTCTTGGAATTTACCAAATTGCAGTCCAGATGAAAAGCAGTAGGTAGATGTCCAGCGTTGTATTGTTCGGCTGGTCTGCAATCCACGAGAAAGAATCTAACCGATTCAACTGGACCATTTGGTGCTGCAGGCGCTTCAACCGCATTCTCTACTAATTCTTGCGCAGAAACGGGCAAACACAATGCGTGAGATATGAATTTCTCGTCGCCGCCTTCGCCAAACATAATCGAGTAAAGGTCTTGCTTGAACGATGCAGGGGTCTTCATGGCGTAATATTGCGCGAGGGAACAGAAATCTGTGACGTCCTCGGCTTCCAGAGCGCAAGGCATTGCTGCCAAAGCGTCGACTATATTCTGCTTATCATCTTCCTTCATGCTCAGAATTTGTTCCCTGCAAATTAAATTTCGTCATTAAGTTGCAGTATGAATAATAATAGAACGATGCAAAGTTAGTTCTTAACTATTGCTTCTTTTTCAACCTTTTGGAAGGCTACTAAGAAGTATAGAACTTTTTAACTCGGTAGCTTAAAATTTTTTTTAAATGTATTGAAATCTAAACAAGTACTTGAATTATTGTGTACATTATTATAAATTACAGATCGATTGATAATGTTTTAAATATGGAGAGCATTAAACTTTACAATTTTGATTGAAATTCACAGATATAGCCAGAGATTTTTTCTATGCTTCTTTACTCGATTTATTTACAGTATTTTAACTATTGTGACTTGTAATCCTTGAATTTGTTTTTTTTTTTTTTTTCACAAAACTTCCACATAGCGAAATATAAATATAAAAATTTTGCAACGTTTCCTTGGAAATTAAAATTGAATAAGATTAAAATAGCTACCTTCCATTTATCACCATAATAAGTGATAAAAACATCATAAAAAACGGATCAGCTTGCATGAAGTACAAATCCCACATCGTGCAGACCGCAGGTAACGAACAAACGCCAGCGAAGAGAGTGTTGACCCATCCTTTGGTGTATTGGTCGGGGGACACCCGTTTTGTATCGAGAAAGGAACATAATTCAGGCTCGTGATATAGAAGCAGGAGCCGCAGGACGGAACTATGTGTGTCGCCTCTGAAAAGATTGTATGTTTGAAACACCCGAAATTTTGAGACGATTTTGAGCTTGAAGGGGAGGTAGACAGACCCAAATTGTTAATATCCATTAACAGATATCTCATTTGTTTATCTGCTGATATCATGTTAAAAAACGTGATGTAACGTGAATGTAAACGTGAACGCAATGTTTTAGGGTTCTTTTGAACCCTAAAACAAAGATTTTTTTTTGTATGGCAAAAGCATCTAGCTATTGCAGATGAACTATAGGAAATGTATGGGTATGTACTTCTTCACACTTTCCAGAAATAACTGGTACATCAGCCCCTTAGTTTTATATTTTTCATTCACGTATAAATTTCATGGAATCAGTATCGTCAACTGAAAGGGCTAATAGTTAGTGCGCGGAGACGCGCGCAGTCCGGGGCAGTTAGCAAGTGAGTGAGAGGTCCGCGGTGTGAAAGCTCAAGCGTACCGACACAAAATTTGGAAAAGTCGGTTTCACTCGTACTATCTCAAAAACCAAACGGTTAATTATTTTTAAATTTGACGGTATAGCTTTATACCGAATTCCTTTACCGTTAGCACATTTATCTGATGAAAATCTTATCGCACAATTTAGTTCCACAACAGGAATGTTAAATAGCCCAACTACGGTTGTCGTACGGTGAATCTATTTCAATTTTTGGATACACCAAACACAAGTGTTGTTCAACATAATATTTCTTTTTCACACTGGAATATTTAAAATGTTGTAGCGCTTCAACCTCCTTAAAGTACCATATTTCAATTGAATATAGACTTGTTTTATCCAAAATCGTCTCGGCTGAATTACTAACCGTTACATTGGTGTCAGAAGTTTCGGACCAAAAACACGTCCACAAAAATGCACGGCATTTGGAATTACGGTCTCTTCCACTCTTTTCACATCTATATTTCTACAGTGGCAAAGACATGTAAGCCCACGCACACAGCGGTAGACACGTAATTAATAAGGAATACGATAAACACCGGAGAGATAGCTCTTTCACTATCGTGTAGCACAACTCTCTCAACTGTATACGGTCGACGTGAACGGCGAGTTCTGTAAGCGAAAGTGTGTGACGACTACATTCTATATAAGAAGACGATTCAAATGAGAGAAATAATTAGCGCAGTGGTTAGCGCTTTTATTCAGAATAATCCGGGTTCGATTCTCGATGATCACCATATATTTTCTCTCTTCGATAATTCGTCAGACCGTCCGCACTACTCACACACACCTTCCATACTCTTTCCGATCGTTACACTGGTAAATCAAACATTTCGAAAAATTGATCAATTGTACATAAGAATTTTTATGCCACTCCGTGCGAGAAATCGCACTTCTCGCACTAGTAGCATAAAGTTGTATACGAAACTTGTACGAGAAACTTTTTCTGAACTCATGTGATTAGAACACTCGCCTTCGGCTCGTGTAGCAAACTCACACTCGTCAGAAAAAGTTTGATCGCACTCGTATCATAATATACTGTAACGACCCTTAATACTTCGTTTATATATTTTCTTCACTGTATCGAGTCATATATAACCAACTTATTGTAACTGTCTCAATGCAGGAGCATTGTTTTGATAAGAGGGGGAGTGTAACGGCCCCTTAATACAAGTATTTAATCCTTTTTTTTTATATAAAGCCGCGCAGCACTCAAGCGCGCGACGGCCGTTTTATCGTTGGCGCAAGGATCCTTGATGGGACATAGCGCATCTTCTTTAGAATTCACTTCACCCCAGATTGCTGTAACGTTCACACCTCCACTCATTATTTCGGTCTTCATCAAATATACGCATTTATTCATTAACAAGTTGGAACATTTATTTAACGATCTTTTGGACCGTTACAATACTATTCTTCCGCTTTTTTAACGTCGCATCAATTACCAGGAGTTATTAGCGACGGGATCTCCAGATTTTTACAGTAGTGGGTTCCGAACCATTTTAATGGTACTCGGTAAGAGTGAAACTGTCATTTTGGTGTCGCTAACAGCCGATCTTCTAAGCTCGTTTCACGGTATCGGAGCTACATCGTATCAACCGCTGGCAGTAAATATCCGGGTACAGACATAATATATCGTATGTTGATATACACGCCTGGAACCACGTCACATCGAAAATATTTTTTTGCCAGCGACACGACGGCACCGGGAATTGAACCCAAGACCTCCCGATCCTTTGCTTTAGAGGCGAGCATGCTAATCACTAGACCAAAGTGATCGGATCATAAGAAGAATTGTTTCGTTATGAATGTAGCGATTTGAGATATAAGTAATAATGGCAAAATGCCATATACTCGAGTGTTAATTAAACAAATTATATTTAAAAAATTATAACTCCACTAAAAAATGCTGCATTCTTACATTCCATATCAGCAATTTGGGTCTGACTTCCTCTACTTAAAATACCGTACCTTGGAATATAGACGTCTCTTATAGCCTCGAATAAATTGTATGTCGCGGCACGGGGAAGCTTTAACGCTATCAACGGGCCTAACAATTCAAGCCAACCGTTTTCCCGCTCATAGTGCTTTCCTCTGCTCTTGCAGTAAAACGTCAATATAGATTCTAGGTCGGAAACGACGGAGACTTTGTCCTCATCATCGTTTCCAAGTTTTTCTGCAACACACATGCAATCTTAATCATGTCTTTAGTTTGCAACTCATCATTAACTGAAAAGCCATGTAAATTTACATTTTGACATTATAATAGAGAAATTAATAGTTCCTAGTAAATATTCTGACAAAAAATGCCAAAAAATGTTAAGAATAATTAATAATCAATAATAGCACTACACAAACATGATTATATTGACAGAAAGTTATGATTCTATTGTCAGGATAATTATTCAAATGTTTTTATATTTAGTATTACATTTTTTTATAAATTAGCAAAAAGGGACATTGAGTCACTGTTTCCCAAATAATTTAATACATATTTCAATAAAAAAATGGTAACAATAATCGTTAATGAATAGATGCACTACAATATTTATCACTACTTTGGCAGATTAGTTTTTTTAGTCTTGATTTAAAATTTAATGTTCAACTTTTCAATTGATTAGCAAAAAGACAATGATTAGTTCTTTTTAAAAATGAAATTCAGGCATTACCGACTAGTTGTTTGCAATCCTCTCTTATAGAATTTTGTTCAGGAAGGTCAAACACCTCATTAAAGTGTATGAGCTGATTTCCTCTGTCTGTAACATCCAGACAAGCCTGCCAAACATCCGGTCTCAAATTTGCTGGGACTGGCTGGCCTTTGCAAATGGCATAAATATCTGAAGCCGAAGGTGCCTCTGTGTCCAGTAACGCCGCTTCCAGTTCTAGTACCCTATTAAAAAATGACAACGACCATTTATAGTGTCATACATAATTCACTGCATTCACAGAAGACTGATAATAAAAATATTTCCTGAGTCTCCCATGACTAGGAAAATGAGATCAGCTTAAGTAAACAGTTATAGATAAGCCATTGATGGTGAGATATCAGTGTTGGCTCCAAATTAGTTATCAAATATGATTTTTCATCATGGATGGTATGTTTGATGCTGATAAAAATAGTTTTTGAAATGTAAAATAAAGAAAGTACTTACTATTTCTTCAACTCTTTAAAAATGTCAATACCAAACCAAATTTTAAAAAAATGCAATTAAAGTGTTTTTTAAATAAAAAGTTACTTTACTTTATTTGCAGGTTCCAAATTGTTGTTACAGTTATTATTTGAAGAGCTTCACAATTTTCAAATTGGTGCTACATTTTTTAAAACCTCTTTGTTACTTTTGATGATTTATTCATTTTTGATGGTTTATTCATATTTAATGGTTTATTTTACTTTATTTGCAGGTTCCAAGTTGTTGTTACTATTATTATTTGAAGCTTCACAATTTTCAAATTGATGCTACATTTTTTAAAACCTCTTTGTTACTTTTGATGATTTATTCATTTTTGATGGTTTATTCATATTTAATGGTTTATTTTACTTTATTTGCAGGTTCCAAGTCGTTGTTACTATTATTATTTGAAGAGCTTCATAATTTTCAAATTGATGCTACATTTTTTAAAACCTCATTGTTACTTTTGATGGTTTATTCAAATGATCACAAAAACTAGTAGAATGTGTTTATGATAAATCCAATCACTGCTATATTTTCAAATAGTTTTCGTTTACTTTCTGTCCAGCAATGAATAAATCTATATCGTTATCCTATCAGCAAACACTTGTATGTAAATTAACAGACAGTGCCACATGATCATAGTAGGATATCACATATTTGCGCTAATGAAAGTCAAAGTTGGCTCTATACAATTTCCAATGAATCACCCGATTGAATAAAAATCTTATTCGCCAAATTATTGACATTGCTTTGTGCAAATCTGCCAAGAGTTTGCAAATACTACGATAACATAGTGAGACAATACAAGAAGAGGATCAGTCAAATGCAATATCCAGATGTTACAAATAGAATTATAAAAATAATAACAAGAATTTCGAAAATTGTCTTACCAAGTGTTTTCGTCGTCCTTTAGAGCCATTTTGACAAACGTCAACGCACAAGTTGGTCGGTTGGTTGGTATTTACAGAAATCACGAAAAAAATTTTGGCCACTAAAACTTGTGATCGCATGCAGTGGAAAAACTTCGGTATCTTTGCATCCTCCAGAAAAGCTTACGTGTGCGACGTATTATCCTGGCATTTTTCATAATATACACGAAAATATTGTCACAACGAAGAATTTATCCGTGGAAATACGCGACGATGAGATCAGAACCTTACGAAATACAGTCCCATGTTGACAGACGGTTTATAGGCTGACTTTTTTTTTTCTAGCCTCGGACTTTCGCGACGAGCCAGCAGAAAGCTCGCCCTGGAAATGGGCTCGTTTTTATCAGTGACTGACGTGGTTTTACAACCGGCGGACCAATTGCGGTCGCGTATTGGCCGAAAGCTTTCGCTATCGACTCATGAAAATCCGGACAAAAGTCGTGGCGACAGCCAATGTCGAGCTCCTCTTTATCTAAAGGCCATAAAGGCCCTCAAATAAGAACTGGCGGAAAAGCGTTTGTGTTAGTACATTAGTATCTCGGGGCTAACCGGAAATAGAAGTTTAAGTCGCGCGGGTAATTTCAAATTGGAATTCTATGAACCAATAGACTCCACTATCCAGATAGCAATATGATATCTAAAAGGCATCCAAAGGATGTCCTGAAAAAGTTATAGATAAGTTTTTTCTTTGCCAAAAAGATACCTTTTTGTATCACTTATTGTATAACTAATATCGCTTTTATTCGTAATTTATTCCTGTCCGAACAGAGAACTATAAGGCAGCTTATAAAGGTTATCAAAATGCTAACAAATAGTCATCAGTTTTTGGTTGACCGCATGTAGGCATAAAGCTATCACATTTCTTTCTACATCCAAAAGATATCGTTTTAATTAAAACGATACTTCACGCACACTTCGCTTCGCTTGCGTGCGTGAAATAGGCACTTCTCGCACTAGTGGCATAATAGTACTTTGCGATACAAGGGCGAGATAGCGATCAACTTCACAACCGTCGTATGATGTTCGCTCTCTCGCTCTGTATCGCATAATACTTTATTTCACTCAGTGCGTAGAACGCGGTTTTACGCACACTTCGCGTGCGTCAAACGTCGTTTACACACCACGTAAAATAAAATTTTGTACGATACTCATGCGAAAAACGTTTTCTTAACTCGTGTGATTGCAACACTCGCCTTCGGCTCGTGCTGCAAATTCACACTCGTCAGAAAAAGTTTTTTCGCACTCGTATCGTAATGTACTATTATATCACTCCGTGCGTAAAACGCGGTTTTACGCACGCTTCGCGTGCATCAAACCCCATTTACACGCCTCGTGAAATAAAATTTTGTACGATACTCATGCGAAAAACGTTTTCTTAACTCGTGTGATTGCAACACTCGACAGAAAAAGTTTTTTCGCACTCGTATCGTAATGTACTATTTTGTAACAAATGCATGAGAAGTGCTACCGAGTGTAATGTCGCGCGCGTGCGAGAAGTGCGTGCGAGAAGTAAAATAGCATCGATGACCGTAAAGCGCCACTTACGCCACGCGCGGAAGTCACGAGAAGTAGCACTTCTCATGCATGCGTTACAAAAAATTGTATACGATACTCGTGCGAGAAACTTTTTCTGATCTCGTGTGATTACAACACTTGACTTCGGCTCGTGCTGCAACTCACACTCGTCACGAAAAAGTTTCATCGCACTAGTATCGTATACAATTTTATAAGCGTCAATTCCTATTCACATATATATTTATTTTACAGAGCTACGTGCATAACCTGAAATAGCATTACTTGCATCTGGACGTGAACCGCGCTAACTTTTTTAAAGATTGATCAGCGTGGCTCTTACGAATAACTATGAATCACGTAAATTTTGTATGACTTTTGCAAATAACTATAAGTCACGAGAACGTTGTGTGATTTTAGCAAAAAAAATAAAACTCATGTGGAGTGTGTGACTTTAATATTGATACAAAATTCACGATTGTGTGTGACGCTAGACACAGCGGTGTTTATATGCACGAAAAGATGTACAATCGTTTGCGAGAAACGTTTCAAGTCGTTGGTCATCTAGCGGAGCTAAGCCGGTCACTGCACGAGCACCCGAAGTTAGCCCGCTAGATGGCGAACGAGCCAGAACGTTTCTCGCAAGTGAATGTTCGCCGTTCTGCGTATAAGTACGGGCGATCGTAAGTATCGTCAACTCAAGACTCTAAAGGGTATTTTTTCAAATTTTTTACCAAAAAAGAATTAAAATGTTGAAAACAAAAATAGAAATAAGTGAAAAAAGAAAAATTAAGGCCGGTAAAGTTCAACGAACGGGCATGGCGTGTAAAACATGAGAGCGAGGTACTGATAAAAACAATGTATAAGCTATTGTAATGGAAAAATAAAAGATATTTGCAAATCTAAAATCTAAATCTAATATCGTCCGCTCAAGACTGTAAAGGGTATTTTTTCAAATTTTTTACCAAAAAGAATTAAAATGTTAAAATGTTGAAAACAAAAATAGAAATAAGTGAAAAAAGAAAAATTAAGGCCGGTAAAGTTCAACGAACGGGGATGGCGTGTAAAACATGAGAGCGAGGTACTGATAAAAACAATGTATAAGCTATTGTAATGGAAAAATAAAAGATATTTGCAAATCTAAAAAAAAAATATGGTCCGCTCATGTACAGACCTGGGTCATTTTTACTGTTGTTTATCAGTGGCAAGACGGATTCTGCGGATTACCATGGCACTGAAAATTCTGTCGAGCCGTGATTGCTACCATTATTTATGCAAATTACAAAACATTACATTTCGAGATTTTTCGAAATTTACATCGGTGTTTTGCGGTGAATTGCTGTGCGGAAAAGTGCAGGAAACACTGAGGTGGTTTTTGCGGTTTTTTGCGGTAATTTCAACCTGAAACCACGATGGTTGAACTCACTAGGACTTAATGTTGTCGCTTGTATGAGAACGTACCATTAGCCCTCATGAAAAATATTCCTGTTTTTAGGTTTTTCGACAATATACTGATCTATTTTGGGCCTGCTAGATACGAATATGCTATTCATCTTACCAAGAAGTCAATTTAAAAAATACAGAAGCTCAAGAAAGTGCTATAAAATTTTTTCTATATTTGTAACTAGTAGAACTTCCAATTCTTCTATATTTGTAACTTCCCATGCGATGACAACTTGACGCCCCATTGAAACAGAAAAAAAAAATTTATTAACAGAACCGCTAAAAGGGTTAGAGCAACTACAGAGCATACGAATTTTTAAAGGGCGCGTGTTAAGTCCTGGTGTAATGATTTTAGCAAATAGCATTTATTGTCATTCATTTTTTTTTTCAATTGTTCATAGAAAAGTACTAAACATAACCTGCAGAGTTCGTCGTGCAAACGTAATATTTAGACGTAGGATATTTTTGTAGCAATTTGTAGACCGCGCACAGAGCTTGTGAATGACAACAGATAGGAAAGGGGCGGAGTTAAATTGTCGAAGCTGCCGCGAACCAATCGCGTGTCACTTCATCAGCTGTTCTACGGATTGTCAATTAAATTCCAGAGTTGTTTGATAAGTCTCAACATTCCCACATCGTGGTTTTGGCTCGTGGCACAACAATCATATTATTGTCACATTACTGACAGTGCTAAGTGTACGAAACAGAAATTATTCATCAGTTGTATTGTACTTATTCGTAAATATCAGGTGACAAGATTTCTCGTCAAAATGATTGAGGAACTTGCAAAGGACTACGCTTCCTATGCAAAAGTCGATATATCTAATCAAGTGAGTCTTCGTTTACCAATTTTCATAAACATTAATAGAATTTCGTCGTTAATATATTGAATTTGCAGATGAAAAATGTTCACGAGACAATCGAAGACATGATGGTTCGTTTGGAGGAGTTTGAATCCATAATTGGAATGGTCAGCTTATGAGCGATATTTATCGCATCTTTGTCTTGCGACAAAGATTTTTTTAAAAATCATATGTTTGTTAGTCTTTCAGTGTATTATGTTTTTGATTGTGGGAATTTTGGGGAATAGGTACAGACAACTGGAGCCGAATGTACGAGCGAACATCGACCCGGTCTCCAATCGGTGCGTCCGGAATTATTGACCCTGTGCAAACGTATAGACGCTCTAGAACACGTCGTAGCCCGTGCTAATGTCGATCTAACTGCTCTTGAAACTGCAGTAGACAACGCCGAGGCGGAGCTCGGCGGTGTCGGTGTATCTGACCGACTTTTGGGCATGCTCAATCCAATTTCCCATCTTTTTGTGAGTTTTTATATACAAGTTCAATTCGTATACCAGGGGAAGGGGGAATCCACCAATTTTCGGAATGAAGCGTATTTGCTTAATTGCTTAATGATTTTGTAGTCGATCGTGCCCTCAATAATTTTATAAAAATTGAAAAAAACTCCCGTCTGAAAAAAATGAGTGTAATCAATAAACAAATTGGGTAAATGAAAAATGGTTAAATAAGAATCATTCGCACATTATAGTCGGGAGATTAATTCGTCAAGAGTGTGATAATCTTCCGACAATAATATGCGAATGATTCTTATTCAACCATTATTCATTTACCCAATTCGTTTATGAATTACACTTATTTTTTCAGTTAAATGAAAAATGGTTAAATAAGAATCATTCGCATATTATAGTCGGGAGATTATCACACTCTTAACGAATTAATCTCCCGACTATAATGTACGAATGATTCTTATTTAACCATTTTTCATTTATCCAATTTGTTTATTAATTATACCCATTTTTTTTTTTTTAGACGGGAGTTTTTTAATTTTTATAGAATTATTTTTATTTCAGAGTTTTTAAGGTAATTCTAATACTACACCATAAGCGCTGTGAAGTGAGTTACAGAATACGCTATAATGGCGGCCATCTTGTGGCATTTCGATTTTTCGATATATTCAAACAGACAAACAGGCTCTTTGTTTAAGGGGAAGCTGGAGTCCAGTGCAGAAGCAGGTTTTTACCGACCGAAGTCGGTAAAAGCTTTTTCGTAGTTTTGATTATTCTTCGTTAATACGCTACAGATATGCTTCAAATTATACACGATTGTAGTATCAACATAAACAAGTGGACGTACATTCGAATATTGGGTGAATACGTACAATGAATGAAGATATTCGTATATTACTAAGCCTGGATCATCGCGGGGATCGCAAACAGACTACGTGATCGTAGTTTCGGTTTTGCGTGGATTCCTTTTGTGTAATTGACTTTTCGACGCTCGCAGAATATTCAGAGAACGCTAAAGAATGGACGTACATTTCGATTTAACGTATGTGAATTCCAGAATCTTTTATATCGTACCAAACAGGCGATGCTGTCAAACCCTGGCGGCCATTTTGATTTCGGGAGGTTTAGTATTATACGATTTTTTCATTTATTGTACGTTTTCACCAAATATTCGAATGTACGTCCACTCGTTTATGTTGATATTACAATCGTGTACAATTTGAAGCATGTTTGTACCGTATTAACGAAGAAGAATCAAAACTACGAAAAAGCCTGTTTTTACCGACCAAAGTCGGTAATAAAATCTACTCCAGCATCCCCTTAAGTGCTTATATCTTTCGGAAATCGCGCCTAATACATACAATCTATGAAAAAAGACATATGAACCGGTACACAGAACTTGTGTATCAAATTCTGTTAAAAGATCTTGCATATATGCCCATGAAACACATACTCCCGTCTTTTTGACCTCTGGGCAGTCGGGAATAAAAAGCGTAATGGTCCTCCTGGAGAATTAGTAAATAGGAGCAATTATTTTTATAAAACATAACGGTCCTTTTAAAAAAAATTAAAAACTGGAGCAATTGTCTTCAGATAACCCTTATGCA
Source organism: Ephialtes manifestator (assembly GCA_963970395.1). Taxonomy (NCBI): domain Eukaryota; kingdom Metazoa; phylum Arthropoda; class Insecta; order Hymenoptera; family Ichneumonidae; genus Ephialtes; species Ephialtes manifestator. The sequence goes on along the minus strand of OZ019981.1, from coordinate 17,029,054 downwards.
TTTATAAGAAAATAGAATACGCTTTCGTGCCTGACAATGGAGGAAAACCCTTACAAAAATAAGCCTCCCGTGTATAAACTCCATTTGACAACTTTTCGTTGCGTTCCAGAAGCTGAAAAATCCCGACACCGCATCGGCAACGCGTTCAGTGTCGACGTTCGAGCAGCCGTCGATCTACAGAACCGATGAATTTTTTAAGAAAGAATAGGACATACGTAAAATAATAAACTAGGATAAAAAAGAACTTGGGATAGATGTGCCGATCGTGGTCACCGTTTAGAGTTTCCAAATCCTCGATTATCAACAAAAACTTGTATCGATGATGAAGTTTAATTGAATAACTTTGATGATAAAAATTCAAAGATCGCAGACGTGACCATAAAAGGTGCATTTACCCTTCGCCGAAGAAATATTCCATATTATATACTATCATTTATGTTTAGAAAGGAGAAACTGATGGAAAGCCATACGAATGAAGGAAAATAGGATAAAAAATGATATTAATGTAATAATTCGATTTCAACAACGTTTGATCTGGCAAGCTTTCAATTGTGCCTCTTTTTCACCGGAAGCGCATCCTCCGGCCGTGCAGTGCCTCCATCTCGTTAGTTTTCCGGCTCCACAGGACGCACTGCAGCACGACCATTTGCCCCACTGATCCCAAACCTTAGGCTCTGTCGGACCTGCATAGATTCCATCGTCAACATGCGGCAAACGTACAAGTCTTGAATTGTGCCTCCTTCTCGCCGAGTGAACAACTGCCGGCAATGCAATGTCGCCATCTCGACAATTTACCAACGCCGCAAGTTACGGTGCAGCTCGCCCATTTACCCCACTGATCCCAAATTTTAGGACCCTCACGAACGACACGATGGCCCGACAAGGAAGAAGCAATGGGTTGATTATTACCATCGCGTTTTTGATGACCATACGATGATAAACTTTCCATTTCTTCGCTGTCGAAATTATCGTTCCAATTCCTTTTTCCATTTTCGTGAATTTCCTCATCTTCGTCGTCTTCTTCATCGTCATCGCCTTCTGCGACTAAAAACCCACTTCTTTTCCTTTCATATCTATCAAATTGCTTTCCGTGCCTTGAAAAATTGATTATGATAAATATAATTCATGCTGAAGTTTTATCCTTGCAGAAAGTAAACGATTGGAACCATCAAAATAGTATCGAGAGCAAATAATTCACAGATAGTGGCGTTTTTCTATCTCAGTTACTGCTTGTTTAAAATAGTTTTGAATAATAGTTACTAGATGTAATTATTAAACGCTAATGCAACTTTGGCGGTACCAATAGATTTTTTTATAACTATGATATTTTACGACGATAGATTTTAGGACGATGGTTGAAAAACTTACCCGTCCATTTTATTTTCATTGTTATTAGTCGATCTCGTAAAAACGGGGTTTGGAATTGTCGTCGACGTTAGAATCGAATTCTGATTTCCATCAGCTTTTCGTTTCCGTCTTTGAAATTCGTTTGACATCTGAGAATCCACGATTCTGGGTGCGATTACTTCAACAGAGGCTTCAACAATATCCGTAGTAGCGAATTTCTTCTCAAACATCAAATTGCTTGGCATTTCAAAGCTGGATACTTCACGCGCATCTCGTTGTTCAATAATTTCGAGAAACACGAGAAAGAGCGATGCAAAAAATATCGTCGACTGCATTTTTGCCACAGAAGATTAACTGATGAATTATCGAACGTTTAAATAATTTTTTTGGCTTATGTAATTCACGAGAGGATCCATCGTTTGCCAAAGACAAGACTGATCAACCTTCATACAGAAAAAGCAAAAAAGCATCGCGACTTTTCATTTGTTACTACTTTCATTATGTACAAAAAGCTGTTTTTTTTAAGATACATTCTACTCTAATTGTTGCTTTTTTTAATTCCGAGCCAAGAAAGCACGCCTTTCGATGGACAATCCTCGAAATGGCAAGTCTTCATCTGTGCTCGCTTAAGTCCTTTTGCAGGACATTTTTCGGATGTGCAATGACGCCAACGAACTTGACGACCGTTGCCACAAGTTACGCTGCACTTTGTCCAATCGCCCCAATCATCCCAAACCGCGATTTCGTCGTTGTCTAAATCCCATTGTTTTTTAAGCAGTAGAATTTTCATTAGTAGATTCGGTATTTGTACACTTAATAAAAAGTATTTGATCTTAAATTTCCACGGAAGTTTTTTTTTGTTAATTTCACAGAAAAATAATGCTAATTTCCTAGATTTACAAAATAAGTACAAGAACCATTTTCAAACTAAAAATTGTACTAAATATGTATTAATTTTTTTTTGTAAAATTAACAACAAATTTCTTTTTTGTTTTTACTTTATGCAATTTGATTGTGGATATAGTTACTCCTCGAGAGAACCAAAATACCTACGTTGTTCGATATGACTCGTATCTCCTTTTTTATTATCTTTTCCTTCAGCTGCATTTTTAATTTGTCGATGAGCGTGTGAGATTCGATGCCCGGCATTTCGAGAATTATGCCTACGATTACTATGATCGACGTTTTCTCGATGATTTCGGCTACATGAGACGTTTCGTAAATGCGATTTTCGGCGCGATTTCAATTTTTCGGTGTGCCTGCGCAAACGTCTTCGACAATTATAGAATGGATTTTCCTTCCTACCGATCTGTGTAATCGAACAATTCAACATTTTGTGGCAGAACAAATTTTGACATTTATCTGTGGCGTATAAAAATTCGGATAATTTTCCCACCTGCATTATTTCCGAGGAGAGCGATTTCTCGAAACTTTTGAGGTCACCACGTTTTTCATTGACATTCTCGGGAAGACCGAACCCGCAGCAATAGATGATTATTAGCGCGGATAAAATTCGCATAACATTCTATCCTCTCTCGTCTCAATTCGAGATAGGATCAAATTAACATTTAGTTAAAAAAGTTAGGCTAAAACGCGGACGTTTCTGTCATGTCAAAATTGACAGAACATAACGTTAAAAAAAATCGTATTCCGCACGCAAGTTCATATTGGAGAGAAAAACGTATTTTCGATAGATTTCTTAAGAGAAAAACAAGCTTTAATTACAAAAATTAGTAGATTTAATTACTATACACGGAGGCAGTGAATAATGGATTCGATTCGGTGCTACGTGAAATTAAAACTATGAGAAATAAATGATTAAGGTTTGAATTTATAGTCTGAAGAAGGATTTGTGAGCTCGACCGTTTGGTATTTGTCCCTGTAACCTCAGTCGCCGAACAGCTTCTCGCAAATGCTTAGGTTGAAGTGGTCCTGTTTCTTCGTTCGTTTCCATCACGTCTAATGCTTCTTCGACGATCTCAGAGACGAAAACTTTTGCTATACCGGACATCGCTATTACGGCATTTTGTGAGACTGAGCAGCCGGTTATCGTCTGCATTATCTGTAAAAATAGAAAAATTAGGATTTTCGTTTCTAAAGCTTATTTTACAGCTTAGGTTACTTTTGTAATATCAAAAACCTGCTGCTTCTTTTAATTTTTGTATTAAAAAGAGCACTGATTTTTTTCTGCTCAAAATAGATTAATCTTTACCCTCTTGATTGCTGCTTTGGGAAATGCCGCTCTTCTGTACATTTCGTATCTGTCCAGTTGATCTTCTGTAAAATTCGACACTAGGACCCTGAAAAAACCATACTTTAGTGCTCTGATTTCATGGTATAATATATTTATTTTATTTATTTATGTTATCCCATCATTAAAGATTAGAAATTGTTCTAATAAATTATATTTATATGGGCAAAATTTTGCCCAGTAATATGTTAGTCACTAACTAATCAAACATGCAATTCAAGAGTAGACAAACTTTTTTTTTTTTTTGAGGTATCTAAGAAATATATATTTCATCAAAAACTATTTCGACTTCTGCTTACTCAATGTGAGTCATCTATTGGTGAGCATTTAAAGCTTACAGAAAATAAAAGCATTGAAGTAAACAACATTATATCAAATTTATTAAAAATTTTCAACAAAATGTTGGGAAATTTTTTTTATAGTAACTATGAAAAATATTTCTGGAAGTTACAAAAAAGTTCTCAGATGTTTCTTTAAATATTCAGGATCAAAGCTTCCCTTCTTTTCAGAATTTTTAAGTTTAATTCTCTGATTAACTGAATGAAAGAACGCTTATTATTATCTTTATTTACATTATTTAGAATTTAATAAAATATATACACAACAATAATAATAATATAATATTTTGCTACATTTGCATCATGTAACGAAGTACATATGTTTCAACAATTTGCAGATTGAATTCATGAATGTCTTTTGATGAGCGATAATACTTACAGTTTGTGCTTTGAATTTTTGTTCATAATGATTTGTGTTAAAAAACGATACTTACTGCATCTTTTCCCTTTCTTCTTCCTCCAGCTCACGCTTGCTCTTCTCTTTGCTCTCGCGTCTCTCTTTAAGGCTCATGGGAGTGGAATTAGGGAGAACAATATCACTACCAAAGATATTATCATCATTATGATCCATGTAATTCCTGTCGTCGAGTTCTATTTCATGTTTAACAATATCTATGTTATCGTCCAGCTCTTGAGACGAAAGCGCAGCAGCAGTGGCTGTTCCATCAGGATCCGACATTGACTTGGAACTTGCTGCATCTGACTCCATCTACGATGATTCTGTGATGAATTTGCTCTACATTCATAGACAAACTTGTGGAACTATCATCGGAATATCAAATAATACTCACTTTTAAGCTGTGGCCCATACCGGAAATATCAATGTCCATTCCATTAGAATCTTTCCTCCCACTTTGTTGATTTTCAAAGGAATTATCTTTGTCATCTTTGTCATCAATATCGATGGCATCGCTGTCATTGCCCGAATCATCTTTTCCAAACAGGTCATCCATATTATTGTATTTTTTTTTGTACTTTATACTTCAGTTGTGATTTGAGCCACGCGATCTTTTATAATCACTTGATACCAATCGAAATAACTTAGTAGAATATCAGAGCGTCGGGTTCGCGTCGTGCGCCACGTTTGTATTTTTTAGTTGCTGAAGAACTGAGCACAACGCGCGTTGTTTACTCGCCGAACCATCATATGATCATCACATATGATGAGCAGAATACGAGTCGATTAGAATTTTTTCTATTGGTACACTTCATCGACTGCTTATTTGTTGGATTTTCACTGTTGGTCACCTGTAGCCAATCAGCATGGCCGATCCAAAAAGTGTAGAGTAAGTAACTGACGCCGTCGAGGAATCCATACTTGTTGTATTCCTCTCTGTATTCAATTCGTGAAGAGAAAAAAATAGCTCAGTATTTGTTACATCCTTTATTTTTAATTTTTAAAGAAAATCGGTTAATATCGATATCGCACTTAAAGTGAGGTTAAAACGATGTGCGGTTTTTGCGCGCGTTATGATCGAACGGTCAACGTCTGACAAAGATGTACACAAAAATTAAAGAATTCCCGACTGAAAAAATGAGTGTAATTAATAAATAAATTGGGTAAATGAAAAATGGCTAAAAAAGAATCATTCGCATACTATGGTCGGAAGATTAATTCGTCAAGGGTGTGAATCTACCGACTATAATATGCAAATGATTCTTATTTAACCATTTTTCATTTGCCCAATTTATTTACTAATTACACTCATTTTTTTAATTAGGAGTTTTTTTAGTTTTTATAAAATTAATTTTATTTCATTGTTTTTTAAACAATTCTAATGCTTCACCATAAGCGCTGTGAAGTGAGTTACAGAATACACAATCATGGCGGCCATCTTGTGGCATTTCGATATATTCAAACAGGTAAACAGGTTCTTTGTTTAAACGCTTTTATCTTTCGGAAATCACATCTAATACATACAATCTATGAAAAAGATACATGAACCAGTACACAGAACCTGTGTACTAAGTTCTTTTAAGATATCTTTAAGCGTTTTAGAGAACATTGTACTAATAGAAATAGGCATATCCCGTCTTTTTGCCCTGTGGGTAGTCTGAAGTAAAAAAAAAATCAACACAAGCATTTTAGGAAAAACAAGAGAATAAAATGAATAATTATTAATAATGACGTTTCGTTAACCCCCAACAAAATTTAAAAGTAATGAAAGTAAAAAAAAGAAAACAATATTAACGAAAACAAAAATGGTCTCGGCAATTCTGCGATTAGAATTTCGCTTCAAAATAAGTGGAAACTTCATACAAATTTTAATGTACGATGTTGATTCGATTAAGGGAGATACCAAGTCTCCTATATAACCTTTGCAAGGTTTGGAAATTGAACATCAATCCAAAAGAACTAAATCTTGAAAAAGGCTGAGGGAAATTGAAGCAAATAATAATGGGTACATTTCGAAATTATGTATGGATGGACATCCCAGACATTTACGAAGAGGACCACGGCATGGATTGTGAATCGTGGAACAATGAATGCTTTACTAGCATGGACGACGAATTTATGACAACATGCGAATTTATGAGAAGGAATAAAATCGTCGAATTAGTGGATACTGGGTGTGATGCACGTTTACCTGGACAATGCACAAAAAATGAGCTTACCAGCAATCTCAAAAAGATTAAAAAACCGAACAATTTTATTGGCAATAAAAAAGTCCATGAGGTTGGACCAAAAGCGACACATTGTAGCGGTGGAGACACTCGGATAACGAAAAATCCCGGTAAAAAATATTCGCCGATTAAAGAAGAATTGAAAAAAGATTTAAAACCTTTGAGAAAAAAATCTCTGCTGAACCTCGCAATCTCGAGTAGTACGTTTGTTGTCTCAGATCGAGAGACAAGGAGACACCCTACGACCAAGTTTGAGGACTTCTTCGATGATTTCGATGATATAAATCAAAGGTTAACTGAAAGGCATTACAAAACCTTGCGCGACGAACATTTCTACGATTATCAAGAAGATGAAATACAAAATAGGAGGAAATTTATTGATCGAGCTGTAGACAGCGATTGTTTGTCAAATTCTTCGAAATGTTCGATAGGAAAAAAATATTCTGGTTTGGGGATACACACAGAACTTAATAATGAAGAAAGAAAAGTATTGGATGATTCTAATGCTTTTAACACCGAGAAAAAAGCAAAAAGAATAGCAAGAACGAAAGAATTGTCTAAGTCACCCGATAGAGGGAATGAAGAAATATTTCTGGCAAACAAATCACGGTTAAAAAGCAATCGTTTTACATCGAAAAAAACATCGCCTCTTGCAAAAAATCGTCAAGGTATTCAGAAGTTGGATTCAGTATCACGGACTATCATTAAGAAGAAAAATCTGAAAGTCACCAGAGAAGCCCCTGAGGTTTTAAAACCATTAAAGTCGTCCATTAAGGATGAAGAAAAAGATAGTCACGTTGTAAGAAAGGTTTGCTTCAAAGGATCCAAACTACCGGTATGGCAAGGGTGGGATAAAAAATCTAAAGTAACATTAAATGTCAATACAGCTAAGAAACAAAAAGAGATTGACATTGAGAAATTGGAAGATGCAATTGATATAGCGAAAAATTCGACTGAAAAAGCAAAAGCAACCAATTCTAGAAAATTAAAAGTAAACCGTAACGTGTATAAAGTTGAGGAATTAATTGAGGCAAACACGGAAGAGTTTCATCTTGGGAAGGTCAAAGATTGTTTAGGAGAGTCAAAACTTGAAGCCTCAGTAGAAGTTCCAAAAGATGATTCCATTGAATTGAAATCTGAAGCTTATGTAGAAACTAGAAAAAGAGCTGAAAATATAGTGATTGAAGATTGTTCAGACAATGAAGAAATTATTAGCAATGAAGAAGATAAAAATGTAAAAGAAGTTGTAGATAAACCCGAAATATCTGCAGAAAGCGAACGCTCAAGGAGGATGAAGTCAACAGACGGGTCATTGTCAGAATTATGGACTGAAAATTGTGAAAAAGCTTATGCAAGAGGTAGAGCAATTGGTTTGAAGGTCAATCGAATGGCAATGGCAGCGAGGGAGAAGAGAACGAAAGAATTCACAAAATATGAACTCTAGAGTAATTACTAAAAGCAAAACTTTTCGAAAATAATGCAAACACCGTTCATAATCACTCGAATTTTCATCTTGTCAAAATTAGAATATAAATAAATTGATATGCAATTTACAATGTTATATTTTTTGATAGTTGAACGTTTTCATATCATTCATTATAAAATCAATAACCGAAATAGGGGTGTTTCTATATATCGAAAGTCGGCAACAGGGGCATAAAATTAACGCCTCTAGTTTTATATGGTTGAAAATTGACGGTCACGTGATGGTCATCCGTCGTACTGGTCGGTAATTGGCCGGCTGCAGACCGGTCGGTAGTCTGCTTGCTACCTGTCGATAATCGGCCACCTACAGCCTACATTTCATATCAAGTGGACCATCTTAAGAATGTACAAGCGGTACAATCGAACGCAAAGCAAACTTGAGTTCCAGAGAACGTTTTCGAACACTTCTCGATAAGACAAAAATCTAAAAAAAAAATCAAGCATGTGGAAGGTGCTAAAAAGATTGATTTTGCATAATGATAATTGCAAAAAGTTATTAACAAATTAATTTTAAAAAATTGTTCAACTAATCACGGTCAACCTAACGTTAAGATAAAAATATCTTTTGTACATTCAGAAGTTTTTAATATACAGCGAAGTGAAAAAAAATAAATAATAATAATCCGCATTAAATTTTGGGCAAACTATGTGTGTTGAAATTCTGCAATAATTTGAGAATGTTCGTGGAACTCTAAACAATTTGAAAAAAATGTATGAACACTTTTTGAGACTTTTTGGGAATGTCCCAGGTATTAGTCGATAAACGGCCGCCTAAAGAAACCGGTCGATAAATGTTCTACTAAAGATACCGGTCGGTAAGAACGGTAACTGATAATGTTCTTTGAAGTAATTGAATATGGGTATTATTCGCAGTAAATAGAGGCGGTTTCATCGGCATTTTGGTTTATAGCAAATGGACGAAGAGGGCAGTGTCAGGTTCTTCAGATTAGGACATGGTTTGAAGCATACCACGAGCGGTACTATCGTAGGCCGAAGGGCGAAAGGCGGGGCATAATAGTCATCCCTATACGAAGAGTAGATTTCTGGAGGATAACTTCTGTAGCAAACCTAATGATTTTACTGTAATAAAATTTATCTCAGTGGAAAAGAGATATATCCGATAACATATCTGACATAGAACTTTTCTGCTGCTGTTATATACTGCAGTTTTTTTGCTTGCATATATCTTTCACATATCCTCACATATATCCAAGTTATTACATTTTTTGTAGATATATCTTTTCAATACTCTGAATATACTTTATTTTCGTATGGGTGCACTAATTGAAAAAAGTTTTTTCTTCCAGCTAAAGAAAATTATAAACAATAATATTAGCCTAATTATGATCAGGGATAGCCTATTTTGTTTATTGTACGTCGTAAAAATTTGAAAATATTCTGAAAAATATTGGGTCCGATATAAAACAAAAAGCTATAAGATCTCATTTTCTGCATACATTTTGTCAAAAATTGCAACAATCATAGGCGGGCTGCTGCTTCACGTGTGTGCCAAATTTCAGTTTAATTCAATTTAATCAGTTAAACGGTTTTTGAGTTACAGGTCATTAACGTTTCAAAGACACACACACACACATGCGGACATTTCTTCTAAACCTCTATCTCGTTATTTTGAATCATACTAAATGCCCTGATATGAAAATCTCGAAAAAGAAATGTTTTCATGAAAGCAAAGTTTCCGCTATGAATAAGTAATAAGTTTGGAGCCAGATTGGGCCCGCCCTATCTTTGATTTTTTTTTTAGAACCGTTTTATTTTTTTAAAATGTATTAGAAGCAGAAGTCAGTCTACTATATATATGAGTCCTAATTAAACCTTTTTATGATAACGCTGGATTTTTGAGAATTTCGTCATGTTTTCCCAAACCAATTCACCGTTTGCAATTTTTTCCCCAATTTTTGGCAAAATGTATGCATAAATTTAGATCTTATAGAATTTTGATTATTTTTTTCAAAAAAGGAAATAAATGATCTAGCGTTCGTAAAATTTAGGATATTTTGCTAAATAGTTCTTCATAAGTACAGGTACATTTAATGTTGTTTGGGATTGGATTTGGCACGAACGGTTAAGTGGTTCAAATCTCACAGCATTTTGAAAAAAAATCCCTTTTCGCTATATATTTCGTTAATTACGGGGTATCAAACTGAAATTTTATGTATGGTGGAAATTTTACATATGGTCTACCATTGTACAAGCTTTAAGTACAATTTTGAAAAAAAATCGGTCAAGTGGTTAAAACTTTACGACAGTTTGAATTTTTAGAAAAATGTCTTAGGGGAATAAGCAAACCTGTAAATTAGAACCTTTTCTGAGATACAGAATATTCATATTGCAAATTTATGATAAAAAAAACTTAAGCTGCAATACTTATATTTATATAAGTAATATAATGTCAAGTTTTATTTTTCCATTGAAACTGGACGAAAAAAGCATACAATGAAGCATGAGCATACAATCGATTTTCTTTTCAAAACACGGCTGTGAATGCATTTGAAATAAAAAACACATGTGCTCGACGACTCAGTGAACATAAAAGTCAATAAATGCATAAAAAAATTTCAGAAAAGCTTTCGAAGCTGTAACTGCCAACGTAACATATTTGCTTTATTGGGAAAACAGCTATGCTTCAGGACACGTTTTATATATTTTAATCTATAAATTCTGGGAAAAAATTAAAATATTGGAAGTTCATTTATAATGCATTCTGCTTTTCAATTTAATTAAACAAAAATGCACTACGACGTAAAAATTGGAAAAGTGAATTTTTCGAAGGTGTCATTTTTGCACAATGTATTTTGATTCAGAAATTTGTCCTACATTACCGAAAAATTATTATTCCTTTAACGGTAAAGTGACTTGGTCGTTAAAAGGTTAAACATGTAGAACTCATTTGCCTACTCTGAGGTGCTCGACCCTCCTTAACCTCAGCAGCATAACAAGAGCCAAGGATGCCAAGAACTGTATAGAGTCGTTTGTTTAGAGGGCCAACAATTGTATCGCGTCTCGACTCGACATCAGAAGCCTTGTGGTACGCCCCAAATATCGTTATCTCGACTCACCCCTCTATTACACCATCGTTGGTTCGATCCGCCCGGCTGACAGGGCGATATCTCTGTTCTGACGTGCCCTAATATGAGTATGATACACATATATATATACTAGGAGTTATTGTGGCTCGCGGGCGGGACGTGATGACTTGCATAACCGTTTTTTTTTATTGGTCTCATAAGGGACTTAGAAAAATCGGGCCTTGCAGCGCCATAAGGGACTTGGAAAAATTCGGCCTTGCGGCCTGTGAGGGATTTAGAAAGATCTAGTCTTGCGGCTTTTGAGGGACTTAGAAAAATCCGGCCTTGGGGCCTTTGACGGATTTAGATTCCGGGTTCGGGTGTGTTATTTGACCCCGACCTGCTCGATTATCCTACACGGTGGTGAGATTTTTTCATAATAACGAGGGTTATAATTAGGGTGACTAAAGTTTTTTTTTTTTTTTTCAATTCTCTTATTAAACTTAGCAAAAATGTGTATTCATAGCGATATTCCGAAAATGCAGATTATTCTGAGATCAATAAATATGATTTATTATTATTTAAAAAATCATATTTGTCGATATTGGGCTAGTCTGTATATTTAGAACATATGTAAGTCTGTATGATAAACGAAAGACGTTTCTTGTATAACTCAATCGTTTTGCAACGTTCAATATGAAATTCATAGCCATTTAAGCCAGATGCGAGAAAAGAAAAAGTAAAGTTATTTTTTAAATTATTTATAAATCAATAATAAACGAACCAGTGGTCCGAAAAAGAAGATACTTGACGGGTTAACTCTGTTAGGCAAGCCGAGTTAACATAAGGAAAAAGTATTAGTTCCAAAATAAAATTCAGGCATATTTTACAATTGATTTAATGCAAAGTGATTTTTTGTTGCAATTTATTTTTGCTTTGACTCAATATGGCATTTTTTCTGCTGCCCAAGGGTTAAACTCGAGGTGCTGACGACACAATATACTGTCCAAAATATAACCGCTTATCCTTAGAGGTCGCTCAATCGACAAAAACTGATACATTGAAAAATTTTGCTAGCCGATTCTATGTGAACCCTAGCAGATTGAACCACGCCTGGAATTCACGCTTTTCACGGTCGAATCACGGTGAAAATCACGCGTGAGTTTCAACACCAAAAATCACGGATCCTCTCATACCGTTTATGCTTTTCAACTCGCGGACCGTGATTTTACGGTTGAAATTATGTACCAAATCACGGCTCGACGGAATTTTCAGTGCCATGGTAATTCGCAAAATCACGTCTTAAATCACGGCAGTCTTCACGTTTCTGGGATTTATCTTGTCGTGATTTTTCTATTAATCATGGCCTATATGACGGCTGAATTCACGTTACTGTAATTCGTCGTGCTGGAATTTTTTCCCATAATCATGGTAGGAATCAGCTGAAATTGCTTTTGGGAATTTTTCTGTACCCTAGCATATATTGTACCACTCATAAGACAGTAAAAATGACCCACGTCAGTACATGGGTGGACGGTAACTAACGATAGTCCGTACTTATGCATGGAACGACAAACAATCACGTGCGAGAAAAGTTTCAGCTCGTTCGCCATCTAGCGGGCTAACTACGGGCGCCTCCCTTTTGCCACGCGGAGACCCGGCTTAGCTCCGCCAGATGGCCAACGAACCGAAACGTTTCTCGCAAGTGATTGTTCACCGTTTCCTGCATATAAACACGCAGCTGTCGCAAGTTGCTGTGCTCTCATATCCTGGACCACGTTTTGGAAATGTCCTAACTAAGCTATTTAGAAAAGAGGACCAAGAAAAGACGACGTTGTGTTCTCTTTAGAGTTTCAAATGTTACACATTTTATATAATCAAAAATTAAATACCGACGGTAACAGCATTTCATTGGCATCACGGCAACGTGACGTCTGCCGTGATTACTAAAGAAAATCACGGCACGACGGATTTTAGGTCCGTGAATTCAGCCGTGATATCGGCCATGATTAAAAGAAAAATCACGACAAGTAAAACCCAGAAATGGGAAATCTGCCGTGATTTTGCGAATTACCACGGCACTGAAAATTCCGTCAAGCCGTGATTCGGGCCGTGATTTCCACGGTGATATGATCGTGAATTTCGGTGTCAAAACTCACGCGTGATTTTCACCGTGATCCGACCGTGGTCTGAACTGCTAGAAAAAGGTGCATATGCAGATAAAGACACACACTTTTGCAAGTTTAATAAAAAAAATCTTAAAAATGAAAAATTGCAGACACCCTAATATATATACATATATTACAACTATGATTGGCTGATTTTTTTCCCAATAGAAACGTCAAGTTTATCCTGAACGGAGCTTGCATGCTCCACATACGAAGCTAGAAAGCAAAAAAAAAAAGGTTCCGTTTATGTGGTCTCTGCACAGAGACGAAAATAATCTACAGCCCTCTACACGGACATGCAAGAACTGCACGTTTCGTCCTACGGTGTATATGTGTGTCAATAGCAGCGGGCGAAAAGAGGGAAGGTACACGGAAGCGTAAACGAGAAAACGTGGAAACGTGCTCCGGACGCGCGAGCACTCTTTGGTCTCGAGCTTTAAAGACCTAGCTGCTAGGTAAAAAAAAAGAGATACAAAAAGTGATACGAACGATGAGAAAACGAGAGGAAACGTAAGCTTCGAGCTTCCGCATGGTTGCTCACGCGTTATGACGAGAGCTGCGAGCGTGCCACATCGCGCTAGCCCGGCGCGAGGCTCTGAAAGGGTTCTGTGTTGTAACAGCCAGCAACTGCAACTGCACGGCAGATGCTTTGCGTTTTGTATCGCGAATGCTTGCCACCTTCGTGCCTGCCCGCTCATCATAACAGCTATGCGCTCCGAGTTCACGCTTCAACCCCCTTTTACCTTCGCGCCACTCGTGCGAAAAATATGTCATTGCTATGATGATCTTTTGCGCTTATCATACTCTTTGACGCTTTACTAAATACTAATACTTTGAAAGACTTGTGCTTCTAAAGAATTTTCGCCGACGCCGTTAAATATGTCATAAAGTATAAAACAGGCTTAGTGATTGCGTTTTTAAAATTTGTTCTATGTAGCATAAATGCTACTTTTGAAAGAAAATTCTTAAGATATTGAACAAGTTTCGAGGTTTTTTAAATAATGTGAAGTTTATACGAATTAAATTGATCAGTTGTATGGCTCTGTAGAATTTTGTCGATTATTATAGGAGAATTGTTGTAAATATTAACCTATGATCACAGTCGTTGAAATAACAGAAATCGTATTCTTTAAAAATAATTTTATTTAATTTAAATAGAAACTAATTTATTTTGATTATAAAACCATTTTAACGCACGAAGCGCGGGTCCGCTGTTAGTGATTTTTTTAATTGGGACTTTATTCCGTTTCTGATTTCAGAATTCACAGATCGGATTTCCGGTCGATAAAATCCCACCTAACTTTTTTTCTTCAAGATATCTAATTTTGGCCTTCACTATCGTTCTCAAGTCGCATATTGTACCTCAGAAAGTACCGGTTACATGCCTTTTTACGATGATTTTTGAAAAAGTCTCTTTTGGTCGGTTCTTCACAGATCCGAATGTTGGTCGGAAAATCCAACCTAAAGAACCTATTTTTTTTTCTTCTTCAAGATATCTAATTTTGGCCTTCACTATCGTTCTCAAGTCGCATATTGTACCTCAGAAAGTACCGGTTACATGCCTTTTTACGATGACTTTTTAAAAAGTCTCTTTTGGTCGGATCTTCACAGATTCGAATGTTGGTCGGAAAATCCAACCTAAAGAACCTAAATTTTTTTCTTCTTCAAGATATCGAATTTTGGCCTTCACTATCGTTCTCAAGTCGCATATTGTACCTCAGAAAGTACCGGTTACATGCCTTTTTACGATGATTTTTTAAAAAGTCTCTTTTGGTCGGATCTTCACAGATCCGAATTTTGGTCGGAAAATCCAACCCAAAGAACCTAAATTTCTTCTTCAAGATATCTAATTTTGGCCTTCACTATCGTTCTCAAGTCGCATATTGTACCTCAGAAAGTACCGGTTACATGCCTTTTTACGATGATTTTTTAAAAAGTCTCTTTTGGTCGGATCTTCACAGATTCGAATGTTGGTCGGAAAATCCAACCTAAAGAACCTAAATTTTTTTCTTCTTCAAGATATCGAATTTTGGCCATCACTATCGTTCTTAAGTCGCATATTGTACCTCAGAAAGTACCGGTTACATGCCTTTTTACGATGATTTTTTAAAAAGTCTCTTTTGGTCGGATCTTCACAGATCCGAATTTTGGTCGGAAAATCCAACCCAAAGAACCTAAATTTTTTTCTTCTTCAAGGTATCGAATTTTGGCCTTCACTATCGTTCTCAAGTCGCATATTGTACCTCAGGAAGTACCGGTTACATACCTTTTTACGATGATTTTTGAAAAAGTCTCTTTTGGTCGGATCTTCACAGATTCGAATGTTGGTCGGAAAATCCAACCTAAAGAACCTAAATTTTTTTCTTCTTCAAGATATCGAATTTTGGCCTTCACTATCGTTCTCAAGTCGCATATTGTACCTCAGAAAGTACCGGTTACATGCCTTTTTACGATGATTTTTGAAAAATGTCTCTTTTGGTCGGATCTTCACACATTCAAATGTTGGTCGGAAAATCCAACCTAAAGAACCTAAATTTTTTTCTTCTTCAAGATATCGAATTTTGGCCTTCACTATCGTTCTCAAGTCGCATATTGTACCTCAGAAAGTACCGATTACATGCCTTTTTACGATGATTTTTGAAAAAGTCTCTTTTGGTCGGATCTTCACAGATTCGAATGTTGGTCGGAAAATCCAACCTAAAGAACCTAAATTTTTTTCTTCTTCAAGATATCGAATTTTGGCCTTCACTATCATTCTTAAGTCGCATATTGTACCTCAGAAAGTACCGGTTACATGCCTTTTTACGATGATTTTTTAAAAAGTCTCTTTTGGTCGGATCTTCACAGCTTCGAATGTTGGTCGGAAAACCCAACCTAAAGAACCTAAATTTTTTTCTTCTTCAAGATATCAAATTTTGGTCTTAACTATTGTTCTCAAGTCGCATATTGTACCTCAGAAAGTACCGGTTACATGCCTTTTTACGATGATTTTTGAAAAAGTCTCTTTTGGTCGGTTCTTCACAGATCCGAATGTTGGTCGGAAAATCCAACCTAAAGAACCTAATTTTTTTTCTTCTTCAAGATATCTAATTTTGGCCTTCACTATCGTTCTCAAGTCGCATATTGTACCTCAGAAAGTACCGGTTACATGCCTTTTTACGATGACTTTTTAAAAAGTCTCTTTTGGTCGGATCTTCACAGATTCGAATGTTGGTCGGAAAATCCAACCTAAAGAACCTACATTTTTTTCTTCTTCAAGATATCAAATTTTGGCCTTAACTATTGTTCTCAAGTCGCATATTGTACCTCAGAAAGTACCGGTTACATGCCTTTTTACGATGATGTTTAAAAAAGTCACTTTTGATTGGTTCGGATTTCCGAATTCACAAATTCCACTTCCGGTCGGAAAATCCAACCTAATTTTATTTTAAACGATATTGTAGTGGTAGTATAATTTCTATCTATGCACCACTTCTAATAGCAATTCACGAAACTAATAAAACGGCACGAGTTCTTATATCGAAAATGTAAGTTATTTAACCCACGATAATTTGTAAAAGTCATAGTACTCTAATAAAAATTTTAAGACCGAGGCACGATGGTTTTTGCGCGAAGCGCGCATCCGCTGCTAGTATTATAAAATTTCATAGAGATGTAATTTTAACTGAAATTCAGCGATATATAACTAATTAATTACATTTAATTGTACTTACAATTCAATCGATAATAATAACAATGATTGAATTAAAATGTATATCATTGTCACTTTTGATCGCTATATTTTCGTCGTGGAAAGGTTAACGATATCCGCGGGAGGCACGTTCCGCATGTTGGATTACCAACAATTCTCTGGAGGAAAGAGAGCTTGATTTACGAGAGCCCTTTTCACTCCACGCCACACACACGTTCTACGTCGTAAATGTCCATGACTGAACGCACGCGTATCTCTTAATTCTCTAGGTAGACCGCATGCAAGCTTATCTCTACCATCCAATATGAGGGTTAGGCTGCAAATATTTTTGACCTTTGGCAGCTTCGATTAATCACCGATCAGGGCTTATCAATCGAGGGCAGGATCATATGTGCGTGGTCGCGAGTCATTAATCTTCAATCTGCAGCAACGTAATTTTTATTACCTTTATAAAAATTGTATAAATCAATATATATATATTTTTTCGAAAAATAATTTACATTGATAACAATTGTTTCATCAATGTGGGTACGCTTAATTTATTTATTAAACTAAATTAAAATCTATTAACATTTTCTAGAAATTTGCAAACCCTCGAATGACAATAAGCGAGAAGAGCGCGCATAAAATTATACAATAATCGCATAAACATGCAATTTCCAATCGCCTGTTCAAATTCACACCCAATTATTCTTCATTTTACTGGTATTCTTTAAAGAAAATTTTGTGAGCGTGCTGATAGCGACTCGGCTAGCGAAGACAAGATTACACGGATGAATTCGCGATATAGAGGGAAAAAGGAGGAGGCTGAGATTGCGGGCTTGGCCCACTTTGTCCCGCGGAACGAGTTCCTCATGCCTCAGCGGTATACCTCGGTGTACATACACGAAAGGAAAGGAGGTAAAGAGAAGAAGAAAGCCAGAAAAGTAGGTGCCTATGTCGAGCATAGTAGATAGAAGGCTAGCGACGGAGAATCCTTTATACTTATTCCAACCGATTGGATGTTTGCAGTGTCCAATTGATTTCCGATTGGCTGAACCCATTTGATATTTCTAGGTCACAGTTTCATATTATTTCTAGGACTCTTTTTCCATATACCTTAAGGAATATTGTAAGAGTGGCTTTTCATGCTCTTTCTTTCAGAGTTTCTTCAACTTCTCGGTATAATATTTTTCTTGATACAAAATACGTACAAATGATTTATAGAATCGTTAACATTGTGCTAAGTCCTTGATTTAACACGATATTGCCGAGCATTATCTCCAGATCTCGACAATCCTGTTTTTCTTTATTTCGGATGAAACGATGAAGATATTAATTAATTTTCGAAAAACCGTCGCGCTTAACTACGTGGTACAGAACGAGGAATATTAGTCGCACAAAGGGGTCTGTACGAAGCGTAGATTTCCAGCGTCGTCTTAATTATCCACGGCGACGAATAGTCTCGTTCGTGCTGTGCTGTTGTCGAGAACTCAGCAGCGCAGTTCTCACAATTAATTTTCTAATTGGATCCTAAAGGATATCGCGTCTACTGTTTGTGCTTACTCATAGAGGCTTAATGTACTTCAAATTTCCAACAATCGAATTAAAATTTTGAAGAAAATAAATGAACTCTATTTCAAACAATATTCCCGTCTGAATATTCTGAAGCTACGAATTTTTCGAATACGATATGCAAAATAGAACCTCGTGCATTGCTTCCTTATCATTTTCTATTTTCTACACAGACTTTTCTGTGAAGAAATCAATATTTATAAGCTTTCTCACAGGAGATGGCTTTCTTGAAAATGGAAAATCGTGAGGAAACAATATTCAAATACCTACACTGTGAGAAAAATATCTACAACTGTAAAATGTGTGTTACAAAAAAACCTCAAGTGCATTTTTCAAGTTGCTGGGACTAATCATAATTTGTTTCTAACGCTAGATTTGCATCACATTCGGACGCAGGTATTTTATTTTTTTTATTACTAAATTGTCACTGTACCAATTATCACTGCATATCATGTTTCATTTTCAATGTATCAAATATCTCGTAACCACGGCGCAATACAGAGTAGCTTTGACTAAATGGCTTGGGCAAAGTATTTGTATTATTTGGTCATGTTGAATAATTTTATAGTTATGGAATAAAAATATTTAGTCAAATAAATTAAATAATTTAATCGTTTCAAATCTATTCGCTATTCTGCCTGAGTCTATCGATTAATTGAAACAGCATTTTTTAAAAATGCAACCAAATGTACGGTTCAGTCAACCTTGTTGACGGAAACAAGTCGACACAATGACAACTCGAAACGAAATTTGTACACCGTGAAAGTAGACACGTAACATCTGGCCACCTGACGGCTCTACACCAGACCAACTGTATACCGCGCTAGCTGTACACCGCGCGAGTGTACGCAATACAACTGAACACACTAGTACAACCTTTGTACAAATTCGAAAGAGAGCCGGGCACTGGGATACATACATATATATGTGTATTTATATCATCTTTATTAGGAAGAGTTTAGAAATAGGAAACACGCTACGCGATCTGCGTGATTCGATTCGACTATGGTAAAAAAAAATGAAAATGCTCTATATGTTATTTGTTAATTATATATCAAATTTATAAGGAGATAACGCAGGAAATCCGACCCATCGATATTCGGGGAAGCGTGAACTCCGGAGATTACGACTTAGAGATCCTCAACCCTCAACCATATGAAGGAAAGTAGAACAGAAGGCTTTTTTTTCCTCTATCCTAATATCTAGCACGCCGTCCAGAATTCCGGAATGCACGTAACAATGAATGTCAAATTCGCCATCATTCCAAATCTTTGCCGAACCTTGAACGACGTAACAGGCTTTGAAGGGTCGACTTTGACTTTGCGATCAGGTATCCCAATACCTCTGCTTAATACTAGGCTCTCTTTTGAATTTGTACAAAGGTTATTAGTGTGTTCAGTTGTGTTGTGTACACTAGCGCAGTGTACAGTTGGTTCGGTGTAGAGCCGCAAGGTGGCCAGATGTTACGTGTCTACTTTCACGTTGTACAAATTTCGTTTCGAGTTGTCAGTGTGTCGACTTGTTTCCGTGGCCATCTGATATACTGCCAGTAATTCTCGTTACGATCCAAATTTTTCCCGGTGTACATATTTTTTCTTTTCTTTTATTCTCTGTTTCATGATACATTTTGTTGTTTCTATCGAAAAACGTGACTTCGTTTGAAAAATTGTATTCTTTTACTCACCACACGGAGAGAAGGATCTCGTACTTTTTACCATTATTCTACTAAAAAGTATCGTAAATTCCTGGTAGAAGGAGCTATGACGCCACCTATCAAGATGTGCGAGAACTACGAGAATTTTTATCGCGAAATATGGTTAAAAATTCTATGTATTCGGTAGAAATTCTCATAATTCTCGTACTTTTCGTCAGGTGGCGGCTATGGCTTCCCAATACCCGGCGCGTTTGATAATTTTTATCATAGTGTCTGGTAAATTTTATCAGATCCTTATCTCCGTGTAGGTCTATATGTCTTTTGTCTTATCTATATTATCTTCTCTCTCTTTTTCAGGAGACTATCCGTACTATCGCCGCCCGCCGCTTCTTTCTATATCAGTCCTCGCGTTCATATTGGACTCACTGTGATGTTTAATTCATGGATTCTCTTCCTTGTCATTCCACGCTCTATCAGCTATACCTACCCGTCGACTGCACGGGTGACTGCTGGCTTCGCGCTATGTGCCGCCGTCCACGTGTGTTACGGAAGCGGGACACGACTGTGTCCGGCACGTTCCCTCGTAGTTTTCCACGATGCCAGTGCGACGTGGGATCTCTTGACGTCTAACATACCACCACCCGGTAGCAGGGAACACGAAGCTGACCACCTTTTTCATTAACTCCGGAGGATCGAGCCCATCTCATTTTTAAGGAAGCCACGGATAAAGCAGGATGAAGCAAAAGAGAAAAGAGAAAGATGCAGCGACGTTAAAAAATTCCATCCCCTTTCACGATGATCAAATCTCGCGTAATCCCCCTTTTTTACTTCACGAATTACTCTTTACTGCAGAATTTCCGGAATGAGATTACAGTCCCTTTAGCACTATTTTTCTTCACAAAGTTGGAATCGTGCGAGCAGAGAAGTTTTACGGTAGAGTAAATTTGAGTGTAGAATTAGGTTAGTAGAGAATCTGTATCTTTGACAATGCTAATGCTTTTTTTTTTGCTTTTTCACAGAGGATGATTTGGTTTCATGAAAATTTTATTTTTCGCGATTTTCCATTCAAGAAATTCGGAATGATCCAAAACATCGTTCATACTTATATGTATGTCATAATTTTAGTGAAAAAATCTATTGAATGATCAAAGAGGTGAAAAATCATTATTTTTTAAAGACTCACGATATTATAGGGTTATAAAACGGCGCTATCCCAAAAAGGTATCCTCTCTTAAGGTAGTTCTGTTGGTACGCCGGAGTCATAAATCTCAGAGTCTATATGACATTAAAAAATAATCATACGCATTACTTTGACTGCCTCAATAATAATATCAAAATAATCGAGAATCCTTCGAAATTGTCGTAATCAAATAAAAACGATTATTTGTAAATAGTTGATATGCTTAGTGCGGATTTGACTTCATTTTCACGATAATTAGGTTAGGAAACGTCATTTGGCTCGGTATCGTGCACTTTGACCTTGGTTTAATTAAACATTATTCCGGAGACTTCACCTTTTTTCATGATGCATCAATTCCTGAATGAATTGCGAATCCGTAGTATTTTTTATTTTTTCTCTATCTTTGATCTAAGTATGTTAATTTTCGATTTAAAGATCAGTTTTTCCAGCCCTCCCGTGAGTGCCGTGTAAAAAGATCGATTTTCAAGTTTTAATTGTTCATTCAAATACTCGGTAATAGCCTTCAAGACTTTGTGCAAGTAAAATTGAATAGCTAAATTACAACATGTCAAAAATTTATGCATATGAGTTTGGATTGCCTTCACGACAGAACTACCTTAAAAAAGACATGGCACATCGAACTCGAAAGACTGAAGCCGCTTTTCGAATCTTCCGATTGGTCGGCGACAGCTGTTACAGAGCCAACTTCAGTCTGTCGAGGGTGCCGCTGCAAAGTCGCCGCGTATGGCGCGCATTTTGAATCGTCACTTTCGCTATTCTGCCATGGCCGCTGTAGAGTCTTTAATGGCTTCCTTTTTCGTAGTTGTGATATTGAATCTATCTCCATACAAACAAAAAGTAATCGATGAATAGATCATTATTTTTGCATAGAGCTTTGAAAAGTTCTCTTTTTTTATTTCTAAACAAAAGCGACGCTGATCTTGGTGACGAATAGAGTTGCAAATCCGTAATTCTTTTGGAAATCGAATTTATAATACAATTGACTTTGTGATTATGTTTTTGAAAATAATAAGTTGCAGCGATTATAATATCCTCTCTTAAAAACACAGCACATCGAAAGTAATTTTTTATGGGATGAAATAGGAACGCTGTCCATTAGATATATCAGTTCTGAGGAATGTCTAATAAAACTGCCTTTTTATAGCATCTGACATTGATGGTGATTGGTAGAGCGGTTTTAAAGAGGATATGTAATGATTATATCAAAAGTATGTCATGAAAGTAGCGTAATTCTGACTACCTGCTATTTTGGGTAGACATATATACTGATTCTTCAGGATCGTTTTAGCTAAAAAAAAAGACGCAAAGTCACCAAAGCATAGGACGCGCGGAGCGCGGACGTTGTTGCTAGTGATTTTAAGAAAGAGATGAAGCCGTACATATCTAAATTTAAAAATGACATCTATAGACAACGATAAATGATTTTTATATGCCTCTTATTGCATAACTATCTAACTGCTCTAACAAGCATTTTCTTTTTGTATTAAAAATTATTTTCGTTTGATGCAAATGCACATTTTTTCAGAGTATGTAATAATACTGACTAACACACTCTTTCATGTCGAATAAAAGTAAATATAAAAATGTTAAATGAGAATCTATCGAAATCCTCGAATCGCTGGGTTTGTTTTAATAACAGCGAGCCGCAAAAAATTCTGCATAGTATTCTAGTGATTGCAATAACGGGAAAATTCTAAATCCCATCAGTTGCATAATTATCGTTTGTTTTATCAGATAAATCGTTTCCGACGTTCATTAAATGGCTGCAAGTTTGTTCGGTTGAACGTAATCCTATCGACCACATCGAGAGCAATTCTCCTAGTTACTTCAACAAGCAGCGCATCACGAGAAGAGCTTGTGAAGCTCAAGTGTCTTCGGTAGGTGGCTAAATGACTAAAAGGTCCAGTGATTGACATACCAATGTCTTTCTCTGTCCATTATGTTTTATATGCCAGTGACTGAACCCCGCCAGTGAGTTATATACGTGTACGATTGCAGACGTAGAGTAAGATAGTGCAAAAACGCGAGAGAGGCGAAGTATAATGAGATGGAGAATAAAACGAAGTAGGTTTTATCTGTAGAGGATGATGATGATGAGGAGATGGTTTTCAGTGAGCAGAACTCAGCAGTATATACTTAGACGTGGAACGAGACACGCGCCCTTCTCGTTAGTGGTCGGAAGGATCGACCAGTCACGAGAGATTTCTACCTCGTAGGGAAGAACGACGCTATACCATTTTGTGCCCCCTTTTACTCTTCTTCTCCGCTGTCGTTCCATTCTCTTTATCCCTTCGCTTCGCCCTCTAATACACCTTCTCGGCGCAGGAAAATTGCTCGTTTGACCTCGTCCTCCTCTTGCCACTATCGTCCACTACACTACTGGAAAATTACTTAATTTCATCCGAGACGCGGTGGTGGTCCCTTGCCTTCTTTCTTTCACTCGTTGCGAAGCGTTCTTCACGAAAGAGCTCTCACGAGTTTCCCATGCCGTCCGCTGGCTGCCGAGTTCTCTAGCTTCAAGGTTTCCCCAATAGAGTAGATGGCACTGCCAGAACTCTGCTCTCTTTCGCGACGCAGAGAGAACACACGGTTTGGCGAACGAGGCAGGAGAAAACGGCTCTCGCGTTTCCAGTCTCAAGAGACGTCGAACAGGAAACCCGACTCCTACGTTCTGTTTATTCGCGTACTTCTGCCCGCTGCTCCTTATTCTCGGGGATGTATCCCACGAGTATCGTATATCATACCTTATTCGAGCACGATAATCCTGAAAGAATGAAAACTCGAGCGAATTATTGCAACTTGTGCGGTTTGGCTGCGGAGAATTTAATTTCCTGATCTCAGATAAAGTACATTCGCTTTTTGTTTTACCCTTTTTCTATTACTTCCTCGTCACATACGTTGGAAAAATTGGTTTTTTAACTTGTGTAATTTATTCACTTCGGCGGATTGCAATAACCGACCCAGAATTTTTTATGGTCGGTTATTTACCGACCAGACATTTTTTATAGGAAAAAAATGATTCATTCCAACGATGAGTTAATTGCTCTTTTTCCCATGTGAGTTGAGTATATCATTACAATGATATTAGATAATTTTCTCAAATAATAATTTAAATGATTGGTTTAGCTACGTAATATAACTGTCCCTAAGAGGCAGGGAGATAATCATTGTAAAGGAATGCTGAAGAGTTAACATTTTGACATCTGAGAGCATTTTTATGTTTGCTGGAACATTCCGATGTACACTTTTTACAACTACATAAAAAAAATCATTACTGTATCTTTTACTGCACTGAATCCGAAACTCAATCGATTAAAAAACATTGTAATAGTCTGGCATCGAGTACGCATCAACAAATCGAACAATTGGCACTCAACGGTGCATTAAAAATGGCGTAACAAACCGAATACTTTTTGTAATTGCATTTACATCCTGCAAAATTAGGTTATGAATAGATTGCTGAAATTTAGACTTCAGATTGCAGTTATCTCCAGATTAATTTTTTAAGGATGTAGTAATCTCCCGACTATAATATGCGAATGATTCTTATTTCACCATTTTTCATTTACCCAATTTGTTTATTAATTACACTCATTTTTTTCGGTCGTAATTCTAATACTTCGTCATAAGCGATGTGAAGTGAGTTATAGAATACGCAATAATGGCGGCCATCTTGTGGCATTTCGATATATTCAAACAGGCTCCTTGTTCAAACGTGTATATCTTTCGGAAATCGCATCTAATACTTACTATCTATGAAAAAAGACACATGAACCGGTACACAGAACCTGTGCATCAAATTCTGTTAAGACATGTTCAACCATTTAAAAATAGAGAAGTAAAAAGTAAAAAATAAAGAAGTAAGTAAGTATTATTTATGTATATTATGGTTTAATGTTTATTTGTTCGATTTTTAGGTGTCATCGAGTGATTGGCGTGGGAGTATTTTCGAAGTTTTTCGTCGCTAGGTAAGTTATTTATTTATCGTGTTTATTTATTTATAAAAGTGTTGCATTGGTTTTTCGGAGAGAACAACCGTAAGTGGGTGAAAAAAAAAAATGCTACGATGCATTGCTCTCTAGGGTTATCTCAGTTGTGAGAACAATGAGATTGGCTGACATGCATATTTGTTTCCAACACGCTGAGCTCACGATGAATTCTGGGAACCCGGTATTTCGCCTGCGAATGTCTCCCTAAATATTACCTTAGTCGCGTTATCTCTCGGGTCTTTTGAACTTACACAACGTATGCATGGGATCACGTGGTCAGTGAATTGCGATAAGGGCACATGTTTATGTTTCGTTGGCAGAGTCGTCCTTCGTGGAGTATAAAACTGTAGGTGGATTTTCTAGTAGTACGTGTTCTTCCCCTGTTATCACTTCTAGCAAGCCATAAAAATGTGAGAGTTCTGTTAGAATCCGTATATCGCTTGCGACAAGCAGAAACCTATGAATTCCCATCGTTGGAAAAACAATTTCATCAACATTCTATATATAGCAAGGTAACGGTACCAATGATCGGCCTCGTCCCAGCCTTGGGACACTTTTCGGTTTATTTTAGTTTAAACATCAAAAAACCAAAATTGATACTTGAAATATTATCTACATTTTTTACTGATGTATGAGAGAACGATTTTCAAGTTTAGATCTGGAGGTTGATTTTGTATAAAATTTTAGTCTCAGACAGACGATTGTGAAGTCCGGACTCTAGTACGAGCATCCCCAAATGAACAATTCAATTATTACGAACATCAAACAAATTTTTAATAGGTTAGGTTAGTCAGTTTTCTATATAGCTTGTGTTGGGCTCTCCTGCAAGTAATTTAGCGGTCTCGCTAAAAGCCACGCGTATATGCGCCCGAAAACTCAATCACAAAAAAAATTAGAAAATGATTCAATATTTTGGCGATTAATCGGTAGAATTTGGAAGCTGCAAGGGATGACCTTAACTGTGATTTCAGTCATTTTATAATTAACTGTTTTCTTAACCGTCTAATGAATGTCCAAATCTGAGGATGAACTTAACCGTTCGATTATTGGTATCTTAACCTTAATATAAATATTTCGCAGAATTTAGATCAAATTCGATCAGGTTCGGGATAGAATAATAACAGCAATTCTCAGCAATGTTTATTTGGTTTGCTGATAAAAACAGCTAATTCTTACAGTGGCAAACAGTGTGTAATACTTTTCTTTTTTCTGATTGTCGTAATTACCGGCTCCCACATAAGGAGGAACAGGTAAGTGCAGATTAGTTGTCAGAATTATATATTTTTCAATCCAATTGTAACTTGAAAACGCTATAATTTCGAAGATATTCTGTAGTAACTTCGAAAAAACGTGGCTAAAAGGTAAAAAAGCATCAGAAATAAAGTCTTGAAGTGTATCGTCGGTTCGATCAATCTTGTCCACAATCTTACCACGGTCTGCCCACTTTTTTCGCATTTTTTCGTCGTTTGGTACTTTAAAAACTGATCGCTTTACGCGTGAATTTTTATTGCCGGTTTTACATCTCGGCACAATACACAATTTTGTCATTTTTGTCAGTTTGCAAATAGGTTAAATCCCATTTTTTCACGCTGTCAAAACAACATCCAGTGACCGTCGCGACTCTTCCGGTCGATATAAGAACTACAAAATCTGTGGACACTACGTGATATATCCACCACCCCTGCAGATTCTTCTTCTTTTTTTTGTTTATTGAGATAAAAAAATATAAAGGATGAGCTTTGGGAATGAGTAAATCCCACTAAGCCCGGATTTTCCTCTTACCTTCTTCTTCTTCTTCTTCTTTTGTCCTGGCTATCGCTATCTAGGGACGGCATGTGCTACTTCGTACCTGTATGGTAATCATCAGTCGTTAGAATTGATGAAATTGCAACTAGTATGCAGTTATAGAATCATTTAGAGATGCAAGTTTTTAAAAAATAATTATACATTTAGTTTAGAGTGTATAATATTAAAACGATAATTTATAGAATTAAATAACAAGATACGACATATGTATAGTTGATTAGCTGAAGAAAAAGGAATATAAAGTGAGATACTGCTTAAATTTATCCGTTTACAAAAAATGTGCACTGAAAAAAAAAATGTCATTGATTCAATAAATCCATCGTTTGCGGGCTGTCGAAAACAAGCGTTATCAACTTCCTGCAATTCCATACGAGATCGAAACAATAACTCTAAAATACGCAAAATAATATTTTATTATTTCAATGTTAAATGGGATTGAACGAATAAGAACTAGACTTCATTAAAAAATACGTCTTTTTGGCAGTCCGCAATAAAAAAAAATTTCAGTGTGAAAATACCCTGCACTTTCTCGACCTGTATCTATGACCGTGGCGTTTACGAAAGAAAAGTAAACAACAAAAAAACACGGAAGTTGATGGAGGTAGGAAGAACGTGTTTTGCATCAGACTACGAGTATAGCCAGAAATATTAATTTCATGCATGTTATCAACACAACGTGTTTTATCAGTGAACTATTTGCAAAGTGATTTTTCTACCGCGCAGAGCTGCATCATCCTCGAAGCGTTATTGGTAGTGATCAAATTTTTCCTTCGAGCTTTGCGGCAAAAATTCTCAACGTGAATTCCCTCGAGCTCCCATAGGATACGGTAGAACCGGGCCAAGGATCGTGTACACGTTTTCCCTTGCTTCTATACCGTATGTCGTAACCGCACGGCATGCCGCTGGCGGTCTCGTCGTGGAGTCGCTGGTGTAGAGAGATTCGGCTTGCTTTTATTTTACGTACGTATATATACCAAGCCTTCGTGAATATCCTTGCCGATAAGGTATTCCTGACATTTTGGGGTTCGCAGACTTCGTGGCTTCTCGTGTTGCTAGTGAGAGAGCAGAAAAAAAGAAGGAGGAGCGGACACTAGCAGTACATAGAGATCCCTTACATTGGTGCTGCTACTGCTGTACCTCGTAAAGTCGCCCAGAGACTCGACGTTAACCGCGGAGTGGAGATCCTCGGGAGTTGTGCTGGCGTCTGGCTGCTCCTGCCCTACCCTCAAGAATATACGTACGACATCTGAGCTCTCATACGTTTCGGATGTTACGTGGCCTTGTCGGACAGAATCCGTGCACGAAAATCCCTGCGCGATGTCTCAGGTGACGTTTACGTCGCCTGAATTTCGCTGTGAATCTTGAGCCTCGTGATGACTAGCCTCTAGTGTATATCTTCGCCACGAGGGGACAGGGATATACATTACACGACATACATGATTTAAAATTTACGGTACCACGTTGAAGCAACGCTTCAATTTGAAAAATTATGTATTTTTCCGAAACATACAGTTACCGTCAGTGGCCCAGTAACTGTCCAGGACCCAGTTACCATTTTCACACATTTTTATAAATTCTCAGGAGATGTTCAATTCTACCATAAAAAGAGTTTATTTTATAGGAAGATAGTGTAATCGAGTTTATTTTGCAAAAAAAAAAAAATAATCCCCGAGAGACCGTTAAAAATATTTTTAATTAATTGATTAAAAGTGACAGATGGCGTTTTTCGACATTTCACGAGAAAAGTAGAAGCCGGTCGTAAGTGTGCGAAGAAACTTCATGGCCAGATCTTCCACGATGAAAGTATCAAATTGATGAAAAAAAACTATTCGTACTTATTGATAATAATTAGTAATTTGAGTAAAGAAACAATTATAGAGTGAAATAATATAATTCATTAAAAAATATGATGGACAAGTAACTGGGTCACCTGTAAAGAGGCTCGGCCCGGTTACTAACCACAATTTTGTTGACATAACCCTAAACTCACTGTTTTCTCATCATTTTTTTTAAATTTCATTAGTAAACGTTAAAAAAAATATTGATACATATGAATTGTTGATAAGTGGTGGTAAATTGATTTTCTGCTTTTATATACATATATTTTATTGCAGGGGTAAAATAAAAAAACAATCACAACCACGATACACAACGGAGACATTACGTCCGGCACTGGCAGAAATGAGAGCTGGAAAATTGTGTTGTTGAGCTAGCAAAGATATCAACATTCCAAAAGCCACGTTGCTGTTTAAAACAAAAAGAACCTCTAACACCTGAGGTTAGAAGGAGCGGCCCTATATGCGTACTAGGTGAAGAAGATGAAATTCAAATACTATTTTGATTGAAAATAATATATTTTTTTATTCGTATCTTTCCGTATGCCTTCTTCAGGCTTTTACGTTGCCACTCTTCCCTTTTTGCCCCGTTCCATCATAGACATCCCTTTCCCCGTTCACTTCATAGAGGCCCCCCCTAGAGTGTTGTCCACAGCCACTCATCCTAATGCACTACTGTATCGCATTTGCACGAAGGCACAGGGAAACTGCGGAAAACCTGGCCGATACAGGCGGCTTTATTTTTACTGAGTTTCTATTGTATTAGAATACATTAGAAACTCAGAAAAACTGCCTCCCGCTCAGCAGTTGGCGCGCAAACCAGTGCACGGCTAAGCGGTCACCCATCCAAGTTATGGCCGCAAATAATGCTGCTTAACTCTGGGGACCGCCGAAGCCACACACCGACCGCGCGTCCACTACTGTCAGTTGATTGAAAATAATATAAAAATGTACTAAAAAAAATTAAAATACTACTTTTTAAAAATCTTGTACTGTCGAAGTCATTATGAGCCTACTCTTCCATATGAAATTCTGCCTGGATAGAAATTACTACTCCGAATGGTTAGTTACTGGAACAAATGATTTTTTGTGGACAGTAATAACGTCATTTTTTTCTCCTTCGAATTAAATATTAATTATTACATTTGTTTGTCAGTATTAATAAAAATTGTATATAATAGGTTTATAGTTGAACTAAATATTGGTTCAATTCAATTCTACATTTTCTGTAAATCCAATTTTTAATAATTATCCTCCGCGAGTTCGGGGCTTAATTGGGCACTTACTGGGCCACTGATGGTATGTACGAATATATCATTTTAAAAAATTGTTAAGCAATGGACGTAAATAAAAATAAATATTTTTAGATCGCTACAGTAATTATTAAAAATAATTAACCCTTCACGTTCACACTGAATCGTTTTCATCATAGAGGAAGCTTTGTTTTCATGAGAAAAAAAATTCAGACAGACTGTCAGACGGACAGACAGACAGAAATGAGTGATTGCCTTTTTTGGAATCTGGGGCACTCAAAACATGTATTTTCATCAAAATCTGGAAATCGAATTTTTTTGTAATACTTTTTCTCTTACATACTTTGTATGAGATAAAAAAGTAAAAATTGTCCGTTAGAGTAACGTAAAAGTAACGTATGCAGTTTTTATGAGATTTAAAAATTTTTGTAAAATATTCATCAACGTTCTAACTCGAACACTTTTTTAGCTATCGGGTTGAATTTTGGTATAAAAATTGAATAAAGTGATGCGACCTTTGGTATTGAATTCGGGCAAAAACGTTTCGGATTTTATGGAATTACGAAATTTTGAAAAATTGACGTTATTGCATAAATTGTTGCAAAACTTGAGATAGCGAGCTCAAATTTTGTATCTAAACAAAATAATGTTCAGACATGATATTTATTTATTCATTGAAAATAAGGATGCAAAGTAGAACCTTGTACATTGCTTCCTGATTATTTTTCGCTTTTTACAAAAACGTCCTCTATGAGGAAGCCAAAATCAATTAATACTCATTTAACTTTCTCAAAGAGATAGCCTTGTATTTTTGTTCTAAAAAAATCAGTGGTACTTATACTATTTGTTATATAAAATTAAAATTAATTAATTTAATGAACGGGGTGGAAACTTACTCAGTTGGTCTTTAAATTTCTATCCTAAGCTGAACACTGTAAGAAATGCCTATTTAAACTCAGCTAGTATTCGCGCGTAGAGGGTCGTGAGTATCGACAGCGGGGTTATCAATATGATCAGCGCTCTCGATCGCTCACGTTCCGATGACCCCCGAAATTATACGGAATTCTCCGAAAATATCGATATGGGTCCTCGCGAACCACGATTCACTCTCTTCTCTCACGGACCACCAGACGAGGCGAACCTCGCCTATAATTTCCCAGGACTCTCGGCTCATTAATCTTTTGGCCAAACGATTTTTCGAAAACTAACTAGAGCTGAGTATTTTTAAATTATATGTGTGTTAATATTTATGTGACGAATTGTGGTTGATGAATAGAGAGAAGAAATATTTATAGTGTGATCTGAGCGAATGAGAATATATGAGTTGGTGATTGAATATTTGATTTTGTGGAAATTTATATTGAATTAATGTGGCATTATTGTGTTAATTGATGATATAACATATATTTTGGAATTCCAACGGCCACTAAAAATTCTGTGTTCTGGTTATTATATAATGTTATGAATTTATCAATGCCTGAAATTTTAATAATTTGAATCCCACTGATATTTATATTTTTATTTAAATTATTAATACTCATTATAATTCGCTATGTTTTCTCATTCGAATGATATTTCTTTGTTAAGTTAACGAATCGTTTCTGACCTAATTAAATAAAAGTAAAAGAAAATAATATATTATAGAATCATTACAACACTGACACTATTTTTTAAATTTGTTTTTCATTTACTTTTTTCACCGTCTTCACACATTAACCTGAATACAGTTTTTGAACAAAAAATGAGATATTTAGTTTCCTTTTCCTTATTAAAAAAAAAGTGATTCATGTATCACAATTTTCTTTAGCGATTTGTCCAACTTACATTCTTTGCGTTATTATTTTCATATCATATAAATAGTAGAGTAGCAATAATGTGTAGTCAGCAAATAGCAGTAGTCTTTCCGACTTGTCGAACAGTCGATCGACTTTGTGTACTTTTATTGTTCTTTTCTTCCCAGAAACTTCCGGCTGTGTTTCTATGGACGTAGTACAGGAAATATGTGCAAGTGTGAAAGTGAATTACTGTGAGACAGTAAAAGCAAGATAGAGAGCCTCACCAACTGCTTATGCTCGAATCTCGAAGAAATAAATCTCAAAATTTATGACGTAAAAGTGTTCGTGCACTCAGTTGGGCTCGTTTGCGCGTCAGCGGGGCTCACGAGCGATCTCTCATACTCTTACTACTGCCGCTGTTGGCGTAGCTGAGGACTTTCAGCATAGGACAAGCCCTCTGGTAGGGTCAATAGGGATTCTGCGAGCGTGAGGCAGGCATGGACGTAGCTGCAACGTCCCGGTGTACATTTTATCGTTATTTTTATTCTCTACGACTTTTTGCTCTTTTCTCGCAACCTACAAAAAATGTTCCTGAAATTCTACGGCTATATTTTCATCCTTCCTTGCTTCAATGAAGTTGTCTCAGTGTCTCTTCCCTAACAATCACAACTTTCAGAATAACCGGAAAATGACTGAAAAGTTGTTCAAATAACCGTGAAATGACTGACTTGGTTTTGACCCTTTTAGTGACTCCGAATTTGTCAGAATAACCGTAGAAATGATCGTCGAAAAATTAGTGACTCAGAATTTGTCAGAATAACCATAGAAATGATCGTCGTAAAATTAGTGACTCAGAATTTGTCAGAATAACCGTAGAAATGACCGTCGAAAAATTAGTAAAACCCCACGTAGAGAAAAAATTAGTTGCCCCAACTATTCGCGTGGTTAAATACGCTCCAACCGACAAAATTGGTTGGGAGATCCAACTATTGGGTGACACCCAATAGTTGGTTCTCCCAACTAATTTTGTCGGTTGTCGCGTGGTTATTTTCAGAATAACCGGAAAATGACTGAAAAGGTGTTCAAATAACCGTGAAATGACTGACTTGGTTTTGACCCTTTTAGTGACTCCGAATTTGTTAGAATAATCGTAGAAATGATCGTCGAAAAATTAGTGACTCAGAATTTGTCAGAATAACCGTAGAAATGACCGTCGAAAAATTAGTAAAACCCCACGCAGAGAAAAAATTAGTTGCCCCAACTATTCGCGTGGTTAAATACGCTCCAACCGACAAAATTGGTTGGGAGATCCAACTATTGGGTGACACCCAATAGTTGGTTCTCCCAACTAATTTTGTCGGTTGTCGCGTGGTTATTTTCAGAATAACCGGAAAATGACTGAAAAGTTGTTCAAATAACCGTGAAATGACTGACTTGGTTTTGACCCTTTTAGTGACTCCGAATTTGTCAGAATAATCGTAGAAATGATCGTCGAAAAATTAGTGATTCAGAATTTGTCAGAATAACCGTAGAAATGACCGTCGAAAAATTAGTAAAACCCCACGCAGAGAAAAAATTAGTTGCCCCAACTATTCGCGTGGTTAAATACGCTCCAACTGACAAAATTGGTTGGGAGATCCAACTATTGGGTGACACCCAATAGTTGGTTCTCCCAACTAATTTTGTCGGTTGTCACGTGGTTATTTTCAGAATAACCGGAAAATGACTGAAAAGTTGTTCAAATAACCGTGAAATGACTGACTTCGTTTTGACCCTTTTAGTGACTCCGAATTTGTCAGAATAACCGTAGAAATGATCGTCGAAAAATTAGTGACTCAGAATTTGTCAGAATAACCGTAGAAATGATCGTCGAAAAATTAGTAAAACCCCACACAGTGAAAAAATTGGTTACCCCAACTATTCGCGTGGTTAAATACGCTCCAACTGACAAAATTGGTTGGGAGATCCAACTATTGGGTGACACCCAATAGTTGGTTCTCCCAACCAATTTTGTCGGTTGTCGCGTGGTTATTTAACCACGCGAATGGTTGGGGCAGCCAATTTTTTCTCTGCGTATCGACGGTCATTTCTACAGTTATTCTGACAAACTCCGAGAGCTACTAAAGGGGTCAAAAACTACTCAGTCATTTCACGGCCATTTTGACATGTTTTGAAAGTTACCGTGATTGTTAGGGTTGTCCTTGCATCCTGAAAGAAAATTAAAGAGGATCGGTTTAATGCTAATTTCCATCATTCTTCGCCTTTTTCATCGTCAGCCTTTTTCGTGTATTCCACAATGAGGAGACTAAAGTGGATGGTTACAAAGTATGAGTGAGCAACAGACCGAACGAAATGAAGAATCGTACGAACTACGGGGTTTCCAGACCAAAAAAGAATGCAATTCTGTACACTCGAGAAAAGCTTCTTTAATCTTTGTTTTTTTTTTTTTTTTTTTTTTAAGTGCGACAGTTGCTGGCTTAAGGTGACGGACAAGCGCAGCATTGGCAAAGCCAGTGTGTATACGCTGCTGCAAGCTCTTGTCTGCTCTGTCGGCTCGTTTCCACCCTCGGCATCCAGCTATGGGCTAATACTCCGAGAACCGGTGAGCCCCGCTCGAGCCTCGTAATTGCACGTAATTATACGTAATTACGTCGTTGCCAGGACGCGGCTGTACACTGCGTACACCCGGCGATTGGTTAGACCCCGCGAATTGCCACAATTTTGCATAACCAGCAGGGCGTCCAATTATCGAAGCAATTCACGAGCATAAAAATGTAATTATACACTAGCTCATATCGATCATTAGAGGATTTGTAGTCTTCTTTGGTTTGAACAATGAATATGCTTAATACAATTGTTTAAAAAAAAATCGGCATGTAAAAATCCGTTTGCTTTCTCATTTTTTTTTATAGCGTTCCTAATCTTCTGCAGTAAAAGTATTTTTAATCAAACGAATATATCGTACAAAAAAAGCGATCTGTATCAAATCCATGAGTTCGTAACACCAAATTTATTAACTTGATTTACGAAAATCATTAAATATTATAGTATAAGATTAATGGCTTAGTTTTACCACTGGAATTAACAAAAGGATTGTCTTATTAATTGTTGGTCAGATTAAATGTAAAGTTCTTTCCTCTTATTTTTATAAAAAAGAAAAAGAAAACTCGGTGCAATAATGGATATATTATGCACGCTTTGCGTGCATAAACCGCCATTTCTAAACCTTATGAAGTAAAATTTTGTGCAGTACTCATTAGAGAAACTTTCTCCGCACTCGTATCGTAATATAATATTTCGCGCCTGTAATTTTCAAATTGACTAGATTTTTATCTAACCCTTAAACACCCAGCTCTATCTAGAATAAAAACAAATTATTTTTCTTAAATATTCGACACCTTTTTACACTGAGCAAAACATATGTTTGAAAGAACTAAATTAGCGTACACCCTCGTTTAAATGAGTTTTTTTTTGTTGGGACAACCAAATCTTTAGTTTCTTCAATAAACATTAGATTTAGTTGTCTAAAATATATTTGCGGAAACCAAAATATTTGTTATACCAACTAAAAATTCGATTCAACGAGGGTGTGCGCTAAATTAGTCCATTCAAACATTTTTTTTCACAGTGTAAATAGAAACAGTGGGATAATGACACGTTTGCGAAATAAATTCTTTTATTTTTACGTGTTAACGCGTTTCTATTTTTAAATGAAAATAAATTTTTGATAAATCAAGTTTTTTTAATTTGAATTTTATTTAAATAAATAAAAGTGGACTGCATTTTTAATAAAATTCCGCTATTTGTAAATTTTATACAGATTTTTGGAATGAAATTTTTTAAAAAATATTCCTTTGAGGTGATCATCTACTGCAAACTCGGTGTGTATGGCATCGAATTTATTGATAAAGTCCACAAATTGATTAAAAAACTTCTGTGTCCGAATTTATGACGTTACTCAAGCTGCAGCAGATCTTTGACTGCTCGGGGTCAGTGGACGTGATTCCGTGGTGTGACACTGCTGTAGCTCTCATCAGGTTCTTCGTGAGTTGCGGCTGAAATTCAAAACTCCTGCCGAGCCGATCTGGCTGCTATACCGACGATCCAATCTAACTTTTCTCTATTGGAAAATGCCCGAGGGCTTAGCTTTTGAAGCCGGGGTCAAGGTGCACTGTTACAATCAGGGTTCATCGCTCTTTCAGACACACGATCTAACTTTTTTCTTCTTCTCTGAACGCAGAATCTCATTCGTTGGTATTGAGAAAAATGTGTATGCAGTTCTAATGGTGGCCGTTTTTGAACAGCCAAGACTTTTTGAATTTTGTATTTATTTTTTCTTAAATTTATTTCCGATGATTGTAAATAAAAATGGTGAAAGAACTTCACAGAACACAAAAAAAAAAATCTTTTGTCAATTTTTACGCGTTAATACTTTTTATCCCATACAATTAAAACGTCGGATGCATTCCTAAGAAAATACCACCGTTTATGAAATTAAGAAAAAAGTTCGTTTGCAATAAAAAAATATATTGACTTTCCTCTCATTGAACAAATACGCCACGTTAGCATCAGTTAAAGGGTTGATATTTCTGACTGAGAAAGTTTCTCAACCTGTGTTTGAAATTACTGTTTATCGAACGGAATTTATAGAATTGCAATATATGAAATTCATGAAATGAATGACTAATTGAATAGTTTTCACGAAGTCTTACAGTTTCGTAGTAACAAACAATACAAGTCCCTGGCCGGGATACAAATTTAGCCATTCGACAAAAATTAATCCGGCCCGCTGCATCATCTCTAAATTGTAACACTAAATTGACATCAACATCTCAATTGCTACCCCCAGCACGATTTCAACATTTATCTTATACCATTTCGCAAATAGTCTCGAATGCCTGTCTAAGCTGCATCCTGATTACCTCGTAATTGCATTAATTCTACATTTACAGAATCTGTCACCAACACTATATATATTTTAAGGTGGCACTTCAGAGTTTCGCTTAATTCGGAAATTCAATGATTAAACTAGTTCATCTTCCTTCCAGAGAGAATTTCAAATATAGAAAATTGAGAGACTGTGACGACTTTATTTTAATTTCTAATATAGACGCTAATGGGAGAAGATATATTAAGAGTACCATTTAAAAAAAATAAGAATGTAAAATCATTTGGTAAGTTGATGTATGAATATATTTACTCGGGTCTACTTTCTGCACGTTGTAAATGCTGTCAACTTGATATGAGAACGGAATCTTGATTTTTCTCAAGGAATTATTTGTCGAACCATTTCTTCCTTAGTCACACTGATGCTTACGTTGCTGTCGAAAAAAAAAACGTTTTTTTTTCTCCTGCACTCCAGGGACGTGTAAACCCATATATACATATGTGTATGTATACATGCGGGCTTCTACTACCAAAAACCCAGGGTCAATATTGATGCATGAAAATATTTGTACTTTGCTTACCGTGAGCCACGTCACATGCATACATACACTCATCCGATCGGGTCGACCCGCGTGCCCGTCAACCCTGCCACTAGCAAATGTACAGAGTGATCCAGAATCAGTGCTGGATGTCAAAAACATCTCTACTCTGACTAATATTTGGAAATAAAATGTTGCCTGGTCGTTTGCTTCGGTAACCATGAAAAGTTGAAACGATTTTATAAAAAAATGACGCAGCGAAATAACACCCGGAGTAATAAAATTCCTGATTAGAATATAAGCTATGATGAAAAAAAAAAACATTTACGACAGAATCTGTCGTAAATTTTATTTCCTCATAGAGAAGGCTTTCATATTGTGACATTTTTTTTCGTGTGATTGGATCTAATTGAATTGCAAGTAAATTTTTTTAACGAAAATATCTGGCTGCAATTTTCCACGTCTATCACGATAAATGATTATCAATTATGAATTTAGTACAAGAACGGTCGCTATGTTGTAAAAGTTCGATTCTGATTGATAAAAAAGAAAACATTGATGTCATAAAAAAAATTTGAATCTTTTAATAGATTTAGTTTAAATTTGGTTCACATGAGTAATACTATGGTACAAGGTTTAAGAAAAAATCTGAGAAAAAGGTTGAAAGTTAGAAATCCTATGACTTTTTAGGATTGGTATAAAATTTTTAGTATTTTTAGAAAAATGTCTAGAGCGTAAACAAGACTGCAAAGTAGATCTTGCAAATTACTTACCAATTTTCTGTTTTTTTTTCATAACTTTTGAGTTATAGAATATTTATATTGAAAAGATATGGTTAGAAAAAGTAGCTGCAAAGTAGAATTTTTCAAATTGCTTTTTCAATATTTTAAATTTTTTACAAATTTTCCTCTATGAGGAAGCCAGAATCGATTAACTGAACTGAAATAATGAGAAAGCAATTTGCAAAATTCTACTTTACAGCTTTATTTTAGTGATTATATTTGTTATTTTTAATTTTTTTCTGCCATTTCAAGGTTTATATTTATTGATCAATCATTTGTCTTTCTGATTTCCGAGATTAAAATTCGACTTTTCAATCTTTTAAAATGCAATTTCTTTAAGATTCTTTTTGGATCTCTTGTTTTTAAAAAAATATGAAATATATGACAAGCGTGTGAAAGGGTGATGTACAGAATGTCTATAACCCTACAGAATGTCTATAAAAATAGGAAGCTGATGTATTTCCCACAGGGCCATAAAAACCGCAGTACTTCACTTTATGCGATGCGTCAATATAAGCACTGAACCGAATTGGTGGTACGAAAATATAGGGTACCATAACATTTTGTGACGCAAGTTTGGTCTGTTATTTTTACGTCGAAGAAAAAAAAAATCTCAGAACATTACGGTCTCGTGGCATGCATAAGCCAGCGATATTCTGAAGATACACCGATAACCATTTAGTTTACTGCCAAATGTGAATTTCGCCAAAATTTCAATAGCTATGCGTATAAAGTATTAACCGTAAAATGACTTTTTACGAAACATCAAACTGCATAAACTGTTTAAAATTTTCTGCAAGGCTGTTTGAGGTTAGATTTACCAACCAACATCATTTACCTCAAAATTAGATCTTTCAGTTCTTTCATTTTATATTTGCGCCTGGCAAGGTAAACGTCCCAGTGATCGACACGTTAACCAAATTGTCCGACTTTATAAAAACGTAACTTTCACATTAAGATACAAAAAATGATCATTCTAGGTAATAATGAATCAGAATAGTCGTATGAAAAAATAACAACCTCAAAAATTTTCGTAACTTATCTTGTTGTAGAGAAAACTTATTCTAAAGCTTCAGAAGTGCAAATGTACCAATCATCGACATACTAAAATTATAGTTGGTCCAGTAATCGACCGTTATATGTCCTAGTAATCAACACGTTAAGAAAAGTCAGAAATTAAGACGTCAATCACTGTCATTGTAGGTTATAAAGAATCAGTATAATCTTGTCAACAAATAGAACGCTTAACTTTTTGTCTACCTTATCTTCTTGTAATAAAAAATTAACATAAAACTCGAGGTGTGCAAATGTCCCAGTCATGGACACACTAAAGTCACGGTTTGCCCAGTAATCGACCCATGACATGACATGACCCAGTCATGGACATATGCATGGCCCAGTTATCGACATGATTTATTTTGCTGTTTAATTATTTATAGAGAGCCCAATAGCCCTGTCCATAACTACTCCTCGTACAGTTCGATCGATGAATGAATTGTTACATTATTTTTTATCATCTAATTCATAAAAACAATACGCGATTTACACTAATTTTCTATCCACAATTTTGTCCTAGTGATCGACAGTAGGTCGATTATCCGGACATTTATGTGTTTTTCTGAACCAGTTATCGACCTCCGCGATTTTTTGCACAAACAACAATTTTACGATAAAATCATATTCATTCAGTAATACCAGATTCTTCATATGTAATATCAAATTAAACTTACTCAGCCAAAGTCTTCGTGCATCGCAGAATTTAACTAAATGTCACGAGACGCACCTTAACCTCCATATAAAGGATTTCGACGAAATCACACTCGGCTCGGTCACTGCAAGTTTACGATTTTCTTATTATCACTGTTGTGATTTTACTTACAAGCCTCAAATTTTCATATAATATTGTACATAAATCGGAGGAACTGATGTTAATTTATTTAAGCGTCGAAAAGCACTCACAGTCTTATTTATCGCTCTTTTACGACAGACTGGTCGATTACTGGGACATTTACCTTAATTCGTGTATAATTTGATATTTAATTTTTCAAGTCTTTCATAAAAATGTATAAATTCTGTCATTAAAAATTCTTTAAACTTTTATATAAAAATGTTTTTAAGGTAATGTGAGATATTTCTACGTACTATTTTCTTTGGTTTCACTGATATTTTGAAAAATGCATGATAAATTAATTATCAAATTCATGCTAAAGATATTGTTACTATTGACTCAAATATCCGCGCTGCTAATCCGTCTTGGAATTTACTCGGAGTACATATTTCCTCCGTAATTTCAAACAAGTATGTGCTTAAGCGTGTTGAATGTTGGTCCAAGGTTAAGTACCCACGAAGTTGTTGAGGCATATCATAGACTTGGACCTCGATGAGTTAAGTGCAGTAGTTCAAAGTAACTTCGTCAAATTTCATGACGTGATAGTGTTTGCATCTGCAATACGAGTGGATACGGTGGAGATATTGGAGCACGACGTAGGTTTATCACATAATATTCTACGCTGGTACGACGCGGCGCTGGGAGACAAGAGTTTCAGTGCTGGTTGTCCCCTTAGTAAGCAATCAGAATATTCATTCATTGCACAAGCTTTGTGTGTCAGATTCCTTTCTGGCTTGTTAATTATTATTGTTATTTGCAAGACAAGACAGAATTTTGATGAATGAATTCAGTAGAAATTGCCCCACCTTTTCTTAACTCCGAAAATAATCCCTTTTGCATTGTTTATAATGTCCCTTTCGATGTAACCCTTTTTATTTCATTTCAGAGAGGAAAAATTGAACATAAAACAGTAAAAGTATTATTTAATAATATTCTGTAAAAGTTTACTATTTTTTAAATAATTATTTTGACATTGGCATACCAAAAGAACATTTTATTAGAAGATGTTTAATAAAAATTAAGCTCATCAATCAAATCTGCGAGTTAATGAAAAAAGTGGTAGGCGCAGAACATTATTTATTACCTCCAAAGTTGGAATCGTCACGTGTTTGGTAGGCAAACATTTGCAGCACATGTGGTGATATTCATAATTTAATTTTCATTATATTAGCCTGACTCGATAGCCTTAAATCATCGCCCCCATTGAACTGCATACAGAAAAGCGTTTTCTCTCTTTCGTGTAAATACATAGAGATTGGAGAGATGACGAAGGTGACTCGATTTACATTTTCGACCGGAGAGCCGCAAAATGCGAGAGCCGATCGGACGATTGGAAATTGGAAACGCAATTAAAATTTTATTGTGAAATAAATCACTGCTGGCGGTGGGCCGCTTGTTGGTTCGAGCCAAAGACAAAAAGGCAGGACGTGTGGGTTGGCTCGACAACCGTAGGGGAAAAGCTGGCGCCAAGCTCGACCTATGGTTCTGGTGCGTTTCGCACTGCCTTTCACCCCCTCAAACCCTCCGACTACTATTGAAAATTCTTTTGCTCGTAGCATATTTTGCGTT
Organism: Ephialtes manifestator; assembly: GCA_963970395.1. Classification (NCBI taxonomy): domain Eukaryota; kingdom Metazoa; phylum Arthropoda; class Insecta; order Hymenoptera; family Ichneumonidae; genus Ephialtes; species Ephialtes manifestator. Next base: position 16,987,391 of record OZ019981.1, on the reverse strand, counting down.
CTTTCATTCGTGAATGAAAAAAGGGTATAAAGTCAATGAGCGTGAGTGAATTTAGCGTTAAAATGTTTTTTAAGGCAGGAGTTTCAGTACGTGTTAGTCATATGATCGATTGAACATTGTAACCAAAAAATAATGTTTCATGCAATTTTTGCTACGTGAAAAATAATTTCATTAATTTAGATGTCGAGTTTTCCTGGAGAATGATGATCTCCAGTCGTTTTGGAAAAAAGTTAATCCGTTTATATTTTTCATTTGACTCGGTTTTGATGCCATTTGAGCTTGCAAGCGGAAGAAAAAGACTTGGCAACGTCGCATTTTGTGTCAGTGTAGTTTATCTCCATGTTTTCAACAACCGGCTGGCGTCAAAATGTTCCTAACCTCTTCGTTTTTAATTTGCTTTGGTATTACTGAGAGTTTTTCTAATGGAAAGCCGGCAGATTTATTTCGCGTGAGCGGAAGCAATGGCGGGAAAATGTGTTGGCTGCCAAAAAGAATAAAGCAGACGCGATCGCAAAGACTGACAAAGTTATAAAGGGACTAAAGAGTTATCAACTTCTACAAATGTTTGAAGTAAAATAAAACATAATTTGTTAATGAGTTATTTGCAAGTCATAAGTAAATCATTGCTGCTGTGTGTATTTATTTCTTGATATAAAAAGTACACATATTATTTTCTCTACGAAGCGTAACGATTAATTGTACTAATAGGAATTTCAAAATAAATACAGCTAGACAAATAAAATTTTTCTTTACTTGTGCATGCAAAATCCTCGTTTGCCCACCGTTTGCAGACATGCAAAATGGCCGGTTGACGCACTAGTGCGCAAAACATTTTGCGCACTGGCTCCCTCATTTTGCAGACTGTTCCTTGGATTTTTCTCACTGTTTGAAGTTGCAGCTCATTTTGCATGTCTGTAAACGTTGGACAAACTCGGATTTTGCGTAGCACTCGTAAGGAAATAGTACATTACGATACGAGTGCGAAAAAACTTTTTCTGACGAGTGTGAATTTGCAGTACGAGCCGAAGGCGAGTGTTGCAATCACACGAGTTAAGAAAACGTTTTTCGCATGAGTATCGTACAAAATTTTATTTCACGAGATGTGTAAACGATGTTTGACGCACGCGAAGCGTGCGTAAAATCGCGTTCTACGCATTGAGTGAAATAAAATATGGTTCGATACCTACACGACGCCAGAAGTGCGCAAAACGCTCCTGTGGCCTCTTGTATCGAAATATACTAATCTCAAACACGCTTTTTTATTTTCGATTTTTTTTTCTTATCTTTAAACGGCCAAAAAAACCATAAGCATGATAAGAGAATATGTAAGCATGATGAAAGTATATATAGCGATCTATCTAACTCCATCTTAGTAACAAAAATGTCTATTTGGCTACAAAAATTTCCCGCGAATAAACCGATGAATTCACGATAAAATCGCCGGTAAAGTATTTGTCTTATGCTTGCATTAGATTCTTCGGACTTCAATTTACAAATAGTAATGTTTTCTTCTCCTTATCTAATCGAAAATTATGAAAATTATGTGATTGAAACCTCGATTGAAGTGATTTCACTGGAAACTCCACATAAAGTGTAAAAAATTGTCGATTTTCGGAATTTAATTTTTAGCGGAAAGAGTCGGTAGGGAGTCGTATAAAAATCTGACAGTTGATGTCATACACGGAGAGAAATGGATCCGCGAATATAGCTGCTACTCACAGAAAATATTGTACGGCGGTGAAACATGGACTCTATTGTAAAAGCTCATATAAACAACTTACAGCTTACGATACGTATAGTAACCGTCCCAAATTTGCTTGATTACAACAATGACTTATTCCTTAACAGTATAGTAATCCATTGTATCTATATCTTTTTGAAAGCTGAAAACATTGGAGTAATCTTCATTTACATGGGACTTATTACCGTCGATTAGTATTAATTTGCTATTCTACTTTGGGACTATCAACATATAGGGATTCTTTAGATTCGCAAATAAGAACATGGTTAATGATGACGTCGTGAATTTATTCATCCACTACATATGTAAAATTTTCCTAACAGCATATGTTTGTTTTTTGAGGTTTTTTTAAAGTCTTTCCTTTCTTCAAAAGCGCTGGGTCGTTACTATTTTATAACGACCCGAAGGGAGCGACAAAAAATCGATATATTGCCCTGCGCTATAATGCCACAGGACGAATCGGCATGAAACCTCCCCGCTTATATGCGCCTCCGTAGTCACTTCCATTTACGAAAATCGGTACACGAATTCGCTATCTAGCGACAGCATAAAAAAGTAGAACTGTGAATTGTGAGAATCTAGAGTGTATAAGAAATGTTGTAATTACTATACACCATAAGAAACGTTGACATGTCATATTCATATGGCAAATAAACCCAGAGAACATTTGGCGAGTTTTCAGCCGCTAGATGGCGAATAACCACGACTTTTCTCGTAAACGAAAAGATCAACGACGGTGCATATAAAGAGCAGTCTTTTCGCTCAAAAGTGTCTTTCGTGGGACAGCGAAGACATGGCAGTGAAGTTGCCCAATATTTGTATTTTTGGTCGAGTTGTCATATGATAAGTTAAAACTCTGACTTATCGACCTACTTTGGCTAGCGTGTTGCAGTTTCAACACAACAAACAGAGAAACAAAATTAAATTACAAAATATGATGGCGTCTTTAAAAATGTTCACATTTTTTATACACTAACTTGCAAAGCATATTATATACATTTCCACTTCCTTCCCTCAAATAAATTTAAGGGAACGCATAAAAAATCCTTCCATATTTAATTCTAGTATCATATTGAAAATAGTACGAGAAATGTACTAATTTTTCCTATATAAAAAGGGAATACTGTCATACGTATACGTATAAGTAAAATGTCGGTTGGAAACATTACTATAGGAATAATGAGCATGGTACTAAAGCAAAATCGGAAAGATTACAATACACCTTGTGAAAGCATCTACGTGTATAGGAACAACTTTTATAAAGCTCTTGTATCACTGCGGTACGCAAGTTATAGTAATTAACAACAGAAACCCCTGTAGCTACACACAGACTTTTCTCTCCGTGTAGTTTAAGAGGAAAAAAATTCAGACCTTCATCTAATACATACCCTAGTGAAACTACTACCTTAAGTGTCAAATTATCGACGTGTCACTGTAGATATGTGTAAGGAAACGTGAAAAAGTAATTCCGCAAATGGCTAACCATACCATGGGACTAGTATATACTATTAGTATATCGGTCCGTTCATCCATCGCATAATCTCTCTTGTTTCTTTCCCTCCCTGCAATGGCAGTCTCATGTTTAAGGGATGAAACACGCTCCTATGTACCACCGCCTGTCTCCCTCTCTAATATATTTCCAAGCTCACACCGCGAACACCCTCGATAGATTCATGTATGCGGAAGGTCGCGAATGTCCCACGATGATCGATGTGAGAGATTCGAGAAAGCCGGTTCAACAGGAAAAGCCGGAGCGATAGTGATGGACGGAGAGAAAGTTCAATTCGTAGCAGCAATACAGCTTCAAGCACCCGGGATCAGGTGAGAACAAAGTTTCGTATAAGTTTATTGCAATCCCGATGAGTCCGTTAAGCCAATTCGTCTAGAAAAAAAAATTATTTTCAGTTAGCTGCATTTTTTTCCTTAGTTATCTGAGAAATTTCAATTGAATATATCACTTAAGGAATGGTGCGAAGGATTTTTATGTTAATATGAAAGTCATGTAGGTCAACTGGTGCCTTCATAAGCCAGACTTACGCTTTTTAACTCTGCGCATAATCTATGTCTTATTTTCTTTGCTGCGTCATGAAAATACGATACGAATCTTAGGAATAAAGCCGGAGCGAAATTTTTTTCGCTCCGGCTTTATCAAGTTTTTGATTTATCAAGTTTTTTTTCAGATCTTAATATACAATATATTGAGAATCAATTATTATATTGACAAAATTATAATTTAGAAAACATGAATTTGCTGTCATTCATTTTCGTAAATCAAAGTCGTTCGCGTTCCTTATCGATATTATAATCAAATATTTTTTAACCAAATTGGACCTTTCAAAGTGATCCCACTTGCCTCTATAGTTTAGTAATCAATACTATACACAATTAATCTAGACCGAATTAAGGGATGGGTCTAAATGTAAGTAACTATCTAAATCTTCATATGAAAAAAAAAGTTTTGCTTCCTATGCTTAATAGCTACTTATACTAATTAAATAAAGCTGTGTATTGCCAATATATAAGAAACCTCTTAGGGATAACCCGCCTCGTCCAATTTCTGATTTTTAAACGGGCTTAATTAAACTTGTCCTTGACTTCAGTACACGGAGAAAAAGGCTTAGTTAGATCAACCAAGGCGCTTAGTTATATATATGCGCCAACTAAGTTATTGGTTAGACCAACCAAGTTATTGTTTGACCTACCAAGTTATTGTTTAACCAACCAAGTTATTGTTTGACCTACCAAGTTATTGTTTAACCAACCAAGTTATTGTTTGACCAACCAAGTTATTGTTTGACCAACCAAGTTATTGTTTGACCAACCAAGTTATTGTTTGACCAACCAAGTTATTGGTTCACCAACCAAGTTATTGTTTGACCAACCAACTTATTGTTTGACCAACCAAGTTAATGTTTGACCAACCAAGTTATTGTTTGACCAACCAAGTTATAGGTTGACGAACCAAGTTATTGTTTGACCAACCAAGTTATAGTTTGACGAACCAAATTATTGTTTGACCAACCAAGTTATTGTTTGATCAACCAAGTTATTCTTTGACCAACCAAGTTATTCTTTGACCAACCAAGTTATTCTTTGACCAACCAAGTTATTAGTTACACCAACTAAATCTTCATGGTTAGTCAATCAATAACTTGGCTGATTAAAAAATAACTTGATTGGTCTAACCAATAACTTAGTTGGCGCATATATAACTAAGCGCTTAGTTATTCTAACCAAGCCTTTTTTTGCGTGTAGCCCTGCACGGAAAAAAGTAATTGGTTGAATAGACTGCAAGCGACAAAATTGGTTGGGACGATAAATTAGTTGGTTACAGAATCAAATCAGTTAGTCGGGGCGAAAAACCAGTTGATTGAGCCAGCAAATTAATTGTTTGGCAACTAACGAATTGGGTGACACAACCAACTAATTTGTTGGCTCAACCAAAAAATTGGTTTACCTATCCAACTTAGTCGCTTGGAGCATATTTAGCTATGCCAATGGTTGGGGCAACAAATTATTTCTCTCCGTGTGGCCTAAGCCAAAAAGGTATGAAAGTATGCCATAAACTACGTTCATTGACAGTGACTTAAAGAGCCAAGCTCTGTAACGTTTGTCTCAAGTACACACAGCGGAGTAGCAGCAATACGTCAAGTGTGAGAACCCGAGCGAGATGCAAATGCTACTTTGTTAAATTAATGCGGGACGTTAGCGATTAGAATGGCGCCCCGGGAAATTAAACGAGGCGGGCCTGTGGCGAGAATGGTGGATGAAGCAGCAGCCGCACGGCATAATAGACGGGGTTGTAAGTTGAGGGTTCTTGACGATGCGGCAACATCAGAGAAGATGGAGTTTGTTTGCACGCCATCAGAGAAGCGTTGTCTCTTCACTTCGGACCAAGTTGTCTTTGCCGCACACTTGTTCATTCGTATATTTGACTAGGTCCCCAAACTGTCTCTGCGAAGTTAGCATATCAATTATTAAAATTTCTTAGTGATGTACTAGCATCCAATGTAGTTTTATAGATGCTAATAGGTTTCAACAATAGTTCCATTGACTTGAACTCAGAATGTGTTTATAAAAAAGTCTGCTAATGGAAAAAGAAATCTGTATCAAAGTTTGTTTATGAAAAATTTTGATGTCCCAGTCAAATACGTAGCAAATTCGTATTTAGCTAAAAAAATATATATATATTTTTTACATTTTGGCCAAAAATTCATAGTTTCACTAGCGACTCCAGTTTTTGTTTGTTTTCTTCGTATTTAATCCGGGTTTTGAATTTTTTTTACAGACTTTAAAAGTTGAAATCGCAAAAATAGAGTATTCGTGCATATCCCAAAAATTCACAGATTCATCAAAATGATTAGAACTATTGAAAATAATGGAATTATGACTCGAGTTTTTGGTTATTTTCTTCGTAATTAATCAGGCTTCAAAAAGTTTTCGTTGGTCTAATATGTGTGATAAAAACCTTATAATTATAATTTAATTGTTTTTCGACTATCATTCATTTATTTTATAATTTATACTATTTATTAGCAGATATTTAGAAACTAAAAAAAGAAAGTACTGCATTATAAAAATAGTACATTATGCCACAAGGGAGAAAAGTGATTTTTTAAATCCGCTCCTCCCGAGTGACATACGATACTTTTTTCCGTCTCTGTTAAAAAGACCATATTTTTATTCCTGCAGCGGCGCAACGGCACAAATAGGTAGAAACATTAAATAATCAAATTTCGCCCCGCTCCACTCCAGCGGACCAAAAAGTATCGCAGTGGGCAGAAAAGTACTTTTCTGCCCGCTGCAGCTCTTTTCCTCCCGCCGGTCAAGAATCGACAACTTTCCACCCGCATTGCAGGCATGGAATGTGATCTTTTTAGGGTAATCACGAAAAAATCAGTTTTTGTACACGGAAAGAAATGTTTGATTGTGGCAACTACGTTTTCGATTTGCTGTACACAATGTCTAAAAAAATAGTTGCCTCAGCCATATCGAATAGGACCTCAACTATTCACGATTAGTTCTCGCGAGATTAGTTAGGTTAACTAATCCAATCGTTGGGGCTACCACTCGAATAGTTGGGACTACCATTCGAATCGTCGGTATTACCATTCGAATCGTCGGTATTACCATTCGAATCGTCGGTATTACCATTCGAATCGTCGGTATTACCATTCGAATCGTGGTATTACCATTTGAGTATTAAGGGAAATAGAATAATGGATTGGTTGTGTCAACTCATTTCTTGGTTATGGCAAGTAATCTTTTTCTTCCGTGTCTTTTTACAGTGACAAAAATTTTATCGATTTCCGTCTCATGTAATGTGACAAAAATTCTATCATCCGTTCGAGCACCTTTTTCGCTGTTAAATTTTACATCGAGTCACGCAAATATGGAAAAAAAAATTCGTGAAAATTATATCCAAGTTCCACTTCACTCGCAGCTTGAGAGATCATTGGATGCTGCTGCTTTCTATAGTCGCAGTTTCGTTGTCGTATTCTCGTTGAGGAGGCTTTGCCCTCGCTTGGTTTGTCTCGCCGGTGCCTCGGCTGTTCCGCCTGCTGCCGCGTTGCATTGGGTAGGAAGACTCAAGCCTGGCGCACAATGTGGAAGCCGTGAAAGAGATTGCGAGGCACGGTCTTTTTTTTTTTTTTTAACTCGCCCCCTCCTCGTTGGAATGTACGCTTCGGATATACATAGCGTATACTGTCCTGCCTATACATGTACATACATATATAACGTAACGTGGACGTATAGTTGAGAAAAGTAGGACAGAGATTCGCGTCGCTTGTATTTTCCGCGGATAACTAAGGTGGCACAGTGTGTATGGGTATCCTGGGGCCTGTCGCTCGTAAAGTGCCATTGGTACGTCGTCGACGACTTTCTTCGTACCATCGTTGGTATACACGAACCACGTCGAGAGTCGAGAGCTTTTGTCGTTGAGATTTTGGTCGTTTCCGAGACTCGCATCTTGCTGTGTGTTCGCGTGCCGTTGCTGCTCTCTTTTTCATCTCTTGTATATATTCTACGTGACGAGACAGAAGGGAAGGTAGCGTGAAAGAACCCGAGAAAGAGATATGGAGAATAAAAGACAATAAGGCTAATAGCAGTAGTATAGTAGGTTGGCATATTTGAGAGTGGGTCGGATTCATGGATCTTTTCATTCATTACTCTATTCTTGTCGGGTGAGTTTTTCTACCTGCCATTTATTTACTTATCTCGGAATTTCTTTTATTTATTTTTTAATTTGTTCCGCCGTACGAAGACTTTCCCCTTTTATGAGACTTTCCCTACGCTCTGATTACGTTCGTAGCCTACTTATACAACCCATCCCCCTTTTACTGCCATTTCCACGTAAGCGGAAAATCTGTGCCATGTGCAGTCAAGCTTTTCAACGAAGGCTGCTGTTTGTACAGGGAATTATTACGAGTGTCTGGTAACAATGACCTCTCTCATGGTGGAAAATGAATTGTCCAAATAATTATAATCCAAATAATCCGTGATAACACCAACGGGTCCATTAGTAAGCATTTTGCATACTACTGGGTTTTCATTTTCGGACTTATGACGTCCAAAAAAATATTGGATGTTGCATGATAATCCTAGTAATGCGTCTATAAAAATTAGATCGCTCATTTAAAGCGTACTTTTAATTAAATAGTCTTATATGAAGGGTACACATAGACTTTCTATCGATATATTTTTTCTCGATAATCGGAGTGATTCTAAATATTATTGAATGATAACTGTTCATTATAATTCGTTTATAAATGGATAATAATCCAGTTATCCATTTATAAACGAATAGTTTAATAATGAACAGTTGTCATTCAATAATATTTAGAATCACTTCGATTATCCAGAAAAAGAATATTGATGGAAAGTCTATTATTTTCAATTATTATTCCATAATAATGACCTATAGAAGGGTCGATAATAATCAACGCAGTTGTTGGACCTTAAGCTCTCAAAAAAAAAAAAATTTAAATAGTTTTCAGAATTTATCAAAATATGTTTTAATCTATTAATAAGCGTACATGAAAATTCATTGCCGCAAACATTTTTTGATTTTTTCTCCCTAACATTTATATACTTATCTCAGAAATTCTTTTTGTTTTAATATTTGTTTTGCCATACGAAGTATTTCTTCTATTTTATGAGTCTATCCTGTGCTCGGGTTACGTTTGTGACCTACTGTATGTCATTCGCACGTAGGCGGAAATCTGTACCACGTGCAGTTAAACTTTTCAATGGAGACTGGTTTTTGTATAGGGAATTATTACCAATGTCTGAGAAAAATGATCTCTTGCATGAAAGAAATTTTATATTTTGAATGATTATAATTGTACAGTTACATTAAATTATTTTCAATTATTATTCCATAATACTAACCTTGGAAGCTGGTAAAAATATATTTTCATTTTTTAATAACCGTAAGTAATTAATTTTCGCATAAATTTCACAAAACAATTGAGCATTACTATCCTTTATTTATTTTTACCAAAAATAACCTCTGTCATGGAGAAAATTTTATAGGATTGAATGACAACCGTTAAATGTTAATTCAATGGACTATTTTTATATCTGCATTAAATAATCTACTGCACAGTTGCAGAGTGCTTTAATTAAAAAAAGAAAATTGTATGATAAATTCTATGATTTTTTTTAGCTGCACCGAAATTTATTTTCATAATAAATTCACGAAACAGTTGAGGTGTGAGAGTCTTTATTTATTTTTCAACACATTAAAAATAACGATCGGCATATAGATTTCCAATAATCAGGCTGAGCAGTCACCTATCCGAATAATGACAGCACGAAATTAATCCGAGGGACCGTCGATAGTGCACATTAACGGTCCACCTCCTACTATTGGTTGCACTGCGAAACTTTTAATTTGCCATATTAAATGACCCGAGAGTAAATAGTAAATCATTCAATTATCTATTATTTCATTGGAGAAATCATGAACGCTACTCTACAGTCTTTCCAGGAGGGATAAAATTTGCTTTTTTTTATATGAAGAAAATACGGCGCGGAAGACAAAGAAATAAAGAAGAAGCTGAGAAAAAGTGATTTTTTCCCCTCATTTTCACAAAAATATCAGGAAACAATTGAGAAATATGGAACTTCATTTATTTTTTAATCGATCAAAAATCAAAACAGTCCTATACTCTTCCAAGTTATGAGATTGAGCGGTCGCGGATCGAAACAATGGCAGCTCTAAATAATCCGTGGTACCTTCTCATTGAAACATAAACCGGAATAGTTAGAATAGTGCTTTTATTTGATGGAATCAATTTTTTGAACGTTGTACCAAAGTGTGCGTACGCGTGGACGGCGTATTATCGTCGAAACCGTAAAATGGCAAATACCGATCTTGACTTGTCTCCCACGCCATTGCATTGCCAATGGATTCAACTTGTTCATGGGCATTTCGACGCATACCTCGATGTCGAACCCTGGTACTTCAACTTTAACGAGGTGTAACTGATACTTGATTCGATATTGATTAAAACCAGAGAAAACTCGTCGTCTCTGCTGTCACGTGATGAATCAGGTATCTCGAAACCTGGTGCTTGCACTTTAACGAGCCGTAACTTTTATTTGATGCAAACAATTCTTTGAACACTGTACCAAAGTGCGCGTACACGTGGGCGACGTATTATCATTGACCACCTAAAATGACAAATACCGACCTTGACTTGTTGTCCGCGCCGTTGCATTGCAAACGGATTCACCCTGTTCATGGACACCTCAAACTATACCATGATGTCGACGACCCCTGGTACTTCAACTTTAATTAAGTGTAACAGCTACTTGATTCGATATTGATTAAAACCAGGGAAAATTCGTCGTCTCTACTGTCACGTGATGAATCAGGTGTCTCGAAACCTGGTACTTGTACTTTAACGAGCCGTAACTTTTATTTGATGCAATCAATTCTTTGAACGCTGTACCAAAGTGCGCGTACACGCGAGTAACGTATTATCGTCGAACACCTAAAATGGCAAATACCGATCTTGACTTGGAATCCGCGCCGTTGCATTGCAAACGGATTCACCCTGTTCATGGACACCTCAAACTATACCATGATGTCGACCCCTGGTACTTCAACTTTAATTGAGTGTAACTGCTACTTGATTCGATATTGATTAAAACCAGAGAAAATTCGTCGTCTCTACTGTCACGTGATGAATCAGGTGTCTCGAAACCTGGTACTTGTACTTTAACGAGCCGTAAATTTTATTTGATGCAATCAATTCTTTGAACGTTGTACCAAAGTGCGCGTACACGCGGGCGACGTATTATCGTCGAACACGTAAAATGCCAAATACCGATCTTGACTTGTAGTCCGCGCCGTTGCATTGCAAACGGCTTCACCTTGTTCATCGACACCTCAATGCATATCTCGATGTCGAACCTGGTATTTCAAGTTTAACGAGGTGTTACTGATACTTGATGCGATATTGGATAAAATCAGAGAAAACTCGTTGTCTCTGCTGTCAAATGATGAGTCAGGTATCTCGGAATTTTGTACTTGCATTTTAACGAGCCGTAACTTTTATTTGATGCAATCAATTCTTTGAACGTTGTACCAAAGTGCGCGTACACGTGGGCGACGTACTATCGTCAAACACCTAAAATGACAAATACCGATCTTGACTTGTAGTCCGCGCCGTTGCATTATAAACGGATTCACCTTGTTCATCGACACCTCAACGCATACCTCGATGTCGAAAATGGTATTTCAAATTTAACGAGGTGTTACTGATACTTGATGCGATATTGGATAAAATCAGAGAAAACTCGTCATCTCTGCTGTCAAATGATGAGTCAGGTATCTCGGAACTTTGTACTTGCATTTTAACGAGCCGTAACTTTTATTTGATGCAATCAATTCTTTGAACGTTGTACCAAAGTGCGCGTACACGTGGGCGACGTATTATCGTCGAACACGTAAAATGGCAAATACCGATCTTGACTTGTTGTCCGCGCCGTTGCATTGCAAACGGATTCACCCCGTTCATGGACACCTCAAACTATACCATGATGTCGACCCCTGGTACTTTAACTTTAATTAAGTGTAACAGCTAGTTGATTCGATATTGATTAAAACCAGGGAAAATTCGTCGTCTCTACTGTCACGTGATGAATCAGTTGTCTCGAAACCTGGTACTTGTACTTTAACGAGCCGTAACTTTTATTTGATGCAATCAATTCTTTGAACGCTGTACCAAAGTGCGCGTATACGTGGGCGACGTATTATCGTTGACCACCTAAAATGACAAATTTCGATCTTGACTTGTCGTCCGCGCCGTTGCATTGCCAACGGATTCACCCTGTTCATGGACACCTCAAACTATACCATGATGTCGACCCCTGGTACTTCAACTTTAATTAAGTGTAACTGCTACTTGATTCGAGATTGATTAAAACCAGAGAAAATGCGTTGTCTCTGCTGTCACGTGATGAATCAGGTATCTCGAAACCTTGTCCTTGCACTTTCACGAGCCGTAACTTTTATTTTATGCAATCAATCCTTTGAACGCTGTACCAAAGTGTGCGTACACGTGGGCGACGTATTATCGTCGAACACGTAAAATGGCAAATACCGATCTTGACTTGTAGTCCGTGCCTTGCATCACAAACGGATTCACCCTGTTCATGGACACCTCAAACTATACCATGATGTCGACCCCTGGTACTTCAACTTTAATTAAGTGGAACTGCTACTTGATTCGATATTGATTAAAATCAGAGAAAACGCGTTGTCTCTGCTGTCACGTGATAAATCAGGTATCTCGAAACCTTGTCCTTGTACTTTAACGAGCCGTAACTTTTATTTGATGAAATCAATTCTTTGAACGCTGTACCAAAGTGCGCGTACACGTGGGCGACGTATTATCGTCGAACACGTAAAATGGCAAATACCGATCTTGACTTGTAGTCCGCGCCGTTGCATTATAAACAGATTCACCTTGTTCATCGACACCTCAACGCATACCTCGATGTCGACCCCTGGTACTTCAACTTTAATTAAGTGTATCTGCTACTTGATTCGATATTGATTAAAACCAGGGAAAATTCGACGTCTCTATTGTCACGTGATGAATCAGGTGTCTCGAAACCTGGTACTTGCACTTTAACGAGCCGTAAATTTTATTTGATGCAATCAATTCTTTGAACGCTGTACCAAAGTGTGCGTACACGTGGGCGATGTATTATCGTCGAACACCTAAAATGGCAAATACCGATCTTGACTTGTAGTCCGCGCCGTTGCATTGCAAACGGATTCACCCTGTTCATGGACACGTCAAACTATACAATGATGTCGACCCCTGGTACTTCAACTTTAATTAAGTGTAATTGCTACTTGATTCGAGATTGATTAAAACCAGAGAAAATGCGTTGTCTCTGCTGTCACGTGATGAATCAGGTATCTCGAAACCTTGTCCTTGCACTTTCACGAGCCGTAACTTTTATTTTATGCAATCAATCCTTTGAACGCTGTACCAAAGTGTGCGTACACGTGGGCGACGTATTATCGTCGAACACGTAAAATGGCAAATACCGATCTTGACTTGTAGTCCGTGCCTTGCATCACAAACGGATTCACCCTGTTCATGGACACCTCAAACTATACTATGATGTCGACCCCTGGTACTTCAACTTTAATTAAGTGGAAAAGCTACTTGATTCGATATTGATTAAAATCAGAGAAAACGCGTTGTCTCTGCTGTCACGTGATAAATCAGGTATCTCGAAACCTTGTCCTTGTACTTTAACGAGCCGTAACTTTTATTTGATGCAATCAATTCTTTGAACGCTGTACCAAAGTGCGCGTACGCGTGGGCGACGTATTATCGTCGAACACGTAAAATGGCAAATACCGATCTTGACTTGTAGTCCGCGCCGTTGCATTATAAACAGATTCACCTTGTTCATCGACACCTCAACACATACCTCGATGCCGAACCTGGTACTTCAAGTTTAACGAGGTGTTACTGATACTTGATGCGATATTGGATAAAATCAGAGAAAACTCATCGTCTCTGCTGTCAAATGATGACTCAGGTATGTCGAAACTTTGTACTTGCATTTTAATGAGCCGTAACTTTTATTTGATGCAATCAATTCTTTGAACGTTGTACCAAAGTGCGCGTACACGTGGGAGACGTATTATCGTCGAACACCTAAAATGGTAAATACCGATCTTGATTAGTCGTCCGCGACGTTGCATTGCAAACAGATTCAACTAGTTCATGGACATTTCAATGCATACCTCGATGTCGAACCCTGGTACTTCAACTGTAACGAGGTGTAACTGGTACTTGATGTGATTTAATCTATCAGTTCTCTGTAACCTTAGATTCCTGCGTCAAGCTTCTTCAAATTCACGAACGAGTAGTTTCACTCCTGTTTCTTCGTCGCAACGCTAATTCGGCTTGAGTTAACCTTATGAGCGTCTTGGTCCTTAGTGAACGTTTACATAAATGCTTCGTTCTGAGAGTTCACGAAAAACGTTACAGTATATATCCATCAGCACATACCAGCACGCTGAGAAAAAAATGTAGAAATTAACTAAATCGGCGTACACACTCGTTCATATGAATTATTCATTTAGGACAACCAATCGATTGAAGAAAATCTAAAATACAAAAGTCTAAAATACTGTATTTGCGGTAACCAAAATATTTGTTATACCAACTAAAAATTCATTTGAACGAGGGTGTACGTATACAGAGTTGAACTATTATCATGAATAATACGAAGCTGAACGATTGCTAAATGAAAACCGTACTGCACATGCGCACTAGTCATTATTTAAAAAAGAGTACTGTTTGTGACTTTGACGTCGTTGGCATTGACGCAATAGGCAACGAGCAGCTCCCCGTGCAGAAATATAGTTGGAGCTCCAACTTGACCCTTTCTTGATTGCCGCAGTTCTATTAGGGGCCCTACTAGGCTAGTCACGCTTGAAGTACGGAGTCTTTAGAGGCTCAATATGGGCGACCCTAGTGAGGGTTCCACATTTAAGCCTGATTAGGCCCCGAAGTTTGTCGTGGCCGCCTCTGTTGAGCCTAGTAGGCTTCTAGAGTAGATTCCCTATTGTGGATTCCACGTTTATACCTAAAAAGGCCCGTTATTTAATCGCGGCTGCCCAAACTAATTTTTGCACGGGTCGTGCCGCTGAAAGTACGGAATGCTAGTATTTTTTAGCGAATCGAAAAAATATCATTCGCTATACGGCAAAGAACGTGATTTTCACCTCGGGTGATTTCTGCCCAAGTTTCACTTTGTAATATAATTTACTATTCTAAGAGATCTCGCTAATTATGTAAATCCAGTAAATGACCATCTTTGGAAACGCGGATCTTTCTGGACAAGCTAATTTTTTGACAAACTAGTTTTGTACGAAAAGCTAATTTTTTACATGAAGTATTTCTTTTTCACTTTCTTCAAAATCTTATGACTTTCTTCAAAATTTCATTAACTCAAAATTTTTTTGCTCTCCTTAAGATCTCATACATTTTAAATATTTTTTTTTTTAGATAATCTCATTTTCCACCAGGAAAAAGGTGCCGTGGAACACCTGGACGACAAGAGAAACTTTGCGGTCAAACTAAACCTGAAGTATAATGTCATTGTACACCTAGACCACGTGAGTCACTGTCCAGCCAAGCTAGAGTTGGCGAATTATGTCGTGTGGTATACGTGATGGTATACGTGTTTGATCAACAGTCTCTCAGACTAAAGTCCGAGTGATTGGGTCAAGCTAAATGGGGACATTTCGTCTAGACTCTTTTAGCGACGGTCAAGACCCTACTTTTTCATCCCGTCGACATTGATTCGTAGTTTTATGGACTAAGGATTTTAAGAAAGCGGATAAATCGTTTTAATATAACTAGACATCGAGGACATCGTCGACAGTGTTAAGAACGGCGTCAAACTATGTTTTTTGAGCATCTAGTAAATAAAACTACGCAGCCATGCAGCCTGATGTGAAGAAGTCGCCTTAAGGTACCTGAACATTGAGAACATTCATGGTATGCTCGAAAAGTCTTAGAATTTTGTTTTTTTTTATATCCGGCATATGAAAGTACGAAGCAATGTCGACGGAATGGAAAGAATTGACACCGTGATTAAATTTTAGACACTCAGTATCGAGCGCAGCAGTCTAAAGGGCTCCGCAGTCAGCAGGCAGTTACTATTCCACGAATAGGGTAATTTATCAGAGAAACGTCCGAAAAATAACCGGTCAGTCTTTGCCTGGTGACGATTGTGACACCCACCCCGGCACATGCTGGTATTGGGTGCCGAAACAATTTTTTTCTTCCCGTGCGGAAGCGCAAATTAGTTGCTGCCCGAACTCTGTCCGTTTGTTCTCGAAACTTTTAATTTGCGAGTGACCCGGAAATACTTGATTTTTTCGAGTGACCCGGAAATAAATAATAAATCATTCATTAATCAAATATTTTCTTGCAGAAATTATCAGTGCGCCTCCGCAGTCTTTCTTTCAGGAATAAAGTTCGCTTTCGCTGGAATAAAAAAACGCGGTGCGAAAACCGAAGAAGAAGAAGAAGAAGAAGAGAAGCCGAGGAAAAGTCGGGTTGAGCATTATCGTAACTGCTGAGCTGCATTGCATCTCCCTTTTCCAAGGAGACCACCGACAAGAACGGCTGCACATAATCCGGAAGAAGCTGCGCATCTGCACCATCCTGTGTGCACGCGCGCGCGAGCGCTTGAGTCTCGTATTTCTTAATTATCAAGATTTATAACGGTAAATAAACACTCGGTCCGAGGGAGCGAGAAGCGGCTGCGAGAGTATAGAGGGCGGGGGTACAGCCCCGCGCAAATGCTTCTTTTCCTTTGTGAAAGTATTTCATTTCGATGTGGGGAGGTAGGAAGATTTGAGCGTAGCTCAGGCATCTCGCCTCACTCAGAGAAGCATGGCTATCCTCGAGCTTTTAATTAAAATACGGCATCTCTAACCTTTTTCCGTAATGCGATAATGATAACGATCGTTAGAAACGAAGAAAGTACCAGACTTTTTTTTCCAAAAGGCGTGCGAAGATTATTTCGTTTTTTTTTCTGGGAGCTCCGATGCTATGGAGGACCATTTTATGGAGATCGTAACTCCAGACATTAAGTAATAAAATTGCAAATTGCAGGAATATTTCAAATAATAACCGTTTAATAGGCGTAATACTACAATATTTAAGCATTTCTCCTTCTTTGGAAAAGCTCAACGGTTATCTATGAATTGTAATGGTACTGTAGAATTTATCAAACGTAAATTCAGAGAAATCGTCTTGGCAATTTATATAATTACAGCTATTCATTTTTAGTCGATGTAACGATTTTTTCACAAGTAGTATAACTATGAAATATTTGGGAGTATATTTTTGTAGGTATGGAATATATTTTATGGATATAAAAAAACAGTCACATGATCTTAAAATATTAATAACTTTTACTATTATCATTTTTTTATGTCGAAAATATTGATTTAGATATTTTTTTACGAACATAAATATAGACTCGTGATATATATTGGCTAACGATGATTATCGGACGAGCGATATTTTTACCATCCCTCATGAAATTCAGAGAGGATGTACGAATCTGATTGACCTCCAAAGGTATAATTTTGATCTCAGGTACGAAACGGGTTCGCGGATGACTTGATATGAGCTCAAAGTAAATTCGGCGGTTCCTAAAATATTGGGAAGGTTAATGAGTTTTAGATACTATTGAAAGCTTTGTAGAGTGCCTACGAGATACTATTATTATATCAATCTATCTATTACTTGAATCACAAATGGAGAATTGCAGGATTCAGTTTGAATAATTCTGACCTAATTTATATTGATATCTTTAATCGTTATTCCAAGAAAAAAAAACCATAGAAATCTATAAAAAAATATAAACTTCGTTTCTTTTTTCTGAAACACAATTAAAATGATTGCCTATTTTAAAGATACTGGCTCAATCGAATCAGCCATTTAAACGTTACATAAAAAAACCGGATGTGGAGTTTCGAACGAAACTTGGATCTATGAATTCTGAAATCAGAAACGTCGAAAAATTATTTTTTCAGAAATTACTAAATCCAATTCTCTTCATAGGCAGTCTCTATTGGGTCGAAGAGTCTCTGTCGCAGATGTTCCAAGAGAATTTAGTTAAAAATTGTTATGCAAATAATATTTTCTGTAATAATGAGAGTATCTTCTGCGGACAATCTTGAAATGGAAATTCCTATACCCAGACGACTATAGAGTTTTCTTTAAAAACAAATTCGCTCTTCTGAAACCAATTTCGTCGAGCAGTGCAACTTGAACTCCATGACATTCTGAACACTTCATTAACCTACTGTTTAATACATATTCTTTCGCAGAGCGTGATAAAAAATGAAAAGAATGAAAGATTTGTGTTTAAATTGACGAAGTACGTCAATTTTGTTTAGAATAATCGAGTAAATTTATCAAGCTCATTTCTATTTTCTTTCAACGAATTTTAACGAAATGTCCGTGACCACGAGGATCCAAACAAGACGGTCGTAAATGTGAATCGTCAAGACTCAACTAATGTAAGTGTCACGTCCCGCGCTGTAGAATACGTAAAGTAGTAATAATTATTTCACATATTATAAATGGACATTTCTTTCTATTTTTTCAAGAGTTTTATTTTTTAAGCGGTTATATATTTTGTTTATTATTTATTAAGTTATATATTTCGCGTTGATATTAGAACTTCAGACAGTCAGCGTCCGTTAAGTCCTGGGTGTAATTAAACACGAGAATGCGGCGGACGTGACAAAATGCGTTTAGACAGACGGACTTTTGTCAATTTTTGCTGATTTATTAAGGGGAGGGAGTCAGGTCAAAAAAATTGATTTTGGAAACTCAATATCATCCAAATCCTATTGCATATAAAAATGCCCAATGCTATATATTGTTGGTGCTCGATGAAAGAATTTTTTACAGTCGTCTGACTTGGATATGCTTTTCGATATTTTCTTAAGCAAAGTTCTTAGGTTTTCCATTCTGCGCATGATTCAGATCAAACTACTAGGCAGATTGGGATCATTGACATCTCATTTTCTTCTTCATGAAAAGATACACCGGCTAAATGGAGCAAACTATTTTTTTTCATTCTGAAAGCAAAGTTAATCACTGATTTAGAAAATAGCATAAAATTTATTTATTAATAATTATGTTACTTAAAAAATATTATATTTTATTAACATTTGCTCCATTTAGCCGGTGTATCTATTCATGAAGAATAAAAAGAGACGTCAACCGTTCCAATCTGCCTAGTAGTTTGATCTGAATCATGCGCAGAATGGAAAACCTAAGATCTTTGCTTAAGATAATATTTAAAAGCATATGCAAGTCAGACGACAGTAAAAAATTCTTTAATCGAGTACCAACAATATAGTGCGTTGGGCATTTTTATATGCAATAGAATTTGGATGATATTGAATTTCCAAAATCAATTTTTTTGACCTGACTCCCTCCCCTTAAAACACCCTGCTCGCTGTCTTTCAGCTTTAGTCTTCAACTTGTCTTTAACCAGTACAAGTCGGGAAAAGGGACTCCGGTTTCAGCACCTGCATAGCGGCATTAAAAACGTTTTCGGAATTCCGCGGTCGGTAAGGCATCAAGAGTGCTGCCATAGGAACGCGGCCTTATCGAACCGGGAAAGTTGCTCGCGTCGCGGTGGTCAGTCTGTCTGCGTTAATTTAAGAGGCAGTGGTACTTCCTGTATGTATATACTCATTCTGTTCTAATATGGATCGTACATACTAATTCGATTGCAAAAACTAAAACAAAATCATGAAATTATCTGAGTTATTAATAAAAGAATATTTTCTCCGTTGAATAAGTTTCTGCATTTCATTGTGGTGGCCAGTCGCTGCCTAGGATAATTTGGCAGTACCGCGCGTATTAGTCAGGCCAGATGCTGTCGAGGAAAACTCGACACATTCTCTAGCTATGACAAGCGATACATTCCAAACGAGATCCTCGTCATTTTCCCTCACGAATGCCTCGGCAATATTCAGGGATAACTGGCGTGGCCCTCGCCAAAGACTGATCACTATTTCTACTATTGCTTATGTTCTTTTTTTCAGTCTTTATGTCAAGAAAAAAACCGAAGAAATCGATCAAAGAGTACAAACTTATTTTTCTTATCCCCATAGCGTCATTAAAATTATTGCCGACGTCAAAGATACTGGCTCATTTCGATCTGTGCTGCTCAAACGTTGAATCTCAGGAACCTGTTAACGTTGTGATTTACGCGACGATCGTCGAACTAAAACTGAGGAGACCGTCGATTACCGCAGGGATTTTACGTCCTTACGGTTTTAGCATTCTTGGTATAGCTCTTGAAAGGGGTGCGAAGGATCTATCGCCGCCATCCGGTAGTATAGTTTTACAAGAAAACTTTCTAACGCGAGTTGAATATTCCAGGGGGCTTCCCACTTTTGCCGATCCGTTGATCGGTAAAAGACGCATCCTACCAAGTCACCCAGATGAGAAGCCGCGGTAAGAGGAGTTTGTTGGAGATGGCTTCGATTTAACAGCGACGAGATGCGAGAATAACGACACGATGCGGTGCGAGAGAATAAGAGGGTTATCTTACGACTATCTTAAAATTTCACTTTATTCTCTGACATCGATGGTAGAATCGCCATTGGTTGATTTTCAAATACGCAGTAAATCTTTGGTAGTTGAAAAAGTAATCGTTCGTTTGGGAAACTCGATTGAAGAGTCCATCTTTTTTTTTCATTCATCTGAAATTAATATTTTCTTTTTCATTTTTCGAGTTTAAAAAAACATACAAAAATTATATAACAGTTGTTAAACGGGTTTTCACTTTTTCGCCAGACTCACGATTTCAAATAACATGATTCTCCCATTACCCGAAAAAATGATATTAAACATAAGAATACTTATAATAATGCTTTGAGTCTTTTTTCTGTATTTATGAAATTATTTTTTTTCTTCCTCTCTAAGTGTCTTTATTTATGGCAAAAATATAACAATTAATCCTGACAGTATTTTCTTTATAGCCACAAAAATTTATACATTCAAAGTGGTCTGTTGCTGGATGAAAGACTCTGGTGCTTGATGGGTTAATTCAGTAGAAATCCAACCCGGGCACGTTTATAATTCTAAGACGGATGATGAGAAGCTTTGTACTTGCTCGTAGCATAGAAACTATATAATATCATAGTAAAATGCAAGAGAGTACTGAACGAATGAGAAAGGGGTTGAAGAACCTCCAAAGCGTTGGTACGTGCGTTTTCGCGGTCTTACGTAGTCGTTGTACGTTCGTGGCACGTGTTACAGAATGTTATACTGCCGGTACGTGACGTATTCATTGCGAGCGTGGACTAGGCCACGCAAAAGCTGATACGAGTTAGAGAGAAACAGAAGGCATGGTATATGCCGCTCAGGCATCCAGTTCGTGTGTTTCGGACTACAAAAGAGAACATCAGATAAAAAATCATCAATCAGTTTTTCCGAAATAGAAGGTGAAAAAGTTTCATAGCTTTGTGTGAAATCACGGTCCTTCTGTCACCATGTTCCGGGGGATATCGCATTACCACATTCGATAGCGAAGATTTCAAACTTTTGTCGACGTCTACATATGCATATAAGTATTCGTAGCCAGATGCCACCAGAAATATGGAACTTTTGGTGGTACAGCCAACTGACTCCTCAGGGACGATTCTTCCATTTCGAAAACTTTACACGGTTATTCCTGCTCATCTTTTGTGATAGCTTTGAGGACTCTGCACTCAGCTTGAAACCTTAAGAACAACTGTTAAGTTTTATGTCAAAATTGCCTTTGGATAAAAATTAATATTTGTTTAAGTAAAAATTTTGAAAATTACATTGACGACTGCTTCCATAGACACAATTATTATTTGATCTAAGCTTTCTTAATATTTCAAAAATAAAGAAATAGCTTTAGTAACTTTTAACTTTTTGAAAAAATTGAAAAAAGGGTTTTCTTGTGCGGTACATTTTTGTGCACCAATCAATGTGCGGTAAATTTACCTACAAAGTTTGATTGATTTTAGAAAATCTTCTAAATTCTGCCTGTTAAAGGGTTGGAATTAAATATATTTACTCATAATCATATTGGTGCTTTTTTATTTATCTTGCGATTGCTTAAGTAGGACTAGGAAGCTGAGGGGGCTAAATTTGTTTAACTGGGTATAAAAAATTCAACTATATGGATATTGCATATATTCGGATTTTCCAGTGGATTATGAATCGGGAACACTCGTTTTGAAAATCTTAGCGAAAATAATTTGTCTTTGGGTCGTTTCATGAAAAATGTTGATTTCTTAAAACAATGAATAGAAAATTCGTATCCACCAGGTCTTTTCACATTTTGGGTCGGTGAAATGAAAAATATTTGTTTTTTCTCTTATTTTCGGCTCTTTTTCGAAGCGATCTTACAGGCGCGGTAATTAAGGCATCATAATGATTTTTGTACCATTCTCTTCGTTTCGGCAGGCTCTTTCGAAGGTAAAAAAACATTAAAATACCGGGGAAAGCCAAAAAAAAAAGCGTAGAGAGCGTCAAAAACTCCAAGATTTCATGATGCTGCACTAAAAATAAAAAGTTTGATTGGAAGAACCAAGCGCTTGGTTAAATATGCGCCAGTCGATTAATTAGTTAATACAAAGAACAACTTGGGTCTAAAAACCAAAATGTTCCCTTTCTATACATTTTAAAAGCCGATCTGAGTGTAAATTCCCGTCTGATTACGAAATCGACAAATTTATTGTCAACTCAAGAATGCCGCAATTTCAAAATTCCACAATCCTAATCCTCCCTTAATTCCCACCCGCGCAAAAAGAAAAGTATTAAAACAGTATTAAAAGTATAATATCTCAAGTATGATCCATTGAACTGAATTAATACTAAAAAGTATTAGACTGTATTATTAGTTTTCAGGGTCCGGATTGATATGTCCATGGTTTTTAGTGTCCAGGTCGATATTTCCATCGCTTTCGATGTCCAGGTCAACCGGCCCAGTTTTAGGTGTCCAGGTTGATATCTTCATAGTTCTCGGAGTCCAGGTCGATCGATTCATAATGTTTGTTGTAAAAATTATATTTGTTTACAGTTTTTGAGCTGTAGGTTAATCGCACCTCAGTTTTCAGTATCCAGTCCGGTCTAGTTACTTAAAAAACAAGTGGGAGTGTATCTAGACATCGAAAACTATGAAAAAATTGACCTGGACACCAAAAGCTATAGAGATATCGACCTGGACATAAAAAACCATGGAGATATCGACCTGGACACCAAAAACCATGGAAATATCGACCTGGACACCAAAAATAATGAAGATATCGACCTGGACACCAAAAACCATGGAGATATCGACCTGGATACCGAACACCGTGGACATATCGACCCGGACCCTTAAAACTACTAATACGGTCTAATACTTTTTAGTATTAATTCAGTCCAATAGATCATACTTGAGATATTATACTTTTCATACTTTTTTTAATACTGTTTAAATACTTTTCTTTTTGGGCGGGCATAAACAATCAGTGTGCGGTAAAGTTGCCTGGTAATTTTCATCGATGTCAAAGAATCCTTAAATCTTATCCGTAAAAGGATAAAACTGAAATATATCTACTCATGATCATATAGTATAACATCCTTCTACTATTTTACAATGCATTAGTGGCGCATCCGTGCCGCATCCGCTTAGTATAATACATTGCGCTTTCCTCGTTCTTCATCGTCGGTTTCCTTCCAAGCTCCATTTGCCACTACCTCACTATTGCATCAAATCTTATTATTATTATGATATATATAACACTATATATACCACCTGAGTCACTGGGTTTGCCCGTCGAGCCATGCACTCAATATTCCGTGCCATGTTCACGGTATTTGTTATAGCAACTTGTGGGAGGCATGGCGAGAGTTCACAGACGAGTGGACGGCACGAGAGAAAACCGAAACGGGCTTCCGCTAATGTCTTACCACTAGCGTTGTCTTGGCCCATTCGCTGGTAGGTACCACGCACGTGGAAAAGCTTTGCCCATCTTGGAGCTCCTTCATCTATAGCCACTTCTACTTTTCGAGCTTTCGCCAGCAAAGCGTGGAAAGAACGTGAGCCAGCAGCAAGTGCAGTCAGTGAGGGTGCTAGACAGAATAGAGTCCAAAGAAGCGATTTCACTGCACCAGAGAGTTTCGATAAGGGTCGTTCGACGGAGTTCGGAGCCTCTACGGCTGCTGCTGCTGCTCTTTCCTTCATACTCGACTTCTTTATTTTTCAACCGAACGACTATACCGCCAATTTTTACTTCATCCTCCCCTCCCTTCGCTTCTTTGACGAGTTCCGGAAGTTGTATCGCCCTTTGGCTTCCGCCGCTCCACTACACCGTGTATACACGCTTATTACTTCAGTACTTCTTACGTTTTCTTTTTATATCACTTGTACATTACTGTACCTTTTTTTCGTCATTTTTATTATTATTTGTAATGCTGTTGACTTTTTCTATATTTAAATTTCATGATTTTATGTCGCTTTATTACATTTGCTCCTTTGCCTTCATTACTTAGTATTTCTAGCTGTTGATATGTGTTATGCGTGGAGTGTATGAATTCATAATATCTATGTAATCGAGTATACGATGAATGCTTATGAAATTAAATAATGGAGTTTTAAAACCTTGTATAAATTCTATCCGATGTAATTAAAATCCTATTAGTCCCGCTGGGATTTGGAGAATTTAAGTTATAATTTGAAGATACAAATTTATTTAATGACCTGCTTAATAGAGATTATTAAATTTAAATAAATATTATTTTGGTCAAATGAAATTTAATTGAAATGTTTTTCAGCCGTTGATAACTGCCGTTGTCGACAAATAGATTTATGCATACAAATATGAATATTTTCTTATTGTCTTATGTCTTCTTTGTATTTTTCGATAGAATAGAAAACATAAATCGAAATTAATTGACCATGTGCAATTAGTCAGTTTTTGCTCTAACTCGCTACCTATGCAGGCGCCATGGGCCTCGGTACAACGAACGTATGTATATTTGAGCGACCAGGATGAGGCTAGGATTCTCGATGCTTTGCACGCCCTGGGAATTCGAGGATTGACAGGCACGCGATTCCTGAAACTAGTTACCGACTCATCAAGCTCGAATCACGAATAATTCGGCGTGATACGCTAGTGCGGTACAGGATTGCGGATCACAGGGTTTAATTCATCCCCGAGAATGGACTTTATACTATCAGCCGTACGATTAATAATGAGGCACGTCGATTCACCGAATCAAAAACATTTATCACCTTAATTTAGTTAGCAAGTACGGTAATAGAGGTAATAAACAGGTAGTTATTGCGCACAAATTGGCGAGTATTGGGCAAACTTGGATGACAATTATTGGGGCGACATTCCCTTCACGAAATGCACATATAATTGTATTACCTGTGACATTGTTAATTATCATAATCCATAATGCCAAAGGAAATCTTATTTTTTTGTCATTATGTGTACGGAAAAAGATCCTTGGTTGGAATAACCAAGTGCTTGGTTAAATATGCGCCAGTCGATTAACTGGCCAAGCGCTAGAGTCAATCCAGTATACCACAGACAAATTTCTACACAGAATACACGGAAAGAAAAAAGTAGTTGTAAAAACTGATTTATCCCAACAACCAATCGAAATAGTTAGAATAGCGCCAACTACTCGGTCGGTTGAAGGAACTATACACGGAAAAAAAAGTTTGGTTGTGGCAACTACGTTTTCGATTTGCTGTACACAATGTCTAAAAAATTAGTTGCCTCACCCATATCGAATAGTAACCTCAACTATTCACGATTAGTTCTCGATTGGATTAGTTAGGTTAACTAATCCAATCGTTGGGACTACCACTCGAATAGTTGGGACTACCATTCGAATCGTCGGTATTATCATTCAAATCGTTGGTATTACCATTTGAGTTGCTACGGAAATAGAATAATCGATTGGTCGTGTCAACTCATTTCTTGGTTATGGTAACTAATCTTTTTTTCCGTGTATCATGGAGACTAGAGATAAGGAGTACGAACGACTATGGGAAATGCGGTTCTCAACTGTTCGCCGAATTGTGGAAAATTCTTTCGGCGCGGACCGAAGTGAAGTGAGCGGAAAGTTGGCTGGAACCAATGAAATGAGCTCGGGCTAACTTCACCTCGGTCCGTGTTGACATTCAGTGGTGCTCAAACCCCTGAAATTTTACACAGTTTCGCGAACGTTTTCTCAGCATTGTGTTCGTACTCCTTACCTCTAGTCTCCATGCCGTGTATCCTCGTTGGAAGAGTATCGATATTAACAATGACCAGCTGAGATCATAACCTCAACTCATCGGTTGGTTGGCGTAACGAATCATTTGGATTGGATAGCAGCCGTGATAATTGCAGGGACCAAGTTGTTGGTCATACGTACTATTTTCGCTACCAATCGAAAAAAGTTGAGACTACGATTCCGATTTAGTTTCAGTAACTAACACACGGCACAGCATATGCTGGAATTGGTAGCCAGAACTACTTTTTTCTTTCCGTGTAGCAGCCACATACGGACCGGATCAGGTTTTTAAATTAATCCCGCAACAGTTATAAACAAAATGTTGACACATTATTGATTGTTAAATAATAACAAACTTGGCATCAAGATACTACCGCGTTTCTTGACTTTGTCTTCTTGCGTCATCAATCTAAGTAAAAAATTTAAATTATATTGTGAACATTACAAAGTACATTGTGGAAGAATGGGCTTTATAATTTTATCAATATCATGAGAAGCCACGGTATTTTTCATCGAGACAACATGTCACAAGTGAAACAACTGATTCTCGCGCAAAATAACCAGATGTGCAGTTTTTATTTTTATCAATTTTGTCGCAAGCCTGCGATTGAATAAAGCGATGAGGTTTCGGCTGATATCTGTAGTTCAAGTAGATAATCAGAACATTCATTTCCTAATATGTGGATACTCGAGTAGACTAAGGCGCACAAGCGCCGAGAGCACCAAAATAAAATGGAACAGTTTTTTTTCGTCTTTTTATACGTTTTCTTCCAAAAAAACAAAAACGTAACCCAAACATAAACTCTTTTAGAGTTCTCTTTTTAATACTAGAATTTATACACCTCACATCAAAGTGAAACCAATTATGAGAAAACAATAAATAAGCGTCGAGTGCCATTGTTTAGCTATTTCGGTTTAGTAACTAATCACAGCTGTTAAAAATTGCACGGAGAGAAATTTCTGTGTTGTGACAACATAAAACGAGGACAACAAAAATCGTTACGTTAGGCTGGCAAATCTGTTGTTCGGCTGACAAATCAGTCTTGCTATGCTGACAAATCTTTTGTTGAGCTGACAAATCTTTTTGCTGGGCTGACAAATCTTTTTGCTGGGCTGAGCAATTTTTTTGTTAGCCGAACGTAGCGATTTTTCTTGTCCACGTTTTATGTTGTCACAACCAAATTAAATTTCCGCTCCGATAAATGAGCGATAGGTGAACGAAAAATATTTTTCAGAATTTTTCCATGTCCATCTCAAGTTTTTTTTTTGGGATTTTCAAATGGTTTGTAACAAGATTTGGATCGTCTTCACCAATTCCAATAGTTTTTCTAAATGTATGATATTTTAGCAGTGTGCCTGACCGGTTTGAGAATTCTGCAAATTCGGAATTTCAAAATTGTATATCATCGATATGCTAATTGGTCCCTGTTCGACATTATTTCAATTACACCACCAAATTATCGCTCGAATGCAGCAATTTCAATTTGGATCATATGTAAATTAACTACAATTTAATATCGTCCAAAATTTGATAAGCATGACTAAACTTCGTCAATAGTATCGATTCGGTTATTATTTTGTATAAAAAATAGTACTACAAAACAAATACCATTTGCAATTGGTAGATAATAAGATTATTAATTTCATAAAATAAGTAAAAACCAATTAGTCTCTTCATAATTATACTGTACAACAACGTAATTATATCACGAAAATATCTGCTGATAATTCAGTAAAATGAAAAGCAACATCGAATTAACTTCCCGGATGCCAAATTCCTGTTTCGAATTCGTATTCCTGTAATTACAATAAAATAGGAACTGGGTATCTCGAAATAAAATCGTTTCTTTTTTTTTACCTCATACAAAAAAAACAGAAAACGAATGTTGTTAAAACCATAGATTCCGAGATACCGTCGATAATCAATGCCCATATTACTTACGTTATGCCCCAAGAATTCGGTATCATGGAAATGAAATTCTTTCAGGTGGTTTGAATTCTTTTCTTTGTACCGGTGAATTTATCGCATACAAGACAACAGAAAACAAATGTTGTTAAAACCGTAGATTCCGAGTCTTATAGTCGTAGAACTATAGTATTGATACGATCGATAATCAATGCCCATATTACTCACGTCATGCTCCAAGAATTCGGTATCATGGAAATGAAATTCTTTCAGGTGGTTTGAATTCTTTTCTTCGTAGCGGTTAATTTATCTCATACAAGATAACAGAAAACAAATCTTGTTAAAATCGTAGATTCCGAGTCTTATAGCCGTAGAACTATAGGATTGATACGATCGATAATGAATGCCCATATTACTCACGCCATGCCCCAAGAATTCGGTATCATGGAAATGAAATTCTTTCAGGTGGTTTGAATTCTTTTCTTTGTACCGGTTAATTTATCTCATACAAGACAACAGAAAACAAATGTTGTTAAAACCGTAGATTCCGAGTCTTATAGTCGTAGAACTATAGTATTGATATGATCGATAATGAATGCCCATATTACTCACGCCATGCCCCAAGAATTCGGTATCATGGAAATGAAATTCTTTCAGGTGGTTTGAATTCTTTTCTTTGTACCGGTTAATTTATCTCATACAAGACAACAGAAAACGAATGTTGTTAAAACCGTAGATTCCGAGTCTTATAGCCGTAGCACTATAGCATTGATACGATCGATAATCAATGCCCATATTACTCACGTCATGCCCCAAGAATTCGGTATCATGGAAATGAAATTCTTTCAGGTGGTTTGAATTCTTTTCTTTGTACCGGTTAATTTATCTCATACAAGATAACAGAAAACAAATCTTGTTAAAATCGTAGATTCCGAGTCTTATAGCCGTAGAACTATAGGATTGATACGATCGATAATGAATGCCCATATTACTCACGCCATGCCCCAAGAATTCGGTATCATGGAAATGAAATTCTTTCAGGTGGTTTGAATTCTTTTCTTTGTACCGGTTAATTTATCTCATACAAGACAACAGAAAACGAATGTTGTTAAAACCGTAGATTCCGAGTCTTATAGCCGTAGAACTATAGCATTGATACGATCGATGATCACTGTCCATAATACTCACGTCATGCTCGAAGCCACACTCGGGTTACCCGAGTGAGGTTTTAAATTCTTAAAGCCGACACTTTTTCGCCTCATTCGCGGACGCTTTCACACGAGATATTCCCGTTTTAGACACGTCTTCGAGGTAACAAGTAGAGGC
This sequence comes from Ephialtes manifestator, assembly GCA_963970395.1. Lineage (NCBI taxonomy): Eukaryota > Metazoa > Arthropoda > Insecta > Hymenoptera > Ichneumonidae > Ephialtes > Ephialtes manifestator. Next base: position 16,958,065 of record OZ019981.1, on the reverse strand, counting down.
ATTAAAAATTAAGAAGCGAGATGGCAAACCGAGGCGGGTTTGCCAGCTCTATGTGAGGAGAGTAATGCTGTATCGATTTTACCCTCCTCTTTCTCACTCGCTAGCGGCTCTCACCATTCCACTGAAGAAAGGGGTAAAGCGGAATGGTCGTGAGTAATTCATTCATGAAGTTTGCTCCCCACCATCACACACAAACCGCCTGGTCTTTTCCTACACCGGCTTGTCTCCACCACTTTCTATCTATGTCTCTCGAGCCACGAGATACAGTTTCCCGCTCCACACACGTTGAGGTCTCCGTTTTCCGACAAGCCCTTGGAAAACACGACCACCGGGAACATAGTTATACACACCTCATCCTCATCTTTCGCTCGCTATCTCCAAGGCCCATTTTTTTCCAAACTTCCTGGTACGCGAGAACCTCCCGAGACAAGTTGCTCGGTGGCTTTGGGAAGTCGGTGGTGCAACGAAAATTCTCCTTCGTCCGGCATCTTTAATGGACAAACCTTGAAGATAAGATAAAAAGTCGGTGTGGGGAATGGACGGCTTCTATTCCTTGTTCGGTCCATAAGCAGCCACACCTTCCTCTTCTTCGAAACTTTTCGTCGTCGTTTTCGGTGTCCCCGAAAAACTTTTTATTTGCCAGCAGTTCACCCGAAGAATTTGCCACTCTTTGCAACCACGCAAGCAAATTTAACCTGTTGACCCGCTGCAGTACGACGCGGGTTGAAATAATGCTCATTCTTTAGTCTTAGAAGACAGAGTTGAAGACCTGTTGAACGGAGCCGAAGTGTTTTGAACATTGCTGTCTGATTTGACTGTGTAGTCATTAGTGATTTTCATTTGTGACGCACAGTTGAATAAAATATTACTTATATTCGAAAAAACGTTGAAAAGTCGGGTTTTGCATATTGCTTCCACATTTTGTACTTTTCTCAAAACTACTTGTATGATGAAGTATGTTGACCTAAAATTACAAAATTAAATTCGAACGCCTTAGTTGTCTTTCACAAAATTTGGTACCAAACATCTTTGCTCATTATTAGGTACATAGGCATAGGCATTATTAGGCTCATTATTAGGTATAAAGTTTCAGGCTGTTTTGTCATATGTGTAAAAAGCTAAAATGGTATAATGTTGTGCAATTCATATTTCTATAAAATCCGAAGTTTGTTCTCAATCTTTACCAAATTTGACATCTAGTATTATTGAATATTAGCTCACGCCTGCAAAAAATTTGAACCAAATTTGTAGAAGTTGACTTAAATTATAAATAAAACGACAACTTTTCAAAAATTCAAAATTGTATAAAATCTGAACCTCTCAATCGATGTGTATCAAATTCAATATTCACCACACAGCTGGATATAAGTTTGACCTAGGAAATATGAGCTGCGTTGGTCGAAGTTGACGGAAATTAGAACGATAATATAATTTTTTGTAAATTCGAAATTCTATCAAATTTAAACCGTTCAATAGATCTAGTTTAAATTAAATACCGACCATTTTTTTACATTACTTTATTTATTAAGAACTATTTAGCTGACTAAAGCTAAAGAAGCAACAAATCTGTAAGAGTGTTTATTATAATAATTGATTCACAGTAAAAGGAAAAGCAAATTTATTTACTCTTGAAGAAGTTTTCGTCGACAATTGTCTAATTTTTATTAGTACTAGAAAACTTCAGCACGTTGCGCGCGCGAATATAGTGCGTGTGTCGGTGCAGCGATCTTATTTAATACATATAATATATATAATCAGAATTCCCAAAAATTAAGAGATCTAACAAATTTCTCCAATAATTCCAAATCTTATCGAATCGGAAACTCTTTATAGATTTGACACAAATTGATTACCAATCGTCCTTTAACATTCTTTCAATTATAAATTAGTATTTAGTTTGAGAACTTCAAATTTGCGAGGTCTGGAGCATTTCCAGACTTTAGAAAAAAATGTAAAGTCCCATCATTATATGGGGCTTTACATTTTTAGTAAAGCAGTACTACCTCTTTGCTCAAAGAAATAAATACAGGATTTCCAATTCTGGAAACCTGGCATGGATTTTGCTAAAAGTGACAGTGAACAAAGAGGTCTGATTTACTTGACTGCAGAATTTCAATCCTTCCCGATTTCTTCTCTTATCATCTTATTCACGATTGTTCTGTTGATCCTCATGTAGTGACTTCGCGTACGCCTGGTTTTGTTGCTGCCATAGAGACTACGTCGCACTTTGTCGTGCAACATCTTAAGCCTAGTTTAATATTCACAATTAACACACAATCCGGAAACCCCGAAATATTGTAAAGTCAACCAACTTGGGAATTCAAACCTCGCGCGCCCGATATGCTTGACAAAACTGTCAGAATTGCAACTGTCAAACGTGTTAAACACGAACTCGGTCTCGTTCTCGATCTGATCTCGCGCCAATTTGGACCAATGATAGCGTGAATAACGTGACAACAATGGACCAACTCGCAATTCGATAAAATCTCGCAACATACTTTTTAGAGAAGGATTACAGACACATTCTTGTCAACTTCTAGTCTTATAAACATAAAAAGTGTTTATTAACTGTCGGATATAATGAATCGTATTTTAAGATAAAAGTGTACCTAACTGGTTTACTGCCATGGTAAATCCTAGCCCGATAGTTCCAGCTGTTCTTGAGTTATAAAAGTTGAATTTACTGTTGATATATTTGTTTTTTTATGTCATAACTTCGCAATCTTTTTAGCGATCCTATCCGAATGCAGTGTATCAACCAAACTCGGACGTAACCACATTTGCAGAAAGTTAGTCTCATAACTGGGCATTTCCTCATTTTAGCGGTTTCGCGATGTTTTGTATGATCGAAAAAGAAAAAAATGTAAAATCTTGTTAAGTTTAAATGACGATACAGATTTCAAACAAATTCACCGCATTGAAAGTTTAAAACACGTTGCAACTTCGTGCCAAATTGCAGTCAAACATTTAGACACAACCTAACTTTTTCTGTAGGAAAGCAAAGCGACAAAAATCATACAAAATAAAAAGAGAATTGGTTGAATCAACTTCATAAGCAGGTAAAAAATCTGTGAAATGAATTTTCAGCTGTAACCACGAAATTTGTCAATTCTTCAATAGTAATTCAGTTCTAAAGACATATTCGTTGTGAATTTAAAAAAACAAACATTTTATTTTGACATTCCATCTTTGATGAATTTAATTGGACCGACTAATCTCATTTTGCAAAATACATTAAGCTCCAACTATAGAATCCACAGAGGTCTGTACATTTCTACTGCATTTTTAATGCAGACTGAGATATTGCAAGTTTATTTTAACATTTTACGATCTGTCGTCACGCATTCAAGGTATTTAAATGAAATTAACGTACCTTGCCATTCTTCTTTGCCAGTGGATTTCTCGGCGTTGACAATAACGAATCTCCATTGAGCCCGGCTCAACAGGGAGAGAATGTTAGCGAAGCTGGAGAAGCTACTGAGTGGGCGACCCTACTCGCACCCATCTGAGAGCTACAAGGCAATTAGGATTCATGCCGCTCGCGCAGATCTCCCTCTCGGGGTAACCTGTTGGTCAAAACCGATGGTGCCGGAGAACGAGGTCGCGTTCGTAGCATCGATAAACGCAGGCAAGTAGGTTAATGACGGTCTAATGGCCCAACGCTACCACCAGCTACCCCTCAGTCGCCTGAGCTTGGTTCAACTTTCTTCCCACTCCCACCTTGTCATGAATAAAAAGTAGCAGCAGGACGGCCTTCTTGTACAGAGACCCCGTACGCGGATCGTAAATAATGAGCTTTACCTATTTTTCCTGGGCCCAACCCCCGTTTTTTTTATCGTTGCCGTTACATTTTTGTTCATTTTAACTCGCTCTTGCATCTCAACCGGATACATGGATAGTAGATCCGTAGGCTTAATGATACAAGTGAAACAGGTTGTTCTCTCCTTGCTTTGTGTAGGGCTCACTGAAATTTTGTTTCTCCTCTCTTTTTTCGTTCAACTTCATTTACTTTCATTCTCATTGCCTTGGGGATTATCGGATAAGACGCAGGTGTCTGGACCATGAAGTTAGAACTCTCTCCATATGAATGTTGGACAATTGACACGCATTCAAATAATACACGGTCAATGATTTGTTTCAACTTCTAATATATCTAACTTAAATAAATCATAAGCAATGGAATATTTTATTTTTCGATCCCTCCGGAATGTAAACGATTCATCTGCCCCTCTGTTACAACAATTACTGAATCTAACAAATAGCCATGCGATAAAAAAAAGTCAAAATATTGTTATATGACAAACGCACTTTAATGGAGATTTTGCGATTAATTCAAATAAGTATTGACAAGAATATTTATGAAACTGCCCATCTTATTTTATTGTACTGTCTAGTTGCAAGGTAAAGATCATTGTTGTAATGATACCTGAACCTCTTTACTACAACAATCCAAAACTCCTCAATTAGCAGTACATATTTTGATTTATCTATTTAGTTCGTGCGTTTAAACTTTCTAATTCAAGTCAACTTTGATAATGAATTTTTATCATTTCTTGATGGACCTTAGGTACTCGACGTCGGCCACGTCCATCGACTGCGAAACTTCGCCAGTAGTGCAGCTGCCTCTCTACCGTTAAATTGGTAGTAGTACGAAGCTTTGCTGCAACTTAGATTCGCGGGTGTGTAATTAGCACATGGGTTTGCCTTGTAGGTTAAAGTGTTTCTAGCTGTTGTTGTATTTCGCGCGGCCCAGTATCGCGTCAGTATGCGTCTGCATGTGCTCACAATACGGGTTGAACCACTCTGGGGAATACTAAAAACAGATTTCGTCTTAAGGGGCCTGTTTAACTCGAACAATCTCGCAGTAGATATGCGCTGCGCAATATCCCTTGTGGCACAAGTGAATTTTCAGTACTAGCGTCTGCATAGTTCGTCCGATACCGTAGGGACAGTTTCCTATGCAGTACGTGACTAATCAAACTCTTGTGGAAATTGATTCTCCCTAATATAGAATTTAAGCCGTAAAGGAATTAACAAGACAACTATGTGCTCGGCATATTATAATCCGAATCATACAACTAAAATTTGTTATGCAGAATTACACGTTACTATCATTTTTATGCATACTTTTCAAGACATTATTTTGACAATTTTTTTTTTAAGTCGGTAGTGATTGCTTTACTATCTACGGGTGATTTCAATAAATCATATAAAAGTTTGGTGTCTGAATGAAAAATTTGGAAACAGCCATAAATGGCCAGACATTTGTATCATTACCTTAAGTGCATCTCAGAAAACACGAAAGAGCCCATTTGTAGAAAATTGTCGCTTTACTCCTGACCGTCCATTTATAAGATTACGATGTTCAAAAAAGCATTCGCTGTTGAATGCTAGTATTAGGTGAATAGTAGAGCCCAACACTAGAGTACTCCAATCTGTCAATTGTCAATCATCTTTAAGCGAGTCCGTTCTAGGCAGCATGTAGAATTTTACCACTAAGGGGAGCATTATGTGGTATACATTTATATCACATTATGTGAACTTACGTTTTGCTGTTCGAAAGTTTAAAAAATTTTTAACAATATATCTAAATGATAGCAAAAGCTGGCCACACTGAAAATAGGAATATACATTTCGACAAATCCTAGAAATCATTAGTATACTACCAGCGAGTTTGATTTTCTAGTGCTAAAATGAGTTCCTATTGGAACCGCTTTTGAGCAATGAAAATTTCGCTGCTTTGAGTAGCGATCTACAAGTAAAATAATTGCAGACAACTTTTAATAGTTCACGGAAACATTGTATAAAAGAACCTACGCACACATGGAACACTGGTTGTTGACAGCTATACGGAGAAAAAAGATTAGTTAGATTAACCAAGGTGCTTGGTTATCTATGCGCCAACTATGTTATTGGTTAGACCAACCAAGTTATTGTTTGACCAACCAAGTTATTGTTTGACCAACCAAGTTATTGTTTGACCAACCAAGTTATTGTTTGACCAACCAAGTTATTGTTTGACCAACCAAGTTATTGTTTGACCAACCAAGTTATTGTTTGACCAACCAAGTTATTGTTTGACCAAGCAAGTTATTGTTTGACCAACCAAGTTATTGTTTGACCAACCAAGTTATTGTTTGACCAACCAAGTTATTGTTTGACCAACCAAGTTATTGTTTGACCAACCAAGTTATTGTTTGACCAACCAAGTTATTGTTTGACCAACCAAGTTATTGTTTGACCAACCAAGTTATTGTTTGACCAACCAAGTTATTGTTTGACCAACCAAGTTTTTGTTTGACCAACCAAGTTATTGTTTGACCAACCAAGTTATTGTTTGACCAACCAAGTTATTGTTTGACCAAACAAGTTATTGTTCGACCAACCAAGTTATTGTTTGACCAACCAAGTTATTGTTTGACCAACCAAGTTATTGTTTGACCAACCAAGTTATTGTTTTACCAACCAAGTTATTGTTTGACCAACCAAGTTATTGTTTGACCAACCAAGTTATTGTTTGACCAACCAAGTTATTGTTTGACCAACCAAGTTATTGTTTGACCAACCAAGTTATTGTTTGACCAACCAAGTTATTGTTTGACCAACCAAGTTATTGTTTGACCAATCAAGTTATTGTTTGACCAACCAAGTTATTGTTTGACCAACCAAGTTATTGTTTGACCAACCAAGTTATTGGTTACACCAACCAAGTTATTGGTTGCACCAACTAAATCGTCTTGGTTAGTCAATCAATAACTTGGTTGGTTAACAAATAACTTGATTGGTCTAACCAATAACTTAGTTGACGCATATATAACCAAGCGCCTTGGTTGTTCTAACCAAGCCTTTTTTGCGTGTAATAGTGAGCTAGTCCTTGCTTACTTAATGGAAAGCTTAGATTTCGTCGTCCGTAATAAGGATAATATTGATTTCTACACCTAAACAACAAGAAGGTCGTACAAGGTACATATTTCTTGACTATCATTTCCATGCGTCCTAATAGGAGGCATTTCATACGCTACAGTTAAACATTTGTGAAGTACACCCATTTAGGACATATTTCTATGCTTCTACATTACTGTTACGCTAAGAGCTTCCATCTTCGTATTGTCTGGGCATAAATAAACGAATCAATGCTTATCATCAATGTTTTCATTTTTGTTTTGTTTGTTACAACCAGTATTCGAATAATTACTATAGTCGAATAATACCTAAAGGTGTTTAATTGTTTCAGCTCGTCTGGTGAACTTCCTTTGTCCTTTCATACCTCTACACAGCATAACAAGATTACGTCTTATTGCTAGCTTGTTCGGGGCTAATTCGAATTTGGAAACAAAATTATGTAGCCACAAGGCACGTCGTCGCATCCTCTAGTCTACGTCTGGTGTTCCCCCTTCAAGACTTCACAGTCCCACGAGACTAGCGAAGAAAGCCGGTGAGAAGGAGCGAGAAAGTGCGCAGAGCACAGAGCGAGTGCAACAAACTGAGTTAGAAAGGAAAGCGGATTAATGCGATTACGATAATTGGCGTGAATGCGCTAATTATTCACGTAGCGTTCGTAATGCTTGATTTGTCGAGAGAGAGAGAGAGAAACTCAGTGTCGCGAGGCGTATTCAAAGTTATTCTGGGGATTTGACTGCAACGCCGCGACGCAGAGTTTGTCCGCGCCTCATTACGTCTGTATCTACTGTGAACCTAGTCAAGGTACGAATGTCGTGAATGTAGCTAGGAGAACGTCGTCACCAAACGTAACTCTCCCTATAATCACTGCGTTAATTTTCGCGACGCGTCAGGATTATGGCGGGTATTACGCGGTCGGCGCCTATACAGGTGACAGGTCGATGGAGTTTGGAGTTTAAAGTTTAACCACAAACACCAATACCCGGTGTAATCTCACCGCATACTACGTACTAGTCGAACACACCGTGATCTCGTCGTAGCGCTTGGCGCAACTAACATTCTACTACTGCAAGCGCTGGGGCCAGTAACGAGCCACCAGGAATACTTTACACTAAGCCAACATAATAACCAGCGGAACGTCGACCAACTCTCAGCGTCCCGGTTCATGCTACATGCTTGTTTCAACATCGGTTCGGGTTCGTTGATGCTACATCAAATTCGTTGAGTCTACTATAGAGTAGTATTCTGTCGCCCAGCTATTTTCGCTCGGAAAATTATTAATTTCTCAACGGCGTAACTCGGATTCTGGATTATTAATGCTTTTGTGGGATGGTGGTAGACGATGGAAGCGCATTAGTTTCAAAAACCTTTTAGCTGTAAGGACCAAGACACAGGGTTTCCAGGGCTTTCATTATTGTACTTAGCTTTTTTTTCCCCCTCGGTATGTTTTCTTGTAAATTTCTTAACAGGCTGCGAAGACCTTTTATCGCTGGAAAAAGCATCCTTGTCTCTTTAATGGCGGGTTCTTCTTTATGCCGCATAAACTTTACACTTCTGGATTTGTGGAATAGGGCGGTAATTGATTGTCTACTGTTTTTAATTATGTTAAGAACTGTGACACGATTCTTTGTCCCGAGATATTTTGGGAAATTGTCTCAGGGAATCGCTCAACAGCAGGCACCCAAGTTATTTCCCAAAAACGAACCATGGTTCGTTTTGCGTCCTTGCGAGGACGCAAAGCCATTCTATTTTTACCTGAAGGGGCAAGAGGCACGAAATCCGACGTGATGTTACTCACGCGGACTACGAGAAAAGAGGCGCAAAAGTAATGGTTTTAAACTCCGAAACACAATAAATTAAGAGTTGTTTTTTTTCTACATTTTTAATAATAAAGAAAGAATGTCAATAAACAAAGGTCAAAGGTTATGGTTTACAATAAAGATTTCCCTGGAGGATATAACCGGTATTTGCTGGCACAACTGACGCTACACAAGCCAAAAATAATTACACAGAAATTGAAAAAAAGCACAATTTGCGTCACCATTTACAAAATATTGCGAAAATGAATAATTTCCAAAAAAAAAAACGCTAAATGCACGAGGTTGAGTTGAACCGACCGAACTCCCGTGAACTTATTCGACAATAAGCAAATCTCCAGGCCTCGTGGTTGGCAGAAGGCCGCGGTAGTGTCACGATCGTTTCTATTAGCTACTATTCCAAAAAAACACAATACAAAAAGCTCGCAGCACGCCTACGGAACAAATACAATAAGGTATCGGTTTCGCCTTTCGACTCGTCGATTAGACTTCTACCACATCACCACTCTAAGAACCCGTTTATGAGATAAGCGATGCTATTAAATAGGGTAGTGATCTAATAGAGTTGTATTGAATAATCTGATATAATTTGATAGAGTTGTATTGAATTACAATTGAAAAAAGAAAAGGTTTTTCAATTGTAATGCAAACAGCAAACTAGATTCAGGCTTTTTCAACTCTGTCCATAATCCTGAACGAACTGCTCATAGAGTCTCTGTAATGTCTTTTTTTCTGCGCAATATCGTTCTACACCAGTTCACCGTAAGGATATTTTTAAAAGGTCTTCTAGAAAAGTTATGAACGGATTCGAATATCGGCGAAATACCTAGTCAAAACAATGTTGGCATTTGGAAAGATGGAACTATTAAAAAATTCTCCTCTTACAATTAGCTGGTATATTTCACTTGCGAGAAACGCATCGACCGCTCGCCATCTAGCGGAGTATTGAATATCAGTGTTTCGTACGATGCTACCAGATGCCGACTGGTCGAAGTGTTTCTCGCAAGTGACTTGAAGCCTGAACGTATATAAGACTGCAAAGCTGTTCAGAGTTCGACTATACACGAGGGGTTTACCCTTCGTTGACGTACCAAAATGTACTGTCTCGACACCAAGGAAAAGCAACAACAGGTTTTGCTCGATTCCTCTGAAGAATTTCATTAAGATTCTTTCAACGATTTTTCTGTTCAATGGACGGAATCTTTTCACGATTCTCTTTAAGATTCGCTTTTCAAGATTCTTTCGAAGATTCTTTGAAAGATTCTCAGAACGCTTTCGGATAGAAAGAATCTTGAAAAGAATCCTGGAAAGAATCTTGCTCCGGATCCTATACGTGATTCTTTTCAAGATTCCTTTAAAAATTCTTTAAAAGATTCTTCACAAGATTCTTTTTTTTCTACGCGGGACACTGAGATAGAACCGCATACATATTGTTTCATTGCATCAATGAAATAATATTTATCGTGAATGAAGAAAAAATTCGTTCGACTATCCGTTGGTTTGTTCAATCAAGTATTCCTTCCAATTAACCGAATATTTGATACGCCACCCGTATACCGTAGGCCTAACCGATTTCTTTTTTAGTGGAGAAAACTCTTCACTTCATTCCTCAACGGATAGGTTTAAATTACTTTTATCATTTGACTGAGGAAAAAAAGGCCGCCACTTTTAAATCATTATTTATGATTCACTCGACTACCTTAACGGGAGGTTGATTTTCTGGTAGAGTTGTAATTTGGTAAAGTTATACCTATTAGATATGTAAGTGTGCCATTATTTTGGGGTAGATGAATTATGGATAGAGTTCTAAATCAGCCATCTACTTTAACAATTTCAATTGTGGAAGCGTCGTGAATTATCCAATCCATAACTGTAGATGAGAAATAGATGTGTTCTCCACGAGCGTAATTAGAAGGTGTTGAATATTTAAGTAGTAGTGTGATAATGGTAAGCGGCTGCGATGCGACAAATTTCCAGAATGTTACAGATGTTTCCCTAATATCAAACGTTTACAACACACAACACCGTAGAATAGTTAAACCTGCAAACATTTTGAGACGTTACAAAATACTCCGGCTGGAGTTGATATATATGTGAGTTTAAAAAAATCAAGATGGCCTCTATCGAATGATAATAAACAACATTTTTTGTTGGGTTTTATTTCGGGATATTTAGTTATGTCCGGGTTAATGAAATACACATTGGGGGCGGTGCGAATTCGCATCTGTGAAGAGTAAAAAATTCTGCGCCTTACTTTTAAATATATTTAAAAAATGGTGGGGGTCAAAATAGCGAATAGCTTAAATAGCGAATTTCCAAATAACGAACGTCTAAATCTAAAATGAAAATTATTATGAAATTCTCTATTTTGACCACCACCTTTTAAAAAATATACATTGCAGTTTAGAAATATTTCGGCGCAAAAAAAGGCGATAAAGTAATGGAATTAACGCGAAATACTAGAAAACAATTTTTGCGGCAGTTAGAAGGGCTTCAAGAAGATACGGTTTGCATGTAATAGTCTGAGCGGAAACGAAAGTTTCCGGGTATCGGGGCTTAACGCCCCAAAGCATTCGTGCTCGCATTAATTAACGCAAACGGTGAATCGCGGCCTTAATAAGGGTGGCCTTCACTATTGCTATATACCCCTCGCTGCCACTTGAATGATTGCCAACTGGCGTTATTCCGAGACTTTCGTGCTGTTGAACCAGTGAGTCCAGGCCGCCACCGCGTTTTCATTTGGAGGAAGCTCGATCAAGCTCCAGGCACGACCCCTCATCTTCACAGCTGCCACGTCGCGATCGCGAAGCATATTCATTTTCTTTTCTCCACGGAGGCAAATTAAATTCAAAGTTACGATGGTTCGGGCTACGTTTTTCCATCACACTAGCGAAAAGGTGGCAGACCCCAAAAAATTCAGAAAGTGCTCTAACAGCGTTCGTGTACTAGGACGAAGAAACCCTCCAATGGCCAAAAGTTGAAAGAGCGCCAACAAGTCTGCTGCTGATACTTTTTTTTTTATTCACGCGGCGTCTCGCTTGTCATGTCTCGTGGCGTACCGAATATTCGGAAAGACGTTCTTGTGTCTTCTTCGATAAATTATAATTGAATCGAGGTTGAGGGGCAGATATAGGTATATAGAAATTTGGTTACTTGGCGTGTAAAAAAATCTCTGCAGGTGACAGTCGGTTTACTTTTATGTACCATAAATCAACGAAAAAATTTGTTGTCATTGAAATATGCAGAAAAAAATAAAATCGCTTTCATCTATTAAAATAGCGTTTATGAGTAGCCAAACAAAATTTGATTAGTTCCAAAGAATGCTTAGTTTGTTAAATTGAGTGTTTTTTTACTTCCTATTTTTTAATTCCTATGTAAAAATGTTTAAACATTGTACATCATTTAAGGGAAGATAGTTAAGTGAAAAACCGTGCTATTTATTGATGGATATCTCACTTTTTTAGCTAGTATTATATGAAAACATATATACTGTTTTGAAAACCGGAAAAAAAGTGTAGCTCGGTTGCAAAAATATTTAGCTACTCTAATTTCAAATTCTTACACACTTGCATATGATTATAACAGAACTGGTGAGAATTCCTAAATAATTTTCAGTTGTGCATTAGATGTATACTGAGATAAGTTCTGATTTCTTAAAAATTATTATCTTCTTAAAATCATTATGCACGTCCGCGGAATTTCCTTAATTTTAAGGCTATCTTCAATTGCTGTATAAAAGCAGGAAGACTTCAACTTACGCACACTCGACAAATGTTTCAGAATTTTAGACCTACTGGTTATTTTTACAAAAGGGTAGAATGTATAAAAATAGGATGAAAAAATTAATTGAAGGAGACCTATAATATTTATATGCTTATATATCACTGGTTTTATATGACTGTACCTCTTAATATAATATGTTCAATCTTTCATAAAGGATTGCAAAAATGATTGAAAAGATTTTTAAAACTTTATAATCTAAGATTTTTTAAAGAAAGTCTTACTACTGGATTTTACCCGCATTTAAGTTGTATGCCATTTCTCGAAGTAGGGTGAAGCTTGTAGAATGGTTGGCTCGACATTTTTCCTGTGTAGAACTATCAATATTCATCCGTTTTTCACGCCCAACAGAAGTGACATCAATAGCCAAAAGGGGTGCGAAGCACACGAACACTTTTAGTGTCAAGAGAAAGGCAAGCCTCACGGGAACTTGAAAAACTCGGTCGAGCGTCAGAGCATATAAACCACGCGAGGAGAGTCGGTTCAACTTTGTGGTAGATCGAAAACTCGAGTCTTGAGTCGCACCTCGTTCAAAGTGTGTTTCTGATGCTGGTTTCGCTGATTTTGCGGATATTTAAATCAAATTCTTGCTAACAATGAATTGCTCGTTAGTTGCTGGCAATTAGAATAAAACGGCATGATGAAGCGTAATAGACAATTTTCCAATGAGAAAACATAAAAAAATTATGACTTTTTATTATGCAGCTATAATATTTTTTGTGTTATTGCAATAATTATCAATAAATTACGTTTATTTGTGTTTTTAAATAATTATCAATGTTTTTCCTGATGAATAGTAATTTTTTAATATGTGTTCATTAGAGTACACCGAGAGAAAAAGTTTCATCGATTCACGGAAATCTTCGCCAATGAAAGGAAATACTTGAGTTTCAATACTATTTTTATTTTAATGTTTTCAAACTCAATGAACACCGAGAGAAAATTATGGTATTAGTAACTATAGAGTGACAACTATTAATTTTTAGTTCGTGCGACCAATTTTTTAATAATTGCCATAACTATCAAATAGTTACTATAACTACCAAATAGTTACCATTACTATTTTCTTAGTTACTGTAACTATGAAAATAGTTGCATGGACTAAAAATTAATAGTTGTCACTTTATAGTTGACTGTACAACTACGATTTCTCTAAGTGAAAAGTAGTGACATTGATTCAAAGAAATCATCTCTGATTCAATGAAACCTTCTTCTTATCACAGCTAAAAAGTTCGAAACCTATTTTTTCCTACACTACGCGGCAGATAAGGCTCAAATTTTGAGAGAATGTGTGGAAGTATGGCAGAAATAGACTAAGCTTCTGGCTCCTCGAAACTTGAAGCCGTTCGTACGGGAGAATCGGAAAACGAAAAAGTGAGGTTAGGTACAAGAGAGACCTATAGGCGTTGTAAGTTCGTGGCTACCAGAGAACTTAGTTATTTTAATCAAGTCTTTGAATCAATGAAAACGTCTCTTTAAAATAATAAAACTGTTTATTTATTATATGCTCACTAAGTAAATGTTTCTTTACAGGAAATGAAATGTTTTCTTAGAAATTCAAATGCACTATTTCATTGAATCAATGAACAAATAAAAATCAATCCACCCATTTCTTTGGCGTCAATGAAATCTTTTCTCTCGGTGTAGTGGCTATACTTGCGATGAAGCTGGTCGACCGATTATATTGTTGGGAAATAATTGCTATAAGGTTTTGTAGCGTGTCGATCAGCGTCGCGGCGTGAATCTGATATACTACGACCCTGTATAGAACTTGAACTGCGGTCGGATAAATAGAGCGGTGTATCGAGCGCGCAAGTTGAACGAAAATTGATGGAGCCCTGCAATGGACCCGATGCCCAGCAAGTTCCGCCACCAGCTTCGTGAAGCTGGTGGTCCGTACTGTGGCACAATGTTGCTGCTTCAGCTCCGTCATTCACCACGACCCGAGACTTTTCATCGCATTAATTTTATCGCTACGAGGAAAAATTGCCAACAGCGCATTTTCGTTTCGCAGCAGCAGGTAATCAACTTGAAATCGGCGTATTTTCAGTGTTAAAAAAGTGCTTGCGTTATCCAATCGATGCCATCAAAGTGCATTCGTAAAACTCAGCAATATTCGATGGGGTGAATAGAAGCTGTACCAGATGTGCAAGTATTTAGAGCGCACCAGGACAGTTTTTCACCCAGAGATCGAGTTTACTGTGATTCACGTTGCGAGTATATTGACCAGAGAATCTCAAACATACGACCATTTAATTGAACCAAAAAGCTTTTGACAGAGATGATGGAGATCCACATAGGTATTTTATTTTCTAAATTGCTCATCCTAAATCAATATTTCAGTTTTTTTCTACTATATCTCGCAAATACTATCAGAGTCGAATAAAATCTGTGGCTTTGTGAAATACCACGTTATACATCAGGCTGAAACATTTATATTGCAATTTTTTCTATTACTTTGTGCTTTTTTTTATCACGTTGCATTTCCCGCCGTCTTCAGGCATTTCGCCTATTGCAGGATCGTTCCGGGTCAGTAGTCCCCCCCAGGGGCTGGCCCGGATTAGTAACCAGATTCCCAAGCGGTCGCATCCGACTTCCTCTTCTATAGCGTATTCGCCATAACATTTCTGCGTTGGGCATAGAAAAATTGCGGAAAACCTATGCCGATGTGGATGACCGTCTGACTGACCTGAGGGTCAGTACCAGGATGGGTGGACTACCCGGCGACTCTGGCGATCAGTAGTTGGATAGGTGACCACCGGGATGGCTCTAAAAGTCGATACTTGGATGACTGACCACCGGGTTGACTCTAAGAGTTAGTACTTAGAAAGGTGACCGCCTATTAACCTTTGACCGCATTATGAAAACATGTATGATACATCTTTTCGCGAAAAGGCTGATCTAGTCATACTGATAATCTGCCTCTAGAAAAAATACAACCACCAGTAGACATGAAAACAGTTTTTTAGTTGTTTACTATTAATGAAAAGTATATACCTAATTTACAGTAGTCGCACAGTTACCAAGCGTATCGGAAATATTAAAACTATTAAAAAAATATTAATATTATAAAAGTATTAAAATTGTTTCTACAGTTGCCTATAAACAGTAACTTTGAAGGCAACGAAGAGGCATAATGTGGGCGACCGTAGTGAGAGTTCCAAATTTAAGCCTGATCAGGCCTCGAAGTGGACATTTTTGACTATATATTTTGCCGTGGCCGCCTCTGTTGAGCCTTGTAGGGTTCTAGAATGGATTCCCGATTTCATCCGAAAGAAAAGACCGAAAGAAAAGATTAGTTGCCATAATCAAAAAATGAATTGACACAACCAATCAATAATTCTATTTCCCTTACAACTCAAATGGTAGTATCAACGATTCGAATGGTAATACCGACGATTATAATGGTAATACCGACGATTCGAATGGTAGTCCCAACGATTGGATTGGTTAAACTAACTAATCGCCTAACTAATCGCCTAACTAAACTAATAGCCTAACTAATAAATAGTTAGGCTAAACTAACTAGGCAACTAATTTGTGAGACATTGTGTACAGCAAATTGGAAACGTAATTGTCACAACCAAACACTTCTTTTCATGCACGTTTATGCTCAAGACGGCCGCTTATTTTATCGCGACTGCCCGAACAAATTTCTGCATGAGCTCACAGTACCGGACCTGCGTCACGTTTCGTCAAGATTGTAAACGCGGGCTACACCTGTATAAATGTGGCCCACAAATGTATGCAGCCGCATGTGACCTCCACATTTGTATGCCTCATGTATATACATGTAACTTCATTACGTAGGTAATTTTTTTTTCTTCGACGAAACTACGGTACCGTCTTTCAAACACGCGATCTACCGATACTCTTGACTAGAGGCCCGTACACTGACCACTAAATCACTACACCGGTTTTTAAAAAAAATTTCACTTTTAAATTTTGTATTTATTATTTAATATCTCCCTTTGCATAAGCTTGAATGTAGTGGTTTAATATTTATTTTGCGATTTGAAATACGGTCAATAACTCGCGTTATATACATATATTGAACGCTAGTGTCGTTTGCTCGTAAAGCGACAGCAATATTTTATGAGCTGAATTAGAGTACCAAAGCGTGTACAAGTGTTTATTGATGTGTATATGTGTCCAGGTTTATCGAAAATACGATTTCCACTGGCCCCACATAAAATGACGTTCGAAATACAGACGAGCCGGTGTCGTAACTGACACGCCACGCTGAACAAATGCGCTACGGTCGGCTGCTGTTCCTATTAGTACAGTTTCTGTCGACTGCTAACGTAGTTTCCTGTGCGAGCACCCTTACGCTGCTAGCACATGAAATGCCGATCGGTACACAGACGAACAAACGAAATTATAACTCACATGTACAACTTTTAGCTGAAAAATGCAGATTGAAGAAATAAATAATAGAAATATCCCTCTTCGAAAAATCAGTGGGTAAAATACCTCGTATTTTCGATATAAGTATTGTTGTCATTTGATTCGTTCCCTAAATAACTGCCGTTCCTAAAAATCACGACAACTTTCAGAATAAACGGAAAAATACTGAAAAGTTGTTTAACCCCTTCACTGTCAGAAAAACGTATTCTCGTATACGTTCTTGCCCCTATAGGAGCCACTGACAGTGAAGGGGTTAAATAACCGTGAAATGACTGAATTGCCTTTGACCCTTTCACGGAAAAAAAAGATTAGTTGCCATAACCAAGAAATAAGTTGACACAACCAATCGATTATTCTATTTCCCTTACAACTCAAATGGTAATACCAACGATTCGAATGGTAATACCGACGATTCGAATGATAATACCGACGATTCGAATGGTAGTTCCAACTATTCGAGTGGTAGTCCTAATGATTGGATTAGTTAACCTAACTAATCTCGCGAGAACTAATCGTGAATAGTTGAGGTTACTATTCGATATGGTTGAGGCAACTAATTTTTTAGACATTGTGTACAGCAAATCGAAAACGTAGTTGCCACAACCAAACATTTCTTTCCGTGTTTAGTGACTCTCAGAATTTGTTAGAATAACCCTAGAAATGACCGTTGAAAAATTGGTAACGCCCGACGGTGATTTCTACGGTTATTCTGACAAATTCCGAGAGTCACTAAAGGGGTCAAAAACAATTAAGTCATTTCACGGTTATTTCGACATGTTGTCAAAGTTATCGTGATTGTTGGGGGTATCAGCATGAAGTTGATACTCGTCGACAAGCAACTTCAGGTATGTTGTTTAATTTGACAGTTCTAAAATTGACGCATCACGATATTGTGATCTGTGCTAGGCAATAAGAAGTTATAATTAAAAATTGGAGGAGTCTGGCATCCAGTGGCGACGAGATAGATTCCAGAACAAACAATGACAAAAACGTCGAAGTTTTTTCCAGGTACTCCGAATGCTCGATGACGCGAAAACTTCTTTGGTTGGTTATCACCATACACTGAAAATCGCATCATTTTCTTGTGAAGCGGGCTGAGCTTCAAATGATCAGCTCCGTTTCATAAATATGAATTGTAATTATAATTCATCATTAAAATTTACAGAATAAATATGATATTGTAATTGTAGTATCATTTCTATCCATGCACCACTTCTAATAGCAATTTACGAAACTAATAGAATAGCACGAGTTCTTATATCGAAGATGCAAGTTATTTCATCCACGATAATCTGTTTAAGTAAGCTAGTAAAGATTTTAATACTGAGGTTTGACGTTTAGCGCGCAAAGTGCGCATCCGCTGTTAGTATAGTAAATGCATTTGACTTACACAGAAGGTAAATTGTAGTGATATGATGATAAAAGCGAAAATGACTTTACTCCGAATGAACATTTTTTCGACTATGTGCGTATGCTGGCGTTTTTTATTTTCAGCTTAAATAACGAATGGTCTTTTAATTTGTTATCTTTCTGTAATAAAACAACGAGTGGTTTTTTACTTACAAGGTCGGATAAAAATCTTGTCAAGTTCAAATAATGAGAGAAAAATCATTCGTTATTTAAAGATATTTGGGCCAAAGTTCCGGAAGCGGAACTGGAGAGGAACGTCGCTGAACGCGTTAGTCTACGTGCGCGTGAGAAACGGCGATGAAGCGAGCTACTAGATAAAGATAGAGTATTTCGTTTATTGAATTTATCTCAGAAACTAAACCGTGAAATTTACTTGCAATTTCGACAGAATCTGTCCTAAACTATGATCTTCACGATGGTGGGTTTTTTTTCCTCCAGCTCGAACAGAAATTGGCGGAGCAAATCGATATGTTCAGTTGTCTTCGATCGATTTTTGAACGCTGCTAATATATTTTTTCAGTGTACGAAAACTAGCACCTCGACGCCGATCATTACGAAAAATCTTTGACAGCCTTCGTTTTTAATAATAAATATTTACATAGATAAACATACGCTCTAAATTCTTAGGCGTTACACTGAGAGAAAAGCATATCGTTGATTTAACGATTTCCCATGAAGGGTACGAATATAGGAAGGCTTGCAATGTTTTATGATTGAAGCGATGATAATATGGTTGAATGTACGATACTTGTAAGGTTATTGGAAACAAACGTTGAAATCGTATATGCAACGAAACGGCATATTTGAAACTATTAGAATAGTTTTGGAAACTATTATCACTTTGATGATTGCTACTATAATTATATTTGCTATAACTATAAAATAGAGACGTTCCGCCTGGGACTTACATTAATGGTTCATCCAACTATTTTCTTGTATTTGCTATAACCATAAAATATAGATGTTCCTCCTGGGAATTACAGTTTACAGTTAGATTGTCGTTGGTTTAACTATATGTCTTTTTAAATTACCGTATTTTTCTCTCAGTATACTATTTACCATTACAGCACACGAGGAAATATTAAATAAAAGAGACGATATAATACATCAAAGGTGCGTCAACAAAATGTTCCCAAAAGCTATGGTTAGTTACACGTTACAGAAATCCAGACAATTTTCATGTCAATGTACCGCGGGCATTTTTTTCCTTTCGTCTGATGTGCGGTAATTAATAGGTCCTCCGGCGTTTTTTATTTCAGTTTTTGATGAACGATTTTCGAATTCGTATACAAACGTGTCAGTGTTTCTCTAGCTGGGCTCTGCGTATTGTTTATTTTGTATTGGTTGCGTATGACTCGAACGAAACAGAAAAACCATCGGCATCGATAGTGTGTTTGCGATTCATTGTCGTCGACAAAGAGAGCGGGAGAGATACCGAGGAATCGGCGAACGAACCGATGGAAAAGCGGTAAAAAAGCGATGGAAAACTCAACGCACGCTTCACCGGTTTGGCTTGATCAAACCGGCAAATTCATGGCGGATGCTGCTGCCGCTGTTGTGTTACAGTTTGCAGCGAGCTGCCTTTTGAGGTATATACAAATGACGGTCTTGCTGTCGTATTCCGATTGTGAATTTCAAAGCGTCGACGGCCACCAGCTGTGCGATGCGAAAAGTCAAACGATTGGAAGCGTATGATTTGCAGAACGCGTCAAACTGCGTATATGGATTAGTTTTCTTGTAATTCTTACCGACGTAAATTGTGCTGTAAAAGAGACCGGGGTTAGTTGGATCAATTTCGATTTGCTTACTTGTATCTATTCTCTAAGCACTTAACGGGAGGGAATCAGGTCAAAAAAATTGATTTTGGAAATTCTATTCTATTGCATATAAAAATGCCCAACGCACTATACTGTTGGTACTCGATGAAAGGATTGTTTACTGTCGTCTAACTTGCATGTGCTTTTCAATATTATCTTAAGCAAAGTTCTTAGGTTTTCTATTCTGCGCATGATTCAGATCAAACTACAAGGCAGATTGGAATGGTTGACGTCTCATTTTCTTCTTCATGAAAAGATACACCGTCTAAATGGAGCAAATGTTAATAAAAGGTAATATTTTTTAAGTGACATAATTATTAATAAATAAATTGTATGGTATTTTCTAAATCAGTGATTAACTTTGCTTTCAGAATAAAAAAAAATAGTTTTCTCCATTTAGCCGGTGTAACTTTTCATGAAGAAGAAAATGAGACGTCAACCATTCCAATCTGCCTTGTAGTTTGATCTGAATTATGCGCAGAATGGAAAATCTAAGAACTTTGTTTAAGATAATATTGAAAAGCATATGCAAGTCAGACGACAGTAAAAAATGCTTTCATCGAGTACCAACAATATAGTGCGTTAGGCATTTTTATATGCAATAGGATTTGGATGATATTGAATTTCCAAAATCAATTTTTTTTACCTGACTCCCTCCCCTTAAGGTAAGTTGTCTTCCACCATTCCACAGTGGTAATCAAATATATAACTATGCATCATAGCAGCGAAAATCTAATAAAAAATATTATTTATTTTAGTGCTTCGATGGAAATCCCAAATTTTCTGATCGTTCTAGATTTACGAACAACAACGAAAACATTGGATTCGTTTGGTATGACGTATACATTATTTTTATACTTGTTTTGTACCCATTATTAAACAAATAAAAAAGGGATCGATATAAATATCAAAGTAACATAATGTTTATTTGATTTATTTGATTAATTCATGTGATTAGAAAAATAATCAACTAAGGATTTAACAAAAGGGATAACATATTTGACTGTGATTAACGATTTAAAAAAAGTTTGCTTTAGAGAATCTAATGATGGTAGGCCAAATTTATGTCAATTTTTATTTCTCAACCTGTAGTAACTTTATGTCCATAAATTATTATCTTATTTCGAAATGATAAATATTTCTTATTATTAGTTTTATAGATTTCGACGTTGAATTTCTAAGGTTAAATTATTGCGGTTTCAATACGTGCAAAAAATTTTGCATGTATGCAAATGCATATATGCATGGATGCATCTTAATGCTACTGAAATGACGAACAAACAAGCCTAACAATAAGTGTTTGGAGTTGGACACAAAAATTCCTCGTAATGCAACAAAAATAATTAAAATCATTGAGAATTTTCACCACGCGGATGACTATGAAGTTACTCAGCAAATAACGATAGTAGAAATGTGCCTGTAATTTGTGTACGGTAATTATTTTGTTAATTAACCGTCACGTGTTTATCAATAAACGAACTAGAAAACGACCTGTTTTTATGAGAGCGACATTAATTCTCAAAAATTTTCACATTTTACAAATCAGATGACTAAATCTGCGAATAAAGTTCCAATAACACCCAAGCAATAGTTAGAGAATTACTAACAGCCAATGAAACACGTAAAACGGCTTGAATTCATAATTAACCCACCGATTGCTCGACAAAGGATTTGTTCTGCAGGAGAAGATTTTCTCTGAAACAGATCTGTTTGATACTATCACAAAAATGGCAATCTCGGTACTAAGTGACAATCAATTGTTAACAGAGCATCTGCCTTTCGATTGCGAACGGCCACGTTCATGGTATCCGTTATTAGCTGGCTATTTGCGAGCAGTTCGCGGATTCGTCCAGCGTGTAACAACGTTAAGCGACACGTCACGCGATAAGCGAGGACAGGTCGAATTGTCGTCGAGTGTGAAGCTGAGGGTGTAAAGAGGAATGCAATTGAACGCGTTGCGGTGGTGTATCGGTGCGAGAATTTTATATTGTATTGTTCGATAGCTAGCGTTTCTCTCTACTCTCCCGATAACAACGCGTAACGTCGAACTCGCGTGACCGGCCCTGAAATATGGATAAACGGTTATTGTATGGCTCGGTAATAACGAATGTCGGTTTCTGCGCCAGCGAGCCGATTATATTTACCGCTTGTGGAGGGGAACGAGGGGGGAAACTCGCGTACGTTACTTGGTGGTGTTGGCCTCGAGGTGGAGAGGGTGGCAATGAGAGAACATGAGTCAGAGAGCGATAGAGCTTAACACGCCACGTTCACGTTTTGTCCTCCATTCGATTCGAAAACTACGCGATAATTTTAACTGGTACAACAGCCGACAGTGACTGGTATACGTGAAATATACAAGGCCGAGATATATATATTCGTGAAAAAGTGGGTAGCGACATTCGAAACTCGCTTTCACCCTCGACAGGCCAGCTTTTCGATGTTTCATTCATTGTTGGAAATTGAATAATCGAAAACTGCGGAGCGTTACGATTTTGGCTTTGCTCGATGCTATGCGACGACTGGACAGGGAGGGAGAAATTATTTTCAACCTATTCGCCGCATATTGTGTTTCAACGTACCACGTGTCTATGTACATAGTTAGAGCTTGCCGATTTTTTCACGTCGTTCGACATTTCCCAACTACCGCTATACGGGCTTGGGCTATATCGATAAAAGGCAATCACGACTAACCGCTATCGTATGGTGAAATTTTCCGTCCCCCCCCCCAGCCTCCCTGAAACGGTCCAGAGTCACTGAAAGAGATAGACAGAATGATCGGTGAATAGCGAGGCTTTGTTTCCGTAAATGAAACACGCTTGTGTTCAACTGCTCTTTTCGTTGGATTCTATTCCTAGAGCATACTGCGTGGTTACATGAATAATCGTCGCAATGACCGGGTGTAACATGATTTTTGCAACAGTCGTTTAATTTCAATGATCGCTGCTAATGATCCAGAAAATCGAGAAGAACGTTTTTCGGATCTCACGAATCAATGTATAAGGTTACGCCGAGAGAAAAGATTTCATTGACGCCAAAGAAATGGGTGGATTGATTTTTTTTCATTGATTTCAATGAAATAGTTTATTTGAATTTCAAAGAGAACATTTCATTGCCTGTGAGTAAATATTTACTAAGTGAGCATATATTAAAGAAACAGTTTCATTGTTTTAAAAAGACGTTTTTATTGGTTCGAAGAAACGTCTTCATTGATCTCTCTCTCGCACCTAACCTCACTTTTTTGTTTTCCGGTTCTCTCGAACGAACGGCTTCGAGTTTCGAGGAGCCAAAAGCTTAGCCTATTTCTGCCGTACTTTCTTACATACTCACAAAATTTGAGCTTTATCGGCCGCGTACTTCAGGAAAAAATAGGTTTCGAAATTTTGAGCTGGTAAGAAGAAGATTTCATTGAATCAGAGACGATATCTTTGAAATCAATGAAAAAGGTTCATTGGTTTAAAGAAATGTTTCTTCGAATTAATGTCACTACTTTTTATTGAGTTTGAGATCATTCAAAGAAAAGATAGTATTGACATTCAAGTATTTCATTTCATTGGCAAAGATTTCCGTAAATGAATGAAACTTTTTCTCTCGGTGTATTAGTGCAAGAATATTTGTCAAGAATTTATCTATCTGACGTACCTTTCCATCGCAACTTTAGGGGGAAACAAGCTTTATGAATGTTTTTATCTATATGACGGGGAAGACAAATATGTATCTTTCCACATCTATTTACTTTTTATTCAAATCGAGATGTACATTGTAACTTACCTTTGATGTGGACCTTTGAACTTGATACCTAAATTCTATAACCAAGAGCATACATAGATTATATATAAACAATTCATGAAACTGAAAAAAAAAAAATTAAAAAGCTCATGGTATTAAATAATAGTTTTTTAAACTGTTACGTCCGGGCTTACTTTCGAATATTAAAACTATATTTTAAAAATAAATTGCTTATCCTAAACATTCATTAACAAATAAATACAAATTTTTTTAAACACAAATTTTTTAATTTTTCATTGTTTTGAAATAACAATATTATTTTGTTTTTGTAACACCCAGTAGTCCTTCCCGCTACTGGACTTTAGCTGAATTCAGCAATCCCACGATGATGAGCAGGCCTGCAGGCCACCGTGTGCGGTGATACGAGATGTGCGATGTCCTGCATGTTAAGATACCCAAGTAAAAAAATTATATATAGAGTATATAAAAATATATATATAGTTTTTATAAAATCTATATACAATTTATATACAATTTATACATAAACCGAACTGTACAGATGATCTTATATATAAATTGCATATAGATTGTATATAGAGTTTATACAAACTATATATGCCCAATTCCATATGTCGGACTATATATAATCTTTTTACTTGGGTAATGTATTACTCCGCGGTTTTTTCGGCACTAGTTTTTAAGAGATATTTGTCAGAGTCTTTGCGCGGCGACTCGACAAGCGTGGTCGAGTCGCCTTATATATATATTTTCAAAGTCTTACTCCGAGGGCCAAACTTACTTGCACAATCATTTGAACAGTTTTATATACACGTAAAAAGACCAAAACGGTTATATCGCGAGTGATGTTTAATAATTGTGTATTTTTTTATCTGTGTTTTTAATAAATTGAGTGTTTTTAAATCACCAGTATTGCACAAACGTTATTTATTAAAACAAGTTTAGAATTCAATCACCAGTCACAGCTCCGATCCCTGAGGCGGTACATTCCGCTCTAAAACGGAGAAAATATCATTCATCTGTTACTATCCCAACGAAAAACAAAAACCGTGACGTAACATAAACACTTGCTTGGGCAATTCGTTTTCTCGTGCCTGCGTAGTGTGCGCAAAGTGCTCGATTCTCATATTTTATGTGATTGGTCGTTCACCGTGCGCGAAATTTGTCGAACCGTGTGCAAAGTATATAAAGACGTTCACTTATCTTGCTGCCGGCTTGATGATACACAAAAAGAGTATTGAAAATAAAGGTTAAATAAAACTTCAAAACGAAGGTGATTCTCGACTCGCGTGATTGTCACTCTCGCTTCAATATACTATTTCGATAGAAGTGCGGAACGCATCATTTAGCACTCGTATTGAATATTATTTTCTACAAAAAATGTATAAAAACGTTTCTTTGTTTGGGGCGCGGAACTGTGCGGACAAGAGACTTTTTATGCATGCGTTATAAAAAAAATAACTAAGTCCAAAAAACTTCACCTGGACATATTTTTTTTAGCTGATTGTTTATTTTGAGAGTTTTGCGTTCGGAAAGACGATAATTTTTTTTAACGTAGGAGGGAAGTGGCATCATCGGATCACTTAATGAAAAAGAGTTGATATAGCAAATCGATGGACGTTGATATACGCAAATAGACTGATATCATGAATAGACCGCCTAATTCCGCCTGTTATTATGAATTAAAATTGAATTTGTATAAAATTTCATAAACATACAGTTGAGACTATTAGCTTCGAAATGAATAGAACGGTTGAATCGGCTCCAAAAGTGCATTATGTTGTGACCCAAAAGTATAAAGATTTTTTTTTGTACATATTGTCCGGTTATTTGTTTTGAAGATAATGGAGATCGAAATTACTACTGTATTGTCATGATACATTGAGATATGAATTTTTCATATTGAAATCTATTTTTTAAAAATTCTATTTTTTCTGTTATTTTTATTTATTTTTAAGAAGTCTAAATCAACTTTTTTATGTGATCACATTCGGTGTACGGCTGAATGGCTGGCAGTATATAATGCTGCTTAACTCTCCATTTTAAATGTGAAGTTGAAGGAATAAACGGAATAGTATTGATTATTCTTCGTTTTGTCAAACAAAATTAAAACAAACTTCACCCTCGGTAAAATTCACTTCTCCCTTGTAGCGTAAAATACTAGTTCAGGTGAGCTGCTGAATCTATTGAATAATTGTCGTGCCAAATGCAATGTGTGTCGTGGATGGTTTTGAATTTTCATTCGTTGGCCTATTTTCTCTTTTAACGACTCTATCCGGCAATCAATTATGGCCATAAATCTATACAAGTTAAAATACTCGACAGCTGCTTCTTCGGATTTTACAAAACATTAAGAGTAAGAGAAAAATGGCATTTCAGGAAAAGCTCTTCTGTACATTCAGACGTTAAAAGCCCTCGAAGGTTACAAAACGTGTGTACCTTTTCTTTTCTCGTCGTCGACATCTGCCCCTGCATCCTCTTCGTCTTACTCATTCTTCTGTTACTCCATTGTAGAAAAGAAAGGTTGTGAAGTTGCAGAAGCTGGACGAACGTTTTCCGTGACCATCTGTTTCTCTGTTTGCTCGGTTTGTTATTTTTTGCGCGTCTTACGTATCGCAACTCTGTTTCCCGAAAGACTTGCACTTTTATTCCTGCATGACTCATTGGGAAATTTTCCAGTATCGCTTATTTTTCTTTCTTCTATATACACAAGGCAAATACGCGTGCTCTTTACGTCTTACTAATTTTCCCTTTACTTTTACCCTGTTATCTATTAAAAAGCCATAGTAGCTCTACTTTCTTTGCCCTATCGCTTGTGTGAACATTAGAGAGACACCCACAAAGAGAATTAGTTCACCCTTTCATTTGAAACCCTTTCACCATGTATACCTTTTGTTTTCAAGTACAAAGTAAAATGTGCGTCAGCGACTGCTACTGTTACTTGGTGAAAACCCCAATTTTTTTTTATAACCCCAAGCCCTTGTTCTGTTCTTTCGGAAAGCTTTATTTTCATACGCACCGTTGGTTCAACCTGACGAATGCTTTTGCAAATTAACATTCCATTCTCTGCTTTTCATTTATTAATTTTTTTTTTTCGAGCTGCATACGACTTTGGTTTGTATTTTATTTGCTTTTTTTTTCTTCCTCTGTCTCTTATCACCTAAGGAGCACTTTTAAAAAAGGATTCTGGCATGTTCCTACTCAACATTATATTAAAATGCTTGAGGTCGCGAAAGAGACTTGTCCTCGGCAGGGGGCACTGGCTCGGATGCGAAAAATGCATTTATGCATTGCTTGGCATTGCAGCGTAGGAGGTAGAGTCATGGAACGACGAGGTCCGAGAGTCGTATTCCCCGTTCTAGCTCCGGGATACCATGAACAGACATATACACCCACCACAACGGGCAACGAAATTATTTTTCGTTTCGTTGATGCATACGCACACCCATACGGACGTAGATACAGTCAACGCTCTCTACATAATTTATTATGATAACGTCCACGACGTTATTGCATATTTCTCACTTTCCATATCATGCATAAAACAATTGACCCCGGGCTCTCTTATTCGACTTTGGTGGAATATTTACCTGGAAGCTAACCTCTTCTAGCAAAGTTAGTCCTCGGTGCTGGTGAACGGTGCTGCGGAACAGGGGACAAAATATAGTCGGTATTTCATTTTCTTGTCGTTATTTTCTCTTCAATTTACAACGGCAATTCACGTGCAAGTTACAGTACAATCACCATTTTTTACTTTCTCATATGAAAAAAAAGAAATTCAACTAATAATATAAAAAGCTGAAGTGTTTTTTAATTTTATTTTATTTTTATTTATCTTTAGCGTCGATTTTTCTTCAGCCTATCATTTATATATTTTATCAGACTTATTACTTCTTTCTTTTTTTACTCCATTGGACTTAGGTTGGTTTAGGTTTAGGTGAACGATGCTGCGGAACAGGGTACAAAATATAGTCGGTATTTCATTTTCTTGTCGTTATTTTCTCTTCAATTTACAGCGGCAATTCACGTGCAAGTTACAGTACAATCACCATTTTTTACTTTCTTATATGAAAAAAAAATCGACTAATAATATAAAAAGCTGAAGTGATCTTTAATTTCCTTTTATTTTTATTTATCTTTAGCCTATTATTTATATATTTTATCAGAGTTATTATCTCTTTCTTTTTTTACTCCATTGGATTTAGGTTGGTTTAGGTTTAGGTGAACGATGCTGCGGAACAGGTTACAAAATATGGTCGGTATTTCATTTTCTTGTCGTTATTTTCTCTGCAATTTACAGCGGCAATTCACGTGCAAGTTACAGTACAATCACCATTTTTTACTTTCTTATATGAAAAAAAAATCGACTAATAATATAAAAAGCTGAAGTGTTTTTTAATTTTATTTATCTTTGGCAGTCGATTTTTCTTCAGCCTATCATTTATATATTTTATCAGAGTTATTATCTCTTTCTTTTTTTACTCCATTGGATTTAGGTTGGTTTAGGTTTAGGTAAACGGTGCTGCGGAATAGGGGACGAAATATAATCGGTATTTCATTTTCTTGTCGTTATTTTCTCTGCAATCTATAACGGCAATTCACGTGCAAGTTACAGTACATTACCATTTTTTACTTTCTTTCATGAAAAAAAAATCGACTAATAATATAAAAAGCTAAAGTGTTCTTTAATTTTCCTTTTATAATTCCTTTTATTTTTATTTACCTTTAGCCTATTATTTATATATTTTATCAGAGTTATTATCTTTTTCTTTTTTTACTCCATTGGATTTAGGTTGGTTTAGGTTTAGGTGAACGGTGCTGTGGAATAGGGAACGAAATATACTTTTTATTTCATTTTCTTGTCGATATTTTCTCTGCAATTTATAACGGCAATTCACGTGCAAGTTACAGTACATTACCATTTTTTACTTTCTTATATGAAAAAAAAAATCGACTAATAATATAAAAAGCTGAAGTGTTCTTTAATTTCCTTTTATTTTTATTTATCTTTAGCCTATTGTTTATATATTTTATCAGAGTTATTATCTCTTTCTTTTTTTACTCCATTGGATTTAGGTTGGTTTAGGTTTAGGTAAACGGTGCTGCGGAATAGGGGACGAAATATAATGGGTATTTCATTTTCTTGTCGTTATTTTCTCTGCAATTTATAACGGCAATTCACGTGCAAATTACAGTACATTACCATTTTTTACTTTCTCATATGAAAAAAAAGAAATTCGACGAATGTTATAAAAAGATGAACTGTTTTTTAATTTTATTTTACTTTTATTTATCTGTGGCAGTCGATTTTTCTTCAGCCTATGATTTATATATTTTATCAGAGTTATTATCTTTTTCTTTTTTTACTCCATTGGATTTAGGTTGATTTAGGTTTAGGTGAACGGTGCTGCGGAATAGGGGACGAAATATAATCGGTATTTCATTTTCTTCTCGTTATTTTCTCTTCAATTTACAGCGGCAATTCACGTGCAAGTTACAGTACGATCACCATTTTTTTCTTTCTCTTATGAAAAAAAAAGAAATTCGACTAATAATATAAAAAGCTGAAGTGTTTTTTAATTTTATTTTATTTGTATTTATCTTTAGCCTATTATTTATATATTTTATCAGACTTCTTATTTCTTTCTTTTTGTACTCCATTGGATTTAGATTCTCATTCATTGGATTAGCATTCTTATTGTATTGTTACGTTTTTCATCTCATTGTACGCTTACCAGGGATGGGAAATATTTGAATAAAACTGTATTCAAAATACATTTTGCTCTGAATAACTATATGAGTAATTGTAAGAAAATTGTATGAGCGTTATATTTTTCTTAAATGACAAAAAGTAAACTTAATAAATTCATGACAAAAAATCGTATTTTTGGTCTTAGTTACAAATCATTGACAATTATTCAAATATTCTGAATACATTTGTATTCGAATATTGCCCATCCCTGTTATTTATTTTTACAATAATTATTAAGAATTATTGAGAATTTTTCAGTATATTGGTAATGCAATGAATAGACATTTTTATTTTGAAAAAGTGATTCAATTCAGGTTAATTAAAAAGAACATACACAAAAATCTATTATATAGATATAATATTTTTTTAACAGTAGGTATTAACAGCTATTTGTCAATACTAAAAGAAATGCTAAAAAACAATGACTATCAAATTATTAGTGTTAAAAATAAACGAACAGATTAAAATAGAAGGTAATGAGCTGGTTAAACATAATTTGACAATATTTTTTAAACATGTTTTTCTTTTAATTCTTTATGTGTTTTGATGTCGCTTGTCACAGGTTAGGCATGCAGTTCATAATTATCAGAGACAATAGTATAAATATTCTTGTAAAACTGTGGTCTTTATTTCTTAATATCTTTGTCACAATAAATGTTACAATAAACTGATATTTCCGGTGTGGGGCTAGCAGGAGAACCAAATAATTGGCCATAACTATTTATAGCTTAGGACGTACGGGCGAAGTTGTCCTATAATTTCATTACAATATAATACAATCTCGCATTAACAGTCGCAAATATACTATATCGAAGGAACCAATATACATTTTCATCCAGTATTTCCTAAAACAATTTTATAACTTATTCTACCTTCGCCCGTTCGTCCTAATCACACGTCACAATTTTTCGTCAATTTCGTCGTCATACGATTTCCGTCACGTTATTCGACATCGTGTTATTTAGCTGCCGGACGGAAAAAAGTTAATAATCCTTCTTTTCTCTCCTTTCGTCTTGTGACTTGGCGAAAAAAATGGGACTTACATTGTCGCGTTTATCCCGAGTAAAGGCGAAAAAGAATATATACCAATAATATATTATTGAGATGTATCGTGAGGCAGAATGCCAGATCGGAACGTCACGGTCATTGGAAACATCCTTTTTCAAATTTCTCCGACAATTCTCAAGTCACAGAGATACAACCACTGTACTTCCGGCCACCACGAGCCTTTTGTGCTTCTGTCGTTTCTTTTATTCTCCTCGGATCAATGGGAACCGGAAGTGGGACTGGTGGACCGTGAATCGTTCGTTGTGACGCTCGAAATCGAAATGTGACCGGATTTGGGCAGAGATGTAACCATCCCATTATTTTCAAACTCACTCTGTTTATTTATAGCATAAATAATTTTGTGTTATTTTTTTTTTAATTTTCCCCTATATTGGTAACAAAAAATATAACATTTTATGAAAATAAAAGATTTACAACGATTCATTGAAAATTGCCTCGACAATCAAAAAAGTAATGGAGAAATGTGTAATTATTTTTATTATAATGCATTATAAATTTTTTTTCCAATAGCACATTACGATTCTATGTCAATTTTTATTTATTTTTGTTTTCAATCACATTTTTGAAAATTTTGTTACCAATATGTTAGGATATTTAAAAAAAAATAGAAATTTTATGAAAATAAAAGTTTTACATCGATTCATTGAAAAATGCCTCGACAATCAAAAAACTAATGGAGAAATATGTAATAATTTTTATTATAATGCATTATAATTTTTTTTCCTATAGCACATTACGATTCTATGTCAATTTTTATTTATTTTTGTTTTCAATCACATTTTTGAAAATTTTGTTACCAATATGTTAGGATATTTAAAAAAAAATAGAAATTTTATGAAAATAAAAGTTTTACATCGATTCATTGAAAAATGCCTCGACAATCAAAAAAGTAATGGAGAAATGTGTAATTATTTTTATTATAATGCATTATAAATTTTTTTCTTATAGCACATTACGATTCTATGTCAATTTTTATTTATTTTTGTTTTCAATCACATTTTTGAAAATTTTGTTACCAATATGTTAGGATATTTTTAAAAAAATAGAAATTTTATGAAAATAAAATTTTTACATCGATTTATTGAAAATTGCCTCGACAGTCAAAAAAGTAATGGAGAAATGTGTAATTATTTTTATTATAATGCATTATAAATTTTTTTTCCAATAGCACATTACGATTCTATGTCAATTTTTATTTATTTTTGTTTTCAATCACATTTTTGAAAATTTTGTTACCAATATGTTAGGATATTTTTAAAAAAATAGAAATTTTATGAAAATAAAAGTTTTACATCGATTCATTGAAAAATGCCTCGACAATCAAAAAAGTAATGGAGAAATGTGTAATTATTTTTATTATAATCCATTATAAATTTTTTTTCCAATAGCACATTACGATTCTATGTCAATTCTTATTTATTTTTGTTTTCAATCACATTTTGGAAAATTTTGTTACCAATATGTTAGGATATAAAAAAAAGAAAAAAAAAATAGAAATTTTATGAAAATAAAAGTTTTACATCGATTTATTGAAAATTGCCTCGACAATCAAAAAAGTAATGGAGAAATGTGTAATTATTTTTATTATAATGCATTATAATTTTTTTTTCCTATAGCACATTACAATTCTATGTCAATATTTATTTATTCTTGTATTCAATCACATTTTGGAAAATTTTGTTACCAATATATTAGGATATTAAAAAAAAAATTATTGATATCAAATTATTTATGGAATGGTTGGTTACAACTCTGGTTCTGGGATAAGGGGCGAGAGCTTTTGTCCCATTGCGGATATTCGGGAGAGACTCACCCCGAAGGGTCTGGCAGCGCTCGAATTTACGATATTAAATGGGAACAACACGAATATCGTTATTTACCATCTAGTTTTTTTTTTTTATACAACAATACTGGTCGAAGTTCAAACCTTATAACACACCACATTCTCTCGCTTATCTCGAGCACACGCGCAATCGTATCGTAATATAATATTTTATTCGTCATAGAGAATTATTTTTATTTTATTTTTTTTTGTTTCTTCAAGTACAAAGAGTAATATCGCTTTGGCGTACATTTTCGCTCGGGGAAGGACACACCGTTTGCGATACGCGCGACGTGGTCGCTGTGCACACCGGAAAGAGACCACGGCACGTTTTCGCTATCATCTCTCGTTGGCCAGGTTTATTTTGTCGAGAAGGAGGCAAGACACCGGGTAAACGAAATGCGGAAAAATTGAAGTCTCGAAAGTGGGAGGAAAACACAGGAAAATGAGATAAGCGTAGATAGGAATGGAAAAGAAAAGCTGGGATAGTAGATACAGCTGGACGGTGAAACTATAGCAAATAGCAGAGGTACACCTAAAGTATAGGAGAAGGGCGGGCGAGCACCGATGCAATTTCGTGGACGCCTCGAAAATGAAACTTCCGGTTGTTGTGCTAGTGGTGGATAATCGAGAGGGTTGTACCACCGGTTTCATCGTCATCGTCGGGAAAATAAGCCTCGCGCGTGTTGGCCATTGGTCCCACGTCTCGGAGAAACAAGAAAACTAAAAGAAAAGAAAAAAAAGGGTCTGCTGTGATTCCGAACACGATCCACAAAAATCGTTCTAGGTTTGATCAAAAATCGTTTACAATACCAAAAAAATAATTTTCTCGCCTCCTTTTCATCGAAAATACCAGATTTCTAATACAATTTTTTTGTTTTTTTTTTTGTTTAATTCTAATTTCGCTTTCTTCTCCCGTCCTTCTCCTTAATTATCATTATTAATATGTATACGATCTTAACCATCAACATTTTTTCCGAAGCGTTTATGCCCGTTATTATTTACATATTTTACACTTTAGTTATTATATTTTGTAATCTTATATAGTAATATGGTCGTGAGGCTCAAAGTTTATTCTGACTAGTCAACCCTCACGGCGCTTTTTTTCTTTTTTAGCGATCGATCGTCATTTAACGTGAAGTTTTTGTAGGTTTAGTAGACAATAATGCGCTTTCATTCGGAATACAGGCTCTCACGATATGCTCCTCGGGGTTTCAATTTTTTTTTTCTTTTTTTTATTGAAAGTAAAAAAACTTTTTTCGAAACGAACTATAGCAGAATTTAGGATTATGAGTTTGGCAAAATTTTTGCTGTGGATGGAGCGTAATGCATTTTTCTAGTTCAATTGATTAATTAATTAGCGTAAAGTAATTTAGCAAATTAATGAAAGTCCATGAAATAAATCTGCACTTTTCAAGTGTGATAGTTCATTTTTATAAAAATTATTTATTATACAAAAAAAGGTGTTATCCAAATAAATGACAAATAAATAAAAAAATTAATGCAATAGTTTTACCAAATGAAACAAGACACACTTTTGTTTTTAATAACAAAGAAAATGCGTCGAGAAATCTGAATTCGAGTCGGAGGATCCGTATGAGTCACGTTTCCAGTCATCAAATGTGCCAACGATCGTTTCCTTTTACTATTTCCGCTGCGTTTATCAATCTTATATTATTTTTTTTCATTCAACGAAATCTGCATCGCAAAATGAAAACAAATGTCATTTTTTCTTTCACACTTTACAGCTACCAAAAGTGTACCACGAAAAAAAAAGGAAAGGGTCGGGATCGTAATTTCAGATCGATAAAAAATAGGATCACGACAATTGTGGAGCTATAAATCAGTATATAATTGAAATCAAACGTCTGTGCGGATGAGATTTGATTTTTTTCCAACGTTGCCTCATTGAAATCCTGTAAGAGATGAAAAAAAAACAAATTGCCTTGTACGCGTTTTTTCATTATTTGAATTTAGTACAAAAGATGACAAAAAAATCGGGATCGTAATTTTAGATCGACAAAAGACTGGGTCGTGATAATCATCAGTTTTTTGTATGTTGTTTCATTTAATGCCTGTGAGAGATGAAAAAAAAAAATAAACGTCTGTCGAATACGCGTCTTGACTAGTGTTGCCACGAGACGAGACGAGGTTCGAGAATTGGGCTTATCTCGTCTCGTACCGACAAATAACGATAGAAATATTGTCCCGTCTAGACTCGAAGATCGATAGAAGAAATATTCTTCTCTTGTCGCGAAATATTGTCGAACGATGAGAGAACATTTTTCTTTCGTCTTGAACTATTCTCGAATGTCGAGAGAAATTTTTGAAGAAAGCGAAACGACTTTGAATGAATGACGTTTTGAGGAAAGTGAGAAGAATTTAAATGCATCAAAACAGAAGAAAGACTTTGAATGATTGACGTGCGAAGAAAGTGAAAAAAATTTATATGAATGAGAATTTGAAGATAGCCAAAGAATGTTGAATGAGTTAAATTTTTGAGAGAGTAAATAAAAAATTTAATAAATGAGACTGTGGAGGAAGAGATGAGATTTTGAATGAATGAGATTGCAAAGAAAGTGAAAAGATTTTGAATGAACGAGTTTTTGCAGAAAGTCAAAGGATTTTGAATTCATTCACAAAGTTTTCACTTTCATTCATTCAATTTTTTTTTCGCTTTTTTCAACAACTCGTACACACAAAATATCTTTTTCATTCTACATAGAAAGAAAAAGATATATAAAAATATCGTTTTCTTTCTTCATAGAAAGAAAAAGATATTTTTAGAAAATATAAATATCTTTTTCTTTCTTCATAGAAAGAAAAAGATATTTTTAGAGATTTCCCATCCATTTAAAATCTTATTACTTCTCTGTGCTTAAATTACGATGGGGTTGGAGATGGAGAAAAAAATGCTTAAATTCGTGGTTTCAAAGTTGATATACTTTCGATTGTAAGCAGAATTTTACAAAAATGTAAAAACAAGTTTACATAATTTTAAAAAAAATTTGTGAATGTCTTCAACTGATGGACCAATATTCCTGAACTATGATAAATTATAGTTTACTGTTTCAATAAGTGGAGATTCCCGAAATTTCTGCTTAACATCTCT
This sequence comes from Ephialtes manifestator, assembly GCA_963970395.1. Lineage (NCBI taxonomy): Eukaryota > Metazoa > Arthropoda > Insecta > Hymenoptera > Ichneumonidae > Ephialtes > Ephialtes manifestator. The sequence continues at coordinate 16,922,436 of OZ019981.1, read as the reverse complement.
CCTTTTGTCTATAGAGAAAACGATAAATGAAATATTCGTCTCTCGTCTCATCTCGAGTCTCTCTCGACTAATTTTTTCTCGTCTCGTCTCATTTTTTCCGTCTAACATTCTCGAATTATAATAAACTATGGTTCACTGTTTCGATAAGTTGAGATTCCCGAAATTTCTGCTTAACATCTCTCCTTTTGTCTATAGAGAAAACGATAAATGAAATATTCGTCTCTCGTCTCATCTCGAGTCTCTCTCGACTAATTTTTTCTCGTCTCGTCTCATTTTTTCCGTCTAACATTCTCGAATTATAATAAACTATGGTTCACTGTTTCGATAAGTTGAGATTCCCGAAATTTCTGCTTAACATCTCTCCTTTTGTCTATAGAGAAAACGATAAATGAAATATTCGTCTCGCGTCTCATCTCGAGTCTCTCTCGACTAATTTTTTCTCGTCTCGTCTCATTTTTTCCGTCTAACATTCTCGAATTATAATAAACTATGGTTCACTGTTTCGATAAGTTGAGATTCCCGAAATTTCTGCTTAACATCTCTCCTTTTGTCTATAGAGAAAACGATAAATGAAATATTCGTCTCTCGTCTCATCTCGAGTCTCTCTCGACTAATTTTTTCTCGTCTCGTCTCATTTTTTCCGTCTAACATTCTCGAATTATAATAAACTATGGTTCACTGTTTCGATAAGTTGAGATTCCCGAAATTTCTGCTTAACATCTCTCCTTTTGTCTATAGAGAAAACGATAAATGAAATATTCGTCTCTCGTCTCATCTCGAGTCTCTCTCGACTAATTTTTTCTCGTCTCGTCTCATTTTTTCCGTCTAACATTCTCGAATTATAATAAACTATGGTTCACTGTTTCGATAAGTTGAGATTCCCGAAATTTCCGGTTAACCTCTCTCGTCTTGTTTCGAGAAAACGATAAATGAAATATTCGTCCCTCGTCTCATCTCTAGACTCTCTCGACTAATTTTTTCTCGTCTCGTCTCGTTTTTCTCGTCTCGCGTGGCATCACTAGTCTTGACGTTATTTGAATTTAATGTAAAGCACAAAAATCGGAAAGTCGCGCGTCGCGATGGGGCCACGAGGGGCGCCAGAAAAGCTGCTTATCCCCATGACTGAGACAGGGACGCGACTATACATAGTAGTATATTCGGAATAAACGAAAAGCTTGCGGGACACTTGCCAAGTGGGGCGGAAATGGAATCGCGAACTGGAAACGAGATACCTGATTTTGTTTTTATTTATTTTTTCCTCTCTTTCTCTCAGTCCCTACCTCCTCCCTCCCCCTCACGTATGGGATGTAGCCGGGTAAGTCAAGAATTCTTTTTCGCAACGAGAATTTACATTAGAACTCTCTTCCGTGCTTTTTATATCATCCCAACATACAAAATGAGCAAGAAAAACCGTATATTTCACGACCTTAATATCAGAAACAAAGCTTCTTTTCGTAACTCAAGCCAATATTAAGTTTGGTGAAGCGGTGGCCATGCGACATTTTCTTTCTGAATGAGTTTTGGATTTCTAAAGATATTATTTTTCCTCTTGTCTAGGTAACTGCCTATGTTTTTGCATAAATTCTTATTTAGCTCTGAAATTGTAAATTATAATAATTGTAAGAGAAGAGAACTTTTATAACTCTTCGTTATGCCCTAAGCTTGACTTTCGATTCTTGACAACTTCGTGTTTATAACGTTTTTTATTATTCGCCAGTTATCCAATGAAAAGTTGTACAATAATTTACAACTGTAGGTACGCAGATGCAGAGTTGTTTGCGATCATTATCTTTTTTTTACATAAAAGTGTATTTTTTCTGGCAATTGGGTGAATTAATTAATAATAAGTTAATAAACGAAAAAAAAAATAGTTTTTTCATTCTGAAATTGAACATATAGTTTCAGTATGCATCAAAATGTGGAAGAAATGTTTTTCAACAATCTATGGAGCATAAAACTTCTTATAAAACTAATACCTTGAAATTGTTAAAAGAATAGGAAAGTAAAAGGGCACCACTTTGATTTTGTGGTTTTATGATTAAAACAAAAAAACTGAGTTTGTTTTCAATTTTTTTTAGTTTTGGAATCTTTTTCTACTTTTACCACTGACAAAAACCGACGGCAGGGTACAACAAAAAATCCATTTTTTTTCTTCTTTTTTGGGATGGTACAAGCCAGTGAAATAGGAATAAGTCCAATTAAAAATATGAAGAGTCAAACGTTTATCGAATTGGCTTAGAATGCCCCATATACGTTCCCATTTGTTTAAAAAAAATTTCGATGAAATCTTATAAAAATATATTCCTCTCTGCAATTAATCAAATATGTGAACATCTTATTACAAAAGCTGCAGATAATTGTTCCAAAATAGTAATAAAAGTTTTCAATAAATTCCGAATGAGTACAAGAAATAAATGTCACATGGCCAATATCTTTCTGGCGTTCGAGAAACTTAGAGAAAAATTTTTCGTAGCTCATTAAAAAAAAATATGGCAATACATTCGAATTCAACTCAAATTAGAATTCGAAACTGGGGAGATATAATCAGTAGTAATACCACTAGTGCTTCAAGATTATCGGATATTTTCCGAAAGCTTCGTTCCTGCCTAGGAAGCTTGAGGAAAATATCCGATTAATTTTGAAGCACGAGTGGTATTTGACGGATTATTTTTTCCTTTCGGACTTCGGTCAATCAGAGTGCAGGAAACAGCATCTGGATATTTTTAAGAGAAACTTTTCCAAAGCGACTCATTTTTCAATCACGTTTAGAGTAACCCACTTTTTTATGTCACATAGAATAGTTAGTGTGACATGCGTCGAAAATAAGGAGAAACATATGAAAGCTCATCGAAAATTTTATAGTATATTACGCCACTAGAGAGGGATAGTCTACTTTCACTCCCCAGTGGAGTATACTATTTTTCACCATATCTGCAGCGGAAAGTTGGAATTGCGTAAAGCCCGTAGGGCGGGAAGTCGAACTTTCCGCGCAGGTATGGTGAAAAAGAAATTTCCGATATAAAACTGTTGGGTAGCTTCAAACACTGCGCTTTGATTGGCCGAAAACCGAGTGGAAAAAATAATCATTGATAAATTTCTTTCTAACGATCGCCCGCGATCATTGGAATATAAAACGTTAATTTTTCAGTACCATACAAAATTTGCAATACAAACCCTTTGTATTTTAAGAGCGAGCTACGCGAATCAACGATAAAATCAACAATTTCACCTCGTCAATGTGTAATTTATCAGAGATTTTTTTGTCTCCTTATTGGAAAGCGCGTAGGTCATAGCTTCGCTTTTCTCCTTTGCGCCCTCTTCTCATGGCGTATGAAAAGACCGAGAGGCAGAGAGTCTACTATGTGAGATTAACGATGTAACGGAAGTGGTGTGATACCTCGTGTCCTTGTGGATATAATTAATTAAATTTCGCGCATTAACGAAGTTTTAGAGCCCGAGCCTCGAACATTCGCTCGCTCGAGTTCCTGGCTTGGTTTATCCCTCCTGTTCGCCGTCGCCCACCGACGATTCAATGACAAAACTTTCGGACAAACTCGTTTTCTCCTTCGTACATCAGCTGTAACAGCAGCATCACTACTACCGTCAACCCCATCATCATGTAGCTTGCTAACACATTTTACAAATACAGACACACACTGTTAACGTGTGTCCTACAATGTACATTGTGTGGTCTCTGCTCTCCTAGTGATGTTGGTCGTAGGTGTAAAACAAGTTAGGTTGAGGCGTTGAGAGCAGCTCGTTTGCCATCCATCCAATGCCGTCTGGGTTCAACGGAGAACACCAAGGATATACAGTGTCATATAGCATACCTACTGCGATGTTCCTTTTACATAGCCATACGACGTTCGTCTCCAGCGTAGCTGCAGTGGCTTGTCTATGATATTGCCACTGGCCTTGCTACTTTGTTCCTTGCTGTGTCTACGAAGGAAACGAGAGGTCCTAAAAGCACACCTGTTAGTTTCCGGAAACTTGATAGACCTCAACGCCAGTCAACATCGCTCGAGTTCAGCAGGAAGAAGCATTAACCCTTTCAGGCTCAACGTGCTTCACCACGAAGACCCTCTTCACTTCACTGTATGCCAATAAATTAAACTCGGGAAGACCCGACGTATCGTTAAATTCTCCCCTTTGAGGGCTTCTATTTCTGTTAACTTCTGTGCGTTTATGTACAAACGCGACATTTGTTTGCTGCGCATTACGAAAAGAGAAGTCGGATGTGGGAAGAGGACCCAGAAAAGGACCCAGAAAAATTATGCCTGCATTTAACGCTCAGCGCATGCACAACTCTGTGATGGGCGGGGATCAAAATAGCGAATGACCAAAATATTGAATGACCAAAATAGCGAATAGCTAAAATAGCGAATTTCAAAATAATGAACGTCTTAATCTAGAATGGTCATTATTTTGAAACTTGTACTTTTAGCCATTCGCTATTTTGATTGCATTTTCATAAGATGGGGGGTCAAAATATCGAATGGCTGAAATTGCGAATTTAAATATAATGAACATCTGAATCTAGAATGGCCATTATTTTGAAACTTGCACTTTTAGCCATTCGCTATTTTGATTGCATTTTAATAAGATGGGGGGTCAAAATAGCGAATGGCTGAAATTGCGAATTTAAATATAATGAACATCTGAATCTAGAATGGCCATTATTTTGAAACTTGCACTTTTAGCCATTCGCTATTTTGATTGCATTTTAATAAGATGGGGGGTCAAAATAGCGCATAGCTGAAATTGCAAATTTAAATATAATGAACCTCTGAATCTAGAATGGCCATTATTGTGAAACTTGCTCTTTTAGCCATTCGCTATTTTGATTGCATTTTAATAAGATGGGGGTTCAAAATAGCGAATGGCTGAAATTGCGAATTTAAATATAATGAACATCTGAATCTAGAATGGCCATTATTTTGAAACTTGCTCTTTTAGCCATTCGCTATTTTGATTGCATTTTAATAAGATGGGAGGTCAAAATAGCGAATGGCTGAAATTGCGAATTTAAATATAATGAACATCTGAATCTAGAATGGCCATTATTTTGAAACTTGTACTTTTAGCCATTCGCTATTTTGATTGCATTTTAATAAGATGGGGGGTCAAAATAGCGAATGGCTGAAATTGCGAATTTAAATATAATGAACATCTGAATCTAGAATGGCCATTATTTTGAAACTTGCACTTTTAGCCATTCGCTATTTTGATTGCATTTTAATAAGATGGGGGGTCAAAATAGCGCATAGCTGAAATTGCAAATTTAAATATAATGAACCTCTGAATCTAGAATGGCCATTATTTTGAAACTTGCTCTTTTAGCCATTCGCTATTTTGATTGCATTTTAATAAGATGGGGGTTCAAAATAGCGAATGGCTGAAATTGCGAATTTAAATATAATGAACATCTGAATCTAGAATGGCCATTATTTTGAAACTTGCTCTTTTAGCCATTCGCTATTTTGATTGCATTTTAATAAGATGGGAGGTCAAAATAGCGAATGGCTGAAATTGCGAATTTAAATATAATGAACATCTGAATCTAGAATGGCCATTATTTTGAAATTCGTTATTTTAGCTGTTCGCTATTTTGGTCACTCGCTATTTTGACCCCCACCCAAGTTATTTCGATTTTAGTGTACGCTACGTTTTTTTTCATTCCTTGTGACGATTTTCTTCTTTTGCTTGACTGGAGGAAAACGGAAAAGGGAAGTGGGAAGAAGTACAAAGAAAAATGACGGTCGTCGCATGAGCAGCAATCACAATCAAATAGGATAACTCACAAAATTTTCATTGTGACTTCGTAAACGGGTAACTACGCTTCTTTTTCAAGCATTAACCCTTTCAGGCTCAACTTGCTTCACCACGAAGGCCTTCATACCTTCACTGAATGCCAATAAATTAAATTCGGGAAGCCCCGACGTTCGTTAAAGTCTCCACTTTGAGGGCTCCTATTTCTCTTAACTTCTGTGCGTTTATGTACAAACGCGACATTTGTTACTGCGCATTACGAAAAGAGAAGTGGGATGTGGGAAGATAAGGACGCAGAAAAATTACGCCTGCATTTAACGTCCAGCGCATGCACAGCTCTGTGATTACAAGTTGTACAGAATAATGCACAAAATTCTCTGCTCTTTCAGGGCAAGTTGTTTCGATTTTAGGGTACGTTACGTTTTTTTTTATTCCTTGTGACTCGATTTTCTTTTTTTGCTTGAATTCACGAAAATGGAAATAGGAAGTGGAAAGAAGTACAAAGAAAAATTATACAATCAAATAGGATAATTCACAAAATTCCCATTGTAACTTCATAAACAAATATCTACTCTGAAAACCACATGCTAAGTTTTTCCCCTCTTTTCTCGTGATTCAATATTCTTCTTAAAAGTAACTTGACCAAAACAGTAATGAGAAGTGGTACGAAAAGAAATTACGCCCGCTGTTAATATTAATCGCACCCACAGCACTAAGATCACAATTAAGCTTACAGTTAACTATGGTCACAATTATACAGGATAATATATAAAATGCTCATTGTACCTTCGTAAACAGATACTCTGCTCTTTCAGGGCAAGTTGTTTCGATTTTAGGAAATCGCACGCTTACATATTTGTCTTTCCTTTCGTTGTGACTCGATATTCTTTCGCTTGACTCGACGCAAAACCGAATTGTAAAGTGGGAAGATAAATACGAAGAAAAATGACACTTTTCATTAACGTTTCATCGCACGCACAGCACTATGATCACAATTATACAGGGTAATGTACAAAATTCTCATTGTAACTTTGTAAACTGTCACTATGCTCTTTCACCGCAAGTTATTTCGATTTTAAGGAACCGTACACTATGTTTTTTTTTTCTTTGGCTCGTTTTCTTTTTTTTTTCTTTTTTAGCTTGACTTCGTACTTTCCTCTTGTTGGCTTACAGCATTGTGAACTCGGTGCTCCTCCTGAATTAGTGCAGCATGCACACCGACGGTTCTTCATCTGAGCACGAGCCGTGCGAGCCCGAGTGCCAACATCACGAGTGGCACCATAACGTAGTTCGCTGCTCGTCTCGTACTCGCGAGTCCATGATGCAGCTCGGCTAGACTTTCTCCTGAAACAAAGAGGGGCCACTCAAACACTCCGTTTCTCTACGACGTTCAACCCTACGTATACTACGTCGCCTTCTTTCGTCTGTGTTATTCTTGGCTTTTATTCATGAAAGAAGTGCGGTTGTCGCGAGGGCACCGCGTTAAATCTCGTAGCATGCACCGGGGCGAGATGTAGCGAAGAATACTCAAGAGCTTCTTGTGTTTCTGGAGAACCCATGAAATATTCTACTGTACGAATAACTGCGAATCCCTTCGCTTCCATTGTGCATATAAAATAAGTGAACTGTAATTTATAATGCATATCTGTATGAATTTAAGCTGGCCCTTAAAATGGACGAGAACTACGAGACAAGAATGAAAATTACTATTTTTTTTTCTATGTAAAAATAAATATTCATGAGTCTTTGAAGCAAGGCTGGTGCAATTGGAATGAAAAAGTACGGCAAAATATAAGCTGGGAGAATCAAACGATTATGTTTATTCTCTTACAACATGTTTCAATACTTATGTATGGGAAAAAAATGTTTCGTTGATCGACGGGATTTTTGTTGTTGAATTATTTCATACATCGTTATTACGATACGTACACGCTTCCAATTTGACTGGGTTGCAATATGAACATAAATGCTTCGGCGTTCGGTCGAATTGCAGTTGAAAACTTACATGAAATAGGAGAAATTGTATATTACTGAATATCCCGAAAAGCAATTTGGTCGCACACGATGTGTCAACAGATCTTTGCTGTAAGATATAATTGGTTCTGGAAATTAGATATGTAAAATCAGACCGGACGTCAATTCTGTCATGATTTCAGAATATTCCAAAACCATCAGTTCGCGTTGCAAAGCTCGCAGTCTTTGCCAAAAGTAAACAGACTACACTGTTAAAAAAGACTGGAAGTTTTAATTCATAAACTCGTCATCTAAAATTAATGTACAATTGTGGTACAAAATTAATGTAATTTTGCGGTGAAATTAAAACTAATTATTAAAATTCAAATACTTTAACTGTAAAATTAAAGTAAATTATTGAATTTGCTGTACCATACATTAATTTTACATCACACTTCTATATTGAATTTCATATACCAGTTTATGCATACCCGCGTAGAAAAAAAGAATCTTGTGAAGAATCTTTTAAAGAATCTTAAAAAAAGTCTTGAAAGAATCTTCAAAGGAATCTTGAAAAGAATAACGTATGGGATCCGGAGCAAGATTCTTTCCAGAATTCTTTTCAAGATTCTTTCTATACGTAAGCGTTTTGAGAATCTTTCAAAGAATCTTCGAAAGAATCTTGAAAAGCGTCTTTAAGAGAATCGTGAAAAGATTCCGCCCATTAAACAGAAAAATCGTTGAAAGAATCATAATGAAATTCTTCAGAGGAATCGAGCGAAACCTGTTGTTGCTTTCCCTTGGTGTCGAGACAGTACATTTCGGTACGTCAACGAAGGATAAACCCCTCGTGTATAGTCGAACTCAGGACAGCTTTGCAGTCTTATATACGTTCAGGCTTCAAGTCACTTGTGAGAAACGCTTCGACCGCTCGCCATCTAGCGGAGTATTGAATATCATTGTTTCGTACGATGCCACTAGATGGCGAGCGGTCGAAGCGTTTCTCGCAAGTGACTTGAAGCCTGAACGTATATAAGACTGCAAAGTTGTTCTGAGTTCGACTATACACGAGGGGTTTACCCTTCGTTGACGTACCGAAATGTACTGTCTCGACACCAAGGGAAAGCAACAACAGGTTTTGCTCGATTTCTCTGAAGAATTTCATTAAGATTGTTTCAACGATTTTTCTATTTAATGGACGGAATCTTTTTACGATTCTGTTAAAGACACTTTTCAAGATTCTTTCGAAGATTCTTTGAAAGATTCTCAGAACGCTTTCGGATAGAAAGAATCTTGAAATGAATCCTGGAAAGAATCTTGCTCCGGATTCTATACGTGATTCTTTTCAAGATTCCTTTAAAGATTCTTTCAAGACTTTTTTTCAAGATTCTTTAAAATATTCTTCACAACATTCTTTTTTTTTTACGCGGATAAAAACCTCCAGTACTTGTACCTTAAATTTCAAGTAGATTTTTTTACAGTGTACGAGACGGCTGTCTACACTATGAATTTTGCTGTCTACTCTATGAATTTTGCTTGTGTAGTCGACATTCTGATATTTCAGCAATATTCGAAAAACTTCAAAGAATTCACGTCCGGTCTGATTGGACATATCTGATTTCCAGAAATAACGATATCTTACAGCGAAGGTCTGTTTACATATCGTGGGCGGCCATATTGCTTTCAGTTATATAAGGTTCAGTCATGTAAGATTTCTTCGGCTTCGTGCAAGTTGTTGACCGTAATTCGACCGGACGCCGAAGCATTTATGTTCATATTACATCGCTGTGAAATTTGAAGCACATACGTAGCGTAATAACGATGAACAGTACGAAATAACCTAGTTTTACCGATCAATATCGGTAAAAAAATCTACTCCAGCATCCCCTTAACTATGATTATAATTTTTCATAATCGATTGGTTGATAATAGTAGACAAGAGATTAAATTTGTTATGTCAGAATAATTCAATTGGTAGGAATAACCTTTTAATTACTAATGTAGCGTAGTTAGCATGCAGCTAGTTTTTAAAACATTTTTTTTATTTCAATAAAAACATTCGGAAAAAAATTTGGCAAGAAGTCGAATTTCATTAGGAATTCATCCTACATTTGAATTTTATGATATAGCAACACATTCGAACTCAAAAATTAAAGAAGTGTATGGCACAAAAGTGCCACTTTTTTACTACATTTAGATTTTTTCATGGGAAGTCGCTTAGCCGTGATCAAAACGCTAATTACGTAACTAAACGAACCCACACTATATATTTAAACTTTGATTAGCTGTAGTAAAAGACATCTTATTTAATCTTAATCTAAAAATTCTGACAACAAATGTCCAAACCGTGGAATTCCATCAGAAGTACACCTTAATGTCTTATTTTATGAAAGAATAATGAAATTAAGCATAAAATTCAAAACAGTTTTTTCGTAATTGCCTTATTAAATTATTTTTTAATCAGAAAAGTATAACAAAAAAAAAATGTCAACTGCAAAGCCTCACTGTACGAAAGACAGGAAGTTTTTATGCATAAACTCGTTATCGAAATTTAATATACAATTGTGGTATAAAATTCATGTAATTTTCCAGTAAAATTAAAGCAAATTATTAAAATTCAAGTACTTTTACTGTAAAATTAAACTAAATTATTAAATGTGCCATACATTAATTTACCCTTGTATATTAAAATTAATATACTAGTTTGTGCATAAAAACCAGAGATGTAAATCCCCATTAATTCATGAGATATAGTTTACAGTACAATTTGTTTTATAATTACGATTTCATAATAATAATATGTAGTGATTATAAAATAGAGTGTAAACATTTGAATGGCTGAAAAAAAAAATATTTTTCGCTTTAATATTGCAAGAAATAGTGGAAAAATGGAAGAAATAAGTAATGCATTTCTTATTTTTTTCCATTATTTCAGAAGAATTATCGTGAATTTATATTGAAAAATAATAATTTTTGCAGCCATTCCAAAGTTTAATCATCGTATTACAATCGCTACATGTTATTATTATAAAATCATAATTATAGAGCTGATCGTATCATCATAATTATTTCTATAAGTGTTAGGCATTTACAACTCTCATTAAATTTCAAGTAGATTTTTTTTTGCAGAGCTCTTGCCCGTTAAAGGGTAAAATTGTTGAAAGCAACTAGAATTTCTCCTTTAAACTCAACGCGTTTCAGTGAATCCGTTTACAGGTATTCTCGTGTACTCATCAAATTGCAGTATATATAGATATCAGTGCGATGATGATATTCATAGGCCACAGGATTGCAGGCCATGTTTGCTGAGGTTCAACAGCCCGAGCGCGTGTGAGATTCGTCTGGTTGACGCGGGATTAATTTAGATGTCCGAATGTTAATCAGGATATTCGCTACTTAACATGAGATTGTACTGATGCGAGAGGCCAGCCTCTCTCACATAGTCACACGGGACTGTTCGCACATTAGCCCACGCTCGAGTATCACATAAATTATCTCAGAGCAATGCCGAACTGCAGACGCGGGGCTTTCGCCGAGAGCCCAACCGAATTAGCGGAAGTTAAGCATAATTATCTATGGCTATATTCGAACACGTACGCGATCTGCAACTAGTCCGGTCACTGCACCGCGATAGCGTAACCGCAACGAGCCACTCGTCGGGTCAGGTATTTCGCACGCAAGGGGCTCTTCACTGCACATAGAATAACCTGCTATTACGCACACGCTTAAAGCCTATACTAATACAGCTGATGCGTATGAACCATACGGTGATGGAGCACTATAACACCAGCAGTGTTGAAACGACACTGGGGAATCCGGGCTATCCACTCTGTGGTCATTCCGAAACGTTAAGTACTTGAAATTTATTCACGCGCTCGTGATTTTGTTGTTTAAGCTCAGGTTAAGCACACGGGCTATTACAGTCATGCCTTTGTGCGTCAATATTTGATACATATTAATTTATCATCTCACTATTATCGATCAAGTTTTTTTTTAATATTGGTATTTTTCCGAAGCTCATCTCGGCTCTGAGACAGTGATCGATAGATTCAACGCGAGCGAAGTTGAAGCCCAATTCAAATTTTCACTAATGCGAATCTTTACAAATATCGAATAATTAATTAAATTTCTCAAGCGGCTATAATGGACGAATTTTTATCTCGAACTGAATTCTAGCCTGGTGCATTACCAATTAAGGCAACGTGGACCTGTCAGGATTTATTCTGCAATCGTTAATTTAGAGTCAATCTTTAATCGTAGTATATTATAGACGGCGACCGTGTATTGTTAATATTAATTTGACGTATGCGACTATTCTCGGTCAATTTTACTTCCTCATAGAGGAAGCTTTGTTTTCATGAAAAAAAAATTTTTCGAGATTTTCATGCCAGTGTGTTTAGTATTTTCCAAAACGTCTAGAAAAGTGGTTTAGAAAAAATGTCCGTATGTGTGTGTGTGTCCTGGGCTCCGAAAATTCGATGAACTATTACTCAGTAACCGTTCGAGCGATATGGCTCAAATTTGGCATGCAAGTGGAGTAGTTGCCCCGCTTTGAATGTTGAGATTTTTGAAAAAAAAAAACAAACCATTTTGATTTTATGGTACTTTTAATTTTTTGAAAAAAGGGCGTGGTCGCTCTAACTTTCGTAAAAATTAGACGATTTTGCTAAATAGTTGTTTATAAATAAATATACGTTCAATGTTGTTTGGCATTGCATTTGGGCGAAATCGGTAAAGCGGTTCAGATTTTATAGATGTTTGAATTTTTCGAAAAAAATCATTTTTTTGATAAATCACGTCGAATTTCACCAATTTAACCGAAATGTTTTACAGACGAAAAGGAACATGCAGCTATGCCACGTACCAAATTTGACGATGATCGGTAAAGTGGTTCAGATTTTACGACATTTTGAAATTTACAAAAAAAAAACGATTTTTGCTCTAGCATCAGCAAAAGTTGATAATGCGAGACAAAAGTTTGTACTCAATTGAAATAAGAATGCAAAGTAGAACTTTACACATTGTTTGATATATAATTTTTATTTTTTTTTAATTTATAATGACCGCTTGTCCCAAAATAGAATGGCTCATAACTCTCGAACGGCGTGACGAATCGAGATGAAAATTTACACAAAAGAGGAGGATAAACTCCGTTTTCGTTATTTCGATTAAGGTAGTCCTTGCGCATTAAGCTGTGGTCAAATAAGTTTTCGAAAAATAGGAGGAAATTGCAAACACTTTTCGCCAATATAAACAAGGCTGCAAAGTAGGACTTTATGTAGGAAGCAATTTGCAAAGTAGAACTTTGCAAATTGCTTCCTCATTATTGTTGGATTTTTACAAAGCTTTCTCTATGAGGAAGCCAAAATAGATTAACATGCTTCCTCATAGAGGTAGATTTGTAAAATTCAAACAATAATGAGGAAGCAATTTGCAAAGTTCTACTTTGCAGCCTTGTTTAGTGATGTAATAATTTTGCTAATTTAATGATGGAATATTTGATAAATGTATTACTGCTCTGTGATATCATACATGGAGCGAAGGATTTAATTTAAAATTACGTATTTCACAGAAAAAAACTAGTAGTTGTCCAGAATGTACGGAAATATGTTTCGAGTTGCTAACAAGTATATGAGAGCTAATTATTACGCTGTAAACACTGGCATGTTGCCAAGTTGTTCCTTTACATTGTAGTCACTTGTTACACACTTAAAAGCGTATAATTTCTACGTATGGTTAACATGTAAATGATAAACACGCTTGTAATCGTGTAAAGAGTAACTAAAATGAAAAATATCGGAATTGACATGGGCTGTTATATAATAACGTTGTCTGTAAACATTTGAAATATTTTATTTCTCTGTAATATTATATTTGGAGGAAAGGGTCTAGTGAAAAAATGTGTATGTCAGGAAAAAAAAACTAGTAGTACTGGTAGTATGGAGATATATGGCTAGCAGCCGACAAGTGCGAGATTCAACGATTACACTGCAAAACCAGGCATTTTGCCAAGTGTGTTGTTCCCTATAATTTACATTGTTGCCACTTATTACACACTTACAAGCGTATTATTTCTACGTTTGGATATCATGTAAATCTCGATGTACATTTTACACGCTTGTAAGCGTGCAAAAGTGTGGATACAATGTGAAGGACAGGAAACACACATTTGGCAACACACTTGATTTTCAGATTGTAAGAGGTTTTGTAGCTGATAATAATACCTTTTGTGAATCAGAACATTGGATAAATTGCCGTCTTTGGAATTAGGATTGATTACGTGTAAATACGCTTATCATGGAATAAAAATGTGCGAAGAATTTCTTATAAAATTGTAAGGTTTGTTACATTTTTCCAGAATTTTTATATTCTAATTAAAAAACAAATCTTATAAATAGCGTTTTCATGGAATAAAAATATGCGATGAAATTGTAATGTTTGTTAAATTTTCCCAAAATTTTTATATTTCAATTAAAAGGCAAATCTTTGGAATAGCATTTCTGATAATGCAGCAAATATGCTTTATTATTTGATATCAAAACAGGTATTATTAAGAAAATTGGGTTTATAGGGTAAAATAAAAATAACAAATTTCCTGGAGTTTCAAAAAGTAGTTTGGCTCTGTTCGAAAGTAGAATACTATAAAAATTCTAATTTTCCATGTTTTTATTGTTTATTCAGTTACGGATGGAATGGAATGGATGGAATCTGAGCGGTACGGTCGATAGTCCCGGATGGAATGCGGAACGGACTTCGGGATCGCATCAAATGCCGAAGGATATCCAGCCGGGCCTTCATTCCGGACTATTTTTTTCTGCGCGGGTAACTTTGATCTCGAAAATAAAATAAAAATCAAGCCGGTTATTTCGTAGTATCAAATATAAAATAAAATTTCTAGGATAGCTGAAAATATAAATTTCCATTGTTTTAAAGTCTTAATGTCAAAATGTGTGACTTTTAACAGCACCGCACTGCGTTCAGCGTAATATCTGTATTTATGAATTTTATGTCCATGTGTATACATATCAATTTCAATAGTATTATGAAGTGTGTTTTCATAAAGTTAAAATACAAAGCTCCCTCTATGAGGAAGCAATATGTTATTCAATTTTGGCTTTCTCATAGAGAAAGCTTTGTAAAAAGCGAAAAATAATGAGGAAGCAATGTGCAAGGTTCTACTTTGCATCCTTTTTTAAATTAGATAAATAAACATGTTGTGAATTCGCTTTTTCTATTTCGTTGTTCCGTTATTTCGTTATTATTAGAGCGTTTTCGAAAGTAAATGTGATAACGTACATTATTAAAAATAATTCAACATTCCATAAAATCACAAATTTCATACCGTTTGTCACTAAATTATACATATATAATAGCTGAATATTGTTTCATTTATATACAAAACTTGAGCTCGCTATTTCAAGTTGTGTAAAAGTTACAATAGAGCGGTAATGTCAATTTTTTGAAAAATTCAAAATTCCATAAAATCTGAACCACTTTACCGATTCGAACTGAATTCAATACCAAATAGCATTGAGTGCACCTACTCTTATAACCAACTATTTAGCAAAATAGACTAAATTTTACGAAAGTTAGAGCGACCACGTCCTTTTTTCAAAAAATTCAAAACGGCATAAAATCGAAATTTTCGCACAGATTTTTTCGAAAATTGGTACACTTGAAGAGGGTATGCTGCTATACTAGTGTGCCAAATTTGAGCGCGATATACAAAACTGTTCTTGAGTTATCGGCGTTCGATTTTTCGGAGTTGTATACACACACACACACACATACATACATACGGACATTTTTTCTAGATCACTTTTCTGAACGTTTTGGACAATTCTAAGTGTCCTGACATAAAAATCTCGAAAATTTTTTTTTTCATGAAAAAAAAGCTTCCTCTATGAGGAAGCAAAAAAAAATAGGGTTTCACGTTTTTTCCAATTTTGATGAGAAGCTAACCGTTTAAAGTTTCACAGTAATGGCAACAGTGAGCAAAGGAAAGTGAAAATCTTAAAACTTTGTTAATTTATATCAAAGTTATCCGACCGGGTAACTTTTTTTTCCATCATAAATCAATGTTGGGAACATAATTTTTAAAACTGCATGCCTGCCGTATTTTCTTAATAAATACTCTTAAAAAGCGATCCGAGATATTAATAGGGCCAATAAAAAAACTAATTGTTTCAGCCATTTCGAATTTTGCCGCGTGCCAGGGTTTAAATTTTATATGTCGTCACGATAATTCCATTAAAAATTGTAAGAATTATTTCAAAATTTCACACTGAGAGAAAAATATAGTAGAATAGTAGGTCGAACTATACCGAATAATTTCCAGGAGGGACGATTATATGGATTGGTACTGGAAACTACGTATTTGATTACACTGTTGGAAAAGATTGGAAGTTTTAATTCATAAACCCGTCATAAAAATTTAATGTATAATTGTGGTATAAAATTCACGCACTTTTCCAGTAATATTAAAGCAAATTATTAAAATTCAAGTACTTTTACTGTAAAGTTAAAGTAAATTATTGAATATGCTGTACCATAAATTCATTTTACATTACACTTGTATACTAAATTTAATATACTAGTTTCTGAATAAAAACTTCCAGTAAAAGTACACTAAATTTCAAGTAGATTTTTTTACAGTGTAGTTGAGCTATTGTTACACTGAAAAAAAATGTCATTGTTTCAATAAATCCATCGTTTGCGGGCTGCCAAAAACAAGCGTTATCAGCTTAATTTGAATTCTAATTCCTCCAATGCCCTACGAGATCAAAACAATAACTCTAAAATAAGTAAAATAATATTTTATCATTTCATTGTTGAATGGGATTGAACGAATAAAAACTAGAGTTAATTAAAAAATACTTCTTTTTGGCAGCTCGCAAACGATGGATTTATTGAATCAATGACATTTTTTTTTCAGTGCATATTTGCAGCTATTATTTTTATCATTGTCGTAACTATAAAGTGTAATCGTCCCTCTTGGGAACTATACTTAAAAAAGTATAGTATCGTTGTTTCAACCATGTATTTTCCTCACAGTGCTGATTATACCCGCGTAGAAAAAAAGAATCTTGTGAAGAATCTTCTAAAGAATCTTAAAAAAAGTCTTGAAAGAATCTTTAAAGGAATCTTGAAAAGAAGCACGTACAGGATACGGAGCAAGATTCTTTTCAAGATTCTTTCTATCCGAAAGCGTTCTGAGAATCTTTCAAAGAATCTTCGAAAGAATCTTGAAAAGCGTCTTTAAGAGAATCGTGAAAAGATTCCGTCCATTAAACAGAAAAATCGTTGAAAGAATCTTAATGAAATTCTTCAGAGGAATTGAGCAAAACCTGTTGGTGCTTTCCCTTGGTGTCGAGACAGTACATTTCGGTACGTCAACGAAGGGTAAACCCCTCGTGTATAGTCGAACTCAGAACAGCTTTGGAGTCTTATATACGTTCAGGCTTCAAGTCACTAGCGAGAAACGCTTCGACCGCTCGCCATCTAGTGGAGTATTGAATATCAGTGTTTCGTACGATGCCACTAGATGGCGAGCGGTCGAAGCGTTTCTCGCAAGTGACTTGAAGCCTGAACGTATATAAGACTGCAAAGCTGCCCTGAGTTCGACTATACACGAGGGGTTTACCCTTCGTTGACGGTCTGAAATGTACTGTCTCGGTACCAAGGGAAAGCAACAACAGGTTTCGCTCGATTCCTCTGAAGAATTTCATTAAGATTTTTTCAACGATTTTTCTGTTTAATGGACGGAATCTTTTCACGATTCTCTTAAAGACGCTTTTCAAGATTCTTTCGAAGATTCTTTGAAAGATTCTCAGAACGCTTTCGGTTAGAAAGAATCTTGGAAAGAATCCTGGAAAGCATCAACAGGTTTCGCTCGAATCCTCTGAAGAATTTCATTAAGATTCTTTCAAAGATTCTCAAAACGCTTTCGGATGGAAAGAATCTTGCTCCGGCTCCTATGCGTGATTCTTTTCAAGATTCCTGTAAAGATTCTTTCAAGACTTTTTTTAAGATTCTTTAAAAGATTCTTCGCAAGATTCTTTTTTTCTACGCGGGTATTTGATAGTTGTGGCAACTATAAAAAATTGGTCGTACGAACTAAAAGTGAATAGTTGTCACTTTGTAGTTACTAATACCATAATTTTCTCTCAGTGTACGGTAATTTTAAGTAAATCGTCTTCTCTATGTAGCACAAAATAAGCAAAACGTGTAGTTATGCCGATTGACCAAATTTCGAACTGACCAACTTGGAGGTTGAAGGAATGCCCTGACCCTCCTTATGCTTCTCTTACAGCAGGGTGAACCAAGGCATTTCAGATAACGGAGCTAAATTAGTGGACAGGCAAACCTAATTATCCGTAACTAGTTTCAGTATGCGGGTAAGGCCATCGTAGGGAAGCGAAACGCTTAGGAAGCCACGCGGGAATGCCATTGTCGCACGTGATGTTCGGTTAGTACGGAAATCGCGTCTTGAACTATCGAGGTTGCGCTCACACTCCTCCGCTACGCGCTATAATGTATTCTCGATTCGATTAACCGAATCAGAGGCAGAATAGAATCTCCTTAAAAATTAAAAGGTATTGAATCATTGAAAAAGCGATTGGCGAAACAATTATAGCTCTTCAAATACACTTGTATAAAACGGAAACTATTCTCCACTCACAGTGGAGGCTTTTATAATACGTAACGAAGAAAATAGTAAAACGTCTGTGGATGTAAATCTTGCAAATAATTAAATTAGGAAGCAGTTTGAAATGTTTTACTTTGTAGATTTGTTTATATATATATATACCGTATACATCCGCTGTACTTAATGACTTTAAATCAGGCCCGATCAGCAATACACGGTTTAAACCATTTTTATATCATAAAATTGCCATAGTATTTCGATAATTTAACAAATTCACGTTATATTTTATTAACCCAAGGCATACTCAATTATATGGCTTGGGTTTAAGCATGGAACACTCTTTTCTAAATTTGGAACTAAAAACTTCACAACCGCAATATTTTTATAACGTAACATAAAAATTTACCTGCACAACGGTTATTTTTAGGACCAAACATATATGTGAGCCATTCCGCGATATTTAAGTCACCAATATTTTTAACCTCGGGCTATAGCCAAGAAAATAATGAAAGAAAATCATTAGTCCGTTCAAAAATATTGACCCTCCATTGAGCCTAAGAAACTGAGGCACTTTGAGCAGAGTCTATGAGGTTGAAAGAAGGGGATTGCGTATTAAACCTACTTGAACCTCCGTAGAACTCCGTAGAAATCTGCGATAGCTACGATTATGCACCCACAAGAATAAAATTAATATTAATTACTAATAATTAATATCAGGATGTATATTCTGCAATTGATGGTTGTATAGCAATATTAATAAAATTAATTGACTAATATTAAAAAAACAAATCCTGGTACAATTTGTAATGCTTTCTCTGAGAAATGAAAGCTGCGGAGTTTAAATCTGAGACCTATTATCCCATCTATTTATTCTACTTAACGCGCTAACCACTAGACCTAACAGACTATAATAATGGACTTCCTTTACTCTTAACTCTATAATAGCTACATTTTGGATAACGTGCAGAAATATGTAGTCATAGATGGTTTCGAATATTTGAATGAAATCGATTCCGAAGAAATTTTGTCGAAAATGTTGACAATTAAAATTTCTGAGTTAATATGATTTCTTTTTTTTAACTGGCAAAAAGAAAAATAATTCTAGAGGAATTTCGGAGTAATTACGAATCTCAAATTCAGCTTTTACATCGAAAATCAGATCGTTATCATAAATTCATCAAGAGTTTGGTAATATTCCAACTGTAATATGCGAATGATTATTATTTCACCATTTTTTATTACCCCGATTTGCTTATTAATTACACTCATTTTTTCACTCGGGACTTTCTATAAAATAGCACCAACAGAAAAAGATAATCATAAAAAAATAGTTTCTTAACAGTGAAGGGAAAAACATTTATTTTTATTTAATATCTCCGCGTTTAACGGAGATATCGTCAACAGAAAATTATATATTCTCGTTGATGAAGTTCGCAGGTCCCAAAACTTGATAAAATGTTTCTAACGAATTAGCACCTCAAAAATACAAATATTTTCGGAGCTATTGCTTCACTGAATAAATGTGACTGACTTAAGTATCGTGGGATGGTTCATATAAAGTAATAACACCCATAAATATGATATAGAGAAATTTTACACTTGTTACCTGATTACGAATACTAACAGCTATTATAGACGAATACATAAAATAGCAGCCATCAAAAATTAAAATGCTTTCTGGAATATCATATGAGTATTAAACGCTGTCAAAAAAGATGAAAAGTCCCTTTACAGTCACAGGCGGCTTAAGAGTGTCTGGGAAACTCCTATGAATTTCAAATAAATATGAAGCCAAAAGTGGCTTCATCGGGAAAATTGCCATCGATCCTAAAGCGAATCAATATTCACATATATTGAAGTTGCGTCAGCCATTTAAAATTGAAATATTTTCTGGAATATTAGGCGCGTATTAAATGCTTTCAAAAAAGACTAAAAATCCCTTTATAGTTACAGGCGGCTTAAGAGTGTCTGGGAAGCTCCAATAAATTTCAAATCATGTGAAGCTAAAAGTGGCTTCAATGGGAAAATTGCCATCGAGCCTAAAGCGAATCAATATTCACATATATTGAAGTTGCGGCAGCCATTTAAAATTGAAATATATTCTGAAATATTAGGCGCGTATTAAATGCTTTCAAAAACGATTAAAAGTCCCTTTATAGTCACAAGCGGCTTAAGAGTGTCTGGGAAGCTCTTATGAATTTCAAATAAATATGAAGCCAAAAGTGGCTTCAACGGGAAAATTGCCATCGATCCTAAAGCAAATCAATATTCACATATATTGAAGTTGCGTCAGCCATTTAAAATTGAAATATTTTCCGGAATATTAGGCGCGTATTAAATGCTTTAAAAAAAGACTAAAAATCCCTTTATAGTTACAGGCGGCTTAAGAGTGTCTGGGAAGCTCCTATGTATTTCAAATAAATATGAAGCCAAAAGTGGCTTCAACGGGAAAATTGCCATCGATCCTAAAGCGAATCAATATTCACATATATTGAAGTTGCGTCAGCCATTCAAAATTGAAATGTTTTCTGGAATATTAGGCGCATATTAAATGCTTTCAAAAAAGACTAAAAATCCCTTTACAGTTACAGGCGGCTTAAGAGTGTCTGGGAAGCTCCAATGAATTTCAAATAATGTGAAGCCAAAAGTGGCTTCAGTGGGAAAATTGCCATCGACCCTAAAGCGAATCAATATTCAGATATATTGAAGTTGCGGCAACCATTTGAAATTGAAATATTTTCTGAAATATTAGGCGCGTATTAAATGCTTTCAAAAAAGACTAAAAGTCCCTTTATAGTTACAGGTGGCTTAAGAATGTCTGAGAAGCTCCAATGAATTTCAAATAAATATGAAGCCAAAAGTGGCTTCAACGGGAAAATTGCCATCGATCCTAAAGCGAATCAATATTCACATATATTGAAGTTGCGTCAGCCATTCAAAATTGAAATGTTTTCTGGAATATTAGGCGCATATTAAATGCTTTCAAAAAAGACTAAAAATCCCTTTACAGTTACAGGCGGCTTAAGAGTGTCTGGGAAGCTCCAATGAATTTCAAATAATGTGAAGCCAAAAGTGGCTTCAGTGGGAAAATTGCCATCGACCCTAAAGCGAATCAATATTCAGATATATTGAAGTTGCGGCAGCCATTTGAAATTGAAATATTTTCTGAAATATTAGGCGCGTATTAAATGCTTTCAAAAAAGACTAAAAGTCCCTTTATAGTTACAGGTGGCTCAAGAATGTCTGAGAAGCTCCAATGAATTTCAAATAATATGAAGCTAAAAGTGGCTTCAATGGGAAAATTGCCATCGAGTCTAAAGCGAATCAATATTCACATATATTGAAGTTGCGTCAGCCATTTAAAATTGAAATATTTTCTGGAATATTAGGCGCGTATTAAATGCTTTGAAAAAAGACTAAAAGTCCCTTTATACCCGTGCAGAAATTAGTTCGGGCAGCCGCGATTAAATAAGGGGCCTTTTTAGGTATAAACGTGGCATCCACAATAGGGAATCTACTTTAGAACCCTACTAGGCTCAACAGAGGCGGCCACGACAAATTTCGCGGCCTAATCAGGCTTAAATGTGGAACTCTCACTAGGGTCGCCCATATTGAGCCTCTAAAGGCCCCGTACTTCGAGCGTGACTAGCCTAGTAGGGCCCCTAATAGAACTGGGGCAAACTAGAAAGGGCCAAGTTGGAGCCCCAACTATATTTCTGCACGGGTAGTCACAGGCGGCTTAAGAGTGTCTGGGAAGTTCCTATGAAATTCAAATAAATATGAAGCCAAAAGTGGCTTCAACGAGAAAATTGCCATCGATCCTAAAGGGAATCAATATTCACATATATTGAAGTTGCGTCAGCCATCTAAAATTGAAAATTTTTCTGGAATATTAGGCGCGTATTAAATGCTTTCAAAAAAGACTAAAAGTCCCTTTACAGTTACAGGCGGCTTAAGAGTGTCTGGGAAGCTCCTATGGATTTCAAATAAATATGAAGCCAAAAGTGGCTTCAACGGGAAAATTGCCACCGATAGTAAAAAAGCGAATCAATATTCACATATATGGAAGTTGCGTCAGCCATCCAAAATTGAAACGTTTTCTGGAAAATTAGGCGCGTATTAAATGCTTTAAAAAAGACTAAAAATCCCTTTATAGTTAGAGGCGGCTTAAAAGTGTCTGGGAAGCTCCAATGAATTTCAAATAATGTGAAGGTAAAAGTGGCTTTAATGGGAAAATTGCTATCGATCCTAAAGCGAATCAATATTCACATATATTGAAGTTGCGTCAGCCATTCAAAATTGAAATGTTTTCTGGAATATTAGGCGCGTATTAAATGCTTTCAAAAAAGATTAAAAGTTCCGTTATAGTTACAGGCGGCTTAAGAGTGTCTGGGAAGCTCCAATGAATTTCAAATAATGTGAAATTAAAAGTGGCTTCAATGGGAAAATTGCCATCGAGCCTAAAGCGAATCAATATATTCACATATATTGAAGTTGCGTCAGCCATTCAAAATTGGAATGTTTTCTGGAATATTAGGCGCGTATTAAATACTTTTAAGAAATACTAAAAGTCTCTTTATAGTCACAGGCGGCTTAAGAGTATCAGGGAAGCTCCAATGAATTTCAAATAAATATGAAGCGCTCGGTAAAAAAAGTGGCTCCAACGGGAAAATTGCCATCGAGTCTAAAGCGAATCAATATTCACATATATTGAAGTTGCGTAGAGAGTTTTTCTCATTTATGAAATATTGTAACGAGGTGAGGATGAACATGAGAGGGGGGGGGGGGGCGGTAGGGTTTGCAGACAGTGGCTTGCGTCGACGCGGGTAAATTTTAATGAGGATCCCCGGGGGGTAAGAGAAGTGGAGTCTCGAGCATGGCGGAACAGTAGTAACAGCAGGATAGAATAGAGAATTTTTGCTGTGAACGGCAGATACGTCGACCAGAACGTTGAATTTTGCATTGGTTGTGCGCGGCGGAGGCAAGGAAGGCAAAAATTTATAATCCACAACTTGCGAGTTGTACTACGTGCCTGAAGGTCTGCAAGGACAGAGAGGAGAAGTTGAGACGGATAAGAGATAATGTTGGCGTTGGATATATATAGATACGTTTTTTTTCTGTTCTCTCACCGTTGAGTACGTGGACGTGAACGGTGGCTGGTTGGTTGGGCATTGTGGTGAGAACACACGTATAGTTGCCACTGTCGGACGGACCGACCCTCGCTATACTCAGCGTTGAATTAGCTCCCACTTCCATCAGATCTGTTTTCACACTGAAAATACAGATAAAAAGCGAATTACAATATTTTCCACGATAAAACACACTCTAATTAGGATCACTACAATCGTACGAGAGTATTTGTATTTCTGTAGCTCGTCGGCATTAAAAAATACTGATAAAAACTGAATTCATTTGGCTCCATCTAAATAGTTTTATCTCAGTGTACGTGTTACACTTGTCGCTTTATTCTGTCTACTTAAGGATGTTTGACTGTTTCTCACTAGTCTAATCAGTGCTAAATTTTTGTAATTGTTTGGTTAAAGTTTAATGCATTAAATAACAATAACAGAGAGTAGTTTGAATTAAAGAATGTATACTTAACCCAGAAGAAGATTAATAGTGCCGGATTTGCATGCAGATTAACTAATTAACGTTACTTTCCAATGCGATACATTTTCCTTCAGTTTTTTCTAAGAATAATCTATAATTTTTTGCCAATTGTGATGAGTGATGACTCATTCTCTTTCTTAAAAGATGCTCTATAAATTGACCGGATGGATATTTGATATTATTGATCGTTTAATAATTATAGCCTGCTGTTTAACAAAAATCACAATACTTTCATAAACAAATAGGTATAATTATTAAACGATCAATAATATCAAATATCCAGACGGTAAATTTGTGGTGCATCTTTTAAGAAAGAGAACGAGCCATCACTCATCAAAATTAGATAAAAATTATAGATTATTCTTGGAAAAAACTGAACGAAAATATATGGGGCATTATACACCGATCGGACCACCATGACCGTCGTCGATATAGTTGATTATTTTTTTAATCATTCACCCTAGTTAATGGAGCTTGCTCCATTTTTTTCAAAATTTTCATTGCATATTTCGCACACTTGTAAATTTCTAAAAAACTGCTCTAAAAATTGCATTAAAAATTTTTCGAATGCACTTATCTTCTTGGATATAAGTCGTATCGTAAAAAAACATAAAAGTTTTTCATTTTGAAGTATACTTTTATGTTAATTTATTTAAAAAATTCTTTAACTCTTCCGAAGCATTGATTTTTCATTAATAAACATAAAAATCGATTTTTCAAAAACTTGGACATTTTTTATGTTTTTCGAAAAAATCTCTAAAATACTACTGATGAAGACGAACATTTTAAGCTAAGCTTAAAATGTTCGTCTTCATCAGTAGTATTTTAGAGATTTATTTAAAAAAAATAAAAAATGTCCAAGTTTTTGAAAAATCGATTTTGATGTTTATGAATTAAAAAATCAATGCTTCGGAGAGGTTGAAGAATTTTTGAAATAAATTTGCATAAAAGTATACTTCAAAATGAAAAGCTTTTATACATGTCTTTTTACGACATGACTTATATCCAAGAAGATACGTGCATTCGAAAATTTTTAAACGCAATTATTCGAGCAATTTTTATATATTCACAAGTGCGCGAATTACGCGATAAAAAATTTGGAAAAAATTGAGAATGCTCCATCCATTCGGGTAAATGACTATAAAAATAATCAACTACATCAACGACGGTCGTGGTAAAGGGTGATCTGAACGGTGTATAATGCCCCATACCGTATCGGAATGTAAAGTTAATCAGTTAATATTTATGCAAATCCGTCACTATTTATTTTTCTCTCGGTTAAATGTACATGTTTCAGTACAAATTAACGCTACACTACAGTTATTTGATGCATTAAACTTTAATGAAACAATTACAAAAATTTAGCACTGATTTGACTAGTGTGACACAGTCGAACATCCTTAAGGTAGTTCTGTCGGTACGCCGGAGTCATAAATCTCAAAGTCTATATGACATTAAAAAATAATCATACGCATCACTATGACAGCCTCAATAATAATATAAAAAATAATCGAGAATCCTTCGAAATTGTCGTAATCAAATTAAAACGATTATTTGTAAATAGTTGGTATGTTTAGTGCGGATTTGACTTCATTTTTACGATAATTAGGTTAGGAAACGTCATTTGGCCCGGTATCGTGCACTTTGACCTTGGTTCAATTAAACATTATTCCGGAGACTTCACCTTTTTTCATGACGCATCAATTCCTGAATGATCTGCGAATCCGTAGTACTTTTTATTTTTTCTCTATCTTTGATCTAAGTATGTTAATTTTCGATTTAAAGATCAATTTTTCCAGCCCTCCCGTGAGCGCCGTGTAAAAAGATCGATTTTCAAGTTTTAATTGTTCATTCAAATACTCGGTAAAAGCCTTCAAGATTTTGTGCAAGTAAAATTGAATAGCTAAATTACAACATGTCACAAATTTATGCATATGAGGTTGGATTGCCTTCACGACAGAACTACCTTAACTATAATTCTAGCCATTTATGATGGGTATAGATTTTTTCTTCAATAGTCTCTAAGATACTACAGTGGACTTCTCAATTCTTTTGTATTTCGCACTCTCTTTATATTATTCTTGCTTTCTGTGGTTCAGTCTGTGAGTACTCATTATAATTCTCTGAGGAACTTTATATCTGCGAACAGAGAGAGATTTTACAATTACAAATGTCTTGAGCGCTGCTTCTTCTGTAGTAACTGTTGCTTCAACGATGGCATCAACAAAAAATGACATTATTCGAATTATTATTGCTGGTGTTTTTCACTTTGATTTTTATAGCACTATTATCAATACCGTCTGCTGCACCAGACGATAAAAAGAAGATGCTCTGCTGCTTCCGTAGTAATTGTTGCTTTGATAATGGTACCGACATAAAATGACATTATACGAATTATTATTATTGATATTTTTATTTTGTGCTTTGTAGCACTATTACCGTTTGCTTCAACAGACGATAAAAAATACATATTTTGAGTTAAGGAGAGGGAGTTAGATAAAACTATTGACTTTTTTTTGGTAGATACATTCAGATGCATGTAATCTATGCTTTAGTAAATCCAAAACTCGAAATTAGGAAAAATAGCCAAGTTGTACAACATATTACTTTTTTCATTTTTTTTTAAATTGCCAGTTTTTAGAATAAAAATATGGAACTATTTTTTAAATATTTTGTACTCTCCTAAGAATCAATTACCTACAAGAAAAAAAGAAGAATATTATTGATTCTTATTTTTCACGAAATTATCGCAACAAAATTAAGTCGTGCATGAAAATAACTACATTCATTACAAATATGCACATATGCATGCGACTTTCTGGGCTGTATATTTATTTCAATTGCAATGTGTTTTTCGGTTGTGCGAGTGGAAACTGTAAAAACAACACAATGAAAATTGAATATTCATGTCCAGAGGTTCAACATTTTTTTTCTCAATTTTTTTATTATGGAGACATTGAGAATTTTGTTTCAAAGTAATTTCTGCAACGAAGAAATTTAAAAAATGTTAATAATAAACTTCAAAGTGTGTTTACTGAAAACTAACTTTTCAAACTTTTTCACACTTTCCTGAGATAACTCGTAGGTCATAAATTCCTAAAAATTTCTCAGTTGTACAGAAGAAAGTTTCTTCCGGCGTAAGTATAGCAATTTTAAATAGAGGCGAAATTGTTGAAATTCCATAGACTCTAATTAAAAATATAATTTTCATACAAAAATTGTAACTTCCAGAATTTTAAGAAAAATACCTACGTTCATGCCTGAAAAAATCACCCCAGTCAAAATTGATAATTTTTTCGGAATATTTGGATCTCGGGTATCCGCTGAATTAAAAAAAATCCACAAATTTCCTATAGCTCATTTGCAATAATTAGAAACTTTTGCCATACAACAAGAAAATCTTTAATTCGCGGTGAAAAGAATATATTTAAAAAAAATAAAATCAGTAGATAAACAAGTGAAATATCGCATAATGAAAATCATCAATTTCGATCTGAATCCATCCCCTTAAACAGAACAGTAAAAGAACATTGTCCCGAGGGTTGATGTAACTATTCCCTGTGTTAGCATTGCAGTCAAAGAGCCCAAAGAAAACTGGGTACAACGATGCAAACTTGAGATCAAACTGTTCATGTTGATCTGACGGAATTTAATTCGCTTCATTTATATTTTTATCTCAATGAACATGCTATAAGAGTCGCTGGTTATTATTACTTGGACGAAGATACGGACAGGAATTGACATTTTTCGAATTATTATGATTGTTCTTTTTTACTTTGTGTTTTGTAGCCCTATTATCGTCTGCTACGTCAGACGATAAAAAAAAAGACTTTTTTTTTTCGTTAAAGAAAACTGGAAAAGAACTTTGTCCCGAGGGTTAATGTAACTATCCCCAGTGTTAGCATTGTAGTCAGAGTGCTCAAAGAAAACCGAATACACCAATGCACAACTGAGAGGAATGTAACCCTGCTCCGATGGTGGTCCGGTCGCCCTGAGGCGATGCAAACTGTGTGCACATAGTCACGAGTGTTAGATGGCACAAAGCTGAGTGGTGGAATGATGCACCACCTCTGCACAGCAACGATACTCGGCAAAACCAGCGTCCCCGAGCACGTCCTCTTCTCTCGCGAGAACTTTAATTGAAAAAGTTTTTTCCTCACAATTTAACCATTCATTATCTCCGAGTGGCTTCTCGTGGCAACTATACTTGGCGATAGAAAGTCCAAGGGTGAGCTCTAGTTGCTAAGCATAATATATGTTGTATATAAATGGTATCTGAGGTAATTCTTTGACAAATTTATCGATGGCTATTTTTTTTCCAATTCAGAATATATTCTGAATTCAATGTTTCAATAAAGGAGATGGGCACTGAATAATATTGTGACTATTTACAAATAAGCGATTTAAATTTTTTGGAAAAAAAACATATTTTGAAGTTTTATTAAAGGTGCCACTACTCTAGGATTTTGGAAAAATTGACTTTTTTAATTTATTGAACAATATTTTCGGATCATAAAAACAATATTCGGTACTATAGTGAACATTTTTTTTAAAAGGTTCAATTATCGAGCGTGCGGCCGTTGAATCGTTACAAAATGGAGAAGCCAAGCGTCCAGAGGGTTGGCGCATCGGCTAAAAAATTATCAGCAATCGATCCTAACGACTTTGAAGTAGAAAAAGCCTTTGGTTACCGAATTTTGAACTTTTTGGCAGTGTTCTCCACTCTATCGCAAGCTGCCAAGCTGTGTGCAGAAAATGCAAATCTGATGTGATATTGACCGAATCTGGTAAGTGCTCGTAAAACTTTAAACGCGTTTTTCTCGAAACCACTTTTTTCAAAATGGAAGGACGTATCACTTGAACACCGGTGCATGGACCCGTTTTGAAATTTTGATAGTGGCTTCACAATCACATTTTCTATCGAAGTACCTATCCGTTTTTTTATATAATGTGAACTTTTTTTTGATAACCAATTTACGGCTTATTTTTTGGCAAAAGTCGATTCATCTTTTCAAAAGCGCACCGTTTCTACAAAATTTGATTTAAATAATAACCGCTATGTTGTTCCATAGCCAATAGTATATAGATTATTAAAAAAATTTGTTTTTTATTCTAGGTCTTATACTTTATGAAAAAAATCACCCGTAAAGGTATTTAAAAAAAAAATTTCAAGATGGGCTCTTTCGTTGCCATTTTGTATTAAAAAGAAAAAAATTCTGAAAAATTAAAAAAGCTAAAAAAATTCTGAACAATATAGTTTCATATACAGAAATGTTTGACAAGTCGTCCATAGTAGCTTTAATTTTTTTAATAATTTTTTAAACAAAAAAGATTAAAAACTATAAGAAAAATCTTACCCACTTGGCTATAAGCAAAATAATTTTGAAATTCAACAGAGTGTTATTCAGAATTTTTCAGATTTTAAAATTATGCCATGCTGGTGCTAGAATGTGGCTCCTAAAAATCTGACGAAATTAAAAAAAAATCCGAAGTTACATAAATAAACGTTTGACCAATCGCCTGTAGTAGATTAGTTTATTTTTTATATTTTTTAATAATTAAAAAAAAATAAAAAAACCTTAAAAACATCACTGAGAAAAAAAATTGTTAGAACCAACAAAACGTGCGCTTGCGAGCAGCGAAAAGAATATTTTGTCGATTGGACAAAATATTTAGCAATGGTAATCGAATAATGTTTGGATTGACCAGCTGTTGCTTCGATCAATTACATATTTCACTCGATAAAAAGAATATTCTTTTCGCTGCCCTTAATCGCACGTTTTGTTGGATCTAACGATTTTTTTTCAGTGTATAAGAAGAAAAATCTTGTCCACTTTGGCTATAAGCTAGATACTTTTGGAATTCAACAAAGAATTTTGCAGAATTTTTTCAGATTTTTAAATTATGGCATTCGATATGTCACTGTAAAAAAAAAATTTTTTTAAAAATTAAATAGGAAAAATAAAAAATAAAAATTTGGTGCATTTTGTGCACCAGATTTTCCATTTTCAATGCAACCAATTCTACAACAATTACGAGCCAAATCGAGGAGGTCGAGGGTCAGACCCAGGTCGTATCGGGATGCAATGCCCCATATACATCTTTTAGCATATTGTCACTATGTAATTTGTTATTATGTAGATGTTTAAGGGGAGGGAGTCAGGTAAAAAAAAAGATTTTGGAAATTCAATATCATCCAAATCCTATTGCATATAAAAATTCCCAGCGCACTATATTGTTGGTACTCGATGAAAGGATTTTTTGCTATCGCCTGACTTGCGTATGCTTTTCAATATTATCTTAAGCAAAGTTCTTAGGTTTTCCATTCTGCGCATGATTCAGATCAAACTACTAGGCAGATTGGAATGGTTGACGTCTCATTTTCTTCTTCATGAAAAGATACACCGGCTTAATGGAGCAAACTATTTGTTTTCATTCTGAAAGCAAAGTTAATCACTGATTTAGAAAATAGCATAAAATGTATTTATTAATAATTATGTCACTTAAAAAATATTACTTTTTATTAACATTTGCTCCATTTAGCCGGTGTATTTTTTCATGAAGAAGAAAATGAGACGTCAATCATTCCAATCTGCCTAGTAGTTTGATCTGAATCATGCGCAGAATGGAAAACCTAAGAACTTTGCTTAAGATAATATTGAAAAAGCATATGCAAGTCAGAGGATAGTGAAAAATCCTTTCATCGAGTACCAACAATATAGTGCGTTGAGCATTTTTATATACAATAGGATTTGGATGATATTGAATTACCAAAATAAATTTTTTTGACCTGACTCCCTCCCCTTAAAATGGCTCTCCCTTCACGTTGATTTATCGTCGAACGTTCATCGGAACATTTTTTTAATTGCAGCACTCATTTTTCATGAGTATGCGCCTATTCATCTTCCAAAATTCATTCGAATGCTGTTTCCCTGTCACGTTATCCAAAAACACGCGCAGCCGAAAGTTCTCTGACTGTCGGACGCCAGTGTATGAATATACGCACATATGTGTAGAACCGGCACACGACGTGGGAATAAAAGGGTATGGGAGTGGCTGGAAATTCACGTTTCTACCTAATTCAACTCCCAAAGTGCATTCTGATTAGACCGAGCCTCGTTTCAGGTTTATTGCTAGGTAACTCGCGCGCCACGCTTCTCGCGCTTTGCTACCCCGTGTACTCAGTAATTCACGTTCGTGCGGAATTCTCTTATTCTCTCTCTCTCGTTCGCCTGTACAATATGTTCAGTGACTAGTTGAATGGAGTGGGTTAAGAGCCTTCTCTGGAGTATTACGGCTTTATTTGCCACAGGGAGTTTTCAGGTAATTTCCAAAATGTCTAATTTCCTACGATACGTAACAGCGACTGAACTTCTTGCAGTTGAAGTCAAGTGCCAGATCAAACGGCAATGAAAGTGGTTTAAAGAGCAATATATCAAACTTCAAGTTTCAGTTTTGCACAAATGGAGTGTCACGCATGATCAGGGTTACTTTCTTGTCGAACGAAATTTCGGGGTACTTATTTTCGAATATATCAAGAATTTGGCTCTTCAAAATGACATTTTCGCAAATGATTGTTTTGGTTTTCGTATAAAGAAAGCTTTATCTCATAAAAATCTTTGTTTCGACATCAAGATAGTACAAATTGTGTAAAACGTCTAACATCAAGATAGTCCAAATTGTGTAAAACGTCTAACATCAAGATAGTCCAAATTGTGTAAAACGTCTAATAAAAGTAGTGACAGAAAATCTTCATTCTTAAATCTCTGTTAATTCGGGATTAACTAAAACTTCTTAGTTTTACTTATATTCCTGATATACTGAAAGTTTAGCTTAAAGCTAAAAAGGACAATAAAAGGTATATTTTATTCGGGAACATCGATTGATGTAAACAAGTTACTTTGTGGGAGTTTCAAGCTACTAAACTGAAAATTTCTGAATTATTTTTGTTACAACTAAGGTTGAATATATCTTGAAAATTTGAAAACATCAAAACATATTGGCCGAAATTTATCATCCAAGTGGAGCATTCAATCATCGCAGTGGAATTCATTGATAAGTTAACGAAATTTTGATCTCCCTGGAACAACAATGAGATCCAAAAATTATGAATCTTATTATTTAAACAAGGATATAAATTTGAACCTCACACATGCGATGATCATCATCACCAAAGAAAGCTTCTCTGGTTAAAAATCTATAATTAAAATCTCTCAAGTACTCAGTACGAAAAAGAAAAATTGATATCACCTTAAATCACCAGAACCAAAACTGAAAATGTTGAAACGTCGGAATATTCTTGACTTTTTTCTTCATTTATCTCCATATCTTTTTTACAACTTTCTCATTATATTTTCACCCTTCGTAGAGGGTGAAAATAATGAGCAAACATTGGAAAAGCTTCAAGTTTATGCGCTTTTTTTTCCCTCATCATTTCATCAGAAAATTAAATGCAGACCCACAAATTATTGAATAGCTAGAAAAATTGCGCAGATATGTATGTAAGACCCCAATCAACGATACCCACAGTAAATATTTTTATTTTTTTATGTTAACCATCGAATATCGTTCTCTTCAATACAGGTTGAATCAGAGCGAAGTGAGAATCTTGCAAAATTTCTGTTCAATTTATCATGTGCTGGTTCGTGCATACGCCATACGATAATAACCCC
Organism: Ephialtes manifestator; assembly: GCA_963970395.1. Lineage (NCBI taxonomy): Eukaryota > Metazoa > Arthropoda > Insecta > Hymenoptera > Ichneumonidae > Ephialtes > Ephialtes manifestator. The sequence continues at coordinate 16,889,784 of OZ019981.1, read as the reverse complement.
CGTGGGCTAAGCGGGACGCCATTTATTTTAATTGTGGAGCGGCAATGCAACGACGAATGCATCAGTCCATGAATTAACGACACCGCAAACCGCGCGGTGGTCCGTCGGTATAACAAATGAATTTCCCGTAGGACCCGCCTCTCTGCAGGCGCGCACTTGGCGAAAACTCATCGTTGGTCTATTCGCGCGAGCGCTCGTCTCGCCTCTCGTCAAAGAAAAGTTCTTTTAGCGCTCTCCCTGCACACGTTTTAATTATTATTTTAATATCGGCATTGTCGTGTGGAGGCTTTGCTCACTGGCTTCTCTCTGTCATCAGAGTGATATCACTGAAGTGAATCCAACTGCGGTGCACTGACGTATTTCTGTAATTATCTTCTAGCTGCATATCCCGGCGTTATGAAAATAACTAAAAGCGCAAAATCCTCAGGCGTATATATATATGCGAATACGCATATTGCGAAATTCTTGAGAATTTCATTTTCACGATTTTATAAATGGATTATTTATAATTGAGGATGAATTATTCACGGTCGATATGGAGTTTCGATTAAATGAAGATGGAATCGTAGTGGATGTGGGAGGAATAGAATGTATAGGCGATTGGATGTAAGGGTTGAACCGAATATAGTAGAATGCGAGGGTGAAGTGGAAAGCCCCTGATTAAATTGAACCGTCGCTTAGTCCAATTGAAGTCTATTACGACACGGTCTGGGCCTTCCAACTTCGTGATAACTCAATCATAGTGGCTTGTCGTGTTCGTAACGAACCGATAGCCGTGTGGTTAGTCTGCAGTGGACAGGCTACAGCGCAGTATGGACTTACTGATGAAGACAGTGAAGTGCATGGAGAAAAAGGGTTAGTTGAGACAACTACACAGCAAAAAGGGCTTCGTTGGGCCATCTGACTGTTTATTAGTTGAGTGAAAATTGGTTGCCACAACCATCCGGTTGATCGGTGTAACGACCTGGTATTAGTCGAATTTACCATTCCGACTTATTGTTAGTTGACTTAAATAGGTCACACAGCGAATTTTATTCATGTTCCAACTAAGTAAGATAGTTGGCGCCACAATAGTAGTTGGCCCAACTAACTATTTAGTTCGAGCAACGATCAGAGTTAATCACCAGAAAATAGTTGACCTAACCAAGAAATCGTCTGTCTCTCAGAGCACTAAGTCGCTTGGTTGGGTGCAACTACTTTTTTCGTTAGCCTAACAAAGTCGTTTTTTCCGTGTCTCTTTAAAATGCTTACCCTGAGAAAAAAATCGTTAGAACCAACAAAACATGCGCTTGCGGGCAGTGAAAAGAATATTCTTTTGATTGAATGAAATATGTAGTTGATCGAAGCAACAGCTGATCAATCCAAACATTATTCGATTACCATTATCAAATATTTTGTCCAATCACGTTTTGTTGGTTCTAACGATTTTTTTTCTCAGTGTAGGGTATATTAGTTGCGTCAGACATCAAATTTATTGCTGTAGCTATCTTCGATTGCTTATCATAACTATTTTTAGCTACACTGAAACCTCTCATAGCGTACCCTCTCGTAGCGTACATCGGTAAATGGAGGGGCACATCTTATCGCTGTGATTGGACGATTTCATAAGAGTGAGTGAGAGGCACGAAGGTTTCGCGTGCCTGATTGGTTCTTCACTTAGCGTACATGTCCCCGCATTATGTACGCTATGAGAGGTTCCACTGTATCTAACATCGTCAATCCGTCGGATAGCGTTGACAATTGATTGGTCTTAGCAATCGGATGGTTGGTATACGAACCCGCGTAGAAAAAAAGAATCCTGTGAAAAATCTTTTAAAGAATCTTAAAAAAAGTCTTGAAAGAATCTTTAAAGGAATCTTGAAAAGAATCACGTATAGGATGCGGAGCAAGATTCCTTCCAGGATTCTTGTCAAGATTCTTTCTATCCGAAAGCGTTCTGAGAATCCTTCAAAGAATTTTCGAAAGAATCTTGAAAAGCGTCTTTAAGAGAATCGTGAAAAGATTCCGTCCATTAAACAGAAAAATCGTTGAAAGAATCATAATGAAATTCTTCAGAGGAATCGAGCAAAATCTGTTGTTGCTTTCCCTTGGTGTCGAGACAGTACATTTCGGTACATCAACGAAGGGTAAACCCCTCGTGTATAGTCGAACTCAGAACAGCTTTGCAGTCTTATATACGTTCAGGCTTCAAGTCACTCGCGAGAAACGCTTCGACCGCTCGCCATCTAGTGGCATCGTACGAAACACTTATATTCAATACTCCACTGTTGTTTCTGCAACTGAGAAATATAGACCTGTATAATTTCGAGGACATATTCATTAATTTTTTTCCACTAATTAGTCTATAGAATCTGACTATGTATACGAAGATCATAAAGTAATTTCAACTTTACTGTAGAGCGACAATTACTTTTACGTGAAATTATCCATGCGATAATTTCTAGGTAGTCCATTTTAGAAACCTTGAAAAAAGAATCGCATAAGATTGAACAAAATTTTCCAATGACCTAACAAAAAAATAATTGTTACGGACTTCTGCCGATAAAATAATTTTTGTTAAAGGTACAAAAATGACAAATTTATTTCTCACTACGTGTGGACTGGTTTAAATATTGGCCAGTGAAAAATGTTGTTTCTGAAACTGAGAAATATAGATCGGCATAATTTTGAGGACATATTCATTAATTTTTTTTTGCACTACTTAGTCTATCGAGTGTGAGGGCGTATACATATGACTCGTGTGCCTTACATGGAGAACGATTCAAATGGACGAAGTGTTTCTACGTGTGCAAAGCGTAGTGGAAAGTACTCCAGGAATACGAACTGTGGGGACACACGTAGGTACGTGCTAATCTCATTAAGCAGCTCGACACCGGGCCTTCTCAAATACTAACTTTACTCTCAACCAACACACATGAGAGACGACGTGCTCATGTAGAAGTAGCGCTAGGAGTAACGGAGTAGGTACGAGCCAGTGAAACGGCTGCTTGCCTCGAAGCTTCGCTATGCAGGCAAGGATAGCCTAGTTGAGTATCGCGTTCTGGCACACAGTTCTGTCGCTCGCGGCTTCTGCAACCTCATGCCCTCGGCTTTAAGTCACATAGTATATTCCGCTCTCGCCAATGCCGTGGGATTCACGAGACACCGGAATTGTTCACACTGGATTATAACTTCCACGACAACGAGCCATAACTCGATCGTATTTCGTTATACTAGCAGCAAGGTCTCCATGTATCACCTCTACACAGTGCTTCACGACCCTTACATACTATACGGCTTATATCGCAACAGAATCGTGACAGGAGATTATCTAGCAACGTTACTTGCATTTCCTAGAACGTGAACATCGTGAATTTATACTTGGCATGTCGAATCTGCACGCAAATTGGTCATTCACCAATTTTCCTGATCTTAAATTGGATTGTTCACTTATGTGGAAGATATTAAAGGACTACAAAATATTTTTAAGCTTCTGTATTTGAGTTTCACAATTACTTCCAGCGAATATTTCTATACTTTACATATACAAAAAAAAATGTAACTTTCAAGAACAAAATTATAAAGAAAAACAGAACATTTCAATACGCAGTAGTAATATTTTGCTGATTGCGAGAAATATTATAGAGGTGCAGAAAAAAAGTCATCAAACTAACATAGAACATCTTGTTGTATTATTTATTTGTCATGTTATCCTGAAGTTAATTAATCTTTTGTTCAACGTAATTTTGTCGCAGATGGATTTATGTCATAGGATCATGAACAATGTTATCCAAGATGAGTCAGCAATTGAAAAAAGACGAAGTGTATTAAGGTACAAAATTGTACAAAAGAAGTACTTTAATCAATTTTATTCTATTTCTATGGTACTAGGATTTTTATAAGAGTCATTTATTATTATTAGTTTAACTGTTGATGGCACTTTAAGAATGACCGATAGAGTAGGAATGAAAGAATTACGTTGATACATTTTTTTTAATAAGACCCTTACATACTATATGGCTTATATCGCAACAGAATCGTGACAGAAGATTATCTAGCAACGTTACTTGCATTTCCTAGAACGTGAACATCGTGAATTTATACTTGGCATGTCGAATCTGCACGCAAATTGGTCATTCACCAATTTTCCTGATCTTAAATTGGACTGTTCACTTATGTGGAAGATATTAAAGGACTACAAAATATTTTTAAGCTTCTGTATTTGAGTTTCACAATTACTTCCAGCGAATATTTCTGTGCTTTATATATACCAAAAAAAAGGTAACTTTCAAGAAAAAATTATAAAGAAAAACAGAACATTTCAATACGTAGTAGTAATATTTTGCTGATTGCGAGAAATATTATAGAGGTTCAGAAAAAAAGTCATCAAACTAACAGAGAACATCTTGTTGTATTATTTATTTGTCATGTTATCCTGAAGTTAATTAAGCTTTTGTTCAACGTAATTTTGTCGCAGATGGATTTATGTCATAGGATCATGAACAATGTTATCCAAGATGAGTCAGCAATTGAAAAAAGACGAAGTGTATTAAGGTACAAAATTGTACAAAAGAAGTACTTTAATCAATTTTATTATATTTCTATGGCACTAGGATTTTTATAAGAGTCATTTATTATTATTAGTTTAACTGTTGATGGCACTTTAAGAATGACCGATAGAGTAGGAATGAAAGAATTACGTTGATACATTTTTTTTTAATAAGACCCTTACTATACGGCTTATATCGCAACAGAATCGTGACAGGAGATTATCTAGCAACGTTACTTGCATTTCCTAGAACGTGAACATCGTGAATTTATACTTGGCATGTCGAATCTGCACGCAAATTGGTCATTCACCAATTTTCCTGATCTTAAATTGGATTGTTCACTTATGTGGAAGATATTAAAGTACTACAAAATATTTTTAAGCTTCTGTACTTGAGTTTCACATTTACTTCCAGCGAATATTTCTATACTTTATATATACCAAACAAAATGTAACTTTCAAGAAAAAAATTTAAAAGAAAAACAGAACATTTCAATACGTAGTAGTAACTTTTTGCTGATTGCGAGAAATATTATAGAGGTTCAGAAAAAAGTCATCAAACTAACAGAGAACATCTTGTTGTATTATATATTTATTTGTCATGTTATCCTGAAGTTAATTAATCTTTTGTTCAACGTAATTTTGTCGCAGATGGATTTATGTCATAGGATAATGAACAATGTTATCCAAGATGAGTCAGCAATTGAAAAAAAAAGAAGTATATTAAGGTACAAAATTGTAAAAAAGAAGTACGTTAATCAATTTTATTCTATTTCTATGGCACTAGGATTTTTATAAGAGTCATTTATTATTATTAGTTTAACTGTTGATGGCACTTTAAGAATGACCGATAGAGTAGGAATGAAAGAATTACGTTGATACATTTTTTTTAATAAGGCCACGCAAGACTGTGAAGTGACGAGACAGTCGGAATTTGTAACTTCGAGAGTGCCGTTGCAGCTGGAGTAAGAAGAGCTCGGATGAAGTCCTCAAGCGGCAGCCAATTAAGCAAATTAGTGGTCGAGACTGATATTCTCCGGCGATAAGAATGAAGCTGCTGGAGAACGAGGATTCTACAACGACGGTGTAGCTATCACGACCTAAGAGCATCTACCTTTTTCCATCTTCTTGTCTTCATACCACTCGGTCTCCTCATCCTCTTTCCGACTTTTCCTCGATTGGACTCTCAGAAGGACGCATCTGGACTCTCTGACTGTTCCAGTTGGACTTATTTACTAGCGCAGCTACGTTATATATCCAACACCACCAAAAGTCTCAGAGTAGTGAGTAGAATGATAAAAACAAACCAGTTACTGGCCAGTAACCTACTATTGGCATGGGTGAATCTTTTTCGATCCAATATAGACCATCTAACATGGAGAAACTACCATTACTAGTGAGTGACCAGCAACTGCACCTTTCAGCCGACCATTCGGCTATGAAAAACGAGTTTTCCCTCCGTATGGCGCGAGCAGATGGGCAGATTGATGGCGAGGAGTGCAGACGTCTCAATGAGTGGCAAAACCTTCCCAGTATTCACGGGTTTCCAGACGGGCGAATCTTAATTACGTTATCCTTGACGTGGACGAGGCCGTCAGGAGTAATCGCTTTAGTGTGGCTTAAATGTCGAAATTGTGGAGATAGATTTCAAGACTTGCTTCACTGGGAGAATGGATGATTTTTTTTTATAGTATTCTCCAAACGCGGATCAAAGGTCATCATTTTGAAGTCGTAAATTAGAATTATATGTACGTTACACTATCTCTGTCAGAGCCGATACAATCTTTGAAAGAAGCATTTGATTCAAAAGGATTCTGTTTGAATAAAATCATTGATCTTAAAATATAGTCATATTCAGAGGTTCAACTTGCGAAATTTTTTAAATCTTGGCCACACAAGAAATATTAGTTTTTTAAAAATCGAATTATGGTTTTATCATGAGAATTTTTCGTTGCAGCAAACGGATTTGCATGAAACATAGTAAGCGCATTATTTTTAAGCGTTTGTACTCTTCGCTAATTTTTTATTTATTTTATTTCATTCGGTACGATAATGGAAGTTCTTACGTTTTTACATCCGTTTAAGCGTCCGCTAAAATGTATTCACAAGAGTTGTACATACAATTTTTTGTAATCACCGTGAGATAAGTGAGTTTTTTCGGGGAGATTAAAGTGCGTGTTTTCTGAATTTCGGGTGTAAAGTAAACGGAATACGTAATGTTATGACTTTATGCACCACATTTCCTTAATATACTCCATAGTTACACTGTTAGAAAAGATTGGAAGTTTTTATTCATAAACTCGTCATTGAAATTTAATATACAATTGTGGTATAAAACCCATGTACTTTTCCTATAAAATTAAAGCAAATTAGTAAAATTAAAGTACTTTTACTATAAAATTAAAGTAAATTATTAAATGTGCTGTACCATACCTTAATTTTACATTACACTTGTATACTAAATTTAATATACTAATTTATGAATAAAAACTTCCAGTAAAAGTACACTAAATTTCAAGTAGATTTTTTTTTACAGTGTAGTCAGCATCTTTGCCCTTTTAGACTTAAGAATCCCTTTTATACAGGGCGCATTTTTTTTCTATTCATTTACGAAATTTTTTTTCTGTTGATTGCGCAACCTTTCCAGCATCAACTCAGTGTATGTAGGTGGGCCTACAATTTAACGTGACTTCCGATTCACAAGGTCGGAGAAAAGAAACTCAGCAAAAAAATATATTTCCAGGTAGGTTAGGCTTGGCTGGAGGTTACATCGCAGTACTGGCCCGAGACTGTGCCAGTACGCCAGGCTCGGCCAGTCTTGAGCCAGTGCTGGTATGTAACCATCGCCGGACTTAACCCTACTGGGGTTGGTGTTCAGTGGGAAACAGACACGCGATGACTGCGTAGAAGTCCAGACCCTATCTTTTTTACCACTGTTTGATTTACTTTTACTTTTATAACAAAATTGTCTTGCTAAAACAATGATACTGTACTGATCATTTTTTAATTTATCTATTAATACACGGAAAGAAAAAAAGTAGTTGTAAAAACTGATTTATCGGTCTCGACAACCAATCGAAATAGTTAGAATAGCGCTAACTACTCAGTCGGTTGAAGAAACTATAACCTCGTTGGTAGAGTGTCGATAGTAACAATGATCAGCTGAGATCATAACCACAATTCACCGGTTGGTTGGCGTAACGAATCATTTGAATTGGATAGCAGTCGTGATAGTTGCAGGAACCAATTTGTTCGTCGCACGCACTATTTTTGCGACAAATCGAAAAAAATTGAGACTACGATTCCGATTTAGTTTCAGTGACTAACACGCGGCACATAATGCTGGAATTGGTAGCCAAAACTATTTTTTTCCGTGTACTTGGACGAAATTTATTTTCGCAAATAAATTAATGATTCAGCTACGAAGATAATTTTTTTTCTTGAAGTTAAAATGTTTTAACCGGTATAGATTTGATCGGTAATTGTGTGATTTTGGACACTGGAAATGTGTAACTTTTTCTATCCCGTTCGTGCGGTTGTTGAAATTATTCCATCACCGTTGGCTCTCGTTTTATCGCAATAGAAGGGTCTTCATAAAATTATATATTCGCAGATATCTAAGTTCAGCATCAATAGTGGTTGAAACTCTCCGCTGGATCCAATCCCAGAAGGATATTCATTCAGACGAGGAAAGTACATGTTTTATGCTAGTCCGTCGAATTCCGATTCCGATGTAAATGGTTACAGGAAAAGGGCGATTCGGCAAGAGCATAAAAGCTTATCAAATATGTACGGGTACATTCAGAAAAAGGCTTCGGTTAAACTACCAAAAACTTGGTTAAAAATGTTACTTAAAAAATTTGTTAGGCACAATCAAAAATTTGGTAAGACAACCAAGTATTTGGTATGCCCAACCAATAACTTAGTCGCGCCTACTAAATTGTTCTTGGTAAAATTTTTAACCAAGATCTTAGTAAATTCTACCAAGATTTTTTCTCAGTTTAGGCATAGAAATTGAGACATGTTTTAGCGAGATAGATTATTTCAATAATCTATAAAATATAAAAAGAATTCGAGTGATTATTTTTAAGCTACCCAACATTTTTATATCGGAAATTTCTTAAAAATTTCCGCTGAGCTTTCATATGTTTCTCCTCATTTTAGGCGCATTTCACACTAACTTTTCTATGTGACATAAAAAAAGTGGGTTACTCGTGGGTTTAAACGTGACTGAAAAATTAGTCGCTTTGGAAAAGTTTCTCTAAAAAATATCCAGATGCTGTTTCCTGCACTTTGATTGACCGAAGTCCGAGAGGAAAAAATAATCCGAGATAAAAAATAATAATGAGTGTATCAAATTTTGCAGAAAAATCCCTCGTTCTTCGCATTCGGGATTTTGAACCTGCAAAAATTGACATAATCGTTCCTAGGCAACGAAGCTATCGGAAAATATCCGATAATTTTGAAGCACTAGTGGTATTACTACTGATAATTTGCAGAATTTATATTGTAAACGCAATATTAATATACATGCCACAACAGCATTCACCTGTTGGTGAATTGCCTGGTCGTAATTCATATCCGCTCGTAAAAATGAGGAAATTGCGCTGAGTTAAATGCTTCATTTATTTTTAATATTCATCGGCTGTAGTACCAACCGCATTATTTATCGCTGTTTCTATTGGAACTTTGAATCACACAGAAAAATACTTATGAAAAACGAATGCTTCATTTGGTTGCTCGAAAATGAGTGTTGCAATATTCTAAAAAAAAAACATAGAACTATTAAGGAAACAACACTTTTCTCGCTGTTTCATTTATTGAGAACAGCCTAAACTAGTATCTTATACAATAATCTTGATATTTCGTCGATCTAATAATCCAATGTCGTGTAATACAGAATTATTAATAATAATTTATCTCCCCGTACTGTTCTTTAAAATTCAATGCTACACAGAAAGAAATGTTTGGTTGTGGCAACTACGTTTTCGATTTGCTATACACAATGTCTAAAAAATTAGTTGCCTCAACCATATCGAATAGTAACCTCAACTATTCACGATTAGTTCTCGATTGGATTAGTTAGGTTAACTCATCCAATCGTTGGGACTACCACTCGAATAGTTGGGACTACCATTCGAATCGTCGGTATTATCATTCGAATCGTTGGTATTACCATTTGAGTTGCTAGGGAAATAGAATAATCGATTGGTTGTGTCAAGTCATTTCTTAGTTATGGCAACTAATCTTTTTTTTTCGTGTACTCTAGCCCTCTTTTTAACCTTGTAAATTTAATCGCCGTGGGTAGTATCAACCAATTCGTTCCTTCCATCGTCTGTTTAGTTTCAGAATAATTTTCCACACTTCCGAAGACATTTTCCGGATTCCGTAACACAAAGTACGAAATCTATGAAGAAGACGGTTAAGTGAAGCATTGCTACACCATTGACGGAATTGACAATCGGCTTTTCTGTGTTCGAGTGCGTGCTTGTTCACAATGACGACAAAGAGCTTTTCTTCTACGAGGCGCAAATGAAAAAAGAAAAGAAAAAAATACGAAACGAAAGATGCGACGCTTCTCTCTAGGGTGAAAAAGTCTGTATAGAGTCTGAACGTATTTACCACTTACTACTTGAACAATGAGATGGACGGAGGCAGTGAAAGCCATGCTGGAAGCGAAGCGTACAGTCGCGGAAATCCGTGCACCGCACATCTCTACACAACCTCTAGTCGTTGTGGAGCGATTGTAAAACGAAACCGTAGGAGCTCCGACGACAACACGGGGCGAACTAGACGTTTGCCTTGTACAATCGAGAGAACGTTGTTCTCCTCACCACCCCAATGTGATCTGGAAACGTACAATCGAGTGGGACAAGAAGTAGAGAACCACGAAGCATTGCGGAGCTCGCGTGGGTGACACGACAATGGGGATCAGACTCTGGGAGGGAGTATAGAACAGAACGTCCATTCCCGATGTCGGAGCGCTAGTAAACGCTTTCAAGCTTTTCGCAATTCCGTCGACGAGAAGAAGAAGGAATAGGAAACGCAGAGAAAAAGAAAGAAAAAAAAGAAGGTGCGATGGAGTGTGAGCATTGGCAGCTCGGTTTAAAACATTTTACCCCGTCTCTTCGTGTAGAGCCGAATTCTTCCTCAAACAAAAAGACAAAATGCCGCTATTGAGAGTCTTACAGAGAACTTTATTCGGAATTTACGAGCCGCTCGTCAGGTTATGCTTTATTTTCAGCAACGAGTGAATCGCTCGAGTGTCAGTTATATGGAAGCTCTTCGAGTGATCTCGGCGAAATTTGTGCTGTAGCGGTTTAAGTATATTAACGGTGTGGTTGGATGATGCTTGAGTTAAACCTGACGCTAATGGGCCTTCCTGACGCTGAGCTTGCAAATATTCTTTTTCGAGTGACTTAATTATATATACAGAGGAATTATAACGAACGTGTGAAGCCATCGCACACTCCACGGGATGAAGACCTGGTAAAATGTCCTCAAAGTCCCGAGGGACTTTGCGGTTATTCTCCGTGGACTTTCACTCGGGTAGGAAAGCCGTATAGAAACCGCCACCTCGTTGCCACGACCACGTACGATGTGGAGGAGACGGTCAACGAATTGATTAACCGCGCGCGGCTTACCACAAGAGTGCATAAAATTTTAAACGTTTCCGGCGCGTCGGGTGCCTCGCCTTACAGCTCTGTTAACTTCTTCAGGAGTGCAATGACCACGCATTGACCACAATTCCACTCATTAGTTTTCAACGGTACATTAAAGTCTAATTACTCTTTTGAATAATGTCGAGATATTTCGCAAATATTTTTTTAAATCAAAGCATTGTGGAATTCATTTTGTTCGTCCTGTGAGTTTTCGACATCTGGAGTGGGTTTGATCATCAGGAAACTTATTGTAAAGAAGTTTAGCTTACTTTCATACGTGACAGAAGCAAATGGGCGCTATACCATTTTTTAAAAGCTGAAAATAGTTTTCCACGTTCCCGCTTGATTTGCGCTGAGTTCGTGTTTGGAAGCGATTTAAAAAAATAACGGAATAACGAAATAGAAAAAGCGAATTCACAACATGTTTATTTATCTAATTTAAAAAAGGATGCAAAGTAGAACCTTGCACATTGCTTCCTCATTATTTTTCGCTTTTTACAAAGCTCCCTCTATGAGGAAGCAGTATGTTATTCAATTTTGGCTTCCTCATACAGGAAGCTTTGTAAAAAGCGAAAAATAATGAGGAAGCAATGTGCAAGGTTCTACTTTGCATTCTTTTCTAAATTAGATAAATAAACATGTTGTCAATTCGCTCTTTCTATTTCGATATTCCGTTATGTCGTTATTATTAGAGCGTTTTCGAAAGTAAATGTGATAACGTATATTATTAAAAATAATTCAAGATTCCATAAAATTACAAATTTCATACCGTTTGTCACTAAATTATACATATATAATGGCTGAATATTGTTTCATTTATATACAAAACTTGAGCTCGCTATTTCAAGTTTTGCAAAAGTTACAATAGAGCGATAATGTCAATTTTTTTAAAAATTCAAAATTCCATAAAATCTGAACCACTTTACCGATTCGAACCAAATTCAATACCAAACAGCATTGAGTGCAGCTACTCTTATAACCAACTATTTAGCAAAATAGACTAAATTTTACGAAAGTTAGAGCGACCACGTCCTTTTTTTAAAAAATTCAAAACGACATAAAATCGAAATTTTTGCACAGATTTCGTCGAAAATTTGAAAAAGTTGAAGAGGGTCTACTGCTACACTAGTGTGCCAAATTTGAGCGCGATATACAAAACCGTTCTTGAGTTATCGGCGTTCGAATTTTCGGAGTTGTATACATACATACACACACACACACGTACATACATACACAGAAAAAAAGGCTTGGTTGGAACAACCAAGTGCCTTGGTTATAGATGTGCCAGACAATTAATTGGTTAGACCAACCAAGTTATTTGTTAGGCTACCAATTTCTTGGTTGGTCTAACCAAGTCACTTGGTTGGTCTAACCAAGTCACTTGGTTGCCTAACCAAGTCATCTTGGTTGGTCTAACCAAGTCACTTGGTTGGTCTAACCAAGTCACTTGTATCAATTCTACTACCAATTTCTTGGTTGGTCTAACCAAGTCAGTTGGTTAGCTTACCAAGTGACTTGGTTAGTCCAACCAAGAAATTGGTAGCCTAACAAATAACTTGGTTGGTCTAACCAATTAATTGTCTGGCGCATATATAACCAAGGCACTTGGTTGTTCCAACCAAGCCTTTTTTTCCGTGTACGGACATTTTTTCTAGATCACTTTTCTGGACGTTTTGGACAATTCTAAGTGTCCTGACATAAAAATCTCGAAAAATTTTTTTTCATGAAAACAAAGCTTCCTCTATGAGGAAGCAAAATTGTTGGCCATGCCGCGAAATAACATCAATAAATTGGATTGTTATAGGCACTGTAAAAGCATTTGAAATTGATTATTTCGGTGGTTAAGGGGAGGGAGTCAGGTCAAAATAATTAAATTTGTAAATTCAATATCATCCAAATTCTCTTGCATATAAAAATGATCAATGAACTATATTGTTGGTACTCGATGAAAGGATTTTTTACTGCCATCTGACTTGCGTATGCCTTTCCATATTATCTTAAGCAAAGGTCTTAGGTTTTCCACTCTGCGCATGATTCAGACCAAACTGCTAGGCAGATTGGGCTAGTTGATGTCTCATTTTCTTCTTCATAAAAAGATACACCGGCTAAATGGAGCAAAATATTTTTTTTTTCATTCTGAAAGCAAAATTAATAACTGATTTAGAAAATAGCATAAAATTTATTTAGTAATAATTATGTCACTTGAAACATATTACCTTTTATTAACTTTTGCTCCATTTAGCCGGTGTATCTTTTCATGAAGAAGAAAATGAGACGTCAACCAGCCCAATCTGCCTAGCAGTTTGGTCTGAATCACGCGCAGAATAGGTTTAAAACCAAGTTTCGGCAAATGGCATCTAAAGCTTACCACTCAAATAAAAATGTTTATGCTGTTTTCACCTTTGGGGCACCTTAGTACCTTTAATGAACAAAATAAAAATGTTATTTGCAAGTCAGATTACAGAATATTATTAATAATGTTATTAATAAATGTTTTTTTTTTACAAATAAATAAGTAAATGAATGCATAATTTGAAAAAAAACCTGTAAATAATATGGAGATGATCACTTTTATTGACAACATCACTGAAAATTTATCCAGTGTTGACACATTCACAAATGTGCTGCACAAACATTAAATCATCACTTCATAACAAATTTACATATCTGATCACTTCTGATGATTGTTGATTCTGTTTTAAACACTATTGATTGAAAAAAAAACCGTAAATGGCCAACGGAATCAAACTAATAACATAATATGAACGAAAAATAAAAACGTCAATCCGAGGTTATGCGTCTCGCATGTAGCAGAAGTAACTTCTCGGGGCAGTAACACGCTGCGCATGCGATACGTGCTAAGATATCACAGCGCATGTCCCATTATTCGCGCGAATTCGAATATAATGTAAGTGTTACGTGTTGCGTTGAAGACATCACACTCTCATCGCGTCATTTGTATCGCGTTTCGCTAACTGATTTAAAAAATGGTAAACAAATAAAAATTTATTTACAAATACGTAATAAACTTTTTATTATATAGAAAAAAATCATTAAAAAACAGGTATATTGCAGAAATCGGCCATTTTTTCGCATTCAGATCTAAGATTTTGCAGGTTCAGAGGGTATACTTAACTAAACGAAACTGCCGAAGAGAGAAAAAAAAAAAAAACATATTTGATTTTTTTTTTTTCAACATCCTTAATTATTTTGAGTGAACAAAAAATCGGCCATAATGTCTGCATATAACAAAAATCAATAAATAAAATAATTAAAAATTCAAATATAATATTCTGGTAATTTTTACGACTTTTGAGAAAATTAAATATGAATGGTACCGTAGAAACTTAGCCATTTTTGCGAATTCCGGCTTATAACTTTACTAATAGATAGATTACATGGAAATGAATGTTTTCACAGAAAAAAAAAATAATCGATTTTTTTAAATTTTTGACCTGACTCCCCCCCCCCCCCTTAAATACGTCTTGAGAACGATAGAAAATTCAAAGATCAATATCTGGAAAGGCATTTTTTTTCGTGTGTTCGTTGCTGGCGTTTCTCGAAACGTTGAAAAAAATTCGTCTTTAAAAACTTGTTTCTTTCTATGGTTAAATTGACTTGAGAATAATAATGGGTATCAGAAGTCGATAACGAGTCAATTCCCGCACTGTCGATTTACTAATGATGGTACAGAATACATAGTGGTGCAGAACATGAGCTGTAAATCAGCCTCACCTGTGTATAACTGGAAATCTCCGGGAAATGGAGCTACGACTACTATTACATCGACATCTATACTCATCGTCTACTAGAGATTCTCGGTAATAGTGGATCAGTGAAGCTTACAAGACAGATGATTTCATCCTTACCTAATGCCGCCTCTGGTCGTATCGTAATTCAATGTCCGATTCCCGTGAAGCCACTGGACCACACTGTACTGCATTTGCATCGCTATGTGACGCACTACGCACAGCAACTCGATCGTACTGTCGGCCTCGTAGTACTTGTCACGCAATGGATCACCCATTGCGTCTACGATTTGTACCGAAGGTGCTGAAACATTTAAATATCGAAATACAAGAATATTATTATGTATCTTCGGTGGAGATGGATGCTTTTAAATAATTATCTTAATCCTTGACTGCCGACATAGCATATTTGCTGCATTAAGGGCGCACAGAAAGAAATAATTGGTTGCCCTAACCAAGTGCCGTGGTTAAATACGCTCCAAGCGGTAAAATTGGTTGGGAGAACCAAATATTGGGTGCCACAACCAATCCATTGGGTGTCACAACTAATCCATTGGATGTCACACCCAATCGGTTGTTTGTAACGTCCAATGGAATGATTGTGACGTCCAATTGGTTGGTTTACCCAACCAATTTTGTCGCTTGGAGCGTATTTAATGGCACTTGGTTAGGGCAACCAATTATTTCTTTACGTGCGTCCATATTATTAGAGACAGTTTTTTCAATTTCGATTTAGAAATTATGGATAAATTTGAAAAATGGTAAATTTTTTTTAGGAATGAAATTGTCAATTTTTCACTATATTTATTAAAAAAAATAGAATTTCGACTGTTGAAGCGTCAATTTTAACCGTACTAAATTAACTTGTTATATAATCCAAACGGTTTAGTGTTGTAATAAATTAGACTAGTATTATATTGTTTAATCCTGTATTCATATTTTAGTTTCTTTGAGTAACATCGCTGAAAAAACGAACGATTTTTGTTATGACAGCAAAACCAATTAAACCCTGCCTAAGATTTTTTGTTGTTGTTCATACTTATGATTTTGCTGCAAGAATAATTTTATTATCTATATCTGTAAGATATCGAATTTTGGCCTTCACTATCGTTCTTAAGTCCCCCCCTATCCTACCCCAGCAAATACCGGTTACAAGCCTTTTTACCATGATTTTAAACAAAAAAAAAGGATGCAAGGTAGAACCTTGTAAAATTGATTGAAGTCAAGATTGATTAGCATACTTCCTCAGCATATTTAAAAATATTTTACATTGTTGATGATATCCATAAGCATAAAAAAAGTCTGCTGCTACAGAGACAATGGGAAAACCCACAGAAACAGAACTTCACCACGTCAATATGAGCAATCAAATATTTCTTTTATCTTATATATATTTTTTGCATAAATGTAGATGAACTATAATACCTACGAGCTAACTGGACATTGCTTATTGTCCCTATTCCTAAACTGATATGCAAGACACAATCTGACACCTTTCGACTATGACATCTTGAAGTCTCCGAAACTGGGGTCTGGTTGGTGTCATAAACTGTGATATGCATGATTCAACAATGTCCGTCATAATTTAATTATTATTTCTTAATGATTCAACATTCAATCCGGGTGAATCTTATTCAGAAGGGCTCAATGTTTTTTTTCTAGTTTCATAATATAACGCATTCGTAAACAATAGAAAACCGGGTCGCGGCTCTAAGGTTATCAGAAACTGGGTCCTTAACAATATTTTGTCATGTTGTATTGTTTGAACTCTAGGATGACTCAGAGTCTGAACAACACAACATGACAGAGTTCGGACAGGAAACGTGAGGAGAAACAGGTCGAGAACGTATAATTCTTGAAAGGTAAAGTGTTATAAAGTGAGTAGCTTCCATGGAGATATAAAACTTCACTTCATCCCGCTGGCGCACTGAACTCACGTCAAGGGAGGTAGAAGCCTCCGGTGTCCCTGTCTGACTTCACACCCGTGCGCTTCAGGTCAACCATTTTCCAAACCCCTCGGGGATGCCTTCGGGTGCCGATCTCTTCGGAACAGCAGCACCAGCGGCAGCATCATCTGCCGTCTATCCCGTGCTGCCACTGCTGCTGCTTTCGTCGCTCGTGTAGGTGCATAAAGTTTCGCGTATTCCTGTGCAAAAGTTTCTCACACCAGGCTCTTGCTTCGCGCATCAGCAATGAAACTACCTCGAGGTCTTTTCAAGTTGTTTTCGAGGAGTTTTCGACGCGTGGCAACGTCGATCTTCCTCCTGCGACCCTCTAAATATCCGAGAAGTTTTAAACTCGACTTCTTTTTCGAAATCTATCCAAGCGCAATAGATCTAACGATACGAATGGATACAACTGATGAAAATTCGTGGCTTTTTAACACCTTGACAATTCAGGTTGATGTTTCAGCCATTGACATTATCAATTAATTACCAAATTTGACAAAGTATCCTAATGGGAATTGATGTTGTTTTTACAGTAAGTTATCGTTTTTCAAAAGTTAATAAGCAATTTATTAATAATATCAGTTTTACAAATACTTTTCTTTGATCTAGACACTTGTCTTCGTTTTTGTTCGTTACTGACACAAAAATGGTACATAGGCAACTGGTAATCAACAACTAACAATTCCGTTGTTAGTTGTTGATTACCGGCTGTTGACAAATTTATATGAATTACAAAACTATATGCGAGGAATTCACAGTATATTTTCCTCTTCAAAAAATCAGTGGATGAAATATCTCGCATTTTCGATATAAGTATTGTTGTAATTTTATTCGTTCCGTAAATGGCTGGCGTACCAGCGTTGATACTCGTCGGCGAACAACTTCAGGCATCTTGTTCATTTTGACAGTTGTAAATGATTCAAAAAATCTTGATTTTTTTCCGACTCTGTTTCAGAATTCACAGGTCCGACTTCCGGTCGGGAAATCCCACCTAAAGAACCTACATTTTTTTGTTCAAGATATCAAATTTTGGCCTTCACTATCGCTCTCAAGTTGCATATTGTAACTCAGAAAGTACCAGTTACATGCCTTTTAAGATGTTTTTTTAATGTTCTTGGGGATAGTAATTGAAGGCATTTTGTTAGATTTTTTTCAAATGACACAATCACAGTTAATAGTGTTCTGAATATACAGGATGCAAAACTAGAAGGGGACGAGACGTTTAAATAATTATTAACGATTTTTTAAGATGGTTTTAAAATGTTTTTGGGGATAGTAATTGAAGGCATTTTGTTAGATTTTTTTTCAAATGACACAATCACAGTTAATAGTGTTCTGAATATATAGGATGCACAACTAGACGGGGATGAGACGTTTAAATAATTATTAACGATTTTCTAAGATGTTTTTAAAATGTTTTTGGGGATAGTAATTGAAGGCATTTTGTTAGATTTTTTTTCAAATGACACAATCACAGTTAATAGTGTTCTGAATATACAGGATGCAAAACTAGAAGGGGATGAGACGTTTAAATAATTATTAACGATTTTTTAAAATGTTTTTAAAATGTTTTTGGGGATAGTAATTGAAGGCATTTTGTTAGATTTTTTTTCAAATGACACAATCACAGTTAATAGTGTTCTGAATATACAGGATGCAAAACGAGAAGGGGATGAGACGTTTAAATAATTATTAACGATTTTTTAAGATGTTTTTAAAATGTTTTTGGGGATAGTAATTGAAGGCATTTTGTTAGATTTTTTTTCAAATGATACAATCACAGTTAATAGGGTTCTGTATATACAGGACCCAAAACTAGAAGGGGATGAGACGTTTAAATAATTATTAACGATTTTCTAAGATGTTTTTAAAATGTTTTTGGGGACAGTAATTGAAGGCATTTTGTTAGATTTTTTTTCAAATTACACAATTATAGTTAATAGTATTCTGAATATACACGATGCAAAAGTAGAAGGGGACGGGACGTTTAAATAATTATTAACGATTTTTTAAGATGTTTTTTTTATGTTTTTGGGGACAGTAATTGAAGGCATTTTGTTAGATTTTTTTTTAATGACATAATTACAGGTAATAGTGTTCTGAATATACAGGATGCAAAAGTAGAAGGGGACGGGACGTTTAAATAATTATAAACGATTTTTTAAGATGTTTTTTAAAAGTTTTTTTGGGGCAGTAATTGGACGCATTTTCTTAGATTTTTTTTCAAATGACACAATCATAATTAATAGTGTTCTGAATATACACGATGCAAAACTAGAAGGGGACGAGACGTTTAAAGAATTATTAACGATTTTTTAAAATCAATCTTGGAAGTTTGGAAATGTATACTTATACCGTGAATAGAAACGCGATGCACGCGGAGGGACGCTTGCGAAACGTCTGGGCATTTTCGGGCAACTTTGAGGTTATGACGGTCACCGTTGAACGATCGACGCTACACGGGAGCTGTATATCTTCCGTGAATCGTACTAAACTACAGACGTCTTGCAGGCTGTCAATAGATTTTGCGTTATTTTTCATAACGTTAATTATTTTAACCTGTATGCGCATGAAGCTTATTCCGAACATTTGTGGGCTCAAAATATAGAGAAGTATGAGATGTGTTGTATAGCATTGTACAGCAGCGTAAATAGTACAGCGGGCGACGCCTAGTAGTAAATCTTTGTATGTGTCTGGAAAGAGATGCCATTTTTCCACTTTGGATCCCGATTACTATACGAATCCGGGAATGAGTACTATATTTTTCTCTCGGTGTATTTAAGATAAATAGTCATTTACAAATAATTAATTAGTAATTGACAATTATCCTATACAAATTATGAGTTTTCGTAACAAAAAAAAAAATTATTTCTGATCTGTAGTAAGGCCGTAAATGATGGTAACTGCTTCGAGAATTCCATGTCAAGAAATGCCTTTGTTAAATCCCAGCAAAATATATTTTCATTTCTACAAATCCTGTAATTCCATTCTCAATATTCGAAGAATTCGTTTATCCAGTTAGAAGAAAGCTTCGGGATTTTCCGCGTGCTTGTTCCCGTGCCTGCCGAACCAAAATTGACATACACACCGGCAGTACTCTAATTTGGTACAACCGTATTCTTTGCCCCCGGCAAACTGCCTATTTCTTTTGCTCCACCTTCATCCGCGATTGCATTGGCATCCTCACAACCGGCATTTACGCTCGCGTGCTACGACGTACAACACATTCACAATGATTTCACAACAGACTCTGTGTATGCCTGCCACGTGAGAACTGTTTGCGCGCAAGCTTTTGTAAGGTCGTTTCTTCAGCAGCAGCAGCGAGAAGAATTCTCGCGTGACACATGCCGCAGCGGCGAGCTCTATAGGACATAGCGTAAAAAAAGCATGAAACTGCCTAGAACCAGGGGTTGAACCTGGGGCTGTAATCATATTATCGATCGGAAGATACCCTCCAGGCGGATCGCGCCCACTGTGCCATCATTTTCCGTATCTACCTTTTTCCGCATCAAAAAGCTTGCGGGTTTCGTTTTTTTTTCTCTCCCTGACGCCTGATGCCACGTCGTGATCGTTCTGTATATTATACTTTATACACTTCAAAAATACAGGCAGTCTCCACGGGGGTGTACGTTACACACGAAAACGCAAGCTCTCACGCGTGTCCGGAACCGCGAGACATTCCATAGTATCTCATCGTTTTCCTTCTTGGAGCCTACCATCTTTTCAATAAATTCTCGATTTCACTTTCGATCCGCAAAAGGGACAGCGGGAGAACCAAGTCTTCACCACGAGATTGGTACACGAAGTGGCAGCAAAGATTTTTCAAGCTTTCTCTTCACTTCACTCTAAAAACCAAGCGTGCTGCAAGTGTATTGTTTCCTATCTTCCACATTGTGACGAGTTGTTACACACTTTCAAGCGTGTTGGCATTTACATGGTACACGCAAAAAAAGGCTTGGTTAGAACAACCACGTGCCTTGGTTATATATGCGCCAGACGATTAATTGGTTAGACCAACCAAGTAATTTATTAGGCTACCAATTTCTTGGTTGGACCAGAGTTGTAAATGCCTAATACTTGTAGAAATAATGATGATGATACGATCAGCTCTATAATTATGATTTATGATTATGATAGCTAAGTTTTTTATTTTATTTATCAAAATGTTACGAAATTAGTGGCGACAACTCATAAATTTATTGCCACTTCTAACAGTAATCTTGATAGTAACCTTAACTATTGATAACCAATTCCGATCAGATCGTACGAAAAATGTAATGGATTAATATAATAATAATCGTCATCTACATTTTTTTGGGTTTATATATAATCTCATATAACCGCATAAATTATGATTCTACAGCTTGCAGGTTCTCTCTTTTTTTTTTACCTCTCCCCTACGTCTAATCCTATATCCTGAGCGTCCTGCTTATTATATTTTATATAAAGAACAAACATAGACTCAGTTTTCATGGAGGTGTATGATACACGAGAAAGCGCAAGCTATCACTTTTACACGAATCTAGGAAAGAATATTTTCGGGGAAAAAAGAACCCACGGAAAATAGAGTACCGAAAGAATATCTCCTGAAAAGTAACCCGACATCCGCAGAAAATAAAACCCTCGCGAAAACATAACGGTAAAAATATCCTTGGAAATAAGAAAATGGATACAACAACTTTTAATATAAATAATGATGGCCATTCTAGATTGTGGTGTTCATAATTTTGAAATTGGCTACTTTTATCCCCACCCAATATTTCTTTCGCGATTTTTATTTCTATCATTTATTATTTACTCATGACAAACCAGCGGATTTTTTTCCACGGATATTTTGTCAATCGTATATTTTTTCTGGAATTTTTTCTCTGCAGATTTATTTTCCAAGGACATTTTTGGCGGTTACCCTTGTATATGGAACCGCGGGCGTTCACTGGTTTCCCATCGTTTTCATTCTTAAGGCCTACCATGTTTCCAATAAATTGTCGATTTCACCCTCGACTCTTAACAAGGACCGCGCGAGAATTCAAGATTCAACCACGAGGTCGGAACACGAAGCAGCAAAGGGAACATTCTTATCCTGCTTTCCCTTTAATTCTCCCTTCGTCGTGGGAAACGCTCCTTTTTGTTGTCACAAAAATTCCGCGAAAGCAACTACAATAGGATTAATAATTCTTGGAGATTTCATTACATAATGATTTATATTTGTAACATTTATCATGGCTTCAACAAAAGTTCAAAATAATCAAAAAGTAAAATATTGTTTGTGATAGCCACCACGAGTTGAAAATTAGACCCTCTTCAAAACCTAAATGTAGCAGACCCGCAGGGTACAAACAGAGGTTCCTCACGGAAAAAAGAAGATTAGTTGCCATAACCAAGAAATGAGTTAACGCAACCATTCGATTATTCTATTTCCCTAGCAACTCAAATGGTAATACCAACGATTCGAATGGTAATACCGACGATTCGAATGGTAGTCCCAACTATTCGAATGGTAGACCCAACTATTCGAATGGTAGTCCCAACTATTCGAATGGTAGTCCCAACTATTCGAGTGATTGTCCCAACGATTGGATTAGTTAACCTAACTAATCCAATTATTAGTTAACCTAGCTAATCCAATTATTAGTTAACCTAACTAATCCAATTATTTGTTAACCTGACTAATCCAATTATTAGTTAACCTAACTAATCCAATTATTAGTTAACCTGACTAATCCAATTATTAGTTAACCTAACTAATCCAAATATTAGTTAACCTAACTAATCCAATCGAGAACTAATCGTAAATAGTTGAGGTTACTATTCGATATGGTTGAGGCAACTAATTTTTTAGACATTGTGTACAGCAAATCGAAAATGTAGTTGCCACAACCAAACAATTTTTTCCGTGCTCCATTCCTTTGACACTCGTCAAAATCTCCGAAAATGGCAGATATTATCCGAATGGAGTAAACGAAGCCTATTGTAGACTGAAATTCTTATGTTTGGACCTCCAATTAGGTTGTACAGAGTGAGATGAGGTTCTTAGAGCCTTGTATAAACCTCAAAAAGTGGTATATTTTACCGGTTTTAATTCAAGGAAGGGTGTTGGAAGGGTTGAAATTTTAACTCGGGACGTTTTGAATTTCCTGTATTTAAACTCGTCAAAGTTAGTGACGACATTTATAAATTTGTTGGCACAATCGCGTCGAATCGTTACCGTAACTATATATAACCGATTACTGCAAGTAAGTAGTTGATACAGTAATAACTTAGTTAAAACAAAGCCGTCTGTATCCGACAGGCTTTCCGCAGTTTCTCTGTGCCTTCGTGCAAACGTAATATAATAGTGCATTAGGACGAGTGCCAGCAGGCAACACTCTAAGGGGATCTCAATATACGGCGGAATAACCCAATTAAAAAAGAAATTATCTATTCAAAAAATAAATATAATCTCCACACTCAGAATAAAGCTTGGCTAGAATTACTAAAAAATTGGTTAAAAATGTTATCAAGAAAACTCGATGGGCACAACCAAGTTATTGACTAACATAACCAAGTTATTAGCTAACATAACCAAGGATTTGGTAAGACAACCAAGTATTTACGTAACCATTTTAGTAACCATTTTTCTTG
Source organism: Ephialtes manifestator (assembly GCA_963970395.1). Lineage (NCBI taxonomy): Eukaryota > Metazoa > Arthropoda > Insecta > Hymenoptera > Ichneumonidae > Ephialtes > Ephialtes manifestator. The sequence continues at coordinate 16,866,275 of OZ019981.1, read as the reverse complement.
GTAAAATTTTTAACCAATATCTTAGTAAGCCCAACCAAGCGTTCTTCTCCGTGCATAAACTACGGGACATTCTATAGTATATGGGCGTATCTCACAAACTTCCGACTTTCACGGCCTCAAAGAATTAAAATCTAGTTATAGGAGCACAGGATCGACATTATTTTATACTCATCTTAAGACCTTTAGAAAGCAATATTCGTTCATGGAGAAGGCATCATATACCGGATGCTCGCATAAAAAAATCATATTTTCATTGTAGCTAAAAATCATTTATTTGGTGCTAATTCACAGTAGGAACTATCTGTTAGTGTGTTTCACAAGTGATTAACTTATTTCCAATTTAACTGTTTTTTTTTAAATGACCCATTAGAAGGCATAGTTTCATCCCTTCCAATAGGTCATTTTTCTAATCCAATTTTACTCAATTCGTATGCAGAAAATGAAAAGTGTGACTGGTAATGACTCTACTAACTCAAAATATAATTTCGATAATTTAGGAACAGTAATAGTTTGAATTCACCATGCGAATTTATAAACCTGACATTCTCGAACCTGACAATTGAATACATTTTAACCCAGAAAAAAACTTGTTTCTCGTCGAGAGGTTGGGCACATCTGCGCATATCTAATTCGTGATAAGAGTAACGTACTCAGATGGAATTAAATTATCTTACCTGACTAGTTTGGCCGGATAACGATGCGAAAATCCTGACATTTATTCTCCACGCAGCAATATGAGTCCATGTCGCAGAACGTTGTGAGCAAAATAATTGACTCTCCGACATAAATTTCACTTCATTTAATCCGTGATGATCCTACGTTCATGTGCATCCAATTCATTTGGATCAATTAGCTTGTGCTGATATTCCTGATCCATATAGCGGTGGATGTCAGGTTCACCATCGAAACCGAGTGACAGACGTTCACAGGATAACCACTTAATTTTCTGACATGTTTGGCGACTACAATTAGGTAATTATGTTCATTGCACCTCACCAGAAGTTCATAATTTTTTTCTTATTTTTCTGAAGGTGCATACGAATGCTACACCCGTACAAAGTGACGCGAAAATCAGAGTTATACGCGTAAACGTTGATAATTTCCGCATTTGAACCAGGATAAAACAGTCTATTGCTGCATTATAAAGTTAATTTTTTTTTTCAGATAGGTTATACTTTTAAAAGTTTGGTACTCGCGTAATTCATTCTGTGTAAATTACTGTCGCATTCCGCAGTCGAAGTTACACGAAAGTCAAAGGTTTGTGAGATACGCCCATATCTATATTCTCTTTTTGGGCGTTTACCATCTTTTCAATAAATTATCGATTTTACTGTAAATCCTTAACAGGAACCGCGCGAGAATTCAAGATTCAACCAGAAGGTCGGAACACGAAGCAGTAGGAGTAACAGTCTTTTCCTGCTTTCCCTTCAATTCTCTCTTCGTCGCGGCAATCGCTCCTTTTGTTGTCACGAAAATTCCGCGAGAGCAACCACTCATAAATATGTAATGACCGAGACTCGGGGTTCTCTTCGTTCTTTCTACGCGTGCACTTGGTTTCTATTTTTATTATTTTCTTTCCTCTCTTTCTCTTTTTCTCCTTCCCCCTTCTTAACTCCGTTGTTGCAGCAAAGGTTCTTCCTTGAGGCGAGCCGATCCTTGAATTTTATGAAACGTCGAGTCTCCGGGATTGCGAGGCATACAGTGTACCGAGTAGGCACTATATTGTAGCACAGAGTAGTGCAAGTACAAGTAGAGGTAGCTGAAATGTAGCAGCCCACTCGAACTCGTAATATCCTTCGCATATTTACGTCACGTCGCTCTCTCTATATTTCTACTATCGTTCGCTACAATTTTCCCATTTTCTCTCATTTTTCTCTACAGAAGAATTTTTCTATCTCGCCTCACACCGCACGACCAGCCACAAGACTAGTTTCCGCAGTAGGTACTACGTTCTCAAGCCACTCGAATACGCTGCGAGAAACAATTTTACTGGCGCGATGAGATAAATAAATTGCAACCTCGAATCATGGAAACAAAAAGATCAAGTGGCTGGAATCGTCGCGAAAAAAATTATAATTTTTTTCGCGACGATGATTTATAATAATGATTTATAATAATTATTATAAATCATTTGTATGGAAACTGACATTTTGCATTTATTTCTCGAAGACTATGAAAGTAAAGGTACTTCTATATTCCGAAAATTTAATATTACATGGAGAAGCCGCTGCAATGAACGCAAAACAAATTATGAAGAAAAAATGTATTTCTTGATATTTATTTTTCAATAAAAAAATTTATGTTTATAGCCGCATAAAAAAATCTTTCGTTTTCGTCGAAGGAGTTTGATTATTGTTTGTTCTGAGTCGTTAAAAAAAATTAAGTCAAGCTTTAGACAATACCTCTTAACTTTAGACTTTACGCCATAGAATAACCAAATCTTTCGAAGATATAAATTTGCCATCACGGTAATAATAATTTTTCTGCAATTTGTAAACATTAAATTTAAACTCAGACATAAATCCTATGTTGAGACATTATTTTTTTGTAACATGGTTCAATCTCGACATACAGTGAATAAAAAAAGTCATCTAAATAAATCGGCATTTATTTCTGGGTACGTAATTGAAAACTCTTCAATTGCTTATAAACCTCTTGGAATTCTAAGAAACGGAGTGACACTAAGGTTGACTTATTTTAGCACCACTTCATCTTTTTCTATATCATGCATCAATACATCGAAATTGAATGAAATGTAAATCAAATTGACACCAGTTTGTTTGAGGATTAAAAAAGTATTTTTTAAACTTTTATTGTTTCGTTTTTGCTGTTATTTGCCTTTGCAATATATTCAGTGGCAAGCATCAACTATGTTTGCTAGAAAGTCAAAGCTGCGGCGAATCTCGGGTGAATCTTAAATCCTATCGAGTCGCTATATTTGCACCTTGTGAATCTTTCAGGACGTTCTGAGGCATCCAAGAGTTTCAACGTTTCTCGAGAAACTAAGTCGTACTTCAGTGACTTGACATGCAGACAATGGAGAAATGGGTCACGAAAGAGACAGGCAAAATCGAAGGTATAAAAAAAAAGAAACAAATAGATGTCTCGGCGAAGTTTGGGGAAAGTGTGAATTGGCCAGAAGAAGTTTCGTGGTAGGAGAAACGAGGCGACGACAACGGGCAGGTCTGGCGGATTAAGTGATCATCTTCCATCTTAGTCAGACCGAGCAAACCTCATTCGTGTATTGCGAAGGCCAGAGGACAGCGAGGCTATACAGATCCAGCCACCTTCTGTTCTTTCGAGATTATATTCACAACTGCGGAATAATTTCCCAGGGTAAGCCTATCGTTTCATCGTTTCGTCCTTTTTGCCGTTATATAAGAAGGGTTAACCCGAGTTGAAATTCAGCTACGGGGAATATCAGGCCCTAGCGTGGTAGCCGAATTTAAATCTAAGGCCCCTGCCTCCCGCGTAAAAAAGATGCTGTGTCCAGGATGGAATCCAGGACAGAATCCAGGATGGAGTCTGGGCTGTGTAGGATGGATTCTGTACAATCCAGGATGGAGTCTGGGCAGTCCAGGATGGAGTCCAAGATGGACAATGGGATCGGATTAAATCCCATACTCCATCCTGGACTACCCGGACTCCATCCTGGACACATCATTTTTACGCGGGCTGGCAACCTTATACGGGCTTTGCAGGAAAGTAACGCAGCGCATGATCAGGGCCAGATCAAGTTTTCCAGATAAGGGCCGGATAGAGGCTGCTCTACTAAGCCCCTACTTATAAAAACGGCAAATACATTACAAAATAATTATCTGCGCTCATCGAATTCGATTTATTTTGCACTTTCTATTGGATATTCGAGCTTATTTAGTTTTCAGTACATATTAATTGCTAAAAAAAACACATGTAAATTTATTTGCCGTTGGTGGGAATCGAACCTTGATCCTCTGGGTGACAGTTCTGTGCCTTAGCCCTCTCGGCCATTTACATCTCAGAAAGTTTATATATTTATTGTCTATTTGAAGTATACTTAAAATGAAAACACGTCAAGACTGTACATCCATTTATTGTGACTACGACCGAAATATTCAAAATTCAAACATGATGGGGCGGTCACCCATCCAGGTACTGGCGTTTGACGGTCAGTACCTGGATAGATTTTAAAATAATTCTAGCGGTACAGTCCCGTAAAACGTGAGTTTCAGCGAAAATTTCAAATACTTTTCGATGGGATAAAGATGTGAAAAAATCCAGCTCACGCAAGGTGTTGAAAAGATTGATTTTGCATAACAATAATTTTTAAATGTTTTTAACGAATGCCGTATTTAGCCCTTACACGAACCTGATAATGTAAATTTACGGCATATTTAAAAAAAACTATGCCATACGAAGACCGTATGCGGATCTGACCAAGGAAAGTAAAGGTAAATTGGACAAAATCTTGGTCCAAATGCCTCAGGAAGACCTTATGCGAAACGGATAAGGTCGATGAATGGCATATCTATATGAGGTTACCGTATGTAAAGCCTGACATGGGCCTGGTCCGGTGGAAAGACGGTATTTTTAAGGTAGAATGCCATATCTCAGGTGAACTTACGACGACTGCTAAATAAGGTTACCATATCTAGCCTGATATCAGCCTGATCCGGTGGAAAGACGGCATTATTAAGTACGAATGCCATATCTCAGCCTTACATGGACCTGAGCAGGTGAATTTACGGCGGCCCCAAATAAGGTTACCGTACCTAAAACTGATCTGGACCTGGTGTGACAGCAGGCATGCCTGATGAAATTTCTACTCGAGTAATATATCTTGGAAAATATTATCAGTATTATATTATATTTGTAACATGTACAATACATTCACTGGAGGTGCATAAAAAACAAAGATTGAATGAATAGCTGTTTATAAAAACCCATTTTTTATTTTAATCGAAAATGTCGGAGGAAAATTTGATAAATCGTCCAATTTTATAGGAAATGCATACAGCGTTTTTATTTAATGAAAAACATACAAAATTTTAAACGAAATACGTTCATTTAAAACAGTATTTTCACTATTTTGATTCTGAAATGTGTTCGGCAGTCAAGAACAATTTTTTTTTAAAGAGTGTCTAATGAGTTGTTATGAAAATAATGATTGAAGCTACCATTCAAATTATTATATGTTTTAGTATCAGTAAACATAAAAAATGATATTCCTAAGCTTTAGTCACGTCTTTCGGAGTACGATTTACTCCTAATGATAATATTGATCAGCACAATTAGTGCAATTGGCTATTTTAGTAGTACAAACAATAACGCGACCGCTGGTGGACTACGTAATTGGATATTCAAGCCGTTGTCGTGGATGTGCATTCAAACTGAATGCTTGAATGGTTGAATGAACCATTCAATTACGTAATGGTGCGTATACTTCGTTACTGAAGCTGATAGACAATCTACAACTAAGATTTGCTTTGCGGAAGCAATTCTTTTTTGCTCTGATAAATAAGCCGCGTTGGAAGAAAAATAGTAAAAATTGATTGGTTACATCAACTGATTTTTTTGCTGTCAGTTCGTTCTTTTTTTATGTGCTGTAGTCGTGACTGTATATAACGATGGGATGGCTCAGATTTATATATTACAGCGATACTTTCGAACGTTTGCCAACATATACATCCTACATAGATACTGATAAATGATATCTAAAATTTAACTCAATTTGGTGTTTGTTAATTACTCAGACAAGGAATTATCAAAATTAGAAAAAAAGCCTTTCCAATATAAATGTCAATTACTTATTTGAAAAGTAAAATAAATAACTGCACGCTTATTGCGTACCATTAATGAAGATTTTTTGGCTTTTCATCTATAATTCTGGTTAGAATTGATAAATTTGTAAATATATGCTAATATCATACCATAAAACATCCTATATGCGTTCCCACCTTCACACATTTTCGTGTCCGAATTTTGGCCAGACCACACTGAACAAAAATGTCATTGATTCAATAAATCCATCGTTTGCGGGCAGCCAAAAACAAGCGTTATCACCTTAATTTTAATTCTAATTCCTTCAATTCCATATGATATCGAAACAATAACTCTAAAATAAGCTAAATAATATTTTATTATTTCAATGTTAAATGGGATTGAAGGAATAAGAACGAGAGTTAATTCAGAAATACTTCTTTTGGCAGCCCGAAAATAATGGATTTATTGAATCAATGACATTTTTTTTCAGTGCACACAAAGAATTATTTTCACCGAATATATTTGTAATAAATATAAATATTGGCTTTACAATTTGTGTCTCTTGTCGCTCTTGTTTTCTCAATTGAGGAACAGGTTCACAGACTCAAGCATTCGGGTCAACATATATAATAAAATGTAACATCATGTACACAATATAGCCACCCGGAAGAGTTTCCTTCAAGCAAAAGTTTCATTTCAACTTCTTCACTCGGCTTTCGTCGAACTGCTGGCAAGATCACCAAACATGTAGATCACCACATCGTGGATCGAGAAGCTCTATCGTCTGTTCAACGGAGATAGAGCATATACACAAGTGTGTCTCCTCTATGCTCCTGATGCTTGCGTTCGCAACTCTTGGCTCGGCGTACCAATCGCGGATTCAGCAGAAGCACCAACAGCAGTATAACGTCAGCAATAGAGCAGAGAGAGGGATAAGCTCTCCGTTTCCGTGAGAGCTCCGGTAGCCGGCTGCACATGGCCATTGGCGCGCTTACTCTCCGTGTAGATCTCATGTGCAATTCTACAGGCTACAGTCTACTGTTTCCTGTATATCGCGACGTATCCAAGTAGGGTTTGCCGACGTTCGCAATACGGCACAACACTGGCCCAATGCCGACAGCCGATGGTTGGTTTATAACCTCGGGCCTGATCTGGCCTATTTATCAAACCAGAATTGGACCAAAGCTTCAAACTAGGGTCTACACGGAGAGAAGGATCTGATAAAATTTATCCGACACGATGGTAAACATTATCACACCGAGAAAAAAATTGGTAAGACCAACCGAATGTGCTGTTGCGGTCGGCGAAATAAACATTTGGTTAATTGGACATGTATATTTTGTTGAACGAACCAACGCATAGTTGAATCAATTTTCCTTAATTCACAATAACTATTATTTCGTTCACGGAACAAAATATTTCTTTCGCCACCCGCAACCGCACATTTGATTGGTTTTTTTCTCAGTGCAGTCGCGCCTGGTATTGGAAAGCCATAGCCGTCACCTGACGGACAGTTCGAGAACTACACGGAAAGAAAGGCTTAACTGAAACAACCAAGTGCTATGGTTATATATGCGCCAGCCGATTAATTGGTTTGATCAAGTAATTTGTTAGGCTACCAATTTCTTGGTTGGACTAATAAAGTCCCTTGGTAAGCTAACCAAGTGACTTGGTTAGACCAACCAAGAAATTGGTAAGCTAACCAAGTGACTTGGTTAGACCAACCAAGAAATTGGTAAGCTAACCAAGTGACTTGGTTAGACCAACCAAGAAATTGGTAAGCTAACCAAGTGACTTGGTTAGACCAACCAAGAAATTGGTAGCCAAACAAATTACTTGATTGGTCTAACCAATTTAATCGTCTGGCGCATATATAACCATAGCACTTGGCTGTTCCAACCAAGCCTTTTTTCCGTGTATGAGAATTTCTACCATATACATAGAAGTGACTTGGTTAGACCAACCAAGTCACTTGGTAAGCTAACCAAGTAACTTAGTAAGCTAACCAAGTAACTTGGTAAGCTAACCAAGTGATTTGGTAAGCTAACCAAGTGACTTGGTTAGACCAACCAAGCGACTTGGTTAGACCAACCAAGCGACTTAGTTAGACCAACCGAGCGACTTGGTTGGACCAACCAAGTGACTTGGTTAGTCTAACCAATTAATCGTCTAGCGTATATATAACCATAGCACTTAGTTGTTCCAACCAAGCCTTTTTTTCCGTGAAGGTTTGGGGGCTGAAGTAGTACCAGTTCTGGGCCGTGTAGGCATATCCGGCAGTATAATGGCATTCGTACATGGGACGGCGAAAAAACATCGGCTGTTGGCTAAACTAAATGCGGATGCACGGAGTGAGGGTGCAGGGGAAGAACCAGTCTTAAAAAAACGAAAAACTACAGCGACAATACTAATTCGTCGCTATCCTATGAGATTGAACAAATGACTAATAAAATTCTTGACATCATATTATTATTTCAACTTCATAAATGAATAAATTCGTCGGTTATTTATGTCAATTACACGTTACTAAATGTACATAAAAACTAATATGTGTTTTACCATTTTTTTTCAATCAACTTCTAATCTCCTTGTTCAATATAATGCAATCAATAAAATTTGTATAGAAGCAATTGTAACTTAGTGAATTAAATGAAGCAACCAAATTATTGGTTACTAAATACTTGGTTGTCTTATCAAATCCTTGGTTATGTTAACCAATGAATTGGTGATATCTACCAAGTTTTCTTGGTAAAATTTTGAACTAATTTTTTGCTTATTCTAAACAAGCCTTTTTCTCAGTGTAAAATCGATATAAATAATGACCAATGGAGCATGCTGAGGAGCTAACGGCCACAGAACTGCAGTGTTTTTTTTTGTGCAGTACCACAGCCCTAATGTTCTACTCTGCCTCCAGCGCCTCGTCGACTTCCTTTTACTCCTCCTTTCACCACCCTTGAATACCTCGAGCGCGTTGAAGGTGATAGTGGCGAGAGGGAACTGAGCTGAAGAATGTTGGTCGTTCGAAGGGAAACGTAGCACAGGGTATTCCAACCACGTCTATCGCCACGGTTAACCCGCTAAGGAATTCTTTTCAGCCAATGAAACCTGTTTAACTTTGCACCGGATTGGCTCCTTGCCCGTTTTACTTCTCTCCTCGCAACTACAGCTATACGTACTCTGCTGGGGTTTGCTTGCCGCTTTGCTGCCGTCCTCTCTCTCTCCCTTATTCTGGGCTTTTTCTCGCTAACGTACGTATCATAATCTCCTACATATATACTCTCGGCTCGACTTTCTTGCTGCCTCTATCTTTTCCTCCAAAACTACTTTCACACTCTCCCACTTTGGCTGCGAGATTATTTTCACTAGGATAATTCGTTGAATGATATTTCTCACTGTTCGTGGCATCCAACTCGTTTTCTTCGCTACTTATATATACATCATATCCGTCCTTTTTGCCGTATCACTTTTCAACGGAATTTTCGAGTGTACGACCTCCTCTTTCTCTCCCAGAGACGGCCTCTCTTACCGCACTCTTCCGCTCAGTCGCACGGTATAATTTGGAGCTAGCTGTAAATATCTTCATACCTTTTCTGGCCATACCTCTCGCAGGCCTTTCCCTTCTCTGCCGCTTGGTGGCTCAACGTCTTTTTTAATATCCCCCTTCTTTATTATTCCACCCTCGGTTCGATGAATAATTTCTCGTTTTCGCTTTACTCCCCGCTCACCGACATGCGCGGATTTCGTTGTGCAGTTTGCAAACGCCGCGAACAAAAAAAAATCGCTCATCGAAGATTGCAATAATGATGAATCGTCTTTTCTACTATATTCTCGATGCATCAACTTTTTTATTCTCGCCGATCTTGCTTTACCTACTCATCGCTTCGCCTCTAACTCCCTTCTTCATATCTTTTGCGAAATGGGCGCGGAGACGAGTACAGATGGAGCTTCATCCAAGCGTATAATATCAGAGGGAGGGTGATATAGAGATTCGCGAGATCGATATCCTGATTATACTCGTGCGACCCCTTGTTATACCATTAGGCATTATGGAATTCCGCTTCCGGAATTCTAGATGGCAGCCGATTTATCATCTCTGTCGCGGAACAACGCCGTGTGATGTAGCCGCCTCCGGGCGCGGCGACCCTTCGATTGCTTCCGGGAGTCTCGTGTCACCTAACCACCTTTACCGTCGCCCCTTTCAACACCTATACGTTTGTGCACGTGGAACGCGAGTATCGACGAAATGTAGCGGAAAGCTGGGGTGAGCTGTATACGAGCCACTCACATTTTCGCGTTGTCGTGTATATGCCCGGAGACCAGTAGTCAGAGACTGCAGAACGAAAAAGCGAAAACCCGGCCTCCTCCCTTCCGCACGTAACACTCCACCGTAATATTACTTTTTCAGATTGCTCGCCGCACACTTTAATCTTGTTTAGTCGAGGGCCTGCGCACCCTCTTCGCCTGTGACTCCGCTCACTTTCCTTCCTTTGATTCACATTTATATGCCCACTAACTTGTAATAATATTAACTCGTTTGCCGCGAATATTTCTTCGAGAAGTTTTGCCAAAAGTTGTTCAGTTTAGTAAGCGGGACTTGAAGCATATCAGCATTTGAAAATTAATATTGACGTGGAAAAGACGAAATTAAATTAATTTTTAAGCATTAAACAAGAAAAAAATCGAAAATGGGATCAGCATGAATATTGCGGTTTCCTAAATAGAAACTAACTTGAAACACGTATGTGCTCTTCTTTCGCGTTATTATTTTTTTAGAAAATAGACATGGTTTATAAATGGTTATTATATGTAGGCCTTTAAGAATTAAGGATATATGTTGATGTGAAAATGATAAAATTAATGGGTTTCATGTATAAATTCCTAATAATAGGAGGGGAACTACTGACTTAGTGATGCCGTAAAAGACAAGACGACAGACAAATATTTCATTTACCGTTTTCTCGAGATAAGACGAAAGAGGTTATGCGACAATTTTGAGAATCTCAGCGTATCGACATAGTTTATCATAATTCGGGAATGTTGGTCCGTCAGTTGAAGACATTTTCAAAATCATTTTTTTTACATTATATAAACTTAGTTTGACATTTTTGGAAATCACAACTTACAATTGAATGTACGTATCTCCATATTATTGGTGTACTTTATTTTTTATCGTAGACGTATGTGGATTTTCAAACCACAAATTTAAGCTTTTTCCCCACCTCGACCCCCGCCGTAATTTCAGCATAGAAAAGTAAAAAGATTTCAAATGAATGAGATTATGTAGAAAGAAAAAATATTTAGAATGTAGAAATCGAACAAATTTTGAATGAGTGACATTTTTAATAAAGTCATAAGATTTTGAATAAATGAGAATTTGAAGAAAGTGAAAACATTGTGAATTAATGAGATTTTCAAGAAAGCGAAAATATGTTGTATGGATAAGATTGTGAAAAAAATAAAAAGTTTCTGAATGAATGAATTTTTGAAGAAGATAAAAAGATTTTGAATATTTCACTTCCATTGCAATCTCATTAATTCAAAATGGCTTCTCTTCCTTCACAGATACTATATTTATGCTTCAAAGAGGGTCTAAATGTTTGCTCAGGTAGTCAAAGGTTAAGCATTTTTCCCTAGGAGTCGTGAATTTAATCCAAAATGAACAAGGCCCATAAATGTTTCTCCGGTCGACCACCTAATTACTGGTCGTTCGACCTTTTCTTTTATAAACTGTGTTCTTGATCCCTATCTCTGCCTTAGAAAAGTAAAAAGATTTCAAATGAATGAGATTATGTAGAAAGAAAAAATATTTAGAATGTAGAAAGCGAACAAATTTTGAATAAAAGTTGAGTGACATTTTTAAGAAAGTCATACGATTTTGAATAAATGAGAATTTGAAGAAAGTAAAAACATTGTGAATGAATGAGATTTTCAAGAAAGCGAAAATATGTTGAATGCGTAAGATTGTAAAAAAAATAAAAAGATTTTGAATGAATGAATTTTTGAAGAAGATAAAAAGATTTTGAATATTTCACTTCCATTGCAATCTCATTAATTCAAAATGGCTTCTCTTCCTTCACAGATACTATATTTATGCTTCAAAGAGGGTCTAAATGTTTGCTCAGGTAGTCAAAGGTTAAGCATTTTTCCCTAGGAGTCGTGAATTTAATCCAAAATGAACAAGGCCCATAAATGTTTCTCCGGTCGACCACCTAATTACTGGTCGTTCGACCTTTTCTTTTATAAACTGTGTTCTTGATCCCTATCTCTGCCTTAGAAAAGTAAAAAGATTTCAAATGAATGAGATTATGTAGAAAGAAAAAATATTTAGAATGTAGAAAGCGAACAAATTTTGAATAAAAATTGAGTGACATTTTTAAGAAAGTCATACGATTTTGAATAAATGAGAATTTGAAGAAAGTAAAAACATTGTGAATGAATGAGATTTTCAAGAAAGCGAAAATATGTTGAATGCGTAAGATTGTAAAAAAAATAAAAAGATTTTGAATGAATGAATTTTTGAAGAAGATAAAAAGATTTTGAATATTTCACTTCCATTGCAATCTCATTAATTCAAAATCGCTTCTCCTCCTTCACAGATACTATATTTATGCTTCAAAGAGGGTCTAAATGTTTGCTCAGGTAGTCAAAGGTTAAGCACTTTTCCCTAGGAGTCGTGAATTTAATCCAAAATGCACAAGGTCCATAAATGTTTCTCCGGTCGACCACCTAATTACTGGTCGTTCGACCTTTTCTTTTATAAACTGTGTTCTTGATCCCTATCTCTGCCGTTATTTCTCCCCTTAGCTCCGTTTATAACATCAGCCTTTTATACTCCTAACGCTTTATCTTTATAGGTAAAGAGAAAGGAGAGAATCGGTATCGTTAACAGGGGAAAGAAAATTTATCTTCGACCTCTGCCACACCGAGACCATCACATTCATCCCTTTTTTTATTGTCCCACGATTAGGACCCGAGCCTGTATTCTCCTTCAAGCTAACGAAGTTTTGTCAAAGGTTCCAGATAGTCTGCGATACTCAGCCGGATCTTTCGATTGGCGACGAAACTTATCCGGAATTCCGGAGTGCATGAGTGGAAGAGGACATGAAACAAAGAGAAACAGGTCAAATCCAAATCAATTCCAGCACGCATAGCGAGGAACGTAACCTTATATACCAAGCGTGGAGATCCTAAAAATCATTCGGGTAAGATGCGACCAGGACACAGAGCTACTCTAATCCAATTCTGTAATCCCCCACTCAACCGAATGAAGTTTTCCCACGCCATTGTCGTGCCTCACTCCAGTTTATTGTGTCTTGTTGCGTGTTCTCCACTCGTAGTTTGAAAGTTGTTCGTATTCTTAACTAAATTCTCAGAGTACAAGTTCTCTACAATCTGGAGGTTGTCAACTTACAAATCTACTACTACAGAATTGACATCTCTTAACTGTGGTTGACCGTTCGTCAAATTAAAGTGGTCAGAAAAAATCAATATCTGGACGTTGTTTTACGAGCTTACTGACGTCACCCATTTGACCCAATTGGATTTTGCGTCGTGTAATTATCTGGAGAGGGTTCATAAGTTTTTTTTTTTATGTTTAGTCTCTCCGATCAATTCACCCGCTGACAAATTGTGTTTCCGTTAAGTTCACCTACCGTTGATGGCGACAACCTTAATTTATGTGAGAAATGTGTTATTTATCATATCTACTAAGGTTTTCCGCTAGTTGAAGACAGGCGAACTATATTGCGGAATGATTGATGACTTGAAAAATGACTTAATCGAAAAAATCGAGAAAATGGTTCGTTTTTCACAAGCACCTTGGTATCGGTGCTAATTTATAATCAAACTGCTTTGTATTCGTCGATAATGGATGGAAATTGGTTCATGTTAATGACTTAACAGATTTCCGAATTCCTGAGGTTCGCTGTTAACTTGGAATTACGGAAAGTCATATTTTAGTAATTCCCTTACCGTCGCATCTTATATTTTACATTCGATCATCCCGGAACCGAATGCAATCAAGGCTGTTGAAGGAAACCTTAATTCTCTAGAGTAAAACTGCAATTTCAACCTAATAATCTCGATGAATATTTAACCTCCAGCTTCAACTTCGAATGGAATGTGAAAGATATCAAGATGGCGATGGTGTCGCAGACGAGTTAATAGAAGAGATGGAATCCATTGAGGTCATTGCGATAGTAACTTTAGTGAAAGCCATTAAGAGATATTCCAGTTCTGATAAAGTAGAAAATCGTTTTATGCGTCTAGGAGCAATAAAAGGATTTGTCGAAGATATTAAATGTGATGAAAAACGGATGTAGATTACGTGATTGAAATTAAATGTACTCACCGTTTATGTGCAAATTCACGTGAATAGTTTTGGGCGGGTGAGTGCTTATCTGGCATTCGTACTGCCCCTCATCGCTGCTGTTTACATATTTGATCTGTAGACGCCAGTTGTCCGGATATTGAAACTCGACTGTGTATCGCGGGTCTCCGGAATATGTCTGTTGCCCATACGTTAGGAGGGTCATCTTCTCGCTGTCTTCTTGCCTCCGCACCCAGGAAACCTAAACATATCGAGTCAATACCAAGTAATGTAAGCTTTAGTCAGGATCTCGTAAATCAAGATCATAATTATCTGATAATAGCAAATACTTCCAGTTAAAAATCAATTTAATTACATTACAAATTATAATCGTAATGTAATGTAATATTCTAGTGAATTATAATTTTTACTGTACTGTTCTTATGTTATTATAATTCACTAGAATTATAATAACAAAAAGTACAAATTATAATTTTAGTGAATTATAATTTGTACTGTTAATTCACTTTTTTTGTTATTCTAGTGCTAGTTCTACAATAATCCAACACAGCGCCATTTTTGTCTTTATGAAATTGTAACAATATCGTGATGTACATAAGTACGTTTAACCAGTCAAACTTGATCTGAATGTATAATCTCTTAGAATTAAACATAAGTTCGTTAAAAGACGATAGAAAACCAATCAACGTTCGAAACGTAATGTCGGTGAAATATTGATGTCAAAATTGATTTTTTTTTCCCAGTCTGGTTATTCGCTTCTCATATTGCAAATAATTTTAGAAAAAATAAGACTAAACCCGAATCGTTTCACTAAAAGACCTGCACCGAGAGAAAAGATTTCATTGACGCCAAAGAAATGGGTGGATTGATTTTTTCTTTCATTGATTTCAACGAAATATTTCTTTGATTTCAATGAAATAGTGCATTTGAATTTCAAAGGGAACATTTCATTGCCTGTAAATAAAGATTTACTTAGTAAGCATATAATAAAGAAACAGTTTTATTGTTTTAAAGAGACGTTTTCATTGGTTCAACGAAACGTTTTCATTGATCTCTCTCTCGCACCTAACCTCACTTTTTTGTTTTTCGGTTCTCCCGAACGAACGGCTTTGAGTTTCGAGGAGCCAGAAGATTAGCCTATTTCTGCCGTACTTCCTTACACACTCACAAAATTTGAGCTTTATCTGCCGCGTACTTCGGGAAAAAATAGGTTTCCAAATTTTTAGCTGGTAAGAAGAAGGTTTCATTGAATCAGAGACGATATCTTTGAAATCAATAAAAAAACGGTTCATTGATTTAAAGAAATGTTTCTTCGAATCAATGTCACTACTTTTCATTGAGTTGGAGATCATTCAAAGAAAATATAGTATTGAAATTCAAGTATTTCATTTTATTGGTAAAGATTTCCGTGAATCAATGAATCTTTGTCTCTCGGTGTGTCATCATTAATCGTTGGTGTTAAAATACAATGTGTTTGATAAATACTAGGGTTAGCGGACGCTGAACCTTCAGCTCCCGTTTCCCTTCATATAAAAAAAAATTTAATGCAGGAATTTAGTTTCGATCCCAGTGTTCCTGACGACACCGCCGACCAATAACAGCACAAATAAAACGATAACAATGGTTTCGATAAAATCTCGGTACTCATAAATTTATTAGGGGGGGACAGAATATAATTGTACAAAGTAGAAATTTATAATAAATAGTCGATAATTGATACAAGAAATAAATTGAATAACTACAAATTCACTTAAAATTGGCTTCATATTCCGGCTATCGTCACCTACTGCACAGGTAAAAATAATTCCCAATAGTATGACAATATAGTTTTAAGTTTTATTCGCAATATTGTAGCAAAGCACGATAGGAAACAGTGAAAAAATTTGGTAACGAACGCGAGACAAAAAAAACTCATCAGCATCATTGTCAACAAAGCCGGAATTAACTGAGGCGGACATGGTCCCGCTAATCAATCGATGAAGAGACGAAAGGGGGGTGAAGAGTGGGTAGAGAACAGCGAGCAACCCGCGGTTCATCCCTTGCGTAGTCGTTCCAATACCGGAATTCAACACGCTTGTGTTCTCGCGTAACGACATCGACACTGCATAGGACAACTGAGAGATAGCGACACCTCTTCTACATGCCGGCTCACACTATTGCAGCCCGGATATAGAGGAACAGTGGTGAATGCCCAGAGCTTTCACCGAACAAAGAACAATCGTGGAGCATACACGATCCTGGATTGTTCCGGGTGCGAAGTGAGCTAGAGTGCACTGCACTGAAGCACGAATTGCACTACTACGGTTACGCTAATTCAGTGTTGACCACGCTCGTGCTAACGTTCGTTCCAGAGTACCTGCGTATGGTATACGATAAGCTCTAATTTACGAAATCCGTGATTCCATGTGAATGGACCCATGAATAAACAATTGACGACCTGATGATTCGATCTGTATTAGCTATACAATTGGATTTAGCAGCCAATTATTTGGAAGAAATTATAGTCCCTGGTCAAAAGCGTGTGTTATTGAATGGGGATGTAAGTGCACGTCATGGCCAGGCATGTTAAGGGGAGGAAGTCAGGTAAAAAAAATTGATTTTGGGAATTCAATAACATCCAAATACTATTGGATGTTATTGAAAACATCATGAAAAGATACACAGGCTAAATGGAGCAAACTATTTTTTTTTTTCATTCTGAAAGCAAAGTTAATCACTAATTTAGAAAATAATATAAAATTTATTTATTAATAATTGTATCACTTAAAAAATATTGCATTTTATTAACATTTTCTCCATTTAGCCGGTGTATCTTTTCATGAAGAAGAAAATGAGACGTCAACCATTGCAATCTGCCTGGTAGTTTGATTTGAATCATGCGCAGAATGGAAAACCTAAGAACTTTGCTTACGATAATATTGAAAGACATATGCAAGTCAGACGACAGTAAAAAATCCTTTCATCGAGTACCAACAATATAGTGCGTTGGGCATTTTTATATGCAATAGGATTTGGATGATATTGAATTTCCAAAATCAATTTTTTTGACCTGACTCCCTCCCCTTAAGTAAAATGCCATGACCTGAAAATGACCCTTCGTTGACGTACCTATGAAAGGCCTCGCGGTTGTCACATTGGGTCAGATTGGCGAAATTGATTTTTTCTTTACCAATTGAATTTTTTGGGAAGTACGTGCGATAAATGGTAAGATCCAATTTACGAATTTCGTGAATCTATGCGAATGGACCATGAATCAACTATCGATTGACGAAATATGACTTGACGTGTATTAGCTACCCAAGGAAAAAAATTATATATAGAGTATATCAAAAATATATGTAGTTTTAAACATAGAATTGGGCATATATAGTTTTTATAAAATCTATATACAATTTATACATAAACCCAACTTTACAAGTGATCTTACATATAAAAATTCCATATAGATTGTATATAGAATTTATACAGACTATATATGCCCAATTTCATATGTCGGACTATATATAATTTTTTTACTCTCATTTTGTTCGTCATGAAAAGATACACAGGCTAAATGGAGCAAACTATTTTTTTTTTTCATTCTGAAAGCAAAGTTAATCACTAATTTAGAAAATAGTATAAAATTTATTTATTAATAATTGTGTCACTTAAAAAATATTGCATTTTATTAACATTTTCTCCATTTAGCCGGTGTATCTTTTCATGAAGAAGAAAATGAGACGTCAACCATTGCAATCTGTCTGGTAGTTTGATTTGAATCATGCGCAGAATGGAAAACCTAAGAACTTTGCTTACGATAATATTGAAAGACATATGCAAGTCAGACGACAGTAAAAAATCCTTTCATCGAGTACCAACAATATAGTGCGTTGGGCATTTTTATATGCAATAGGATTTGGATCATATTGAATTTCGAAAATGAATTTTTTTGACCTGACTCCCTCCCCTTAAGTAAAATGCCATGACCTGAAAATGACCCTTCGTTGTCGTACCTATGAAAGGCCTCGCGGTTGTCACATTGGGTTAGATTGGCGAAATTGATTTTTTTTTTACCTATTGAATTTTTTGGGAAGTACGTGCGATAAATGGTAAGATCCAATTTACGCATTTCGTGAATCTATGCGAATGGACCATGAATCAACTATCGATTGACGAAATATGACTTGACGTGTATTAGCTACCCAAGGAAAAAAATTATATATAGAGTATATAAAAAATATATGCAGTTTTAAACATAGAATTGGGCATATATAGTTTTTATAAAATCTATATACAATTTATACATAAACCCAACTTTACAAGTGATCTTATATATAAATTCCATATAGATTGTATATAGAATTTATACAGACTATATATGCCCAATTTCATATGTCGGACTATATATAATTTTATTACTTCCGTATACAAATTAGATTTAGCAGTCAATTACTTACGCCGTAATTTCAGCATAGAAAAGTAAAAAGATTTCAAATGAATGAGATTATGTAGAAAGAAAAAATATTTAGAATGTAGAAAGCGAACAAATTTTGAATGAGTGACATTTTTAAGAAAGTCATAAGATTTTGAATAAATGAGAATTTGAAGAAAGTAAAAACATTGTGAATGAATGAGATTTTCAAGAAAGCGAAAATATGTTGAATGGATAAGATTGTGAAAAAAATAAAAAGATTTCGAATGAATGCACTTTTGAAGAAGATAAAAAGATTTTGAATATTTCACTTCCATTGCAATCTCATTAATTCAAAATCGCTTCTCTTCCTTCACAGATACTATATTTATGCTTCAAAGAGGGTCTAAATGTTTGCTCTGGTAGTCAAAGGTTAAGGAGGTTGGATACCGTTTTTCTGGCGGGGAGGTGCGCGGTTTGCCGGGGAGGTAATGTGCGAGAGAGAGGTCCGTGACGCGCGTTCACTGGCGTACATTGTTGTACTATTCCAGCAGTTTTGTTTTTACGTTTTCTCGGCAACCAAGCAGACGAATCATTTCGGTCTTCGTAAAAGTTCTTTTCGAAAATACAAGGAATGATTTGGTTCTGTTATAAACAATTGTTTATCATTTTTATTATACTCTCGAGAATAACGTTGAAGGTGCGTATAGTTTTCGCTATGGTGTCCATGCATTAGAGTGTAATTTCAATAATTAATTTCTCGATAACCATCTAGACGATTGACATGGAATTTGGCATGGAGATGTAAGTTTTATTTACGAATATCCTCCAAAAATTTGAGAGCACGTTTATCATTTTGAGTTGGGTATCCATCCTCCTTAAGCACTTTTCCCTAGGAGTCGTGAATTTAATCCAAAATGAACAAGGCCCATAAATGTTTCTCCGGTCGGCCACCTAATTACTGGTCGTTCGACCTTTTCTTTTATAAACTGTGTTCTTGATCCCTATCTCTGCCGTTATTTCTCCCCTTAGCTCCGTTTATAACATCAGCCTTTTATACTCATAAACCCAACTTTACAAGTGATCTTATATATAAATTGCATATAGATTGCATATAGAATTTATACAGACTATATATGCCCAATTCCATATGTCGGACCATATATAATTTTTTTACTTCCGTATACAAATTGGATTTAGCAGCCAATTACTTGGGAGAATTTATTAACCCTGGTTAAATGCATCTCTTATTGCATTCAATAAGAGGTCATTGAATAAGGACCTCCATTGAGGTCATGGCATTTTGGGTGAAGTGAAATAAAAATAAAAATATAAAATAAAAATAAAAAGCCTCGCGGTTCTCACATTGGTTCAAACTGGCCAAAATAATGATGTTATTTTATTATATTGAACGAAATATATCGGAGTGACTTTCTTCTATAAATACAAATGAGGACAACAGGTTGAGTGTAATTGACTGCAGGGAAGAATATAGTATTATAGCAGATAATTTGATAAAAGAAGATGAAATACCTAAAAATTATTTTTTTAAATAAGCAACAGAAAAATTTGAATGGCCACATGTGTGGCAATTTTTATTAAAAAATGGCACAGAAAAATTATGAGTTCTTGTTTTTTCCTTTCGTAGATAAAAATTCGGAGTGAAAGTCTTTGCGATATGAGACGTGGTATTTCCAGTATAAAAAAAAAGAATTCGGCGCGACAGGGTGTCGACAGTAGCCGACCTTGATAAGTTATACTTATTAAATATTAAATAAGGGTATCCACCGATTAGTAACTTTATTAAATATTAAATATTAGATAGGTTGCTATTTTTGCTCGCGAGCCTTCACATCTTAAGAGTTTTATCCCGAATTTGTATAAGCGACAAAAGTTATGACAATTATGAAGTTATAATACCTACCACCATGGTTTAATTATAAATATGGGGCCACGGCACTAACAATAAGAACATTTAAAAAAATTCCTCTAGGGTGCGTAAAAAAAGGAAAAATAGGTCAACCGCGAGTTAAAATTTTTGTTCCGATATACGATATTAAAAAATCCATACAAATATGCGACAACGGGAATTGCAAAAAAAAAAAATGAAAAGACTGCCAGAAATCGCGTTTCATACGAAATTCAAGACAAAACGAAGTGATGAAACAGTCGATCATTTTTAACTTCCATTAGCAGTTGAATCGTATTTATCAGCGAATTATTTCAAACAAGTCACGTTTTTGTTTACGGGGCGTATGCGGGCATAATTGTTTATTCAGGATTAAGTTTAATCTTTGTCAGCCGCGATATTTCATTCTGTTCGATTGAAATATAGTGTACAACAAATGCTGGAGAGAACAAAACTATATGCTCGCAGGCATTGGCGCACGCAGTGCTGCAGCGTCGACGCGAACGACTCCTCGTAAATCATTTAATTATTCAGAGAGACTCGATTCGAAAATCCCTGCTCCTTCATTACGAAGAGCGGGACATCGAGTGGCCCGAGTGCCGCAGTCCGTGAATGGAATAATAGTCGGCGAAGGACTCTACAGTATATTGCATCCAGAATTTTAGTCGATATAAACGCACGGTTTAAACAGTAAAATATCCGATTGTCCAATCGCTATCCCATTAGATACGAGACAGAAAAGTTATAAAGAAACGTTTTTTTTTCTTCTTCATAAGCGGCAGAGAAAGAACTCGAGGGGTTGAAGAGCTGGCCAGAAGCAAATCTAAAATTGATGTAGACATTTCACCGAATTTACATGCGGGGAATGAAAAATCGTCGGCTTAGTAAAAATTCTATTTCATTTTCCGTGCATATCCCTGAGCGTAGACAGCACGAGCGTTAGATAAAATTCCCTGCAGGGACTTCATAGCAATAAATTTCAAACGTCTTGTGTGTTACTCACAGTTTTTCCTTGCAGCAAGGATATCTTGCAGTCGAGTGTAACCGTTGCACCGGCCTGGGCAGTAACGTTTGAACTTTCTCCTTCGAAATGAGGTCCCCATCGGTGATCATGATGATGTTGATGTTTGTTGAGCGTGCTGTGCACGTCGAATATGTAATTGAGCATCGGCGCATCCGTGGGTATCGAACGCTTTGCCGCTGTCGTTGCCTTCGTCGCCTTCGTGATCTCTGTTGAAATTCCTCGCTCTGTTGTCGTTGACGGATCTGAAGCAAAAAGATGATTTCCCGAGTTAAAATGTAGACCTTTCAAAGACAATTCGTTGAATCAAACTCTCTAGAACCTAATTGGAGGTCCAGACATACAATTTTTACACGTAAAAAAGGCTTGGTTGAATACGCGCCAGCCAATTTCTTGATTAGACCAATCAGATTGTTGGTTATGACAACCAACCCGTATGGAAATATATGTATGTGGAATATATGCCAAAAATATATGCAACATATATTTTATATAGGTGGTATATACGTCGCCAAAATGTTGTATAATTATTATATATCTCGCATATATATCACAAATGTATTGTACATATATGTTCAATATATGTCGCCTAACTGTAAAATATATGTAACAACCAAATCTTATATAATTCGTATGTATTATGCAAATATTTCGTTAATATATGAAACATATATTGTAAAATATATATTGCTGGACTACAAAATATATTTCAAAAATAAGAAATATATAATTTATGTATGCTATGCATTGTATATCGAATGCATGATGTATCTATGTCCCGTATATCTAACTTGACTGCAAAGTATATTTTAAACATCAGTGTCATATATTTCCGAGTAACGACTGAGATGGGTGACCGGCCATACCCATATTTTTCTAAGTTCCTCGAGGGTTAGTACATGGATGGGTGACCGACCCTCGACTAAATTTTTCAGTATCCCTCAAAGCTCATTACATTTTGATCCTTCAGGATAATCGGCCCACGGTGTTTGCATTTTGAATATTTCTGTCTCAATAATATAAATGAATGTAGTATTGACGTCTTTTTACTTTTAATATACTTCAAATAGACAATGAAAATATCAGTCTTTCAAGATATCAATGGCCGAGTGAGCTAAAGCACCCAACTTGGTTGCGCCTAGAAATTTTTACTAGCTACAATTTTGCACCAAGTTATAAGTAAGCCCAAACAAGCCTTTTGCTCAGTATAATATCTGATATTTCCGGAGGTTCTGCATAGGTTCATGACCCTCGACTTATTCGGTGGCCCTGCCACTTTTAGGTTTCGAAGGTTTAGCTCGTGTTTGGTAGATCAACAATGGAACTCCATCATCTGAATTGCGGTAGCCATCCTGTTTACATGGAAAACTGTTTGTTTTTTTAAATCGTCGATCGATTATTCGATCTACAATATTGTTTACTTGATACTGGCAGTAGTTTTTCCATTCAAATTGGATTTTGATTAAAGTTCATTGATCATAAAAAAATTATTCGAAATGGTCATATGATTGAAAAACATTCACATTTCTACTACAGGACAATTTTCCATATAAATTCGACGATAACGCAACTTTACCCGATTTAATGGCAGTTCACTGCTCTACCTGAGTATCTACCTGTATATGGAGTAAAAGGCTTGGTTGGTATCACTCTAGTGATTTTTTTGCGATATCGACAGTGATGCACGAATACCTGTGATTTTTCCAGCCAAAAAAATCCGTTATTGAATAAAAAAATAATCCCCCGTTTTTCGAAACTTCCACACGAATAATTTTTATTTACACCGAAACCTCGATTCGTGCCAGTCCGATGATTTTTTCGTAATATCGACAGTGATGGAGGAATACTCTGTAATTTTCTTAGCCAAAAAGAAAATGACCGTTTTTTAATTTGAAAAATAATAATTCCCCCGTTTTCGGAACGTTTACACAAATACATTTTTTTATACCAGAACATCGATCTGTACCACTCTGGCGATTTGTTTGAGATATCAACAGTTATGCAGAAATACTCTGTAATTTTTTCAGTCCAAAAGAAATATCCGTTTTTGAATAAAAAAATAATTCCTCCATTTTTCGATAAAAAATCATATTCACCGGAAGGGTACAAATATTCCGAATATTCCGCTGGAAAGCTTAGAAAAAACGACAACTTTTATGTGAAGACATTTGTTTTCAGTAACTTCAAGTTCCCGAGATATTCGCACTTGAAAAAAAAAAACGACATTTACTGAAATATTGTTTTAAAAAATTTGAAAAAATTCACATAAAGTACCTTTTAGCGGTATATTGGTATAACCAATTATGGTGCAGATCGGAGAGGGTTGAAAAAAAGTGGCTGAATCGACAGAGAAATCTTCATATAGAGAATATAAAAAATATGTATGGTATTAAACGTGGAATGGGGCATATATAATCTACATACGCTCTATATGTAATCTATATAGAATTTATACATAAACCCAACTTGACAGGTGGTCTTATATGCACTTTGCATATAGATTGTGTAGTTTATACAGACTAAATATGCCCAATTCTACTTGGGTGGTTATGTTAATCAAGTTATCTTGTCTTTTGAATTTATAATTTTATTTGGGCTACTCTGTCAATAGTTAATTCTTCTGAGTCGTTGTATTATTATTATTATTATTATTAATAATAATATTTTTATCTTTTGTTTTTCGGTCTTCTATTATATAAATTGTGAGACGGATTGTACACAAATTAATGTACGACTGCGATCTCCCTGCATTATGGATCTATGTATTCCTATGTATGCATAATAAATATATCTATCCATCTACACTGTAAAAAAATTTTGTTCGAAAATTAATATACAGTATATAAAGCTCGGATGCATATACCGTTATATTAATTTTCAGATGCATTCGTCATTGACAAATACGAATTTTTAGTAATTTTCAAATACCAGTATCGGAGAATTCTTATACTATTTTTAAATTTAGTATAAAAGTATATTAATATGGAATTCATATACCCGTTTCGTAAATCTCATATCGTTTAGTATATTAAATTTCAGATGCATTTCTCATTGAAAAATACACTGTAAAAAATTTACTTGAAATTTAATGTACTTTTACTGGAAGTTTTTATGCATAAACTAGTATATTAAATTTAATATACAGATGTAATGAAAAATTAATGTATGGTACAGCTCATTCAATAATTTACTTTAATTTTACTGGAAAATTACATGAATTTTATAGCACAATTGTATATTAAATTTCGATTACGCGTTTATGCATAAAAACTTCCAGTGTATTCTAACAGTGTACAATATTTGTTTATTAAAATGAAGATTACATACTCACGTATTGTAATTTTCAAATACTTGTATCGGAGAAATCTCATACTATTGTAAAAATGTACAATAAAAGTACATTAATATGGAATTCATATACCGTTTCGTAAATCTCATATCGTTTTGTATATTAAATTCTCTTGCATTTTTAACAGTGTATCTACAGATTGCACTCACAACTCATTCCGTGTATTTTGGGTGTATTTTTTCTTGACTCTACTTGCCTCAGTAAATTATTCGCGCCGCAATCCATCGATTGAGGACAGGATTCAAAATTTCAGCGTACTTAGCTAATGACTCTCGAAACAAAATGACTATGATTGTAATGCGGTACACGGAAAGAAATGTTTGGTTGTGGCAACTACGTTTTCGATTTGCTGTACACAATGTCTAAAAAATTAATTGCCTCAAACATATCGAATAGTAACCTCAACTATTCACGATTAGTTCTCGCAAGATTAGTTAGGTTAACTAATCCAATCGTTGGGACTACCACTCGAATAGTTGGGACTACCATTCGAATCGTTGGTATTATTATTCGAATCGTCGGTATTACCATTCGAATCGTTGGTATTACCATTTGAGTTGTAAAATAAATAGAATAATCGATTGGTTGTGTCAACTCATTTCTTGGTTATGGCAACTAATCTTTTTTTTCCGTGTATATGCAGCCAATTGAAAGTAAAAAAATATCGAAAGCAAAAGGTGACCCGAGTAGCTCCAGTCTCCTCTACTTCCTCATCTAGTTCATCAGGATGACCATATTCCTCAAGAGGATTTGTTTAAAACCTCAATCACGATACGGTAGTACTGAAACAAGACGCGAGAAGCTGATTGGGAGCGACAAGTTCGTCCACGATGTTTCACAAGAGTAGATATGACAGACTCGTGCAGACAGACACATAGCAATCCGGTCCAAGGACTCAACGAGATGCTGTTCGCTAGACTTCGAGCAAGGAAGCAGAAGGGGTTGGTTATGACGAAACTCTTGGAGCAGAGGTGGAGGAGTCGAGGACTTCCGTCGTCCGA
The DNA here is from genome assembly GCA_963970395.1 of Ephialtes manifestator. Taxonomy (NCBI): domain Eukaryota; kingdom Metazoa; phylum Arthropoda; class Insecta; order Hymenoptera; family Ichneumonidae; genus Ephialtes; species Ephialtes manifestator. The sequence continues at coordinate 16,840,534 of OZ019981.1, read as the reverse complement.
TGTCTTGTGGTTGCAAAACCAACCCCCGACGGCTATGTATCGGTGTCCTATCCGATCTTTCGCAGCAACTCGGGAGCAGTGATGCGGCTTGCAGGCAGTAGTAGAACGAGCCAGGCGTGAACAGACACGAGGTCCGCGAACTGCAGAGCGTATCTCGTCAACCCACAAATGCTATCCCTTGATGGATATATATTTCAGAACATATTTCACGTTCCATAATTTTTAATATGCCAATAAACCTGAATACAGTAAATAGATCATCGAGAGGAAACATAGGGTCTCTCAAGGACTTGTGGCAGCCTTTTGTAAAGGAGGTTTCTGTCCCCAACATCTGACCTTGGCCCAGTTACTATAAAAAAATCTTGCAAAGTAGAACTTTCCACATTGCTTTGCTCTGTAATTTTTTCAGTCCAAAAAAAATATCCGTTTTTGAATAAAAAAATAAATCCTCCGTTTTTCGATAAAAAATCATATTTACCGGAACGATACAAATATTTCGAACATTCCGATGGAAAGCTTAGAAAAAATGACAACTTTTATGTGAAGACATTTTTTTTTCAGTAACTTCAAGTTCCCGAGATATTTGCACTTGAAAAAAAACGGCATTTTCTGAAATATTGTTTTAAAAAATTTGAAACAATTCACATAATATCCCTTTTAGCGGTACATTGGTTTAACCAATTATGGTGCAGGTCGGAATGCGAGACTCCCTTGATGGATATATATTTCAGAACATATTTCACGTTCCATAATTTTTAATATGCCAATAAACCTGAATACAGTAAATAGATCATCGAGAGGAAACATAGGATCTCTCAAGGACTTGTGACAGCCTTTTGTAAAGGAGGTTTCTGTCCCCAACATCTGACCTTGGTCCAGTTAGTATAAAACATTGTTGCAAAGTAGAACTTTCCACATTGCTTTGCCCTCTAATTTTTTCAGTCCAAAAAAAATAACCGTTTTTGAATAAAAAAATAATTCCTCCGTTTTTCGATAAAAAATCATATTCACCGGAACGATACAAATATTTCGAACATTCCGATGGAAAGCTTAGAAAAAATGACATCTTTTATGTGAAGACATTTTTTTTCAGTAACTTCAAGTTCCCGAGATGTTTGCACTTGAAAAAAAACGGCATTTTCTGAAATATTGTTTTAAAAAATCTGAAAAAATTCACATAATATCCCTTTTAGCGGTACATTGGTATAACCAATTATGGTGCAAGTCGGAATGCGATCCTCCCTTGATGGATATATATTTCAGAACATATTTCACGTTCCATAATTTTTAATATGCCAATAAACCTGAATACAGTAAATAGATCATCGAGAGGAAACATAGGGTTTCTCAAGGACCTGTGACAGCCTTTTCTTAAGGAGATTTCTGTCCCCAACATCTGACCTTGGCCCAGTTAGTATAAAAAAATGTTGCAAAGTAGAACTTTCCACATTGCTTTGCTCTGTAATTTTTTCAGTCCAAAAAAAATATCCGTTTTTGAATAAAAAAATAATTCCTCCGTTTTTCGATAAAAAATCATATTCACCGGAACGATACAAATATTTCGAACATTCCGATGGAAAGCTTAGAAAAAATGACAACTTTTATGTAAAGACATTTTTTTTCAGTAACTCCAAGTTCCCGAGATATTTGCACTTGAAAAAAACGGCATTTTCTGAAATATTGTTTTAAAAAATCTGAAAAAATTCACATAATATCCCTTTTAGCGGTACAATGGTTTAACCAATTATGGTGCAGGTCGGAATGCGAGACTCCCTGGATGGATATATATTTCAGAATATATTTCACGTTCCATAATTTTTAATATGCCAATAAACCTGAATACAGTAAATAGATCATCGAGAGGAAACATAGGGTCTCTCAAGGACTTGTGACAGCCTTTTGTAAAGGAGATTTCTGTCCCCAACATCTGACCTTGGCCCAGTTAGTATAAAAAAATGTTGCAAAGTTGAACTTTGCACATTGCTTTCTCATTCATTTTCATTTTTTAAAGCCGCCTCTATGAGTAAGGTTATTTACCAATTTTGGCTTCCTCATAGAAGAAGCTTTTTAGAGAAATAAAATGAATGAGAAAACAATGTGCAAAGTTCTACTTTGGAACTTTTTTCGTTACCTATAGAGTTCTTGAAAAATTCAAAATCACGTAAAATCCAAAGCGCTTTATTGATCACGACCAAATTTGGTAGGTAGGAGGGGGGAATGTTATTTGTCATCTGTAGAAAATTTCAGTCGATTTGGTGAGATTTTGCGTGAGTTAGAGCAAAACGAATATTTGAAAAAGATAAAAATTCCTTAAGTACCGAACTTTTTTTCAGATTCATTCCAAATTCAATACCGATCATCCTTTATCATAGCTTTATTCATACAAAATTATTTAGGTCAATAGCTAAAAAATTACGGGTGCTAGAGAGCTTACAGACATGTTTCGAAAATTGCAAAGTCAAATGAAATTTGAACATATTTTTGAATTCCTCGACGCTTTAGACATTTTGAGTATTGGCATAAAAAAAGATTTTTAAATGTTCGCACAAACACAAAGCTTCCTCTATGAGGAAGCAAAAAAAATGACAAACGTATTTTCAGACTAAAGAAAAATATAGTTTCAACTGCGTAACAGATGGACAAAGTTATATCTTATTTGCTTCCTGAGTTCGAACATCAAAAAAATATTAGATACCTTTAACATATTTTCGTGATCTGACGCGAATATTTATTGAACAAACGAATTTTTTATTTAAACGGACCAACAATTTGCTTGAACGTCACACGGCGAGAAATTTCTGTGTTGCACGGAAAAAAAACCAAGAAATGAGTTGACACAACCAATCGATTATTCTATTTTCCTTACAACTTAAGGCGATGTGACACATGTTCGAAAACTGCTGGGAAACTGCAATCGGTATAAAAAACTGTAATCAAAACTACTCAGTGGCGCTTAATATTTTAGATGAAAAAAAATAGGTTTTACTCCGTCGTAGATAGACGAAGTCAAAGCTAATTTGCTTTTGTCTGAAATATTAACCGGCTTTGAGTAATTTGATTACAGTTTTCGATATCGATTGCAGTTTTCGAACATGTGTCACATTACCTTAAATGGTAATACCAACGATTCGAATGGTAATACCGACGATTCGAATGGTAATACCGACGATTCGAATGGTAGTTCCAACTATTCGAGTGGTAGTCCTAACGATTGGATTAGTTAACCTAACTAATCTCGCGAGAACTAATCGTGAATAGTTGAAGTTGCTATTCGATATGGTTGAGGCAACTAATTTTTTAGACATTGTATACAGCAAATCGAAAACGTAGTTGCCACAAACAAACATTTCTTTGCGTGTGTGACAACATAAAACAAGGACAACAAAAATCGTTACGTTAGGCTGGCAAACCTTTTATTCGGCTGACAAATCAGTTTTGCTATGCTGACAAATCTTTTGTTCGGCTGACAAATCTTTTTGCTGGGCTGACCAATTTTTTTATTAGACTAACAAAACGATTTTTGTTGTCACCGTTTTTTATGTTGTCACGACACAGAAATTTCTCACCGTGGAACGAACGCAGATTTAGACAACATATGTGTTTCCGAGATAAATAAATTGTATTGCAATTTTTCACACCATCACGTAATCTCAAAAGAGTTTACAGTATTAAAACTTCCGTATTAACACTTCTGTATGAAAATATCGTTTTTAATATTATGATAAAACAAGGCTAAGCTGATAAATCAGAGCAAAGAACTGGAGGATTTTTTATGTCATTTTTTTACGATGAGAGTTTTCATTCCGTTTAACTGAAGCAGTAGCATCAGAAGAGGTGATTCGTTCATGGAAGAATCTAAGCTCGTTTGTCTTAACCCGGAGGAAAGTCTCTTTTGTACCAAGGATTAACGAGCGATTATCCTTCGTCTCGTAACGTAGAAAAAGGATACAGCGAGCGTGAAGCTCGTCGAGCAGGAAGAAAGGGGCTTCTGCTTCTGAAAATGTTCAACTCAAGAGCATGGAATTTCTTTTTCTCAGCACGCCGTCACTCGTTTCGTTTGTACGGGCGTGCCTGGGTTTTTCTTCTGTGAAGCGAAGCACGAAAGCACAAGTTGGTGATTATCCTGTCGCGGAAGGATTCATCCGATGTGGATTCTCAAGGATTCCACATCTTTAGCATTTCGTTTCACAGAATGTGTGCCGAGCTTTGGATGAGAGAATCGTTCGTTAGAAATGTGATGTCATTCCAGAGAAGTGGAATTAATGCGTACTGCTTGATTTCTGACGATTCTCATTATTTATTTTATTCCACCGTAATGTAAATTATCATCACTAATTATGAACCAATGATATGATAATCGTATTTAATTAATATATTTTGCATGTACATATTCTACGCTGCATCACAATTCACTGAATGCACTTGAAGTGAACGGAGAAAACGGTGGATTAATATTTTATGTTTGAACCTCTTATCAGGTTCTACAAAGTCATATGAGGTTTTTAGATTCTTGCACAGAGAAAAGAATAGTTGGGCCAACGAAGCTTTAACGAGTTGGCCAGAAATGAGTTGCTACAACGATTTACTCGGTGCCTATAACAATCTCGAATAGTTGTCGTGACATCGAAAAGTGAGTTCGCCCAACTCCCTAGTGAGTTCGCCCAACTAATCAGTGAGACCGCGCAACCACTTTAAACCAACGCAACGAGCACTCGCAGCCAAATATTTTTCTTTTAATCGAAGCGTGCGTGATAACCGAAGTGTGGCGAACGCCTATTTTCGTGAAGTTCCGCATCACTATTAGACATAGACATTTTTTGCAAAAAAATTCTATCGATAGACTTTTTTTGCAAGAAAATGGTGCCAAAAGAAATTTTTTCCATAAAAATGCTTTCGATAGACTTTTTTGCAAAAAAAAGCTATCGATAGACATTTTTTGCAAAGAATTGCTATCGATGCACACTTTTTGCTAAGAAATGCTATCGATAGACAGGATGCCACACTCATCTTTGAATGCACTCTTTGACAGATGAAATAAGACATCGAACACTATAACCTCAAACCATCTTAATTTTATCAACTGTAATCTCAAACTGAATTAACCATATCAACTGTAACGCCAAACTGTATCAATTTCATCAAGCATAACGTCAAACCGCATTCATTTTATCGGCTATATGTCAATTTATTGCATTTTTAATAAATACGCACAATTTCTACTGATAGCCGGGTCAAATCGTGTTCTGTTTGGCAAGTTAGTTGTGCCAACTAACCGGTGGGTTGCATACAACCGTAATAGATGGTCACTGCAACCCAGCCTATGCAACTAACTAAAAGCAGTTGTCTCAACTCACAAAATTTGAGGTTGTATGGACTTACGAAAAGTGAGTCCGTGCAACTACTTCTTGGGTGTACCCAACTACTTTTTTTTTCTCCGCGTGTGTAAACTTTCAAAGCTAGCATATTTTATTCATTTTTCTTTAATGGAGGATGTATGAAGGGTCTAAATTTTAACTCGTGAGTGTCAACTTTACATATAAGTTCAAGTACGAGCTCTGGAACAACATTTAAGGGAAGGGCATAATTATTCTTGAAATTCCTGTTTTTAAAAAGCACTTCTTATCATACTTGTATATTATTTTTAGGTTAGTTTCCTAAAGAAATGTCTCATAATTTAAATAAATTTGATATATCATTCGTAGAGATATCTGAGAAAAAAGTACAAAATGGTATGAATTAAAAACAATTCTTTGCCCACCGTGTTTTGTTTTACATGATGCCTAGTCCTGATTGAAGGTTTAGTTTGAAATCTTTATCTACAAATTTTTAAGACAAGACTTTATTGTGTGATCTAGAACTATTATTTCATTGAAAAATTGTTGAACAATAATTTTGTTCACTGTGTTGTCAACTATGAATCTACATGCCATTTTAGTAGTTTCCTCAATATAAAAAATCTGGCTTTTACAATTGTACAAAATATGTGAGCATTTGTGACAACTTTTAATCCAATCCACCACAATTTAAAAAACAAGGAATTTATTTAATATTCAGGATCATAATTTCCAGGAATTTTTCAATAAGACAAAATTCTTTCGTTGAATCAAAATCTCGAAGTTTCGGGTCTTTGTACATTTTTTAATGGAAATATTGTGAGGGTCATTTATTAAAAATTAAAAATAGATTAATATTTTGGTAGTTAATGTTGCCTCTGACATATAGATACAAATAATTATTGAATACAATGATTTGAGATACTTTAACGTTTACTGGGTACGCAACGAGTTATTTGCTCGCATTCATCAAGCTCGCTTATACATTTAAAAAAATGAAGAAAAAAACGATTAGTGTCGAATCGATTTAACTTTAATGAATTGATGAATGGGCCGAAATTCTATTGTAAATTCCATGGATTTGGGATTTTATTGTAAAGCTGTTTTCTCCACCAATAATTAAATCGCTACTGATGAATGCCGAAATGAAAGGCTTTGTAGTAACGTCGAGAGGGATTTTGTATTAACGTAATTTGTGAATAAAAAAGTATGGCAGATCCTAAATGAACATTCAACTATCGCTTCTGACATTTATCAAGAGTCGTGGCAGCGACTCGACGCCATGTTAAAAAAGAAATTAATTTTGCCTCCACATAATCAATTATTCAAAGATATTTATAATTATACGGGATATTTTCACGATCGACCGTTCACTGGATAGACAATGAGTTATGTACTTATATACGTTAAGTCTGCACATATATTTTTCAAATTAAAGCTTGAAATATCTACATTGAGAGAAAAGCATATCGTTACGATTTCACATAATAAAACGAATATAGAAAGGCTTGCAATGTTTTATGGTTGAAGCGATGATAATGTGGTTCAATGAACGATACTTGCAAGGTTATTGGAAACAAACGTTGAAATTGTATATGCAACGAAACGGCATATTTTAAACTATTAAAATAGTTTTTGAAACTATTATCATTTTGATGATTGCTACTATAATTATATTTGCTATAACCATAAAATAGAGACGTACCTCCTGGGAATTATATTAATGGTTCATCCAAGTATTTTCTCAGGAGGAACGTCTATATTTATTTATTTTTTAAATTTTTTAAATTTTTATTTATTCTTTCCATGGTATGGCTTCAATCGCCTTTTACCGCCCATCCCACCCTTCCTCCTATCACTCCCTACCCGCACTTCGCTAAGCTAACCTAACTTTCCATGCGGCCGCAGCCGACTTAGCTACACTGCACCGCATTCGCCATGAACACGGGGAAACTGCGGAAAACCCGTGCTGGTACAGACGGCCATATATTTTTCTGGTCTCCCGGTGTATATACGAAAGTAAAGTACTTAAGTGTAGACACCGAGGTCTCAGAAAAACTGACCTCCCGCTCACTGATTGATATGCCAGCCGATGCACGGCTAAACGGTCACCCATCCAAGTTATGGCCGCAAACAATGCTGCTTAACTCGTGGGACCGCCAAAGCCGTACACCGACCGCACAACCATCAGTGTCGGTTGAGGAACGTCTATATTTTATCATTATAGCAAATATGCTATAACGATAAAATATAGACGTTCCTCCTGGTAATTATAGTTTATAGTTAAATTATCGTCGGTCTAACTATATTTCTTTTTAAATTACCAGATTTTTCTCTCAGTGTAAAGGGAGATCGGTTAAAGCTAAATAAATTGATAAGGATTCAAAATTATACGCTAATTACTGCAAATATAAATATAATATAAAAGTGTCTGTCCCACACTGAAAAAAAAATTCTAGTGCGGGCTGGAAAAAATAAGTATTTTTTAATTAACTCTAGTTCTTATTCGTTCAATCCCATTTAACATTGAAATAATAAAATATTATTTTCTTATTTTAGAGTTATTGTTTCGATCTCGTATGGAATTGGAGGAAGTAGAATTCAAATTAAGTTGATAACGCTTGTTTTTGGCAGCCCGCAAACGATCGATTTATTGATTCAATGAAATTTTTTTTTCAGTTCACTAATAATTTGCTATGGCTTTGAAGTGAAGTTGAGAGGTATTTTATATTGGCTTTATATATAAATAAAAAAGAAAAGCAAAAACTGAAATAATATTTATTTGTCGCTTTTGACATATATCATAGACTATTTTAAAAATATGTCCAATTTTTTAAATATTTTCAGGATTAATATTTAAATCGCTGGGTATGCATTTAGTTATTTACTTCTACACATAAAATCTGCACATATATTTTTAAAAAACTAGAGTTTGAAAAATCTAAATAGAAATCGATTTAACTTAATTAAATTGAATTAAGTGTAAAGCTATTTATTTAAGTGGGCTCTGAACTAAGTTATACATTAAGTGTACAGGCATTTACCTCACAAATCGTTAAATCGTTGTCGATAAATATGGAAATTGAGGGTTTAGAAGTAAAGTTGCGAGGTATTTTAAGCTCATGTAATCTTTCATTTCATTCCATTTCCAGACATCCACACGCTTTCGATATATATCTTGACATATATCATAAATTATTTAAAAAATATCTCCAATTTTTTGGATTGTTTTCACGATTGACCGTTTGCTGGGTATGCAGTTAGTTATTTACTTCTGGACATAAAGTCTGCAGTGTAAAAAAAAATATAGTGTGCAACACGGGCCGAAATGGCCGTTTGCGCCTCGTGTGATTGCAGTCCTCGCTTCACTCGAGCGGCAAACCTCACACCTGTCGCAATCGCCAACTTTCGACCCTTATTGCACAATGTAAAATTCAGTAATTTTAATGAACTAAAAAAATTATAATTATTTTCAGGAATTGTAACAAATTGAAAAAAATAAATAAAATTGTCGAAAGTGATCTTAATTGATTGAAAAAAATTATAATTATTGAACGTAATTTTATTTGATTTGAAAAAAAAATTATAATTATTGAAAGAAATTTTATTTAATTTGAAAACAAAAATACAATTATTAAAAGTAATTTTATTTGATTTGAAAAAAAATTTAATTATTGAAATTAATTTTATTTAATTTAAAAAAATATATATATAATTATTGAAAGCAATTTTATTTGATTTGAAAACAAAAATACAGTTATTGAAAGTAATTTTATCTGATTTGAAAAAAATTACAATTACTGAAAGTAATTTTAATTAAAGCAGTAATTTCTGACCCAAGTAATTTTTGCTGCCCAACTCTGGTCAGGCCATATATTTAAATAACTAGAGTTTGAAAAATGTAACGGGAAATCGATTTACCTTAATTAAATTGAATTAAGTGTAAAGCTATTTATTCAAGTGTGCTATGAAGTAAGCTGTACATTAAGTGTAAAGACATTTACCTCAACAATCGTTACATCGTTGTCGATAAATATGGAAATTGAGGGTTTAGAAGTAAAATTGCGAGGTATTTTGAGCTCATGTAATCTTTCATTTCGTTCCATTTCCAGACATCCACACGCTCTTGCGAGTTCTCGAGGCCTGTAGGGTTTGAAAGCATCGTATATGAAGGAAACGTCCATTCGAACGGCATTACCGTGCACTCCAAGTTCCCGTAAATGTCTACGAGACTGGAGAGCGGGCTAGCATTTGCGTCGATTATGCATTCAACCCTTCCGCTAGTGAGCGTTTGAAAAGGTGGAGCAAAGATAGCAAGTTGAGCAGCAGCAGCAGCAGCAGCAGCACCAGCAGCAATGCACGACCCTACCACCGATTTGCTAGTAACCACGACCTCGTTTGCTTTAGCGTTTTCCTCCATCACTCAAAAAAGTTTCACGTAAATCTTGAAGAGCAATTGCACACGCGAACGAGAAATATGCTTGAAAAAAAATCTCGCTCAATTCGTCAAGTCACATACTTGAATAATAATTCAATATCAATGTGTGTATTGCGTTTGCAGTGTAGCTAGGGATTCGGTAAATTTTTATCTTACGCTTCCGTAAGAATTTTTCTTGAATTCATATCTCTTTGCTCTCCATACGTCGTTGCACTGAATCAGTCACGACTGACTCTCTGCGGCTGCGGAGTTCATGCGCCAGAAAGAATTCGCACTCGCGTTTCTTCTACAAACGGAAGATCTTTTGTTCTCGCTCTTTTCCTCTTTTCGCTACGTCTTTTTCGTACTATTCTCCGTACTGGAAAATCATTCCACGTGTACGCTTTTCTGCGTCGCCGATTCACAATTCGTAGAATTATTCGAAGGTTCACCAACGTCTATGGATGAGGCAAAGTTTAACTTCCACAAGTTCCACTAGTCTTTCATACCTTTCTCATCTTTACACTCGATCTCTGTGATACCAAACCCGCTTGTTTCTCTTGTGCTAAGTGCTTAACATGGATCTTTGCTTTGTTCCGATTACCAGTAATTATTCTTTGCCGCTCAGCCTAATTCCATCTGATGTGATACCCAAGTCATGCATATTCAATTCCCCGATAATAGCGCATAATTGGAACTAAGAAAATCCTTAAATAATGTATTAATAAATTGTTTGAAATCGACCACGTCACAAGAATTCACATATACTCAAAGGAATCGTTGATATGACGGGATCTACACATAAAAAAATTATTTTCTAAAATCGATATGCCAGTTTTCGTATTTAAAAAACCTTTGTTGGTGACATTTTTCTTTTGTTTTACTGATATTTGTAATTAAAAAAATAACAAGATTTTGTAAATTTTCCGAATTTACAAATATTTTTCGTAAAGTTGAAAGTAACTAATGAATGTATAAATGTATCTGATTTATCAAAAAATAAATATTGAACTTGCCTTTTTTGTTGGTGTAAAAATAGAAATAAAAATACAACAAAATGTATAATTAACAGCAAGTTTCCGTGGAAATTTGTGGACAAAAACTTCTTGTTGAACATTTTTTATTTCGTATTTACTTCACTGTTAAAAATATTTAGTGTAAGTTTCCATTACGCGTAAAGAAAACTCTTTTACAGAAATAGGGTGTATTGAATTTGATACGTAACTGAGATATAAGATTACAATACCTTTGACTAAATTTTATGAAAATCAGGAAATTTAGAATCAAAATTTGTAATTTTACTAAGCTCGTTTATGAAAATTTAATGAAATAGCTGATGAATAAAATTGTCGGTAGTATAAATTTGCAAACATTTTTAACAGTGCGAAAACTATCAGTTATTTGTCTAAGATATTATTAGGTTTCCACAGTTACATCCATTTTTCCATTCTTTTTATAACTACCTTCGGTTGTGGAAGTGTAACATACCGTTGTGGTAATAATTGAAAGAATTAACATAATGTTTGCAAATTCACATTACCCGATATTGATTTATCAGCTGATATATTGAATTCAATAAACGAGGGTAATAAAATTAGAAATTCTTATATCAAATTTCCTAATTTTCATAGAATTTAGTAAAAAGGTATTGTAATTCAACATCTCACTTGCATATCAAATTCAATATACGAGTTCACCGAACAAAAAGATCTGAATGAACTAATGGAATAATTTTGCAGCTCGACATCTGATTGCAATTTACAATAATAATGATAAAAATCTATGAAGATAAATCGAAGATGTAAGAAAAGCTCGGGCGACTGGCCGGGAGAACAGGAAATATAGTTTGCGAAGATGCCTCTTTGGTTTTCGCAGTCTATTCAGCGTGTGTGCGGATTCTATCGTTCTCAATTTTTACCAACCCTCCAGGTCTACATTTCGCCGCACCGCTTTCCTCCTCCTGCCTTTCCTTCACTGTTCTTCCGTTCGCCCATCCGAATATAGTGGAGAGAAAAACTTATAAAAATTCTGAACGCGAACTCGAGGGCGTGTTCAGGTTGTCTGATGCGAGGAACGAGTTTCTACCGGCAGATCAGAAACGGCGCATGTACCCAGTTCGTACTTTTTCCTCTGCACTCTTCTACCCTTTTCTCCCCCCTCTCCCTTCCGACTCCCTTTCTCATATTCCTCGCCAACTCTGACATGGAAATCATTATCATATTGACATTAAGTCGGCGGATTCCCTGAATCCCATAACTTCCCTCTGCCCTTATACCATAACAAACTCCTATGATTCACTCAGCCCTTCTAGTTCATAACTCATTGACGTACTTTGGGAGTTGGTTGTCTCTCGTTTTCGAGAGCGTGTCAATGAACTCCAATCTATAAGCGTGTTTCTGCTCGAACGACATAACTTCTGAGCTTAGGACTTTACGAAAATATGAGTGTGTGTGTGTGTGTAGAAAGACTGCCAAGTATGCGAGCAGTGATCCATTAGGATGCGCCACGAGAAAGATCGTACGGGACAATATTGACGCTTTATTATCGAGGAAGTATTTCCCGAGAGAACAGCGATGGGAATGAGGACGGAAAAGAGCGATTCACGTGGAATAGAGACCCTTCGATAGATAAACCACTTCTGACCTTGTTTGCTATATCTAAAGTCTCAACGAATGCCTCGTTCGACTCTCAGAAACTTGGAATTGTTACCCAGAATGGAGCAAAAAATGAACGGGGCCACGGTGAAAATCAGGAATCAGATGTTTTTTTAATAAATTTACGACATTGTAAAGATAGTAAAAAGTCTTTTACTATCTCTTCATTTACCTACCGCGATTATTTCCGTGTAATTTACGGGAAACAGTCAGGATAAAATCAAAATATTTTTTTCGTCATATATCATTTATTATTTTTATAAATTTGTTAAGTATTTCTTTTTTTCACTTTGAGTACTGTTTGTAATTGGAAAGATTGAAAAATCGCATCGATCACCCATTTTATTTCCATCACACACATAATGGAAAAACTGAAAATGTGCTTATGACAGGATAAAAAAACAGAAACTTTGTAGAAGCGAACAATATATTCATTCACAATAAATAATTATCATTGGCATTGTCAAAAATAGTCGGAAAATGAATATACTTTTATCATGGCCTTTTATGCAAAAACTGGTACATACACTGAAAAAAAATTCTATTGCAGGCTGCCAAAAAGAAGTATTTTTTAATTAACTCTAATTCTGATTCGTTCAATCTCATTTAACATTGAAACAATAAAATATTATTTTTCATATTTTATAGTTATTGTTTCGACCTCGTATGGAATTGGAGGAATTCAAATTCAAATTAAGTTGATAACGCTTGTTTTTGGCAGCCCGCAAACGATGGATATATTGAATCAATGACATTTTTTTTCCAGTGTAAAGTTTAATATACAATTATATAGTAACATTATCGTACTTTAATACTAATAATTGCTTTTTAAACGTGTTCAATGTACCAATTTATGTATAAAAACTTCCGATAAAACTATATTTATTTTCACAATGAAAATATTTACAGTGTAAAAGCTGCCACGATTTCTCACTAAATTTAATACTCCTTTAGTAATGTTAACAGATAGAAAAAAAACACCTTAATGGATCGGAGTACAAAGTATATACGTCTCGAAGACATAGGAACAGTCACATTGACTCTAAAAGCCTTCTATAATTCGATATCTATTGCACCATTCAAGTCTGATGCTTTTTCAATGAGAATGAAAATCTTTCTATATGTTGGGTTTAACACGTCTTGAAGTTCGACACTCTTCCGTTGTGACCGCAGACTTCTCTTAGCATTGGAACTTCGCGAAGTTTGTCCTCGAGGGCACTCTTGCCTCAATGCAGTCGCTGGGGCCACTTTCCACTGATATTCCACCTCCACTGATCTACCACCTCCAGCGATGGCACAATTTTCTTCCTTTGTTGCCATAGTTGGTGAACGTGAGCTTTAATTGACCCGTTTCTGGTCTTGCACGTTTTACGAATCGACTTACATCGACGCCAAGCTTTTCCCAGAGCAAAGTCGATGAGCGTGGACGGTTGACTTGGCCTTCGGGACCTGGCATTTACACTAGCAGTAGCAGCATCCTCAATGAAAAGGAGCATAGAACCTTTTCTCTTTTTCTTGCTTCTTTGTATATCTGCTTCTTCTCTCTGTATTCTCCAACCAGCGCATAGGCTTTCCTATATCCGCGGCCAAGGCATTCGGCAAACACTCCGAGTAAAGCCTGACGTTGCGCTTTTCCACTATAGCATACGTATCCTCTGGTGGCAGGCTGGCTGGTAGATATACTTTCACGAGAACGGCCTCGTAGTTTACTCCCTTTTCTATCTCCCTCGCATCCTCCGGCTCGTCGGAGACTCTTGGCCTCCTGGGTTTGTCGAAAGAAAAAAAAAGTTAAAGATACGCGATAGCGGGCACAGCAACCCCTGTTACTGGATATAAAAAAAGTGCTCGAGAGTTTCTACCGGGAATGAGGAAGGTGAGATTGGGCCGCGCACCCTGGGAATTTCAAGATATTGTATCCTCAAATCCTTCCACCAACAAGTCGCATAAATGTACCTTGAACTTGCAATCCAATGTATGCAACAGTTCATCGTAATCGAACGTGAGGAAATCACTGCCATACCGTATGATTACTCATTGATCGTGTTTCGTCTCGCGGAATTACATTTACACATATCAATGCTAGAAAAACTCCCGCCACACACCCAAGGGTCCCTCACCGATGACGCGTACTATGCACACGCATATCACCGATAAAAAAGACTCCCGCGAAAACAATCGAGGGTCCCTCACCGGAACACATACTCAGTGTAAATGCGTAGTGTTGTAACACGCGCCGCGAGCCCCTCAACCGAAGACCCGCGCCTAACGAATATGTAGCTTTAATTCGTATGAATTAAAGCTACATACTACATACAATTCGTTGATGAATTGTTACGTACACCCCACTTAAAATCATTAAGGTGACAATAATATTGTTACGCGCGTGGTTGAAATAAAACTCTCTCGGGTTATTAAAAAGGTCACGTAACTTTTTATTATCGAAGCTCGATCAGCTGTCGCGTCTTGTCTAGTCGCGATGTCAACCGAAATTGTCTTGTTGATCTGTCTCCGTTGTCAAGCTCGTCGGTTGTCAACTGCTTCGTCTAGTGTGCCGCGTTCGGTCTGAACCCCAATATAATGTGAACTTGGCGTGCACCATTCGTTACAATATATAAGCAGCGTATACTTTCCTAAATGCAGTTATTCTTCACTACACTATCTTGCTGTTACCGAAGCTCTTCAACGAAACTCTGTACCTTAGCCTTGCGAGGCTGAGACTTCGTAAACATTTGTAAGAAATTGTAATCCAGCAACAAACAGTAATGAAATGAAGGTCAATAATTTTGAGTACGTATCGTTTCACGAACAAATCATTTACTCTGCATGCTGGTCAATCTTGCTTCAGTCTATCTCCGTCACATTCGTAAGTCTACGGTAGTACATAACGAGGTTTTTATCCCCGATGTAAACGGCCAATGTCTTGACTCGAAAGAGAGACCGCCGATACGACTTTCTATCGTGCAACTCTGAAAAGTTTGTCTTCGGACGTAACAATCTTCGTTGTCAAAAGTGATTAGCATTCTCCATCTCGTCGGAGGGTCCTGGTCTCCTGGGTTAGGTTTAAAAAATATATGGAGGATACGCTGGTATAGTGATCCCCATCGCATTGATCACCCAGTTTTGAAAAGTGTTAGAGGTAATGGACAAGATGAGACTGGGCCTCGCCGTAGTAAAATCTCCACATGTTACATACTCAATACTTTGGACGCAAAGCAATCACTGTTTTATCTTAAGATTAGTCGAAGGTCTTCGTTATCAGAAATCTCCACCTTGTCGGAGACTCTTGGCCTTCCGGGTTTGGTGGAAAAACGAAAGTGTAAGATACGAGATAGCGAACTCAGTTACTGGGTTGAATAAAGTGCCGGGACGTTTTCGATCAGGAATGGTCAGGTTAAGACTTAAACGAATTCTCTCAAAATTTTAAAATATTGCATTCTCAAGAACTTCCACGAATAAATGTATCTTTTTGTATCTTAAAGTACACAACGATTCATTGTGATGGGACATCTGACAATCATTGTTACACCTTATAATTACTTGTTGATCATCTTTATAAAAAAAGATTGCTTGGTTTGTTGAGAAAAGAAAAATTAAAGTTACGAGATAGCAAACTCGGTTACCCAGTTACGGGGTAGAATCAAGTACTGGAGAATTTTCTACCAATAATGGCCAAGCTAAAACTGATGTGTATTCCCTGGAAGTTTCATGATATCGCGTCCTCAAATACTTCGACCAACAAGTTCCACAAATGTAACTACTTGCAAATGTACGCAGTGGTTTATCGTGATCGGACGCAGTGCAATCACTGTTTTACGTCAATACTCGTTGATCTTCGTTATCAGAAGTGATTAGCTACGCTTTCGCCCTGGTCTACTCACGCCCCGAAACCATTTCCCATATGATTTCCACTTTCGGCAGATGGCAAGCTCTCAACGCTGCGAGAGGTGTGTTAATCATTAGCGGTTAATTGTTATACGCCTGCGTGGCAAAGTTCACTCGTGATTGCCGTTGGCTAATCGCCCACGGTGATAGGGGTTCAAAATAGAGATTTTATCTCTCTTCGTGCATGTCACCACTATATTTCCCTTTAGAGCGGTAACCCTGACAAACCCAAAGTTTAGTTGTTGAGCGGTTTAATTGTCCCATTCCAGAGTTACGAGGTGATATACGTATGCGTATGTGTCGACGTTAAGCTGTGCAATGACAGCGCACAACATTATTTATTAAAAGTTATGCAGGCACGAAAGTTTTGATCCTGACTTTGTTTCTGTTCCAACTGAAGAAAAAGTAATTAGTCGATATTATCAATTTCTTGTTTGGCGTTACTTATCAGCATGTGACCATCGTTAATGGCAGTGGTATGCATGTGCAATTAGTAGGTAAACATAAAATCGTTACAATCGCCCAACGGAAATTGTTTGCTGTACACATTTGTATGTATATTACAGTTACTTGTTTGTGACATACACTACTACTTCAGTTGGTTGGCACAAATTATTTTGGCGGGTGTGCCAATGTTTTAATCCTAAACCTTTTGCTCCGTACCTCTTGATATCCCCATTCGTTCCAATCTAAATGGAACATGGGGAATTGGACATTCCAGTGAACATTTTATCCTCTTATGTGTTACAAAGCGGATTACCAATATTTGAAGTGAAGATACGGATGTCAAGGCGGTCAATGATCCGATCACTCAGGTCAGAGACAGTAAAGAGTCATCGTTGGTTTCTTGAGTATCGCCCAGTACTCATAATACTTATACACCACGACATAGGTATCTTGAAGCCTATCGATCAAAGTCTCCTTCACCCCTAAGCTCACGGAGCCAGGAAAACACAGAAGGGTTGAAAAACAAATAAAAAAAAACGCGCTTCAAATATGACGGCCACTCGACTTCGTGTTGCCGAGTGAACCGACATGGACGGGAGAAACGAGAAAAGGAATAGAAAAGAACAGACATGAAAACAAAACAAGAAGTTGAAGGATGCCATTTCCGGGTGGTGTAGTACCGCTAGTACCAGCGAAAAGAAACGTCGTCCGTTTTCATCCGGTTCTCAACGAGACTCTGCTCCTCATTAAAACATAATTTGTCTCGTTCATTCTCCTCCCTTTTTTTATCTTTCTCTCTCTCAGCACACTCTGCTGTGTCGAAACTGTACACGGAAAAATCTCTCTCTAATTACGCGAACCACCGCTCGGACGGAAATAAAATTACGAAAATGCCCCGGAAAACTCGCGCATTTTATCCAGCCCTTGTGGGATATTCTTGCCACTCGTCATTGGTGCATCTGCACTTTATGCATGCTGCTAAAGTTCTTGTTGTAAAACAAGGGGAGAGAAATAGATGGTGCCACTTTAGTCAAGGGGTTACGTGATTGCCGTTTTGTACGACTGCGTGCTTAATTGCTTCTGTGGCCTGCTGTATGTGTATTTTCTCTTTGGAACGTCCAGTCAAAGTAGGTGAACGGGACCACCTTGTGGAATGTAGCCTCCATTGATATTCCATGAAAGCGGGTCTACTCTTTTTGTCTTTTTGTATCGGTCTGTCTCGTTCATGGAATAAAACCAAAAAATCAGTAATCCGAACTCAACGAGATTTCCTATTACTGTAATGGAAGAAAATAGTCTGTTAGAAAAAATTGCAAGTATTGGGTAGACGTGTGTTCGTTATTCATGCGTCTTCATTTCACGCATGCTGCTGAAGTTCTTGTTATTAAAAAAGCGGGACCGAATTATTTGGCCCGATTTTAGTTAAGGGGTTACGTGATTGCCACTTTGTACGAATACGTGCTTAATTCTTTCTGTAACACGCTTCACGGGTATTTCCTCGTTAGGATGCCTGGATAAAATATGTGAACGAAACCACTTCGTAGAATGCAGGTTCAATTGATATTCCATAAAAGCTGACCTACTTTTTTTTCTTTTTTTTTTTTAAATCGGACTGTTTCATTCGCGGAATAAAAACAAAATTGAGTAACCCGGACTTGCCGAGATTTCCTATTACTATAAATGGAAGAGGAGTCTGTTAGAAAAAATTGTAATTACTGGGTAGACGCGCGTTCGTATAATACCCGTCTCCAGTTCCGATAGGTAATGAAAAAAGTAGGTGGCGAGGGAATGAAGGCTGTGAGGGAAGAGTGATTCGACAGAGAGGAGAAGCGAGTCATTAGTCTAATTGAGTCAGGTTGATTGGATCGACGGAGTCGAGGAGTAGACGGGGTCACTGGTCATTTGCATGGACGGCAGCCACGGAAAGCTGTACATGTGGATGCCGGGACTTTCACTTGCTGCAATTCTACTGATTTACGGTCGTTACGCGAAAATTTATCGAGCCATCGCGAGACTACTACTTTTACATGAGGTATCATTTTTGCGCTGTTAATTCATCGATAATTATTCAAGACACGCCAACTTTAACGAGTGGATATGTCACGTCATTTTAGAGACCATCGTTTCCATTGTAATCGATAGTGAATCTCCAAGCACACTCCGGATATTAGCCCTATCGTGATTTTTTTATGTATACCGCGAACGGAACTTGAATTTTACTTATGAATTATGCCGACGTTATTGTTGTATAGCGCTGTATTCAATATCGACCGAATATCAGCTTTCAAATTTATTATACTAATTTCTTTAACTAATGCGTTAAAATCTAGTTAAATATTTGGTTGTAGATAAAAAAAGTTCTGAAAATATTATTCTGTTATATTGAAAAGAAACTGCAAGCACATGGACAAGTTTTATTCTGTGGATATGTTGAATATGTTTTGGAGGCTTGAATGATATACAATACAAATTAAAATTAAATTTTTGAGTTTCTAAGAAAAAAATTTTCTTAGAAATTTTATTTTAATCAAAATTAAATTTTTGAGTTTCTAAGAAAAAATTTTTCTTAGACCTCTTTGCTCAATGAAATAAATACAGGATTTCCAATTCTGGAAACTTGGCATGGATTTTGCTAAAAGTAACAGTGAACAAAGAGGTCTGATTTACTTGACTGCGGAATTTCAATTCTTCCCGATATCTCTTCGCTTATCATCTTATTCACGATTGTTCTGTTGATCCGCATGTAGTGACTCCGCGTACGCCTGGTTTTGTTGCTGCCATAGAGACTGCGTCACACTTTGTCGTTCAACATCTTAAGCCTAGTTTAATATTCGCAATTAACACATAATCCGGAAGCCCCGAAATATTGTAAAGTCAACCAACTTGGGAATTGAAACCTCGCGCGCCCGATATGCTTGACAAAACTGTCAAAATTGCAACTGTCAAACGTGTTAAACACGAACTCGGTCTCGGTCTCGATCTGATCTCGCGCCAATTTGGACCAATCACAGCGCGAATAACGTGACAACAATGGACCAACTCGCAATTCGATAAAATCTCGCAACATACCTTTTAGAGAAGGACTTAATTATAACTTTTATTTTTTCTTTTTCTATACTTTATATTTCTTTTCTATTTATGTTAAATATTTAAAAAATGAAAAATGATTCTCATAGTTATCTCAATATCAAAAAATATAAAACTGGTGACATATATTTTATAATTGTTTCAAAGTATTTAATTTAATAAGAATTAGCACTTCAAAAATGAGAAACTCGCGAATATAAATGATAAGTAATACAATAAAAAGAACACATATAACGGTAGAAATTTTTATATTCAACATTTCATACGAAATTAAGTTTTACATTCATTAATTAATGCACACACTTCACATTCACACAAAAGACCGTATATTTTACATTTCCAAAGAAAACAAGCTCATGATAAATAAAATAATTTCTCTCTCTCTCTCTCTCTCTATTATTGATAATTATTTCTCATACTTATCTTTCGTGAAACAATATATAATCGACGAAATTACCGGCCGGCTTAATATAAATTATGTCGAATTGTTTAATTTAGAGACACGAAGAGGCACGTCTGAACAGTACGATGGTTGAGAGAGAAGAAGGACACTCCCGAAATTTCGGAGTACCGTTAGCTTCGCGACTTTGGCCTATGTACTACACATATGCTCGATTTACGGCTACTATATGTAATCGCAAGTTCCCGTAAATCGAAAGCCTATTTAAGTTAATTGCTCGATCGTTGTGCGAAGGTATATGAATTTGATTTCGGTAAAATCGATCGTCACATAATAGATATTTATGGGCAAAAATGTATTGTTAAAAATACGATTTTTTATTTAATTTTTGCAGTGCAATTTTCAAGATTATATTATCGATACATGTTGGAATATGAAAAAGCTACTCGTGATTAATTTAATAAGTAAATGTGGCCAGCATCAGAAGAAATAATTCAACTGATCTAAATTCATTAGGACAGTGAAGGATTTATTAGTATTTTACGATACTAGTGCGATAAAACTTTTTAAGAAAACGTTTTTCGCACCGAGTTAAATGAAATATTCTTTTAAATTGAGTTGACTTAAATTCATGAATAATTACGCATTGAACATCTATCGTATACATTATCCAAACCCGTGAAAGCATAGATGTCTTTTTATAAAATAAAATAGATGAACCAAGTTATGCAAATATTACTACTTTTACTATGGGAAAAGTCTAGCCAGAACGAAAATCCAGGAGGAGGCGAAGTGCTGCCCGGAAATGTGACTGACGCGACACGTTAAGCCGACTGTCTCTCTACTCGTGCAAGAGACGTCGCCGCGTGGAAGAGGCAGTGCTAATACCGAAAGGGAGCTGTGAGCGAGATAAATTTCAGTATATTCCCAGGAGCCGTCGACCCATCATAATTTTATCCTTTTCTGAAGCTGGACACCGGATCCTCCGGAAAAACTATCGAGATGATCCACAGATCCGACAAAATGTCCTTGAATGAGAAAAAGATACGACAGGCCTTAAGCCCGTCTAATTAGATTATCTTTTTGGATAAATGTACAATCTTAAAAAAAAAATTATAGCAAATGATGAAATTAATTCTACGCTCTATTCGAGTATTAACTACACAATTTTTCATCGATACATATACAACAATAATCAATAATCTGATGATTTCGTCTTTGGTTAAATGTACCACCTTAAAGTAAAGTTATATCGTGTAACTAAATTAATTCTACGCTCAATTTAATTATCAAGTATATCATTCTTTATCGATATTTGTACAATAAATACGCGATATTTTGATGATTGCGTAATTTTAACGGTCACGACAATATTGATCGCAAGCATCACGAGCATTGAATCAATTAAAATCTGGAGTATAGGTAAATGGTGAGGCTTGTGTATAGGCGCATCAAACTTATGCCATAGGTGAGGGAGGTAAAGCGAAACTCACTGTGTAATGGCACTAATTAAAACGGATCGTCCGTAATCAATGTGGGTAATTAAATCCGTTAAAACCATATTAGCCCTCTACCGCGCAGCTCGCACTCGTTAGACGCTTCGTTGATCAACGATGTTTGCATGTATCTCATTTAATTACCGTTCGCGATGCACCGCGTGATCAGCAGAAAAATCAATTAGATGCTCTAGAGAGAAAAGTGGTTTTAAAAACACGTTATTGGTTGAAGAGATTTTTTTTCCTCCTCTCGAAAACATGTTTTAGCGTTAATTTGATGAACTTACCGATAACGGCTTGTCGGATCTCTCTTAATTTATTGCGCTTGTTTATTTCTGTGGTAAATTAACTTTTAGTTAAATTATGACTTTAACTCGGCATTTCTGCCATACGTTTCGTCGTATTACTCTAGGTTTTGACAAACTGAAGTAGCGTTAAGAACAATATAATTTTTTTCTTTACATATGGGCTTTTTTTTTGTCAACCAAGCTAATTTTTTTTCGACCTTCTCAGATGAGATTCATAATTGGCCATATTTTATTATCTCTTGCAGACTGTATCCTTCAATTTTTATTAAATTTTTCAATTCAAGCTTTTAGGAAATGCTGCATTTTTTCAATTCAAGATATTTCGAAAATTATAAGTCACAGAAAAAAGTATGAACGCAAGTTGTATTTTCATAAAAAATTTTTACTGACAAATTTCTAATGGAAAGTTAAAAAATTATGTTTTCTTTTTTTAAATTTCATTTTAATATAGTTGTTTTAATCCCAATTGAAAAAGTAAAACTTTACTGTAAATTACATGTAAATTCAAAGTTGTGTCATATCCCTTGATATCTTATATTTTAGCTACTTTTTTCAAGTTCTTATATATAATTGCGTTTTACTTTATTGATTTCACTTCATTTATAAATTTGAATATTTAGTACCACTGATTATTTCTTTAGCTTTTTTTTTGTAATTTGAATGTATAATATTGTTGATTCGAAATGGAGTTGGACCACCGCTTGTTTTTGTCTGTGATGTCAGATTTTACTGAAGGTTGAATTGTTTTCCAATGCTGAAAAATAAAAAATATGCTTTTCTTTTTCTCTCTTAGAGCTGTATTTAATACGTTTTGTATTTTTCTTCTCTGTAGGATAAGTGGATACGCCACTGTTTTTCCCTGCAAAAGCCTCATACATATTTATCAATTTTTTTTCGCCGCACGCTATATACTCACCCTGGCCCTTTGTCTGCTCTTACCCCCTTAAACCTTTGCAAACACGACTACTCTATTAATTCCACGAGTTATGCGTACGCTGTCGTAACCGCGGAGTTTTGTACCAGTAGCTTGCCGATATTCTCGGTCTTTATCGTTTACCGAGGCCCACAAAAAAGCCTAACGTCGATAGTACGTGACTTTTTCTATCCGGTAGTGCGTTTCTCCCATACAAGAGGTCAGCAATATCAGTTATTGCTAAGGAGCTCTTTTATCGTCATGAGCTTTTCCTGTTTCCTTCGTCTTGATAGAGAACTTTTTCACCTGCCCTTTCACACGATACTTACGTCCCTTTTACTTCAGCAAACGTTTCGCTGAGGCGAGATTGGTACCTACACTGTTTACTGTCTTGATTAAAGCGCGTGGATAAAAATTACGGCTCCATTTCTCGTCGTTCGGACGTGCCGTCACCGTGTTAGTATGTCGATGAAACCGTCCGGCTTACATCGTTTTCTTTGGATTCTATATACTTTCTAGGTTGATGATGTACAGTAATTGGCCATCCAGTCTAAGCCCAACTGAAGATTATTGGCATTTTTGTTTTTTTTTCACATCGTACGCGTTCGACAAGCCAATAACTATATCACTAAACCATCATGATGAAATTGCCCGGCTTAAGATGATGTGTTTACTGCTTGGTCGGTAAAAGAAACCCTAAAGCATTGTTCTTGGCTACAATTGATCTTTTGGACAAAAGAGGAAATGTACTGATTGTTTATAAGAAGTCAACATCCTGTACTTGACGTCTTTCAACAATCTGACTCGCACTTATGACGATCTGAAACAAGCATAAGGCGTATAACACATCACCTTAAGTCCAACTACGCGTTTCACAAGCCAATGACTATATCACTAAAACTTTGAATTCATACCGAGTAAAAACTCATACGTGACGAAATAAAATACACACCGGAGATCAACTTTCACCACTGCAAAATGATGGATGAAGAAAAGCCTTGTTATACTCAATGATGATATAACTTTAATCCGAGGAAAAGTTTATCTTGTAATAGCTACTTTTTTATCGCCAGATAAAACAGAAGCAAGGTTTAGCTTATATTTTTCTTTATCCCTCCCATTATTCAGGTTGGTTGAAGTATAACAATAATAATGGTCACGCGCTTTTTCTCATGCACTCATTTGGCCCTTTCGTTTTTGTTTGGGAATCGATTAGCCTCCAAGGACCACCGTCGCACATGTTGGTTCACTCCTGAGGGATGATGTTGCCTGCCATATACAGTTTCTTTTCTCATAGTTTTCTTTTTCTTTTGTACAAACGTTTACTCTTTGTCTTTTGATATACTCATTTCCTACTTTTGGGGGATGCCGTGACGTATGTGGTTCGAAATGATAAATAAACGAGAATTCGGTATAAAATAAATCATAATAGGCACGACTGAAATTGAATTATATCTTGTAATTGTTGAACCGTGCTTCTTTTTGCTTTCTCGTAGAGGAAGCTTTTTTTTCGTGAATTTTTCTTTTGCTAACAACGAATGAGAAAAGAAAACTGTTTTGGGTCTTTTCATAAGAAATTTTAATTTTTCGGTAGAGTTAATAGTTAATTGGTTCCCAGCGGAACAAAATACATAAATATATCGTATTACAAATAAAAAAAAATCAAATCAAATTAAAAATCTAGATTTTTGCTAAAATGATTGTAATTATAATATTTAGTCTTAGCTTCCTCATAGAGGAAGCTTTGTAAAAAGCAAAAAATAATGAAGAAGCAATGTGCAAGGTTCTACTTTGCATCCTTTTTTAAATTAGATAAATAAACATGTTGTGAATTCGCATTTTCTATTTCGTTATTCCGTTATTTCGTTATTATTAGAGCGTTTTCGAAAGTAAATGTGATAACGTATATTATTAAAAATAATTCAACATTCCATAAAATCACAAATTTCATACCGTTTGTCACTAAATTATACATATATAATGGCTGAATATTGTTTCATTTATATACAAAGTTTGAGCTCGCTATTTCAAGTTTTGCAAAAGTTAAAATAGAGCGATAATGTCAATTTTTTGAAAAATTCAAAATTCCATAAAATCTGAACCACTTTACCGATTCGAGCCAAATTCAATACCAAACAGCATTGAGTGCACCTACTCTTATAACCAACTATTTAGCAAAATAGACTAAATTTTACGAAAGTTAGGGCGACCACGTCCTTTTTTCAAAAAATTCAAAACGGCATAATTTCAAAATTTTCGCACAGATTTTGCCGAAAATTGCTACAGTTGAAGAGGGTCTACTGCTACACTAGTGTGCCAAATTTGAACGCGATATACAAAACCGTTCTTGAGTTATCGGCGTTCGAATTTTCGGAGTTGTATACACACACACACACACACACACATACATACATACATACGGACATTTTTTCTAGATCACTTTTCTTGACGTTTTGGACAATTCTAAGTGTCCTGACATAAAAATCTCAAAAAAAAAATTTTCATGAAAAAAAGCTTCCTCTATGAGGAAGCAAAAACAATTTGAAAAACCTGAACAAATGTGTAATTTCTGTGATTTTCACTCGAAATTTTTTCGTTATCGACAAAACAATTGGCAAAAATAAAATTGTTTAATTAGTGAATGTTACGCCACGGCTTCTTACCGAAAGATTGTGCTAATTTTTTAGAAAGTTTTTTTTTAATACTTAAAATGCTATGAGGACATAAAAAACTGCTGCGTTTAATAAGAAGTAAAACATTTAACCTTTTATCTCGGGTGAAAAGAAGTTTGTACGCCGGTTATTAATTAAGGAGTTCGTTAAAAAATATAACCACGCAGGGTTTTTTTTATGGTCCTCAATGTCTGCACGCCTAATACACTTCGCACTATATCAACTCCAGAATCAATTCTCATTAATTTACATAGTCTGATAATTTTCGTCGTCAGCCTAACGAGCGCCATTACACTCTACTAAGTGAACTGTGAATATCTCGAAAGTATCAGTGTCCCCGAACTATGAGACTCGAAATTAAATTTCAAGTCCTCAAATATCCCCGGTTGTCGACGATGAAAACATCTGACGATCTTAGTGCTCGACACGGAAGCTCTCGAATCTCTGATGCGTTTCTCAAGACTATTGTGAACGCTACTCTTATTATTCTTATCCCTTCCGCCGTTCTAACGAAACGACGAAAGTTTTCGTTCTAACGCAATTTTCGGCGCCATGAAAGATTCTTTCTTACTCTACTCTTTTGGCTTCCTTTTCTACTCTTCTCTGCCATCATCCAACCGGGTAAAAATTTGCCGTTTTTCCCACTGAACATACTTTTTACGAGAGGAGTTTTTGCGATAAAATATAAATGCAGGAAAAAGTTTTGAAATTCACGTCAATGTGACGTGATCAATCTTTTGTCGCTAGACACGGGTCAAACTTTCGTTTTAAAATATTGCTGTAGTAACTGTATTCAGACATCAAGCCAGTGCATATGGTATTAAGGTCATAAAAAGCTGGGTTACAAAACTTCTGATTTTCCTAATTTTTTAAGCGTACCGAGGAGAAGTTGGGAGAGTCGTTTTTTTTTTAATAACCCACCTTGTACATTTTTTAGAACTTGTATGGTGATGGAAACGAATTTTCTGCGGATGACATTTTTTTGATAACTCGTAAACTAAGGATTTTAGCAACATGTAGCTAGAGGGGAAAAAAAGAAAGAAAGAAAGAAAAAGACGATGATGAAGAAGGAAACATGTTTGACGTTCTTTGCTACCCAGAGAATAACCGAGAGGGAGGAAAGTAGTTTTGTAGGTGTGGGTTTCCACCGCGCTTAGTTATCGAGCGTCCGCTCGTAAAGTTATCAAGCCACACTGTGGAAAGAGCCCGGCCAGATTACATCGTTCGTCGTTAAGCACCGTGGCGATGTATTCATGGCGATAGAATAAAAAAAAATAATTCTAAAAAAAGGGGAACGAACAACGACGACGACGACGTGTATTTTCCTCGTCAACGATCGAAGTAGGAAACGAGGGCGGGACCAGAATGCTAGTCGTGGTGAATAGAAACTTTTTTAACATTACGAACACGCGATAATCGTCGGAGATTGACAGACGGGTTTGTTTTACGAGGGAATTGAAACACAAAATGCATGCAAACAATTGAACCGAGAATCTATTCATTACTACATTAGGGACAACATACATATTCGACCAATAATTTAGGAACGTTGTCCAGAAAATTTTCGTATTTTCTTTTACAAATTCTATAATAATTTTATTTTGTACAAAAATGAGGTATTTATAATAGAAAAATATAAATGTTTAATTTATTAAAATGTGTAACAAAACTCACTCGCTTATATCGACCAATTTTTTGTTGTTGTTGCAGGATTAGCAATAAATAGATTATTGCTTGACTCTGAAGATATTAAGTTAATCTCCATGTTACGTCCAGGCATATTTTTGATTATTAAAAATAAAATAAAATAAATAAATAATTCTAAACATTATTTAATGAATAAATATATATTTTTTTAAATAGAATTTTTGAAATCTTCATTGTTTTTAAATAACAATACTATTATTTTTTTTGTAACACCCAGTAGCGCTTCTCGCTACTGTATTTTAGCTTTCATCAGCATTCCCACGGTGATTAGCAGGGCAGCGCGCACCTACGAGATGTGCGATGTCCTGCATCTTTAAAAAATGTATCACTGCGCTGTGGACTTCCACTGCAGTTTTAGGAGATTTTTCAAGTTAGTCTTGCGCGGTGGCTCGACCTGTATGGTCGAGTCGTCAAAAATATATAATTTCTAAGTCTTACTCCGAGGGCCGAATTCTGACGAACGACACTCGAAATAATACAATTTTTTTGTGTAAATGTTTGAACCTTTTTTTTTAATTGTAAAAAAAAAGTAAAAAGTGTTGTTTCGTGACTCTTTGTTCTGTAATTGTGATTTATTTACCCGTGTTTAAATATATTGAGTTTTTAAATTACCAGTGTTGCGTAAAAGTTATTTTAAACATAATAAAATTATGTCAACAATAACAAAATTAGTTATTTTAAACATAATAAATATCTGGCGATTGGTTGAATAAAAAAAAAAAGTTTATTCAACCAATCGCCAGATACCCTCCGATCCCCAGGCGGCACATTTCGCCTCAAAACGGAGAAATATAAAAAATATGCCTTCGTTACGTCGTTTTCAAAAACCCATGACGTAACACTCCAATTCGACAGAATTTTGTGAAACCTCAATTATTTCTCGTATTCGTTAAAATTTATAAACCTCATTCTTTTATTATAAAATTAAAACAGCTCTTCTATTTTGGGTCGTAAAATTGGAGCTTGAGCAATTTCCATCTATACATATAAATATTAGCCGGTGAGTTTTGATCCAAAATTGTCGTTAACCAATAATGTTATTCTCTTGTATTGCAATAAGTTGATCCTTAATCTCATATACTTCTACGAAACCTTAATTTTTTTTTCATAAACTTCATTTTTTTGTATAAACCACTTTTTAATATAAAAAGAAGTCTGTGCAAATGATGAAGTTTATGGTATTACGTTTTATGATAAAAAAGGGTTGATAACGAAATTTTCGAGCTGTACTTTCAGCGTTACACTGTTAAAAATGCAAGAGAATTTAATATACAAAACGATATGAGATTTACGAAACGGGTATATGAATTCCATATTAATATACTTTTATTGTACATTTTTACAATAGTATGAGAATTCTCCGATACAAGTATTTGAAAATTACAGTACGTGAATATTGTAATCTTCATTTTAATATACAAATAAAATATTCTATTTGTCAATGATGACTGCATCTGAAAATTAATATACGGTATATGCATTCGAGCTTTATATACGGTGTATTAAATTTCAAAAACAAATGTTTTATACTGTTACTAGAAAACTTCCGCGCACTGCGCGCGCGAGTACAGGTCGTATGTCGATGATCTTATTTAGTACATATAATATATATAATCAAAATTTCCCACAATTAAGAGATCTAACAAATTTTTCCAATAATTGCAAATCTTATCGAATCGGAAACTCTTTATAGATTTGACTCAAATTGATTACCAATTGTTCTTTAACATTCTTTCAATTATAAATTAGTATTTACTTCAAATTTATATAACTTCAAATTTGCGAGGGCTGGAGCATTTCCAGACTTTAGAAAAAAATGTAAAATCCCATTATATGGGGCTTTACATTTTTAGTAAAGCAGTACGACCTCTTTGTTCAATAAAATAAATACAGGATTCTCAATTCTGGAAACCTGGCATGGATTTTGCTAAAAGTAACAGTGAACAAAGAGGTCTGATTTACTTGACTGCGGAATTTCAATTCTTCCCGATATCTCTTCGCTTATCATCTTATTCACGATTGTTCTGTTGATCCGCATGTAGTGACTCCGCGTACGCCTGATTTTGTTGCTGCCATAGAGACTACGTCGCACTTTGTCGTTCAACATCTTAAGCCTAGTTTAATATTAGCAATTAACACATAATCCGGAAACCCCGAAATATTGTAAAGTCAACCAACTGGGGAATTCAAACCTCGCGCGCCCGATATGCTTGACAAAACTGTCAGAATTGCAACTGTCAAACGTGTTAAACACGAACTCGGTCTCGGTCTCGATCTGATCTCGCGCCAATTTGGACCAATCACAGCGCGAATAACGTGACAACAATGGACCAACTCGCAATTCGATAAAATCTCGCAACATACTTTTTAGAGAAGGAAAAATGCAGGTGAATTTAATATATCAAACGATATGAGATTTACAAAACAGGTATATGAATTCCATATTAATATACTTTTATACTAAATTTAAGAATAGTATAAGAATTCTCCGATACTGGTTTTTGAAAATTACTAAAAATTAGTATTTGTCAATGACGAATGCATCTGAAAATTAATATAACGGTATATGCATCCGAGCTTTATATACTGTATATTAATTTTCAAACAAAAATTTTTGACAGTCTACAATCTGTATTGCAATAAGTTGATCCTCAATCTCATATAATTCTACGAAACCTTAATTTTTTTTCTTCATAAACTTCATTTTTTGTATAAACCACTTTTTAATATAAAAAGAAGTCTATGCAAATGATGAAGTTTCTGCTATTGTGTTTTATGATAAAAAAGGGTTGATAACGAAATTTCCGAGCTGCACTTTCAGAGTTTCAATCTGATATATAGGACAATGTATTTTGTGTGTCTGCATATATCGTCCTGTCAAAATCTCGAAGTGCAATGCTGCACGTGTACCCTCCATCTTGCAAGTGGTCGTAAAACTCGAGCTTGAGCAATTTCCACCCGTGCATTCACAGTGGTATGCAGTTGGGCGTTGTACCGAATTTGCCGGGAGCCAACTGTCGTCATCTTGTATTATCGTCATATATTGGTCGAGCGCCATAGTGTGGTACACAACTCAAGTACAGTGCAGCACATGGGTAATAAGTGTTAGTCAATGTCCATAGGGAATAACGGTAGCATACTAAGCGAGAATCTCGGGGAAATGAGAATCTGGACGGGAAAGTAGCAAGCGAACGGCTCAGGGGTTTTGCCGATGATATCCAAGGATTCGAGGATTATCGGCATTGTCATCGCGTCCCCAGCAGCAGGATTTACGATCGTTTTATGACGCTTGACGTCTACTTCTTCCCTCCCCTTCTGCCCGTCGACCCTTCTACTTGCCGTTGAAAAACGAACGTTTATTACCAGATTTTTTTTCAGTAATAAAATGTCTTTTCCTTGATTTTATCGCAAAAAGAATCAAGATGAATTGGAAGTACGGTGGAGAAAAAAAGACAACTTCAGTCAATTGTAGTTGTCCCGGTTGATTGGCTCGCGCACGTTAGTTTACAGAGTTGCAATTGAGGTGAATGAGAAAATTACAGTTGCCGTATAGTTTAGAGGGTGAGTGCTCAAAGTATATGTATACAATATACCTGAAGACAAGAGGAGACACAGCCGTGAATTCCCGACGGGGCAGTTTCTCCAGGCAAGTGTTCGTTCGACTAACGCGGAGAGAGTCGCTAGCTAAATCGGAGAAGGAGTCGACGGTGCAAAAACTGTCTTGTCAGCTGAGGCAATGGTGTACGGGGAGAGGTTTCTCTATTCGGCAGTTCTGTGTCTCGAGTCTTGGGACCAGTGGCGCGGTGCACAAGTAGTGCGCCAGGTGCAACTTCTCTATACGTAGACATATATATATGTATAATATATATATATAGAGGTATATGGATATATAGGTGCACAATGTGTGTCTTCTAACTCTCAGGAGATGGAGGAAGTGCCGATACGTACGAAAACTCTAGGTTCAAGACTTGCTCCACATACAAATGTCAGGCACAGTGTCATGATGTACTAGTTGGCGGCCGCACTTATTTGTAGGAAAATGTTCTATTGAATTAATTAAATACTTGAAAATTATTGAAGTCCATCGTATGAGCTGGATAGTCAATTAATGTACTGATTATTGCTCAAAAGTTTCGCTTGGGTATGATAATTCCGCTATCCAAATTCAAAGTTTGGTGGAGACTTTCCTCTATGAATTCTCATGTAATGCATTTTGAATGACAAATTTCTTAGCAGTTTAGGCGGCCACCGAGCTTCAAACTTTGAGATTATTTTGAAGGGTGAAAGCAGATATATGCAATTTTGAGAAGACTTCCTTAATTCTTCAACTGTGAACGCGGGATATTTGCTCTATTGGTGGAATTACACTGAAAGACATGATTAGTTGCCATAACCAAAAAATTAGTTGACACAACCAATCATTATTCTATTTCTCTTGCAACTCAAATGGTATTGCTAACAATTCGAATGGTAATATCGACGATTCGAATGGCAATACCGACGATTCGAATGGTAGTCCCAACTATTCGACTGGTAGTCCCAACGATTGGATTGGTTAACCTCACTAATCTTGCGAGAACTAATCGTGAATAGTTGAGGTTACTATTCGCTATGATTGAGGCAACTAACTTTTGAGACATTGTGTACAGCAAATGGGAAACGTAGCTGTCACAACCAAACATTTCTTTCCGTGTAATTTTTTTAAAGATATCGTTTTTAATTTCCATCCAAGAAGGATACAAAGCTGAAACTTGCATATTGCTTCCTCATTATTTTTCGCTACCTCTATGGGGAAGTATGTCAATCGATTTTGGCTTCCTCATAGAGGACGCATCGTAAAACTATAAAAATAATGCGGAATCAATGTGTAAAGTTCCACTTTGCATCGTTATTTCGAACAAATAAATAAAAATCATGGCTGAATATTATTTCGTTTACATACAAGTTTTGAATCAATTTTTTGAGAATTTCAAAATTCTATCATATCCGAACCGCTTTACTAATTTTTCCCAAATTCAATACTAGATGTCGCACCACTTTTTCAAAATTCCAAAACCCATGTCATGAATTGTGGGAGCGAACCGTAACTTTTTTTATAATAGCGCTTTTAATAAGCTTTTGAAGTATTGCAGAAAATCAGCTGCCACATTGTGTCTTACAAGCGTCACACACAAAAAAGGCAGTGCAGCTGGCTGTGCATTCGACGGGTGCTCAGCGTCGGCAAGTCAAACACTCGCCCCATTCATCTCCTTCCCGTGAGTTTATAAACAACTCCGTACAAAAAATGCATGGAATATTTCCTGCATTTCCATTTTCTTTTGTCGTACTTGTGAAGCCGATAACGTACGCAGATCTCTATTTATTCGTCATAGAAATTTGCCTCGATGCGAGTTTACATAATTTGTAGTTTCATTTATATAATTTGTATGATAATATTTATTCAGATCCAACTTGCTCCGTTCGTGATGATTCGACTTGCCCCACGCACCATTGGTAATATAGAGAATACTATAGAGAATTTTCTGAACCGGGTGAAGTGAATACATTCTGCTTAGGCTTAAATTGTGAATGTCCAACTTTGAAATAAAAAAGTTTGAAGGACCTCAGCTTTGGAATCACAAATTGAGTTGTCTTTTATTTCTGTTGACAAAATTTTACTTTTCATACACAGAATCAGTTTCTATTATGGAAATCTTGGAGTTAAAAGTCCGTCACCTTCGTAATATTATTAATAGGTGTGTATTATTCATGTAACCGTAAATTTTTTTTACAACTACCTACAATTCACGTATGTTCATTAGTCATTCAAAGTCAAAATGTAGTTTCTCCTTCCGCACGAGTCTTAGTTTAATGCATAATATTCCATCTTAAATTTCTTCATCAGTTTAGTCGATGATCATTCTTCAATCGTCATAATTATACCCAAAATTGTTTGAACCGTAAGCTACAAAATGTTCTTAATGCACTTTAAGGTTTGTGTGAGGGGGTAGAGATCGAATATTGTTTGCAGAGCGAAGCAACAAACAACCAGCAATTATTTGTGTTCATATTTATTACGGTTATTTCTATGATATTAAAGACCAGACCCGGTGCTGAATACAAACTCCATTCGGGAATGTTTAACTAATTAAATAATAAACAGTTGCTCATATATTAGGGATGTGCATAAGCACGCTCAAGATCGATCAAGCCGTGATTGCGATGCTCGAGCATGCTCGAGCGTAGTATGAGCACTCATCCCGCTCAAACGCTCATTTTGTTCGAGCGTTCAGTCGACACGAGGGGTTCGAACGCTCAGTCGAACGAGCGGCTCGAATGCTCAGCTGATACGAGCGGCTCGACCGCTCACGCGACACGAGTAGCTCGAACGCTTAGTCGAGATGACTTATTTTCTCGAACTTGAATGAACATAAATCGCTACACCTTCTGGAAATATGTAGTATATATGGGTCATTCCACGGGATTTCGCACAAAAAAAAACCCGACCGACTCCAATTTTCGCCTAATTTTTTTATATTGTTGACGATGTCAAACAGAGCATCTGTGAATTTTTTGAGAATTTTATTCTTATATTTTGACGAGCCATAAAATAAAAGGTGCAAAAAATGAAAAAAAAATCTGACGTCAAGTGGAATAATGATATCGACAAAAATAACTAGGTCAAAATTTTCCTAATTCAACACAGTTACGGTAAAAATAATCAAAATAAAAAATAAACATAACTTCTATTTTATTTATGTCTTCTACCAAGAAAAGGTACCATTTCGCTAATTTGGCCCCCTCCGATTTCAATACAAAAAATCACGAATATACTACATGGAGTCCCAAACATTTTAAGCACAAGCCCAAGATGGAGAACGCATTTTACCCATTTTTTAAAAAATATTTCGGGTAATTGATTTTTTAAATTTTCTTCCAATCTTCTGCGTATTTTTTTATGTAATTGGTAATATTAAAAGGAGCTTATATGATTTTTTTCATAATTTTATAGGTAGATGTATTCGATTCATTAAATGTAATCGAATTACAAATTTTTAAAATTTTAAAAAAAGTAAGCGATCAGCTGATCGCTTTCTTACTCACTCAGTGGCCGCTCGAGCGCTGGTGTCGCGAGATTCGCCTGGGGTACGCCTGGGGCGTGCGATCAGCTGATCGTCTCGTTACGCACGCAGTGGCCGCTCGAGCGCTAGCGTCGCGAGATACGCCTGAGGCGTATAGTAATTTTGTTATTTTTTTAACTTAATCGGAGAGGTCCATATAAGTGAAATGGTACCTTTTTTTGTAAAAGACGCAACGAAAATTCAATTTAAAAAATTTGTAATTCGATTACATTTAATGAATCGAATACATCTACATATAAAATTATGAAAAAAATCACATAAGCTCCTTTTAATATTACCAATTACATTAAAAAATACGCAGAAGATTGGAAGAAAATTAAAAAAAATTAATTACCCGAAATATTTTTTTTTAAATGGGTAAAATGCGTTCTCCATCTTGGGCTTGTGCTTAAAATGTTTGGGACTCCATGTAGTATATTCGTGATTTTTTGTATTGAAATCGGAGGGGGCCAAATTAGCGAAATGGTACCTTTTCTTGGTAAAAGACATAAATAAAATAGAAGTTATGTTTATTTTTTATTTTGATTATTTTTACCGTAAACTGTGTTGAATTACGAAAATTTTGACCTAGTTATTTTTGTCGATATCATTATTCCACTTGACGTCAGATTTTTTTTCCATTTTTTTCACCTTTTATTTTATGGCTCGTCGAAATATAAAAATAAAATTCTCAAAAAATTCACAGATGCTCCGTTTGACATAGTCAACAATATAAAAAAATTAGGCGAAAATTGGAGTCGGTCGGGTTTTTTTTTGTGCGAAATCCCGTGGAATGACCCATATGCATTCATTTTATTGGTTTATAAATTTATACATTTATTCGTATATCGTGTATTTTACTGAGTTTTCGACTTGTACGGCCATTTTTCATATGATTGACAAAATTGGTCTGGAATGTGTATATATGTACGTTGGCAAAAACCTGAAAAAATTCTCAAAAATTGTGTTGCATACAACATTTTTCTAGCTGTTGTCCATCACAAAGTTACTATTTTGTTAATTTTTTAAATTTTTTATTGTTGTTGAAAAAAGACCAAAAAATTGACGGAATCGCTGGCCCACTTCGGCGCGGTCACCAACAATTTTTCTTCTCCATAAAAATTTTCAATTTTTTTTCACATTATTATATGTCAATCGAAAATTTGTTATGGAAAATAGTCGGTAATAAAAAATATGTGAAAAAATTAATAGTGCTTTTTAGAGTTATGTCAATCATATAAAAAATTGCGAACCCAATCGGAATGATCAAGGGTCAGAACCTGGTGAAAACTCGGTGAAATGCCCGGTGAACTTCATAAATAGTGAATTAAGGTAGTCCTTGCGCATTAAGCTGAATTCACATAAGTTTTTGAAAATTGAGCAAAAATTGCAACCACTTCTCGATAATATACAAATCTGAAAAAAATCATCCATGTTAAAGACGTTGAAAAGATTAATTTTGCATAATAATAATTCCAAAATGTTATTAACAAATTAATGAAAAATAAAATTGTTCAACAAATCTGTAAGGTGCTCGAGTAAGCGCTCGAGCACCCCAGCACTCATGCACATCCCTATCATATACACATGGGTGGTGATGGAGTATAAAAGCAATGTATCAAAGTCCATGAAGTCCGACGAGAAAGCAAGAGATAGATTGATTGATTGATTGATTGATTGATTGAGTGTTAATTTATGCTCCAGTTACCTATGGGCAAAAGTTTACAAGAAGCAATATAACTAAAAATAGTGTATATTGAAATGTATTGGCATATTAATAACGCGAGAATATCATAGTTTGAAAATCCGACTTAAAACATGGCGGCTTAACAGTGATCGTCACGCCACCTATGAAATATTCATCGTGATTTTAGAATTACCAGAAACTAACTACGTAAGTCAACCAACAAAATTCAGGTATAAAAGCTCGAGTCCGAGCGAAGCTTGCTCCATTGTTCCGGAATCTTTGTGCGATTCGTAGCGCTGCGAGTTTGTGTTTAGTTTAGAACAAACTGAGAGTCCATAGTGACCGCATGGCGGGAATAAATCATTTAGAAATTTAAAGTAATCAGAAATATTATTAGGGTTTATAAATTTGACAGATTCATAGTGAGGGATGATAGATTTCCGAAATGTGTGAGTAAGGAAGTTATTAGAGAACCGTTAAATAAGTGATTAGAAAAGTGAGTTAGAAAAATGCAAGTTGGGAAGCGACCGCATGATCGATAATAGTGTAGCAAATGAATCTACATTTCCATAGAAAACAAGTTTGTAAAATAAGTTAAATATCAAGAGCTATGAAAAATTAATTTATTAGAAATTTAAAGTTTACAAATGTGTTGGAAAGACAGTTTTGTGTTGCCGTGAAAAGATCGTGATTTAAATGCCAATCTAGGGCAACTTCGAATCCTTTACGCAGAGATACACAAATGCATCAAGTCTGCAAATTAATAATATGTAAATTCTGAGAAAAATGATTGATAGTAAATAATAGCACAGCGATGCACGTGAAATTAAATCTGTAAATATGATGCGACGCGATTTATCTGAAATTCCTCCCTACTCGAGTTTTTATTTTTTTCATAAATTTAATGATGATGGTGAAATACCGTTACAATATGAGCTTAGATAAAAACTTAGAGTCACGTTTAAATAAAAGTAAAGGTAATGTAAGTATATGCGTATAAAATAAAATATGAAGTACACAATAAAGAATGGAGTAGTAAAAATAACATAGAAGCATACCGGGAGGATGGATAATAAAATCCCTCTTCAAAAAATCAGTGGCTAAAACATCTCGCATTTTCGATAGAAGTATTGTTGTTATTTTATTCGTACCGAAAATGGCTGTCGTACCAGCCTGAAGTTGTTACCCATCGACAAACAGCTTCAGGCATGTTTTTTATTTTGTTTTCAATTGACGCACCGCGAGATTGTGATTTGTGTTATGCAATAGGCAATTATAATTAGCGATGGAGGAGGATAGTGACAGTGGTGACATGATATTCCAGATCGATTCCACAACAAAAATGACAAAAACGTCGACGGTTTTTCCGGAGACTCTGAAAGATTCATGACACGAGAGCTTCTTTGGTTGGTTATCACGACCAGCACGATTCTAAAATTCACATCATCGGTCTCATAATCTGTTGCGAAGAAGGGTGAGCTTCAAATTATCAACTCCGTTTCATAAATATGAATTCTAATGCTAATATATCACTGTAAGTTACAGATTAAATATGATATTCTAATGGTAGTAAAATTTCTAACCATGCACAACATCTAATAGCAATTCACTAAACTAATAAAATGATACGAGTTCGTATATCGAAAATGCAAGTTATTTCATCGACGACAATATGCACTGAGAGAAAAATACATGGTTAAAGCAACAATACTATATATTTTTATTATATTTTACCATGTCATAGTTTACTATTACCATACAATATAATTCCCAGGAGTGCTGATTATATTTTATAGTAATGACAATGACAAAAATAATAGCTGCAAACATAATTATAGCTCAATAAAACAAATACATAGTATCCTGTAAAAATCGATATGATCGGGTCTCCAGGGAACTACACCCAGAAAAAAGATTTGGTAATATTAACTAAAATTATCTATTCAACATTTAATTATTTCAATTAACGAAAATTTACTTTCCCTCCAACAAGTACGTATTTCATTCAATTTTTTTGTTTTTTTATTTCCAACATATTTATTTATTTGAATCAACTTTCACTGTGCAGCGGACCCTAAAAAAATATTTTATTTGTTGCTACTAAATACTTTCTTATTTCGGAAAAAAGATCTAGTTAAAACGATCAAATACATGTATTAGATATTTTTAAATAAAATCAATTAGAACTATCTTATAATCCAATATATATTTATCTCCTTTCATCATTGGAGTTTATTATTATCAACATGCAACATTTATCGATTTAATTTAATTCTTGTCGTATATTTATATAAAAATTATATATTCTTTAAATCGGCAGCAGTGGGCGCGCGATCGGTGCGCGCCTCGACGGTTTCCAGAGTTAAGCAGCATTATTTGCGGTCATAACTGGGATGGGTGACCGCTAGCCGCGCACTGGTTTGCGCGTCAACTAGTGAGCGGGAGGCAGTTTCTGAGCTTCCAAGGGATAGTAGTGAGGATATGCCAAATAAAATTTTTTTTTTTTTTTTTTTAATCCACATTTATGTGACTGCCGATTCAGATAAATATTTCGTAGATTTGAATATATTTACTATTCAATAAGTATATTAACTACAAATAAAAAAGTTTATTTGATGTGAATGAAAGTCTAGTAGATCGGCATCCAAATAAGAAATTTTATTTCCGATGCGTAGGATCTAGTCTCGTTAACAAGATCTTTTTTCTAGGTGTATATCAGTATAGTCGGCTACACCATTCTACTATATATTTTTCTAAGTGTGTGTAAGTCACAGTACGCTAATTTTAATACCGAGGATTAATGGTTAGCGCGCGAAGCACGGATCCGCTGCTAGTGATTTTTACAATTGGTACTTTATTCCGTTTCTGATTTCAGAATTCATAGATCCGATTTCCGGTTGGAAAATCCAACCTAAAGAACCTAAATTTTCTTTTCTTCAAGATATTGAATTTTGGCTTTCACTATCGTTCTCAAGTCACATATTGTACCTCAGAAAGTACCGGTTACATGCCTTTTTACGATAATTTATAAAAAAGTCAATTTTGGTCGGTTCTGATTTCAGAATTCGCAGATCTGACTTCCGGTCGGAAAATCCGACCTAATTTTATTTTAAATGCTATTATAATGGTAGTATAATTTCTATCCATGCACCACTTCTAATAGCAATTCACGAAACTAATAAAATGGCAAGAGTTCTTATATCGAAAATGCAAGTTATTTCACCCACGATAAGCTGTAAAAGTTACAGAACGCTAATAAAAAGTTTGATACCGTGGCTTGATGGTTAGCGCGCGCAGCGCGCATCCGCTGCTAGTAAATACTAAAAAAAGCACATAAAAAGCAAAGAGAGCACATCGTAAGACACGGAAAGGCTTGTTACCTAAGAATCCTCATGAGATGCATTGTTTCCCACCATAAATTTTTCGCCAATTTAGTCGACGACTACCCTTCAAACAGAGTTGTAAATCTTTAATTCTTTTGAAAATATAGTTGATGATATTATTGGCTTTATGATTACGTTTCCATAGAATTAACATGTGGCAATTACAATATGATGTTTAAACTATTAAATAGTTGCAAAAAATATTCATTTTCAGTTCAATTTCACATTCTTGAAAAAATGTAGAAAAAAAAGTTTATGCATTGCGAAAATAATTGAGGGTTGTACTCTTTTCCCCAAGGCTGAATTAAAAATGAGATTTCTTTTCAGGTATATAAAAGTTCACACATCATTGCATAAAAGCTACAGGTTATTATTGCGAAATCATTACTGCAAACCGAATTGTACTTTAAATTTTATTTCTTAAAGTGATGGGGCTTTACAACACTGCCTTCAAAGCTTCATACTTATATCCAAAATAGTATGAACCATAACCATAAGCTACAAAAATGTTCAAGCGTGACAGTTCAAATACGTAGTTTCAGCAGGACCACCTTAAGGTTTGTATAAGCATGTACAGACCGAATATCGTTTGCAGTACGT
Source organism: Ephialtes manifestator (assembly GCA_963970395.1). Taxonomy (NCBI): domain Eukaryota; kingdom Metazoa; phylum Arthropoda; class Insecta; order Hymenoptera; family Ichneumonidae; genus Ephialtes; species Ephialtes manifestator. Next base: position 16,800,448 of record OZ019981.1, on the reverse strand, counting down.
TTATATCCAAGATACACTAGACCCACTACCTAATACTAACTCTACCCTGGAATGTTTAGCCAATTAAATAATAAACGGTTGCTCATATACACAGAGAGTATAAACGCAACGTATCAAAGTCGATGAGGTGTGGTGAGCAAGAGAGAGAGACGAAGAGAGTGCTCATCGCAAGACACAAGAAGATGGAGCGCCCGGAAGGTGCATGAGACCTCCGAGTCTACGTATATGCAAACACGTAACGACATTACTGCTCTCACTATGTACCATAGCAGGTTTGACTCTCTCGTAGAGAGACGTTTCGCATAACTTGGTGGCCAAGTGCTAGGGGGTGATAGAGGAACTTGGAGGCACATCAGTGAGGTTCTATAGGACAGACCAAGTGAACGTACAACTAGTACGTTCAGAGCTCACGCAGACTGTATGAGCTAGTATTCAGCAGGCAGTCGAGATGGAGGCAGTATATTCTGTATGCGTACTATAGTGAAACTATTGCTGTACTATGGACTTTATATATATAGCCGTAACATAAACGCAGGAGTCTTCGACGAAGCAGCATAGTTCAACCCACATTCATGCATATCAGAAACACGATATGGTATAGTTACTTGCACGCGTAACTGCACGTTGAGTATCATCGCTTTTGGGGGTGTTCGAGGTTGGTGGTATACATCTGAGAATCGATTTATGGGATCCACCCTCTCACTTACAATTCCTATGTGCCATTCGATCCTTGTATTCTTCCTCACGCACTCCCTCGTATAAATGAAACGTCGACGGAATGCTTTTGATGTCTTGGCCTCCTTCGATTTTTCCAAGGCTGCACGCTAACCAAGGACCAACGATGCCACGTTAATGCGTTCCATTGCATTGACTGCTTGACTTAACCGACTTTTTTACGTCGAACACTATTCAGTTAATCACGACCGGCATCATTTCATTTAATGGAGATTCTGTGCTTTTCTGTGAGCTATCGGAAAAACGGAAGAGGTTTGTGATTCCCAATTGGGAATTATATGGACGTATAAAATGTTTATGTGTAATTTATTATACGATAGATTTTTTCACATGTTATTCAAAAGACAGTCTGTGCAACCGATAAATGAGGTCAGAGATTGATGTTAATTATACAGACAGATAAAATTAGATGTGACAATTACGTTTTCAATTTGCTGTAACCGAGTTCGCCAAAATTAATTGCGACAACGAATGAATTTATTGCCCGAAACGCTTCGAATGGTAACCTCACCTATAATCTATTAACATTAGTGTTTGACTACTACTATTTCAAGTGAATAGCCATAACCTCAAAATCGATGTTTCCAAAGTTTCAATCGTGTCTTTCGGGTCACGATTTACACAGCTGACAAATATCGACGGAACAACGGAACGTTTTTTTTCGATACTTTCCGAATGTTTTATTTGTTAAATAAAATGTGGAGACTGTCACTCGTACGAATTCATTTATTAGCGATTCCGATTGTGTTCTTGTGCTACGGATACTAAAATTAACTTGGCGTCGAGTCGCTACCGCGACTCTTGATACATATTGTGACATCAAAACTAATTGGGCCCAAGTCATGAATAAAGTAGTTAAACGAAAGATATCTTATAGTAATAGGACTCAAACCGAAGATGAAGATATACCGATAAATATATTATATCCGTGAGAAGAAGACTCAAGAACCATTAATATAATCCGCAAGTGAATTTGTACGAGGTATCTAATAATTTACAGGGATTATTATTAAATTACGTGAAATAAATTTAATAATAATGCGATATATGGCTATATTGAATAGCTTGAATTATTAACTTAAATAGTAATAATTAGCTTGCTAAAAACGTTTCGAGCATATTTACGATTTCGAGTATATTTATGCGAAGGGGTGTTCAACATAACTAAATAGGTTTTTAATATTTTTTTAAGACGACGAATCGTGTAAATTTCTCTTTGGAGTAAGTCGGTCCGGTTACGATGCTTCAAAATTTTTGTCATCTGGAGAAGTTGCCATCTGAATGCAAGAAAGAGCTTTGTAATGATTACAGGGCTGCGTTCCGAATGACGAGGTGGTTTGTTGTTCGATGCGCATGCGCAATGGTTTTTGCCGAGATTTACGGTGAACTTTAAGAAGTATAATAAAAGTGGAAACATAAAAAACAATTGTTTTATTTATACTAGTACTGAAGTATGAATAATTAGATTTCTCATGGCTTTGCCTATTTGTAAAGAATTCAAATATTATCCTCGTCTCCTGATCGGACGACAACTATTCACCCTACTCGCGAGGTACGGCAAAAAGTTGTTGTCCGATCGTGAGGTGGGGATAAAAAATGTTAATACTTTATAAATGGCTAATCCGTGAGAAATCGAAATTCCGATACTTTGGAATTAATAGAAACGAACAAACTGTTTCCCCTATCTTCAACTTTTACTACAATTCTTAAACTTCACCGTAAATCTTGACGGAGATTATTGCGCATGCGCATCGAACAACGAAACACCTCGTCATTCGGAACGTACCCCAGTTAAGGGGAAGCTGGAGTAGATTTTATTACCGACTTCGGTCGGTAAAAACAGGCTTATTCGTAGTTTTGATTATTCTTCGTTAATACGCTACACACGTGCTTCAAATTGTACACGATTGTAATATCAACGTAAACGCGTGGACGTACATTCTAATATTGAGTGATAACCTACAATAAATGAACAAAATCGTATATTACTAAACCGCCCGAAATCAAAATGGCCGCCAGGGTTTGACGGCATCACCTGTTTGGTAAGATATAAAAGATACTGGAACACAAATACGTCAAACCGGAATGTACGTCCATTCTTTAGCGATCTCTGAATATTCCACGAGCGTCGAAAAGTCAATTACCCAAAAGGAATCCACGCAAAACCCAAACTACGTTTACGTAGTCTGTCCGAGATCAGCGTGGGTTAAGAAGAGTGCGAATGAAGTTTTCCGTTTAAGACACAGGTGGCGCCGATATAGTCTGTTTACTTTTGGCAAAAGCCCGAGCCTTTTCAACGCAACCGAAGTATGTGGAATTGGTTTGTGTAGTCGACATTTTGATGGTTTTGGAATATTCAGAAATCATCACAGAATTGACGTCCGGTCTGATTTTACATATCTAATTTCCAGAAACAATTATAACTTACAGCAAATATCTGTTGACATATCGTGTGCGGCCATTTTGCTTTTCGAGAGATTCGGTATCTTTTGCCAAAAGTAAACAGACTACGTCAGCGCCACCTGTGTCCTAATCGGGAAACTTACCGACCAAAGTCGGTATCATAATCTACTCCAGCATCCCCTTAAGCTTGAAAACTTGTAAAACGTTATTTCAGTATTATATTGTATAAAAAGTTAATGAAAAATTGAAAACTGAAGAATTTTGTCTTTGTCTGGGCAGTTCGACCGAACGGATGGCGTACTGGACATCTGGGAATTCATAGAAAACTTTCGCCCGGACTATCAAGATTCCATCCAGGACGATATCCAAGAAGCCACGGTGTACTTCACCCTGGACTATCTTTTTGTGCGCACGCAAGCTGAGTTATAGAGGAATCAGAATAATTGATTGGTTGTGTCAATCGATAATTTGGTTGTCGCAATTTATTATTTATTTAGTAGTAGTCCTTCAATTTTTACTATCTTTGTACGTCATATTAAAAAAAATCCAATAAGCAGAAATTTTCTGGAGAAAAATCAACAAAATATCATAATCATAAATTTTTTGCTTTCTCTTAAATTACTACCCTGCGCATAAAACAATTTTTGCTAATCTCAAACATGATTTCGTTCGCTGAGTGGATAGATTGGAACTGGAAAAAAAAATGTCATTGCTCCAACAAAACTTTTAATTTTAAGTTTATTTTAACTAAGTAACTAAGTAAACTTTATTTAAAAGTTTAATCTAACTAATTAAACTCATAACTGAAAGCGCTTCATGAAAAAAGTCTGAGCGCGATCATCTGGAGAATAAAAAAACGCCGTGTCAAGTTCCACACTAATAAAAAAATGTCCTATACGAAACTCAGAAAGATCTTACGTAAGAATTATGGATTACACTAACAACCTTTGGAAAATGGAACGATGTAACATTGATCGACGTTTTTCATTAAATTACATTTGAAAGAAGGTCGCAGAAAAATTCAAGGGCTTCGATAAATATGTGCACATATATGTAGCGCTTTTATTATCATGGACCGAGATTCAAGAAGATTATTGGAGTACAGTAGAGCGGAAGAAAATATACTGGCTCGACCTCGTTGGGGTTGAGATACTGCCCTCCGAGAAATCTTGCCCCCGCGGTCTTTCCACATCTTTTTCATTCTATTCGGTGCTGATCGAAGCCGAATAACGATTTGGCACCGAAAGATACGAGGATATTCAAAGCTCTAGCCTATTTTACAAGAATATTTTCTCGCATTCCTATATCTTCTTCGATAGGTCAGTCGTCTATTCCGTCTTCGCAAGCACACAGAACCACTGAGTCAGCCACAAGGAAGTAACGTATAAAGCTGAAAGTATACAGCAGTGTTACAACCGGGCAGCACCGTCGACTGACGGTTCTTAGAACAAAGCAACCACCCCCATGTGCTTGCTGCACCTTCATGCGGAAGGTACTCGAGGTATAGTTACATATACGCACGCCGGGGCCATAAGTCAGCTTGGAAAAAAGTTACGGTACTGGCAAGACTCCAGGGGCAACGGTGGCGGCTTTTGCCGCTTGCATTGTAACCAAGAGATAAATTTATTGCCAGCGATGGCCTGATAAACGAGCGAGTCGCCACGTTTTGCCCAGTATGTGCGCTCGACTGCCACTGGCCGAGACTATCGGGAAAGAATCGAAGAACATCCCGAGCGCGAATTCTTTAGCGTGTTTCTTTGGCACGTGACTTCGCTCTCATCGGGATGGTGTAAAGAAGCCTCAAGCGAGGCATTAGCGGAATTCGAGGTGTGGAAAATCCTTACCAGCTGATCCTCGACTTTTTTCATTTGGTTATTTTATATATTTTTTTACCCACTAGAAAACTTCCGCGCGCTGCGCGCGCGAGTAGAAATCGTGTGTCGGTGCAGCGATCTTATTTAATACATATAATATATATAATCAGAATTCCCAAAAGTTAAGAGATCTAACAAATTTTTCCAGTAATTCCAAATCTTATCGAATCGGTAACTCTTAATAGATTTGACTCAAATTGATTACCAATTGTCCTTTAACATTCTTTTAATTATGAATTAGTATTTACCTTGATAACTTCAAATTTGCGAGGTCTGGAGCATTTCCAGACTTTAGAAAAAAATGTAAAGTCCCATCATTATATGGGGCTTTACATTTTTAGTAAAGCAGTACGACTCTTTGCTCAATGAAATAAATACAGGATTTCCAATTCTGGAAACCTGGCATGGATTTTGCTAAAAGTAACAGTGAACAAAGAGGTCTGATTTACTTGACTGCAGAATTTCAATTCTCCCCGATCTCTTCGCTTATCATCTTATTCACGATTGTTCTGTTGATCCGCATGTAGTGACTCCGCGTACGCCTGGTTTTGTTGCTGCCATAGAGACTACGTCGCACTTTGTCGTTCAACATCTTAAGCCTAGTTTAATATTCGCAATTAACACATAATCCGGAAACCCCGAAATATTGTAAAGTCAACCAACTTGGGAATTCAAACCTCGCGCGCCCGATATGCTTGACAAAACTGTCAGAATTGCAACTGTCAAACGTGTTAAACACGAACTCGGTCTCGGTCTCGATCTGATCTCGCACCAATTTGGACCAATCACAGCGCGAATAACGTGACAACAATGGACCAACTCGCAATTCGATAAAATCTCGCACCATACTTTTTAGAGAAGGACCGGCAATGCCTTAGGATAGTTGGAATTGATTAGGTCAAAAACGTAGATTCTACTTGCTGTTGAATTGAAAACAAACCAGTTTTGTTTTCGAATACGTCAAAAATATTTGTTGACGTAGGTTGTAATTACTACGAATGTTAGAAAAAACGAGAATATATAGGGAGATACAAAAAAAATTACAAAAAATTACAATTACATTACAAAAAAATAACCAAAACGACGGAATCATATTTTTAGGATGATTAAGAATGTACTTTCATATTTATAGAATTTTACTAGTAATTATCGTAAATATTCCTGTTTATACGTAGTACAAATTCTCGTAAATTCCGGTAATTTTCTAGAGGTACCGTAACCGGAAAGGCATTCATAATACTGATGTGGTAAAATGAAGCAAAAGTGTCCTTAAAAAAGTATAACGGCCCTTCTTAAGAGTAAAAAATGACACAAACAGTCATCAAAAAACCGTAACAACCCTTATGGAAAATTTATAACACAGCGTTAAGGGTCCTTTAAAAAGCATAACAGAAATCTCAGCGTACTACGCCAGTACTTCTTTGAATAATGTTTTCACGAAGCTTAATGAGAACACAAAGTTTACGCATTATTTTCTTTTTCTACTTACTACAATATTAGGAGAGGTACGAAAATTATTTCCCTTGACTCTTATGTTTCGAATCTTTTGGTGGCTAAAATTATTTAAATCCAGCAACGTTACTAACTTCTATTCCATAATGTACGGTTAAATAGAGCCTCACGCATTCATCTTCGTTTGCTTAGAAAACATGATGCTTTTGAAGGGATTAAACTTCAGAGAAACTGCAAGAGAAGTTGTGTTTCCCTCCGGTTCTTCTCCAATTTCACTTCTATCACCAGCTACTCTACCCATACCTTCGTATTTAATTAGTCCGAACTCTAGTTCAGCTTTACAGTAAATAGTACAGTATCCAGTAGCGTTCCCAGAGCTGTTATTGCTACTCGTGCTGTACAACGTTCCACACTGTTCTGACTTGCCGTTTTCACGCCATTCCCTCGTTAATTACGCGGGTCACGCGAAAATAGGGAGGGGCTTTCTGAAATGAGTAAGTAGTTTGCCCTCGGCGGAAGGCATGGGCGACTTTAATCCATTGGCTCTTTCTCTATTTCCATTTTCGAGAAACTCGCGAGAAATTCGCCATCATCGAAGGCCTTAAGCTCTCGAGGGGATTCAGACTCTGTGTCTCATTCAGCAACACCCCAGCTTTGCAAAATACGAGGGGTTTGATAATTATGCGTTGACTTGTGCTTTGACACCAACCTCCTGTCACGAAGACTGTAAATCGGGGTGACAATAGTCGATATGGTTCTGCTTTGTTTGTGTTCACTGAGTGTGTCTTACAGCTTTTCATTAATTGCAAATTATGGTTTAGGTTCCCTCCTATCATGATGGCAGTGTAATCTACTTTTTGTTACGTGGCAATAATTACTGGCTGTCTTAACTACTGAATAATTAAATATGCCCCAGTAAAATAAAATATGTTTGGATTGTATCTTTAACCTTAAATCTTAGATCTGAACTTTAGCAGAATTTATAGCTTAGTAAAAACAGGATATCAGAGTCAAGATATCGAAAAGGTCCAGTAATTAACGATTTTAGTAATTTTAAACACTCATTCGTTGTTGTTAAAAATCTGGTAATGTCTTTATTGTTAACTAATTAATCAAAGTAATCTGGTCAATATGAATGGATGTTTCCAATCAGCACTAAATAAAACTTGACCGTACCGTTAATACATTTTACAAGCGGAAATTGAAATGTTAATTTTATATAAAACTGATATCAAAATCGATGTATGTATACGGAAGGCGTTCAAAATATTCACGTTACAATTTGAAACTAATTAACTTCCCGGTAACCACAAACAATCGGTTTCATTGAGTAGAAAATTGTACCATTAGAGTACTCATCGTTTAACTCGTGTTATCTGGGGTCTACATAATATTTGTATACTGTATTCAATTTATTATCACATGCATAAAAAATTCGACTATCGGTACAAAAATATTTGCCACCACCATTTATCAATATTCAGATATTGGCTTTTTCCAGAGATATTTATCGAAAAAAAATATTTTTTTCATTCTACATAAAATCTAACAAGGATGCAAAGCAGAACCTTGCACATTGCTTCCTCATTATATTTCGCTTTTTGCGTATAGGAATTGATTTTGGCTTCCTCACAGAGGAAGCTCTGTAAAAAGCGAAATATAATGAGGAAGCAATCTGCAAAGTTCTGCTTTGCATCCTTGTCTTAAATAAATATAAATAAGCGCACACTCTCGCTTTGTAAAAATATAATAAGGACGAACGGTCCAGAAACTCCCTCGAATACTCTTCTCTGTTTTTTTTTGTAGAACACGATAGAAATCGGTGGTTTCCGAAATTTGATTGGGAAGCAAGGATATGGCTAGTTTATACAACATAAATCGCTACTTTTCGCAATATAGACTGTACAACATCGCTATGAAAATATGTTATTGTTCAACATTTTTGGGCCATATATGACGTATTTTTCTGTTAATTATGAATTTGGCACTCATTTGACTCCCAACTCGATATTTGATACCAAAATTCGCATTGCAGAAAAAAAATCAAAAAATCAAAATCTCATAAAATTTTAACGTTTCAACTGATCGTAACCAAATTTAATAGGGATCACCGGCGTATGAATGCTCACGTACATACCAATTTTGAGCTTAATATCTCGAAAATTAAAAGAGTTATCGCGTTAACAGACATTTGTGAAAAAATTCAAAACCGCGTAAAAATTTAATGATCATGGGGATTTTTACAAAAATTGGTATGAACGATGAGGATTGACTCCTCTATCTATGGTATAAATTTCAGCGCTATATGTCGAGGCGTTCCCGAGTTATAAAGGTTTATATTTTTTGAGCGTGTAACACACACACACACACATACAGATATTTTTTCTAAATCACTTTTCTCGACGTTTTGGACTATTCTGAATGTACTGACATGAAAATCTCGAAAAAAAAAATTTCACAAAAACAAAGCTTCCTCTATGAGGAAGCAAAAATGCAATTTTATATACCGTGCATGTTGCTTTTTAATAAATATTGAAAAATAAATAAATCATGTAGGATAAATATTAAATATATAAATAAAAAACAAAATGTAACAGTAAGTTACATTTCTGGGGTGGATTCATTTTCCTGGATGAAAACTGTAACTGGTCGGCAGCGATACGAGGAAACGGTGGTCGAATGAGAAGTGGAACGAATAATATAACTAATATACGGTTTCTTGCGGAAGGTTTAGCGCAGGCAGTCCAACCGTTTCTCATTCCCATACTATATATTTATAGCTGGCTCGGTTTATACTATAACTACTTGTCTACGTAAAGTACTTGGTACTATGCTGACAACGTATCTCGTGTGCTATTTACATAACTATCCCTCTCGCAAGAATCTATTATACAGCTAGAATTCTCATGAGCATAACATTCGAGTGAACCTCGAAAAAGATGTATTGCATATACTACATACAGTAAACACATTTTTGTCAAGTACTTTGTCTATAAGTTCTACAGCATTTATAGTATTTTTTCAGCTGTACAAATACATGAAAAAAATGAGTGAAAAACTTTCTCGTCGCTTCAAAGTGTAAGTTTCACTTTGACGTCCTTTTGTTCTGTAATGTCCGTAGAAATTAAATATGAAACAGTGTGCTTCACAGATTGAAGCGTTTTGCTTCCTTTGTAGCAGAGAAAAGACAGGTTTTCCTTTTTCTAAAACGTTTCGTGGATGTATTAAATAATATCTCTACGTGAGTTTGTAGCTGTGCTGTTCAACGAGTTAGCTTAGCTTTTACCACGAGTTGCAGTTTCGTAAATGTTATTCGCGTAACATTTCAGTTAGCGTGTTTTGTACATGTGCTTTGGACTCGTATATGTTTTTCTAGGAAAATACGGACCGAAGAAACCAAAAATACACACACCTGAGAGAGATTGCGAGGCCGACAGCACAGCGAGGCAGCAGCACATCAGAAAATGCTCCCGCCACATGACTGCTCAAAGACAACAGTTGTCTTCGTCTAGCCCCACCCTCGTGTACGTGAACTTGTCGTGACCATCTGAAACAAGAAATTATACACAAATTCTATCAATATACGAAATTAAATCATCCATAATAAAATATGTTAATATATATCGTTATTTATTCTTTTTTATGCTTGAATAAAATTGAAGTAATGAGATTTTTAAGGGGACCCGTGCAGAAATTAGTTCGGGCAGCCGCGATTAAATAAGGGGCCTTTTTAGGTATAAACGTGGCATCCACAATAGGGAATCCAATCTAGAACCCTACTAGACTCAACAGAGACGGCCACGACAAACTTCGGGGCCTAATCAGGCTTAAATGTGGAACCCTCACTAGGGTCACCCATATTGAGCCTCTAAAGGCCCGTACTTTCAAGCGTGACTAGCCTAGTAGGGCCCCTACTACAATTAGGGCCATCTAGAAAGGGCCAAGTTGGAGCCCCAACTATATTTCTGCACGGGGAGTTATTATTATTGTATTGTGACGATTATTATACAGGAGATTATACACAAATTCTATCAATATACAAAATTACATCAATCATAATCAAATATGTTAATATATATTGTTATTTACTCTTTTATGCTTGAATAAAATTGAACTAATGAGATTTTTAAGAGGAGTTATTATTGTTGTATTGTGACGATTGTTATACCTGGTATGAAATTTACTATATCGTTTTATGGACGACCTTGGCGACTTTCTGATTTTTGCCGGACACAAAGTGGAACTGTAGAAATAATTTAAAAATGCTCTCGCCACGACATAATTAACTCGTCGTTTTATTCCGGGCTCAGCCGGTACTTCGGTAATATGAAAGTATCGCCGAGTCTGCAGGGATTAACTTCTCAAAGTTGCCTGTGGTCCTCTCTACACTTTTGCAACGTGTGCCTTCCCCTTGTGCTTCGCGCAAAGAGTGCGCGAGAGCAGCGAGTGCGAATTTTAATCAAACTATAATTAAGCCGCGTGGCGGTAGATAGGAAATAAATTGAATAGAAAAGTATAACGCTCTCGTTGAATTTCTTCACAAGTTGCGTAGCAATGCACTTGAGTATAAGTGCTGTTATAAGCTGTTACGTTAATTTACAACTTTTACTCTCGCCTTCAGGCAACTTCAACGTTAAAAACGTTTATTCACACTTTCAGAAACAGCACTTTAGAACTCTTCAATTGGTCGTTAATTGCAGATTCTGACATAAATAAAAGTATAAGTGAATTATTGGAAATTTTGTAGTACTGCATTTTATTGTGTTGTGTCTTCCGTATACGGCGCTGGATTTTTGCGGCTGTGTTCGTTCGCCTTATCTTATAATCTATATTATTGATATACTCCATATGTTTATTGATATGCACTTTGTATGCATCATATTCGTCGAGGGCCCAGAGAAGCTTTGAAAAACCTACTGCACCGATACAATCAGTGGCTACCGAAGCCCCCAGCATTAAGCTCAAAGAACAGCCAACAAAGGCGGTTAGGTCAGCGCCACCTCTCGGTGATTTAGTGCATCTAAACTGGGCCGTATCGCATCCATCGATAGCGCAAAGGAGCTATGAAAAACCTACAAGCGTACCGATTTGGTTGATGTCTACCTAAGCCCCCCAGTGGCAATGCGAGTAAACTCAATGAAAGCCCAACGAAAGCGCTAGGGCAGCGCCACCTCACAATGATTTCGTGCACCAGCCACAGTTACTCAGGTGAGTAACGTAGTTTGCGCTGGCAAATTACGATTCAGTATTCATCGTCCTCAATCAAACTTCAGTATTATTTTTCCCATAGACAATATATCGAAATGCTCTGCTCAATTGCGCGCTCTGTGCTCCAACAACCCACTATTTAATATGCTTTATTCATGTTTCTTAAAATATTATTAAAAATATATTGCTGCGTCCTTCCTTTTATATTCTGCAACGATTCCTGCGAAAACAATTGCTATGGCAGCGGATGCGGTAAAAATAATTGTTATGGCGACGGTTAAGCAGTTGCACCTCTCACTCGGTATTCCTTATCCGAGAATTCTGGGTAAACAGAAAATTCTGGGTAATACCGGAATTCTTGGCAATACGGGAATTCTTGGTAATATGGGAATTCTTGGTAATACGGGAATTCTTTTGTTATTATTGTTATAATACAGAAAAATAATAAACTATCAGAATATTTTCTTGTCTCAAAATAAATACCTTGTACGAAGTTCCATAAACAAGAAACTTAAGCTATCGCCTAAACGATTTGGTTTTTCGACCTGCCAGTAAAACACTGAACCTGCCAAGTACCAGCTGAGCTGTACCAACAAGAGACTACTATTAGAAGCGAGAGTTCTGCACCAACCTAATAGTTTACGATGCTGACATAGCTTATGAGGAAATTATTAATCGGCAAAAAGTTTTGGTCTGCTTTTCTGGCCGTTGCGGTGACCCACCGCACAAGAACTACCGCTAGAGAAAACTTTATCGCTCGTTTATTTCCCGGTTGTAGAGTCTTGGTAATCGAGCGTGCACGTTTTCTCGATTGTCGTACCGTTCGTGGGTAGTCACCGTGATTCTAACAAGAAGTTGAACCGACAGCATCGAGGCTTTCAGCTTTACCCTCAAAGTTCAAGTGTAAAGATCTACAACGGCCGATGACTTCACGTCATTATAACGTGAGGCTACAGAAGCCCATAATTCTCTACCAATTATAACTTGGATCGTCATAATAGGTATACGGCGGTTTCGACGTCACCCTTGACCGATAATCGAAACAAAAGCACTAGAGGCAGACGGATTCCAAGTAGGAGAGTATGCGCATTACTGCTGAAGTCCTTCAACGGATGCGAATGCTCCACCAACACCTGCGCGGAGCTTTTACGGTTTACGAGTAAAGTTCCAGCAAAGCTATATACCGCATTCACTGCACCAGAATCTTCTAATTGGATCACGTTCTCCATTACAGTTCAACTTCGCGACCTAATCATTCGACCAATAGAATATGCGCGTGGCTCGTTTACCGGATTGCTGGTTGTAAACTAGATGAAGAAGACCCTAGTGTATACCAGCACTGCGGTGACACTGGCATAAGTAGAGCTTTTTATTATTAGTGTTGCAATACATATTTCCATTCCCCAGCGATGGGTAAATAAAAAATGTCATATACGCCTTCAGCAATTTCTCAATCGGAAACCGGAAGGCATTTCCACTTTCTGAATAGATGCTCTGAGAATACCCCGGAAGGTTGATGTAGGAAAGATCAGAGACTTCAACAGGAATTCATCAAGGTTATCCATTGTAGAGTAACATCGCGATCTGATCATTTAACAAATACAAAGCATATTTCGACTAACCAACTCTAAATACAAATTTAAAAAATTACACCGTATTTTTTAGAAATTGACTAATAGGAATCCGGAAGCGGTAGAGCACATCCAATTTCCCATTAGATGCTCTGAATATACAGTTCACGGTTAATGCCACTGAAGCGTGAAACCAAGGGTACAAAGACCCACTTCCGGTACGTTTTGTAGAGATGCGGGAATATCAGAGGCTCAGCCAGGAAGTCATCAACGTAAAAACTGGGTCGTCTCGTGTACTGATCCCTCTTCTCCTTTTGATGAATCATACGCGCGATGCTGCTGTGATTGTGATATAAAATAGTCATGTCTTTGCTTCATTGATTGTGTCGCAAAAGACGGAAAGAAGTATTGATAAATTTTTGTGGAAATCTAGGCAAGCGGTGACGAGCTTTTTTTCTTAAAGTCTTTTTACGATAAATTTCCAGACGTCACCATAAATCGCCAGGATCCCATAAATCTCGTGTTCTCGAGTGGCCTTTCGGTGAAGGAGACTCGAGCCGTGGATAGAATCGTCAATATCCCAGTGGCTTGATAAGTTTAATGCAATTACGTCGACGCTTTGGGTTTGCTGCTAAATTGAATACATAAATTACTGGAATGTTTGAGTTCGAAATTCAAGGAGGCTGTACGCTTATTTCTGTACGAATGCTTTCTTATTAGGTCAAACAGTGGATTATACCTTGTGAGTTTCTAAGGTATCAGGAACAAAAAGTTTACGAGTTGCTGTAGACTTAATGAAAAAGGGAATCCCTACATAACAATTCGAAACGAAATTTTACTTCGCTTTGTTGTTACAGTAAAATCGAGTAGTCCAAATGGATTCTCGACGTTGGTAAACCTTTGAAAGTGGGAGCAAATATATATGCAAGTCGCTGCTGGTGTGTGCGCAAATCTCTTGGAGTAAAGAACTTCGGGCGCCTTAGTAAACTACCTTTCTCACTGCAACGGAGGGACGGGTAGGTAAATATTATAATGTGGACACTCGTGCGGGCGTAAATATGTATGCCACCCTCTTGGCTCTTGGCGGAAAGTTGACGGGTCTTAATACATTTTACGTGCCTCTTCTGCTTACCATGACTCCATCCAGCTGTCTATAAGATCACTCGGAACTAGCTTTTAGAGTGAAATCTTCACATTCGAGAATCTTTGAACCTACAAAGATACCTATACCACAGTAGAGTTAGGCAGCAAAAATGATTTGAGTCGGAAATTACTGCTTTAATCACAATTGATCAGAGTAATTGCAATCTTTTATAAATTAATGACAATTACTTTTAGTAATTGTAATTGTCACTAGTTTAATTAAAGCTAGTAAATTTCTGCACCAGTAAAATTGTATATGGCCAAAAGTATTTTGCCTGCGTAAAGCTTTGCTGGGTGGGGATCAAAATAGCGAATTTTAAAATAAGGAACGTCTAAATATAGAATGACCATCATTATGAAATTCGCTATTTTTGCCATTCGATATTTTGACCTTTCGCTATTTTGATTGCATTTTAATAAGATGGGGATCAAAGTAGCGAATGATCAAAACAGCGAATGTTCCTTATTTTGAAATTAGCTATTTTAACCATTCGCTATTTTTGTCATTTGCTATTTTGACCCCCACCCGCTTTGCTCATATAGCGTTTTGTTTATATAAGAGTCGATAAATTCCTTGATATGGGTTTGCGGTGAGTTTTTAGTCATGTGTAGAGTCGGTGATGTGTAGAGTCGGATTTTGTAGAAACAAAGGACTGCGGAGATTCATCTTCCTCTGGCTGGCTTATAAAGTGCCTTTAGCTTTTGTATCAAATTTTCCTTTCGTGATTTTTCCTCTGTCGTATCCCTATCTTATCATCCAAGTGCTACGTCTTCCTTCACGTCCAACAGCGTGGATGTCTTGTGTACAAAGCGATGCTTTTATCTAGGCTCATACATCTTCAGGGATAAACAGCGCGGTATTCCACAACAACAGAAAAGCATGTCGCTGCCCCCAGGACTAAGATTTTATTCCCATAGCCAAACCTATTTGCTTTGGTAAGTCGCGTCATACAGCCGATGGTCATGTTCTTCAAGCTCTGCGCGCGACATACTCAATTCTCGTCACGAATTCAAACCCACAAACCATCCGGGGCTTTTCGCTCAAGTGCAAAAAAATTCATGAAACAAAATGTTTGTTGAAGTCACTACTATAGTTTGTCCAAACTTCATCCGTAAATGAGTCGAAGATTTCCCGATTGTTCTCAACTGATAATGGACAACAGGATTAAATGCGCTTCAGAACAAAATGGCTATGAATGGGTTACGTAGTTTTTCTTCCGGTAAAACTTATTAATTAATGTGTCCGAGAAATTGGAAAGAAAAATGCATCGATTAACGTTAAAGTATCTCTTTTTCGGCATAAAGTTGCCCATTAATTGCAGACTTGAGAGACGTGTTAGCAAATATTCCCAGGCAACACCAAATGGTCCATTGCGAAGCAACTATCACATTAATCTCACTTACATTTTCAGGCTTACCATGGCCAAAAGAAATTAGATGTTATACGATAATATTAGTAATGCGCCCATAAAAGTTGGACCATCCATTCGTAGCATATACTTAGAATCTATGTAACTGTCACGGATAGACTTTGCATCAATGGTTTTCTAGGGTTACCTACACAGCCACGATTATCCTTTCCATTTTTCGTAAAAATAAACTAGAATATATTTATTATGCAATAATCGTATATTTATACGGTTCATATACGTTTAAACGATTTTTTATTGCAAAGCACATTAGGATTTTCAATTAAAGTCATTCGAGAGACTGGATAATAGTACACCGTTTGATCAAAAGACAATGCATTTTTATTGCTAATCCTTCAGGCACAAAATGAAATAATAAGATCTTTTGATGTTGCGAAGTCGCTTTCGGAATGTGCATTTTCGCTTTGAAACGTAACTTGATGTTCACAGCGGTATGACTAATCCTCTTTCCCTTCTCTCGTCCGGCTGCCACTCCACTTAATGGCTGCAGGTGCAACGTTGCACTTCGTCCCACCACGTGTATGAGTGCGCTATAATGTGAGCGTCACGTAGAAAATAAGGGTTTGTGAGGTTTGCGCCGATGCTTCTTTTCCAGCGCGTACTACTTGCTCAGAACAGTGTCAGGTGCTACTAGTACACTTCTCGGGTTTTCGCTTTATGATCTGTGTCGTTTCAAGCTTTAGAGGTACGTCTTTTTACGTTAAGGTCGTGGCACGTAGTAAATAAGGCGATGCCAAGCTTGTGTGTAATGACTGTTGCCGCCGTTGATGCAGTGTGGCGAAGTGGTGACCCGCTTCGAGTACAGCATCGAACGTGACGCCACAAAGTTGAGGCCATATAACGGTGATTTGTTACCACGGTGGAGATAAATAAAAATCCAATTGTTTAAACGCCTCTGGCATGCCTGATGGTTAAAACGAAGTGTCGGACAGCTCACGGATTTTGTGTATCGATAAATTCAACGCAACTGTGACTTTTAACGGTATTTTGATGCAATACATTTGGGCAATCGTGGTCTACCGTTATTGGCTGCACAGGACTATTTGGAGTGTGGACATGCTAGTGTTAAAAAATATCTCAACGATCATTTCAGAGTGCGCACTCTACGGCCGGCCAGATAGAGGCCAGCCTCAAAATCCAATTTAATTCTTCCGTATACCGTTCCAAATAAAATGGATATGAAGTGGTTTCTGTGTTCAAAACGCATGGACACACGCACACTTGTATTGCTCAATTTGGACTCTCAATTTTTACGAGCTTCCGGCATTTATGATTGCACCGGTAGGTATGTACATACATGTGCATGAATAGTATTCACCTGACGAGGGTTTATCGTGCGGGCGTGCTAATTGCTTTTTTGTTTTCGCGCGGGTCATTAAACTCACGTGTATATCATAGTGCGCTACAATAATATTCGCCCACCTGTCGTTGTATTACGTTAACCTGAAATTTCTCGCTACGATACACCTGCCTGCTAAATATTTTTTATCGCTACAGCAGTGAAACGGATAAAAAATATAGGCGGCATAAAAGCATTGCGAAAGAGGACGCCACGAGGAATAAAAAAACATCAGATTCAATTCGGCGAAACACGGGCAAGGTGATTAAATAAAAAAGGGGGCCAATTTGTCCCTCGAATACAATCCACAGAGCGAACTTAGATTTAGCCACAAATTCAAAGTATGTTGTACTGATAAGTGAATCAATTCAGTTTGAATAGTTACAGTGTTTATGCGATATTGAGAGCGCTTGTCTGTTCACATCGCAAATTGAATTTGGTACAATTTGTCAATGGCACTCGTGTACTTGTGGGGACAATAAGCTCTGATAAATTGCCGAGCCTGAAGTTTCACAGTTGGCACATAGGCATTATTCAAGTGACTTAATTGATAAGCCATGTGGACATTTTTATTGTTATACAGGGTGTATTCGAACATCCGCATCAATATTCACCTATTTAGAACAGAGTCTGGTGTGTGGCTATATTTGCAGATTATTGTGACTCGCTCGCTCGCTCACAGTAGTTAATTAGTAGGGTTAAAGCTATGAGCATAACAGCAGATTGATTTACAACATTTTTACCTGATTTATAATCAGGAAAGTTTGGGAGCTTTCAAAAGTCCTCACGTATTAGGCATTTTTTCTTGTCAGGATATACAGCGTTCAGCCTCCTATTTTCAGTAAAATTTTCATACTGATCCAAGCTATAAAGAAATATTTAAAAATTTCTTTCTAAGCACCGCTTTCCATCCATCTTTACTGTCACTGAGCACGACATAGAGACAAAAGAAATAAAATCGGTGTTTCAATGAAACTGATGTACTTTGATTTACGATTAATGTAATTGAATCAATATTGACTTAATTGTATTAATTGAATCAATATCGAATCAATATTGATTAAATTACATTAATTTAACGTTGAACTAATTAAAATTAAATTCATTCGATTCCCTTAATTTGAAGAACTTCACTTTCGTTGAAAACGACAAACTGTAGCTTGCAACCCAATATTAGTTTGATCTTAAGAGCGATCTTCACCTTGAAGTTATATGCAAAAATCCACTCTAAATCAGTGTATAATTAGGTTTTTGTAAAATAGTATCCTTCTCTAAAAAGTATGTTGCGAGATTTTAGCGAATTGTGAGTTGGTCCATTGTTGTTATGTTATTCGCGCTGTGATTGGTCCAAATTGGCGCGAGATCAGATCGAGACCGAGACCGAGTTCGTGTTTAACACGTTTGACAGTTGCAATTCTGACAGTTTTGTCAAGCATATCGGGCGCGCGAGGTTTGAATTCCCAAGTTGATTGACTTTACAATATTTCGGGGTTTCCGAATTATGTGTTAATTGCGAATATTAAACTAAGCTTAAGATGTTGAACGACAAAGTGCGACGTAGTCTCTATGGCAGCAACAAAACCAGGCGTACGCGGAGTCACTACATGCGGATCAACAGAACAATCGTGAATAAGATGATAAGCGAAGAGATCGGGGAGAATTGAAATTCTGCAGTCAAGTAAATCAGACCTCTTTGTTCACTGTTACTTTTAGCAAAATCCATGCCAGCTTTCCAGAATTGGAAATCTTGCATTTATTTCATTGAGCAAAGAGGTCGTACTGCTTTACTAAAAATGTAAAGCCCCATATAATGACGGGTCTTTACATTTTTTTCTAAAGTCTGGAAATGCTCCAGACCTCGAAAATTTGGAGTTATCAAGGTAAATACTAATTTATAATTGAAAGAATGTTAAAGGACAATTGGTAATCAGTTTGAGTCAAATCTATAAAGAGTTTTCGATTGGATATGATTTGGAATTATTGGAAAAATTTGTTAGATCTCTTAATTTTTGGGATTAATTTGGGGTAAATACTAATTTATAATTGAAAGAATGTTAAAGGACAATTGGTAATCAATTTGAGTCAAATCTATAACGAGTTTCCGATTCGATAAGATTTGGAATTATTGGACAAATTTGTTAGATCTCTTAATTTTTAGGAATTCTGATTATATATATTATATGTATTAAAGAAGCTTCCTAGTGAACATAAATGGCGCTTGACTTGTCGAGGTTAGGAACGTACATTAATATTTTACTGACCGTACAGAATATAGAGATCCGAGGCTGAAACGGCTTAACATCATGCTTTAGCGGTAGTTTCACTCGGCTTATCTGAGAAGATCGATCTTGTAGTCGGGTGTAAGTGCGTTCAAGCAATTAACACGACGCTGGGATAAAGGCCATCGCGATTCCCGCGAGAAGTGACGCTGCGCCCTTTCCTCTAGGGACAAGCTGTTTATACTGTGTGGGAGGGTAAAGCGTGGCTTTGCACCTCGCAGCCGTGTCGGGGCATTTCCCATTGGGCGAAGAACAAGATGGATTATTACGCGCTTCGAAGGCAACCCTTCAGTAGACAAAGTGGATTCAGTTTGTCTATACATATATTTGCAGCAGTAGAATTAAGATTGTACGAAATTGACACTGCCCTCATCCTTCATTTCCACGTTTTCTCTTCTTCCTCCTGCTCCACTCGAACACTTAAACTCTGATTATATCTCGTTTGCTACATTCCGGCTTCACGTTTCCTGTCCTTGTTCAGACCCTCCTACGCCATTCGGGCCGGAAGTTCCCCTAATGGCGCCCGAATAGAGTATCCACTCACCGCTCACTGGGCTTCGAGCCAGTAACAAATTCGTCTGATAACGCAGCACCCGTTACCACTGTAAATTCGAGAAATGAAGATGGGGAGAAGCTCTCGATTAAGTGTTTGGAACGAAAGAGGGAGAATGCAATGTTGAATGTCTGTGCATTACTGATGACGAATCGCGAGCTCAGCTGCATCCTGACTGAGTTTTTATTCTCTCTATGCTTTTACCTTACAACGCTGCTTCGTGAAATGCTTAAGCTTTCGTCAGAAAATTTCATTTATCATTTTTATGAAACCTGGAAAATTCTGTGATTTTTTTTCACTTCAACAAGAAAGTTTTCGTACAAAAAAGAAAGTAAATAACGAAGAAGAAGAAGAAGTTGAAGTGCAAGGGTAGAAATCGAAATTGGAGAATTTTATGTTGACAAAAATCGCAAGAACAGCTTAACGAAAAGAGACAGAAAAATATAATAGCAGGAGAAACAAGATGCAAACCCAGAATAAGAATGGGGCGTCTTGGTGAGGAACGTTTGGAACTAGTGGAGGTTGGCTTTTGTGGGTCGCGGAAAGTTTCCAACCCTCCGGTTAGGATGGGTCGTTGGGTTGAGGTTGGGCGTGGTTCTTGGTCGAGACTCTCCGCTCGGCAAAGTGTTATTCATCTCCGCTCCGGCTACTTGAGTGGGAGGCTGTTTCTGCTGCTTCTATATACGACTTTGCAGGACATTCGCGGCTATGAACTACTTCGGATGTGCTTCGCGAACGGGTCTCCAACAGGCCAGTTTTAATGAACTTTGCATAATGTTATTCACGAGACCTTACTTCACGCTCTCCGCTTCCACTGGCTAACGGCCGAGCACTGTGTCACTTGCATCACTCGCACGTTAATTTACTTGAATTTACAGCAGTGTGCTACTGTCTCGAACGATTAAGCGCCGGGACGCTCGTGATCAATAGGCTGTTGCATTAGACTACTTGGTTATGGTAATAAAGGCGACATACCAGAGATACATGATTCACAATTATCGTTCATACATTTATTGTATGATGATTATTAAGTGGATTTGCGATTTAAAGGGTTATCCTACAATAAAAAAGTATTAAAAATTGAAGAATGCTCCGACACACCGTAACTAATATATTGTAGTTAAAGATAAATTTTTTCGTTTTTTAGACATGTACAATCGTTGAAATCAAATCCACCACTCGATAGCACATGACGAAAAAGATTGGACACGGAATCGCATAACATGTTGAAGTATATTCTTTTAATGCAATTTTATATTTATACTGTTAAGGATGTAATATACAAATAAATAATTCTATAAATTTACCCTGTTTTGAGGTAATCATAGTAGGAAAACATCTTAGAATTCCATCGTTTAATTAGTAAATTTTTCCTCAGAGAAAATTACAAAATTTTGGCACATTTTCTGATTCATAATATCCCAATCCACGATTCCGAAAAGATATCCAGGATCTTTATAAGTTCATATTCTTTATGGTATCACAATAACTTATGATATGTTCGATTTTGGAATTGATCATGAAATTATGAATTATAAAAAAAGCTATTTAGTGATCAATCCACCAAAAAACCCTCACGGGTAAAAAATTGAGACAAGTACATTTGCGTGAGCGGTATCTAATACCTCCAAAAACACAGTGTGTCAAAAACTTGAGCCATAAACTATGTATAGGTACAAAAAGTTGTGAAATAAACTAAAAATATATTCAGCATGTCAAGTACATGTTGTACAACATATATATACATCATATACGTGTATATAAATAGTAGTTTTAATATCAACTAAAAAGAATTTCTCGCATTTAAAGGAAAAAAATCATTATAAAAAAAGCTATTAAATGATCAATACCTAGTTTCATTCTACTTTAAGATATTGTAAAAAAACACTCTGTAATGTAAAAACTGCGTTTTATTGATTCTAGCTTCATAAAATATAACCAGAAATTGGACTTGCCTTACACATTGTAACCGCGGAAAATCGCCGAGTTTATAGTTTCAAGGCATTGAAATTACAAAGCTAGTCAAGTTTTGATAGGACGCCTATTGTTACATCTGTGATTACAACCTCTTGTACCGAGCGTTGGTCGCATTATTAGATTTCTGAATAATGGGGCTTTCCTTTCAAGCAGTTACGTTGAATGTTGTAAAGCCTTTTGCACCTCGTTCAATGCTCTTGGCCCGGATTGTCAAATAATTAATTCAAGACTTCGATGTGTCTTCATGGAGAGTTTTCATGAAGATCAAGACTCCGTTGAGACCCGAATATGCGAGATAGAGGAGTGTGTTCAGGCTTGGGTTTTACGCGACCATAAAATCTATTAGGTTTAACGGCCTCAAGGGCATTACACCAGCCGCCGGGTTTGCTACTGGAGGTATACGGGAACAGGAAACCCGGTGTGGCTCAAGTGCCCTCGTAACTGTTATTATAAATACGTATAGTCGTTCCTAGCCACAGCAGTGTAGCAGAAGCAGCAACAGCAGCAGCAGCACGGCGATACTATTATGTAGATCGTCGCAAGCTACCGGAACACAAACCACACCTCAACATCGACCTTAACAAACGTGTCAAAGCTCTACCGTTTTTAGGGCTTCATTGCCACCTGCCGCTTGCTCTTATTGTCTTTCTTAATTGTATGGATAATAGGGCTGGAGTTGCAAATCTTCTGACACCTTTCAACTCACTCTACTATTTCGCTTGTACCATTCACGATTTCATAATTATTAATTCTTTAAGCTTCCTACACCTCTTGAAAATAATGTCTCAATATTTTATCGAAGCATTATTATATTGTTATATTAACATTAATCTTTTTAGGGCTTTATTTCCAGTTGCCGTTTAATCTTATTGTCTTTCTTAATTGTCCGGATAATAGGGCTGGAGTTATAAATCTTCTGACACCTTTCAACTCACTCAGGTACTTCGCTTGTTTTATTTATAATTTTATAATCATTGATCCTACAAACTACCTACACTTCTTGAAAATTATGTCTCAATATTTTATTGAAGCAGACCGGTGCGATGGTCTAGTGGTCAGTGTACTGGCCTCTAGTTCAGAGCATCGGTAGGTCGCGGGTTCGATTCCCGGTGCCGTCGATTTTCGTCGAAAATATAAATACGGGTGCGATGAAGCTCCAGATGTATACATGAGACCCACACAGGTATTTCTACCTGTGGAGGTCACATGTATACAGCTGTAGTCCGTGTTTACGTTCTCGACGAAACGTGACGTAGCTCCGGTGCCGTGAGGCGAACTCGAGACCGGCTATATCGGCATAGGTTTTCCGCAGTTTCCCTATGCCCATGGTAGAAATGCTATGGCGAATGCGATATAGAGGGGGAAGTCGGATGCGGGCGCATGGGGGCCTGGTTACTGATCCGGACCAGATCCTCAGGGGGGACTGGCTACTGATCCGGGCCGACCCTGCAATAGGCGTAATGCCTCCAGGCGGGGGGAAATGCAAATAAAAAAAAATATATTTTATTGAAGCATTATTATATTGCTATATTAACCGTTTTTAGGGCTTCGTGCCAGCTGTCGCTTGCTCTTATTGTCTTTCTTAATTGTTCGGATAATAGGGCAGGAGTTGCAAATCTCCTGACATCTTTCAACTCACTCTACTATTTCGCTTGTACGATTTATGATTTCATAATCATTAATCCTTCAAACTTCCTACACCTCTTGAAAATAATGTCTCAATATTTTATCGAAGCATTATTATATTGTTATATTAACATTAATCTTTTTAGGGCTTTATTTCCAGTTGCCGTTTGATCTTATTGTCTTTCTTAATTGTCCGGATAATAGGGCTGGAGTTATAAATCTTCTGACACCTTTCAACTCACTCAGGTACTTCGCTTGTTTTATTTATAATTTTATAATCATTGATCCTACAAACTACCTACACTTCTTGAAAATAATGTCTCAATATTTTATTGAAGCAGACCGGTGCGATGGTGTAGTGGTCAGTGTACTGGCCTCTAGTCCAGAGCATCGGTAGGTCGCGGGTTCGATTCCCGGTGCCGTCGATTTTCGTCGAAAATATAAATACGGGTGCGATGAAGCTCCAGATGTATACATGAGACCCACACAGGTATTTCTACCTGTGGAGGTCACATGTATACAGCTGTAGTCCGTGTTTATGTTCTCGACGAAACGTGACGTAGCTCCGGTGCCGTGAGGCGAACTCGAGACCGGCTATATCGGCATAGGTTTTCCGCAGTTTCCCTATGCCCATGGTAGAAATGCTATGGCGAATGCGATATAGAGGGGGAAGTCGGATGCGGGCGCATGGGGGCCTGGTTACTGATCCGGACCAGATCCTCAGGGGGGACTGGCTACTGATCCGGGCCGACCCTGCAAGAGGCGTAATGCCTCCAGGCGGGGGGAAATGCAAATAAAAAAAAAATATATTTTATTGAAGCATTATTATATTGCTATATTAACCGTTTTTAGGGCTTCGTGTCAGCTGTCGCTTGCCCTTATTGTCTTTCTTAATTGTTCGGATAATAGGGCAGGAGTTGCAAATCTCCTGACATCTTTCAACTCACTCTACTATTTCGCTTGTACGATTTATGATTTCATAATCATTAATCCTTCAAACTTCCTACACCTCTTGAAAATAATGTCTCAATATTTTATCGAAGCATTATTATATTGTTATATTAACATTAATCTTTTTAGGGCTTTATTTCCAGTTGCCGTTTGATCTTATTGTCTTTCTTAATTGTCCGGATAATAGGGCTGGAGTTATAAATCTTCTGACACCTTTCAACTCACTCAGGTACTTCGCTTGTTTTATTTATAATTTTATAATCATTGATCCTACAAACTACCTACACTTCTTGAAAATAATATCTCAATATTTTATTGAAGCAGACCGGTGCGATGGTCTAGTGGTCAGTGTACTGGCCTCTAGTCCAGAGCATCGGTAGGTCGCGGGTTCGATTCCCGGTGCCGTCGATTTTCGTCGAAAATATAAATACGGGTGCGATGAAGCTCCAGATGTATACATGAGACCCACACAGGTATTTCTACCTGTGGAGGTCACATGTATACAGCTGTAGTCCGTGTTTACGTTCTCGACGAAACGTGACGTAGCTCCGGTGCCGTGAGGCGAACTCGAGACCGGCTATATCGGCATAGGTTTTCCGCAGTTTCCCTATGCCCATGGTAGAAATGCTATGGCGAATGCGATATAGAGGGGGAAGTCGGATGCGGGCGCATGGGGGCCTGGTTACTGATCCGGACCAGATCCTCAGGGGGGACTGGCTACTGATCCGGGCCGACCCTGCAATAGGCGTAATGCCTCCATGCGGGGGGAAATGCAAATAAAAAAAAAATATATTTTATTGAAGCATTATTATATTGCTATATTAACCGTTTTTAGGGCTTCGTGCCAGCTGTCGCTTGCTCTTATTGTCTTTCTTAATTGTTCGGATAATAGGGCAGGAGTTGCAAATCTCCTGACATCTTTCAATTCACTCTACTATTTCGCTTGTACGATTTATGATTTCATAATCATTAATCCTTCAAACTTCCTACACCTCTTCAAAATAATATCTCAATATTTTATCGAAGAATTATTATATTATTATATTAACCGGTTTTCGGGCTTCGTGCCAGCTGCCGCTTGCTCTTATTGTCTTTCTTAATTGTCCGGATAATAGGGCTGGAGTTTCAAATTTTCCGACACCTTTCAACTCACTCCACTATTTCGCTTGTTTGATTTATAATTTTGTAATCATTAATCCTTCAAACTCCCTAAACCTTGAACATAATGTCTCAATATTTTGTTGAAAACAAATGAAAAGTGTTGTAACGCGAAGTCCTTGCCCGGCCAGATTTTGGCATTTGGCCGTGAGATGGCCAATTCCAATACCTTTTTTTTCATAAATTGGTTGTATACTTCACTATCGATGGGATTTGAAAAATCGAAAATGGGATGAATATTTATATTGATTTATAGAAGCAATAAATCCGTAGAGTGATTTAAAGATTACAATTCTAAATATGATGAACTTATAGTTCAATTGCATTGTAAATGATGCAGGCCATAAATTATAGAATTTTAATCATAGAGATAATCATCAATTTTTTAAAATTATTCTTGGACTTTTCAAATTAATTAATTTTTTTAAATTCCCGAATAAATCTTCCTCGCCACGCCCAAACTCAAGAACGTCTCGATGAACTCCGTAGTCAGTTCGCAGGCGCCAGGATCACTAGCGAGTCTAGGATTTGAGCTTTAAGTTTCATGGTAGACGCAGCCAGATATTCGGACGCTGGGGAATCCCCAAGAAAAATCTTGGCACGGATTCCTTTTGACCAAAATGAACGTGGACAAATCGATCGGTGTACACTAGTTCAATCGTACCCATGCAGAAATATAGTTGGGGCTCCAACTTGGCACTTTCTAGATTGCCCTAATTGTAGTAGGGGCCCTACTAGGCTAGTCACGCTTGAAAGTACTACTCTTTAGAGGCTCAATATGGGCGATCCTAGTGAGGGTTCCACATTTAAGCCTGATTAGGCCCCGAAGTTTGTCGTGGCCGCCTCTGTAGAGCCTAGTAGGGTTCCAGAGTAGATTCCCTATTGTGGATTCCACATTTATACCTAAAAAGGCCCCTTATTTAATCGCGGCTGCCCGAACTAATTTCTGCATGGGTACTTGCTCCTTCTCGCTTTTTTGACCTTATGTGTAGCTTTCCTAACTCATACATCGAATTTTCACAGCAGGTAGTAATATTTAACTTAAGACGGTGTTCTTGCATAATTAGAAATATTATGATTAATTTGCTGACGTCTTCCTTTTTTCTCACGAGTTTAATCTACCTTCATTTTTTTGTGCTTTCTTTTTAGCAAAGCGAGGTTCCGGGACCAGGGCAAGCCGAGTAAAGCTCGAGGGAAGGTATCAAGCTTTCATTAACCTTCTTCGTAGCTCGAGGTGAGGAGATGGGGAACTGGCGAAAGCCCGAACATAGTTCACTCGGCGAATATGATACGGCGTCGGTACGCCAGTAGTTACTGTCCGTATACGGTCAGACACCCCGATAAACTGACAGAATCGCTGGCGTTTCGCTTTATTCTCTGTTAGTCTCGAATTCTACACAACGGTGAGACTTGTTTCGTGCACGTGTCGACAACCATGACGATAGAGAAGCCGGAATAATAGCGAAATAACTGAAATTTGTTGAGGAAAATTGAATGTGGCGTTCAACAATAAAGAAAAGAAATAGGAAACCTCCGCAAAAGCATTTCTTGTTGTAGAATGCACCCTCGTGCATAAATGGAGACAAATAATCAAGGGGAAAAGGAATTAAAAAAAAAATTATGTTTTATGAGGTCGCTAAGAACTTTGATTACTAAAAATAACAAACGCTAGATGGAAAACCAAGCGAGCTTTCTGCATTTGTTTTTCGAGCTCCATGCTACGATAAATCATGACAACTCATAACAATTAGCCCGGGCACTCGAGTTAATTAATTAATTTAGCACCCACTCGACTCGACCTCCCGTGTTTCCCGACATAAAATACCCACTGTGCATTTTAACACCTACTTTCCTTTCCTCGATTTTTTTCATAATATTCCGACTACCTCCTCTGTCTGAGATGAGTGCAGACATAATTATTTTTGATCTTGTTTTTTTTTTTTCATCTGCATCTCAATTTTGTGACAAATGGCCGCGTAATAGTCGTTGTTTGTTGAAAACATGTGACATAGAGACAAAATTAATTTGCTTCAAATAAAAGACCACACAAAGAGAATTTTTGAGGAATATATTGTATAAAAGTTGGGAGAGATTCACATACAGTATGACAATTTGACAATATTGAGGTATCGTGCTAATATTCGCCATATATAGAGGAGTTGTGCCAGTCTGAATTAATCGAAAACGTTACCATAAGAATGGCAATTTATACCATATTGATGCCGGATGGAAAAAAAAATTACAAAAATATTCTGTTGCCTTTTGACGAATTTCAAGGCAATTGTTTTATCTACTACGCTATTCTCTACTTTAAAGTTTGTCATAAGAATTGTTCATATCGCTCGTCCGGCGATTCTGTTGTTACAGCGAATTTGCCTGGACGAGTATTAGAAACTTTTCCAGAGGGTCTGATTAGTGATACCGTAGAATGATAGCGCTTTTTGAAACTGTATAGGAGGAAGCATCAACACGCCAGTCAGGATCTACAACCGAGTTATAGATCCATATATATACACAGGATAAAACGATAGTTCCAATGTAATTATGCAGTTACGATATTGGGAAATATACGCCATAGTGTTGGAATATTTTGAAATGTCATGCTAAGTATGGAGATTATTTTTATGCTTTCTCCATGCATAATGGTACCATACAGAATTTTGTAATGAATCCAACTGTACGAAAATTCTTCGAGTTACAAAAATGTTCTTGTTCGAGTAGCGGAACATCAACTTAACGCTTTTATTGGGTTGAAATTTTCAGGTGAGGAAGGTGATCGTCTTCTGGAGTTTCGAAAAAATCGCTTGAGTAATTTCAGACTATAGTGTTGAAAGGGTGAGAGATAGAGTTTGACAGACAGCGTAGAGGGATACTGTATCCCCGTAATAGAGGAAGAAGGCGACGCTGAAGCCCGAGGGTATCTGGTTAAATTCTTCAAAGGAGAATAATAAACTTGAATACTGCGCTCTAATTACGCCTTACGGCTACATCACCGCTATTGCAATCGCGATCCCCTCGTGTTAGCAGCATTTAAATGCGATGGGTTGGGGCGAGGAATGTTACCTTGATCTTGTTTTACAAAGACGGCTAATAATTGGAAGAAACGAGGATCGGGTTAACGAAGCAATACATAAAAAATGCCTCGAATTAAGGTAATGTCTATTGTAGCCCATATAATTAATCGGATCTAAAGTCCGGATGGTCACATTACCACAACAAAGCAAAAACTGCAGTTTGTATAATAACGAACATATTCTAACGTCCACCTGCCATTTTTTCTTGCTGGAAGTCTTATGATTATACGATAGCGAAAATAATTACGTCAATGACGTCATAATTTTAGCTCCCGAAATATTCAGCGCATGTCTTTGAAATTCCACCTAACTCTTTCAGCCTATCTCGTGAAGCCGTCATGGTGTATAGTTGCTACGATTCTCATAAGAAGCCGTGTTAGTCATCTCGGTGAAAAGTGGAAAATGGCCAAGCTCGAAAGTAGGATGAGAAGAGTTGAGTGTGGAAAGAAGTAAAGGGTTGAGGTGGCCTCAGTAGAAAGAGGCCGTGAGCGCGAAGGAGCAGCGGCATAACGTGGAGGATGGAGGTGCTGTTCCCGGTCTGGTAAGATTGCCAGGCCGATTAAAATTTCATGCGGGTTCAAGAAGGTCGAGGGTGGCACCACACAGCAAGCTAGGCATTACAACCCTCGTGGCCCATGCCAGCGACAAGGGGGTAAATCGACCAGAGCAAAAGAGAGGCTGATAGAGGGTTGAAATGCAAGAGGTAGGTGGCACTTTAACTCGAGCTAGCGATACCGCGCGAACATAGGGCGCTTTTCTACTACATCCCTAGCTTGGAGCTCGACTATACCATTAGACATTATTAACGCCCCTGTGCCCGTGTCCGCATGGAATAAAGGCATAGATAAAACCGGAGATAATTACCTTTCTGATATATGGTACAGTTATTGGTCCTTGAAGGGATGTAGCATTTTTATTAGCAGCAATGCATCGCCCTTTAACCAAAGTGTTCTATAGACCTATTACGGACAGATGATTAGCGACTGTGTGGCCTGTTCTATGTCAACCGCTACCTTCTGTCTGTTGGCCTAAGCTAAATCTAGCATAGATTTATGCCAGCCTTTAGTTGCGGTCTGATGCCGTCATAGCGAATTCGCCTTATGCTGTATAATAGATGTATAAGCTATAAGTTCAGCGAGCGTATATCATCATGAAAATTCATCTTTCTGTGTACAAAGAACTTATGTGGTACATTGTATTACCTTATGATTAACCTGAAAGTTGCGCTACCCAGGTTCCCGTTTCAACCGGAAGTATACCCTGCAGCTAGCAAGAATTCTGACAAATTGGCATGTCTGGCAGAAACTAAGGAAGTCGGCAGAACCGAACTTCCGGCTATGCTTGACTGCTTTTAACTAGTCTCACATTCATATTCTATTTCTGACAGAAGCAAATACCATTGTTGAGCTCAAAAGTCATATCCAATGATATGACTCTTGAATTCATCCAAACTCAAGTTTGCCTAATTAGCGTTAACAGAAAAGGTCTCTGTTTCAGTTACAAATTTTACTTTACAGATGTACAAGTGGGTCGCAAAAAAAGTTGGAAAAAGGATACAGGAGAATATGAGAATATGCGAATTTTCGAAATAGCTCATCGCCATAAAATTCTACAAGTTGAAAAGTCATACCATCTATCCAGATGGCTTAACCAGTGCATACAATACGTGAACCTGCCATTCGTTCTCTAGAGTGATGGTTGGCTAACCAGTAGAAATGCTGTGTATGGAAGGTCTTCAATTCTCTGGAAATTCCCCAGTAGCTCACTAACCCCTCGTTCTCGGTACGTCGAGCGTGGAATTAGGCACTTTTCCAGAAAAGTACTTAATCCAGCCGGTTGCTCGAGTTTAGAGCGGCAGCTAATTACCAAGCTACCAGTGGATACCTCTAAACAGTGCGCACATTGCTCTTTCTCTTTTGCTCTGCCGTTTCGTCGTTGAACTCATCTCCATCCTCCAGGCTGCATACATTCCGCTCGGGATCACATAGTTCGTTCCGAAGGTACATTCGTAGGTTTCCAATGTTTTTACCTTGCATTCTTTTTGATCTAACTTTTTAAACACGTACCACGTATACGAGTTTAAAGCACCACCGCCCAGTCGTTTTTCACCTTTTATGCACTACAGCGCAGTATCACAAAATGGGAGACAATTTACTGCCGCGTTTTAAAGTCTATAAAAACTACATAGTGATTGACTTCGTGCCTTGTAGTAAATCCAGGGTATGCCAGCTAATTAAGAACCTGCACAACTTGTACCATTGTGGTCTTCTCGTTTGCGTTGAGCATCAATGTCCTTGTTGAAGGTATCTATACGAATATTTAATTATTCTGCTTCTCTTATTTATATTCTGTAGAGCAGCAGACATTTCATACTTCATCCCTTAAAAGAAAAAAAAATTTCACGACAGAGAATTACATTTTTTGCAGAAAAACTTACGTGAAATTAAAACTGTCAAATTTGCCATTTTTAGAATACCTTGATGTGATTTCCAATCATCAGAAAAAAATCTAACCGGATTTCGTTGAAAAAGTAGACAATAGCAATATTTCTCCTATTGTAGCATTTTCAGAGCCTGATAATGTCAATTTTCCAAACTTTTTGACCATATTTTTGCATCGTCGTGAGATTGTTGACATGATTTGCGAGACAGCTCTGTAAGTGTAACCTATGAATTACGTTTGAATATTGGCTTCCCGCTGCGATAGGTCACGCTATCAAGTTTTACGGCGTCCGGTATCCTGCGGGACGCGACTCAGCGACCCTCAGTGATATTTAACCGAAGTTCGGCAAGGTTTCTCTCCAAGTTTCGAATCTAAATCGAAAGTAGATTGAATTCGGGTAACTAGTTTTCGCAGTGTGCCCCGAGGGTGAAGAGTGACTCTTGGCATAGAAGTGGAACAGGTATAGCGGGGAATGAGATAGGCATGGAAAGGGGATGAGAAAATAGAGACACTACCATTCTATAGTTCTGTCTCTTCCTATCTCCCGGATGGTGCAACTGGGATCTGCAGGCTCGTTTGTTTGTCCAAGTTCAAGATCAACTAGTTCTGAAAGCTTTTTCCGGGAAAGTGAACGACACAAATCATCCCTGTCGAGAGGAAGGGAAAGGGGAGAAAATAAAGCTTGAAAGAGAGTGGCAGAGTTACGAGAAATGTCTCGTCGGATGAATATCTTCTAGTACAATTTTTCGCTGCGGTTTTATAACTCTTCTCCGTTATGCGAGAGAGGAAAGTCGATCAATTTCTCGGTGCTGTGACTTCCTCTTCATATCCGGTGTTTGACTACGTAACGCGTCTGCACCAAGCTTGATATATGTGTATTCTTGCCGTGCATATTTCGGAGCTTACAGCGCAGTAGAAAATCATATGCAGACAGCACATTTTCTTTCCGTAAATCGGAGATACATAAATACGTATCTCAAATTTATCGAGAAAAAAATGTTGTTAATATGTCGTTCACGGTACATTCAGCTTTCTATTTATAATCTAAAGAATCCAACGCAATGTAAAAGTCTATATTACGCAAAGAGGAACGAAATTCCTTTTCGCGAAAAGAGACTTGTCGTTACCGTCACAGCGGAGTCGGGAAGCAAATAAAGATATCGAACTCGTTGTCGTTCTACTCCTTCCATCGCTTCTTCGACTTCTTCCTCCGCCTCTCTTCGAGAATATATCCTTTTGCTCTCACTATTTTTCGAACGAGCGTTAAAGTTCCCCATGGTCTGTCGTTATCCAACCGGGACGCCACTGCTGTATGTACATCTTCACGCATCGCACTATACACTTGACGATAAGGGTAGGATGATACAAATTCCCCTGCAAACTGGCGGACGGCCTACACATACACACACACATACACACATTCACGCATACCAGATACCTTCTGCGCATTCAATAGAGAACACTCGCTGAGATAGTCAGACGAACCCAGAAGCATTCGTGAAAAGAGAAAGGGGATAGATATAAAGACTTTCGATTTCTTCTGGACGACTTGCTGGCGCCAGGCTGTGTTTACTGGTTCTACAATCCCAGAAAAAAAGAGTTGGGTGGTTGACTTCTGTAACT
Organism: Ephialtes manifestator; assembly: GCA_963970395.1. Classification (NCBI taxonomy): domain Eukaryota; kingdom Metazoa; phylum Arthropoda; class Insecta; order Hymenoptera; family Ichneumonidae; genus Ephialtes; species Ephialtes manifestator. The sequence continues at coordinate 16,767,610 of OZ019981.1, read as the reverse complement.
GGTTAACACGTTCAAGGATTCGTTGAATTGGAATATTTTTGAAAAATGATTTCATAGGTTAAGTACCCTGAGAGAAATTGAAATGGTGCTAGTATTCAGTGATCATTATATTTTATTAGTTCAGGTTACTATTTTCGTAGTTACATTAACAGTAACGTAGTCATGTTAGCAGTGAAAAGATTTAATGTAATTACGAATGACTAATAAAATATAATTATCACTGAATAGTTACGAGGACCATCCCAATTTCTCTTAGTGTAGGACTAGGAGAATTATTTTTGAAAATGATCTGTAATAGAAAAATATAAAGATTGTAATTGAATATCTGTTACATTATTGATCGTGTTGAAACATGGTCGATGATACACGACAGTCGTTCCATCTTCCGCAAATTCAGTTCCTCCGCATTGTGAACACTCGTTGGGGTGTATATCGGCGATCGAAGAAAAAATGCAGGGACTGAAAAGCGGGAAGACTTTCTATTCAGTAAATGTTTCCCTGCCTCAGCGGCTGTGAAGGAAGCCGTGAAGCTTTGACGATGATGGCTGTGGCCGGACCCCATTGTCCGTCAGGAAAAGAGAGTCAGTGTAAGAACGTGGTTTGTCGCTCGACTCTATTTTTCGATCGTCGAACCCGCTACCCCTCTTTGTCGCCCTCTTGACTTGACCCGCGATCATCAACACCATTGTGCTCTCAAAGGTCGAAGAACTGGAATGAGTTTTTTTCGCAGTCACCCTCGTAACTGCAAGAAAGCTCAAACACGCCCATACAATTTATCTGGGAGATTGTATTCAGCTTGCGAGTGAGATCAACGGTTCAACCAAAAACGCATTACAATTTTGTATAGAAAATCTGTGAGTGTCCTGATAGAAAGTACCATGGATTTCTTGGGCCTGAAAAGTTTTGATAAGGAGAAGATTACACATCACATATAATATCCTCTTATCTCGTGCAACAGCTATTGGCACATTGCTATTTTTTTGCGCAATATCACGACGATACGTTCAAGCAGAATATGAAGTATACCATAGAAAGGGGTGAAATATTTTTGTCGACCGCCTACGACGTCAATAAGCTTTTGTGTGGGTGTAGATATTTGCACGAGGGCGAGAATCATCCTTAAAATAAACCGGAAGCAAACGGCAATAGACAGGCAAATACTATGTTTGTTCCGAAGAAAATATCAAGTCGGCAATATCGTCGACATCCATTTTGGTCTTCGAAGGCAGAATCCCGTCCAGTGTGCGTCATACTGTAAAAAAGCATATATAACCGGTACTTTATCTCTTCTACTATTAGATCCTTCGTAATATTTCAGAGTTGGCTTTCGTTTTCTATAAGCTCGCTTGATCGTCTTCAACGACTTGCCAATTGTAATCCTGCGATTATAAGTTTTAACCGTCGGAAACATCTGTTGAGAAGGATATGCTTTCCAACTTAGACTGTTCCAGTTTAGTCGGCATCAGCCGGAGAGAAAGCGAATCTACTAGATGCACGAAGTTATCGTTTCATTTTAAAGTCTGGAGATCGACAATCATATCATTGTTTCCGGTTCGAGGATTTCTAGACCACTGAAAGCAATTCTCTATCACAAAGTGATGTGAATAAAGCGAAAGATAGCAATCCCGCGCAAGAAAAGTATGAAAACAGTATAAAATGAAAAGTATAAAAGAGGAGTATGTCGTTTTGGACTAAATATACTGACCCAAGTTATACTGTCATTATACTTAAATTATACTCAATTGCACTTCTTTTATAGTATTTTTATACTTCATACTCTCTAACAAAGTATTGATTGAGAATAATTTGAGTATTATTGAGTGTATACGACATACGACTCATACTATCCATTTTATACCGTTCTAATACACTTTTCATACTTTTTTTTTGCATGGAAATCTTAATTCCAGATAAGTTTTTCTTGAGATATCTAGGTACAAGTTGAACATTTAGCCAGTCAATTCCGCTCCCTGTCATTCTTTTGCCCATCTACAACTTCTATCGCCAGCTATTAAATCCAACAACTTTTTCTGCACATGTTCGAGTCATGGGAGCTATCGGACATGTGGATCAGGGACAAAGAATCGAAAAACTATCTTGGCAATTTTAGTCGAACTTGGAGTGGTGTACCGTCAGTCCCCTAAACACTACGTCGAGAAAGACAATTTCCGCCGCGTGCCCTCAGGGAATAGCTCCCAGGCCTAACGATCGCTAGGTTGACACAAAGGTCTTCGGTCCATTTATTCTAATGAAAACCGATGGGACGACAATCCAAGCACATGTGCCCATTAGCACGCTCTTCGGTACGTCACGTAGGTTCATAAGTAAACTTTGGCAGCAATTGGTCCCAGAGGCCTGATTACAGATCTAAGTAATTTGAGAGCAAGTGACATGAATATTCGTCACCCGAAACGTGTACTAATGATATAGCGACAAGAATCAATTTCGAGCAGAATCGCAGTTCGCAATTTAGATTTGAGGTGAAAATCCTGACATCAAATGCCTGATACCAGTTTGACATCGTCACGACTGAAATCGACTCTGGTTAACCGCATTTCCGTCGAGTTTGGCTTAGAAGGAGAACCATGTTGGCTCGGGGCACACACAACTCCATGATTCCACTGGCGCTAACAGAAGCAGAACCTGCTAGGGTTTCGCTGGTATTAGGTAGAACAGGGCAGATCCTAGACCTCACTTTAGAATGGCGCTAGGGGTTGCTGTGTCTCTTTCTGGTAAGGTTCGTCGGGTTCAGAGGATATGCCGCTGAACAAGCGGCGACATTGAGGAGAGAAACTGTCTCTACCGCCGAGATTCCAGTCACGTGCGAGCCAACCAATGCTCTACGTCCGCCGCGCCCCAGTACATCCAACGTCTCTATCTAGTTCCTCTGAAGCCATTCCGCCCGGTATTCGCATGCTCGTATACCCGGAGAACTAGCTAGTTCTCACAGTCACTCGTATGCAAGGATAGAGGAGAAAGCCTAGTGTAGAGTGTACGAGTCCAGTTCCATTCCAGCTTCTCCTTCCACTATCCACATCTTTAGTTCCCACTTCCTGACTCTCTCTCTCTATTCTCCACCACGACACTCCTTTTCACGATAGTACGCTTGTTCCCTTCTCCTCTTATTTCTCCACTATGCACTCAAACCGTCGTTGTACGTATAGGTAACACGTTCTACCAGACACAACCCTCGGTTAAGGACTTTGCTCCGGATGTACGTATCCGACGAGGTTGACTCACTTGCCACAACTACCGGATGACAAGACCGGATCAAGATCCCAATAATTTCGTACTGGATTGCGTGCGTATCCTTATTTTCATTTCTCGTGCTTCTTTGTGTGTAGGTAGTAGGAAACTGAGGACATAAAAGTGAATGGCATAAAACAAAGCGCCTCATTCAATCGACCTACAAAATCTTCAATCCTCGTAGGAATGCTATAAAATTTTTGTGAAGAAATAGAATTTTTCTATGTGTGAGAAAAATCAGACGGCTTGAATCCCGTTGAATTGGAGATTCGGAAAACGTGAGCAAGTGCTTTCATTTCTTTATATCGTTCGTCTAGTGGTGGAATTCGACGTGGTTTCAGTTTGAAAAACCTACCCTCGTAAACATCGAAGGATCGATCAATCGTGAAACAACGAGGGTAGGTCGAGAGTTTTGCACTGTGGCTACTGTGCTTTGGCTGACGTGGTGGCGATTCTTGGGCTTTACTATCGGCAATGCTGAGACGCCAGCAACTCTAGTAACGATTCGAATGTTCTACTTGGCAGTCAGGAGAATTTCAAACTCTCTCACTGCCGACACGACCAATGCCAGTTGGTTTGGAACTCGTCTCTGGTTGCACCACAACTAACATACACACTTCCACTACGTCCTCCCCAGCGTTTCTCTTGCCCCACGGGGTTTCCTTAGTCCTGCCACGTTCAACCACCAGCCACCGGGGAGAACACTGGCCAGCATCGCCAGCAGCTCTTCCCTCCGCACTCACTCATTCCACACTTTTTCTCGTTCAATCTATCTATCTGTCCGTCCATTCATCCTTACTGCCCAACCCACGTTTCTCTTTTGCTGTCACAGTACCTTTGCCGACTTCTCCCTTTCTATTCCCATATCTGCTCGTACTACACTCGCATATACTAGCAGGTGCAAACTCTTATTTCCTTCAACTGTGTTTGAACCTCCTTCTCTATCACCTGAGGATGTATGTTTACATTTATCTTTCTTGATTGTTCATTCTCTGCGATCATTGACATATTTTTTTAGATTTTCATATAAAGAAGTATTATTGATTGACGAAAGTATCTGGGGACCCGTAGAGGAGATTCAGGTTCGTTATCTTACCTCGATATTAATCCTCCGACACGGTAAGGATCATCCTTTCTTCCTTGCTCCTTTCCAGGAAACCCCACACTTCCAGCCCTACTTTTTCTCAAACGAATTTACCGAGGGCGCGAAAATCGTTAACGATTCTCTCGTGTCCCCAAAGGACGCAGTATGCTAGAACGACGCGCGCAGTGTGTTCCATCTACGAAGTGATTCTCCCGTATGATCGCATTATGTAAAGCTTCAAGTTTCAGCTTGGAGGAAGCTGCGTTATAACGTGAAAGCTCTCATCGCTCGATTGAGCCCCTTATCATGTCTGTACGCTTTATATCTATGTAGAATCCGTGCCTCCCTTATATTCCGCAGACCGAATTAATTCTCTATTATTTCATACTATCTCCAAATGTGAATAAGATGGCAGCGAAAAGGGAGCGAGAGATCAAGAAGGCTACGCGTTAGACTTTGAATATAAAGAAGTTCGTACCGTAGCGTTCCCTTGTTGTGCGAGGGTCAGATTTCAAGCACACGTGGCTCGTCCTGCGAGGCCCAGAATATTTTCGTCACGTTCGATTCTGTAATACGTTCGACCGACCAAGAAATGAAAACATAAATTTGGCGGACCCCAACCCAGCTCCAACCATCATCTGGAGGCGAAGGAAACTAAGGGTGTGTACGTCTCGCACCGATTCGAACGGGCGTTGGTCGTTTTGCTAAAATCGAATCACAAGGGTATTTGTGATTCAGTTTAGAAATCTTACATGTCTTGCGAATTCTTACGCCGAGTTGTTTCTGAGATTTTACGAGTATATCCAACATGTATCGAACAAACGTCGTGGGAAATAAGACGAGAGACGTGAAATCACCGTCTTATATCTGTATACGTATACGTGAAACAAATGAAAAGTTCTTTCGCAGAATTTCATGTCCGTTTTATCTCTAACGTCTTGCCCCATACTGCTGCGTATAAATCTGAGAAATAGGAAAAATTGCATACACTGTGGAAGTAAAGCTTGAATTCACGCACATGGATTTTATGCAAACAGGATAAAAGGTTACCACCTTTTCATTTGGTTGTCCAGTTAGGTCATAGCTGAAGATTTGGAAGTTTTCAACCATCATCTAGAGGCAAAAGAGCCTCAGGATGTGTTGTACGTCTCGCAACGGGCGTTGATCTTTTTGCCAAAATTGAATCGCATGTGCAGTTATGATTCAGCTTAGGAATAGTGCACGACTTGCGAATTTTTACGTCGGGTATGTTTCTGAGATTTTACAAGTACATCCAACATGCATCGAACAAACGCCACAGGAAATAAGACGAGAGACGTGATATCACCGCCAATCTTACATCTGTATATGTATACGTCGAACAAATGAAAAGTGCATTCTCAGAATTTCATATTGCTGCGTATAAATCTAAGAAATTGGAAAAATTGAATACTGAGTCCAACACAAGCTTCGAGTAGTCATGCACTCCTGTTTTATGCATATTGTATGAAGGGCAATTTTTCGCTTGGAAGTCCAGCCAGCTCAGAGCTCAAGATTTGAAAATTTGTTAAGAGCATCTACATTTCCCCGGTACTTTGGTGCGACTGAATCTGCAATTTCTCTCGGGCATAGAGAGTGTACGTTGAGATAGCACGAAACGCATACACCACGTAATGTCGGAAACTATAGATGTTGCTGCCACGTATCCACTATTTTCCGCATGCCAGGCGTGCTTCTAATGGGATTATTACGATGCACAAGCGAACGATGCTATTGTGCTTGCCCTCCTCTTGCTTTCTCATGCTTTCCCCCTTCCACCTTTTGTGTATCCACCGACCACCCGCACCTCATACCCTTTACATACTAATGTCAACGGGCTTGAATAACGTATTAACGGACTATGAATATGCGATGACGTTGAGAGTGGAAAAACTGGACGCTTCCCTGCAGTTTTCCTTTTATTATCTGTCGCACACGATCCTTTGTCGTGAGGATCGTGTTCTTCTGTCGTCGGTTTGATAGATTTTTAGAGACATTCCGGCCAGTTGCTTAGAAGATGATATGGATCAATTTGTTCAACTGTTAACCCTAAACCGGTACACACGTACCCAGAGCATTTTTTCTTGTCCATGTAGCTTCTAAGTAGGTCGATTTTTGGCGATACTAGGGTGGGTGAAAAAATCTTGTGTGCTGCCGTATCGAAGCAGGCGGTATGATTCATCATTCTGGCATTTGTCTTCAACTGAGACAAAGCTAAAATTCATTTTGCGTACCACGGACCCATGTGCACCCAGGTGCCGTGATTTTCGAGGAGTTTAAGTAGATTTTTATTACAGTATGAAAAGTGACTCAAAAGAAGTGTGTAACCGTCAATAAAAGCAGAAAAATAGTTAGTTGATGAGAAAAAAAATTACGCTGACAATATTGGTGCCGATCTGTCAAGTGCAAGGTGTTGATATTTTTTGGAATTTTTGGAATTATATTACCGTCATTTTGCAATAATATAACAAAAGCAAATTAATAATAAATAAATAAAATTAATAACCGAAATCCATAAAATTAGAGGAAAATTATTAAATATGACAAAAGGAGGTAGAATCCCGCGATGAAGACTAACCTCAAAACAATATAAATAGGGTAACATGAAATAAAATTACATTCGTAGGCGAATTTAATTTTACAACTTATAAAAAACCCTACTGTTTTAGAAAAACTATAAACGAGAAATTGCTTATTTTTATATTCTGAATACGTGAAGAGAACCAAAAAAATTGATGTAATGCAAATATAATATGAAATATTTCACGGTATACTGGATAAATTTAACGAGAATTATAACCATTGATTGCGAAGATTGATGACCAATATCTGAGGCCTGACTGCATAACCTCGATATATCTTCCGCCACACAGACTGCAGTTAGAATTCGCGCCTGTACATGAAATGTACGCGTGCGTATTTTCAATTTATCAGGGCGATCGATTTGATGAAAATAATTGGTCTGACAGGAGATGAGATACTACAAATATCAAGGGAGTGGTGCGTAAAAAGATACTTCCATCGTCTCGTTATTTTTTTTCTTACGATGTTCATCAAGTAATCGGAGAAGCAGGAAACTAAAATATGAACCAGGGGGATCATTGATTTGGGCAAAAATTGGTAGCTAAAATCCACGTAGCCACGTTGATTCCTCCCTGGACTGGATATTCCATCGCAGCAGAGACAGATGGAGAGGACGGAAGTGAATCCGTCGAAACTTTGTTCGTGGTGATGAAGAACCCACGTTTCCACAGGCTCTAAATGCTAATATCCGCATCCACTGAATATCAAACTAAGGACAGACACGGATATTAAATTGCTAAACTCTCGCACACTCTGCACGAGGGGTCAGATCCAAGAGAAGAGGATATGTCCCAATGTGTGGTAACTTCCGCTTCGAAGGCGAATATTTCCCTGCAAATGGTAGTCGTGCGATCAAGGGGCGAACTCGAGATGGGGATAAAGATGAAAGTGGCACTATTTTCAAGACCGTTGGCTCTTCTCAGTGTGACTGTTTCTGCGTATGACGAAAAGGGGGAAGGTACGTTTTATAAAACACGATGCATACCCTCTATTTCTGGATTGAAGCAGAATATTTATAGCCTCGGGCTACGTAATATAGTAGAACGCAGATATTTGACAACGATTCGATTCTATGGAGATGAATTGCAATCAACTCGCCGTTTCTTGATGCAAACTATCTTTTTTCAATACGTGCATAAAAGAGTCTGTAATAAGTGATGAAAGCGGCGTTTTTTAGATGTATTAATTCGACTCCACTTCATACACATGCATATTGTGATATCGCAAACAGACTCTAATCCATTTCGCCGTGAACCTGGCGGAGACAGCGAACTCTAATTAGTAGTTCGTTTTTAATTTGTTTATGGTTCTAAATCAATACATAGTTGTTTGAAGGTCTAATTTAGGTTAATTTAATTAAATTCAACTCGAAACCAATTGTTAGTTGATGTGTTATTCCAACCCAAATGCCTATAGACATTTATCGGTTGATTTACGGTTGCTTTACAAAAAAAAACTAACCGGAAATCTACCTGTGATATTCATTTTCTGACATTTCAAAAGCGGTTTATTTTAATAAATCCAACTGTAAATAAACCATCACATCAGTATTATAATTGAAAAATCGTTGGGCGTTGAAATTTCAATTGCAAATTGACAATGCATCTACCAAGCGTTGGGTGTTCAGTCGGTCTAGCTTGGGTAAGACCACGCGGGTATCTGACATTCCATTGGAAATATGGGTGGTTTATTGGTGCTACTGGTTCACTGATGTCGGTTCACTTAAGAAGGGGAAGTCTATATAAATGCGTACAGAGTTGTAAATGCCTAATACTTGTAGAAATAATGATGATGACACGATCAGCTCTTTAATTATGATTTTATAATAATAACATGTAGCGATTGTAATACGATGATTAAACTTTGGAATGGCTGTAAAAATTATTATTTTTCAATAAAAATTAACGGTAATCCTTTTGAAAAAATGGAAAAAAATAAGTAATGCCATTAAGAAAGTAATGCATTACTTATTTCTTCCAATTTTTCCACTATTTCTTGCAATATTAAAGCGAAAATTAGTATTTTTTTCAGCTATTCAAATGTTTACACTTTATTTTATAATCACTAGATACTATTATTATGAAATCATAATTACAAAACAAATTGTACTGTAAACTGTATCTCATGAATTAATGGGGATTTACAACTCTGAATGCGTATAATAAATGAGTAAGGCGACGAAGTCCGCGAAGTTCGCATACTCATCTTCAGCTTGCACCATAGACAGCAATCGTTTATGGCTCGTGTGGTCAAATTCACAACCTTTGTCGAAACTTCGTTTAGCAAAATGACCTCAAAAAGCGTTACGCTCTTTCTGGAAAAAAGTGAATTTGAACAAAATGTCCTTAAAAAGCGTTACGGTCCTTTTGGAAAAAAGTGAATTTGAGCAAAGTGTCCCCAAAAAGCATTACACTCCTTCTGGAAAAAAGTGAATTTGGGCAAAATGTCCTAAAAAAGCGTTACGCTCCTTCTGGAAAAAAGTGAATTTGAGCAAAATGTCCTCAAAAAGCGTTACGCTCCTTCCGGGAAAAAAAGTGAATTTGAGCAAAGTGTCTTCAAAGAACGTTACGGCCTTTCTGGAAAAAAGTGGATTTAAGCAAAATGTCCTGAAAAAGCGTTACGCTCCTTTTGGAAAAAAAGTGAATTTGAGCAAAGTGTCCCCAAAAAGCGTTATACTCCTTCTGGAAAAAAGTGAATTTGAGCAAAATGTTCTAAAAAAGCGTTACGCTCCTTCTGGAAAAAAGTGAATTTGAGCAAAATGTTCTAAAAAAGCGTTACGCTCCTTCTGGAAAAAATTGAATTTGAGCAAAATGTTCTAAAAAAGCGTTACGCTCCTTCTGGAAAAAAGTGAATTTGAGTAAAATGTCTTCAAAAAGCGTTACGCTCGTTCCGGAAAAAAGTGAATTTGAGAAAGTGTCCTCAAAGAACGTTACGGCCCTTCTGGAAAAAAAGTAAATTTGAGCACAATGTCCTCAAAAAGCGTTACGCTCCTTCTGGTCCCGATGCTGAACTGCTAAAGATGTTTTCACATATTTTTTCGTGAGTACGCGCAGATGTACTACTTTTTTTTTGCATTCACAGAAATATATTATCAGGTTATATAAAGGCTCAATGGTCTGGCGATTTTATAACAATTTTTCAATTTTTCCTATCCTTTTAATAGCCAGCCATCTCTTCCGATTCTTTCTCCACCATTTATTCGTAGAGTTTCGGTTTCCCTCGCTCGCCTGCGCTGTCGCCTCGAAAGAGCCAAAAGTTTTAATTTAAAAGTACAACTTCCGCGAGTCGTGTATTAAATTAGCATGCTTTAATCTCACCTTTCTGAGCCCTGGCAGACGGTGAGCCAGGCTAAGGTAACAAGCCCTCGTGAAAGTGACGAAGTTTTCAATTGAGACTCCGAGCGTTCGTTTTTCGCGCCCTTCTTGGTTGTATCGTGTTCGCTATTTCCGTAATTATTTCTGATCCACGACAGGCCCTTGAATGAATAAAATAGGGATACTGTGAATAGAATGATTGATATATAAGCTACGTTAATAAGCCCAGTCAAATAGATTTCTCCGACTTATATAAACTTTATAATAGTTCGTTGATGTGAAATTATAATGTACTCAATAATTACTTTTTTAGTTTAAATAATGCATCATTATGAACTATATATACTAAAGAAGAGTTGTTGTCTTAATAATTCTCTGTATCAGAAGACAATAATATATTTCAGGTCAATATAAATATCGTTATTCCGATTTTTTTAAAATGATTTGTCTATCCGTGACAGTCAGATTTGTTGATCTCACCAATTTCGTTTTGCAGTAATGATTTCGCAATAACAATCTACAGTGGTTATGAAATTATATGTGAACTTTGAATTGGCTGATAAAAAGAAACTCATTTTCAATCAAATATTATAAAAATATTGTAATTTGATTGGAAATTAATATTTCTCGTAGCTATCCAAAAGTTTACATATCACATTATAATCGCTGCATATTAATATTATGGAAACATAATCACAAAGCAAATTATATCATCGACGATATTTTCAACCGAATTATGGATTTTCAACTCTCCTATAAAAACCATAATAGCGAATTTAAGAATCACCCAAATATTTGTCAGAACATACGAGTTCAATCTTGGTATGAAGAACTTCTATCAAAAAGCTGCACAATTGGCAAAAAAATATTGAAACTTTAGTAATCTTCGAAAGTGATCCAAAAAGTGGTCAAAAGCTCTTCCTGATATTTTACTTCTGGGTTATAATAACAAATCATCAAGATTGCAGAGATGTATGTGGTATTCTATATTATACTCATGTGCATAGGCTGCAGTTTGCATCCCCAGGAGAAATGGGTGGATTTTCTGGTCTGGGAGATCAAAAGCCAATATATCTTGGTCAACTGTATATATAGGCCAGGATGTTGGCCGCAGGGCACGTGGAATATCGGAGGACTGCTTCGCTTCGTTGTATCTAAAACCAACGATGGTTACGATCCAAGATAATGTTGGAAAGGTGGAGAGATGAATAACGACCATTGGAAATGTTAGACTCACTTCCTCTCCTTCCTATAACATGCCATCCTCTCCTTTAACCATTGCTACTGAGTATCTCTTGTTGTACATCGAGATTTCTCGAGAATCGTGCAGATTGGTTCGGCCGAAATAGCTACAGATTTATGTCCATCGCTCTCGTCGTTGCTTCTGATATCCATTGCATACCTGCGGCCATAGCCACACTGAGAGTTAACCACTGTTCGAACAGAAATGGATCGGGCCAACATCGATTCTCGATTCAAACTCACACTAGAACCTTTTGCATACAGGCAACAGTGGCTTTCGACACTGAAGCGTATCTCCATTATTGAATGCAACGAGAACAATGGTTTTTAAACTTTCACCGTTAGTTAGACTCATTCTACCACTCCGTTCCCTGTTTCTCATGTAAATACCGTTTAATCGCAGTGACGCATGTGACGCTTGGGAGTTTTATTATTAAATGCGGGATTTAATTTTGTGGCTAACCACGCGGTTTATATGTGCGGCTTTCGTTAAAATAAAGTTCACGAAGGACCGGACTCGTATAAACAGCTGGGGCAGCCTCACGTGTAATCCTTTTTAAGTCATAACCTGAATATTTTAAAGCTGGGAACATACTGTCATTTTATCGTTATGCTTTATTATATTGAGCAACGTTACGTTTGTAATGAAACAGATGGTGTTTGAAACATCTAATACACGTGAGTACACCAGGAAAAATAGTCAGTTGAGGATATTTCGTATATACATTATGACTGAAAACCGTGACAACACAAAAGGGTCTATTAATAAGCATTTAGCACATTATCGGGATTTCATTTTCGCTCTTATGATGTCCAAAATAGCGATTATCATCCGTTGTTGAATGATAAGCTTAATAATGCACCTATAAAAGTTCGACCTCTCAATTAAAGCATACTCCATCAATGGTTTTGTGGGAAATTTTGATTTATACTCAGAAAAATTACTGGGATAGAATGCGGAATATAATGAGTTCTACGACACAAATAGTTACTCATATCCAGAGTTGTAAATGCCGAATACTTATAGAAATAATGATGATGATACGATCAGCTCTATAATTATGATTTCATAATAATAACATGTAGCGATTGTAATACGATGATTAAACTTTGGAATGGCTGCAAAAATTATTATTTTTCAATATAAATTTACGGTAAACCTTTTGAAAAAATGGAAAAAAATAAGTAATGCATTAAGAAAGTAATGCATTACTTATTTAAATGAAGTAATGCATTAAGAAAATAATGCATTACTTATTTCTTCCATTTTTTCCACTATTTCTTGCAATATTAAAGCGAAAATTAGTATTTTTTGAGCTATTCAAATGTTTACACTCTATTTTATAATCACTACATATTATTATTATGAAATCATAATTACAAAACAAATTGTACTGTAAAGTATATCTTATGAATTAATGGGGATTTCCAACTCTGCTCATATCATAATTGAGTTACTGGTTACATTATTTATTATTACGATTACGATATTAATATATTACATGCCTGCAAAATGCATTTGTAATAATCAATGATTGCAAAATACAGATTGTTCCATCGAAGCTCCTGATATCTTGATATTGTTGACTTAGATATTGCAGATTTTTATATTTTGTAGTGAGATTTTCAGGAATACTACTTAGTTGGTGCACACTTAGTTATTTAAACATTTTTTATTAATAATAAAACTTTACAACGACGACGACGGATAATAAACATCTTTGTCTTGTTTCGAACACTTGGTATACATTTAAAACTCTCCGTCTCGACGAGAGAAACGTGGACGAATAAAAGCTCCTTCGGTCTCTGCAAAGTTGAGAGGGACGAAGGACCATCGCTATAGCAATTATGCCGAGGGTAATGGAGGGCGCGTCTAATTATGAGTAATTACGAGAATTAAGATGGGTAGTACTCGCGGGACGAGGGGACGAAAAGACGAGAAAAGAGTTTAGCGAGCGAAAAGCCTGAATCTGCGGGTTCTGCCACACGCGCGATAACTCTTTTCACGTAGGACTTTCGAATAAGAGAATTTTTACGGGCCTCTCGACCTCCTCGTAAGATTTTGAAATTTATGAAGACGCCGAGTGACAACATTCTCCGCTATACGGTCACGAATTTTTGCTTGCTCGTTCGAAGTACTTTTTCTTAGCATTGCTTTCCATGATTCCTTGAAACCATTTTTTTTTTGTTACATCCACTAAGTCGAGGCTTTCTTGCCTCGAAAACTCGCAAACAATGAGAACGGAAAAGATCATGGTGCAAGAGCGAGGCAATAAGAACTAAGTGTCATTCCTAAAAAAGTACTTAACCTAATGAAAAATAAACTAAAAGCTCTGGGAAAATATATAAAACATTTTCAACACCTGTGACTATTTATTGTGAACATTGCATTGTACAAAAAAATCGTGGTAATGAATGTTCCCAATACATTATGCCTTTTGTCAAGCTGTCGCTTGCGAAAAAAAGTTTCGTTGCAGATTAGGGAGAAAACTTTTTTTTTGTAATATTCGATCGAATATTACAAATCTTTTCCGGGGGGATTTAGCGTGGCTAAAGTGCAGGTTTTCCGAACGCGGTGTGAAAATAACCTGCCTTACGTCCTTGATACATAATCCCGAGTAGAAATTCAGCTACGGGGAATATCAGGCCCTAGCGTGGTAGCCGGATTTCAATCTAAGGCCCCTGCCTGGCAAACCTTATACGGGCCTTGTAGGAAAGTAACGCAGCGCATGATCAGGGCCAGATTAGGTTTTCCAGATAAGGACCGGATAGAGGCTGCCCTACTAAGCCCCTACTTATAAAAACGGCAAATAAATTACAAAATAATTATCTACGCTCATCTAATTCGATTTATTTTGCACTTTCTAATGGATATTCGACATTATTTAGTTTTCAGTACATATTAATTGCTGAAAAGAACACATGTAAATTTATTTGCCGTTGGTGGGAATCGAACCTTGATCCTCTGGGTGACAGTTCTGCGCCTTAGCCCACTCGGCCATTGACATTTTAGAAAGTGTATATATTTATTGTCTATTTGAAGTATACTTAAAATGAAAACACGTCAAGACTGTACATCCATTTATTGTGATTACGACCGAAATATTCAAAATTCAAACATGATGCGGCGGTCACCCATCCAGGTACTGGCGTTTGACGGTCAGTACCTGGATAGATTTCAAAGTAATTCTAGCGGTACAGTCCCGTAAAACGTAAGTTTCGGCAAAAATTTCGAATACTTCTCGATGGGAGAAAGATGTGAAAAAATCCAGCACACGCAAGGTGCTGAAAAGATTGATTTGGCATAACAATAATTTTTAAATTTTTTTAATGAATGCCGTATCTAGCCCTTACACTAACCTGATAATGTAAATTTACGGCATATTTAAAAAAAACTATGCCATACGAAGACCGTATGCGGATCTGACCTTGGAAAGTAAAGGTAAATTGGACAAAATCTTGGTCCAAATGCCACAGGAAGATCTTATGCGAAACGGATAAGGTCGATGAATGGCATATCTATATGAGGTTACTGTATGTAAAGCCTGACATGGGCCTGATCCAGTGGAAAGTCAGAATTTTTAAGGTAGAATGCCATATCTCGGCCTTACATGGACCTGATCAGGCGAACTTACGACGACCCCTAAATAAGGTTACCATATCTAGCCTGACATCAGCCTCATCCGGTGGAAAGACGGCATTATTAAGTATGAATGCCATATCTCAGCCTTATATGGACCTGAGCAGGTGAATTTACGGCGGCCCCAAATAAGGTTACCGTACCTAAAACTGATCTGGACCTCGTGTGACAGCAGGCATGTCTGATGATATTTCTACTCGGGATATACTATTTTGCTCGTATGATTGTAATACTCGCCTTCGGCTCCTGCTGCAAACTCACACTCGTCAGAAAAAGTTTGCTCGTACTCGTGTCGTAAAATACTATTTTCTCCCTAGCATTGAAGTATACTTTTTTTATTCCTACAAAGTATGTTTTTCCTGTCGTATTGATAATTGCCTGTTCCCGCGATAATTCTATTATTATGGACGGTAAAATAATACTATGCTATGGCATGAATGATTTCACCATAATATGATAATTTATTCTTCTAACTTTAAATACCCAAATTAGTTAAGGTAACACGATCCTTGCTATGAGTGTGAAAAATCTACAGGAAAAATGATGTCCCACAGCCACCATAATTTTTCAGATCAATATTGCTACAATAGCAATGAATTATCTTCATCGCAGTGATGATAATTAATTGCTATTATTTTTTCAAAAACTTTTTCATAAAACAGTTAGTTCAAGAACTAACCGTTATTTTTTAAATTCAATTCGTAGCATTTTACAACAGAGTTAAACAGTTTTTTACCGCACTCCGTAATCGTTGCCTATTAAGATATCTCTAAAATCCTTCAGCATTTGCGGTTTTCCTTTGCTTTTCTTTTCGTATTCCATTTTCAAGAGACTCTCAGCGTTCGTTTGTCGCGTAAAAACTGCCTGGTGGATAGTGGATGGAGATAGGCAGAACCCGTCGTGTCGAGGGTGAACACACAAGTGTTAAAACATATATATATATATAAGAGTATATACTAACAGCAGAATAAAGATAGCTACGAATTTATAGCTACACCCTTGCAGAGCTGTATCACTCCGTCGCAGTGGGGTTTTATCTCCCAGCTTTCTATTTTTCTTCTCAGCTCTCGTTCATTGGCCTGTCGTGCATCATTCCTCTATTCGTGAGGGTGTCGAGTACACGAGACCGTAGAAGGGTTCGTCCCTTCAATCAACATGACGCTATCATAGCTGCACACAGTACACGTATTTTTCATTTTGTATCCAATGTTTTTAATTCCCTTTCTACATAAAGCAGTGTACTGCAATCCCCGCCACAAATTCGCAAGTACATTCTCATATGTCTACAATATTTATGCCTACAATGTAAAATACAAGCCGGGCAATATTATGTCTGTACCATGCGTGCTTTTGTGGCCAGTGCCGAGAAGTACATCGGGTTTTATATACTCGGTATACACACACGGGTGCATTGTATGGTACATTGAATGTGAAGAAGAGCGAGGCATATGCAGAAGTCGGGCGTGTCGAGTTGGTACGCCATACGATACACGAGAACTGACGACGTCTGTTTCGAGCTGCTGTGCAACCGAGAACGAGTCAGCGAACCGCCTGTTTTCGTCCCATACATTGATATAACGTTGCAAAATTCCTGCTCTCATGGCGTCAGCGGTGGACAAGCCAGAGTGCAATGAAAGCGCGCAGTACATATATAGAGGTAGTTGAGGCAGTGGTAACATACCGTGCTGCTACGACCAACGACAGTACGAACGTCCCACCGTCAGAAATCACGACGTTGTAATTTTCCGGGATGCATCCTGCCATTGGTATACAGTTGGGATTCAGAAATGGAATGGTAGGGTGGTGGGACTTGCGTTGCTTGTATAATACGAATCTTCACGCGCTCCTAGTACTACGCACGTCAACCCTTTCAACGAGAACCTGCACAGCGTGCATTGCAATGTGAATCCACACGATATTTCTGTTCCGGGTTTGCCAACTATGCCTCCTTCTCTCCTGTGCCTCTCTCTACCTTACCTTAAGCTCAGTTCTGTTTATAATACATTTATGCATATTTGCCTCGTGTGGTTTTCGTCGGAATGCATTACACTCTGGCGCTCGTTCGCTATCCCGACGTTACACTACGAATATAATAGTATTCGGCGTCCTGTACGCCTCTCGAATCCTGAAGCTCTTGTATGTGTAGCTCCTTGATGTCTCTTGTACTATATATTGTATATGTATATTACGAGTACCGTGCGAGGCTCTTTCATATGACATGCTTCGGTTGTCGTCATTATATCCTCTCCTTCCGTATCTTCTCCAGTGGAAATACAAATACATAGCTTTAAACGTACCTTGAAACATCAGAGGTTGATATTCAACGGTAGGTATGATTTAGATATTGACGGAGTTAATGTGAAATAATAATTAGATATAAATGGTAGTATATCAAATTAATAGAACGTGAAAAAAATGATTAAATTAAATCATCGACATTTAAAATATTTATATATCGACAATGGAGTTACAATCAAAACGATTTTTAAAATGTATGAATCTTGACGGTCATGGAAATAAATGGTCGGCTACACTATATGAATGTTTTTCCGGAAACAACAACAACAATACTTGATTAATGGCCCCTACGGGTACATAATAGTGCGAGTTAATATTTGTATGGCTCAATCGACTATAGTTTGATTGTTGGCACATTTTTTCGCAGTGTTGACGTAAAATCTTTCTCTATTTTATATATATTACTTCGATGCATATCAACGTTTCCTCTTTTAAACTTAGTAATAACTTTAATAATTTGAAATAATATAAAGTAATTAAATATCTTTTGTTATAAGCTTTGCTCACTAGATCAAGTTTTGTACAAGTTACTACAATGATATCATTTTTTTGAAAATGTTAGAAATTCGTAAAATCCGAACCGCTTTACAGATTGTGCTTAAATTCGATACCAATTACACAAATACTGAAAACCTAAAAAAAAATCATGAAAACAAGCTTCCTTTACGAAAAGACGTAATAATAATAATGCAAAAGGATAATAAGCACTATGCCAAGTTCCTATACAAGCCGAACCTTCTAACTTGTACCGATCTTCACTAAATTATATATCTAGCATCACTGAACATTCTTTCGTTAGCGTAGAAAATTTTTGCTCGTTACATCAAATTTAGTAAAAGTTAGTTCGATGATGTCATTTGTTTTAAATGTTAAAAATTCATAAAATCCGAACCGCTTTACAGATTTTGCTCAAATTCGATACCACGGAATGAAAAGATTAATTGCCATAACCAAGAAATGAGTTGACACAACCAATCGATTATTCTATTTATCTTACAACTCAAATGGTAATACCAACGATTCGAATGGTAATACCGACGTTTCGAATGATAATACCGACGATTCGAATGGTAGTCCCAACTATTCGAGTGGTAGTCGCAACGATTGAATTAGTTAACCTAACTAATCTCGCGAGAACTAATCGTGAATAGTTGAGGTTACTATTCGATATGGTTGAGGCAACTAATTTTTTAGACATTGTGTACAGCAAATCGGAAACGTAGTTGCCACAACCAAACATTTCTTCCCGTGTTGGATTGGTTAAACTTACTAATTTCGCGGGAACTAATCGTGAATAATTGAGGTTACTATTCGATATGATTCGAGTAACTAATTTTTTAGACATTGTGTACAGCAAATTAGAAACGTAGTTATCCCAACCAAATTTTTTTTTTCGTGCACATGCAGATCTGAAAACGTTTTAAAAAAAACTTGCTACTGGCGTGATCGCAAAACGTGACTTTCTCATCACGATTGTTACTGGCGTCACGTTACTGTCGTGAAGTTAGTTTGTGAAGTTAGTTTGTGAAATTAGTTTGTGAAATTAGTTTGTGAAATTAGTTTGTGAAGTTAGTTCGTAATATTCGTTTTTGTAGTTATATATGAATAAATATCTCTCTATATTATAAAAAGATCGCGCCGCCGCCTTCGCCGCCGTGTCAAGAATCGAGGGACTTATTCGGGTTAGAAGCGGTCACCCATCCAAGTACTGACCACAAAAATTCTGGGGTCTATTTTTGAAAAAATTAGCTTATTTAGGCTTATTTAAAAAAAAATTAGGTCTTTTTTTAAATTTAGGTCTATTTTTGAAAAAAAAAAAAAAATTAGACCTATTTTTTAAATATTATTTTACATACTTTGCATGTGATGAAAAAGTAAAAATTTGTTACTGGTGTAAAATTTTTATCGTGAATTTACTGGGTTATAGTGATTAATAATGTGTGAATTTCGCACATTAATTGTAATCTCCATTTTTAGCTATAATTTGTCAAGAACGCGTTTGTAAATTCGAAATTCGCGCGCGCGAGAAAGCGAGCGTGACATCGCGCGCCGGCGCGCGCCTTCACATCTCTCTTTCCCTTTGATGTTATTATCGTCGGCATTGCGATAGTTTGACAGTCGGAATTACATTTTATTTGATATTTCCAACGTTTCGCATATTATGGTGTGTATGAGCAGCATTTGGAATTGGTATAAAATGCTATACGAGTGATAAAATAAATAAAAAAACTATGATGTGATGAGTGCATGAGTGTTTATAGTCTAACATCAAGAGTGATGATAACCTCAAATGTGTTTCTCTTGTATTTTTACATTCTTTTTTAAATTTTAATCTAACATATGGTGTAAATATTCATAGTATGTTATCATTGAAAACTGCTCAAGATCATTGCAGTTCTTTTTTTTAGTGAATGTGTAACACAATAACACAAGAAAGTAACATATTTCAAGCAATACATTTTTTACAACAGTTTAAGATGTCTTATGTGGGTGATTGAAAAAACAAAATCTTCTATATACTAAATCTCTTGTTGTTCATTTTTTATTTGCTGGTAATACTATTTGTATGTATCACATTGAAGCATAATATCTTTTATATTAACTTGCGGTACAAAAATAAATAAAATTTTTATTTTTTTTTATTTTGTATTTAAGGTAAAGTATCAGAAGCAGTGGAGATTTTGGATTGGATTTCAATACCAAAACCAGGATTTGAATGCAGAAGACACACAAAAAATTTCATTTCAGTCCATAGATGTTTTCAAAAGTTATTGTGTTTCCGGACGGCACATACAGACGCCAGACAGACAGACAGACAGACGGACGGACAGAAATGAGGTAATGTGTTTTTTGGAATCTAGGACACTCAAAACATCTATTTCCATCAAAATCTGGAAGTCGAATTTTTTTTGGATTGCAATACTTTCTCTTTATCCATACTCCGTATGTGATGAGAAAGTAAAAATTATGAAATCAAGCTTCCTCTATAAATAGTGTAATAATAATAATGCAAAAGGACAGCATGAGCGCATGTTCGTGCTATGTATGTTAAATTTTTGGTTTCACCGCAAACCCTTCTTCCTAAAGTAAAGCAGCTTTGTCAGGATTTTCGGAGCCCCGGGAATCCTATGAGCCACTGCAGGATCCTAAGCAGAATTACTGGCGTCGCGGCGGCGACGACTAGCCTCTGTGGCGCACTAGGAGCCCGCAGTCCTAGTGCATAAAGCGGCTTGTTCGCCGTCAGTTTTCCGGAAAGCTGCACGAGCAACACGAGATCTCTAGGAACTCGCTGGGCATAGCATGTCTTCTTGACTCGTGCGAGAAATAACTTTGAACTCGTGAGTTTAGACAGCACATTTGGTAGACGTCGAGGGAGTCTAGACCTACGTGTCTTGATGATGAGCCTACGTTCAGCTGAACTTATTACATCGGTGCACACGCACTGGTATTCACACTGACTCATTACTGCTGAGATTTCGTATGCTTATTTCGTATAAGTGATATATGACTACACTCAGACAAATCGTAGTAGTTCAATCAACTATAAAGTGACAACTATTAGTTTTTAGACTATGTAACTATGTAACTATGTAAATAGTTATGGTAACTATTTGGTAATTATTGTAACTATTTGATAGTTGTAACAACTATTAAAAAATTGGTCGTACGAACTAAAAATGAGTAGTTGTCACTTTATAGTTGCTAATACCTTAATTTTCTCTCAGTGTACTGAGATGTGTGTAAATCTCAGTGCGTTGTAATGTTTACTACACCAAAAGACGTGATTAGTTCAGCTGATTCCGATGAATCCGAGCTGAATTCATTTTATAGTCATTACACCATTTTTCAGAACCCCAAAAATGTCATGGGCTATTATAACGAATGACTGTTTAAAGAACATCAAATTAGTTGCTCGAACTAAACGTTATTTTGGAAAGTGGGCTACAAATTTAGTTGTGTCAAATAATCTTTAATTTCATTGTGAGATTACTTAATTTGAAAGTACCATTTATAAACTGTCGGATAAAAAATGTGTTGGCGTTAATGCGTTTTTTATAAAGGAATAACAATTGTAGTAGGAGTAGCAGCGAGATTAATTTAATCCAATATGACTATGAAACATACGAATGAAAATGTATATGAAATTAAATAATATAATAAACCTTGGAATAATCTTTAATTTCATTGTGAGATTACTTACTTTGAAAACACCATTTATAAACTGTCGAATAATAAATGAATTGGCGTTAATGGTTTATTTTTTTAAAGGAATAACAATTGTCGTTAGAGTAGCAGCGAGATTAATTTAATCCAATATGATTATAAAACATACGAATGAAAATGTATATGAAATGAAATAATACGTTGGCCGAGAAATCTACGAATCAACTAATTAAATGAACGGTAAACTAATTATTCCAGGGTTAAATTGTTTGTAATTAACTTTTTCCAATAAATTTCAGGTTTATGCAAGACGATAAATATGTTGCAATCTTAATCTTAATATGTCATTGTCCCTTGACTGCAGTTGCAGATTAAGGTTTAATGTATTATCTTATCAATTATGTAACTATTGTTTTGTGTCGAGCATTTTTTGAATCTTATTTATTTATTCAACAACACTTAGCTGAGTTGCATCGTACTTTCAAACCAGAAGGGTTTGGAAATGTTATGGACCTTGAAGAGAGAAGGAAATCACCTTATTTGCATCACCTTAATTTTGCATAAACTAGTGATTATATCGACCTTTTTTTTGCTGTGTTAGCTTACGTACATGATGATTAACTAGTTTAATACTGAGTGTCGATTACACCAAAATACGCTCTTTTGCTTATAAGAACAGCCGTATTTAAAATAAGGGTCTTGCAAAAGTTATAGTAGTTGTTAAAATCACATCTAACCATTATTTTGACACAGTAAATGAATATATTGAAATTTAATACAACGAATGATAATGATATAACGAATGCGTCAATGATAGTCGCATTTATAATACGTGTTCAGTTGAATTAATGATTTAGAATGCAATAAAAATTGATGTATAGAAAGATGTACATAGAAAATGGGTTCAATTTCTAAGCTAGAATTTCTGAGATTAGAATTTCAAATCTTCTATAAGCCATGGATTCAAATTTGTACGTACAATTACAGATGTCTCGCTGATAGTATAAAGTTGCGCTGTTGAAAGAAAATTAACCTTATGTTTCATTATAGTTTGAAAGTCATAAAAAAGGCGACCGTAATTACCAGAATCGTCGGACAATCGCGATCGATGTACAGGCTTTTATAATTTATGAAAAACCCAATTATTTAATTGGTTTCGCGGCTTTGGTGCCATTACTTTTCAGTAGTAGTTGATGAAGTATACAATAACCATTCCTTTTTGGTATACCAGATGTTCTATTTACAGAAAATAGGAAATAATCCTTAGTGAATGCGATTTCCCTCGTTCTCCACTAAGCTCGTCTAATACTTTCTGCTAACCGTCACGCAAATTGTGAAGCTTTTATATACCACACAACTATTTGCGTATTTTCGTTCGTTATGGCCCCTTAGGTCGAAGTGAATCCACACATTGTCACAGGTGCAACTGACAAGCGGGAATCTAGCCCAGAGAGCAGAAGAGGCGCACAGGTGCGCTCCAGAGGTGGAGCGCGAAGGCAACAGCTCGCCGGTGTATGCATGTCCCTCTATATGAGCTTTTCCCACCAGTGGAGGTAACGCGTCCAATGTCGAGCGAATTTCGCCGACCCCCACGAGACTGAAGCCAATGAAATTTTCTGTGTTATAGGAAACGCTGCGCAACGTGCAACCACTCTGCGTGTCTGCTAATGAAAGTATTGAGCTTTTGAAGTTGCAATATTTTCATAATACTTATATACCGTTTATAGGATACACAATTTTGAGTAAGATTGAAATACTATTTATTAGCAGTAAATATGAAAAATGCGTAATATCCCGTGCAGAAATTAGTTCGGGCACCCGCGATTAAATAAGGGGCCTTCTTAGGTATAAACGTGGCATCCACAATAGGGAATCCACTCTAGAACCCTACTAGGCTCAACAGAGGCTGCCACGACAAAATATATAGTAAAAAATGTCCACTTCGGGGCCTAATCAGGCTCAAATGTGGAACCCTCACTAGAGTTACCCATATTGAGCCTCTTCGTTGCCTACAAAGGTACCCTTTACAGACAACTGTATAGGCACTGTATAGGCAACTTTATAGGCCCTTTGTAATTTGATTTTTTTATATTTCCGATACGTATTCTGCAATAGATATGACAAATTATTCCCTTACTGAAACCCGTCGGAGTTAACCAGGTGATCACCCATCTAACTATTGAAGGTCAGTGTCAGCTAAGCGGTCACCCATCTATGTATTGACCATCAGTCGCCAGCCCCGCGGTCATCCATCTAAGTAATTACCGTCAGGCTAGGTGGTTATCCAACCTAGTACTGACAGTCAGAGTTAGCAAAGCGGTCACCCATCTAAGTATTGATCATCAGTCGTCAGCCACGCGGTCACCCTAGTACTAACCCTCAGGTCAGTCAGACAATCGTCCACCCAAATACTAACGAACTAATGCGCGCAAACAATGAAATAAGCAACTTCGTCGAATATGTTTATAAATGACAAAAACGATACAATGTATCATTTTTTATATAACCGATTGCCGTGAAAAATAAATGAATGTGCTTCTATTATTACCACAGCAGACGCAATCGTATAAATCTATAAAGTTCGGACTATATTACACGAATTTCATTTTATATTTCATATTACCGATATTCAAATAGACAAAAAAAAATTGTATAATCATATGTTCTGAATGGTCGAGTAAGCTAAAGCGCAGGGCAACAACATCATCCGGAGGGTCCCAGGTTTCATTCCCGTCTATGTCAAAAAATTTTAATATGTTTTTTCAGTGATTAATATGTATCATCATGTAGAGGAAGATGTAATATCTACTTAAAATGTAGGATTACTCGATTTAATAAGCAAAAATTAATATTTGTCAATCAATTTTCTTTATTATTTTAGTAGGGGCTTAATAGGGCAGCCTTTATAGGCCCTAACAGGGAAATCTATAAAGGCCCCATACTTTGAAGCGTGATCAGCCTAGTAGGGATGTACTTAATTTTCCATAGTAGGCCCCTAATAGAATAGGGGCAAACTAGAAAGGGCCAAGTAGGAGCCCCAACTATTTTTTTGCACGGGATAACTTTGTGTTCACGTTGCGTCATGTAATAGTACTGTACGATACGAGTGCGATCAAACTTTTTCTGACGAGTGTGAGTCACATTCAACATTCTACAATTAGAAGTTGCCTGATATTTATTTCTACCTAGATAAAGCTCGTTCAATCGTAATACATTTCCGTAATAAATTTTTATTGTGCAGTGACCGCTCGGAATAAATTGAAACCCATCGGAGTTAACCAGGTGATCACCCATCTAACTATTGAAGGTCAGTGTCAGCTAAGCGGTCACCCATCTATGTATTGACCATCAGTCGCCAGCCCCGCGGTCATCCATCTAAGTAATTACCGTCAGGCTAGGCGGTTATCCAACTTAGTACTGACAGTCAGAGTTAGCAAAGCGGTCACCCATCTAAGTATTGGCCATCAGTCGTCAGCCACGCGGTCACCCTAGTACTAACCCTCAGGTCAGTCAGACGATCGCCCACCCAAATATTAACGAACTAATGTGCGCAAACAATGAAATAAGCAACTTCGTCGAATATGTTTATAAATGACAAAAACGATACAATGTATCATTTTTTATATAACCGATTGCCGTGAAAAATAAATGAATGTGCTTTTATTATTACCACAGCAGACGCAATCGTATAAATCTATAAAGTTCGGACTATATTACACGAATTTCATTTTATATTTCATATTACCGATATTCAAATAGACAAAAAAAAATGGTATAATCATATGTTCTGAATGGTCGAGTGAGCTAAAGCGCAGGGCAACAACATCATCCGGAGGGTCCCAGGTTTCATTCCCGTCTATGTCAAAAAATTTTAATATGTTTTTTCAGTGATTAATATGTATCATCATGTAGAGGAAGATGTAATATCTACTTAAAATGCGGGATTACTCGATTTAATAAGCAAAAATTAATATTTGTCAATCAATTTTCTTTATTATTTTAGTAGGGGCTTAATAGGGCAGCCTTTATAGGCCCTAATGGGGAATCTATAAAGGCCCCGTACTTTGAAGCGTGACCAGCCTAGTAGGGATGTACTTAGATTTCCATACTGGGCCCCTAATAGAATTGGGGTAAACTAGAAAGGGCCAAGTAGGAGCCCCAACTATTTTTTTGCACGGGATAACTTTGTGTTCACATTGCGTCATGTAATAGTACTGTACGATACGAGTGCGATCAAACTTTTTTTGATGAGTGTGAGTCATATTCAACATTCCACAATTAGAAGTTGCCTGATATTTATTTCTACCTAGATGAATCTCGTTCAATCGTAATACATTTCCGTAATAAATTTTTATTGTGCAGTGACCGCTTGGAATAAATTGCAAATTCTCTGTGCTTTTGTAAATGTTATTTGCATGTTTTAATTTAACCCACCGAGATTTGCAGGTACAGTGTAGGATTCTGAGGAGAATAGTATGCAGGCAGGGGCTAGTGCAGTTATACAAATGGAACGGCTTCACCTGCTTAGCAAGAAAGTTATTGTTACACTCACGCTAATGCCGCACCGTCCAGGCTGGCTTATTGTTCTGCATTGCCTGCTTTCGCCGAGAGTCGGTGAAACCAGATTCAACAGCAGCAGCAGCAGCAGCAAAGGAGCCGGGGAAAGTGAAGAGAGCTGAGAGGTTGTCGCGTTCACGCCTTCTCTTTCTACTGCATCTTAATTATTGCGCGACTCTGATTGCGACCGAGCGATCGTGGCGTAAGAGAACGGAGTCTTTGTACGAAACCGAGTTTAGCGAGTAATCCACGACTGTTTCTTATATATCTACTACCTGTGAAGAGAATTGCAATCTTACGCCCGGAATTACGTGAACAAAGCGTCAACTCCGTCTTTGTTTCTCCCTCTTATCGTTCCATGGCACTTGACGACGACGATGTTGTCTGACCTGTGTAAAACCATAAAAACTCACTGTTTTGCTTCGAACTTTCACAATTTTCGTTCCATCCTGACAAAATCTTACATTAGTTAGATTGTCTTTAGCTTCCCCTAAGTCATATTATAGTCCACAAGCGAAATAATATATTATCCAACAAGGGCCAAAAGGTGGCGATAGCGACGTGTATGCGGTTTATCTTTGTCTACAAATACACGAGTCGTAAAAGCCAATTTTGCACGGAACACGGAAAAAAAAAGATTAGTTGCCATAACCAAGAAATGAGTTGACACAACCAATCGATTATTCTATTTCTCTAGCAACTCAAATGGTAATACCGACGATTCGAATGATAATACCGACGATTCGAATGGTAGTCCTAACTATTCGAGTGGTAGTCCCAACGATTGGATTAGTTAACCTAACTAATCCAATCGAGAACTAATCGTGAATAGTTGAGCTTACTATTCCATATGGTTGAGGCAACTAATTTTTTAGACAATGTGGACAGCAAACTGGAAACGCAGTTCCATTTCCGCGAAAGAAATGTTTGGTTGTGACAACTACAATGTCTAAAAAATTAGTTGCCTCCACCATATCGAATAGTAACCTCAACTATTCATGTGAGGTTAACCCATCCAATCGTTGGAATTACCACTCGAATAGTTGGAACTACCATTCGAATCGTTGGCACTACCATTTGCGTTGTAAAGGAAATAGAATGATTGATTGATTGTGTCAGCTCATTTTTTGGTTATGGTAACTAATCTTTTCTTTCATTGTGGTTCATGTTGCACACTATATTTTTTGCATCAAGTGCATGAATAGTTGAGCTTTGAATGGTAGTCATGCAGGACGAACAGTGAAAAGTGAGGTTACAAACTTTCGTCTCTGGGGACGAAAGTAAAACACGCACGGGACGAAAGTGAAGTAATCAAAAACTGCGCATGCGCCAACCTATCGTTTCAATATCGCCATGAAACTGGCCACTTTCATCCCGCAAAACTGCCATGGAAAGCACCGGTGTTCATGCGCGTGTTACCAAACGTGTATTGCTGAACAAATTGCCAAAAGTTGGAGATTGTCAAAAGTTGGAATCGCCAATTTCGGTGCGCGTTACACACGATACTTTTTTAAACGAGTACATGAATTAGTGGTGCTTTGTATGATAGTTGTGCGGGACGGACAGTGAACAGTCAGTTTTCGATGATTTTCCGATTCCAGAATTCACCGATCCAACTTCCTGTTGGAAAATCCAACCTACATTTTTTTTTCTTCAAGATATATAATTTTGTTTGTTTATCGAATTAAGCACCATTTTCAAATATTACATGTTCATTACAATAGTATATGAAATGATTACACCCAGAAAAAAGATCTTGTTAACGGGACTAGAATCTACGCATCGGAAATAAAATTTCTTATTTGGATGCCGACCTACTAGACTTCCATTCATCTCAAATAAATTTTTTTATTTCTTATTAATATACTTATTGAATAGTAAATATATTCAAATCTAAGAAATATTTATTTGGGTTGGCAGTTACATAAATGTTGATAAAAAAAATTTTTTTTTTTTTTTTGGGTTATCTTCACTACCCCTAGAAGCTCAGAAACTGCCTCCCGCTCAGCAGTTGGCGCGCAAACCAGTGCGCGGCTTAGCGGTCACCCATCCAAGTTGTGACCGCAAATAATGCTGCTTAACTCTGGGGACCGTCGAGTCACACACCGACCACGCGTCCACTTCTGCTGATTTAAAGAATATATAATTTTTATACAAATATACGACAAGAATGAAATCAAATCGATAAATGTTGCATGTTGATAGTAATAAACTGCAATGATGAAAGAAAATAAATATATATTGGATTATAAGATAGTTCTAATTGATTTTATTTAAAAATTCTAATAAATATCTAATACATGTATTTGGTCGTTTTAGCTAGATCTTTTTTCCGGATTAAGAAAGTATTTAGTAGCAATAAATAAAATATTTTGTCAGTATCTGTTGCACAGTGAAAGGTGATTCAAATAAATAAATATGTTGGAAATAAAAAAATTGAATGAAATATATATTTGTTGGAGGGAAAGTAAATTTTCGTTGATTAAAATAATCAAATGTTGAATAGATAATTTTAGTTAATATTACCAAATCATTTTTCTGGATGTAGTATCTGTCACATCAGTCATATTTTTTTATCACTCCTTCGGGTACTCATTATTTTGCCCTTAATGTTCTATACCCTCCAAGGGTATGCAATGAACCCAAAGAACAATTTGCCTAGTAGCCAAAAAGTTGAAAGGGCAACAAAAAAAAATGTCCTAAGTTATAATGGTTAAGTTGAGGGAGCATTTCTTAAGGTAGGTAAATCCTTAAGCATTTATTTAGCATATTATGTACAAAAGCTATTATTTTCTGTAAGTACAACGTTGCATTACGCATGAGCGAAGAAGGTCGATGCTTCCTAGTAGTAGTAGTAGTAGCATACTTATACGTTCTATAGTCGTAGCAAGTCTGATTGCATTATTCCAGCTGGTGTCACTCGAAATAGCCTTCAGTTGCTATAAGCGGTGGTCCTCCTGTTTCGATGTACATTCGCTGTCTCGAATATTTGGCCCGGATAATATATTGATCCCTAGCATAACGTCACCGATAATAGCCGGTTCCAGTTTCGCATAGCTAGTCCTGCGTTCGCCAAAGCCTGGGACACATAGTTCACGCTTGACACGTGCTGCATATTTGGAAGTGCCTACCTCCCTTCCTAGCTCGACGGACCTTCGAGGCATGCCGTATACGAGCCACGTTGTTGATGCTGCTCCTCCTGACCGTTTAGGAATTTCCAATCTATTTCTATCTCGCTTGATTCTCCGTTCGCCGATATATTTACTATCCAACTGGACGTTCTGCTCAACCCTGCTCGAGGTTTTCATGTATCTATACGTCGGGCAGGCAATAAATTTCCCGATCGGTATATGGCCTACTGCAAAGTCGTACGTCTAACGCGCACGTGCACGAAATTTTTTTTTTTTTCACTCAGAGTTTTAAGCATGTGTTCCACATATATTCCCAATCAAAAGTTTGATTAGATTCGGATTTCAGAACTTTACGACAAGAGGGAAATCGTAGGAATCATAAAAATTTATATTGCAGGTAGTAAGAATAGAATTGGCCAAATCGAATTGTTATTTTAATTCGATGGTCGATGATTTAATTCCATCCCTGTCAAGGATATTCATTTTGAATAATATAACGCCAAAAAGATTAGTAGGTAAGTTAAAAACCAACAGTTTAACAAACTTTTAAAAATTTCAATTCAGTTGACCTTAAATTAACACCCAGATCGTTTCGAAAAGCGATTTTTTGTACCATTTTGTTTACGATTTTTTATTTTGTTTGTTCACTTTGATGGTTGAAAAATCGCAAACATTGGATATATGTCGTATAAGGTATCAATATTATATATAAGAAATCTCTAGATAATTAATTCAACAGTTTCATGAAACGAGAATTTCAATACAGTTGACGTTAAATTAACACCCTGATCGTTTCGAAAAGCGATTTTTTGTACGATTTGTTTACGATTTTTTATTTTGTTTGTTCACTTTGATGGTTGAAAAATCGCAAACGTTGGATATATGTCGTATAAGGTTTCAATATTATATATAAGAAATCTCTAGATAATTAATTCAACAGTTTCATGAAATGAGACTTAAAAAAATGATCAAAAATACGTTTTTGTAAATCTTGTTTGTTATGGAGACTTTAAGAGCTTATTTTCTAAACCATTTGCCGTTGATAGAAGTATTTGTAAATCCATATATGTGAAATGACTTGAATTTAGTCAGCTGCATATAGAAAGACATTGAAAACATTCAATTTTTCATTTGGTCTGAATAGTTTTGATAGCAGAAAATAAAATGAAATGATCCACCAGGAAAAGAATACACTGCGTCTTGCAGATAAGTACACCGTGTCGATTCGTTCACAACCAAACGATCGTAAAATCCAATCCCTTCGTCCATCTGGCCCTATGCACTAAGTAGGCCACGTCGTTTTTATCTCTGGTGCCCCGTTCATCGCTCTCCAAAGAAATCGCATCCCTTTCCTCTGCCGGAGTCTCGTAAAACGCGATCAACCACTCTGGTGCACCGCTGTAGTACTTTTGAACTACCAGGGGATGTACTGAAAGGGAAAAAGGGCGACAATCCTCATTTCGTTTCCGCGTCAGGTCACGGAAGTGTGCAGAGTATAGTTGCGTCATTCTCCTTCGGCTATTTCAGCCCTGCTCAGCAATTACTAGTTTTTACTCTGTTCATTTTATGCTCGATTCGTTCACGTACCTTCCTTGAAAATTCCTGACGATGAAACTTGTCAGATCTCCAAGAACTCATTTCCCAATTTCTATATATCTTCACGGGGTTATTTGATATACCAAAATAGCGTTTCGCTGCTATGACATGAAATCATATAATTCGGGCCAAGAAATCAATAATTTATTCGACGATAATATAACTTTGTATAACACAAAGACCCAAGTCAGGCCACGATTCCGTAAATAGCTTACAAAAAAAACCTACTAAAATCTGTTACCGCTACTAAAACCACGGTAACGATTTTTAATCGCGAGAAAAACCATAAGAAATAGAATTTCTTAGAATTTCTTAACGCCTTAATCGTTGACGTTGCAAGATAAAAATTACGCTAAATTATCTGAAATACTTCTGGCTTGAAAATACGAAAAATAACAATGGCAATCTCACACAGATTCCCAAAAAACCACCCCGAAATTTGGCAACCTATCACGTGAACGCTGGCTTTCAAAGTCCCGGAAAGCTAACGGAAATATGCTCGAAAGAAAATACGATAAATGACGAAATTTATGAAACTTTATCACATAAACTGTTGCCGGAAGTTTCCGGGAACGACTAAACATTGAATTTATCAAAAGCACGATACAAAAACGGCCGTTTTAACGGTCAGTCCCAGGAAATGCACGCTAATACCACACGAAACAGCTCTCGAATTTTCCTAGAAAGCCACTCTACAAACGAACGTTTTCACACAAGCAAAATAAAGCCCAGAAATCGAGAGACACTTTCGATGGTAAACGCGCACACATACAAGCACTTGTAGTCAAACACGAGGCCCGCCGCGAACTTCGTAGCCGTAGCCATCAAACACACTATGCAAACTCTCGAGGTTTTTCCCGGCACATCAATTTTTATAAACTACGTAAATTGCTTCTACGATAATACTCTTTTACTTTTTTATTTTGGCAATACATTCGATCCCAAGAACTCCTCAACGCGTAAACGCACGACACTTATTATATATGTAAGAAAAGATGATTTGAATTGTTACTTCCATATATTTGCGTGATTATTTTTCCCATCCAAATTTCGACCAATGGAATTGCACCATTCGACGTCACGTGGGGCAAGCTACACAGTATTATACTGATAATTTTTTGATAATTTTGCGTGTTGGTTATATATATAAAAAAAATCATTTAGCCGCGTCAACCATCTGTCAAACTGACAGATTGAATTTTGTTGTGGCAGTCAAAGGATTTTTATTTGATATGAGTAGGTTTGGAGTTGAATCCTTGCAAACTATTGATGAAAAAGTAAAGGGAAATGTCCCTGTTAATACGATTAAATTGAAAACCTCAGTCTGGAATCAATATACAAATGTCTATAACAATTGTGTATTTAACTGCAATACTTTAAACATGAATTAAAAGGTTTTTGTTCTGATTATGAAATTTCCTTCTCAGAATGATAAGTTTTGTCTCATGGTGCAATTCCATTTGTCGCAATTTGAATAGAAAAAATTATCCCCGAATACCACTCGAGCTTCGATATTAATCTGATATTTCCCTCCAAGTTCCCTGCAAACAAATAAACTCGTCAAGTTTTCCAGAAAAATCACTCGCGCTACGCGCTCGTGATTTTTTAACCTAGAAAACTTGACTCGTTCGTTTGTTTGCAACGAACCTGTCAGGAAATATCCGATAATTTCAAAGCTCTTGTGATATTACAAGCGAATATCTTGTTTGAATGAATGCCTTATTGTCTTCCTATTGCTGGCCATCAATTATTGTGTAAGACATGTGGTCGCAATTAGATCATGGATTTAATATGATTGAAATAAGATTTGCGATTTCGACTAATATCGACATGACGTTGAGTGAAAATTCAACCTGCTGAATGAAAGTACAATTTTGTTGCATCAACCGTACGTTACGTGTAATTATGCACATGTGGTTATTGTCCGAGTCTCGAATATGGCTAATTCAACACAACGTGTTTCTAATTAAAACTGTATCCTTTGAACGAAGTATAAAGTTTCGTTGTGACAATTTCAGGTGCTTGAATCACGTGTAACAAATGATTCGCTCAAACGTATAATGAATTTAATTGAAATACGAGTGTAGTTGAATCAATCGCGTCAATAGTTCCAATCAATCGATTAGAGATTGATGAAGAAGTGCGCATGGTCTGAGAGAAAACAATGTTATAGTTATTAAAAATGCGCTGTGGTTGTCGCAACCATATGAAACATTTGAAACGAAGAAAGCTCCACAATCATTTGTTGAGTTTGACGCAACCTCCTCGTTCCATTCGCCTTATATAACGTCACGGTGAGGTTTAGTCAGAGTTGTAAATGCCTAATACTTATAGAAATAATGGTGATGATACGATCAGCTCTATAATTATGATTTTATAATAATAACATGTAGCAATTATAGTACGATGATTGAACTTTGGAATGGCTGCAAAAATGATTATTTTTCAATAAAAATTCACGGTAATCCTTTTGAAAAAATGGAAAAAAATAAGTAATGCGTTACTTATTTCTTCCATTTTTCCACTATTTCTTGCAATATTAAAGCGAAAATTAGTATTTTTTTCAGCTATTCAAATGTTTACACTCTATTTTATAATCACTACATATTATTATTATGAAATCATAATTACAAAACAAATTGTACTGTAAACTATATCTCATGAATTACTGAGGATTTACAACTCTGGGTTCAGTCAACCTCTATTTGGTTGTGCACAACAATTTTTGTTCAGTGTATTGATCAAATGAATTTCAATCTATCTCGACATATGTGAATACGATCACGAAAAACGTGATCTTCAGTTTGCATTGTCAAATGTATTAAGGAGTGTCAGCTCAGCTGTGGAGAAACTGCCCTATCAATAATGATTAGAGAATACATCAGAGTAGAAAAATGTGCTCAACGGAAAAAATACTATTAATTTCTCATCACAAATATCCCATATTTCCATATATTCGTGCATTTCGATGTTTAATCTTTTTTATTATGATTGATGCCAAGTCACTCGTCGGTTCATCGATGAGTTTTCGATATGTGCGTGTAGTGATCGTTCCTTTTAACCTGCGTACGTTAATTTCCATATATTCGTAACGATACATTACACTGAAACGTATAATTAGACATAGATGGAGAACGCCATTGGTGTTATAATTTGGTTTGATTCCAGACGTTGAAATACCACGGAATATGTGCGAAATCCTATATGTATCGGGATTCGGACATATGATCGTAAGCTGCGCTTCCCCCGAGGCGGTAAACCCTGCCAGCGACGGCGTATGCACCGGCTACGAACTGTTATGGACGCATTTACGTGCTACTCCCTGCTCCCGGACGTATATTCACGCCTTGACAGATTACGTAATAGCCTGAACCTATATTAGCTCACTGTGTGTATATTGCAGCTGTTTCTGCATCGATACTGAGAATACCGTTGGAGTTCCTGTTACTGGCTCGACAAAGCCCTTTCTCGCTCCTGAACGAAGCATCTCAACTGTTCTAGCCGGTAACTAAGTATGTCGACACATGAAATTACTAATAGCATTTTACGCATCCATTTCTAGTGATGTCGTGAAAGACGAGAAAAAATTAGTCGTGAGAAACTCGAGACGAATTTCATTTATCGTTTTATCGAGACAAGACGAGAGAGGTTACGCGAGAATTTCGAGAATCTTGACTTATCGATATAGTAAACCATAGTTTAACATAATTCGGGAATGTTGGTCCCCCAGTTGAAGACATTTACACAATAATTTTTTTAAAATTATATAAACTCATTTTGACGTATTTGCGAAATACTGCTTACAATTGAATGCATGTATCTACGGACTATTGCTGTACTTTAGCTTTTATCATGGACTTATTTGAACTTAGAAACCACGGATTTAAGCATTTTTTCCTCCACCTTCACGCCCGTTGTAATTTAATCAGAAGTAAAAAGATTTTAAATGAGTGAGATTATGTAGAAATTAAAAATATTTTCAATGTACCAGATCTTGAAGAAATCGAAAAAATTTTGAATGACTGAAATTTTTAAGAATGTTATAAGATTTTGTATAAATGAGATTTTGAAGAAAGCGAGAATATTTTGAATGAATGAGATTGTGAAGAAAATAAATATTGAATAATAAAAAATAAATTTTGAATGATTTCAAATGCGTGGTCATTTTTAGTTAACTCTACCAAATATTTCTTTCACTACCCGCAACCGCCGGAGTTGATTAACCCAAACAAATTTTTTTAATGTTACTAAATCTTTTTCTCGGTGTAATCATTAAGAGTGGAGTTTTTGGACATAAGTTTTATCTTAAAGCTGATATTACTAAATATTCAAGATTAATTAAATAGATTTAATTAATTTATATATTAATATTAATACACTGGAACCTCTCATAGCGTACCCTCTCGTAGCGTACATCGGTAAATGGAGGGGCACATCTTATCGCTGTGATTGGACGATTTCATAAGAGTGAGTGAGAGGCACGAAGGTTTCGCGTGCCTGATTGGTTCTTCACTTAGCGTACATGTCCCTGCATTATGTACGCTATGAGAGGTTCCACTGTATATAAAATATTAATCAAAATAGATTTAACGTGATATGCTGCACGTTATTGTCGTTCTCTCGCGTTACACTGGATCATTAATGGCGTTTGTCTACTCGTACTCACGGCGACTTAGTCGATATAGCATATCACATTATCTTAACATCGAATTTTGAAGATACACAGAATCCCATTCTAATGCAAGAGTAACAACCAATAGAAGGTAAATATGCTAAATTATAGAGATATTGATGGGTTGTATCGAGACACAGGAGAAGCAAGACTAAATATCTAAATCTGAAATTTTGAAATCCAAAATATCTAAGTCCACAACTAAACTCCTTATTTTATGGGCTTAGATATTATGAATCCAGATCGTTTGACGTCGGTATTTTATTGTTAGATATTTAATTCTGGAGTTGAGACTGGTTTGACTGTCTAGGTATGCTCGGTACTCACAGAAAATGGTGTAACAGGCAACGAATCACAGATCGGGTCTCCAGACATCTTTGGTTAGTTTTCCTTTTACAATCCGTCGTAAATCCCGGTAGTTTCTGCTTCCAGTTTGTCCAATTTAGACAAATTTTGTGGAAGTCCCTAGCGAATGGTCGATGAACACGAGGCTAGGTCGAACATTCTGTGGACCTTTGGGTAGCTCTTGGCTCTCGTGTGACGAGCTTCTCCTCAATTTGCATGCACAAACACAAAGGAATTGTTTCCAGTCCAAGGCTGTATATACGCATGCATAATTATGTCATTCAGTGCTCTGCAAAATTTTCATTTGAAGATGCAATTTGTTAAAGAAATATAATTCGTAGTAGATAATTAGTACATCGCAATTTATGAATAAACTTTTTAATCTCAGAAGTTCAGATCATGTGTTTTTTTTATGGTGAATACTGAATAGTTTAGTAGCAGATTTAGTACAAATTTCAATTACAGCTTATAATTCATCTTATATTAATGAATGTCCGATTATTTTGTCGTATTATAGAATTCACAAATAAAAAAAGCGCTCATGCAAAAAAAACTGACGATCCGTGTCTATCTTTGGGCGTTAGATCTCACTGCAGTGTTTTCAACGCCATCGGTGATTCCATTGCCGGCGGCATTACTCGTAAACGAACGATAATTACTTTTTAATATCAGGGAACGATTTTAATTAAACCATACGCCCACCGCTCGGATGAACGCGCGCGCGACCCAACGAATTCAATCTCTTGGCGCCAGCAGTTTATCCTGAAACGTGCTATGTCGGGGGTCCCTGACCCACATTTACCGTCAATCCCTACGAAGCCCAGGCGACAAGAGCCACAACGAGCTTTAGCGTTCGCGATACACATCTCTGTGTCTCGATGTAGGTGTCACCGTAATACAACATGTCACGGGGTGCAAGTTCTCACACAATTGCAATTATAAATGGTGTATATAAACCCTCCAGCGATGATAATACATAATACACAAACCGCACAATATTCCTTATACGCCATTACCTTGTTTTCACGGAACATAATATCATTCAAATTGATTTGGAAAAAAAATGGCAAATTCGGACCATGCACATCGCTGCACTGATTTTCCAACTTTCAATATCTTTCTTCACATCTTCTCAAATATAATACCTACTATAGGTAAATATTGTTTTGTTCCTTTAGAAGATTTGAGATGAATTCATCGAAGTTGACTTAAGTTAGAACGATGTCGCCTATTTTTTGAAAATCCAAAATTCCATGAAATCGTAAGTAAATTATAGATTTTGCTGAAATTCAATACTGACTGTGTTTTTTTCTGTTTCTGATTTCAGAATTCAAAGATCCGACTTTTGGTTGGAAAATCAAACCTAAAGAAACTAAATTATTTTTTGTTCAAGATATCGAATTTTGGCATTTACTGTTGTTCTCAAGTCGCATTTGTATCTCGAAAAGCACCGGCTATAGCTTTTTTTCTGTACAACGATACCTATTCAGGTATAGGGGAGAGTGGGGTAGAATGTGTCACGGGGCACAGTGAACCACTTGGAATTTCTCGGAGGTTTGACGCGCATAAATAATGTTTTTTTTTGTGTTGGGAAATGAGCTAAATTGAGTTTCATGCGACGTGAAAAAAAACAATGATCAAGTGTTATGAATAATTATTAAAAAATAAATTAGATTTGGACCCTTAAAACTAAATTCTTCGGTTGTCAGTAGAAATGTAATATCTCAGTTTTTTCTCCAAGCCTGCTTGAGTTTTCGATCGTGAATGATAGGCGAATTATCGCTGCGTTGCTCAGTGACCATGTTTTGTTAAATTTAGTTCGATAAATGATTATTATTCGTTAAAAACTTTGTTGATGCCCAATGGGGTACAATGTGTCACCTGGATCTTGGGGCACAATGAGCCATCGAGTGTTAGACAGAATGTAGGGTGGAATACAATCTGTCACGTATTTCGGCAATGGCCTGTGAGAGAAAATGAAAAATATTTATTGATTTGTACCCCGGGAACAGAAATTTCTCGCGTTTTGGAAAAATGTGAAAGCTATCCTCACTTTTCTGAGCAGCCCACATATTCGGTCATGATGGGTGGTATTATTCCCCGCGCGGCACTCTATGCGCATGTTTCCTATTTATCACCATTATGAATAATCGGTTTTCAAAGCAAAAGGATTATGAACTCACCTTGCACCATGTTTTACATTACTTAACACACTGTTCCCCACTATCCGACATATTGTACTCCACTAGTGGGGCACAATGTGTCATTTCGGAAATTATTTTCGATTGAATTATGTTTATATCCTCAACCCTTTTTAACTGTAGATTGCAGTTTTTTCCTATGCCCAAAGGTTCAAAGAAACGAATTATGATTGGTTTTTAGTCGTAACTCTACTCTAATTTCGGGATTCAGGGAAGGTCACAGCACGCAGACAGCCCTGCTCAGGTTCACTGATGACGTGAGGCTTGGCATGGACAAGCGACAGCTGACTGTTGCTGTGTTTTTCGACTTCAGCAAGGCGTTTGACACAGTTTGTCATTTCACACTTCTGCGTAAGCTGTCCATGCTGGGCCTGGCGTCGTCGGCATTGGGCTGGGTTTGGTCTTACCTTTGCGGGAGATCGCAGGCAGTGCGCTTTCCTGATGGTCGGGTCTCTGAGTGGGCGGCAGTCTCTTCTGGTGTCCCTCAGGGGAGTGTGCTCGGCCCGCTGCTTTTCTCTCTTTATCTATGTGACCTGCCTGGGATCTTCCGTAATTGTCAGTACCTACTGTATGCTGATGACCTTGTGATCTATCGGCGCTGCTCTCCGGAAGCGCTCATAGATTCGATTGCGCTTCTCAACGCTGACGTCGCGCAAATTCATAGCTGGGCGGTGGCTAATTCATTGTCGCTCAATGCCTCGAAGACGGATGCGATGGTTCTTGGCACCGCTAG
The DNA here is from genome assembly GCA_963970395.1 of Ephialtes manifestator. NCBI lineage: Eukaryota > Metazoa > Arthropoda > Insecta > Hymenoptera > Ichneumonidae > Ephialtes > Ephialtes manifestator. Next base: position 16,728,786 of record OZ019981.1, on the reverse strand, counting down.
GTTACTTAACCGCCTTGACTTGACTGCCCTTCCCCATCTCTGTGTTACTGGTCGGCCTATTTCGTTTGTTGCCTCCAAGCGTTACCTTGGAGTCGTCATTACGCCGACGTTGGGCTGGGAGTTGCAGGTCTCGTCGGTTCGTAGGCGCGTCTTCGGGGTGTTGGCGCAGCTCAAGCGATTCGCGGACGTGCTTGATGCCACTTCACGGGCGTGGCTTGCGCGTACTGTGGCACTTCCGCATCTTGACTACTGCCCTGCTGTGTTGTGTGACGTCAGCGGTGAGCTTAACATGAAACTTCAGCGTGCGTGTAATGCGGTAGTGCGATTCGTGCTAGCGCTTCGTCGGCTTGATCGGGTGTCTGCTGGTCGGCGTTCGCTTGGTTGGCTGTCGGTGGCGAATAGGCGTAAGTACTTTATTGGTGCGCTCTTTTATTCGATGGTTCGTGGGGGGACCCCGTCGTACCTGGCCGAGCACCTTGTGCCGCGTGCGAGGACGGATTCGCGGGGTGCCCATGGTACGACCTATTCGTTGTCCACGCCGGTCTCGCGAACGTCGGCCTTCAGGAAATCTTTTCGCGTTAGTGGTGCATTCTTGTGGAATGATCTGCCTCTTGCCGTATCTCAGGCCCCCTCATTGGCGGTGTTTAAGAGGAGATTGCTGCGGCATCTAATGCTGCTTGAGCAGCGGGCTGTCGAACCGGGTGGTTAGGCTGGCGTATTGTTTCTTTCTTTTTTTTTTTTATTGTTTTCTCTTTTTTTTTCTTTTTTTTCGCCTCTCATTTCTTTTTCTCTTTTGTATCGCCTCATTTAGGTTAGGATTATTATCTGTACTTCTTCTTTGGCTGCTTTTGTTTATGTATTCTTTCCTGGCTCAGGTCCTTAGGGGATTTAAATCCCAGGGTCTTAATAAATCTAAATCTAAATCTAAATCTAATAAATATAAAAAATTATAAGGAAAATAGTGACACACTGTGCCCCACTCTCCCCTACCTCTTTCACGCAATGTTTTAAGGTCGAGTTTTTTTAACGTGGAAAATGCCCATTTTTTCACGAAACCTTAAATTCAATTTGCGCTTTTTTGGTGTTTATGAGCGTAGAAGTTCAAAAACGGTATTCTGTCTGGACATAAATGGACATAACAGAATCTCTAGAGGGGTGAAACACTTTGACCATTCTGAAGACTTGTTTGAGATGACCCGCGCACGACTGAGCACTGCTGAAAGGGAACGAACGTTTGACAAGGATAAAAGAGTGTGTTGCGGATGAAAAAACTCTCTGAGCTCTGGAAAAATGCGAAAGCCTCAGTCGCAGCTCGAACATACTGTGCTATGGCGGTGATGCGGAGGAGGAGGAGGAGGAGGGATAATGCAATTTTTCTGATCCCCCCGGGCGGTCTTTGTGTTTTTCTTCCTAATAGCCCTTTCGCCCCTTCGTTGTTACTGTCGCTATTGGATAGAGCAAAAAAATGGAAAAAACCAAGAGACGTTGTTGAGCTTGACAGTTCTCGAAAAGCGTGCAGCTCGTTTTTTACGCGTTTGAATATAATCGGAGCATTAATAAAGCGGAATTTCGAACAGAATGCAAAATTGTGCGAACGAATCTTTTGCACTTTACTGGTACGTGTCCTTCTCTAGTTCTGAAGTAGCCTGACACAAGAATTCTCAGGATTCTGAACGGAAATTGGATCTCTCCGGGGATGCGCCTCCGAGTCTTTCGTCACTGACCAAGCATACCTAGTCGAATTAATGTACCTTCTGTTTTACCATTGAACGTTAAGCAGTATCCAGGGATTTTTACGGCTTCACGCATCAGCGACGAAGTGGAACATCGTGATGAGCTATTATAAACGGTGCTTGCTGTTTTAATTAGGAGCGAACTGACTTTCTCTCTCTATATATACATGGAAGTCCTTTTACTTCAACAAATCATAAAATGTCTCACAATTCTTCTGTAATAAATTGATCATGGAAATGAATTGTGAAAGTTTGCTCATTGCCTTCACAGTTTTATCGTTTCAAATCATTTCCACTACAAACCTCTCTGTGAGTAATGTTAATATTTATGGATTTCGTAATCACGTTTGACGGAAATTCGCTTTAATTTGAAAGTCAAAGGTCTAATCCTAGAAAAGGTTCTTTCGTCCAGGAGTTTTAAGGATTTTCCATTACTTTGGAGTGCAGAATTCTCCTGACAAACGCAACTCTATGAGGGGGTGTATTAGAGATTCGGAGAGAATAACGTAGGAAGTAGTTGTACATGAAGTTAAAGGATAAAAAGACAGACTGTTACTGCGAAGAATGCTTGAATTCTTCAGATACGTCGAGTGTTTCGTGGACGAATTCCACCTCTGAATAACAGCGCAGAAAGAAGAAGGTAAGATATATAAGTTGAAAGTGTGCGAACCAGATAGGTACAGTTCGTGAGAAATCCTTGAGTTCATCGATTGCTCGCCTCTTTTGAGAAAGTAGAAAGCGGGAGTGTCGCGTTTACGTGCCGGAGCTTCGTCTTTTCGTCGTCGATAACCTCTTTCCGTCCACCCTTCCGCTTCCTCTCATACCACTTTTTAGGAGGAAAGACGTCTCTTTTTCCAGAAACGACCGGCGCTTTTACGAAAATCCTTCTCACCACTTGATCCCTCGGATCTTTTTGCTGTGATCCGAGGCTGAAGATCGGAGTAGGTTTCATCGAGTTCACTGGCCGCCAGCATCAATACGGACGCGGGCCAGGAAATTGATGAGCAAGCTTTAAAACCATGAAAATCTACCTTGGATAAGAGCGGGAGTTTCTTATCGTCGCTTATGATTGAAACAATCGAGATTCATAATAATATTAAATAGCTATCGGAATATCCTCAAGAATATTTAACAATCTGCGGAGTATTGATTCGCCTTTATCGAGCGCATAATATTTACATTTGGAAATTACATGGAAATTTAAGCCGGAAATTGAAGTCGATGAGTTGGAAATCGCGGAAGATGGTGAGAGAATAAGGCTGAGAACGTTATACCTTCTACTGTGAAGTATACATTGTGTGTACATATATATACGTCGACGCGGAGCAAACTGGCATGAATAAGCGCCTGAGGTTATAAAGCTACTGGGTTAAGTAGAAACTACAGGGCAAGACAAAGTTTCAGGAACCACAGTAACTGCCGCAAGGATTTGGCCTAAAACCTGGCATTAGGTGAACGTTAACTTCGTGGCGAAACCAGCCAGAACAATTTCATTTGCTATATATAAAGCGGAAATCGTTGGTGTTCTTGCTACATTGGCCTTCCTTTCGACTTCTTGAAAGCCCAATCTGGTATGAATACGTACAGTCTCTACGATCTCCAGGACACAGATCCAGATGAAGAAACTCTCAAGAAAACTCTCTTGTACCACAACTTCTCGGTAAACTTACCCAGGGGGGATGCAACTATCGGTGCAATCTTATTAAATGCATGTAAAAGTGGTGGGAAATTACTTCATATGTGGCATCCAGCCAAAGAAGTCAACGATTTTATTACGCTAATTGCACAGACAATTATATTTTGAAAAATCATGTTTCCCGCTTAAATCTGCTATCTTATTCTCTGCAGACTTACAGGATTACCACAATCAAAAATCCAGCAATACAAGTTGTAGATTAGGGCTCAAACTAAGTTATGAAGTCGCTACTATGAGATGCGCGAATTAAAACCAAAATGTATCCAATTCAATAATGCTTGAAAAATTGAACAAAGTTTGTCAATGGTTGAAAGTTCAAAAGTAGCTACAATCGCCTTTATATCTATGAAAATGGAATGTTATTTTTGGATTACCGATTTTGACGTGTGAACATTACAGAAACAAATGTTAAAAAAAAGAGATGACATAATTCCGATAAATACTGGTCTCGAAATCCACTACTAGCTATAAATGATACCTAGAGAAGATATAGTCTGATGTGAGAACAATCCTGGTTCACTTTCATTCCCGTTGTTGAAATCAAGGATTACTGAAGTTTACGACAAACGATCCAATACCCGATTTGCTACTCGCTCGGTGCAGCGTATATGTATATACATATAAAACAGTTTATTTTCAAATCGCCTCAACAGCTATTACTGAAACAGCAGACAAAACATATAAACCGCGAAAGAAAACACTGCCAACAACTAGTAAAACCGCTTTTTCGCAATATCGACTTTTTGCCGGGGCAAACGATTCTGCGGTAGTTCGACTCTCACGAACGACGTTTCTCCGGCGCTAGGCTCTCTGGTGGAGTCTTGACTCTCGATCCTCCCATTTACAAGAGATCCAAGGAATGACGTGAGCTGCCCGCCCGTTTTCACGTCCTTTATCGCTTTCTGATACCCGCGAACACCTGCTGTGAATTTTAAAGCAGTTCTGTATGCAGAGCCTGGGAGTATACTATATGCGGAGACTCCGCTAGGGTATTTACCATGCTTGGCGTACGACTCCTGGACTGTATAAGTACCTATATAATACCCATCTACCTAATATCTATGCGCGTATACTACATGAGCAGCAGACATACTATAACCATCATGCAACCAGGCCATAGTATTTACATAATATTATGAGTATGTTGCAAATAGAGAGACAGAGAGAGAGAGAGAGGGAGAGGGAGAGGTCAATGTGGAAAGCTCACAGCTACGTTGTGATAGGTATATAGGTACGAATCGATTATCCATTCGTTATGTTATGCGTGACATCAACGTGCCGGTCTGATATCGGCGTTGAAGCTGTATACCACACGAAGCCATATAATACAGGTGCACCTGTATACGTACATGCTACATCCTAATATAGAATACATTGATGAACACATGTCGGCTCACATCAATGAGCAACGTGCGTTAAAGCAACGAGACGAGAATGTGATGGGAACATCACGAACGTTAGCCCGTTTTCCAAAATCTCGGTCACTCTGTCGCGTTCCGCAACGCTAATACTATAACAAAGTGTATGTATAGCATGAATTCTCACCCCCTCACCGTGCGTTGCACGCGGAGCATTAGCATGCGACACCGTTCAACACTCGGCTGGAATGCATGACCAGACCCGGTGCTACAGCTGGTTGCATCGCGGATTTTGAACCGTCGCTGCTGGACCGAACGCTTCTGTCAATGTCGAAAATCCGAAATGATCATGCCGTTTATTCGGCGGCAAAAGCCGCGTTGTTCTAAATTTCGACGTGAATTGCTTTTACACTAACATAGTTGCAAGGGGAGACACACATTGAAGTCTGACGACTGTTGCCAATTGATATAACAATTTCGAGTGCTATTTGAGCTATTTAATACGCTTTGGATATTGGTCATATACTTGGTGTTGATGTGACTTCGAGATTAGTTGCCGGCTAACCGATTTGATCTTCGGCTGACTGCTTGTTTGAGCTTGACTAAAGTATCGTGCGTTTTATTCTCATAAGATTCAGATTTTAGGGTTACAGCTATAACTCGGCTGGAATGGATATCCTGACCCGGCACGGAAAGAACAGGTTAGTTGGGATAACCAAGTGAATAGTTAAATATATGCCAGATTATTAATTAGGGCGTGTTCTTTAATGCACTTCTGAATGCATCCGCGTGTCTCGCTACATTAAAAATAAAGTAGTTGCGATTTTTAATTCCTCTCTTCGTTTGGATAACGATACATCCAAGCGAAGTGATGAATTAAAAAACGCAACTACTTTATACTGAACTAGCGTTAAGCGGACTCGGGCGCTTAAGCGCCCGAGTCTCTTAACCAAAAAAAAAGAATGCATGATATTGGTCCCGATCGCAGTGTGACTGACTGACGATACCGCCGACCAATCACAGCATGAATAAACCGACAACAATTAAATCTCGCACTTTCGATACTAAAACTCGAAAGTCGATATATCTCGTCACCAACTTTTTAAGAGAAGAAAATGTAGCGAAATACGTAGATGCATTCAGAACTGTGTTAAAGAACTCAGCTTTAGGTCGATCAACCGAGATATTGGTTACGACTACCAAATTCATGGTTGGTATAACTAATTAATCAACTGTCGCATATTTAACCAATAACATGGTTATCCCAACTAACCTGTTTTTGTCGTGAGTGCATTACAGATTTTGATCTATTCCTAACCGCTTTTATGTGTTTGAATAGCAGTATCGCGGTTTTTTTAACTATTGCTAACCGTTTTTGTGAGTTTGAATAGTAGTTGCGCAGATTTCAAACCACTGCTGCTGTGCCAAACGCGTCTATCAATGTCGAAAACCAGCAATGATGAAGCCGTTTATTCGGCAGCAGAACTCGTACTGTTCGAAATTCCGATGTGAATTGTTTTTGTACTAAAAACATTGTAGGGCGCGACACCGACACACTAAACATTGAAGTCTGTCGGTTGTCACCAGTTGACATAACAATTGATAGTGATATCTGTACTCATTAACGCGCTTTAGTTATTGACGATATTTTTGGTAACTTAGAGATTAGTACTTTTGGCTAACCTTTTTTGTAAGTTTGAAGAGTAGTACCGTGGGTCATATTGGTATTATCCTTAAAAGATTCAGATTTTTTGTTACTGTTATAATGTAACAATGTTTATGGCTGTAAATTACATTAGAAGTAAGTTCAAGTAAATTGAATTAAAATTCCTGAGGTTATACTATCCTTCAAGAAATATAGTTCTTAATTATTGTGGTTGACTTTAAGTTTATTTTGCTTCCAAATGGATCTACTAAAAATATATAAATAGCCGTTCAGGTAATAAATAAATCTTGTCATTTTTTCATAATCAATTTTCCTAGTATATAAAGAGTTTATAAATCACATTTGTTTATGTTTAATGGTTGTCTTTCATACCTTCATCGACAAACTATTTGAAAATACTGTGGCGTCATCTAATATTCATAGTTTTCACGGAATTAGTTAACAGAAAGTTCATTCAAATTCTCTATCGTATAAATTGTTGGATGAACCGCAAATCCTGACCCTACTCTTTGTCTACATGTTGGTAGTGACCACTGAAATGCAACGAGAAACCTGACCTGGCTATTCAAGGCGTCCAATGTTCTATTTTACTCGGTAAACTTTGTTGTTTTGTAGTTCACCGACTAATTCCGTAGGAGATACGTGTGGGAAAAGTCAGAGCGGACGTGCACGCGAGCTCACTATTTGATGGAAACTAGGAGACAGAGCTCGCGGTTGGGGAACACGATGGAGCGAGAGAAGTACCACGTATATCACGCTCAAACGTTGTCCCCTTCGCAACAGTGAGTATCCGTGACGTGTCAGACAAGTTTGTAGTTTTGCGGAGCTCTACCGTACCAATGAGCGAAATTGTGCAGAGCAGACCAAAATTATAGCTACCATGAGGCACCTCATTTCGACGACAGCTAACAGTACGATTTCAGCGAAATCCTAACCAATTAGGAACCTTAAAAGGGACTCGATTAATATTCGTGAGTAGGCAATTCCGGTAGAACGCTTTTGGAATTTACTTTCGCAAATGTTTTTTTATTTAGACATTAAGAGGATTCTTGTAATGTGTAAAGACGTAATAAAACGTCGACGTTTTATACCATAAAGTACCTCTCAAAAATAGAAAATAGTTATGTTGTTCGGGTGTGTGGGTAAATTGATTTCTCATGCCAAATCAAATGAGAAAGGAAAGTGCAAAGTCCAAATTTTAAAATGCAGAAAACTTACATTTGGCTGTAATAATATCATAATTGAATGAGGATCTCAATACGTCACACGGAAAAAAATTTTGGTTGTGGCAACTACGTTTTCGATTTGCTGTACACAATGTCTAAAAAATTAGTTGACTCAACCATATCGAATAGTAATCTCAACTATTCACGATTAGTTCTCGATTGGATTAGTTAGGTTATCTAATCCAATCATTGGGACTACCACTCGAATAGTTGGGACTACCATTCGAATCGTTACGACTACCATTCGAATCGTTGGTATTACCATTTGAGTTGCTAGGGAAATAGAATAATCGATTGGTTATGTCAACTCATTTCTTGCTTATAGCAACTAATCTTTTTTTCCGTGCAGGGATATGAAGATTATATTTGTCTTTTATGACATTATCACAAAGTTCTCCAATTTGCTTCATCGATCATTCATTCTGACAATCGGGAGGGGCTGATAATTCGCCACATCCAGAAGACGATCATAGCCCAAAGGAGATTGTTCGTCAACGTTCTAGGGGTAGCCTCTGTTGTTGAACGTTGGCTGGAGCTTTGAAACAGAAACCGTAACAGATCTCGGGTACGGCCCTTGTCCGTTGGATGAGGGAAAACGAGCACGTTATTCTGGTGTGCCATACCGCTACTGAACCTACGGGACCGCGTCAAGTGCGATCGAACGTTACACGATATAAGTGTGGGTCGTCCCAACAGGGAGAAGCGCGCTTTGACGTTTTTCGGGTCGCAAAATATGGGGATCGCCACAGCTCTCTGATCTACGGATCAGTGGTTCAGAAACGGTGGACCTGTGGTAACGCTGTAAACCACTTGTGTGTGTATATGTACGTATATACAGAGCTATATATGACAACGAATGGACGTATTCCTGTGGGCTGCATCCCATCCCGACCTCCTCTTTCACGGCTCACCAATATACCAATGGCATCAATTCTTTTACGCTTCATTTATACCTTTTTCGAGTCGTTCAACTCTGTCTAAATCGAATCCGAACTGCCTCGATATTACATATAGGCATATATCCACCTCTTATCCAATAAGTGAACATAATATATTCTGTTAGGTAATACATGGACTAATAAAATATAGATATGTTGATTGAACACCCCGACTGAAATGTTTCGATATTCACCAATTAATTAGTCTAATGGAGACTAACGAGTGACTGGCCACACGAGCTGTCATGTGTGTAATTACTGTCGTTATCAAAAGTGCTCCAAGCTAGAGCTTTCGCGCAGGATACTAGATGGACGGAGTGTTGGTGAGTGAGGGAGGTAGAAATTATACTATCTGCAAAGCTACCGGGAAGTAGTCACGACCTCCACAATCCATTCCACTGGATCTATCGAATTATTTTTCCGATTTTTGTGATGCTTTCAATGCATTGCGTGGAGCATGGCACAGATGGCTCAGCAAATTAAAAATCCATTAAGAGCACGAGTTCGATCATTCGAATTGATATCGGAGGGAGCGGCAGAGGGAGGAAGGGTGAGTAGCTGTCCTTTGCTTCTGCTACCAACACTAAGACCATAGTTACAATGTGTTGGCATGGGCATGATATGACGAAACTATCGTGCCACACGGCAGTCACGTTTTTCGCCGGTAAATTCACAATCAGTTTACATAGCAATGTGCGCTTTAGAGGAAGAGTTCGAGGGGAGGAGCTGAAGCCTACGAACAGGATGGGCCCATTAGCATCGATGATGTTTTCCAAGCGGTATCCGTCTCGATAATCGCATTATACGAAATCATGACTACAATGAACCACCGCGAGAATTATAACGTGCTATTTGAGATTCGAGCTCCGCTGTCACGAATGCGTTGCATGCTACCGCATTTATTCTACCTCTCGCGTTTTAATTTTATATCAGTCAACGGTCTAAAGTGATTAATTTAATTTCATATTGTGGGTGAGGGTAGGCCTTCGAAAATGGCACAGTTCCTGACGTTGGGGGCAGAGGTGGAGGCTGAAATGTGACGTCAGGCGATTTCAATTCTTCACTAAGGTTATTATATAGATTTTTAATACCAGTGGAGGTAAATATGATTACCCATTTCACTGCAGATTGTTTTTGTTAGCCAAAACTTTTTCTTTTTTACCTGGTCGTTCATTATATATGTAAGTAAGATACTGGTGTATTAAAGTAGTCCTTCCAAATCACGTTAGACACGTTTCGAACCGGCTAAGAAATTGTTTCATATAAATGGATGTCATGTTTATGCGGGTTTCTGGGCGAAGATATTTCGACGAAGTTAAATTGTTATGCAATTGGCTATGTTATTGTGACGACCTCGGATTTATAAGAGGGTCGATGAAAAACGGTAGTTCTTGGTGACGTCATTTATGGATGGCCCTTTATTATTTTTATTAATTTTACATTCCAAACAGCTATCAAACTTTTAGTGAAGATTTAACTTCAGTTAATTGAATTTCAATAAGTCGGAAAACATAATGTCCGCGGTATATTTATCGTTTACTATTCATTGAAAATTGAGAAACGATTAAATGCGATAACGTATAATGCACAGCGTAACCTGGATTTTTTTTTGTCAATAAAGTAGAAGAAAGTGAGTGAAGTGAATTGGTTCTACTTCGTGTTAACTTCTTCCCCAAACCCACCACTTCTTTTCTCCACCATTACTGGATATTGCAAACGTCGATAACGTTTCGCGAGAAACCGCACCACTTCTAGAATCTCGAGTCTCGCAATGCCTTGCTGGGTTGGGCGGCTGTTATCCTCCTTGCGACTAGGCAGCTTTCACCTCAGACCGGTAAAAGCTCTCACTGTGGAGAGAAATCGAGAAGCAGAGAGCGAGGCTCTCGAGTCAGAAATAATTAATCTATTGGAAAATACTATCTTTCGCCTTTTCCGCGGTGTAATTGTATTTTGAAAGAATTCCGAAGCCACTGTAAGGGGGGGACAAGCAGAAACGAGCTTTCCATGCTGCGTTTAATGAGAGTCGCTTTAAAACCATTCGGGCTTCCGTTCAATTAGAAAGTCGCAGTTTGCTCACGGTATGCTTCGCTCTGGTGCAACCGACCATTAAGTAAACGATCACGGGGACGCGTCCACGCGATAATAAGTACCCCCTTTCCTCTCAGTTACTTCCCCATAGACTGCAAGGCGTGGAATCAGCAACAGAAGAGTAGGAAAAAAAATTATTCGACAATTTCTCGGGGTTAAGTTTCAAAGTGAAACGCGTCAAAGTGATATGTATAATATTGAGATATTGCATTAAGGTTATAATCCTTTAAGGACATTTTGACATCTCAAATTATAGATCACCATAGTCTGAAGTTTTATTTCTGTTCGGTGAACAGCTTAATATCTATGAAAGACGTGCACTAATATATTTGAGACAACTGTATATATGCTATGGATTATAGGTTCTAAGTAATTATTTTTCCTTGTATCAGCAATTTTTTCAAAATATCAATAAAAATTCAAATATTTCAATTTTATCGCAACGACAGCGAAGATCAAATGGCATTTATGTTTTATAATAAATGTAACAATTTTATCACAAGAATATTTTCTTTTTTCTGAAATAGCTGAGATGAAAGAGGGATTAAAAATATAGTGAATGTAAAGTAAACAAGGATGCAAAGTAGAACCTTGCACATTGCTTCCTCATTATTTTTCGCGTTTTACAAAGCTACCTTTATGAGGAAGTATGTTATTCAATTTTTGGCTTCCTCATAGAGGAAGCTTTGTAAAACGCGAAAAATAATGAGAAAGCAATGTGCAAGGTTCTACTTTGCATCCTTGTTTTAATTAGATAAATACACATGTTGTGTATTCGTTCTTTCTATTTCGTTATTATATTATTTCGTGATTATTAGAGCGTTTCCGAAAGTGAATGTGACAATGTATATTTTAAAAAATAATTCAACATTCCATAAAATCAAAAATTTCATACCGTTCGTCACTAAATTATACATATATAATGGCTGAATATTGTTTCATTTATATACAAAATTTGAGCTCGCTATCTTACGTTTTGCAAAAGTTACAATAGAGCAATAATGTCAATTTTTTGAAAAATTCAAAACATCATAAAGTTTTAACGGTTCAACCGATCTTAACCAAATTCAATAGCTATCACCGGCGTATGAAAGCTCAAATTCATACCAATTTTAAGATCAATATCTCGAAAATTGAAAGAGTTATCGCGTAAACAGACATTTTTCAAATAATTAAAAAACGCGTAATAATTTAACGATGAAGTGGATTTTAACAAAAATCTGTATGAACGATGAGGCTTGATCCCTCTATCTGTGGTCCAAATTTCAGCTTGATATCTCAAGGCATTCCCTAGTTATAAAGGTTTACATTTTTCGATCGTGTAACATACACATATACAGACATTTTTTCTAAATCACTTTTCTCGACGTTTTGGCCCATTCTGAGTGTACTGACATGAAAATCTCGAAAAAAAAAATTTTCATGAAAACAAAGCTTCCTCTATGAGGAAGCAAAAGTGATGCAATAATGTCTTTCGTTGACCTGACCATTATTGAACCCATAGAAAAACCTGATCTAAAATTTACATGATGCTTAAAGAAATAAAAAAACACCAAAATTATTTGTGATATCTTGAGACAAAGTTTGTGTTATCGAGGGGAGTAAAAAAAGTATGCAGGCTGTATAAGAGAAGAATTCAAAGCATTTACAGTCGGAAATTCGAGCCTCTTGCCATTTGACTTCCAACTACTCGATGGTAATTACGCGGTAGCGCATTCTGCAGCCTTTGCACTGGAATTTCCAGTCCTTTGGGCCTCGAGAACTAGGAGCATGTTTTCTGTGGCCTCTTTCTTCTCGTATTTTGTCCTGGAGTGAAAACGAATTTTCCGGGTACTTTCATTCGAGCTTTTATACTTGCACAGCAGCAAAATCAGTGTCGCGAAAGTATCAAGCCTCTAGAGTCGCCCGGGGAAATTCTCGTGACTTCGTCCTTACCGAAACGAATTCGTTGCTGTTGCTGCTGCGGTTACTCGTGTTGGTAGAGGCGGCACGGCAGGCAGGCGAGCCCCGACACTCGCGATAACACGTCGGTGATTTTTCATAGTAAAAAGTTTTCCAGTTGTGAATTACGGCTGGTTAAGATAGCGCGCAAGGTACGTCGTGCTGTTGCGAAACTGACACAACACTCTCTGCACAGTGTCGGGGATATGTGGCCATTGGTTTTCTTTATCCTTTTAACTTGTATACTTCGTACCTGTCCTCATAGGAAATAACCGCCTGGTGTGTTTATAGTATAGAACGAGTAGTTGTGCGAAAAGAGGATCGGTCTCGACAATGTTGACGGCGCTTTACCAACTTCTGGAGACTGCGCGAAGACTTTATCATAAAAAGAAGCTATTTCCAATTAAAATTTATAGCGACAATATAGAACGTTATATCATGATTTACTGAGTATACAGTAAAAACATCCTAGCTTTTTCGTAGTAGGTAATAATACATCAAACAGAAAAAATAAAAATTAATAACTCGGATGAGCTGCCTGACAGAAATGGTTGATTGGTCTATAAAATCAACTGTTTTCGGTCGATCTTTCGGACTAATCAACCATTTATCGGTTCATAATCAGTGTGCCACGAAACACAAGTAAAAAAATATATATATATAGTTCGTCACAGGAAACTGGGCATGTATAGCACATTTAATGTCTATAGACAATCTATATGCAATTTATATATAAGACCACCTGTGAAGTTGAGTTTATGTATAAATTCTATATATAATACATATAAAGCATATGGGGCATTCCCAATGCATTACATTTTTTTTTTAAATATGCATTATTTAACTCATTTCTAACTGAACAAATTTCGTTGCAGTCATTTTTTGATAAGGTTCTGAATTTCCAAGATATTCCGGTTTGAAAGAATAAACTTTGTAAAAAATTCATTTTCTGAATAAAAATCGTAGAATCGAAAGTATTGCTCAGAGGTTCTAACAAAAAAAATACGTGTCGTCTCTTTTCCCAAATACTTCTTGAAAAAAAAAAAAATGCTGTAGTGATTGAAGAAGGTCAGGGTTACAGCATGAAAATTTCAGCGGGAATGCCCCATATATAGACTGAATATTCCCAACTCCATGTTTAAAACTATATATATTTTTTATATACATAATTTTTTACTAAGGAAAGACTACATGACATATTGGATTTATAAACATAGAAATAATTAATTAATTCACTGCATTTAAGATAAATACCCTAATTAGTGAGCTGATGAGAAATTATCTCACTTTGACCATGTAAAATCGTATGACTAAATAAGGACATTCGAGTAACGCTATACACAGAAAAAAGAGTCGTTGTTTCAATAACACTGATGTACGTAAAATTAATTTTATTGAGTCAATAACACCATTATTGAAATAATCGCTTATCGAGTTTGTTTTAAGAACCGTGTAATTGACATCAATTTTACCGTGCAATTGGAAATTTTAATTGATACAATCGCTTATAAAATCTGTCAGAAAATAAGTATATTTGTTCGAATAAAATATTAATTCAAAAAATTATCCTTCGGTAATTGGAAACTTTATGTCAATTTAAATACAACTGCTACGAGATTCAATACATTCGATAATTACGTTATTATCGAATTCCCGCGAAACTCAGTTCCTATGTGTTCATAGACAAGTTATATCAATCCAAGTAGTATTTACTTGAGTTAATATACGTGTTATAACATTTTTTTATTGCAACATTTTTCAATAGGAAAATCGTTTTTGGCAGGTTCTGCTCGCATATTTCTTTGAACCATAATTTAAAATATTTGAATTCATTTGGGATGACTAAACGATCATTTGGTTCTTTAATACAATTAATCAAACTTTAACGTTTACATAGTAGACCATAATTAGTAAAGTGAACAACATATGTCATTCACTTAATACGTTATGATATTATTCTGTTTTTAAAAAATACAAACGATTACACGTTTAATTGAATCAACATACATTTTTTTAATTCAATGATATTTTGTTTCCGCATACGTAAGCAGACATCCTATTAGCTATGTGCCAAGTACCCGTGCAGAAATTAGTTCGGGCAGCTGCGATTAAATAAGGGGCCTTTTTAGGTGTAAACGTGGTATTCACAATAGGAAATCTACTGTTACGTCTCGCGTAACTATAAGTATCACACTACCGTTAAGGGGAGGGAGTCAGGTCAAAAAAATTGATTTTGGAAATACAATATCATCCAAATCCTATTGCATATAAAAATGCCCAACGCACTATATTGTTGGTACTCGATGAAAGGATTTTTTACTGTCGTCTGACTTGCATATGCTTTTCAATATTATCTTAAGCAAAGTTCTTAGGTTTTCCATTCTGCGCATGATTCAGATCAAACTACTAGTCAGATTGGAATGGTTGACGTCTCATTTTCTTCTTCATGAAAAGATACACCGGCTAAATGGAGCAAACTATTTTTTTTTTTCATTCTGAAAGCAAAGTTAATCACTGATTTAGAAAATAGCATAAAATTTATTTATTAATAATTATGTCACTTAAAAAATATAACCTTTTATTAACATTTGCTCCATTTAGCCGGTGTATCTTTTCATGAAGAAGAAAATTAGACGCTAATCATTTCAATCTGCCTAGTAGTTTGATCTGAATCATGCGCAGAATGGAAAACCTAAGAACTTTGCTTAAGATAATATTGAAAAGCATATGCAAGTCAGACGACAGTAAAAAATTCTTTCATCGAGTACTAACAATATAGTGCGTTGGGCATTTTTATATGCAATAGGATTTGGATGATATTGAATTTCCAAAATCAATTCTTTTGACCTCACTCCGTCCCCTTAAGAAAGATTGCTGTCAACGCAGACGCGAGCCCCTCATCAAATGTCGCATGCTACTAGCAAGATTCCCAATAGTACAAGTAAGAATCTCCTACAGACCACATGTTGAACTGTAGAGTATACACGCGCCGCAAACCCTTCAAACGAAAGCCCGCGGTTAACGAAATGTATCTCAACTTTATATAAACACGTATGACACTTACTTTCCCATATGTCTCGCACCATAAATCTGGACCCTAATTCTCGGGTATCCCTACCACTTTATCTAAAAATCATTAGGGCGACAATAGTATATAAGCAGCGTACAATTACCTAAGTTCAGTTATTCTCCGACATCCGATCTGGTGTAACACTTCGAAGGAGCGCGTAAAGCTCCTAGCTACGACATTAACCCTGCGTGGTTAATCTCTTCGAGTAAATTAAAGTCTGTACTCTTCTGATCAACGTTTCGACAAATAAATAAATTGGGAGTATAAAAGAATATATATCTCTGCGATTGGAATTATTTTGCATTGCATGCTGGTCTTCCTACTTAGAGACTCTGTCTCCAAGTCTCCAGTTATCCCAAAGAAACATACGAATTGAGGTAGCGCATGGCGAGGTCTCCGTCCCTGATGTAAAGGGCCAACGCCTTCACTCCCAAGTGAAAATATTATATGAAGATTATATATAAATATTTATATAGAAGCTATATGCGAAAATGGACATATAGAATATTGATATATTTTGTATAGTCCATAGGAATTTAAAGAATTAATTTTTAAAAACTATATAGAATCAAATATATTCTATATAGTATCATATATTGATTCTATATAGTTCTTTAAAAATTAATTACACAAGTTCTTATGGACTATACAAAATATGTGAATATTCTATATGTCCACTTTCGCATATAGCTTCTATATAAATATTTACATATAATCTTCATATAATATTTTCACTTGGGCTCGAAAGAGAGACCGCCGTTACGACTTCCGATAGGGCAACTCAGGAGAGTCTGCCGCCCGGACGTAACACTACTCTAGAACCCTACTAGGCTCAACAGAGGCGGCCACGACAAACTTCGGGTCCTAATCAGGCTTAAATGTGGAATTCTCACTAGGGTCGCCCATATTGAGCCTCTAAAAGGTAGTACTTTCAAGCATGACTAGCCTAGTAGGGCCCCTACTACAATTAGGGCAATCTAGAAAGGGCCAAGTTGGAGCCCCAACTATATTTCTGCACGTGTAGTGAGGGAAAATACTACATTAAAAATATATCTATACACAGCGATTACTAATCAGCACATAGTGACCAACAGAAACGTTGGACAACAAAACATTTTTTATTTTATAATAAATCAACTCGCACAGTGAATAAGGTTATTAAAGTGATAAAGTTTAAATTTGTAATAAATGTATAAGATATTAAATTGATAATTAATACAATATTATTCAAACCATATAGGCCACGGATGATCCTCGATATGAAATGTACAACTCGCTCACCTAGAACATAAAAAAAAACACATATTACTTCATTAATCGAATCCTCATGAGTATTACGTTTTATGCACCATTGGAAGTTAAACTGAGTACTCTTTATGATTTATATATAATGTCACGCTGTATACATATGACAGACGTATTCTTGATGATATTGAAATGCGGACACTCTGTATCTCTATGCGTTGTAACGTCACTGAATGTAAGGGGTGCATACGTGCTTGTCGTATATACACTGATCGTGAGCCGTTTATATATGTATGTGGATCAACAATGGAGAGAAGTGGATTGCAATGTAGAGGTACTGAAGTAGCTTGAAAACGTCATAAAATACAAAGACACATACACGTGCACGAACGTATTTCAAAATGATTCAGAGACTTGGTTATCTCGTTGGCAAAGGTTCAATTCTCTCGTCCCACGGGGTTCCAACACCATCCCTTCAAATGGTGTTATATCCACCCCTACGGTTACCCTGATCCAACCCTCTTCTTCTTCAGTACCTTCATATGCTCTTGTACACCTGTGGCCTAAACTATTTTTGAGTGCATACTTGTAATATACATATTTAAACTACTGCGGTTATATTTGACATGCCATATAGGTAAGGTCGGCCCTTCGGCGATGCAACACTGCTACGTAAACACAAAACTTTCGCCAGGTTATACCTGTATCCCCTTAAGGGGACCCAGTCAACTAAAATAAGTTGTGTAAATGATACACTTCTTTTAAAAAATCTTATATTAAAACCTCATTAAATACATAACGAGCATTATAATTCTACAATTTTGTAAAGATATACAGTGCACCATGGTGTGAGATAAAAAGTCAAATTTTTCACTTGTAATTTTCAGACCAAACCGGTGAACAAATTTTAGTGTTCGATGTCTTATTTTATCTGTCGAAGAGTGCATTCTGGATTGCATATAGGAATTTTTATTTCAGGTCTTTGTGAGAAAGCTATGATTTTAAATGTGTAAATAAATCTTTTTCTATTATAAACTCACTGAACAATTGGTTACAGTAAATATAATTTTCACTGCATCCAGAATCGCTATATTCAATCTAGAATGCACTCTTCGACATATAAAATAGGACATTGAACACTAAAATTGGTTCTCCAGTTAGGTCTGAAAGCTGCGACAAGTGAAAATTTTTACTTTTTACCTCACACCATTCTTGTGCACTCTATGTCTTTACAAAATTGCAGAATTATAATGCTTGTTATGTAGTTAATGAGATTTAAATATAACATTTTTTAAAAGAAGTGTATCATTTACAAAATTTATTTTCCTTAAGTAAAATATGAAAATAAATTAAACATCAATTGTATATATAGTTGCAGCATATCAGCGCTCATAATTAATAATTGGAGGGTTGGAAATTGTAATTATGTATGAAAATTCGCAAATCATTTTCTTAACAAATCCTAGAATTTAGAATTTTTTAAAAATTATTTCCAGAAATTTTCACACACTTTAGACATTTCCGAATATTTTTTCAGTGCTATGTGACAGTGTTTGAGTGTAAAAAATGAATGGCCCTGTAAATTTTTATTTGTCTTTTAATCAACAAGTTTAATTCACTTTAATTAACTGTTTCGGTAAAACTGATTTAACGGCTGGTAGTTTTGTCAAGACCGGACTTGACAAAATTGCCAGGTATGCCCCAGATCCTCGAAACAACCCGTTAATCCGATGCCCAGCGCGTAATCTCGCAGAAAGTCTCGTAAAAGCGCACGGATTACAGCGTGTGCGATGCAATTAATTTTCTTTCCACGTGGGAGAAAGATACGCGAAAAAAAACATAGAGAGAGAGAGAGTGAGAGAAAAGGGGGGAGGGAGTAGGTTATTAGAGACCGTCGACAAATTCCATTGTTGTTGTTATCAATTTCACTTAATACAAGTGAAATGAGTGGGTCGTGAATGCATTGAAAGTTTCGCCCTTTAAATAAATTTATAAATATCAGTACGTAATACGGATTAAATCCGAAGCTTTTTCAATCATCCATCTATTTATTATGATTGCTACAATTTCACATTCACACCCGTTGATTTTTCCCGGAATTCATCACCCCGACAGAATAACAAATATTAATTGAATTGATAAAAAAAAAACAAAACTAAACGCAAAGTGATTAAATAATGCCAATTTCTCATCACATTTTAGTTTCATCAACGAATCGACTTTTTAACACTTTTTTTTCTTTTTTTTTCCATTGCGTGCCGCTCAACTCTCTGCCAACTGGCTCGCCGAGAGTTTTAACTCCGCACATCGCTGCTCGCATTCTGGCGTCCCATATACTCTTCGGTAACGCACGACGTACCGCATATACTCACACAAGTAAATGCGTTTTAACGTTACGGTAGTAACGATGCGTACGCATTTCGTGAGCTTTTACATATATGTCCAAGTAGATGCACTATACTTACGTACACTCTCACACTAATACTGTACGCAGCGACCACTGCAATTCCGTATCCAGGCCACCACCCGCAGACCGAGCTAGCCCACAGCAGTGAGTACGACCAGACTAGCAGCAGTGCGGGCTACGAAGAGATATTGTATTCCGAGGTTTCTCTCTCTCTTTCTCTTTTTCACTATCGCAGTCGTCCTCGTGCCCTATTTTCGTTACCTTCGTCCTATTCGTTTTTCCTCGATGGCTTTTTCTTCTTTTTCTTTTTTTAATTTCCTTCTCGCGCGATAATGATAATCTATGGGTTCACCCCGTTGTTTCACGGGTTTTTTCGTATAAAATTCCAGTGGACTAGTAGTGTTACCGGAATTCTCGACAAAACCCGTTGGTAATAAGTATGCTCGGTGACCACCAAACAGGATGCAGGAAACGCGAATTCCTGGGTGAATGGCAACGAAATTCCACCGAAGTAGTCGTGGTTTTCGATGCAATGTCAACTTAATTCTTCGTTTATATGCTTTTACCATCATATTGTAGTCAATTTTTTTACCTTCTAACATCATGGCAATGCCATGAAAAGAAATTCCTGGCTTTAGAAAAACGGATGCGCAATGTTGGAATGAAAAATTATTTTCAGCACTTTTGTGAATATATCTGTATTTTTTATTGAGTTATTCCTTCGTCTACCTTATCCAGGCTTCTACGTCGTTCCCTCACCCCTTTATACATTCCTTCTTGGAGGCCCTCTAGTATTTTTCGCGGCCACTTATCCTAATGCACTACTGTATCGTATTTGCAAGAGGGCTCAGGGATAAACTGTGGAAAACCTGGCCCATATAGGCGGCTTTATTTTTACGAAGTTTCTACAGTATGAGAGTACATTAGAAACCCAGAAAAACTAGCTCCCGCTCAGCAATTGGCGCGCAAGCCAGTGCGGAGCTAAGCGGCCACCCATCCAAGTTATGGCCGAAAGAAATGCTGATTATCTCGGGGAATTGCCGAAGCCACACACGGATGGCGCGTCCTGTGTTATTTTTTGTTATTAAAATGTTTATTAGATGTCTTACGTACAGTCTTAAAATATATCGGTTTCAATAAACAGAAAAAAGGTCGTAACGAAGATTTTTCGCCAATAAGTTGTTTACATGCTTGCGAAACTTGAAAATGATCTTAAGGGGAGGGAGTCAGGTCAAAAAAATTGATTTTGGAAATTCAATATCATCCAAATCCTATTGCATATAAAAATGCCCAACGCACTATATTGTTGGTACGCCATGAAAGGATTTTTTTACTGTCGTCTGACTTGCATATGCTTTTCAATATTATCTTAAGCAAAGTTCTTAGGTTTTTCATTCTGCGCATGATTCAGATCAAACTACTAGGCAGATTGGAATGGTTGCCGTCTCATTTCCTTCTTCATGAAAAGATACACCGGCTAAATGGAGCAAATGTTAATAAAATGTAATATTTTTAAGTTACATAATTATTAATAAATAAATTTTATGTTATTTTCTAAATCAGTGATTAACTTTGATTTTAGAATGAAAAAAAATAGTTTGCTCCATTTAGCCGGGGTATCTTTTCATGAAGAAGAAAATGAGACATCAACCATTCCAATCTGCCTAGTAGTTTGATCTGAATCATGCGCAGAATGGAAAACCTAAAAACTTTGCTTGAGATAATATTGAAAAGCATACGCAAGTCAGACGACAGTAAAAAATCCTTTCATCGAGCACCAACAATATAGTGCGTTGGGCATTTTTATATGCAATAGGATTTGGATGATATTGAATTCCCAAAATCAATTTTTTTTACCTGACTTTCTCCCCTTAATCGTTAGCGTAAAATGAAAGAAATTATTAATTTGACAATAGTTATTAAGCAAAAGAAAAATATATGTACTTATATATTTTAACGTTTGGACTATAATTTATAGTTTTATAAAATTTATATTTTTAAAAAATCTCTCATAATCTTGGGCGTCAATGTAAAATACTTAAAAATTGTACTATATACATATTTACACGCGCGTCTATGGTTGTGGTCTTTTTGTAATTATATAATTATAGATCACACGACTAAGAAATATTATTGTTGATCGTGGATCAATTAATGATTAATTATTGATTATTGCGAAAGCGAGAACATATTTGTTTGTTATTTTAACATTTTGAATTCTAGTAAATCTCTGCCGATATAGATTTTTTTCGTTCAATAAGCATTTAGATTTTTTGTAGATTCATACCATCAACTGCTATGTTCTATTTATCGAATTGCGTCACCTCGGAAAAATTAATCCGCGGAAGTCCTAGTTCGTGAAAAATTGCTGCGTTATCGAAAAAAGATTTTTTTAACAAGCTGGCAGAAAATAATTGGGATTTCTTCCAGCCAAGTATCCCACGAGATATCTCGTTAGTCAGATTATGCACACTCTGCAAGTTATAATAAGTACCGAGAATGGTGGCCCGGATTGCGGAAAACTTTAGAGGGATAATCGGTTAATTTGATTCGAGAGTCCACAAAGAATTATTTCAATTCGAAGTCGGTCAGTCGGTTGTCGGTATCCGAGTCACTGCATTTTTTTTCCAGTGATAATTGCGGTTTGGAAGAACGGGGCCAAGTTCATTTAATTAATGCAATTAGTCGATCATTTAGATAATTTTATTATTTAACGATTTTTATTTTCGAAAACCTTTAAATTATTGCACTCTAGGCCACCCATTGATACATAATTTATTATTAATAATTAATACAAGCATCTTTTTTATAATAGGCTTTTTTTACATGCGTTTGATGTGGTTGATCGAGGCCATTTATTGTATAAATAATTTGAGAATAACAGTCAGGAAAATGGAGACATTTCTCGAAAGACATTTACTTTTGAATACATTACGATTTATTGTTTTCAACTCTCGTAAAATAGAGTATTGAATATTTCATGTTTGCACGAGTTTCTGACACCGACATCCGCCATGCCACAATTTTTTTACGGCTGCGGCTAGCTCGGCAAAAGCTTGATCCGCGAATATCGCGAGTTTTTACTGGCGCGTAAGCGCCTAGTACCGTAATAAAATAAAGGGCAGAACTCGGACTTTAGCTTTGTGGTGTTTTCGGAGTTTTTCGGAAATTCACACTACAGTATTATTCAGCCTGAATATCTCAATACCGAATCCAAGATTTTGGAATATCATGCATATCCGCTGGCATATCAATCCATAGAGCCAACCAAATCTCGTCTGACCATATCGGTTACTTCGTGCCGAATCAAATTCTATATCCAGTGTTTCTTGAACTCAAACTTCCGTAGATCCTACGCCTTCTACTCTTTGTAGCTTTTGTGCAACGTCTTCGCAAGAAAATAATATAATCCCGAGTAGAAAAAAAAAATCTTGTGAAGAATCTTTTAAAGAATCTTAAAAAAGTCTTGAAAGAATCTTTGAAAGAATCTTTAAAAGAATCTTGAAAAGAATCACATATAGGATCCGGAGCAAGATTCTTTCAATCCGAAAGCGTTCTGATAATCTTTCAAAGAATCTTCGAAAGAATCTTGAAAAGCGTCTTTAAGAAAATCGTGAAAAGATTCCGTCCATTAAACAGAAAAATCGTTGAAAGAATTTTAATGAAATTCTTCAGAGGAATCGAGCAAAACCTGTTGTTGCTTTCCCTTGGTATCGAGACAGTACATTTCGGTACGTCAACGGAGGGTAAACCCCTCGTGTATAGTCGAGCTCAAAACAGTTTTGCAGTCTTATATACGTTCAGGCTTCAAGTCACTTGCGAGAAACGCTTCGACCGCTCGCCATCTAGTGGCATCGTACGAAACACTGATATTCAATACTCCGCTAGATGGCGAGCGGTCGAAGCGTTTCTCGCAAATGACTTGAAGCCTGAACGTATATAAGACTGCAAAGCTGTCCTGAGTTCGACTATACACGAGGGGTTTATCCTTCGTTGACGTACCGAAATGTACTGTCTCGACACCAAGGGAAAGCAACAACAGGTTTCGCTCGATTCTTCTGAAGAATTTCATTATGATTCTTTCAACGATTTTTCTGTGTAATGGACGGAATGTTTTCACGATTCTCTTAAAGACGCTTTTCAAGATTCTTTCGACGATTCTTTGAAAGATTCTCAGAACGCTTTCGGATAGAAAGAATCTTGAAAAGAATCTTGCTCCGGATCCTATACGTGATTCTTTTCAAGATTCCTTTAAAGATTCTTTCAAGACTTTTTTTAAGATTCTTTCAAGACTTTTTTTAAGATTCTTTCAACACTTTTTTTAAGGTTCTTTAAAAGATTCGTCACAAGATTATTTTTTTCTACGCGGGATGTCTTTGAATATCTCGACATAAAGGTCGATTGGATCCTACAATCGAATGAGGTTCGTACTGTCCCCAAAGTCAAGCCAAATCACCAAAGGCAAACGCTTCGATAACGTCAGTCAAGGCGATTTTATAAAAAAAAACGTAGATTTATTTTGAAATTGAATTGGATTTCATTGAAACAAATAAATTCTTCAACTGCAAACGCTGTCCATTTGCTACGCTGGAAAAATGGCTATTATTATATAAATTACAATCTTTTTTTTGCGCAAGAAATCTCGAAAAAATTGACAAACGGTGAAATTTCATTGGACATGCATGCTACATTTAAATTATATTCTTGAAAAATATATTTACGTGAAAGAATTTGACAAGTGTATTTTTAACTATTTTTATTCAGAAAAGATTTAATCTTATAAGAAGAATTTTTATTTTTCAATGCAAAGGGGCTTGGCTGTTGAAGGATTGATAGGATGGAAAAAAATAAGTAGCAATTTGTTGATTCCATTGCAATATAAAAAAGATTTGTATGACTCGTGAAACATTCTTTATAAAAAAATGTAGAAAAATGGAAGCGCATTAAACTGTTTTCAATTTACTCAGTTATATGAGCTACTTTAAAGAGTTCTCCCATAAAAACTTCACTGTACATCCACAGAGATCGTTAAAAATTGATTACCAAGCACTATATCCCTTCGAGAATAATGCAAACTAATTAATTTCTAACGATTGGAGTATCCGATTAGAATCTCAACCGCAAAATGGAAGCGGTAGATCGGGATTCCTATTTGCAATACAACATCCCGCGATAATAACCACGTTTGCGGAAGAGGTTTGCTGCAGTGTTTGCGGACCACGCTCTTATCATGGCATTGTAAGCCAATTGCGATTATTGCGCGAATGTATTTCTAACCCGCTAATTCCCGTTGTATACATGCATAAGAGCAAAGCGGGAGAGCGTATTAAGTATATATCGCGACGGTGCGCACCCGGAGCACAGTACGCTGCTCTTTCCGTGAAATAAAATTATCCCGCTTGGTTCAACGTATAAACGAGCACGAGCTGTGCAGCAGTGTATCCTCGTACTTTTTTCTTTTCTGTTTTATTTTTTTATTTTTTTGTCCTTTTTCTTAATTCCTTCCTGCTTTTCATTACCAAGATTAGACGTTGTGTGCTAAAACGTAAACGGAGTACGGATGAGGTGTTTTTTTAGGATATCAGCGGAACGGCTGCGCAAGGAGCTAGGAAAGACAGAGAGGCTGCAAGGTGTTGAGCTACTTGGGTCTGCCTCTACTTGAGTTTTTCACTAAACCTGCAACTTGGAATTTTTTTCAGGCGGCCTAGGCGTTAACTTAGCTCAAGTTAACGACTAGGCCGGAAACTTTGCACACGCCCAACAATGGAGGCGCTCGCTTGAGGTGACGAGTGGTCTTGTTGGTGAAAAATTGTTTTGAGATTTCGTGCCTCAGATGTGAATTAAAAATATCTAGACACATTTTTTTTTTTGGAAATTTATTTATTGGTTTGTTACGTCATGGTTTTTGTTATTGAGCATGAACGCAACGAAGTTAAATTGATTTTTCTTCGTTTTAGGCCGGAAGGCGCCGGCCAGGGTTCGAAGCAGGTGCCTGATGATTTTTTTATGAATAATATATTTTTTTTTAAATTATTATTAAAACACAACAAACATTTTTATTTTAATGAGTGTGAGCACAAAATACAAAATAAACTGTTAAAAATATACATTTTTGGGAAATATAATGAATCAAAATAATGTTGGTGTGTCGATATCGCAATATAATTGACGACTGTCAATTTCGAGGGCTGACCGTCGGGTCTGGCCCCCGGAGTAGAACTGACTACAACTAATTTAAAGTTGCACTGAACACACGGCGCAATAATACAAAAATTGAAGATGCAGGACATCGAGCATTTCCATAGGTGTGCAACGCTCTGCTCATCATCGTGGGACAGCTGAGACTGCGCTGATAAGGGCAAGTATTGCACGAGAATTTATTTTTCTTAAAACATGAAACTGCTGATTAACACAAAAGTTTGCTTCCAGTAGCGGAAAGTGCCACTGGGTGGTTAAAGAAAAAAGAAAACTATTCATGTAATCTTATTATTATTTATTTTCATTGAGTAAAATAATAATCATAATGATTATTTCAAAATTGCTTTCTGTGATCATTTATTTGTTAGTTAATTTTTCAAGAATTAAAAGAAAGCCCGGACGTAACAGGTTATATGCTGTTGTATTTTTTTGTGGTATTTTGCAGTGGTACCTTTGATGTAGTACTTCGTTAACTCAGTTATAAGTACTTATAATTTTTAGGGTTTGAAAAGTTATCGCGACTTTCAAAAGACTTTGTCTTTGTGTTTTGCTTTACTTTTTATTTTATCGATCTATCTCCTCATCTTTCAATTGTATGTTTTAATTCGCTTTTGATGTATACATTTTGGTGTGGAAGTTTTGTGGCTAAATTTACTATACTTTCTGGAAGTTTTAACGGCCAACCTTACAACTATATGTAAAAGATCTGTGCAAGAAATTTGAACTCGACCAAAGTTGGAAAGTTGGTCGTAGACTTGACTGGTTTGTCGCTCATCACGACGTTATGAATGCAGTCGTGGATTTTACATCCTCGATTTTAATTCATTGTTCATTTGTCATTCTTGACACGCCGTTTCCTGTTTCCATATCCGTTTTCCTTGCTTGTCGACACTTTTAATAAATTCAGGGAACAGGATAACTTTCTGACCTTTCAAATTTTGAACTGCTGATTATTTTTAATTACGTAGCTCTTAATCTGAATTGATATACGATATAAAAGTACATCAATAGCAACGACTGATCAAATCTTTCACTAATTCTCATTAAAATTCATCAGGAATAAAAATTATGAATCTATTTTGTTATCATCATGAGATTACTTGATCATATTTTATCGGACGGTGAACATGGCCTCCATCAGCCCAAAAAACCATTGATGGAACGTCCATGCATGACGTTCATGCACGGAGAGAAATGGATCCGCGAATATAGCTGGCACTCGCAGAAATATTGTATTCTACGGCGGTGACACATGGATTCTATATTGTAAAAGCTCATATAAACAACTTACAGCTTACGATACGTATAGTAATCGTCCCAAATTTGCTTGATTACAACAATGCCTTATTCCTTAACAGTATAGTAATCCATTGTATCTGTATCTTTTTGAAAGCTGAAAACATTGGAGTAATCTTCATTTACATGGGACTCATTACCGTCGATTAGTATTAATTTCCTATTCTGCTTTGGGATTATCAACATATAGGGATTTTTTAGATTCACAAATAAGAACATGGTTAATGATGACATCGCGAATTTATTCATCCACTAGATATGTAAAATTTTCCTAACAGCATACGTTAGTTTTTTGTGGTTTCTTAAAAGTCTTTCCTTTCTTCAAAAGCGCTGGGTCGTTACTATTTTATAACGACCCGAAGAGAGCGACAAAAAATCGATATATTGCCCTGCGGTATAATGCCGCAGGACGAATCGGCATGAAACATCCCCGCTTATATGCGCCTCCGTAGTTATTTCATTTACGAGAATCGGTACACGAATTCGCCATCTAGCGACAGCACAAAAAAGTAGAACTGTGAGTTGTGAGAATCTAGAGTGTATAAGAAATGTTGTAATTACTATACACCATAAGAAACATTGACATGTCATATTTATATGGCAAACAAATCCAGAGAACATTGGGTAAGTTTTCAGCCGCTAGATGGCGAATAACCACGACTTTTCTCGTAAACGAAAAGATCTACGGTGGTGCATATAAAGAGCAGACTTTTCGCCCAAAAGTGTCTTTCGTGGGACAGCGAAGACATGGCAGTGAAGCTGCCCAATATTTGTATTCTTGGTCGAGTTGTCATATGATAAGTTACAACTCTGACTTAT
This sequence comes from Ephialtes manifestator, assembly GCA_963970395.1. Taxonomy (NCBI): domain Eukaryota; kingdom Metazoa; phylum Arthropoda; class Insecta; order Hymenoptera; family Ichneumonidae; genus Ephialtes; species Ephialtes manifestator. The sequence continues at coordinate 16,701,105 of OZ019981.1, read as the reverse complement.
CGACCTACTTTGGCTAGCGTGTTGCAGTTTCAACACAACAGTCAGAGAGCCAAAATTAAATTACAAAATATGATGGCGTCTTTAAAAATGTTCACATTTTTTATACACTAACTTGCAAAGCATATTAAATACATTTCCCCTTTCTTCCCTTAAATAAATTTAAGGGAAAGCATAAAAAAATCCTTCCATAATTAATTCCAGTATCATATTGAAAATAGTACGAAAAATTTACTAATTGTTCCTATATAAAAAGGGAATACCGTCATACGTATACGTATAAGTAAAATGTCGGTTGGAAACATTAATATAGGAATAATGAGCATGGTACTAAAGCAAAATCGGAAAGATTACAATACACATTGTGAAAGCTTCTACGTGTATAGGAACAACTTTGATAAAGCCCTTGTGTCACCGCGGTACGCAAGTTATAGTAATTAACAACAGAAAACCGCGTAGCTACACGAAGTCTTTTCTCTCCGTGTGCAGGATTTTAGAAGTATGAGGTAAATAGGTTGTTTCACTTTTATGGGCGCATTACTAATATTATTAATTAAAATTGAACCCCTTTTCGGGGATTATAAAACTGACAATGAAAGCCTGAGTAGTGTGATTGTTCCTCACTAAAGAATCCTTTGATGTCGTCCGGCTAGGTCCTTAATTTTTTTTTATTTCGCTACAAGCGTATGCCCGTGTAAAAAAAAATCCCATTATGGATGTCTAATGAAACCATCAAGAAAACGCTGCATCGTAGATTGGCCCGAAAATTCATGTAATCTGCAGAAGTATACCTCAGCTGCATTTTAGTTCATTTATAGGTACTTCTGCTGTATTTTACTAGACTTACATGTATTTCTTATGTATTTTTCTAGACTTATATGTATTTCTGCTATTTTCAGCTACACTGAGAGAAAAGTTTGTTAAGCGGAGGGAGTCAGGTCAAAAAAATTGATTTTGGAAATTCAATATCATCCAAATCCTATTGCATATAAAAATGCTCAACGCACTATATTGTTGGTACTCGATTAAAGGATTTTTTACTGTCGTCTGACTTGCATATGCTTTTCAATATTATCTTAAGCAAAGATCTTAGGTTTTCCATTCCGCGCATGATTCAGATCAAACTACCAGGCAGATTGGAATGGTTGACGTCTCATTTTCTTCTTCATGAAAAGATACACCGGCTAAATGGAGCAAATGTTAATAAAAGGTAATATTTTTTAAGTGACACAATTATTAATAAATAAATTTTATGCTATTTTCTAAATCAATGATTAACTTTGCTTTCAGAATGAAAAAAAATAGTTCGCTACATTTCGCCGGTGTATCTTTTCATGGAGAAGAAAATGAGACGTCAATGGTTCCAATCTGCCTAGTAGTTTGATCTGAATCATGCGCAGAATGGAAAACCTAAGAACTTTGCTTAAGATAATATTGAAAAGCATATGCAAGTCAGATGACAGTAAAAAATTCTTTCATCAAGCACCAACAATATAGTGCATTGGACATTTTTATATACAATAGGATTTGGATGATATTGAATTTCCAAAATCAATTTTTTTGACCTGACTCCCTCCCCTTAACAGTGTTCTGGCGCTAGGAACTCGCGGTAGTATTTCACCGATCAGGGTTGTAAGGCCTGATCTCACGCTGGCGGTGACGAAGTCTCGCTGGTCAGAAATGCCGTCAGGGAAATTAATCACCAACGATCTTAATTGTTTTTTATTTAAATAAAGGAGTGAAGGTGTAACTTTAACACGAAATATTTATTCAATAAAAACAACAGATATTTACACTATTTCCCTTAAATGGATATTGAGAATGAATAGTTGAGTTGTTTTTGTCTAGCTCTTATGAACTTATGTTATGAGTCTACTGAAGTCTGCATTTGGTACTGGTAGCCAAGATGCGACCTTTCATTGCGGTGGTTGATTTTTGACTGACTTGAGAACTGAGTTTTCAGAACATGCGAAAAGGGTAGGTGTGTCTTAGACTCTCGAAGGGTCTAGAGCATGCAACCTGATTGGTTAATGAAAATCTGAGAAGGGATTTTTTCCACGAGGCGTCGAATGCATTTTTGGGAATTTCCAGTGGGTAGGCAAATGCTCGCCTGGTTTAGCCTTCTTTAGCAGGTAAAAAAGGTTTCGCGCTGACCTTTGAAAGTGACGCACTGTATGTGAGAGCATGCGCGCTCGTAAATAACCCGTTAGCAGTGCTTATTACTCTACCGTAACTCTTTTCCAATTTCGCGGATTATTTTTTAATGATTGTATTGCAGTGTAACTCCAGTTGCCCTGCATTTGTCTTTTATTTCTATTGCTTGCAAGGGTCTAAGACATTGAGTTTCTAGACCGTTCGTTAAACCCCGAGACTAATTTAAAATATAAAAAAGGTCCGATGCGACGGAACAAACAGTTAATAAATCTTGGTTAAATATGGTGAAATTAACGAATTAGTTATTCTTATTGAATCTCACTTGAGCTAAATAAAATTTGCTTGTTGCAAATGAAGCTCGCTGACTTTTGTTAATAGTTAACAAATCTTATTTGGCCCAAGTGAGATTCAATAAGAATAACCAAATGGTTCATTTCGCCATATTTAACCAAGATTTGTTAACTGTTAACAAACTCTTCTCTCAGTGTAGGCTGGATTTGCGTAACACTGAAAAATAGGGTTAGGTTGATGTTTTGGCTCATTCCAATAAAATACATCAGAGTACAGAATTTGTCTCATTGGCAAGCACTCCAACGAATGATCTTCCATTAATCATAGACTATTACTATTAGTAGTCATAGACGAATGAGAAATCATTACCATTCGCTTTATGACCAAGTGCTTTGAAGTCGTAAAGTTTAATCTGAAAATCCATGCATGGAATGCAACAAGGATCAAATCTAGTATTCGCATTCGTTTCCAAGCTCTATGACGTTCAATAAGCTCGGATGTTGGAATATCGCAGAGATAATAATTACGTGTGCCATGTTAATTTCAGCTCGGTTTACAAAACTCAACGGTCTGAAGGAGTTATTTGGGTGCAATGCAAGCGTAAATATGTTTCTGTAAAGTACGTGCCAATGACGTTCAATTTCGTTACATACATTTCTCGAAATATCGCATACCTTGTTATCGGTAAATGAATGAATTCCGGTAATTCTTCAATTAAACTACCCAAGCAAGTCCGTGCTAGTTTATGGGAACAAATATGGAATACGAATACTAATTAATCATCGTAATTTACAATTCAATACAAACCTATTAATATCATTTTCTCTCATTGCCTTTAATTGAATATAAATGAATGCCTTTTTCTCTCAATTCTGTGTATCATTTTCCATATTTTCGTTTCTAATCCTTAATGAACTGATTTTCTCTAATACGAATTCCGATTGTCATGAGATGGTATCAGAATTTTGAATAATAGAAGTGTGTGCTAATTTTTAAATAATCGCAGTTAAAAATATTATCTACTATCATTAATGTGACCTAAATAAGGATCTACCTAAATATAAATCTGATCAATATATTTTCTGTTAGCAAATATTCGTATGTAGCACAACAGTTTCGCGACTGTTATAAAAATGCATCCTTGTTATAGCTATTGTGTTACCTACAACAAGTTTCCTTAATGTAAAGTGTATAACAACGAAAACTGAGGCTTGCAAAAATGACTACCAATTTATAAATACACGAGTGAAAAGTTTGGCAATAGTTTTTTTCACGCCCGACGAGAGTGGAAAACGAGGCAAAGAGCACTGAGTGCACTTTGTGAAAAGTACTTTTTCACGAATTCAACGCAGACGAATGAAGCTGTACATCCACAACGTGCAACACGAAATGGGAGTTTGAGGCTCGTGAATACTGTCGCTGAAATAATGTTTCCAACGCAGGCACGCGATGTAAGTGCTCGTTCGCTTCCAAAACCGTCCCCCGAGACCTGAATAAATTTATCAAAGATTCAAAGAAGTAGAGGAAAGGCGACGCAGCACGGCAATGTATGTCTTTTTTCACCTCACGTTGTCGGCGCCGTTTCTTCTCGCATCGCCTCTCGAAAAAAAAACCTCTTCTAGATGACAAACTTCTCAACACGGCTATAGGCGTCCCGACTTAGAGAGTGTTGTGTTTTCTTGCTTTTTTTTTCTCTACCCAAATGCTTCCCTCAAAATTGGACCCTGAAGGCGCGACCTCCAGTCACTTCGTCAACGTAGCAGCTTCGTTGACTACAAGAAAGAATTTTTTTGTTATGATCCCGCTCGATCATTAACCATCGAAGAAAAACCTCGTGAGACAAAAAGTTCTATAGTCAAGAGACTGAGACATCTATAAATAAATATCTTTTACCTTGATGAAAAAAAAAATTCCACTGTGTAAGTACAAACAATAAGAAATGTTCATAGGTGGAATTTTGTTTAGTCGTCAAGTTCAGTGGGGCAAGAATTTTTTTTCTCTTTTGCACTTGTTCTGTTTGCAATGCCCAATTTTCTTTGTACGACGATTCCATCCGGTTTGAGTAGAGGGATTTCCATGTAAAGATATTTTGCAGAAGATCCTTAGAAAAAGTATATCTTAGCGACAGATCCTTCAAATTTAATTGGTGCTAGCAAAACCACTTTAGTCCAGAGTTACATTCTGTAGTCCACAAATGGAAAAAAAATTAAATAAAAAAGTTGAGCAATCGGTGCATGGCCGCATTGTTTTCGGCCGTAACTTGGATGGGTGACTGCTTAACCGTGCACCGGCTAACTCATCAATCACTGATCGGGAGGTCAGTTATTCTGAGATCTGCATAGCCTTTTTAAGTAAGTTACTTTCGGGTATATACCGAAAAATATAAGAATATACGGTCGTCTGTACCGTTAAGGATTTCCCAAGGTTTTCCCGTTCCAATACCGAATGCGGTTCAATGTAATTATGACGGAAGTATCCGCGTTGGAAGTTAGGTTAGCTAAGCTAACCTAACCTAACCTAAGTGAAGTGCGCGTAGAGAATCCTATGACTGTCTACGCGCGTTATAATTGCCATAGGGCAATTGAAGCCCTACCAGGGAAAAAACAAATAATCATAATGCATTTACATTGAAGAACTTGGAGCCAAACATACAAATTGTCATGTATGAAATTTTTTAATTTTTTTGTGCTTGTCCGGTGATATTTTCCTTTATCAAGGTCAAAGATGTTATATTTGCAATTGCAGCATAATTTATTTTTTATGATGATTAGGTTAGTCCTTTCCTTTAATAATGCTGCACTCAGTGACAACTATTAATTATTGTCAATTGTCAGCCCATGCTATGGTGACAATGGAAAAATTCACCTTATAGATACAAATAGTTGCATGAACTAACACCGAATAGTTAATTAATTAACAATTAATAGTCACCTAATACAGGATTGCCAGGGTTGGAAGGCTAGAGTGATTTTTCTGAATGTGTGTACCACTTGAGTCGACATTTTTAGCGTTACATTCACCACAAATCAGGCCCTGACGAGGGTCTGATATGGCCCTGCTAAGGCTACACCTTATCAGTGCCAAATTTGTGTCTGATGTAAAGTTCCAAATTTCTACTCAGCCACATAAGGTCTTATTAAATCAGTGATGGCTTATCACAAAGTATCACCGTTTCTAACTATTGAATAAATTCATTTTTCTATGGAATATAATGGGTTAAAGTTTGGCTTATGAAAGGTGATTTCCTTCGATATACTTATGATTGAATCAGTAAGACACAACCTTTCATCCCGCTTGCAGAACAGGTCATGTACTATGCTGATATTTTTTTAGATCAATAAAACTTTTCCTATATCGGGCTGAACAGCAAATAGTTGGATTCGAGTTGAAAGCTTTACGGCTATCGCTGTCAGTTTGATGGAGAGGTCATATAAAGAGAGTGTAGGTGATAAAATTGCGTCGAGGTATTTTTTTTTTCAATTCAGTATCAAGGTACGCCATCCTACCTACACCCTGTACATTAACGTGATCTACAACCAGACGCACATTGCCGTGTAAATCGAAAGGCTCGTACGAGCCGTCCCGATGCTATTATACAAGTCCGATCCTAATATCGCGAGCTGAAAATCCATCGAGATACATCCTCGCACAGCCGATAAATTACATTGCGGCTTTGAGTAAAAAACACTGAGATCCTTCAGCGTGGCGTGAAGAGTTCGTATAGACTTTCCAGAGTATACCTTCAGCCAACAGAGGCGAAAGTGGAAGGGAAAATAAGAAAATATTGATAAGTCGTAGGCTGAAGGACTTCGACTGATGGCCTACATTGACAATATGTACCAAATGCAAACTGCTGAAGAAAAAGTTTTGTGTATAGTTAATAAATATGCTTACTACACGGAAAAAAAAAGATTAGTTGCCGTAACCAAGAAATGAGTTGACACAACCAATCGATTATTCTACTTTTTCTTTACTCGTGCATGCAAAATCCTTATTTGCCCACCGTTTACAGACATGCAAAATGGCCGGTTGACGCACTGGTGCGTAAAACATTTTGCGCACTGGCACCCTCATTTTGCACACTATTCCCTGGATTTTGCTCACTGCTTGAAGTTGCAGCTCATTTTGCATGTTTGTAAACGTCGGACAAACCCGGATTTTGCATTGCACTCGTAAAGAAAAATATGGTTCGATACACGAGGCCAAAGGATCATTCTGCGCACTGCCATCGTGAAGACAGTACGAAGCCTCGGCGAAGCGAGTAGTGTGCAAAACGCTCCTTTGGCCTCTTGTATCGAAATATACTAATCTTACAACTCAAATGGTAATACCAACGATTCGAATGGTAAAACCGACGATTCTAATGATAATACCGACGATTCGAATGGTAGTCCCAACTATTCGAGTGGTAGTCCCAACGATTGGATTAGTTAACCTAACTAATCTCGCGAGAACTAATCGTGAATAGTTGAGGTTACTATTCGATATGGTTGAGGCAACTAATTTTTTAGACACCGTGTACAGGAAATCGAAAACGTAGTTGCCACAACCAAACATTTCTTTCTGTGTATTGATAAGTCAGACATTACACGAATCTTCATAAATGGAACAATAATATTCGTTTTTAAAAGACCTCAAACCTGAATACCAAATTTTTTGTGGTACTGGCAAGTGATATTAATTTTTGTATTGGTCGAAATGTTTCTATACAGCCAAAAGACGAAGCACTCAAAGAATATTGATTCTATGCTTCGGCCTGATACATATACACTGTTAAAAATATTTTGAAAATTAATATATGTATTGGAAGTTCTTTTCCAGATACGGCATATTAAATTTCATTTTATGAAGTGTTTAGTATACTGTATATTAATTTTGCAACAATATTTTAATATATTAATTAATATTTGTATATTAAATTTAATATATGCGTATCCGCAAAAAAACTTCCAATACTTTATATTAATTTTCATACAAAAATTTCTAACAGTGTAGACAGAATTATCAACATATGAGCAGTGAACAAAAATATGTGATTCAGTACAGCGAACAGTTTGATATTATCTTTTGTATAATTTATATCAAATTTACGAAATCATAAATTATGAAACATTTCTATTAAGGGCAATATGGATTGTATTGCAGGTCTACTAAATTATTGTCACTGATATTTAAAGGCTTTGAATAAGAAATCTACTAATAATATTTGTATTAAATGATAAATTTTCAAATTGCTTCGACGGAATTAATGTTATAAACACTCATCAAGTTGAAGTTATAAATACCCACATACTGCTTTAATTCATTATCAGTCGACAAGCTGATTAAAAAGTTACTATGCTTTAGTCTAAGACATTACAAGCAAATTAACAGTGAATAATGAGTAATTTAGTACAGTGGAGAGTTTGTTATCATTTCAGTCACCCAAATATAAATTCTCAAATGGTTGGCTATGAAAAATTTCTATTGAATAGAATATAGATTGTGTTGCGGGTCTACTAAATTATTATCACTCTTATTAAAAAGTTTTTATTAAGAAATCTACTAAAAATGTTCACAGTAAATGTTAAATTAAAATAAAAAATGGCATAAACAGCTAAGGTTATAAACACTCATCAAGTTGGGATTATAAATACTCATATACTCATTTTATAATAGTTTTTATGGCTCCCATAGTGTTTCGTACAAAGCACATATTATTCTCTCCTGCTGAGACCTCATATTCACCATAACTTTTGATACCTTTGATATTAAAATGTTTAAGTCCGTTCCACGTTGCATCAACCCGAGACTACGTCTTGTTTAATTTATTACACAAAATTACTTCGATAAATTTCACTCGCAAATGTATATGTGTCGCGTTACTTTCACCTGAGAATGCGTTTGCCTTGAACTAGAAGGATGTCGCCATTTAGTTTCAGTATATATAAAATTGTCTGAAAAATCAAGAAAAGTACTTTAGAATATAAAGAAAAATTGATACAACGAAAATTAAAAAAATTGACTAAACGAATAATAATTAACAAATAAAATAATGCATTACATTTTCTAGATTGATACAATTAAAAAGATTTACTGAACTAAAACAATTCTTCATTTCAACTCTGCATCACTAAGTTCTTATCATTAATTTTGCAAACTAACTTCACAACACATATACCGTACATTAATTTCCATGTACATAAATCTGCAATATTTAAAGCATCGGTATACGATAATCAAGTTAAAATATTTGACATTAATAGAAAAATATTTTTACATTTTTATCAATAATTGTAACTAACGTACATTAAAATTCACAAACGGGTGAATAGTTTTTTTCACGTACTGTATACTAATTTTAATTTGCATTCTACTGTAAAATTTACTATGGTAGTATATTAAAAATGGATGAACACCTAAGAGTAATGAACCAGTGTGATTTATTTAAGCAATACGCTTTTCTATCATTGTAACCGAAGTGCCTTAAAAGTCATAAACGTGTGAACAGTTTTCCTCAAAACTCTGCATTAGTTTTAAGACACCGGTCTATAAATCGTTGCCTTGAAACACGCGTATTATAAAATTAATAACTTTCTTGGAATTGAAAAGTACTACCACCGAAAATCGCAACTTGTACTTGTTAATTTTTGACGGCCGGATATTAATGTTCAAACAGGTCATCAGATATCTACGACGTATGTTAATTTTAAGAGATAATTGTGGACGGATTTCGAAGTTTCTAAACGTTTAATTTTGAAATCGAGCTTTAGAAATTTAAACCATTATAAAGGACCACTTTTGATATGAAATTGGATATTAAATATTTAATCAGCCACTACATTTTCAAACTCGTATATTAATTTTAGTATACCGCTTTATAAATAGCCTTTGCAATGGATAAGTATTGTAATTAAAAATATTGATTATATGGAAATTCATTTACTTTTGCTAAATTTCGTATACGAAATTTTATAATTTTTGGTATATGAAAATCCTTTTTACTTTACAGTGTAACAATCGGGATGAGAAAATCAAGTGTTGTGTACCACCTAAATGTACCGGCTAAATGGAGCAAATTTTAATAAAAGGTAATACTTTTTAAGTGACATAATTATTAATAAATAAATTTTATGCTATTTTCTAAATAAGTGATTAACTTTGCTTTCAGAATGAAAAAAAATACCTTGCTCCATTTAGCCGATGTATCTTTTCATAAAGAAGAAAATGAGACGTCAACCATTCCAATCTGCCTAGTAGTTTGACCTGAATCATGCGCAGAATGGAAAACCTACGAACTTTGCTTAAGATAATATTGAAAAGCATATGCAAGTCAGACGGCAGTAAAAAATCCTTTCATCGAGCACCAACAATATTGGGCATTGGGCATTTTTATATGCAATATGATTTGGATGATATTGAATTTCCAAAATCAATTTTTTTGACCTGACTCCCTCCCCTTAATATTATGCAGTTAGTTTAATGAAGGAGGGTAGACACTGAAGTTAATGATAAAATATATATTTCCGAATAAATAACAAATAATAACAAACAGATATGTAACTTGAGTAATACTTGGTTTACAAATATGTATGTTAGAAAGTATAGTGAAGTTCGCGGGTTGATAGAATTATTAAAGTGTTTGCAATCTGAGCTTGAAGAGTTGCTGCCGATCTGTCCATGTTGGCGTCAAGTCTTAGACTGACTTTCGTGATCGGTGAAGAGAGCGTCCTCTGACATAGGGTACGCGACGCCACTTTTCGTTGCTTATAGCGACGAATATTATTGGTAAAACAAGTTAAAGGGCGTAGTTTATTTTTCACCAATCATGAAAAGGATAGTAGGGGTGGAAGTTGATGGAAAAACCCGCAAGGAACGAGAGGCTTGACCATCAGGCAATTTCATGAGACGTTCTGTGTCCTATCATAAAAAGATTTTTCCGTCCGACTCGAGAGTCGAGCGAGCGTGTCTTAGTCCTTTTATTGGTGGACACTGGTACTCCGAGGCAGTACGTGTCTTACCTAAAGCGCGTTTTTATTGTCAGAAAAGGTAGTGATGAAAACTATCGAGTAAAATTGTGGGGGCTTAAAAGCAGAGAAGTCGCGTTTGCTTGCCAAATGTTAAATAGTCATGCACGTGGTCCGTTGAATGTACGGTACGTCCAGCAAGCCCACATGTAGGCTTGTAGTCCCTTTTTTATGGCCGTCAGTCCGGAGAGAGGTACTCTGACCTCACGAACCATCGTGGCGCGATTCAAATGTATAATTTTAAAAAATAACTGTTAATAAGGAATTATTATATATGGTATTGCGTGGTAGGCACGCAATATGTTGGGTTACGCCTGCAGCAATTTTATTCTTTCTACATACGTCGTACACGGAAAGAAAAGCTTGGTTGAAATAACCAAGTGCTATGGTTACATATGCGCCAGACAATTAATTGGTTAGACCGACCAATTTCTTGGTTAGGCTACCAATTTCTTGGTTAGACTAACCAAGTGACTTGGTTAGACTAACCAAGAAATTGGTCACCTAACAAATTACTTGGTTAGTCTAACCAAGAAATTGGTCACCTAACAAATTACTTGGTTGGTCTAACCAATTAATTGTCTGCCGCATATATAACCATAGCACTTGGTAGTTTCAACCAAGCCTTTTTTCCCATGTATACGTCATGAGAAATAACAACGATTTTTTTTTCAAATAATGATAGATTAACTCTTTTTTAGAGCATCCCTTTACTGCTGTTGTCATTTAGTGATATTACAAAAATTATGTTCGATCTCGGATTATTTATAATAATAGAATAAATAGAATAGGAGAACCACTGAAAGTGAGCACAGCAAATATTATACACCAGGCATTAGAAGATTAACGATATTAGATCAACGACTATTGGCACTAAGCGAAAAGCTCGTGGTTGGAAAGATAAAGCCATGGTAACCCTGTAGGTATTAGCAGCCGCTGTAGTAATACTTCGGCAGTTCGCTTGTTATATCTGCATTGTCGCGCTCGAAATGTCCTCGAAATAATCCTACGGCATTGCGGTACGAAGGGATTTCCAGGGAGAATTGATTTTTTCGTCAAAATGCGGTGTTCAAAAATACTAGGCTCGGCCCTTTTACTGTTGTAGCTTCTAGTATATTTTCCCACTACGCCCATATCCCTATTCAACGCTATCAAGAATGTTAATCATTTAGGCGATTAAATCAGTAACCACAAACCACCCTCGACATTCCATTGAAATTTAATTAATTCAACACCACAAATGTTTCGACACGAAAACGATTTTATCTAAATCCAATATTTAGGATGGTAAAAATTTTTTTTTACCGTCCGTTTGGTATGTTAATTAAGAGCATGCTGTAATATCGCGGTGTTGCTGAAGTGTAATGGGAAAAAAATACTAGTTTTAACTAAATCCAGCATAATAGTATTTTTGCTCACCTTAAAGGTGATAGTTAGGTACCTAAAAATCATTAAAGTGAAAATATTTTTCATATTTGCAATATGTTACGAAATCTGTCAACTTCATGAAAAATAACACTTGACAAGCATTAAAATATAAATTATTTTTTATAATTGTAATTTCTTTTTGTGATCCAGTTCATGCGAATATTTTTCAAAATATTGAACTTGTTGAAGGTCCTCATTTTCTTTGTATGAAGTGTCCGGCAAAGTGGAGTACAAGAATTGTCATTTTTAATTCTTGTATACACTGTTAAAAATATCCGAGGTAAAATTACTAAACATGTACAGAAAGCACTTTTACAGCAATCCTTTATGAAATTTCAACTGCGACGTTGAATTTTCCAACACTGGTATATAAAATTTACTTCACTGAATTGGAATTTTACAACACGGATGTGTTGTAGCGATGTTGAATTTTACAACACTGGTATATCAAATTTACCGTTACTGTGTTGTAATTTTGGAAACATATCTGTGTTGTTAAATTCAAAGTCGCAGTTGGAATTTCATAAACGGTTTTGGTAAAAAAAACTTCATACACATGTGTTCTAAATTCACAACAGATTTTTTTAACAGTATAAGTCAAATTTACACGAGGTCACATTAGGGATTGCCTCGTGTAAGAGGTGCGGTCACTTTGGTAGGGATAAGAAAGGACCCTGAGAGACGGTTGGCTCGGGTCTAAATAGCCACCACTGCCGCGCTCCGCTTGCGCGAAACGCAAGCGCATTTGGCCACCTAGTGGCCAACTGGCAAAGTCTCGTTGGGAGTAAGGACGTCCCGTTACACTACATGGATAAGAATATTCATAAATCGTCTTTGAAAATTCAAAGCTGTGTGTTGTAAATTTACTATAGGTATAGTAAAATAAAGGGTTATTCGGAAATTTACAACACAATGTATATTAATTCTCATTTACTACACAAAGTTTGTGAATTCAATATACACTTGAATAGTAATTTTCAATATGCGTGTTGTAAATTTACTATGCCTATACTAAAATTATCTCCATGTGTTGTAATTTTATTATACCGATACTATAATTACCGCCGTGTGTTGTAAATTTAATGTACGTACAGTAACATTACGGGTTGTTTGGAAATTTACAACACACTTTGTATTAATTTTCATTTACTGCACAAAGTTTTTGAATTTAATATACACTTGAATAGTAATTTCCAATATTCGTATTATGAATTTACTTTTTTTAAAACAGAGTAGTAGTTATAAGGAAGTCTGGTAATAAAAATCTGGGAAAAGAAAATTGTTCAAATATTTTCTGTTCAAGTAAAAATGTCTGTTTCAAAAAAAGTAAATTTATAATACGAATATTGGAAATTTCATTTAATATACTGTATCTGAAAAAGAACTTCCAGTATATTAAAGTATATTAAATTTCATTTAATATACAGATATGTCATAAAATTCCAACAATTATATTATAAATACAAGTTTTATGAAGTATTTAGTATACTGTATATTAATTTTGCAACAATTTTTTTGTATATTAATTAACATTTGTGTATTAAATTTAATATACGTGTATCCGCAAAAAAACTTCCAATACTTTATATTAATTTTCATACAAAAATTTCTAACAGTGTGAGTATTCTAAGATGAATATGTATTGATGCTATATCGACTGATCGTCACATATCGACTGCTTGCCGTTGACCTATATACCGAATTAGGTCATCGAGTCTATTCTATCTGTATAGTTACGCGTAATTAGAACAGAACCTGGGTGAGTGAACTGCTCTTCGTCCCAGTCGACTGCGAACTCTCACCGAGCAATTGCGCAAGGTACCTGTTATGTACCTCAATATAATCTGAAAATCTATATCGCAAAATAGAGAATTTATGCCATCTGCATTTAAAATGGAGCCTCTTTTTACAATATGGTGTGAAAGTGTGTGATTTTTCGCTGTAAAGTACACAATATATTGTTTCTATAATGTATTTTGCAAGCTATTCGCATTTATAAAAGAGCACGTACCGTAACGGACAATACTATTATCCATACGCTATTGTCACGTTATATCTATATATGGGGTATTTCAAGTCAACTTTATAAACGTTTGTCCCTTCACATTTTTAATTGTACTTATTCCTATCTCACGCGATTTTACAACTCCAAAACATATCTGTATATCAAATGAAATTTAATATACAGATATGTTTTGCAGGTGTATATTAAATTTTTATTGATATACAGATGTATATGTAATGTATTTTATTTAAAATATAGATATACCACCAGTTTAATATACAGATAAATACAATAAATATTAAATTTCATTTAGTATACAGATATGTTACAAAAATTCCAATAATTATATTATAAACACAACGTTTATGAAGTGTTTAGTATATATATGGGGTAAAACACGTCAAGGCGGCCACACGAATTTTTCATTTCAATAAAAAGTTTTCAAATTTCTTGAGGATGTTGGTCTGGCTGAAAACAAAAAATGCACATTTTTTCAGATTTTTTTATTGCACATTTCAGCCGTTACAAATAACTGAAAATAATAATCGTTAATTTTTTAACGACAAAACTACAGCTCTCGCAAAAAAATCACGTGAACAAAAAATTTAAGGTATTTAACGTTCTTTTCAATAAATTTTTTGCAAAATCTTCCTACTCTGTTTTATGCTATTTTTCAATGGAATAAAATTATAATATTTTTTTTCTCCAAAACTGCGTTCCCGATTCGGCTGAAATTTTTACATTTTGTTCCTTAATATATCTAGAATCTGAGAAAAAATTGGCGAGATGGGCGGCGATTTCATTCCACTATTACAGCTCTTCAAACGATCGAATACCAGGGCAATGTAATGTGTAATTGCTCTGTACGTTCAACAGACTGTCTACATAATAATTCTAAAACCCGCACTGCATTTTTTGCATCGGATATTTTTCCCTCTTCAATTTTTGGGTTTTTTAATACATTTATTTTATCGTCTGATGGAATTGAAACTTTTTTCCTGATGACACGTAATTCATCATCGTGCTCTTTTCTGATCAATCGAAAATTGGCAAAACGTGGTGAATGAATGTCTCTTGAGTTCAATATTCACGTGCTCAATATTACACGACCATCGTTCTGCGTTGTGAACACAAAGTGTGGACAACAGGTATGGGGGAATTTGCCAAATAACTTAATTTTAAAAAAATGTTAATAAAAAATAACAAAAAAATAAACAAGTGATGCGGGCTTTAGATTTTTTCTATTGACAGTCTCACCCCTGTTGAACGCAGAGAGCAATTACACATTAGATTACCGTTATGTTCGATCATTCGAAGAGCTGTAACTGTGGAACGAAGTCGCCGCCCATCTCGCCAATTTTTTTTCAGATTCTTAACATATTAAGGAACAAAATTTAAAAATCTCATCTGAATCGAGAGCGCAGTTTCGGACAAAAAAAATATTGAAATATTATTTAATTGAAAAATAGTATAAAACGGAGTAGGAAAATTGACAAAAAAATTTGTTGAAAAGAACGTTAGATACCTTAAATTTTTTTGATGTTTTTGCGAGAGCCGTAGTTTTGGCGTTAAAAAATTAACGATTATTATTTTCAATTATTTGTAACGGCTGAAATATGCAATAAAAAAATCTGAAAAAATTTGTAATTTTTGTTTTCAGCCAGAGCAACATCCTCGACAAATTTAAAAACTTTTTATTGAAATGAAAAATTCGTGTGGCCGACTTGACGTATTTTACCCCATATTCATTTTACAACAATTTTTTTCTATATTACATTTAATATACGCGCATCGGCAAAAAAAAAATTCCAATACCTGCTTTATATTAATTTTCATACAAAAAATTTTAACGGTGAAAATAAACACGGATTACAGCTGTATACATGTAAACCCCACATGTACAGATACCTATGTATGCCTCATGTATATATCTGGACCTTCATTGCGCTCGTATTTTTATTTTCGATGAAACTACGGCACCGGAAATCGAACCCGCAACCTAACGATGCTCTAGACTAGAGGCCAGTAAACTCACCAATAGGCCACTACATCGGTACAGCCTCGTTCAAATTGTATTTGAATAAAAAACAAAAAAAAAAAAAGATGAACCCACCAATTTCCTTGCTCTAGGAATTATTTGACGGTTCATCTCTGCAATATTAAGTCGAACTCTATGGATGTATATAACAATGCCAAAATTATACTGAATAAATCTGACCAGATGCGTGTATTATGCACATATCCATCTCTATGTATACCTAACGTTTAATTAGCTCGTCAGAGAGGGCGACTACTGGATGGGGCTGGTCGTATACCGAAACCGGAAGCTTCAATCGTGAGCTGGGCAAAGTCGATCGTCGATTTGCATACTTCTCTGGTGCTTCGACGGTAGCCCGTATAGCGCAATCCCGTCATGCTTTCGAACGATAGAACGAGCGCTAGCATGAGGGTGCGGCGAGTAAAATCCACACACGAGTACAGCCACGCGACACGTACCCTGGCCTAATTGCATTACAGAATCCTGGCGGATAGCTCGCACAGCGGACTTGCTTGTGTCACTGCTTCCCTTTCTACCATACGATGTATAACCATTTGCTATCTTTCTCACTGGCAATCGCAATTCTAGTCGCGCATCCTCCCGGCGATACTAGGAAAGGTGTGTACACACCGTAACGCGATGCAGGAAATTACCGGGTGGTCGTTTTCCCACTGGCGTCGTTTCAATACCCGCCAGTAAGCCTATCGCCAAAACGATTCGCCGTGACGTGAAATGCACGCTGATTCGTCCTCAACAGCGAAACCACTTCAGTTTAAGGGCTACGGATACGAGGCTGCTTCATTAAATGGCAAATTTACGACTACCCTGTGCTACGAGAATACCACAAATTCCATCTAAATTCCTCGTGGACTTGAGGACTTTATTACTAGCGCTTAATTTACATTCTCGTGGGGGAAATTCGAAAAATTGTTACATTTGTAATACATATATAATGCATTCTATTATATCAGGGGTTTTTTTTTAATTGAATTTATTTAAATATAGGTATTCGGCTTCTTGTGGCAGAGAGTTGAATGAAGACAGGAGATTTGGATTCTCGCAGCATTTTGAATTTTAAATAAGTAATTTAATATCACGTTAAAAAAATACATAATATCGGTAAAAAATGTATAATTTAAAAAAAATGAAAATACACATATTGTAACGGTATTTCACCCATTTACATTAAGTTTAGGTTAGAGGTTAGAGGAAATATACACGGAAAAAAATCATTTGCTAACATAGTGACAGCAAACTTTATTTCTTGGCCTAGAAAATGTATTTGCTGGCCTAACAAATAATTTTGCTGGCCTAGCAAATCTTTTTGCTCGTCTAGCAAATTTTTTGACAAGCCTAGCAAATAATTTTTGTTAGGCTAAGAAATGAGGCTTTGCTGTCACTATATTAGCAAATAATTTGTTAATGCAACAAAAGTTTTCTCCGTGTAAGAACTCGATTAGGGAGGAAATTCATTCTAGACTTCTATGACGGAAACGCATAATTTATTTAGGAAATTAAATAATATGTATTGATAAATTTCACGAAAATTGCGTCCCCTCAAAATTGTAATTTTTTAGACTTGGCGCACTCGTTTACGTCTTCGTAATGAATCGGAAGTTGTCCTAGGTCGGCATTTAATTCTCAATCTTTTCGCAGCAGCAGCTTTCGTTTCGGTACATTTGTGAACTGAAAATGTCTAATTAATTAATTCTTCATGGCTCTTAATATGTAACTTAATGTACAAAATTACATCATATGGAAATGTAGATTCGTTTTCTATACTATTGTCGGTCCCTTCCCAACTCGCAGTTTTTTAACTAACCTCATTTATTTAACGATTTTCTCATAAGTACATTAATAAAACATTTTGGAAATTTATCATCCTCACTTTGAATCTTGAAAAAATCGGTCGACTCTAACAATAAGCCGCCATGTTTGAAGTGCAATTTCCAAACTATTATATTCTCGCGATATTAATATTTCAATACGTTACAATATATTCTTTAAAAAACAAAATAGAAAATAAATAATGAGGAAAGTAATCATCCCATAATTCACATTCTCATTACTTTGATCCCTTGTGACATTCATGAATGTTCAATATATTTTTTTTCTGAATACAAAAGCAGAACATTCAATATATATATGGAATAGATGAACCAATTGAGTGCATTAAAAAGTAATAAAATGGTAAAAACCCCGAAGTCCTCTGCGTTATGGTTATGATCATTCCTCGAATAATACCAGGAAATTCCGACGAGGCATAACTTCGGCGGAAGGTCCACGCGAAAACTACTCGACGACCTTATCGAATTACACGGTGGACCGAGCAGAGGTTTCGTGCCGATATATATACGGTCCTAGCCGCCGAGACATAATCGTATCGTGAAAGAGGACGCTGCGAAGATATATAAAAATGAGGGAGAGGGTCAAATCGACGTGGTTTTGCTGGCAGGTTGGGTGAGATTCCCGATCGGGAGGATCATTTGAGCGTGTATGAAGTACCTTCTATATGCTCCGTTGCTATATCCTACCATCGAATCGAGCTCTCGATCTATTTTTACCGTGTACCAATGCTATCAGTATAGATATAGTATTTTATATATTTTATAAGAAGGCCCAAAGCAATGGTGCCGGACTATAAACATCTCGGAAGGTGGATGAACGCTGATGGCAAACTAGAGTCGTGGTAGGGAGAGCAAAAGTACATGGAATCCGTGGCTAAGTCAGTTTCGCCTGCACGATCTCATGGCTAGTATACCAGACTGCCTATCTCGCCTATATATTCTCATACTCTCCCATATTCTGGTCGACCAACACAGACTAACTTTCGAAAAGCTTTCAAAGCTGCGTTCAGTACTCGGTTTACCTATACACAGCCATTACGCCTGCTTTCCCAGTTGGTCTCGTCTCCTCTACTCATTCCACACTCCCGAGAGACATCGTGCCGATACAGTTGTAATAATGGCACCTTTACTAGCCCATAGTCGTAAAAACTCTTATGCAACACCGCACGTAACTCTAGTCGCTTGCGGTGCAACTCCCTCCTCCTTTTTTTCCACTTTCAACCGCTACTGTCCCTCGTATCGGGTGTAACGAGAGTCCCCACGAGGGGACGCCTCGCTCGTGATCCTCAGTCCTGTCGTCTCGGCTTTTTTATTTTATACCTGGCAACGATACTGTTCGTTAGCTTCCTTTCAGTATTTTTTCGGTTTATCTACCGGTTCGTCTATCATGACAATTGGAGAGAGGAAAAAATATATAGGATCGGGGGTTATTTCCTGACCATTGTTTACTGTATAATATACAGATTTCTTCTCAAATTTTTCTTTTTTGACTTGGCATCGAGTTGCCACCGCGACTCTTGATACCGTATACAATGCATCATTCTTTGAATGCACTATTGTAGTTTGTTTAATTAAAAGAAAATTGATTAATTGGAAATTATTTCCAGTGTTGTTGGCGCAAAAAATAATACCGGATCAAAATTAATATGCCCCTGCAGAAATTTCTGCAGGGATCCAGCTGGAACCTGCCTGGTATTCCCATGTTCCGGTCGGATTCCAGTCGGTCATCGGATCGGATTCCAGACATGGGATGTAACGCGCGGAAACTGGATTCCGATCGGGATCTCGAACTGGGATCCGATCCGATGGCTGACTGGATTCCAGCCGTTAGATGGGCATACTAGACTGGATCCACCCGGATCCTTGTCGAAAGATGGGAATACCCAGCTGTTTCCAGCTTGATCCTTGTCGAAATTACCGCATGGGTAGCGACGAGAACGCAACTGGGGACACATGAATCGCACACATTGTTACAATCACGCGAGTTAAGGAAAAGGTTTTCGTGCGTGTATTCTACAACATTTTACTGCATAAAGGGTGAAGTAAAATTAGTTCCGCACAAATCGTTGAGTAACGGGAAGACGATCCGGATTCTATTCAGAATCTAAGTAGAAGACCTCTTAGAGTGACCCTAACAAATCCCGATGCACGGTAATACAGCTCCTCGTTCAGAATTGGGTTCCGATCCGGAATCCATCGTGATTCTAAATAGGACGACTCTCTTAGGGTAACCCTAGCAAATCCTAATCGATGGTAAACTATCATCGAGTGCGTAACCGGAAATCCATTTGGGATCTATTCGGATTCCAAGTAGGATAACCCAATTTATGGAAACCCGAGCCAATCCCGACCAGGATCGAGTCTCAAACTGGGACGCCCAGACTGATTTCTACATGGGTGTAGCTTCTTCCTTTTTTTACTTTAACCGCCTGACTCGTAAGAGTTGTGCAGATAGGAATTGTATATTGTAAATACATTACAACTTTTAAAGTTTAGTCACTATTTTTTCATCCATACAAATATCTTTTCTTCACTTTGCTATTTTTTCTAAGGGTTTTGTACATACCATTTTAGATTATACAAAATGGGGAGAAAAGTATAAACTGTCTGAATTAGTGAAATAAATATATTAGGATAAAGTAGCTGAATTGACGTCTCATATTAAGAATGTTTTTTTTTAAATTTGCTCAGATGTGATTAGTTTGTATAATTCACATGAGTGTCAGGAAATGGAAAAATATTCGCGGTGATGAAGAAAGAAACTAAACTTGAATATTTCGATTGACAAAAAACGTCTTTCAATTTCTCGTGAGTCACACGGGAGGAAACTTGGTTGGCTCGACGATTTCATAGGAAACCAGGCACTATCCCCACTTTGGCTATGCCTGCAGAATCGAACGCGGGAGGTTATTGAAATACCTCCACGAGCGCCGTATTTAAGAAGCCCCAGCGCCTCTCGTGTCGTTTACTATATATTATGTAGTATAGTATAGGATATTGCTCGTGGAATTCCAATTTCGATGGCCCCGAAGGACGTCTCCGTCTTCGTCGCGCATTTCGCTTTCTTTGGCGATTATGGTTGCGCCTAATTACCGGGTAGAAATTCCTCGCTCGTTTCGTTGGGGCGAAATCAACGAGAACTTGACAGCACTGGGCGCACAAGTTGCTGCGTTGAAGTACGCAATAATTGGGGCTCGATTCTCTCGACCATTTCCTACATTAATTACTCCAGTTTTATCATTCAGAAATAGAACCGGGAACCGAGAAGGGCTCGTTTGTATTTCGTATATTAATTAATCGTCGGATCTGAGAACACGAGGATTATTCTGCACAAGATGAGTCATTAAGAGCTCTTGATGTGACAAAGTCGGAAAGATCTTGATATAAATTGCGTGTTCAGGGCGTGGCTCGTTGAAGGGATGAATGCTTTTTTGTGTGAAAATGCTGCAAACGAGTATTCGTTTTTATCGTAATGTGCTGAGTTTGCTTCTTGATTAATCTGGGACGGGGAAAAAACCTTAAAGCGATCCCAGGGGATTTCGCAAAAACTACACTCGCAGCTTTGCCAATTTATTACTTTTACGTATAAGTTTCTGTATATCATTCTGATAATCTTACAATTGCGTAAAGAAGAAATCTATAAAATTTGAAATTTAGGGAACAAGAGTTAAAATTTAAACCCTTCCAACACCCTTCGTTGAAATCAAATGGGTAAAATATGCTACTTTTAGAGGTTTATACAAGGGTCTAAGAACCTCATCTCACTCTGTACAACCTAATTGGAGGGCCGAACATAAGAATTTTTTTTATGTTGCATTTACCCCCGTCTGCAGGCATTACGCCTATTACAGGGTCGGCCCGGATCAGTAGCCAGTCCCCCCTGGGGTTCTGGTCCGGATCAGTAACCAGGCCCCCATGCGGCCGCATCCGACTTCCCCCTCTATATCGCATTTGCCTTAGCATTTCTGCTATGGGCATAGGGAAACTGCGGAAAACCTATGCCGATATAGCCGGTCTCGAGTTCGCCTCCCGGCACCGGAGCTACGTCACGTTTCGTCGAGAACGTAAACACGGACTACAGCTGTATACATGTGACCCTCACAGGTAGAAATACCTGTGTGGGTCTCATGTATACATCTGGAGCTTCATCGCACCCGTATTTATATTTTCGACGAAAATCGACGGCACCCGGAATCGAACCCGCGACCTACCGATGCTCTGGACTAGAAAACAGTACACTGACCACTAGACCATCGCACCGGTTCAAATATAAGAATTTTAGTCTACAGTAGATTCGTTTACTCCATTCGGGTAATATCTGCCATTTTTGGAGGTTTTGACGAGTGTCAAAGAAATGTCCTCCATTTCTTTGACACTCCTTCGTTTATCGCGCGGGACTGCTACATTTAGGTTTTGAAGAGGATCTAATTTTCAACTCGGGAAGTCATGGTATTCGTGGTAACCATCTAGGTGATGACTACTTATTGGTACATGAAACTATTCTATAGTTGGTGATAATGAAAGAAATAATCAAATAGTACAAAAAGCCGTACAGGTTTTTTTTTCAAAAGAATTTGTGCAGAAGCCATTTTGAGGGTACTTTTAAAAAAATGGGTCCATCCAGGAGACCTGGAGGAATCAGGAGCTGGAAAAAAAAGTTTAATCAGTAATTGCTAGCAGAAGTTTCTGTAAAGCGTTTTTCCCAATATATTTAAAGTACCGACTAAACAGCAGCGTATGAAACGCATACAGTTTTTAAGATTTCTTTTTTGCCAAGCGCAATTGAGCGCGTAAAAATGGTCAGTGACGGGATAAAGGTATCCTAAAATTGGAACAACAAAAAAGTCAAGAAGATAGTGAACACTTCTATTTCAAAAAAGTAATTTATATATCAACGAGATGTATTTCTGAGGGCCTCAAAGTTGTTAAAAAAGTTTATTCCCCTGACTACTAAGGGATATAAGTCCCTTATGGCAAAACACTAATGAAAACTTGTGAAGAACTAATAAGATCTACAAGTGTCGCATTGGATTTTACTAGTATTATTATCGCGTATCCAACAGCCATAGTAAACTCTTAGTGCAACTATAAAAATGGTCGTATAAACTGAAATTAATAGTTGTCACTAATATGACAATTTTAGTACGTACGAACTACGTACTACGTACTCGAGGTATGTATAAAAAGTGCATAAAAACAATAATGTATGTTTTATCAAAGCAGCTTTAAGACCAGCAGCGGGATATATGGATATATATTCTTTGCGTCGACCTTTCATCTCCATTTGTTTCTGTTTTCCGCGGGAGTTCCCGAGTAAACGAGAGTAAACGAAGGTTTCGATGCATCGATAAAACGTAGCCCGCGGATTTCCTTTGGCACAAAGAGCTCCGGACAGATCCAGCTGTGTGAAGCAGCAGAGCGAAGCAAAGCTGAACTGAATTGAGTGGATTCTCATCTGGTGAAAACAAACTTTCCGTTCCTGCCTTTAAATCTCCGGGGTGTGGTTTCTCGCGTTGAAAGAATACTCGATTATCGATTCATCAGTGCGGACATCAGCCAGATGGAGAATTTGGATTCCAACGGGAATTCAACAATTGCTTTTCGTCAAACTTTTTTGAAACGAACGCCTACTGCAATCGATTATCGTAAGCAAAAGGAATTTTCTTTTTCTCCGGGTTTCATAAGAGGAGTGAAATTGCTTTTGAAGAAGGTGAACGATAAAATTCGTTGACTTTTCCACCTCCCTCGTCAATTAATCTCAGGAGATGGCTATGGTAAGAGAAGAGAGAGAGCAGGGAATGAAACGATGGCTGCGCTTCATCTTCTTAATTCTCGTCATCTCACCGGCGCGCTGTGCCGAGTTTTCTCGCTTTATTCTACCACTGCTTTCTTTCACCATCTCGCAATGTGAAGCTTCCCTATAGAGTGCATCCTCAGAGCCGCCACAGCCGAGATGTCTTTCATTTTACATCTGCGCTCTTCGTGGTCATAAAGGGTCCTCTCGTTATGGTCACCCAGGTGCACACATTCGCCGCTAGGCAGTGATCGTTTATCGGTTGTAACTCCGGTTTGCTAGTGAGTACTTGTGCCGCCGTTGAGCTATTCCAGTGTGGCTTTATTTCGCGTTAATTCAGACTCCACCAGGATGTACCACGAAGTAACGAGGGTAACCGACAAGATCTGAACAGAGTAAAGATGTTACAGGAAATAAAGCGAAGGCTATATTATGTTATACAGAATAAAGCTCGTAGTGAGACGCTATTGCGAATAAAGTCGGTTGCACCACGTAGCAAGAACTATTTGGACGCTCTTTACGGCCGAGGTGCTTGACTCAAAAGAATTTTAATGGTTCTACAGATCGTGGATACAATTTTTCATGACGTAGCATTACGTATGCATATCGAAGATTTTTCAATAACACTTTTGCACAACACATACTGTTTTATTTATGGACATTGTTACACGAAAAAAAAGATTAGTTGTCATAACCAAGAAATGAGTTGACACAACCAATCGATTATTCTATTTCCCTTACAACTCAAATGGTAATACCAACGATTCGAATGGTAATACCGACGCTTCGAATGGTAGTCCCAACTATTCGAATGGTAGTCCCAACGATTGGATTAGTTAACCTAACTAATCTCGCAAGAACTAATCGTGAATAGTTGAAGTTACTATTCGATATGGTTAAGGCAACTAATTTTTTAGACATTGTGTACAGCAAATCGAAAACATAGTTGCCACAACCAAACATTTCTTTCCGTGGAAATTCATGCATAATAGTGAAATTTGTATGTCAAGGTTTTTTCAAACATAAAAACCTGAATAAAAGTATTATTCAATAAGGATTTGTCATTTCCAACAAGATCAATATTTATTCGAAAGAACATCATTTCAGGTGTTACGGGAAGTCATTTTTAAAGAAAAAAAGCTCCAAGAAATTGATAATTGAATTCGCAAAAAGAGCAACAAACCATTAGAATACTTTTTTTTAAATCTATGCTTTTCGTTGGAACAAATGTCTGATAGGCACATCATGCAATAGATAGTTAAAATTGAAGTGAAGAAAAAGCTATATCAGTATTACAGACAACATCACATCCGAGTAGACGAGAATCGGAAATGCATAGTGTATAGCTGCAGTTAAGCTTTAGCACCCTCAATAAAGATAGATAGGCATGTCCTGCCGACGTAGCATCGTATATGGGGTTGCAGCAAATGCTCGAGGTAACATATCGCTAGTATCGCGATACAATCGGCATTTGACGTTGCGTCTGTTACCTCGGTGGCACATCCACGCTTTACCTGTTCTACTATATGAGAAGCTAGAGGTTTCCCGAAGCCTGGAGCAACCTGACGACACTCGAGGGATGCACGATTTACGTTACCAACGGGGGTGCTCTTGGGTTGGCAGGAGACCTACTAGTATTATAGTATAGCTATATAGTCATGCCCACATATGAACAGCCATACAGCCGTATAGCTATATAGTCATACACACAATAAACTACAGTGAGAATATCATTGCGATAGCATTCTCTTCTATTCTCTTCTCTTCGCTTTCTCTGCGTCGCACTAAATGGACATAAATAAATCAGACGTTGTGGCGAAAATTTATACCCACGAAATCCAATGTCTGTACGTACAGTCGGCGAAGTACTTTTTATTTCTTTTACTACTCTGCGGGTGAATTTTATTTCAGCATCCCGACACAACTCCCCGGGAAGTCCTCGAGATTCGAATAAGTGTCTTCATTCAGACTCTTCGCTGAGAAGATTCGGATGAGTCAAGTGAAACGGTCCTTGAAGACGCGGCCCGAGGAAACTGAGAAAGAGGTTTTTGGCCCTGCTGCACTTCTACACCGCATCGTTTTGCAGCGGTGGTAAAGCTCTTCGTGGACTCACGGGGATAGATTAATTACTCCCGGACAGGGCAGTGTTTAACTTTCAAGCCACAACTTAGCCTCTGCCGCACCCCTGACATCGTATATACGTAGTATACGAGAAACCCTCGGCGTCTTACGTATAATAACATGCTATATATCGCAGTGTGTATATATATATGTACTATGCACCCCCGGATTGTAGCTTTACGTTGTCCCTCCGTGCACTGTGCCCTATTCCTTACACCTCAGAGACCCGAAGCAACTGTAACGCTCGGTGCACTCGGGCACACCGCAGGGGCACAATTCTGTTGCTACTATCACGAGACCGGCGTGCAGCAACTTAACTGCCCCTGCTCGCGAGATTTATGGGTGGTAGCTTCTGTCAGGAGCCAGAGCCCAGTCGCCTCTACGTAGATACGGCGTAAGTAATTAGGCAAGCGCTAACGCAAGCAACTCTGCGCCACTTCCCTCGCCTCACCTCTCACATCGCTTCATCGTGTGGCGCGGTCCAACGAACGGGGATCCTGTATACCTAAGCTTCGCACTCGCGGATAGTTATTACACTTACGTCGCCAAGTTATGTGCCTCGGGCTCACAGTGGACCCTTTGCGAATGCGGAACCCCCACCGAACGATTAATCACGTCCGTTTTCGTCGTTAACGTTAGCATATCCTCGTTTGTACAGATGGGAATCCCCACCAATTTGGTTCTTCGGCTACGCTCAAACAATCTGTCTCAACCGAGATTATATAGTTAATCTTGGATGGCTTGTGAATGTATCTTGACTTTGTACTACGGCATCGAGGATATTGATAGTCCGAAAAAATTGGTGATGTGAAAAAGAACGAAATGATAAAGTGAATTGAATTGACGGTTAACATTGACCGTTTCTGCGAGTTTTCTATTGCTTAATGATATCTTTACGAGATACGGGGAGAAACAAGAGATACAGGTGGCAAAACGGAGAAGAATCTTAAGGCGCATGGAAAGTATTCATAGATCCCAGGGCTACTCTAAAATAGTCCAAATGAACACTAACGAAACCTTTTTGACAAACTATTAATTGTACATCATTAGGTCTATTTTATAGTTACATTATGAATTAATAATCAAAAGTAATTAAAATTGATTGCGGTGGCAATCTTTTTTTTTATTTGCATTTCCCCCTGCCTGGAGGCATTACGCCTGTTGCAGGATCGGCCCGGAACAGTAGCCAGTCCCCCCTGAGGGTCATAGGGAATAGGGTCATGGGCATAAGTCATGGGCATAGGGAAACTGCGGAAAACCTATGACGATATAGCATTTATAGATTTAGATTTATTATGCTCAGAGAATGATCCCCTAAGTGCATTGTATACAAGAAATGATACATATGATTCTTGTAAGCTAACTTAATGTAACCTAGTCCAACCAAGTTATATGAACATTTCCTCTCCTAGAAGCAGCTGACGTTTAAAAATCACTAAGCTTTTGGCACCCGTGAGGGGAGTTGGCTGACTATTCCAAAAATGCACTACTGCCACTTTAAAACACTTCTGGACTTTTAATCGTCCAACACAAAGAGATGAGAAGCAAGTTTGTACAGTTACGATCTACACGCACATTTCGAATGCGCACTGCTCGCAATAGCACGGACAGATGTATGATTTATAGATTTATGTATGAACCATCAGGATCGCTACAAAGAAATTGCTACAAAGGACCTGTTACCTTTTTACATATGTCTGGATCTTGTTTCTAAAATGATGAGATGTGAGGATTCAATTCCACGAGACAAGATCGATATTGTCGATCATTCTTGACGACATTGCAATCCGATTGAGCGGAATACATTAGGAAGAAATAACGATATTTCACCTTAGCTGGCGCTTTTTCTTGTCCGCTCGTGGACCGCAACAACCATGTCTACTGACTTTGACCGATATCCGCGTTATCCTGAAAATCTCAGAGTTTCCAACTTTGCTGGAGAACGAGAGCCGAATTCTTTTTGTCGCGCGTCGCGCCCTTCCAATTTGTCTCCATTGGCGTCCGGCACCGAGCCAGATTCAGAATCAGCAGCGTCTATATATGTTTTACCCTACATATACCCTCAATGCTATACAACACGCGATTCGCGAAGTTTCAAGTCAAGACCGTTTGTCGGAAACTGTCGACGAAGCTTCGAAGCGGATTCGCCCCGACAATCGTATCGTTCTCGGTTGCGTTTCACCTACTCACTTCGCAGTACAGTACCCGTCGACGCTCCGTTTCTCGCTTCCTTCGCTTGAGTTCGACGTGAAATTTGCATCTGCGAAGCGCAGCTGGACTAGCTGCTCGAAGAAGTACTCGATGGAGAACGAGGAGACAGAGAAACACCGGAGTTTCCTTGACTATTTTTCATGAAGCAAATCGAACGAAGTTTCGTCGGCAAGAAACTTTGCAAAGTCGATGAGTGGAGCTCGAACATAAAAACGCGACCCTTGTCACCTCCTCATCTGCTCCAAGAGCAATAATTCTTGGAACGTAAAGAAGCTCCTCAGCGCACGTGTCATTGAATACGTTCAATTCGCATTAAACAAGCGGCCAGATTTTCGACCTCGTCGCGGAGCGTCGCATTTACATGAAAATTTGTTTGCCACATGCTTTTTTCCTCGAAAATCCTACCACGATTTATTACTATTTTTTTTTTAGCTAACCTGACGAAAACGAATAGTCTGGAAAATTTGTTGGAGTTCCATTCACTTTCCGGGACTGCGCACATTTTAGCTAAAAAGTAAAAACGTATTGCTTGTAACTTATTGAAGACTCGATCAGCAAACGTCATTAAACACGCTCAATTCGCTTCTAAAAAGTTGGGGGGTTGAGATATCGCACAAATATCGAAATAATCGCAGCCCATTATGGCCTTTTTGGTTCTTCTGTATTCGTTCTGTAAATACTCATGGTCAGAGACCAGGAGCAAGATTAAGTTCTTGTTTGGCGAGGTGTTCAAAACGTTGTTGGTCAAGCATCAAAAACACATTGAGAAATAACCTTTTTTTTATCGCTGAAAAAATGTTCCAGACAGATATTTACTGTGGCGAAATGTACGACTTGTGAATGACCTTGAAGGCCAAAAGTCGATATTATGAATTAAAAAAATTCATAATTCATGAATTAATGATTTTAAAAAAATGATAATTCCATGAATATTCAAATTCCGCTATGTCGATTTAATAATAATTATGTTATTAATAATGTTATAGAATAAATTTTACGGAGGCCGTATTGAAACCGCATGTTTGAACTTTCACACTTGGAAACTGAAGGGATTATAATTTAAGCCATTGTGAACATTACTACAAAGTTTGATCGTCCGTCACCGACAAAATAGCTGAAATTTTTTAAATTAAATAATAGTTTCATATGGAAAATGAACGGGATTTTTTATTTGAATGAGAATTTGACATACCTATTGTTAACTTTCAAGTTATAAGGAATCCACTGCAGATTTGTCAAGACTTCAGGATACTCCTCATAACCTTAAAAATAATCGCACCGGATTTTTTAAGCCGATGACAAATTATGCGAGTTGCAGAGTTTTATCGTTTGCACTAATGAAGAAGCGCGTAAGTAAAAGTCAAATGAACGTATATGTGATAAGTATATGTGTTTAAAATTGTTTTTGAAAATGAGATAATTTGGTAATACTGAAGACCTACACACACATATTTACTCCTAATGCAAATAGTTTCGTAAAATCCCAGTTCATTTTTATAAATTGATAAAAATGAAAACTCTGTAACTTAATTTACACCATTTTTATGACAGATAATCAGTTCCTTCGCTGGCATTGATAGCACTTTCTTAATCAAGCTCCCAAATTCTCCACTCGTTCTCAGCAGTTCTTTGCAACATCTTTTTTTCTCGAAAAAACCCTACCACTATTTATCTACTTTCTTTTTTCCGCTAACCTCACTAAAACAAAAAAAAAATCTGAAAGACTCAGTAAAGCTTCACTTGTATTCCGAAACCGCACACATTTCAGCTGTGATTCACTGTGATAAAGAGCGACGACTTTGGAATGGTGCCAATGCCTGGACCAGAAGTGGCTCCCGATTATCGAAAAAGTCCAGACTGCCTCATTTCTCTGCTGACGTGAACGGCATTGCGGGAAAAAAAGAGAGGTCAACGTTTTGTCTACTTCTGTCCGTGACACGTTCTGGTCTACCATGTCAGCTGAACAAAACCGCAGTTAACTCCTCGTTATTTATTTATTTGCTATTTCATTTGTATTCTCAACGAAATCTAGAGGTGCAGCAGGTGTGTCAGAATTTCTCGCATGCAGGTGTGTCAGAATTTCGAAGTTGCGAAAAAAGCACGTTTGCGGCATTTGTTTCTGCTGATGCTTCTTTTTTCGGCGGATTAGTTGTCAAACGTCAACCAAATGAGAGTGTTCGTATTTTCTTTTACTCCAGCCTTCGATGGAGACAATGTTATAGGCGGTACGGATGTGATGGCAGCTGCCGTTTTTCGAGATCATGAGGCTACATTTTACTGGGGTGAATTCCGCAAGACGATCGTAAAGCCCGAAGTCACAGCAGCAAAGGCGTCTTTGGAACGAGGCCAAAGGCCGCTCAAGGAAGTGTGCTGCGATCGGCCGACGAAACCCCTATACTCACGATAAAGGAACAGGTCCTCACTGAAGAAAGACTCTGCTGCGGCTCTCTACAAATACAGGTATATAAGTATTTTCGGCGTTTTCCCGTAGTATCGAGAAAGTCCTATTTATATATGTACATACATGTACTGTGCAAGCTCGCTCTGACTTCTTTCCTCAGGCTCAACCTGCTTGCTTTCTCGTACTCTATACTATATTCCCTGAAATTCTCGCTCTACCGTTGTACGAACGACAACGATCGCATTTACATCCAAGTACGAGAAGCGATATACCCTCGATACATCTACAGACTGTTCCAAAATTCAATTCCATTTTTGTTAAACGTACTGTAGTTTCATTCACCTACAGAAAAATATACAAAAGTGAAATTGAAAGACGGAGGCATGATTTAGAAGTATCTTTTTCTATCATTTTGTAAACAATATTGTCTTCTTTGAATTTGGTGGTTTAAAATTTCGATAAAGCTTGAAATCATGTTTTCTATAATTTAAGAATATTTACGACATTCAATCGTAATTTATTGCATTTCTTAAGCATGCATGGAAAAAAAGGTAGGTTATATATGCGCTAGCCGATAAATTGGTTAGACCAACCAAGTTGTTGTTTACGACAACCAAGTTGTTGTTTACGACAACCAAGTTATTGGAGCATCGCTTGTACATTTTTAACTAAATGTTTGATTTCTGGAAAGTTTGACTAATTCGAGATAGAAACTGGCAAAGCCTAAAAAAATGAAAATCATTGTGAATAGTCGAGACATTGATTTTAAATAATGATAACGTTTGACAGTTATTAATAAATGAGTTCTTATAAATTATTGTTCAAAAAATTTTTTTTTAATGGCCCCGAGTAATATTTTAAGATTTTTTGAAATTCTCGTTTTTGAGAAGCTTATAAATGAAATTTTAAAAGCGTAAGAAAAAAATTGATGTAAAACAAGTGGTTTCTACAGTAACTCTGGGACACCCTGTACATGAAATATTGTAGAGCGGAGCAGCAGTATACATCGTGGGTCAAGGGAATAGAGTCTCCTATACAAACAAGTTCCGACCACAAAGTTGGGATTTGTAAGCAGCATCAGGTTCGCTGCAAAGGCCGCAACATCGGTTATGTATGTCTCTTATAGATTCGCTGTATATTTATGATCGCCTCAGGTACATATGATACGGAATAGTATGAGAAGCAAACGGGCGAGAAGTCGACGGTCTCGGTGATACTGGTTATGGCTGTTATCGAAGAACAGCTGGTTTTATCGCTGCCAACCCCGTAACAACAAAGTCGAGTTTAATGAGGCGCGTGAGCAGCCCTTTCGACGTGCTGCTCCTTTGGCCTTAGCTAGTTTTCCTTGTCGCTCTACTATACGCCGGATTCGACGCTCTTTGGCAAAAGTTTACTTGCTCCATTCTTCCGGAAGAATGAACCACTGATCCGCAAGGGAGTTTGTGCACCTGACGTACAAGCAACGAGACGGAGGTTGGGAAAACACGAAAGGTTTGAGTCCAGTTT
Source organism: Ephialtes manifestator (assembly GCA_963970395.1). Taxonomy (NCBI): domain Eukaryota; kingdom Metazoa; phylum Arthropoda; class Insecta; order Hymenoptera; family Ichneumonidae; genus Ephialtes; species Ephialtes manifestator. Next base: position 16,669,306 of record OZ019981.1, on the reverse strand, counting down.
AAAATTTCGATGAAACTAGAGTTCAGATAAAATCTTGCCTTTACCAATCATTCGTATCGCGGGTTGAAGCTACAATAATTTCTCTGCTGAGTTGTCCAAAGCTTGCAATCCCTCACCTTAATTGATTCGAGGAAAAGAGATATTGCGCAAACATTCATCACTTCCTGTCATACGAGGCGATCCATTCTCTCTTCGCCTCGATATTCCATCGATACGTGTTTCGTGTACAGCAATAATAAACGACTACGCTGTGATAAATACCATCGGGATTTCGAGGGATAAGAGCTTTCATTCGGACGATTTAGAGCGGTCTAAAAAACTACGACAGTGTATAGCTTTTTGCAAATACTCGTGCAAAGGAATTATCGAAATCCATAGTATTTTGCGTGGTCTGGAGCTTTTTCTACGATAAATGCGGAGCACCGCAAGAGTTGTGGGATGGGCAAAGTACTGTGAGCAGAAATTGTGTCGGAGTTGGTATCGAAGCGGATATTTTCCCACAAGCGACGAAGATCCAAGTTGGGTTTTCCGATGCTTACAATACGGCACTGCACTGGCCCAATGTCGGAAGTCAACGGTTGGCTTGTAATCTAGGGCCAGATCTGGACCGTCATTCAAACCAGCATCGGGTCACTTCAAATAAGTGTGGAACAAACTGTCTTGTCGACGTTAGCCCAGCGCTGTGCTGTTCCTCGTTTAATTACAGCCACCATTGTCTATAACATAAACATCATATGGGCGTATCTCACAAACCTTTGACTTTCACGGCCTCAAAGAATAATAATCTAGTTAAGGAGCACAGATCGCCAATTTTTTGTACTTATCTTAAGAGCTTTAGGAAGCAATATTCGTTCATGGACAAAGCATCATATACAGGGCGCTCGCATAAAAAATCATATTATCATTTTAACTAAAAATCATTTATTTGGTACTAATTCATTGTAGGAATTATGTGTTATTGTGTTTTACAAGTGTTTAACTTTCTTTCAATTTAACTTTTTTTTTAAATGACCTATTGAAGGCATAGTTTTAACCCTTCCCATAGGTCATTTTTCTAATTCAATTTTACTCAATTCGTATGTAGAAAATGAAAAGTAACACTGGTAGTGAGTCTACTAACTTAAAATATAATTTAGATAATTTAGGAACGATAATAGTTTGAATTTATTATGCGAATTTATAAATCTGACATTCTCGCACCGGACAATTGAATACATTTTGACCCAGAAAAAAATTGTTTCTCGTCTTGAGGTCGGGCACATCTGCGCACATATAATTCGTGATAAGAATAACGTACTCAGATGGAATTTAATTATCTTACTTGACTAGTTTGGCCGGATAACGATGCGAAAAACCTGACATTTATTCTCCACGCAGCAATATGAGTCCATGTCGCAGAACGTTGCGAGCAAAATAATTGACACTCCGACATAAATTTCACTTCATTCAATCCGTGATGATCCTACCTTTATGTGCATCCAATTCATTTGGCTCAATTAGCTTGTGCTGATATTCCTGCACCATATAACGGTGGATGGCAGGTTCACCATCGAAACCGAGTGACAGACGTTCATAGCATAACCGCTTAACTTTCTGACATGTTTGGCGATTACAATTAGGTACATTATGTTCATTGCACCCCGCGCAAAAAGGAAAGTATTAAAACAGTATTTAAAAAAGTATGAAAAGTATAATATCTCAAGTATGGTCTATTGGGCTGAATTAATACTAAAAAGTATTAGACCGTATTATTAGTTTTAAGCGTTCGGGTCGATATGTCCACGGTTTTCGGTATCCAGGTCGACATCTCCATGGTTTTTGGTGCGCAGGTCGATATCTCCATGGTTTTTCGTGTCTAGGTCGATATCTCCATTGTTTTTGGTGTCCAGGTCGATATTTCCATGGTTTTTCGTGTCCAGGTCGATATCTCCATGGTTTTTTATGTCCAGGTCGATATCTCTATAGCTTTTGGTGTCCAGGTCAATTTTTTCATAGTTTTCAGTGATTAGATCGATTTTTTCATAGGTTTCAGTGATTAGATCGATTTTTTCATAGTTTTCGATGTCTAGATATACACCCACTTGTTTTTTAAGTAACTAGACCGAACTGGATACTGAAAATTGAGGTGCGATTAACCTACAGCTCAAAAACTGTAAACAAATATCATTTTTACAACAAACATTATGAATCGATCGACCTGAACTCCGAGAACTATGAAGATATCAACCTGGACACCGAGAACTATGAAGATATCAACCTGGACACCTACAACTGTGGAGCAATTGATCTAGACAACTAAAACTATGGGTCGGTCGACCTGGACATCGAAAGCGATGGAAATATCGATCTGGACACTGAAAACCATGGACATATCAATCCGTAATCTGAAAACGAATAATACGGTCTAATACTTTTTAGTATTATTCAGTCCAATAGATCATACTTGAGATATTATACTTTTCATACTGTTTTTAATACTGTTCTAATACTCGTCTTCCCTACTGTTTTTAATACTGTTTCATACTGTTTTTAATACTGTTCTAATACTCGTCTTCCCTCGCGCTACAAACAGCACTCGGCTTCGCCTCGTGCCGTTGTAGCGCTCGGTGCGACTCGTGCAGCCACTTTCCAACCTTCGCCGAAAGTCCGCTTTTACGCACTAGTATCGCAAAGTACTATTTTTTCAGATAGATTATGCTTCGTACATCTTAGTAAAAGTTTGATACCCGCGTAATTCATTCTGTGTAAATTACTATAGCATTCCGCAGTCGAGTTACACGAAAGTCAAAGGTTTGTGAGATATGCCCATATCATTTAAAGGTTATGTTTATATTTTAACTACGAAATATCGGCTCTCCATTCAAGTGCGTGAAGGGTGAAAAAAGCACCTATTGTTCGCTAGATTAAATGCGGATGCAAGCATTGAGAATTTATTTGAAGAACCGGTGATTTAAAAAAGAAAAACAAGAAACTCTCGGGATGATAATAGTTTGTTGACGAATTTACCTTCCGACCGTGCAATCTCTAACCTCCATAATGAAAGGAAGAATTCCGATGAATGTAAGATAGACGAAATAAATCTTCCAACCAGCGACGAAGAATTAACCGAGGCGGAAACAAGTATCTTGGATGTATCAATAATATTACACGCAAATAGTGTTGGAACTTCAGTCACTAAATCGGAGTCCGTTTTTCAAAAACTTAAAAACTTGGCTTTAGAAAATTCTACTTGTCTCAACAATCGGGTAATCACCGATTTACTTTTAATATCTGTGAAGCGATTTATTTCAGAGCAAAGAAAACCAAAACTGTAGTTGTTTTTATTTTTGTTACGACTATAATACTTTCAGCTGAAAAGTAGCTTGATATTCTTTCAAAAATAGCCTTCGTAAATCGTGCAACGTTCTATAACTTTTCGGATAAGTATCTCGCGAAGCACGTTCAATAAATTTGATATAACGATGGTAAAGTTTCTGAAACTTATGTCGTTATATCCTCGCCGGGCATATTACACGATTTTTATTTTCCGATAATATTTGTATCGGATGAAGCTACAAGAAAAGAGATCGTACGAGAAACTCTTAATCGGAGGCGATTTCCTTCGTCACGCAGTGCCATTTACCTTTTAGCTAAGTAATGGATATCAGGTGAACTGTGAGATAGAGTACTTCACTGTTCACGAAACTCCGGAGAAACCTCCTCGAGAAGATCGATTCGTAATGATTGGGCGCGGTCTCTATACTCTACACACACTCCCCATTCCCTCGACCTCCATTCAAGCTCTTCCTTTAACGAGCAGCTTGATCGGAGCTTGTAATTCAAACTATTAGCTTGTAGTTGCATGCATTCATATGGATAAATTCTGCATTCACCTCAGTAATTCAAGGGGATATCAGAAAAGTGGTCACAGCGTAAATTATCATTCTTGGAATAGAACAATATATCTCATCCTAATTTCTGTCAAACTGATCATTAGATTCGTGATTACACACCTAGAATAGCTCCGTCCTGCTGTTGACTAGGCGCTTTCCCTCAAATTTGCTAACTTGATACTTGCGTATTCAATTGGCATAATAGACTCACTTAACCAAAGACACTTAACACTCGAATCTACGATATAAGATCTATGCGTTCTGCATATCGCTCAGTCATAAGATTCAGAGGTCTGATAGTGATTCCACAAATTAGCGAACCCATTCGTGGTCGAGACGTAACGTCATGTCGTAAAAGGCACCCCAAGAGCAATTCGCAGGACATTCGGTGAGAAATCGTCGTCGTTCTTGCGGCTAATCTTAAGTCGTTCCAACACTGGGATGGCTATGACATTGGCAGTTGAATGTGTGGCCGAGGATTAGTAATCGGGCCAAGATGCTGAACTGCCCATGCAGTCTGGCACCGAATGTCCTTTGTAATTAATATAAGTAGGACTTCAACTCCCGCGTCTAACTGAAGCAATTAAATGCAAGTTATCTGGCAGATCTTTCCAGGACGAATCGTACTTGGAGCCTCTCAATGTTCATATGCGAATCAAAATGTATAAAAATTGAATAAAATACTACTTGGAAATAACACACTTTGATAATATAAAAATTGACAATGGAAAACTTGAGAACAGTAGCATACACTCCGTAATAAAGCGAGAGAAACGTCATGATGATTTCCTCGACCTCTCATTGATTTCGTATCAAGAGTCGAGACGTAACGTCGCGTCGTAAAAGACACCTCAAGTGCAATTTGCAGGACAATCGGTGAGAAATTGTCGTCGTTCTTGCGGCCGATCTTAAGTCGTTCGCACTCTCGGATGGATATGAACATTGATAGTTTTATGTATGGTCGAGGATTTGTTGTCGGAGGAAGATGCTGGTCTCATGGAGTCTGACTCCGAATGTCCCTCGTAATTAATATAGAATAAGAGCGTCAATTCTCGATTTTAACTGGACCAATTAAGGGCCAGTTATCAGACAGAAGTTTTGAGGACGAATCGTTCTTGGAGCTCCTCAATATTCATTTGTGAAACAAAATGCGATTGAATGTAACTGGGCGGGGGAATAGCAGCCTTTATTAAACTTAAACATTATACACTAAAATATAAACATTGATCACAATAGGTTAAGCACAATAGTAATAGTAATAAACTCTTTATAATACACTAAGGGGGATGCCATGACCTTTCCCCAACAACTCATTGATTTCCGGATTCGAAATGAATGGGTGGTCGGGGTTTAGTTGTCGGGCCAAGACGCTAGTCTTACGTAATTAATAACAGTAGTTAATTAATATAAGTAGTCCATATGTTAGCCAAAATGTACAGAGATTGAATTCAATAAAAAGGTAAGAACACTAATAAACACATTGTAATACGGTAAAAGGACTGCCATGATCTCCTGCCAAAAAGATCAATGAGTAGTAGGGTATTAGTCCTCCGGCCAAGATGTTAGTCCTGCGGCGTCTGGCTCCGAATGTCCCATGTAATTAATATAAATGAGGGTTCAACTCTCGCGTCTAACTGGGGCAATTAAGTGCAAGTCGTTTAGACGGAGTTTCGAGAACAAATCGTCAGTGGAGGTCCTCAATGCCCACGTAAAACAAATGTATGGGAATTGAATGCATACGAGAACTGGGTTCGTGTTATATTGCATTTTCAGAGATTTGCCGACGTCGTACTGCCGTGATCTCTTAATCAAAAATCAACGAAAGCCCTCTCGCGCAAGTTTCCGGTGACTAGGAGGAGGGACGAAGGGGGCAAACCACCGTATGGACTACACGCCGAATTGAAATATTACCGCACAGTACGCGCAGACGAGAAGCCGGTATAACGTCGAAACGATTTGGCGACCAGCCAGCCCTCGAATATCCTCCCTTGCCTCCCTTGCTTCACCCGTCACACTGGCTACGTACTAGATGGTAGTACTATACTCGCTCCGTTACTCGCCGAGTGTACAAGTAATAGCGCAGTCCGCACGGACCCCTTCTATGCAGCATCCCTCTTTATACGCTCCTGTGTTCCACCAGACGGAAGTTTCAGCGTTGCTGATCCGCACAATTTCGTATAGAGATCCTCATCTTGCCGACTCCAGATTATACTCATGAAAGAAACGAGAAACGTGGCCCAAAAAATATTGGAAAGAAGTAACCCAAACGCAGGTCTTACACGCTACCGACAAAGTTTGTGGTATATGTTTTATTTAGCTTGAGTGAAAAACTCAGCCCTGCCCTTCGAGAGACCAGTTTTATCCCTAGAGTCATCAAAAACCTCAACTTTTCGGAAAACAATGAAGTCCGGAGATCGGCGAGTTGCAAACTATGGTTTCGACTAAAGTTTAAAGTTTCATCAAAAAGCGTAGTGTTTTCTGTGGCAGAAAGTGAAAGCGAAGGGAGAACGAGATTTATAATGGTTCGTTTGAAATTTTCATCGAATTTCATGATTTTTTTAAATGTTTGCGTGAATACAACTAAACAAGAAAATCGATTCGAATATCCGAATAAAAGCTTTAAAAAGGTACGAATTTAATTGGTAAAATGATGCCTTCCATTTTCGAAACGTGTGTTTCGACTGTAGAGTACCAAGTAAAAATAAAGCTAAAAGTCAACTTAAAATTTCATACGGCTTACAAGCTCGAAAAATCCTTTCGATCTCCGTGAACGTATTTCTGAAGTCGACCTCAGATATTTTTGTCAGAAAACGATCCCGCGTCCAAAAAATAGCTTCATTTTTCCACTTATCAAACGCAGAAGTTAGTAACATTTTGACTGAATGGAATCGATATAGACCCGTTCGAGTTTGCTGGAAAGTTTATTAGACGCTTGTGCCAAATCTTTGGTATGTGGCCTTTCGGCTTCGAGATTGAGAGAGCAAAAGACGAGAAGCGTTGCAGTGTCGATTTACCTCGAGCACCGTGAGAGTTCCCCGGCCTTGCCAAGAATCATCAGTCACGTGGAAAAAGAGTGAGTGAGAAAGATAGAAACATGAAAGGGGGAAGGCTGCTGATGCTTTTTTCCCCAGCTACCGCATCGCACCCCGTTTCTCTTGCTCGAAGCTCTATCTCTCCTAGAAAACTTTTACGGTGGGCATCATTAATTTGGATGAGGCCAGCCGCTCTCTTAATCCCTAGATAAATTTCCTCTGGCAGGTCGTTGGCCATCAGGATACTGGCAAATCTGCTACTGGTATCGGTTGAAAGTAGTAGTGGTGACTGTGCAAGTTGCGAAGAGCGTGTGTCAGACAGAAAGTTAAAAAAATATTTTCAGACCATTGAGCCGATCAATCGAAACTGGACACATCCACTTCTTTTACAAATATATCCCATTCTTCGCTTTCTTTTTTGCGTACACCGTTATCTTTATCTAATAAATTGCTCGACATCAAAAACAATTCGTTGTTTTCATCCTGCTGTAGCATCGTCAGCTCTCAAGGAGAATACATAAAAGTTTCTTGTCTTGTTTCAAGTTTTATATCAATCGTGGACGATGCACATACTGTATGCTACTACTCATCTAACGCGAAGAGCCCGCCGACGTACATGTCAACATCGATTCAGCATATTGCAGTTTCTCGTTCTTGTCTAGCCATCGGAAACTGTATGTGGCAGCTTCGGGAAGGCACGTTTCCACCTATTCGCAAGTGGGCTTCGCGAGCAAGAATGATGAGAGAACCGTGACGGCCGTGTGGTGTGGTGAATTGGGCAGCGGAGAGTCTTCCTCCGGTTGTCGAGTCCTATCGTATAAAACTTGTCGAAGTATGGTTTGCGACCGTCTTGCCAAAACTTGGCCGCGAACAACGGACCATCGGCACGTTCGAAAACACGACTAGCAGTTAGACTCGAGGATACGAGCGTACGGCACGATGGCCAAGCTGGCACGTCGATACATTCAAGATAAATTGAATTGAGAAACCGTGCCTATGTGCTGAAGTACCCAACTGTCCGTCATTGTAGGTGGATGAAGCTACCACTTCAATGGAAACTATAGTGCAGATGCTTCACAAGGAATACTTATATATAGGGTGTTAAAATTTATTTGGTCCACAAAGTATGCAATTGGAGATGTTTCAAATTAACATAATACCAATTTGTGTCAATCCCGTGCAGAAATATAGTTGGGGCTCCAACTTGGTCCTTTCTAGATTGCCCTAATTGTAGTAGGGGCCCTACTAGGCTCGTCACGCTTGAAAGTACTACCCTTTAGAGGCTCAATATGGGCGACCCTAGTGAGGGTTCCACATTTAAGCCTGATTAGGTCCCGAAGTTTGTCGTGGCCGCCTCTGTAGTAGGTTTCTAGAGTAGATTCTCTATTGTGGATGCCATGTTTATACCTAAAAAGGCCCCTTATTTAATCGCGGCTGCCCGAACTAATTTCTGCACGGGATGTTAGTTACTATCATCAGGGCAGTTGAGTTTCTATCTTATTGTCAGTCGCATTTGTGTCACGACCGTTACAAATATGGAAGTTTTGATACTGCAACGAAACAACAATGATTGATGTTTCGTGTTTCATGACATTCAACGTGTATTTCGAACATCATACCAGATGCGCTGACCCTGTTAGATATTTCGCTCGGCCATTCGAGTGGGATTGGTTCACGAGCTTTTCGAGCTATGAAGTTCTCTGCGATTCAAACTGTAATGCAGATGTTTCACATGAAATTCTCATATATGAGGTAATTCAATTCATCTGGCCTGCAGAATATGCAATTGGAGATGTTTGAAATTTCGAAAATCCAATTTTCTGTAGATGTCAAATATCAACAGAATCGTTGATATTTCTCTTATTATCACTCGCCCGTGTGCCTCGACAGTTACGGGTACCTGGAGGTCGTGACGCTATCCTGGAACAACGATGTTTCGTGGCATTCTCCTCGTATTTCCATCTCTATTCCATTCCTGCTGACCCAGTTAGATATTTTGCTCAGGCGTGTGCGTACGATTAGTTCACGAGCTTTTCGAGCTACGTAATTGTCCACGATTCAAACTGGAGTGCACGAAGCTTAACATGGATTACTCATATATGAGGTTATCGAATCCATCTAGTGTACAAAATATGCAATTAGAAATTGACGGCGCCCAATGAAACTGAAGTAACTCACGGAAATTATTCAAACTGAGGTATCTCAACCTTCAATTCCAAACTGACTTATCTCACGATGCAGAAACAAACTAACGTATCTCAAATATCATTATTGAACTGACATAACTCGGAAGGCATTCTGAAAAGGCCTAACGCAATTCAAGCATTGAGAATTAAAATTTATTATGACGGCAATCAGCTTCTGGCATACGTAAAGTTTGCAGCATTAGTTGAGAGACAAAAACATATCGTCCATCACAAAACCATGATTGAAGCAATTATAATTTATTGGAATTAAATGATAGATCACGTTCATCGAGTTAGGCCTTTTCAGAATGCCTTTCGAGTTACGTCAGTTCAATAATGATATTTGAGATACGTTAATTAGTTTCTGCATCGTGAGATAAGTCAGTTTGGAGTTGAAGGCTGAGATACCTCAGTTTGAAAAGTTTTATTAGGAGAGTTCGAAATATTGAAAAATTGAAATAATAAATGATTCACAACAAAACAAATCTTGTAGATGTCAGTTACGATGAATAGGGCTGCTGATGTTTCTATCGTATTGTTCGTCGCCCATGTCCCTCGGCAGTTACGAACACGGATGTTTTGATATTGCTACGAAACAACGATGTTTTGTAGCATTTAACGTGTATTTGCAACTCCATACCGTACACGCTGACCCTGTTAGATATTTCGTTCGGACGCACGCGTACGATTGGTCCACGAGCTCTTCGACCTATGTAGTTGTCAACGTCGTCGTCGTCGTCGTCGTCGATGGTACATGATTCCCCGATACAGCACGAATATCCTACCGCTTTCAAAACGACGGTACCTGCTCCGACCCCGCTCGTGAAATTCATGATTCAATCTTCGATAGTTACGTTAGATAGTAAATATATACGAGTATTTTCGGTTTATACGATAGTACACTGAAGCAGCAGTTGAAGAAATTCGGAAATGGACGTGAAACCATGTTATCATCGAGTTTTAAGTTTTTCGGAGCATGAAACGTGATGACCACGCTCAATAAATAAAAACGACGCGGAGTGCAATCTTGGTTTATGCCGAGTTGTGTAGTTAGAGTGACCGATGAAGAGAAATGTCTGAACGTGATATCAAGAGGTTGCATTCGACTGGCACGTAGTAGTCAGAGTGCGAAAAAGCAAGTTCAAGCAACGGGGGATGGCGAAAAACGCGTGTAGCATTGACGTATGAAGCTTTTTACCTTCGCTCAGTGATGCCATAAAAGTCAGACGCTCGTATGCCCACTGACGCCCACCCGGAGGGACGTGACCTCTTTCAAAGTGCCTCGTGTACACATGGGCCAAACGTTACATACGGCAGCACTACCAGGAGAAGAGTGACGAGAGCCAACGAGTCCGAGAACCAAGCCCTCCTCCCCTCTTATGTTGGGTAGCAACCTCTTGAATCTGACCTCATGCGGTGAATTTGTCAGTGTCGAGCTTGCAAGCTTTCTTGTTGAGCAGCAAGGGCACGATGTACTCCAGTATTTTCTTCGTCTATCTTTCTTTTCCTTCCGGCTAGATTCAATAAAACGCCACGAAAAACGCTCCCAGCCTCTTTCAATAGATTCGAGATAACGCTAACCGGCTGAGATTAGTAAGATAAAGCTTTTTTAAACCAGTCAGCACCAGTTTTTTCTTTACACGAGAGGCACCTCAACGTCTATTCAACTTTCGAGATTGACATCAGTATTGAAGGCTGGTGACATGCAACTTCCTTCCTAATTATAGTCGACAACCCTAGTAGTGAACTTGTGAGATATGAGGTACTTCAAACGAGGGGGAAAACTAAGGGAGGATACTAAAATCTCAGCGGACTCTGAGGTCTTCCATTCTTGATAAAGCTTTAGTCCTCCGACCACACACTATATACCAGTAAGTTTAGCCTTAACTTTAAAAGACCTCTAGAATTTGTTAAACGTTGTATAACGAGTTTTTAACAACAGTAAAGTTTTCATGGCTCCTTCTAATATTTACTGTAACAGACTAGGGTCCGATATCTGCAGTCTCGTTATCCTTTTGGTGACGAAGAAATATTCCACTCTTCCCTCTTCTGTTCTCGCACGATTATCGCGTACGACACAAAACAGAGGGACGGAGACTGGACATTTTATCGCATCATTCACAGCATAGTCGACACCTCGAGTGCTACATTCCATGCCCGGAAGTGCCATTGTTGTCAAATTATTTATCGTAAAACACATACCTGTGTTCCGGTGCTTGAGCGAGTGGTAGTCGGAAAACATCGTTACGAAGTATATCGAGTTGAAGCTTATTTCCGGTTTAAAATTTATGGCACGCGAGTAAACCACCATCCCCATCGTACCCCTAACTTTCGTAAGCGAGTTGTGAGTGAAATATCAGTGTGAAGACGCGTCTCGGGTCAGTAAAATGCAACAAGACATAAAGATTGTTGTGTGTATTTTTTTTTAACAATTGGACGAAACAACGGAATCTCTAGAGAGCGGGAGATAATTTTTTCTCAGCTAGACAATAGTGAATTTGTCGCAAAAGATTCCCAGCTATGTGAGTGAATCTTTTCTTTTAATTATTTTTGTCAAATTCTTCGATGTATTTATAAAACCTGATCACAATTTTTTAAACTCATCGGTTTTTAATTAACGGTTTTTATTTAAAAAACAAGGGGCGAAAAATGAATGAATAAATTACATGTATTTATTTTATTATAAGAAATAATCTGAATGTATTTCTTTGTTCTATTTTACACATGTTCCTGAAGGGCTTTTATACTTTTCAGAGGACTCTTCTCCCATACTCCAAAATTTTCGGAAGAGTGGTTTCGTTTATTGAAGACACTTGCTCCATTTTACACATCTCTCAGGAGTGCTGCTATACGATTTGAGGGCACTTTTGCTTGGAACACTGCCATAAAAGACGTTTTCACATTTTTTCAATTTTACAAAAATGGCTTCATCTGTTTAGACCGAAAACAATTTAATCTATGAGCAATTGAAATACAAGATGTAATAAGTGACTGGTAGAATAACTTGTTGATATATCGATATATTAATTGGATATCTACAGTTAGTAGCACTATTATTTTTGACATACTATCGTGCCAAAGTCTTTGCGGATTTACATTATTGAAAATGATACACATCAACTAATAAATTAAATTTAATACACGAGTGTATCAAAATTTCTAGTTTTTATATCGGACGTCCTAATTAGAATAGGAATTATTAGAAAGTTCTGTAATATTTAATCTTGTATATAGTAAATGTTATTAGCAGTAAAACATATTGAGTGGCTTAGTAGTGAATCATATTAGGCAAAAGGAGACATAAGGATACCAGTGGTCGATTTATGAATTGTTTGATTTAATGATAGCTGAACTACTTACCCTAGATAAAGGTTAAAGCCAAAATGCTTCGATGCAATTCCTGCACATTGCTATCAGAAACTATACAGAATGCCGGAGGTGCTCTTGGCAATGCTAGTAGACCCCGCCTTCGGCACCCAGCGGACCAACGCTCTCATTTATAACTTTTAATTGAGTATTAAAGTTTCTGGTCGAATAGCACTAATCACTGCTTCCGCTATACCGCTCCTTCTATATCTACGTCTTTTTTCTCGTTTTCTCTATCGCTCCCCGGGTTGTCTCCGGCGAGCTCGGTCATCCGAGCCGACGTTTTGTCAGGAAAACCTCTTCTCCGCGACGACTCGATATCGATTCCTCTTTCCGTCCGTCCCACTTCATCCACTTTTCCTCTTCCATCGTAATTTTAATGGAGGCGTAGAAAATTCGCAGTTTTCCAATCGCCCTCAAATCCCAACTGTCCTCATTCAATCCTATCATCTTATAGATATATCTAGCGATATTTTAGGTATAATACTCCACCCCACGTTATGAAACCTTTTTTTTACAGCTTTTAACCAAGATTTAACGTTATCCCCCTTATATGCGAAAGATACGAGCATCTCTATCACACGTTTAGGTCTTGTACATAGGTGTTGGTGCCACTTTGAGATGACCCATAGAGCGACGTCTACAGCGTCGTAAAGACTCTAGTCTCTCCTTCACTCAAAGCATCTTTATGGTACCTGAACTACCCTCTTAACGTCCTTAAGAGTAAGTTCCACTGACATCAAGACGAGCATAATATAAGATATGTGCATTACCCAGAAGTGTAGTTTTTGTTATTCACAGTGACGTAAATTGATAAGCATGCTTAACTCAAGTTACCAACAATTGATCTTCATGACCCAGCTTTCTTTAGTGACAAAAGAACAAAGAAATGCTGTCAGGTTATTTCCACATTTCCAAGCGCCCCCGTTTTAGATTTCTCACCCGCTGCATAAAAACAAAAATCGTTTTGTTTTCGACGTACGTTTAACTATGACTGTAAATCAGAATTAGAGTTACCTGGATCATCCTGAGCATAGTCATTTGTTTCCATTACTTTACCTGATGGTTACAGGCAAGAGTAGGCCTTCACTCTTGGGATCGCCTTCTGAAGTTCTGAAATTCTGGGAGTATGTGATTGAGGGTTTAACGATCCTAACCCGGCTTTAGGTGGTTATGTTGTCTCAATTCCCCGTTTTATGTCTGGATAGCCAACCCTCCAGTGTACAGTCTGCGGGCCTGCATCCTTTTATCATTTTTTCCCAGTCTTCCACTTATGTCTGATTTCGCTTTTCCCGTTAGGCCGCGGAAAGAAGTATGGTTGGGGTCGAGCCCAGACGAAAATGAGAATAAACGCGAGACTCGTCGGTCGGACGCAACGATTTCGGGTTGGAGACGAGAACGGGGTTGTTTCACGTCGGACGAGAAGCAGGGCACTTAAATAAACGAGGTCGTTTGTACATTCGCCTGCAGGATTTCAGCTAGTACGTGTCGAGCCAAACCCAAAGACAGCGTCAGAGTTCGACTGCGTGGAGCTTCGGGGTTGTCTACCGTGGCGTCACCCTCAACCATTCCATGTTCCAGAAAGAGAAGTATGGTGCCGCAAGGGCCGGATGATTGTCGTCATTCTTGTGTAATCTCTCCCTGAGCTACACGCGAATATGTACGTACATACCATGACTTTCTGAGCACACAACTCAGCCACTTAAAATTCAACATTGTAATCCAGAAAAGCTAATTTCGCGTCGAATAATGGGAAATCCAGGTGTGGGGTGAATCCGTAACACTTTGTTTCAGGCATAATTCAATGCTTTCGGTACTCATCCACTTCGCAACTCGGCTGCAAATGGCATTCATGAGCGTAAACAAAGAAACGGTTTTAGAGATGGTATTTGCCCCACAATGAAAAATCGTATTTCTAATCTCTTGGGAATTCGAATAATTCTCATAGAACATTCTTCTTCTGTGGAAAGAGTTTTGAACAGCGATTAAGCAAATGGAGACAAAATCAGTTCGTGTAAAAGGTTGGAAAGTGAATAGCAAAAGAGGGAACACAGGCTAGGAGGTATATTGTATCGGAGTCTCCACACGGTTGCCGAGAGCAAAAGACTGGCATTATTCACTCGCTGGAAACCATAAATCTGAGGTTTTGATAAAGTCTCGTGGACGGTGGGTTCTTCTTTTCATCTCTCTCTTTCTCTTGGCACGACCGTAGCATACTGGAGTATACATAGTTCATACTCTGCGCTGTAGCTTGAACGTTTCTGCCGCGGGCTACTCTAGTTGGCGTCATGATCTTGGAACCGAGGATGGCGGACTCGGAGCAACGGGTTACCTACCACCTCTAAAGACCATTCTATCGGTGACCCTTACACTGCACGAAGGACGTATATTTTCCAACCGAGAACCCCATTATCGAACAGACTAGCCCACGCCGAAACTATGCGGCGGCACAGAGGCTCGTTATTCAGTGGAGAACGCGAGCGCGCCACACCTAAACTGCACAGCGTTGGCCTATACACTCAAAAATACAAAGCTCCTTTTCTACCCTCGAGATAACTGGTCCCTGGAGTAATATTTGTAGGACGAATAAAGATCCACTTACTCCAAAGAAACTGCCGGCCAGCATATTCCAACATTTATTTCCCTTGTACGCATAAAAATACATTCAATCGTAATTTCGATGAAATTGAAGAGCGGAAAGGAGACTTTAGAGTAAATTGAAATGAAATATAAAATATATATAGCCGGTGCGAGGGAACACAACCAGTAGAATTGAGGGGAACGCGCGCGCTGTTATATGGTATGGGACTTAATGGATCCAGCTCGTAAAAAGAAACGTTGGGAATGCTTACTGACCTCGCTCTCTGCGCTTCTTCCCTAACTCCTTTGGCTCGTGGCCGAGAATAAAAGATTTCGATTCTACATGGACGCCGAGTGGTACATAGCGCTTTGTGCTATGGGACAACTATATACGCTTCGCTAAGCTTACGCTACGGTGAATGGTATATCTATTCCTGAGGCTCTTACGAGTGCTCGCACGGAAATTTGTCAATTCGCTCCAGCTCTAGCGATCCTTGGTCGGAGTATAGTATGGTAGTATCCGAACCTGACCGCGGTGAAGAGGAAACAGTTTTGGCCACTTGCCAGCCAACGCTCCCGACTCTGTGACGTGAAGTCGTTATCGTCCTCCACTATCTCTTTCTCTTTCTCTGCTTCTCGCAAAAATTACTACGGAACTTGTTGGGTCGGAGCAGTCGCCATTAGGCACTATCGGGCACACGATTGGTAGGAGCCACGCTGCGTAGCTTTCCCGCGATGTTCTCTAATTAAACTTAGAAGCCATTCGTTGCGCACTATTGAAATAAAACTTTGGCGAACCTCCTGCCTCACCTCGTTAACCAACTATATCCAGTTACATAGCTTCGAAGCTAATGCTGCTTTCAAGCTTTAGCGTCACCGTCCTCCTTCCTATATACCGCGTTAATTAATTATATTAACAGCCCAAGTTGATCTCACTACATACAACTTTTATTTCACATTTAATATTATTATTATTTAGAAGTCTACTCATGGTGGCAATTGTGGTGCGAATGAGTTGCAGGTCCCATTAATGTTTGCTGAGGCAGATGTTGCTAACGGAATTCGTGAACTATTACGAGTTTCCTGTCGGAGGATACATACAGCGGCAGGTAAGCAATGATGTAAAGACCAAACATAGATAGGTGAGAGTTGGCGAGGGTGGCTTTTGAATGAAGTTACTAGGGAGTTAACGGACGAAACTCACACAGCCTCCACCCATCCCTTTCATCTTCATTTACGTTGACTGAAAGCTTGTCTCCATGTCACGTAATCTTTACCCAATTAATCCTGCTAATACTATCCAATCCTTCACTTTGTGAGTATAGCGAAAGAAAACACAAAGAATCCAATCACTACTCACTTGTCAGTAACATCGTTTGAATTACTCGCTTTTTAACTTACGGTTTTTTTTCGAGACTCGAATGAAAACCGACTCTTACTTTTTTCTTGTAAACGATCAAAGGAGGTGATTCTTACATTGAAAGGTCGAAGCGTCTAGCGGAGATAAGGTGATGAAATGGGTCCACGTTCTTAGTCCTCGAGGTTGGTTGACTTCTGATGCTGAAGAAATGCGATTTCTTGGAGCGTCTGAGCGGACTACGTGTGAAAGATCTTAAAACGGATATAACGCGAAGTGAGAAGCGAGATTGAATGCGTTCGACCGTGACACACCAGGAGAAGACGCAGTTCATGGGGCGCTGAAGATGTAGTCGTGGTTCAGAAGCAAAGGATACCCTTCGACAAGGGGTTTTGATGTTTATGCAAGCTCGACTATCGAAGGGTGCGCAAAAGTAGATGCCATTGATAAGTAATATAGCTGTAAGGTATATTTTCACCCGAGAACCGGTAGGAAAGGCTCCATTCCCATCCTTCCCAGGATACACGTCTCATCTCCATTATCAAAAATGACACGCACGTGCATCATCCCTACTTGTAGAGGGTGGGAAAGAGTCACGTGTGAGATAAGACTCGCCTCAGGGTACAAAGTAGTAAAGCAGGAATACCTTCAACAAGGGTGGTTACATGAACAATTTAATATTTTCTATACTGGCGCGTGCGAAAGGAAGATTACCCAGGTAGTTTAAAGTAGCCTGAGGCCTTGAGAAGGGTTCATCCCTTGGTGACTTTTCTCGAAGCGAATACAATCATTCGATTTGCTTATGTATTCTTGCCGTGAAAGTTGTGTCTCCTGAAAATCTTCGGTGTACGAAGATGTTGTCTCTACATTAAAGTTTAAAGAGACTTTGTGCTTCTGCGAAGAAGTACTTAAGAAATGTTTTGTGAAAAGAGGAAACAGTTTGTTAAAACACTGAGTCTGTTAAACAGCGAGGATGGGGATGTACGGGCTGCAATAGTAGTGAAGAGGTCGATGGAAAAACCACAATATACGAGGGCCACTGCTACAAACTGCACTACTGAGACAAGGGAAAAAGCTCACGTTACTCGGGATTTTCGATGAATGTTTTACGTAACGTACGTGACGGTATGACGCACCTCACTGTCTGAGAAATATTTAATGGTATGGGCGTGTATGTTGGGAGCACAGGCAAATCCTAAATGGCAAGGCGAGCCATATCGCGACGGGGCAGTCATTCGCACGTGCGCTCCATTGTCCCAAGGGAAAGACTACTTAAAAATGCATCTTGGATCCTTTCAGGCTTACCAAGACGAGTCATCCCTGCGCAATCTAACCACGAAACCTGTTCCAGGCGGTTTTCATCCTTCGTCTTAACGTATTCCACGATATGGTATTCCTTGGAAATAGTCGTTCATGTCACTTGAGAACGAGACCGAGATTTCACGCGAAATCCGACTAGCGACTTAACTCGTTGCATTAATTTTCTCATGTAAGGTCTCACAGTTTCGTCGGATGTGTCATGAAAGACATGGAATGGAAATGGAAAGTAGAATGGAGCGACGTCAAATGTCGCTTGAATCTTCTGACTCAACGGTTGGAAAACAAAATGTTTGGTAGTTGGAAATTAGTAGTTGATCGAACGAATGATTAATTGAACACAATTTTTATTATCCCAACACTATTGAACTCAATATATTTCTTTAATGTTTTACATAATGAATTTCATCTGAATGACCTTCGCTATACTGAATCACATATTTTTGTTCACTGCTCATTTGCTGGTAATTCTATCTGTATGTGCCAGACTGAATTTTCTTTTTTTTCTTTCACATTTCAGGTAAATAAAAGAAGTAGTAAGTAAAGAAGTAGTGTAGATCTTAGATTTTGGTTTCTTATTATTTTTTTCATAAAAAAATAATAAGACCTAAATATATACATCTTGTTTCATTAAACTTCTTAAAATAAATTCATAAACGGAGAAACCTTTAACTTTGTATCTTTGATCTTTAATTTCATGTTTACGTGGCTACTTCTTATTTTCATTCTAAAACTGACAATAGATCTACGCATACATGGAACCCAAATATCTCTCTATATTATAAAAATATCTCGCCGCCGCCGCCGCCGCCGCCGTGTCAAGAATCGAGGGACTTAAAATAATTCGGTCTCGGGGCTTGGCGGAAGGGGGTGGGGCTAAAGGCTTGGGGCTAGCCCCACCTCTTTCCGCCAAGCCCCGAGCCCGAATTATTCTAAGTCCTTTTCCAAAAACATAGGTCCCCCAAGGGTGGGGGCACCCTTTTGGGGGGGGGGCACCCTTTGGGGAGGGGGGGGGGGCACCCTTTTGGGGGGGCACCCTTTGGGGAAGGGGGCATCCTTTTGGGGGGGGGGCACCCTTTGGGGAGTAGGGGCACCCTTGGATCGGGAGCGATTGCGAGCACGCGTAGCGCGCGAGCCACAATAAAATCCTAGTATATATATACATATTCCAGATATCGATACACACCGGAAACAGAATAAACTTGTGGGCCGATCTGAAGACTAGAAAAGGAGTAAGGACGATCGAAAGTAAAGTTTGTCCATCCACCACTCTCTCCTCTGACACTGATACCTATATCCATACATTGGAAGCGTTGGCATTGGTCCAGTTCAGATAAAACTTAATATTTTTGCCTAACGAGGCTTGTTTTATAGCCGTAACGTCCCAGTTCTCTTAATTGGCTCGGGGGCCACGTACGCTTTTGCTGCCCCATACTTTCAGAATGCAATACATACATACCAAAAGATGTGTATATACGTAGACCACTATACGCAAACGACACTACGATGCAGTGCAATGTACAAGCGTACAAGCAAAATGTATATATATATGATATATATATATATCTAGAGATATAGAAGTGGACTGGCACTGGTATAGGCATATTGCCACGTAATAGCTTCGCATCGTCGGCCCCACCTCTATCGCCATCCCTGCTTCATCTCCCTAACACTCTACCTCCTGCTTTCTCCGACGTTCGAATTCCAGGCAGCCTCCTGCATGAGACCACCGTTACTTCCTCGACATTGTTTCGCCCCGGTTGAGTTTCTCCCCCGGGGCATCGTCGAGTGCGACCGGCATGCTATCTCGCAATTAGCAGTCTCGATTCACTCTAGCTAGCACGTATATACTGCCTATATGAGTATACACGGGGGAATCGAATTTCGCTATCGTCACACCAGCAACGAAATACGCGATATCCTGTCCCATATAATACAGTAACGTCTGAAAGGCGTCACAGTCTTCAAAGTTTCATACGACGTTTGTGATATATGAGGTATCACACATGGCAATCATTTAAGAAAAACATTTAAGATAGAGACTCGATAAAAATATGGAAGAGATATTGTAGTAACTAACGTATCGATTATAATAGTCGCATTGCCTAGCAATTAATAGTTACTTAATACACTGTTAAAGAAATTTACTAGAAAATTACAGTACCAGAGTGGAAGTTTTTATTCACAACCTGTACCACAAAATTACTGTCAATCTGTACTAGATATTTAAAGTAACAATACTGAAAAATATTTGAGCAATTTGTAAATTTATTGTTATAAAATAATAGGAATTTACATTCTGTATTCTTTTTTTGGATGTCGTTTGTAAATTACGTGCACATGTTTCTTATAAAATGAAAAGCCACCTACAATGAGAACAATGTTTTTGAATTTCTGATATTAAAATTGTGTTTGACTGAAAATTTATTATCCACATTCAATATTTTTGTTCCCGAGACGTATGATAATTAACGATTTGAAAAATGTCATGATGTTGAACAACTAATTTTTATACAGATATGAAAGTCCTGTATATGAATTTAAAAATCGATTAATATTGAGAACTGAATTGAAATTTTACAATTTTTGTCATGTAATAACTAGATTACTACAGAAGTTTTGTAATTTTCATTAAAATATTTGAAAATTTAATCTTCACGTACATAAATTTACTCTACTAATGTTAATTTTACCGTGAATGTTATGCTAATCATTATTTCACACACCAGTTTTGTAAATTCCATATTACTTGTCACAGTAAATTTATAATCTTTTTCAACAGTGTAAATGCCAGGTCAACTATGAGTAAGGAGATTTTATCGAAACAATTGTCATCGTTTTATTCGTGCTGTGATTGGTCGGCGGTGTCGTTAGACACACTGGGATCGGGACCAAGTTCATGCATTAAAATTTTTTGTTTTTGTCAAATGTCATATAAAAATTGATATAATGGTACACGAGCGCTAAAGCAACAAGACAGAATAAATAGAATAGGATCGAGTCACCGGTTTCGTTAGAAATTGACTGAGTATGTTTCTCATTCGGTATCGGACAGACTCAATGAAAACAAGAAAATATTCCAACATCTTGGTTGTATGCGCTATACACGAGGGAGATGTGCCAGTCTAAATTCATAGAAAAGTCACTACACTGAGAGCAATCTTTAAAAATGTAGGCGACCGAACTTACCTTGAAGCAACCAAATTCGGCTGAATGAAAAAAACAATTTTTTGTAACACGTGCATGAACAGCGGTGCTTTTCATGGCCTTTTTCCGGGTCGAAAGTGGCTAGTTTCATAGCAGTGTTGAAACGATAGGTTGGCGCATGTGCAGTTCGCGATTCCTTCACTTTCGACCCTAGGGTGGAAAGTTGGTAACTTCACTTTTCACTGTTCGTCCCGCAAAACTACTATTCAAAGCACCACTATTCATGCACTTGTTACAAAAAGTATGGTGTGCAACACGGGCCAAAATTGGCGTTTACGACTCGTGTGATTGCAGCCTTCGCTTCGCTCGGGCGGCAAACCTCACACTCGTCGCAATCGCCAACTTTCAGCCCTTGTTGTACAATATACTATTATTGCGGGACGTTGATTATTCAGTCAACCTGTACCTGAGGCAATCCTTGATTCAACTGCATGATGTGATTGAATCAAATACAGCGTAAGTTTCGTTACGTTCATTATGTTCATTACGTTCATTACGTTAGTTCAATAAAATTTTCTATCAGTCAACGAAACTCAGTGTCGAAATATTTTTCTATTGTCATGTCAAGCCGATGCACAGCATTTTTTTTCTCCGTGCATATAAATTCGATCGATTGAAGTACTCGAAGGCGCATTCTTTAGTTCTCTACGTTATTTTATTTTCTTTGTTTAATTCGAGTGGACACTCGTATTTCAAAGAGCGAGAAGAGAGCACGGGGAATGTGGTGTGGGTTTGCAGAGTCGTCTACGAGACAAGCCAAGAGGCACGGATGACTCGGTGAGCTCTTTCGACTGGGCTTTCCAGTGCACACTTAGTCAACAGGCTCTCGTCCATGGTACAGATCCTGCACTATACATGCCTCCCATTACCATTACAATTAACCCCGTCCAACGGAAATTGTTCATCGATTTCTCCGTCCTCCATTGCATGCCAAAGCGAAGACCCGTACTGATGATACGTCAGGATTCACCAACGATTTTAGGTTTTTATTTTTCAGAATAAAATTCTACTCATTCAGTAATTACACAAAAAATATAGTTTTATTCTATCTATTCATAATATTAACTCATTAAAGGCCAAGTCTCCTTTCGGTTGAAAATATCATTGACACGATAAGCCCCGCCCCGAGAAACGAACCTAGAAGATCGGATATTACCGACACCAAAATTACACACGGAAAGAGATTGCTGTATACGATGTCTAAAAAATTAGTTCCCTCAACTATATCGAATCGTAACCCCAACTATTCACGATTAGTTCTCGCGAGATTACTTAGGTTAACTAATCGAATTGTTGGGACTACCATTCGAATCGTCGGTATTATTTTCGAATCGTCGGTATTACCTTTCGAATCGTTGGTATTACCATTTGAATTGTAAGATAAATAGAATAATCGATTGGTTGTGTCAACTCAATTCTTGGTTATGGCAACTAATTTTTTTTTTCTGTGCAGTTGTCACTGTTACTGAGTACCGTTAAAGTGGTTCGGAATCTACGACCGTAAAAATCCTATCGCTAATAACTCTGACAGTTTATGCGACATTAAACAAGCGGAATTTATATAGTTAATAACGAAGGATTTACTTTCAGTGTATAGTACAATGTAATTCTCTACATTTTTTTTCGATAATCAGGATGGGCAGGTGAATAATTAGTTCATCCGTTAGAGTGATTGTATACTCAGAAATTCTATTTGATTTCCGAGGATAACGTGAATGGACCAATTCGAGAATCCAGTGTCCTTTCATGGTAGAATTAACTACATTAAACTGAATAATAAATTAATATTTTGTGCAATTGACATAGATAAGGATATGTATGTGACATGCTATATCATTGTGAAGTTATTAATATATTTTGCAGCGATTCCACAATCCATATTTTAATTACACTCTATTTACAAAATCAGTTTATTTCAATCGTTTATACCAAAATACTCGACATTACACTGAGAAAAAAATATAGTTGAATGGACTAATTTAGTGTACATCCTCGTTCAAATGAATTTTTCGTTAGGGCACCCAAATGTTTAGTTTTTTCAATAATCGTTAGATTCAGTTGTCTAAAATTTATTTGCGGTTACCAAAATATTTGTTATGCCAACAAAAAATTCATTTGAACGATGGTGTACGCTACAGTAGTCCATTCAACTATATTTTTTTCTCAGTCTATGGAGGTTAGAAAATATTATGAAAGATATATAGGTCTTCTACAGTAAAATTACCACCAAACCTCAAGGAAGATTATCACGATGAAATTTACCGAAAAAGTTATTGCCTCGTGGTCATAATTCTTCATTTTTAATTTCGCCTCTCGAGTCGAAATTTTGACCTTCCATTGAACCTACGAAACTGGGGCGTTTCGCGCGGATTCTATCAGGTTGAAGTTTTGACTGAGTTTTAATTGCAAATGTGAAGTAAGCATTTTTGAAAACTGATGTTTTCGACAATCCTAGAAATGCAATTCTATACTTAATGCGATAAAATAACAATTTCAAACACTTTCATTTCTATTCCGAATTTTTTATATTTTCGTTTTCATAAGTTCCTTTCAGAAAACGCGTGCATCAAATCAGCAACTAAAATAGCAATGAAAAATCGAAAAATTACGTTTCCGTATAGTTTTGTTAATTGTTCAGTGAAGCGGAAGTGTTCTTTAGCGTTTGTAGAGACTATAGTTATTTTAGTTAGCCTATAAACACAATATTTAGATATTGCTAGGACAGTTGTGAAATTACTTGACAGTACCTATCCAATATCCTTAACAATCACGACATTTTGGTTAGTCTTTTTTTAAATAACAATTTCTAATAAAAATTTTTTATCACAAGCTGTTATTTCCAATTTTCCGTTATGCACTTTATATATTGATTCCCTAACTCAATAGGCGTCATTTGCAGGGCGCACTTAGAATAGTGACAGTTTTCACGTGCACTGCTTTGTTTATCGCCGCGTCTGGATTTGAGAAGGTTATACAGGTTCAACGGAGGTTCTATGCGTCAGATAGGATGAACAAGCCGTAGCAGGGTCAATAGATCGGCTGAGTAGGCTTTACACCGAAAGAAAAGATTTCATTGACACCAAAGAAATGGGTGGATTGATTTTTTTTCATTGATTTCAACGAAATATTTCTTTGATTTCAATGAAATAGAGCATTTGAATTTCAAAGAGAACATTTCATTGTCTGTAAATAAAGATTTCCTTAGTGAGCATATAATAAAGAAACAGTTTCATTGTTTTGAAGAGACGTTTTCATTGGTTCAAAGAAACGTTTCCATTGATCTCTCTCTCCCACCTAACCTCACTTTTTTGTTTTCCGGTTCTCCCGAACGAACAGTTTCGAGTTTCGAGGAGTCAGAAGCTTAGCCTATTTCTGCCGTACTTCCTTACATACTCACAAAATTTGAGCTTTATCTGGCGCGTACTTCAGAAAAAATTAGGTTTCGAAATTTTGAGCTGGTAAGAAGAAGGTTTCATTGAATCAGAGACGATATCTTTGAAATAAATGAAAAAGGTTCATTGATTTAAAGAAATGTTTCTTCGAATCAATGTCACTACTTTTCATTGAGTTTGAGATCATTCAAAGAAAAGATAGTATTGAAATTCAAGTATTTTATTTCATTGGCAAAGATTTCCGCGAATCAATGAAACTTTTTCTCTCGGTGTAGAAGGTTCTACACGGAGGTTCTTTGGAGGGTCGTGAGAAACATTTGAATCTTCAAGTAGGGTTCCTGTAGGTTGAACACAGGGTAAAATCGGTGGCGACATTCGCACGTACAAAGGATTTGGGATTCACGGAGGTCTAACGGAGGGTACAAATTTTCACTCGGGCTGTCGCGCACGGAATAAAATTCTAACGTCGCAGTAATTTCAAAGAAGAATCTTTTTTTTTACCCTCTCGCATACCAACGCGAAAGCTGCGAAAGAAATGGTATATAATCCTGGGAGGGAGCGCGTATTCCAACAGAAGTGGTGGATGTGGAGGAAACTGAAAGAATAGAGCATGGTCCTATTTTAGCTGGTTGCTGAGGATGCGCGCTTCAGCATCCCCCATGTCGTTCATCCCACGAGGGAACGAAACGAGACTATACAGCCTGACAGTAGCAGTGTGATGGTAGAGAGGCGTCGCGCGTAGAATGCAGACATTCCAGGGGTGCACACTGACAAATTCAACGCGGACGAGAGTGAAAGCGCAAAAGCACGGCCAATCTGTTTAAAATGCCAGGCTTGTGCAGAAACGGAGCACCGCCAACACGACTGGGTCCACGAATTCGCGCTGCCAACGTCGCTATCAACGATGCGCGTGATGTCCCGTCATTTTTTTTATCTGTCCCACTACGCACACTATTATTCTCTATCTTTTCCTTCGTTTTTCATTTTTTCGTGCTCTTAAAAAAGGAAAAAAAATAATAATAAAACGCTTCATCCGCTCGACTGCGACAATAATGCACGCACCCCAAATCCTAATCGAGTTCTTTACTCATACAGTTGAGAGTGGTTTTCCCGGGGATGTGGTGGATTTACCTGCGTAAATCCATCACAGGTGCTATTAAGTTATTATAAAAAATCGCTGTTTCTGACAAAATGGATTCGCGGATATTTATTTCATGCCTTGCAGCAGAATATTATTATTAAAGAAAATGCTTTTGCCAATCACGATTAAGTATCATTTATTCACTTTAAATTCATGCGACATTTTTTTTCATAGGTTCTTAAGGTTGTAGTTTGAACTATTCTGTATTATATAAAAAATTGTCGTATGATATAAAATTAAATGGCTGTCGCTTCATGGTTTCCAGGACTACCATGATTTCTCTGAGTTCTAAGCGACTGTGCAGCATAATAACATTACGAATAGGAAAATAACATTAACTGTCGCAAGGCCCTTTATAATTCATACGCGCGACATTAATGCACTGTGTAAATTCGTTACTCTGATTATTGGGGAAAACATAAATTGTTACTAGAGCAACGGTTCGGGTAGTTACCAAGTGCATCGCACTGCATACATACCGCTACGTTTAATCTATTGTTAGTCCTGATGCTGACACGTAGGCAGGAAAATCAGTGCGGTTCTACCACGAGTAATCAATATTTATGGTAATTATTGTGTTTATCACCTAAATTCACTTTGAAATTTGTGTACCTATTCCCGTATTCTAGAATACATTAAGTTCGGTTATAATCAGTGTGGAGTGGCGTATGAGCTCAATAATTGTCGGCGGGAGAATGATGTGTGTTTAAAGAAACAAACTCTAGTCGTTGTCGTGTTAACCAGAATTTTATTAGCATTTATAAAAATATTATTAAAAAATAATATTCCATGAATTAGGAAATATCTGATTGATTTCGATTGTTCAAAAGGTTAACCGACTAATGAATTACTGGACATCGATTTACTGCAGATTTCATTACACCCTTAATTGAGAGTACAGTTACTTATTTATAAATAATGTATGCCTTCATTTATGTAAAACCATTCTAACCAGCCATTACTTTCAAACGCGCTAATATTTCATCTATTGGTAATGAAAAGTGGAAGCAATTTGTCGACAACCTAAAAAAACGATTGTTTTACTATTAGCTTTGATTAACAATATTATAAATAAATAATAATGTGAAAAAAGGCTCATTACTTTGATTTTTAATAGATTCTGTAATAAATTTTCATGGAACAGTTTTATTTTGTTGAAATAAAGATTATGTACTATTTTTTACCAATACGTCATGATAATCTGAAAGAATGATTACTGTTAAACTATTTTCGGAATAATTAAACAAATAGAGTGAGTTAGTCAGTCGCAATCCTGATGCTAAGCTTTTACAGGTCCTTAACAGATTCTGACTAGAATCCATCAAACATCGGATCGGGTCCCAGCTCGTAATTCTGATGAGAATTCGAATGACAAGCCTTGCAATCTGATGCGATGAACTATTGGAATTTGACCCTAAGATGGAAATACCAAACGGAATCCAGCTGGATCCCAGTTGCAATTTCTGCATGGGACCTTCTTCTGTTTTATTGGCTACGAACCTTCTGGTTCTGCTCTGGTAGTTACTATTTAATAGTTTACATAGTAACTAAGATATATATAATCGCAGTTACATTGTCTAACAATTAATAGTCACTTAATAGAGTTCAGGCGTTCATCGATTTATCTGAATGTAGCAATGAATAAATTATCTACACGACAGGATAAATTGAATAGCTCCAGGTCACCGGTTTCGTTAGACACGGACTGCTTGACCATATTTCTCATTTGGTATCTCACTCGTGTACTCGTAACAGCTTGTAAATAATCGTTGGCTACTGTCAGTTTGCTTTTTCCGTCCATCTCACTCTCTCGCAGTAATCACTTACATTTGTAGGCGAATCCTGGTCATTTTTCTCGTGGTAGTTGGCCGTCCCAACATACCATGGTGGAATCTCGGTTTCCGCCTCGCGTGGAGTCGGCGGCTGGACCTGCGGCCGTTTCGGTGGTCAGTTGCGTCCTCGAGTTGTGCTCGTCTCTCCCTCTTTGCGACTACCAGCAAGAGCCAGGAACACCGCTCATTTATATCGTTTCCGGAAGCTCGCCTGTCTGTTGCCCGGACTCGTTGGAAAGCAGAGCCACCGAGATATGACCGAATGAGACAGAAAACCATAGAATTGTTTCCTTAAGGATCGCATTCGTTGGGCACTATGATTTTTCTCTATTCTGCGTAAAGAACGACCTCGCCTTTCAACCCTGCTCAACTACCCCGAGATAAATAATTGCTTACATAATATTACATAATATTAGCTTTGGCCAATGATATTATGTAGCGTGGAGAAAGCCCATAATAAGCTCAAATTTGTTGTCATCTTTCATTTTTTTTACTTGGGATTTTTCACATAAATTTACTTTGCAATATAATACACGAAAATAATAATTTCAAGAACCACCTAAATCCTTGTATTCTGGTAAATAATATTCTGAATACTGTGAAATTTTCATAATTTACAAGTCTTAAAAAATCTCAGTTAGTCAGAGGCTCGGTCAGTTTACCTGTCCACCATTTCCTCGGTCCATTAAGACATTTGTTTTTACAGCTGCTTCTGCCAAAGTATTTAACTATTTTTACACAATTAGTATATAAATACTCTGAGCTGATAGTTAACCTAGGTCTCTTGGAGTTTAAACGCTGTTTTATGTTCTGCCGGACAAGCCGTTAAACGCGTCTAAGGTGGCATTCAATATTGAGCAGTTTCTATTTTCCAGTGCAAACTTAATTGACCAGAAAAAAGTGGTGTACGATATGAAAACGAAGAGTTGACCCGAAAAAACTAGGTATACCATTGGGACTGGCAAACCTGAGCAATCTTCTTTTTTACGATCGCCAGGAGCTTTTCGCGTGACGAAGGTGAGCATTTTTGCTGCCGGAAAGAAAACGTTACGACGCGCGATGAGGCTCTTGAGGCACGAACGAATGCTAGCCCGGATAGTCACATTTCACAAGGGCTTCAAGTTTCTTCGTATTTTCTGTGTATTCCAGCATGTCGTAAAGGTCCCCGATATATTTTTCCGATCGTCACGACCTCACTGAACCAGCACTATCGCCATCCACTCTGCACGATAGACAGCAATACAAATCGACTAACGTGCCTAACATAGGTTGAATCGAGCGCGTAGGGCACATAGCAGCCCAAAACGAGATTACGTAGAGAGCAGCAAATCCATTGAATGCGCAAAATCGTCGCTCGATGGGTGTAGTAGTAGTACTAGAGAAGTAATCGATGGTTTCGACGACGTTCACTGGGTGAAAGCGCACCAGGATTATCGACGTACGATCGCGCGTGAATAATAGTTGGAACTAGCCGATTATTCACAGTGTGGTTCAGCTGCTGTACACATATATATTTCTATATATATATATCTCGAATGCTATTCGCGGTATCGCGATATCGGCTATTGGGACGAGGGAACGCGTAACGACAACACGAGGCTTCTACTAAAGGCCGATCAACGAATAGGGGTTATGATTGGTGTTCCGACGTGTTGCAAAATATAGGGCAAACCCAACTTGCCCCGGGTAAGGGGCAGGTTGGGTTGGGCTCGTTTAAAAATCGGCAATAATAGGAGAACCGTTGCGCCTTAGAGGCTTCTTATATATTGGTAATATACATGTTTTATTAAAATTTCGACCATAAGCGACAAAAACTCAAAGTCGTACACAACAAAACCGATGCAATGAATAGTTAAATGTTCTGGTCTTAATACAAGACTTCTCAAAGAGTAACTATTGAGCAAACGCAGTTCAAATTTGTTAATATAAGACTTAGTTATTAGCCTGTAATTGGGGACTAGTTTAGAACCATTCGCTTAATTAGGTATAGAGAAATTCTACTGGAGTAACAGGCTAGTGGATTTGCTAATGGTGCGAGTTGAGTAAAAAAGTATTTGACAGAAAGAGCCGAATTAAAAACTGTACTTCGCAAAGTGATAATTGTACGTCAGAGACTACATTCTGTGTATGCGACGATTTTCAGCGTAAAATACACCAAAAAAAAAGCGGATTCATTTATTAATCATTTATGATGTTTCACTTTATAACTATTAATGCTCTGTAGATTGTTCATTAAGCTCTATGAAAAGAATACCCTGGAACAAAAGATGATATAGATTTTTATTTATTTTCTAATTTTTGTTAGTTCCAATTCCGAGGGAAACCCGTGAGGGTTTTACCTTGATCTCCTAGCCTTTTTCCATAACTAACACTTTCCTACTCGCATTTCACTAACCTATTCTTAGCCCGATTTACTACCACTGTACCGCATCGCCGTGGACATAGGGAAAAGGCGGAAAATCCGTGTCAGTCGAGACGACCGTATATACTTCTGATTCTTTAATGCAAAGCACCAAGGAATCGGAAGAACTGGTGTCCCGCTCAATCAGTCAATGTACAAGTCAATGCATGGCTAAGCGGTCACGCATCCGAGTACTGACCGCGAGCGGTGCGGCTGGATTTTGGTGATCGCCAAAGCCGTGTCCTGACCGCACATCTACTACTGTCACCCAAGTAGGGCATTGACGGTCGACGAAACACTGAATCAGACGTGGGCGCTGTTCTTCCAGTTCTGGTCCGATGCTCTCTCCCAGAATCCTGTGCTCTGTCGGTATAGGCACGTTAACCTCGGGACAGAATTTCGGATAGATATCGCAAAACAGTACTTCATTTTCTGTAGACCAGTACTCGCCCGTGACCCAAAATTAGTTACAAACCAGTGTTAGCTTGGGCTAGATGTCAAATGCAAGTTAGGTTATCAATTACGTATACTGACTCATATTTGTAACTGATAATGAAAAACAAAAGAGGAGATTATATTAAAGACGGGAGTCATAAATACGACTGGAATACTCATTCATTTTTATACAAACTTATAAAACGTTTAATTTATAATATTTATAACACGCTGCGTTTCCAGTAGTCTGCTTGCAGTTTGTGGTAGATCAGTGTGTCCCGCACTGCGTAAGATTAAAAATTGTCTCGACCAAGTGGAATTATATTCCACTTGTCTCGACCATCGAGTAATCAGCGATTTCCGTTTAATGGAATAGTGGAATATAATTCCACTTGTCTCGACCATCGAGTAATCAGCGATTTTCGTTTAATGGAATAGTGGAATATAATTCCACTTGTCTCGACCATCGAGTAAAGCCAAGTTCTTAAGTTTTGTAATGACGGACTCCGATTTAGTGACTGAAGTTCCAATACTGCTCCCGCGAAACATTATTGATACATCCGAGACTCTTGTTTCTGCCTCCCATATTTCTTCGTCCCTGGTTGGAAGATTTATCTCTCCTGTCTTACATTCGTCGTATTTCTTCTTTTCATTATTGAGGTTAGGGATGGCACGGTCGGAAGGTGAATTCGTCAACGAAATATTATCGTCCCCAGTGTTTTTTCTTCTTTTTTAATCACTGGTTCTTCAAATAAATTCCCAATGCTGTATCCGAATTTAATCTAACCAACAAACGGTGCTTTTTCACCTGTAACGCACTTAAATGTAGAGCCGACATTTCCTAAGTAAAATATAAATATAACCTTCAAAGGATATGATGCTTATGTTATAGACAACGGCTGCTGTAATTAAACGAGGAACGGCACAGCGCTGGGCCAGCGTCGGCAAGACAGTTCGGCCTAATACTTCTTTGAAGCCTTGGCCCAATGCTGGTTTGATAGACTGGTCAGATCTGGCCAGAGGTCACAAGCCAAATGTCCGATCCCGACATTGGACCAGTGCTGTGCCGTATTATGAGTGTCGGCAAATCCTACTTGGGCGGTTAGATGATATATAACCATAAATAATTATATACAATCTTATGCAATTGTATAAACCTTAAGATATAATTGTATGTGATCATATATGCGTGTATATGGATGTGTATATGCCATATATGACGTTGTATGTTATCATGTTTATTCATATCTTTTAGTAACAAATTTTATTCCCAAGATTCGTATCGTATTCTTATCTTGTTCCGTAACTGACCCAATATTCTCTGGGGTGGGACAATTTCGGTCATGTTACCACCTGCTATATCACTGCCTTTCTTAGAGCATGAACATTGAATTAGGGCTTACAAACTTCAGATTATATAACAAAATGTCCATGCAAGAAAACAGTTTCACCTTTAATGCAATTTATGAAGCCAAGCGTTAAATAAAAAAAAATCCAGCCCGGTCTCTCCTAATCCTAGTATTTTTTTATGTTCCATTTCCCCCCATCTGCAGGCATTACGCCTATTACAGGGTCGGCCCGGGTCAGTAGCCAGTTCCCCTGGGGGTCTGGTCCGGATCAGTAACCAGGTCCCCATGCGGCCGCATCCGACTTCCCCCTCTACATCGCATTCGTCATAGCATTTCTGATATGGGCATAGGAAAACTGTGGAAAACCTATGCCGATATAGCCGGTCTCGAGTTCGCCTTCCGGCACCGGAACTCCGTCACGTCTCGTCGAGAACGTAAACACAGACTACAGCTGTATACATGTGACCTCCACAGGTAGAAATACCTGTGTTGTATGTCCTAGTATTGGGCCAGTTAAATTGAATCAGCTGTCCCACTGCCAATTCGATTCTCTTCTCTCTTCCTATGACTATGGTTTGCCATTGATATTCGAGACATCAACGCAATGTCACAATGAAATACCCGATCGTTTCCGCAACTCGTTGAGAACGTAAGCGGAAACAACTACGAGCACCGACATACATAGTTACAACATTGACAGGCGTAGTCGAAATGAATTACTCTATACATCAATTACAGACTGAATTCCCCGCATTGTCGCGTTTTGCTATACGTGATATTGGACACTTCTCACTGAACATGCAGAGTAACAATACTGAGAAGAGAGAATTCAATTGAATTGAATTACTTTGTACATCGGTTACATTTTGAAATTCTCTCGTTATCGTGTTTCGCCATACGCGATATTCAACTTTTCTCAAAATATCGATGCTCGTTTTATCTGCAAAGGGCATTCATCAACTCTACTCCACGGGTGATTTATTAGTGTACAGAGAAATGAAACAAATTAAAAATAAAAATGTTTGGGGTAAATGCCTAGAGGGATATAGATACAAAAATATGGATGAATATTGCATCTGCTGCGTATATGACGGTAGTTTTTTTTTTTTTTACCGTATCCTGTATAACAGAGATCGCCGCCATTTGAATGAAGAGGTATTTCAAATACTTTCTTGATCAAATAGTGTAGATGTTTGCAAATATTTGTAATGCTTTT
The DNA here is from genome assembly GCA_963970395.1 of Ephialtes manifestator. Lineage (NCBI taxonomy): Eukaryota > Metazoa > Arthropoda > Insecta > Hymenoptera > Ichneumonidae > Ephialtes > Ephialtes manifestator. Next base: position 16,636,623 of record OZ019981.1, on the reverse strand, counting down.
CCAAACGAATAAAAAGCGATCCTCAGCATTCTTTTCGAAAATACGTTTCAAGCAATTTCCTGCAGAAAAATATTCGTACACCTCGGAAAGAAAAAAGAAAAAAAATTATCAAATGTATCCCATACGACTATTCTTGAAGTTACGTTAAGGAAGCCGAGTCAGCCATAAAAAATGATTTTCAATTGGCTGTATTTTTTTTCTCGATTGTTTGATAAAATTAAACTACCTTAATCTTGTGACGAATAAAGCGAAGCATTTATCAGCCATCATAAACGTCAATCAGGTCAACCACTACCTTCGTAAACCGGATTCAGGGATTGTGGCCCATTTTCCTTGCATGATGTTGCACTACACCAGTTAAGCAAAGCGGATTTTTTTTGTATATCGAATCTGGGTCGTCAATAGACTACACTGAGAGAAAATTATGGTATTAGCAACTATAAAGTGACGACAGTTTATCTTTAGTTTGTCCGAACAAATTTTTAATAGTTGCCACGACTATCAAATAGTTACTATAACTACCAAATAATTATCATAACAATTTTCATAGTTACTGTAACTATGAAAAAAGTTGCATGGACTAAAAAGTAATAGTTGTCATTTTATAGTTGACTGTACTACTACGATTTCTCTGAGTGAATAAAGTCAGGTAATCGTATCCCAATAAATTTTCCAAACTGTTCACCTCTGCGATGAACAAAGCGCCATGTCATTCCATGAAATCCTTCTGGATATCCTATTTGTGATATCCATATAACTTGCTTCAGTAGACTATAATGCCAGATGCACAGAGCCCGAATTTTTTACCTTCATGACGTACAAAGAGCACGATGATCAGAGATATAGAAGCTTCCCGTCGCGTATCCATCAGTACGATACGGAGTATGCCACAGAGTGTATGTTCAACCAGCTGAAAGTAGTTTCTGATGGACTGTGGGTAACGGAGTTGCAACCACTATGCCATCACGAAGCACCAAAACCTTCTGCCCATGCTGTGAACCGCATCGAAGCTCGCCCTTTGCATTTACATACCATTTCGCAAGGTCACGTTGCCACAGCACGATTCCATCGGCACAGAAGCCACATCCAGACAGCCCTCAACGCTTTCTCGTTCTCCAGTAAACTTGACGACGTTGACACTTACACTCCACGTTGACACTCCACGATAACGTACCTTTTTCTCTTGCTGACCTAAAAACATTGTGCCCTCCCACACTAGACACGTGTACTCTGGTGTTGGTGTACCACGTTAACACCAGAAATAGCAACACCAGACACACCGAGAGAGTGCCGAAAATTAAGTCTGCAATATTAATTCCCTGAGATACAGCCGCAACGCGACAACGCCTACCCACCTCGACGCGTCGAGAGTTACGCCGCACCTCGGATGCTGCTCGTTCAACTCCCCCAGCGTGCTGACACACCACCGCACATACATCTCGCCCACCAGCAGTCCAATGAACAACCGGGTGCAAATTTTCGTCTGACTTTAATAGAGCCGCATTGTAAACTGCAACTAGAGAATAAGAAAGAGAGAACAAAAAAATCACTCCGCATACGCCGTTACACAGTGTGTTATAGGAATCCTGGGATATACCGCTAATTATTCACTGGAATTAAAGCGTCTGAATATAATTTATACAGCGATGGATTGACCGAGTTCAAGTATATATCACACGCGGATTGTTTCATGACATCTATCACTGAGTGAAAAGGAGTCGATTTAACGATTTCACATGATAAAATGACGACAGGAAGGCTTGCAATGTTTTATGGGTCAAGCGATGATAATATAGTTCAATAAACGATACTTGCAAAGTTATTGGAAACAAATGATGAAATCGTATATACAACGAAGTGGCATATATGAAATTATTATCGTTTTGATGATTGCTACTGTAATTATTTTTTGCTATAAACATAAAATAGAGACCTTCCTCCTGGGAATTATAGTTTATAGTTAGATTATCGTCGGACTAACTATTTTTTTTAAATTACTATATTTTTCTCTCAGTGCTCGCTATTCATATAATTAAAGATTTTTTTTCGATTGCAATCGAAAAGTTAGCCCATGGACTAACTATATATTTTTTAAAGTACTATGTTTTTCTCTCAGTGCTCGCCATTCATATAATTAAAGAATTTTTTTCGAATACAATTAATATCTAGGTAGGAAGATTTTGTTTTGTAGTAATTGATTTATGCGAAAATGGAAAGAGAAAAGTCCTCTACGGTGAAAGGATGTCGAGGACAATAAACTCTTTTTCTGAAAATTGTTTCTTGAGGAATAAGAACAAATTACTTATTTATCAAAGGGAAAAGCAAAAGGGTATCTTTGAGGGTAAGAAGATTGTTCGCGTCGCTTACGCTGCACTGAGCAGTGTCCTATAGAGGTACTTAAAAGCATGGGGCGACAGCAAAGAAAAAGGCTTATTTCCGCTTCGCTCTTCAAGTTGAAACTCTACCGGAGACAATTGTTCGACGCCGTTTCGACATCAGCAAAGCTGCTGTACCTAGAAAATAAGCTCCTGAGTTCATTTAAGGGATATCACAAAGACAGTAAGAGCCAGACTCAGCGCCATCTACAGCACAGTCTATATATCAGCAGGAATATTTATCTAAACAAGCTGTAAAAATAAACGATAATTGTTATGGTAAATAGAAAAGTGACATGACTATTCATGAAGACCAGTTGGTGGCTCGGGTTGAGAGCGTTCAACTCGCAGAAGGGTGAAGATGTATGAAGATGTAAAACTGTCTGGAGATGCTACGCTGCTCGTTCGCTCCCAGCTACTCCATCGCTCTCCGGAATTGTCTGCGACTAACAAACGAGGCAAAAGTTCTATCTATTACACCGTATACGCATATATCCACTATAAAAAACCTTCTGACGCCGAATAGTTTTTGCTTTGAGAAATGGGCTTATAAAGAATGAAAAGTTTCAACGCTAAGAATATTATAGAATAAAGAAAATACTCCATGTTGAAAAAAGGGCGTTGGGCGTAAACTAAAAATAAGAATTCTTATTTACTGGATTTGTTTTTTAAACCTCAAAGTAAAATGTGAATATAGTAAGTTTTGTCGGTAGTAACAACGATTATAACACAAGTGAAGACAGCAAAATTCTACATTTACTCTTAGTAATTTACGACCTTTCGTAAACTCACCTTTCTTTTATAATTGATGATCCCACTTTGCTTAAAAAAATAAGGATCATTTTTGTATATCCAAATTATCAGAAATCAACACTCCTCAACCGATTTTTACTTTCTCATCACATACGGAGTATGGATAAAGAGAAAGTATTGCAATCCAAAAAAAATTCGACTTCCAGATTTTGATGGAAATAGATGTTTTGAGTGTCCTAGATTCCAAAAAACACATTACCTCATTTCTGTCCGTCCGTCTGTCTGTCTGTCTGTCTGTCTGGCGTCTGTATGTGCCGTCCGGAAACACAATAACTTTTGAAAACATCTATGGACTGAAATGAAATTTTTTGTGTGTCTTCTGCATTCAAATCCTGGTTTTGGTATTGAAATCCAATCCAAAATCTCCACTGCTTCTGATACTTTACCTTAAATACAAAATAAAAAAAAATAAAAATTTTATTTATTTTTGTACCGCAAGTTAATATAAAAGATATTATGCTTCAATGTGATACATACAAATAGTATTACCAGCAAATAAAAAATGAACAACAAGAGATTTAGTATATAGAAGATTTTGTTTTTTCAATCACCCACATAAGACATCTTAAACTGTTGTAAAAAATGTATTGCTTGAAATATGTTACTTTCTTGTGTTATTGTGTTACACATTCACTAAAAAAAAGAACTGCAATGATCTTGAGCAGTTTTCAATGATAACATACTATGAATATTTACACCATATGTTAGATTAAAATTTAAAAAAAGAATGTAAAAATACAAGAGAAACACATTTGAGGTTATCATCACTCTTGATGTTAGACTATAAACACTCATGCACTCATCACATCATAGTTTTTTTATTTATTTTATCACTCGTATAGCATTTTATACCAATTCCAAATGCTGCTCATACACACCATAATATGCGAAACGTTGGAAATATCAAATAAAATGTAATTCCGACTGTCAAACTATCGCAATGCCGACGATAATAACATCAAAGGGAAAGAGAGATGTGAAGGCGCGCGCCGGCGCGCGATGTCACGCTCGCTTTCTCGCGCGCGCGAATTTCGAATTTACAAACGCGTTCTTGACAAATTATAGCTAAAAATGGAGATTACAATTAATGTGCGAAATTCACACATTATTAATCACTATAACCCAGTAAATTCACGATAAAAATTTTACACCAGTAACAAATTTTTACTTTTTCATCACATGCAAAGTATGTAAAATAATATTTAAAAAATAGGTCTAATTTTTTTTTTTTTTCAAAAATAGACCTAAATTTAAAAAAAGACCTAATTTTTTTTTAAATAAGCCTAAATAAGCTAATTTTTTCAAAAATAGACCCCAGAATTTTTGTGGTCAGTACTTGGATGGGTGACCGCTTCTAACCCGAATAAGTCCCTCGATTCTTGACACGGCGGCGAAGGCGGCGGCGCGATCTTTTTATAATATAGAGAGATATTTATTCATATATAACTACAAAAACGAATATTACGAACTAACTTCACAAACTAATTTCACAAACTAATTTCACAAACTAATTTCACAAACTAATTTCACAAACTAACTTCACAAACTAACTTCACGACAGTAACGTGACGCCGGTAACAATCGTGATGAGAAAGTCACGTTTTGCGATCACGCCAGTAGCAAGTTTTTTTCAAATGTATTACCTCTAATTCTTCGATACTAGTGCAAAAAAAATTTAGATCAATGGTTACAAGTTATAGAACTTCCATTTTTGTAAGTTCTAAAAATGCAATGTTCTATAAAATGTTGACGTCTGCATTGATTTTCACCAAAGTTTATACCGATTACTCCTCAATTATTATGTATATGCCTGAAGGGTCAGCTCAATTCGTCAATAATTTTGAAAATAAATGTAGAAGAAAATGAAAAAATAAAAATATCTATACAATCCAAAACGTTCTGTCAATTTTTATTTCATTAAATATTTAGTAACCCTGGAATATTGTAATTAACTGTCTCGGTAGATACAAATTTGCAGACGCTATAGAAATTCCCGAAATATTTTACGAAATTTAAAAAATGCATAAAATTTCAATCCGTAAAATAAATGTACAAAAAAATAATTAAAAAAATAAATCAAGTACATATAATTATTTGAAGTATCAAAGCACATAAACGGCCTCATACATCCGGAATCTTTTCCTAAATAGTATTTCCAGAAATTCCAGACTTTTTGTAAGTAACTTGACACTTACTTGAGAAACTCGATTTTTTTTTCTCCATAAACACAAAATTTTATTTATGAAGAAGAGACACAAAACGAATACGAAATATTTTCGTTGAATTCCGCTTTTGGAAGCTGTGTCCGTACGCTGCGTTACTTTGACTGCAGCTCCTCCAAGCAGGGAGTCAAATACGCATAACCAAGTAATTGGGGTGGCATGTTATCCATCCCTCTGAATTCGAGAGCGCAGAAACCGGAACGGGCACATCAACCGGAACGTACATAAATGGTGCGTCGCACATGGCACCGTTCTCTGCGTACTTCCCTCGCAGACCGGAATTCCAGATATATTTTCTTGTTTACCATAGTCCCACGGCTCGTAACGCGTGCCATGGCAAAGCCTCGATCTTTTTTTTTTCCCGTATCCACAACACGAAGCTTTCGTTCCGCACGATCGATGTATGTAGCCAACCCGTGTGCGAGTCGCAATTTTTTTTTTTATCCAGCCGCGCCTCCCTTGCGTTTCCCTCTTTCCCGATTTCCGTAAGCGCGAGCCCTGCGGGATTGGAGTCTACGTGACTCACTCGCTGCAGGAGAGAATTTCTCTCATCGCGTACCACGACGGTGGTTCGAATCTCGACGGTGTACGTCTATCCGTGTACCTACATGCATACTGTCCTCTTGGTACATACATACATATATACATTTTCGTCTCCACATTCAGACCCGTGATAGTAGTACTACAGAAAGAGACTTTTTTTTTTTTTCGAATCACGCTTCATGCACACCGCATAAACGAGACTCAACTCTTCCTCTCTCTCTCTTTACCCAAACCACGAAGTGTAGATATAAATGTGAGTGCGATGCGAATTGAAGGTAGCCCGTTCGCGATAAAAGCCCGTTTCAAAAAGAAAAATATAGCAAATAAAATGGAAAACCATCACTGTCCATTCCGCACCACCCACGTTCGGTTCACTATCTCTAACCCCCCTTTTCCCGCACTTGTGTCCCCGGATAAATGAAATATTGAATTGTCTTTTGATAACATTATCGCAGTCCAATAGTTTTTCACTGTGTATTCATTTACAGACAGAATATAGTAAAGCGTAACGAAGGGGAAACGAAAAAGTAAAGAAAAGCGCAATCCGAGTGCTCGAGCACCCTCGGTCGGCTGCAAAGTAATTACTGCTGCAGGCTGTGTCTTTCAAACCAACCACACGCGCCAACGTACACTCTTCTCGGGTTAACCGACTAATTTAATACGTCCACGGGTTCGTGGTGGACTGTAACCGAGGATACTGCGTACATTCTGTGTAAGTTTGTGTGTATGTAGTCGCATCGAAATGTTTGCAGAAAAAAAAAGTAAAGGAATTTCATGTTGTGTGTGTTTTACGAGGATCGCCGCAGTTTTCGTCGTTCGTTGTAAAGCAGCGAGATTAAAAATAAAAGTTTAACGGTGACACATTTTTGCGTTTAACCAAAACATTTTTGTATCTCGGCAGGAAAGTGCGCCGTGTGTTTTTTTTCGACAAACATCAGTCTAATGAAAACATTCGCGATACGAGTTATTGTTACGTCAGTAGTATACTGGATTTTTACAAGTTTTCTAGAATTGGACCGGATATGTTACTGATAGAAATGGATAATAATGAAAACAAAACTTGAATTAACATAGACTACATGTAATTTGTTTTGTTATTACCAGACAATAGTAGACATTTATTTGTTATATTTCATCTTTTGCGTTTTCTATTTGAAAACGAAATTGTACTGTATATTACCTCAATTCAAAATTCTGGAAAAAAAAAATGTAATCTTTTTCAAGTACTTTTTACTTAGACCCCGCAGACACTATTCGGTTTTGAAAGCTAATGTACTTACAAAAAGTTTGTATGCAGCTGTGCATCAAAAAGTAAAGTACATGTTTGAGCTTCAGCGTAAAGACGTTATATATTCTCCGCTGAAAAACCGTAAAGCAGAAGCTAGTTCGACGAGATCTCTACACTTTTCAATGTGTATTCGAGCCCTTTGTGAATCGCATTTAATCAATATGTTGCTAGAGCCCAAGAGTGAAATTTCATTTCCTTTACTATCCAAATTGAAAATTTGAAAAAGGCCCGTGAAGAATAAATCGAGGTAACAAAGAAACAGCAATATACTGAAAACTCTTCTTTTGCGGGGTTGGATCTTCAACTAACAATCGAATGTAGAAAGGAGTAGTTGGCACGGCTACCAGACCCATGCGGAAAAACGGAATCAATTTTCTGAAGCCTCAGTGAATGTAGCCAATTTGCTCAGAAAAAAACTATTTTTCGGTTAGCTACATTTTCTTCCTTAGTCAACTGATAAATTTCAATAAATCCTATCCTTTGAGGAATGAAGCAAAGGATAACCAGATTTGGGCTTTACCAATCAAAATTTATAGCTCACACGCATAAATGTGAAATATGAACTTTTCCTCTACTTTTCGTGTGACGCAAAGCTTGAATATTATTGTGTTATTGAAATATTACTATGTTACATTACTATAATGTTACCTACCTGTCATCGAAGATACATTTAAATTATTCAAAGCACACGGAGGAAACGGGTTAGTTGAGAAAGCTAACCTTTAAATGCTTGGAGCGTTAGATGTAGTTGGGTTGGCATTACCAATCGGTTGGTTGGCACTACCAATCGGCTGGTTGGCGCCACCAATCGGCTGGTTGGCGCCACCAATCGGTTGGTTGGCGCCACCAATCGGTTGGTTGGCGCCACCAATCGGTTGGTTGGCGCCACCAATCGGTTGGTGGGCGTTACCAATCGGTTGGTTGACATCAATCGGTTAGTTGGCATTACCAATCGGTTGGTTGACGCCACCAATCGGTTGGTTGGCATTACCAATCGGTTAGTTGGCACTACTAATCGGTTGGTTGGTGCCACCAATCAGTTGGTTGGCGCCACCAATCGGTTGGTTGGCGCCACCAATCGGTTGGTTGGCGCCACCAATCGGTTGGTTGGCACTACTAATCGGTTGGTTGATGCCACCAATCAGTTGGTTGGCATTACCAATCGGTTGGTTGATATCAATCGGTTAGTTGGCATTACCAATCGGTTGGTTGATATCAATCGGTTAGTTGGCATTACCAATCGGTTGGTTGATATCAATCGGTTAGTTGGCATTACCAATCGGTTGGTTGGCACCACCAATCGGTTGGTTGGCACCACCAATCGGTTGGTGGGCGTTACCAATCGGTTGGTTGACATCGATCGGATAGTTGGCATTACCAATCGGTTGGTTGACATCAATCGGTTTGTTGGCATTACCAATCGGTTGGTTCTGACACGCAATAACTTGCTGATGCCATATTTTACCATGCCTGTTGGTTGGCACGTATCAATTCCATAGTTCTTACAACTACACCCTTTTCTCCGTGCAGGTTGTGCTACCATTACATAATTTGTATCATGTAACTCCGATCAAAATACGTTATGTAACAGTTACATGACCGGCATATAACAAATGAAACATTGCATGTTACTCTTATGCTATATGTATATCCTCAACATATTACAAACATAATACTGTAACATCACAACTTCCAAGTTCCATCGTTGTTCTATCACGTGTTTATTGGGATCATATGAGTGAAAAATTGAAAAAGTCTGTATCCGGTTTAGAAAGGAACCGAATGATCCAATTAGCTTTTATATCGACAGAATAATTGTTTATTCCAGTCGTCAAAGAAGGGACTCGATCCCAATTTATCAATCGCCGGAGAGAGAAATGCAGCTAACAGAAAAAAATAAAATAAATTCGGTCCGACTCAGCCACCTTAAATTAGTTCGACAGTAGGGGATACAGACCCAACGCAGCTTCAACAATTTATTCTCTATTCCATTTAATTCAGTGACTAACGCTTGGTGAAAGTTTTTGGTTCGAGTTTCTATCTCACTTTTCTGTGCTTTCGTTAATTAGCGCCTGTGGTGGAAATATATGGAAATTTCCGGTGCTGGGATTTGTGCGCGAGATACAATACTATTATAGCTTTGTGAGCTTCACTTTTTACACAATGTAACTTGTGATGGTGAAATTGTGTTACGGTTTTTAGCACCGTTGCATATATTATTTCGTGTAAAAAGAGCTAGAATATACCACGTTGCTTTTCGGACTCAGTGTATTCGCCAGGAATTTGGTAGCCTCTCGGACTGGCTTCCGATCATTCAACTAGATGTTGAATATTCAGCACCCGTTACCCCTATAGAATGGAAGAGGAAAGCATGGCAGAACCCTCAACGTTCTCCGGAGTTCTCTTGATGACGACAATGCTCCCTGTAGCCCTTCGAAAACCACAAGATTGATCGATTAACGATCGACCAGTTCCTGACGAATTGCATACCAGAGCGTTCAACAAAAGCAACGCTAAATAAAAGAAGAAAAGAAGGAACGAAAATGAACGGCTTAACTAGAACAGAGGTAGAGGAAAGAGCAACTGGCACAATAGTCCAACAATTATAGCAAAATAAAGACGTATGCATGTTGCTGTTGCTTCACTATCGAAATACTTGAGAGGACAAAAAATGGCATACGTGATGTTGCGTCTCCCCGAGGCTTTCCTTCGCTCATGTCGGTAATTTAATACGAACGCTCGGCTAATAGAAATACACACATCCGTCGTATAACTGCGAAATTGCTTTTTGTTGAATCACTAATACCTGTTTTAGTAGTCAAAAGCGCCTACAGAAAATAATATGGTAGTACCAATTGAATTCGGCGTGGTAAGAAACATATACATAGCATTGAATATTACAAGGATTACACAATGTATAGTATTAAAGAATTATACGTCATGCGCATCTAATTACAAACCTCTTTTCACAGCCGAAAGTATTGAACAGTCAAAAAAAGAAAATATGATTGAATATCATTCAATCTTTCAATTACTCAATCTTTTTGCCTGCGGAAAGCGGTTCTTTAAAGAAAGAAAAAACGAATGAAACGCAAGTCGATTTATCGATCATTCAATCTTTTTGCTTGTGAAAAGCAGTTTATAATTCGATGCGAGTGACGTATGATTCCTAAATACGAAATAGTGATAGAGGCAAAGGCAGCATAACTTTTCATCTAATTCCTCAGCTGACAAACGTCTAACTTGCAAGAAACTTGAGACTACGAGAATAATACGTAGGAAATAGCATTTGTAAATAACTTTGTTAAATTTTTTTTAAATTTAATTTTGTGGTATGTCATTGGATTTTCGTTATTTTTTATTTGGATTTATAAATTCAGGCGGTTTTTATTTAGCTTTCAATATTTGTAATTAAAACATGAAAATAAAGAAAAAAATGCTGTATGCCTTGTTCATGTAGAATTTTTTATGTTCCAGTATAAAAAATCGCTGACCAGATTTGACAATGTAATGATCGGCCGGTGGTCGAGTTGGCATGCACCGAGAGAAAAAGTTTAATTGATTCACGGAAATCTTTGCCAATGAAATGAAATACTTGAATTTCAATACTATCTTTTTTTTTAATGATCTCAAACTCAATGAAAAGTAGTGACATTGATTCGAAGAAATATTTCTTCAAATCAATGAACCTTTTTCATTGATTTCAAAGATATCGTCTCTGATTCAATGAAACTTTCTTCTTACCACCTCAAAATTTCGAAACCTATTTTTTCCCAACGTAGGCGGCAGATTAAGCTCAAATTTTGTGAGTATGTAAGGAAGTATGGCAGAAATAAGCTAAGCTTCTGGCTCCTCGAAACTCGAAGCCATTTGTTCGGGAGAACCGGAAAACAAAAAAGTGAGGTTAGGTGCGAGAGAGATTAATGAAAACGTTTCTTTGAACCAATGAAAATGTCTCTTCAAAACAATGAAACTGTTTCTTTATTATATGCTCACTAAGTAAATCTTTATTTACAGACAATGAAATGTTCTCTTTGAAATTCAAATGCACTATTTCATTGAAATCTATGAAAAAATAATCAATCCACGCATTTCTTTGGCGTCAATGAAATCTTTTCTCTCGGTGTGGAATGTTCCATATTCATCGTCGTTTTAGCTACAAAACAATAATTTTTTGTGTTATCTGTCAGTCAGTTCTGAGAGGGAGAGTTAACTGAAAGGATGTAACCTCGTTATTCTTGAGAAAACAACAGACAACCAACTTGTATGAATCGACGACACTTTAGAGGCAAATGGCTGTAAAGAAGAATAAAAACCAAAGAAAGAAGAGTAGCACACAGCAGTTGGTGAGGAAGGGGAGCCGCGCAGGAACGACGATAAGCGACTTTGTTCTACGAGTAGTGCTGGCAATCCATTGAATAGGATTACGAAGTTGATTTATATCCACTCTGTTCATCGTAGGATGCTGCCCAAAGCTCGTATAGTCCATGCGACATGGAGAAAGAGACTAGGAGGTTTATTTTATTCGTTAGCTTGAGGGCGGGATTAAAGCGGAAACGATGCCGAGAGTATGCAAATGCTTTCGCCGGTATTTTGTCCCTGTAACTTTAAGTATGCTCTCACTTGGCAGGTACTCAACGGGAAATGCTAGAGAGCGGTAAACACAAAAATTTATTAAAAATTCTTTGAGCACTACTACGTAAATCAAAGACCTTGTGGTATTTTACTGGAATTCTAGGATTACATCAAGCTGTTTTTATTTACCCATGTACGCAGTATTTAAAAACTTGCCTGAGGGCATCAGGGCTGCATTTTATTCCAACATTTTCGTTTTAAAATGCTACACAGATAGGTAATTATAAAATATTTAATTTTTCGTTTATTATCAAAATTAAACAAATCAGTGTTACAATTTAAGTGTCATTTATTTAACGATGAGTTTATTTAGATCTAGTGAAACACTATAATAATTATATTGAAGTAAAGTTTCCAACTTCTTGTACAATTCCGTTCCAATTATGTGGCCATCAGGTCCCTAAATTTGGTCCCCCCAGATATACACTATTATTAATTCGCTGAGTCACGCCGCGTAACGAGTTTGCTGAAATTAGCAACGAACCCATATTATATTTGGTATACATATATGTTCCACGAACTACCACGATTCAATCGGTATTAATTACCTAACTTGAATATCCAGAAACAACCGTACTTCTGCAAAGATCTCCATTCTGCAATTAATTTCATGTATACAGCATTCGAGAAACAACTAATTTTGAACCGTAGTTGAAGCTACACAACAGTAGTTCCATACTCCCTACTCTTTACCCCAGCATTGCTGAAATTTCCTATACGGTGACACGTTCCAACGAACCCGGCTAATTTCTATGCTTGGGGAGTTTCACGAATGAGACATAACAATTTGTATCAACCCTTGCGGGTGAATGGGTCGCTTGATGATATATCTCACTGGAATTTATAATCTTTGAATATCCACTTATTTGACAACACAGAATTACACTTAATTCATATTCCAGACAGGCTAGAGATGGAGAGAAGCAATAGGTCTCAAGGGATATCCGAGCCACAGACAGAAGGGAATAAGAGGGTGAAGATCTTCGACACGGATAAAAGCATTGCGACTGATCCGAACGACGGATGATGACGGGAAAATTATACGAAAGTACTGCGCGAAGGCAGAGAAGAAAGGAAAAGAGGAAGGTAAGTATCAAACCAACGTTCCACGCGTGGAAAGCACGTCGTGAGACATTACCACATCGTGCTTGTTATATCCTGGTGTCCTTGAACTCAGTGCGGTTTCACGTGCACAGAATTCGCTCTGTGTGCGATGGATTTACTCGGTTACCCCTTGCCTCAATCTCGTGTACCAAGCACCTCGTTAATCTACAATCCTGTGCTACCTCCATCGGGATTAATGTCCGTTTCCTTCGTTGAACTTGCGACAAGGTCAATTGGCATTGATGAGATCACCCGTCGTTCACTCGGCAATCTGGTAATATTTTTATCAACGCTGACAGACTTTGCCTCATTGCCCTTCACTATGAGTGAAGAACCACTGAAAATTATAAATTTCCACTGGGCTTTTCATACGTCAATACTGATTCATCTACTGATAGAATGTGGAAATGTTTGTCCAATCGATTTTATCGTTGGATATATCTCACACCGCAAACTGCTATTTCATACAGGATTAATTCAATGTATAACTAGCCGATGATTTCTCTGTTCAACTTTCGCCGGTGACTACATATTTTGGATCACGATAATGGTCCAACATTTGATGCAATGCTCGATATTGTATCAGCCACGCTATTTACAACTGCAAAATTTAACGAGCCGTGAGATTTGTTTAGAATGATAGATTTTGTGTCACTCGATTATCGGTGAAATTAGCCAAGAGCGTTTTTGATCCATGAATATTTGGCGATGTTATTGGTATCAGTTTAGTAAACAACGATGATTACTTTTTATTATACTTGAAATTAAGTTTCATTGAAAAATATAACGACCAAGCGGAGAGTTTGGGGAAGTGTAGATATTGGCATTTCGGATGGATTGACGACGTTCGAAGGGAGAAAATATATGGTGATCACCGGGAATCAAACTCGGATTATTTAGGTATTGAGTAAGAGCGTTAAGCTAATGTCACCTTTATATTTCTCACATTCGAGTCGTCTTCTTATGTGTGATGTAGGACAGTCACACAAATACTTGACAAATGTGAGCTGTCATATATCAAAGCGCCAACTTTGTTACGCTGTTTAAGTTCTTAGACAGCTCCTATATGACGCTGTGAAGATCCTACGAGTCAATGCAATCAGCAGCAAGCAATTTTCGATCACCCCAGGCTGGTTTATCGATTATAGGTGTGTAAGCCCTGCAAGAGTATCGCGAGGGAGTAAACGGAGCTACACGTCCATATGTGCTCCAACAGTTCGTCGATAGTTGGGCAGACTCGACGACAGGATCGCGAACATGTCGACAGGTAGGTACAGTACATGCGATCATACGAAGGAGATGCGAAACTACAGAGTATAACAAGTAATATATACCTTTCTCCCTATTCGTTACATCAGCGGACCCGACATGCACGTATCCATGAACGTATTTTACATGGTACCTTCCAGTAACCTACCAGTAACGACCTTCCACGAATTCCTCCAGGGAAATAATCGATGAAACTTTCCATATAACTTACATATATAATAATCACATTTTTCGCGAAAGTGGGTTCTACCCAAGGCACTGTTACGTGAGTTCCACGCGAATAGCATATTCTGATTTGAATCTGATTGATGACCTCAATAAAGAAAATCAAGGGAACTCGAATTTAGTAACCTCTGTCCAATGTCCATATTGGTTCGCTCACTTATGCAACTGTTAGTGAACTGCATTCCCTTCCACTGCCGACACATTTGGTATCATCTTGCATACCCTACTAATCCCTTCTGAATTCCCGAGGCGAACCACTTGCGGCTGGGAAACAAGCCCATATACCCACTAGTCGGCATCGCACCCATTCGCCAGGCTCGTTGATTGTCGACGTTGAACTTGCTCGTGCAGGAAATACGGCTATGGTGGAGGTGGTTTCAACCATGCCAGATTTCGACAGCGACAGTTTCCAATGCCAGCAGCAGCAGGAGTAGAAGCGAGTGCGAGAATCGAAACGGCACATGTTAAGCCGAGAGGGATCAAGAATCGAACCAGAAGTTCCCTTGACAAAGTGCCCGCCGGATATCCGTTACGTGCAAGAGAGCATCGGAAAGCGCTGTACGAGGACCACTGTGCTGGGTGAATCAGGAAGGTTCTCTCGTTCGTCGCCGTGGAGGCTGATATTGAACGTTATACCAGCATATAGCTAGCCACTGGGACCTAGTGTTAAGCTCCGTTTAACTCCGGCACTACCGGCTAAACCTGGTTTCCATTCTCGGCCCGGGTTCACTCGATCCGTTCTATAAAAAAAACACCCCGGTGGCTACTGTGCGCCAACCTCGAAGCTGTAAATTCGCGGGCACCTGGCTAATTCGGTCACGGAGGCGTTAAAAATTGCCTGAATTCCCGCCGACGTTCCTCTTGCCTAATCAACTGAACTAGCGAGCCCGCTTCGCTACATCTCACTCCCCTGCCATATAGTCTAACAATGCAACACTTGGTTGGCCAGCCATCGATGAAATTTTTCATTGATCTACCCCAACGCTTTTTCCTTTTGCCGCTTCATTTTTTTTTCGGGTCCCCTCTACTTTATCATGGCACTGTACATAACATTGACGTTCAGTTCTTACATTGATACAACACACACCTACTATACTGAAAAAAATTACTTTCGTGTAGGCCAATTATTAAGATAATAACTACGGATCAGTACACGGAGAAAAAAAAAGTAGTTTGGTACACCCAAGAAGTAGTTGTACGGACTCACTTTTCGTAAGTCCATACAACCTCGAATTTTGTGAGTTGAGACAACTGCTTTTAGTTAGTTGTATAGGCTGGGTTGCAGTGACCATCTATTACGGTTGTATACAACCCACCGGTTAGTTGGCACTACTAACTTGCCAAACAGAACACGATTTGACCCGGGTATCGGTAGAAATTGCACAATTTCTACCGATACCCGGGTCAAATCCAAATCCAAATATTCATTTTTTTTCCGGTCCCCTCTACTTTATCATGGCACTGTACATAACATTGACGTTCAGTTCTTACATTGATACAACACACACCTACTATACTGAAAAAAATTACTTTCGTGTAGGCCAATTATTAAGATAATAACTACGGATCAGTACACGGAGAAAAAAAAAGTAGTTTGGTACACCCAAGAAGTAGTTGTACGGACTCACTTTTCGTAAGTCCATACAACCTCGAATTTTGTGAGTTGAGACAACTGCTTTTAGTTAGTTGTATAGGCTGGGTTGCAGTGACCATCTATTACGGTTGTATACAACCCACCGGTTAGTTGGCACTACTAACTTGCCAAACAGAACACGATTTGACCCGGCTATCGGTAGAAATTGCACAATTTCTACCGATACCCGGGTCAAATCCAAATCCAAATATTTATTAAAAATGCAATGAATTGACATATAGTCGATAAAATTAATGTGGTTAGACGTTATGCTTGATGAAATTGATACAGTTTGGGGTTGCAGTTGATATAGTTAATTCAGTTTGAGATTACAGTTGATAAAATTAAGACGGTTTGAGGTTATAGTGTTCGATGTCTTATTTCATCTGTCGAAGAGTGCATTCTAAGATGAGTGTGGCATCCTGTCTATCGATAGTATTCCTTTACAAAAAATGTGCATCGATAGCAATTCTTTGCAAAAAATGTCTATCGATAGCTTTTTTTTTGCAAAAAAGTCTATCAAAAGTATTTTTTTGGAAAAAATTTCTTTTGACAGCATTTTTTTGAAAAAAATGACTATCGACAGCATTTGCAAAAAAGTCTATCGATAGCATTTTTTTGCAAAAAATGTCTATGTCTAATAGTGATGCGAAACTTCACGAAAATAGGCGTTCGCCACGCTTCCGTTATCACGCACGCTTCATCGAAAAGAAAAATTCAATTTCAAATTTCAAAATTAAATCAAAAGAAAAATATTTGGCTGCGAGTGCTCGTTGCGTTGATTTAAAGTGGTTGCGCGGTCTCACTGATTAATTGTGCGAACTCACTTTTCGATGTCACGACAACTATTCGAGATTGTTATAGGCACCGAGTAAATCGTTGTAGCAACTCATTTCTGGTCAACTCATTAAAGCTGTGTTGGCCCAACTACTCTTTTTTCTCCGTGTAGAATATAAATCTATCTTCGTTACCCAAAATTTGGAAAGTACAAAAGTCGATCACTCCCAACGTCAGTTGAGTACCTACACGGTGATTATGAAACAATACTTTTGTATTTGCATATTTCACTGCTAACGGCTACGAAATTTACATATATTCAGAAGGTAATCATACGTGATCGTTCTATGTAAGTTAAAAATTTATCTGTAAAAAAACTACTGAAACTACTAATTTATAATTACTAATGAATTTTTCATTTTTACATAGTTATTCAATCTCCTATGTATGTGGACTTTTGTTTGAATCATTTGTGTAACTACCGTAAAAAGGGTAAGGTTTATTTTTAAGCAGCATATTTTTCCTAAGAAAAAAATATCCGACATATGATAGTTTCCTCCACCAAACACATTCTTGTAATACTGCCCTCGCAGTGCTTATTGTTCCCTCATACACCTGTCACCTCGCATAGTTCCATCCCGCAGGAAGACTTTGCCAAAGAATTGTAACTATGCAGACAAGAATATCGCACCGCTGCTGCGAGCGTATATTTATATTTTATTTTTACGAGTATACAACTGTGACAGTGCCCTAGGGATATGGTAGCAACTATTCGTCACTGTGCGTCATTTTTGCTCCAGAGAATTCTTGGCAAACGTTACATCGTTGTGATCCAGCTACAGTGCTGGTGGAACAGAGAAACAAGGAGATAGACATTTTCAGGAAAATAGAACAGTGCCGTCAGTTATAATATATTTTCTCATTTCCGTCATCTGCGTCTGCCAAGTTAGTAATCCTTGTCTACCTGCGTTGGAGACAATACCGATTTATATCATGGATTTCTGAGGTCATGAAAAAATATTGCCAATGACTATAAAAATATTCTACAATATATTTATCCAATATTTTTTCTGCCCAAAGTTTAAAAAAAAACTGTGTTCTCACTGTCTAAACGTCCCCGCGAATTGTCAAGATACCTGTCGTCAACAGTTAATAAATAAACTTTAAATTCAAACATGAAGAGAAAATCAACGAGAGCTCAAGTTCTTTGCTCTTGGTCGGTCATTCTGACCCAGAGGAAAGTCTCTAAGATAGAAAAAGGTACACCTAGCTTCTGTAGAATGGTTTCGCTTGGAAACGCTACAGTTCCTTCTTGGGAGGCGAAAAGTTCGACTAGCTCACTCACTGACTAGACTTTTAAAAGTTCCAAGTACACCACGGCCTGCTCTCGCACACACAACGTTCTTAGTGGGATGGTCGGGACTTTCGACGCTATAAGCAAGGAAGTAAGAGCTGCGAAAACCGTTCCTCGCTCACACACTCTATAGTTCGCGCCATGTCCGGTATAACGTAGGATAGTTAAAAGCTCATTCGAACTTTGGTAAGTCCGTCGCGTTGGCCGCTTGTGATCTCACATGTCCAAGACGCTGGAGCTGTTTTTGCACTATACTCTCCCGTGTCGCTTAATAAACCGTAAAACAAGAGTAGCAAAAAAAAAGAAAAAAAACCAAGCAACTGTGATACTATTCTTCATATCAAAATAGCAAAGTTTGAAGCCATTTTCATACCAATATCGTTTGCACATTTACAAATAGTAGCCAATTATCACATATTCTGGATGTTAAATGACATTTCATAATGACGAACAAGTACGATTAAGTTAGGTGTTAGAATTTTATTAAGTACTGTTTGACGAATTACCAAATTCTTTCTCATATATTTTTATTTATTTTTTTATTTTTTTTTATTTGCATTTCCCCCCGTCTGGAGGCATTACGCCTATTGCAGGGTCGGCCCGGATCAGTAGCCAGTCCCCCCCGAGGGTCTGGTCCGGATCAGTAACCAGGCCCCCATGCGGCCGCATCTGACTTCCCCCTCTATATCGCATTCGCCATATCATTTCTGCCATGGGCATAGAGAAACTGCGGGAAACCTATGCCGATACAGCCGGTCTCGAGTTCGCCTCACGGCACCGGAGCTACGACACGTTTCGTCGAGAACGTAAACACGGACCACAGCTATATACATGTGACCTCCACAGGTAGAAATACCTGTGTGGGTCTCATGTATACATCTGGAGCTTCATCGCTCCCGTATTTATATTTTCGACGAAAATCGACGAAATCGGGAATCGAACCCGCGACCTACCGATGCTCTGGACTAGAGGCCAGTACACTGACCACTAGTCCACCACACCCGTTTTTTCCTTTCTCATATATTGCTTACATAAAAAGATAAGCATCCATTCAACATTGATATACCTTATTAACAGGAGTTAAGGGGAGGGAGTCAGATAAAAAAAAATTGATTTTGGAAATTCAATATCATCCAAATCCTATTGCATAGAAAAATGCTCAACGCACTAAATTGTTGGTACACGATGAAAGGATTTTTTACTGCCGTCTGACTTGCATATGCTTTTCAATATTATCTTAAGCAAAGTTCTTAGGTTTTCCATTCTGCGCATGATTCAGATGAAACTACTAGGCAGATTGGAATGGTTGACGTCTCATTTTCTTCTTCATAAAAAGATACACCGGCTAAATGGAGCAAATATTAATAAAAGATAATATTTTTTAAGTGACATAATTATTAATAAATAAATGTTATGCTATTTTCTAAATCAGTGATTAACTTTGCTTTCAGAATGAAAAAAAATAGTTTGCTTCATTTAGCCGGTGTATCTTTTTATGAAGAAGAAAATGAGACGTCAACCATTCCAATCTGCCTAGTAGTTTAATCTGAATCATGCGCAGAATGGAAATCCTAAGAGCTTTGCTTAAGATAATATTGAAAAGCATATGCAAGTCAGACGACAGTGAAAAATCCTTTCATCGAGTATCGACAATATAGTGCGTTGGGCATTTTTATATGCAATTGCATTTGGATGATATTGAATTTCCAAAATCAATTTTTTTTACCTGACTCCCTCCCCTTAATGAGTCATTATTAGGGCCGTAGAGTTCGCGACGATTCCCCATCACAAGGCCGTAAAACGCTCGGAAAACTCGACGCGATTCAATTGTTTTCTGGATTTAGAATATTTTCGCTGCCAGTGGACTTAGAAAAAGATCGCATCTGTGTGTCTCTAACTAAATTTCGCCATGCGGGACATAGAAAACAATCGTATTCGTTGCGCGATTATTGTCCTTCCTTCAGAATGCGATTTTTTTCTAAGTCCATTGGCAGCGAAAATATTCTAAGTCCAGAAAACAATTGAATCGCATCAAACTTTCCGAACGGCTTATGGCCTTGCCATGGGGAATCGTCGCGAACTGCACGGCCCTAGTCATTATTAAAAAACTGTGTTCTTTCATCTCTTGGAATTGATTGCGAGTCGAAAGAACTATTAACTGAATGACAATTCTACAATATTACATTATTGGTTTAATATTCACGGCGTTCGGGAAAGCGGCGATACGAAAGCATAAAGGCGATAAGACTTTTCTCTTATATACCCAAAAACAAGATCAATGTTATAATTATATTACAATGGGATCACGTCGAGTACGGCATATCAGGTTTTTTTTTTTGAAAAATCTTTTGATTCACTCGTGGAGGTGGACTGGGGATCTTATTATCCAATCATTTGCAAAATACATGTAGATATAGGCACAAACCCTTGTCTTCTATGTGACACGTTTGTCCCACCAAATTGAGAAAAGAGGAAAGGAGAAAAAAGAGATTCGATGGAGAAAACGGAAACCTGCGCACCTTCACACTCTCAGCACGGACATGAATTCAGAACGGTATCGTCCGTGAGTCCCAACGAGCCTTTTTATATTCAGACGGGATGCCGCAGAGCGAAGTAACAGAAGATAGAGCGAGATAGAGAACCATACCGCAGTGTAATCTTACGATTAGACCTCCACCGCTTTTCTCCGTACTACGTCGGCCATATCCCGAGGCTAAAGTTTTATCGTATCTCGTATGTTTATGTAAATCGTTGAGCTTTACGTGTCAATCACATGCGCATAAAATAGCACGACGAAATGAAAAGAAGAATGAAGAAGGAATACAAATTTTTTTTTTAGTACACTGTTTGTTTCAATGATTGTCACATTATAACTATAACATCGCCTCAGCCCATTTTTTCTATCTTAGTAATACACGAAAATTTACTCACAAACTACAAATTTTATTGGCATGAAATAACCGCACAGAAACATTCCGAAGTATTATTCAGAAATAAGATTTTGGCAAATATAAATACGCATTTGTGCCAGAGAATTCAGGAATACGTATGAGCAAAATGATCTTTGACATTGAAACATGATTTGTCATTAATTTTTAGTTCAATGTTAGCATGACCAATGGATAACTATAATCTGACTTGGCGCAACATTTTTTTACTTTCTGATCACATATAAAGTATGTAAGAAAGTATTGCGATCCAAAAAAAATTCGACTCAGATTTTGATGGAAATATATGTTTTGAGTGTCCTAGATTCTAAAAATGGTATTCTCTAATTTCTGTCCATCTGTTGGTTACTCTGGTGGTCTGCATGTATCGTCCGAAAACACAATAACTTTAGTAAAAAGTTGTGAAATTTACACTGTGGAGTTTATTGTCTTTTCAGTCATCCAAATATTAATTTTCAAATAGTTGGTTATGAAAAACTTCAATTGAATAGAATATAGATTGTGTTGCATGTCTACTAAATGATTATCACTTTCACTAAAGGGTTTTTATTAAGAAATCTACTAAAAATATTCACATTAAATGTTAAATTCAAATAAAAACTTGGTTAAACAGATTTGAGGTTATAAACCCTCATCAAGTTGGGATTATAAATACTCATATAGTCATATAATAGTTTTTATGGCCCCCATAGCTTTTCATATGAAGCACAAATTATTCTGTCCTGCTGAAACCTCGTATTCACTATAACTTTTGATGTCTTTGATATTAAAATGACCGAAATATAAATTTAACTTTTAAACAATCACAGCGGAAACAATACCACTAAAACGAGGAAAAGCTTTGCGGTGTTTAAGTCCGTTTCACGTTGCGTCAACTTGAGATTACGTCTTGTTTAACTTATTGCACATAATTACTTCAATCAATTTTACTCGCGAATTAATAAACACGTAAATGTCATTCATATACGCAGAGTTACTTTCACCTGAGAATGCGTTTGAATTCTGCTAGAGGGATGTCGGTAACGTAGGCTGTTATGATCTAAACGAACGGACAGCATTGGACGTACGGTTTGTAAGAAGTTACGGCGGTTCCCACACTGACAGAAAATTATGGTATTAGTAACTATACAGTGACAACTATTTATTTTTAGTTCGTATGACCAATTTTTTAATAGTTGCCACAACTAACAAGTAGTTACTATAAATACCAAATACCATAACTATTTTCATAGTTACCGTAACTATGAAAATAGTTGCATGAACTAAAAATGAATAGTTGTCACTTTATAGTTGACTGTACTACTACGATTTGACTGAGTGCAGCGTCAAGCAGCATTTCTTACGGCCATAACTTGGATGGGTGATCGCTTAGCCACACACTAATTTGCGTGCTAACTGCTGAACGCGAGGCAATTTTTCTGAGTTTCCAATGTATTCTCATACAGTAGATACTCAGAAAAATAGAGCCACCTGTACACTGAGAAAAAAATATAGTTGAATGGACTAATTTAGCGTACACCATCGTTCAAATGATTTTTTTGTTGGTACAACAAATATTTTGGTTACCACAAATAAATTTTAGATAACTGAATCTAACGATTATTGAAGAAACTAAACATTTGGTTATCCTAACGTAAAATTCATTTGAACGAGGGTGTAAGCTAAATTAGTCCATTCAACTATATTTTTTTCTCAGTGTACTCTAGGGGGGAAGTCATTAGTTACAGAATAGAATTTGAGGAATAAGGCTTGATGGCAAAAATAGAAGCCATAAAAGTCAAATATGCATCGGAAAAACAAAAATAAAAAAAGATCTACCCGGGAAAAAATGTTCATATATAAGTATACATAAAATTATACCTGTATGATCATATATGAAAACATGTAAGATTTTACGCAGCTGAACTTGAAAATATGCATGATCGTACATAATCATATGTTCTGCATTGTTATAAAGTAAGCTTTGTTTTTGTGAATATTTACTATTCGCGGCATTAATTTCCGTATATATAAAATTGTCTGAAACATCAAGGAAAGTAGTTTAGAATAAAAGGAAGAAATGATTCAACTAAAGAAAACGAAGCATCTAAACGAATAACAATCAACAAATAAAATAATAATTTTACTTTAAAAAATGATACAACTAGAAAGATTGAAAGAACTAAAAAAATTCTCGATTTCAACTCTGCGTCACTCGTTCTTATCATCAATTTCAGAAACTAAATTCACAACACTTGACAAAGTAACGTGTTGCGCTACGCCAGTGTTGCAATTTTTTAAACTTAATAATTGATTGTTCAAAAAATATAATAACTGAAAAAAGTTTGTTCAAAACCTACAAACGATGTTGGCGTGAAATTACCGCGCAAAAAAATATGGTAATATAAAAAATTCGAAAAATAAAATTGAAACACATATAAATATGCTACTTTGCTATAAAATGTAGGAACACGTATGAATAAAACGACCTTTTGTATTAAAAAATGTTTTGCCATTATTTGAATGCAATAACCGCTCCGTTGGGTAAATTAGCACACGGGTTATTATTTGTTTTACGATATTTCGTAAGCTTTACATTTTTTAAATCCCCCACAAATACCTCTAGAACTTTTCAACTATGAACGATCGAGGTTCAAATGGCGATAGATAATAAAGGCCGGGAGGTATAACCGAGAAAAATTGGGTCGTTCCGCGGTCAGAGCAGTTGCGTAACTTCGATAGACGAGTAATTTAACAAACTGCACGTGGTATAGGTAGTGCAGCATCAGCCGCAGTAACCGCGATGCTTCTCAACCTAATTACGCCTGGATAATTCTGTGTGAATTATTATTTTGAACACGTGCAAATTGTGCAGAACCTTATGACTACGACTAATGGCCTGAGGCTTGTTTGTTTCAATTATAATACATGTCGTGATATATTTCGAAAATTAATTATTCGTTACATGATTAATCGAGTCTCCATTTATCCGCCCTCAACGATATAATACCTTTGCGATATAATGTTTACGAAACTCACCGTTGCTGTCGAGGTGAATTTTTCTCAAGGTACTTCGTTTCCGGACTCTCCATGCGACTTCCTGCCATCCATCGCGAAAGAGCAACTCTCAATCACTCGGCGATAGCTTCGTCGTCGTGTTTACCGAACGACCAGTCACCGGCCGGTTACTTGACACTACTTCGAGTCAAAGCACGAAGTCCACAATGGTCTGGGGAGGTAATAGAGTCTCGTGTGGCAATGTGACGTAAGGAATTTTAAGACGTCGTCATAGGGTTCGGTCGATCGGTCAAAGTGTCCCAAGGGGTGGTACCGGTAACGGAAGTATTGGTATTGACAGCAAGAACCACAAGAACATTGACGATGTCCAAAGCTTTCGAAGGGAACAGCTCGTCGACACGCACAATCGCAGTCGATGATGACGACGACGACGACGACGACGACAGGAGAAACATCCCGTCGTCTACGAACGCACAACGTCCCGCTAAGCTTTTCAACACCAGAATACACATATTTCTACCTCATTTTTTTCCACATTTGACACGCACGTTCTATATATATATTCCGACACGAAGACTCTATAGAATATCCTAAAAGCACCCACACTCCAATTTCCGTATGAAAAATGCGGTCTCGTGAAGCCTCAGATTCTCATCGATATTCAGCACATCACTGTCAACATCACGAGTTTTTTCGCTTCATTTATTTCCTTTTGGAACAATCTCCTTTGTTTCCTTTTTTTTGTCTTATTGCTAGAAACACGGGTTTTCACTTTTTTTAAATTTGTTTATTGCGATGTAGTAGAACTTGATTTGTTTTTGATAATTGGTTATGCATATTTTTTAAATAAAATTTTTATTTATATTGTAAAACAAATATAGGGTTTTTGGTTCATTTTTTTTTTTTTTTTTTTTTTCGTTGAATGGAACTAGAGAAGCTAGAGAAATTGAAGATTAAGATAAGAACAGTTGGCGCGCTGGTTCACGACTATCTCGCGCTCGTGGGAGCGCGCTTCGCAAGGGGCGCGGCGTAACTGAGAGCGCGGAGAACCTAGCCTCGCACGCTAGCGATTCACCCTCACTCGCGTCGTCGCGACGCCCTCTCTCTCGCTCTGCTTTGCTGGCGCCGACTGAGGCTCTCATACAAGTCCTCTTTCGCGCACCCTCCTTCGATGCTGTATATCTCACTCATTCTGTACAACCCTATCGCTTCTCCAACTGCCCAGCCTGCGGCTCTTGCCACTGACACGACGGGTTTGATTCTTTCAACAATAGAAATGCGTATAAGCACCAACAACAACATTTGTGAAATTTAATACCTACAGAAAAAATGCTGTAGATACGCGAACAGTTTATATTTATTTTCAATTTTATTTTTATTTTAATAGACTCTTTTTGTTGAATTCCCAATATTGAAAAATATAAAAAAGTTATTAGAAACAACAAACGTGTTTCCATAAAAATCGAAGTAATGTAGAAGATAATCGTCAATCATTTTCCATTTTATTGCATTTTGAACGGATCTGGAAGAAACTTTTTTTCTACTAAAATGTTTCCATTTTTTTCCCATGAGATAGAATGTTGAAAAAAAAATTGATATAAAGGTTTTATAAAATAAATAAACCAGTTATGTTTGTTAGAATGTCATGGAGATACTTACAACTTAAGTTGAACATTATTTTTGTTGGATAATGTTCTTCCCAAGTCAACCTTGTATAAGTTTCATGGGTATCCCTATTCCTTGCCTCTGCCATAACAACCTTTTAACCTCAGTCTGCTCCAGTATGGTTTGAGGCATTTTTACTCATAAATGATTTAATTATAGTGAGATGAACTGCACAACAATGGTCTGCAATAATATATTTTTTAGCCATCAGCTCAAACGTTTGAGGCGCTCATACAAGTCATCTTTCGCGCATTCTCCTTCGATGCTATATATCTCACTCATTCTGCACAACCCTATCGCTTCTCCAACTGCCCAGCCTGCGGCTCTTGCCACTGACACGACGGGTTTGATTCTTTCAACAATAGAAATGCGTATAAGCACCAACAACAACATTTGTGAAATTTAATACCTACAGAAAAAAATGCAGTAGATACGCAACCAGTTTATATTTATTTTCAAAGTTATTTTTACTTTGATGCCCGCTGTTTGTTGAAATCTCAATATTGAAAAATATAAAGAAGTTATTAGAAACAACAAACGTGTTTCCATAAAAATCGAAGTAATGTAGAAGATAATCGTCAATCATTTTCCATTTTATTGCATTTTGAACGGATCTGGAAGAAACTTTTTTTCTACTAAAATGTTTTCATTTTTTTCCCATGAGATAGAATGTTGAAAAAAAAATTGATATAAAGTTATTATAAAATAAATAAACCAGTTATGTTAGTTCGAAGGTCATGGAGAGACTTACAACTTACGTTGAACATTATTTTTGTTAGATAATGTTCTTCCCAAGTCAACCTTGTATAAGTTTCATGGGTATCCCTATTCCTTGCCTCTGCCATAATAACCTTTTAACCCCAGTCTGCTCCAGTATGGTTTGAGGCATTTTTACTCATAAAGGGTGTAATTATAATGACATGAACTGCACAACAATGGCCTGCAATAATATATTTTTTAGCCATCAGCTTGAACGTTTGAGGCGCTCATACAAGTAGTCTTTCGCACACCCACCTTCAATGCTGTATATCTCACTCATTCTGTACAACCCTATCGCTTCTCCAACTGCCCAGCCTGCGGCTCTTGCCACTGACACGACGGGTTTGATTCTTTCAACAATAGAAATGCGTATAAGCACCAACAACAACATTTGTGAAATTTAATACCTACAGAAAAAAATGCAGTAGATACGCAACCAGTTTATATTTATTTTCAAAGTTATTTTTACTTTGATGCCCGCTGTTTGTTGAAATCTCAATATTGAAAAATATAAAGAAGTTATTAGAAACAACAAACGTGTTTCCATAAAAATCGAAGTAACGTGGAAGATAGTCGTCAATCATTTTCCATTTTATTTTGAACGGATCTGGAAGAAACTTTTTTTCTACTAAAATGTTTTCATTTTTTTCCCATGAGTTAGAATGTTGAAAAAAAAATTGATATAAAGGTTTTATAAAATAAATAAACCAGTTATGTTTGTTAGAAGGTCATGGAGATACTTACAACTTAAGTTGAACATTATTTTTGCTAGATAATGTTCTTCCCAAGTCAACCTTGTATAAGTTTCATGGGTATCCCTATTCCTTGCCTCTGCCATAACAACCTTTTAACCTCAGTCTGCTCCAGTATGGTTTGAGGCATTTTTACTCATAAATGATTTAATTATAGTGAGATGAACTGCACAACAATGGCTTGCAATAATATATTTTTTAGCCATCAGCTTGAACGTTTGAGGCGCTCATACAAGTAGTGTTTCGCACACCCACCTTCGACGCTGTATATCTCACTCATTCTGTACAACCCTATCGCTTCTCCAACTGCCCAGCCTGCGGCTCTTACCACTGACACGACGGGTTTGATTCTTTCGACAATAGAAATGCGTATAAGCACCAACAACAACATTTGTGAAATTTAATACCTACAGAAAAAATGCTGTAGATACGCGAACAGTTTATATTTATTTTCAATTTTATTTTAATTTTAATGCACTCTTTTTGTTGAATTCCCAATATTGAAAAATATAAAAAAGTTATTAGAAACAACAAACGTGTTTCCATAAAAATCGAAGTAATGTAGAAGATAATCGTCAATCATTTTCCATTTTATTGCATTTTGAACGGATCTGGAAGAAACTTTTTTTCTACTAAAATGTTTCCATTTTTTTCCCATGAGATAGAATGTTGAAAAAAAAAATTGATATAAAGGTCTTATAAAATAAATAAACCAGTTATGTTAGTTCGAAGGTCATGGAGATACTTACAACTTAAGTTGAACATTATTTTTGCTAGATAATGTTCTTCCCAAGTCAACCTTGTATAATTTTCATGGGTATCCCTATTCCTTGCCTCTGCCATAACAACCTTTTAACCCCACTCTATTCCAGTATGGCTTGAGGCATTTTTACTCGTAAAGGGTGTAATTATAATGACATGAACTGCACAACAATGGCCTGCAATAATATATTTTTTAGCCATCAGCTTGAACGTTTGAGGCGCACATACAAGTCCTCTTTCGCGCACTCGCTTTCGATGCTGTATATCTCACTCATTCTGTACAACCCTATCGCTTCTCCAACTGCCCAGCCTGCGGCTCTTGCCACTGGCACGACGTGTTTGATTCTTTCGACAATAGAAATGCGTATAAGCACCAACAACAACATTTGTGAAATTTAATACCTACAGAAGAAAATGCAGTAGATACGCAACCAGTTTATATTTATTTTCAAAGTTATTTTTACTTTGATGCCCTCTTTTTGTTGAATTCTCAATATTGAAAATTATAAAGAAGTTATTAGAAACAACAAACGTGTTTCCATAAAAATCGAAGTAACGTGGAAGATAGTCGTCAATCATTTTCCATTTTATTGCATTTTGAACGGATCTGGAAGAAACTTTTTTTCTACTAAAATGTTTCCATTTTTTTCCCATGAGATAGAATGTTGAAAAAAAATTGATATAAAGGTTTTATAAAATGAATGAACCAGTTATGTTATATAAGTTGAACATTATTTTTGTTAGATAATGTTCTTCCCAAGTCAACCTTGTATAAGTTTCATGGGTATCCCTATTCCTTGCCTCTGCCATAACAACCTTTCAACCCCACCCTGCTCCAGTATGGTTTGAGGCATTTTTACTCATAAAGGATTTAATTATAGTGAGATGAACTGCACAACAATGGCTTGCAATAATATATTTTTTAGCCATCAGCTCGAACGTTTGAGGCGCTCATACAAGTCCTCTTTCGCGCACCCTCCTTCGATGCTGTATATGTCACTCATTCTGTACATCCCTATCGCTTCTCCAACTGCCCAGCCTGCGGCTCTTACCACTGACACGACGGGTTTGATTCTTTCGACAATAGAAATGCGTATAAGCACCAACAACAACATTTGTGAAATTTAATACCTACAGAAAAAAATGCAGTAGATACGCAACCAGTTTATATTTATTTTCAAAGTTGTTTTTACTTTAATGCCCTCTTTTTGTTGAATTCTGAATATTGAAAAATATAATGAAATTATTAGAAATAACAAACGTGTTTCCATAAAAATCGAAGTAATGTAGAAGATAATCTTCAATCATTTTCCATTTTATTGCATTTCGAACGGATCTGGAAGAAACTTTTTTTCTACTAAATGTTTTCATTTATTTCCCATGAGTTAGAATGTTGAAAAAAAAATTGATATAAAGGTTTTATAAAATAAATAAACCAGTTATATTATATAAGGTGAACATTATTTTTGTTAGATAATGTTCTTCCCAAGTCAACCTTGTATAAGTTTCATGGGTATCCCTATTCCTTGCCTCTGCCATAACAACCTTTTAACCTCAATCTGCTCCAGTATGGTTTGAGGCATTTTTACTCATAAAGGGTGTAATTATAGTGACATGAACTGCACAATAATGGCCGGCAATAATATATTTTTTAGCCATCAGCTCAAACGTTTGAGGCGCTCATACAAGTCCTCTTTCGCGCACCCACCTTCAATGCTATATATCTCACTCATTCTGTACAACCCTATCGCTTCTCCAACTCCCAGCCTGCGGCTCTTGCCACTGACACGATGGGCTTGATTTTTTCGACAATAAAAATGCGTAAGCACCAACAACAGCATTTGTGAAATTCAATATCGAAAAAAATGCTCTAGATGCGCAACCAGTTTATATTTTTTTTTCAAAGTTATTTTTACTTTATTATTATGTCGCGTTATTGTTTATTTCCCAATATTTTTTCAAATATCGTCCGACATTAGTATTGAAACATATCAAGAATTTATTAGAAAGAAAAAATATGTATTTCCCACAAAAATCAAAATAATGTAGAAGATAATCGTCAATCACTTTCCGTTTTATTGCATTTTAAACGGATTTGAAAGAAACTTTTTTTCTACTAAAATGTTTCCATTTCTTCCGCCACGAGGTAGAAAGTTGAAAAAAATGATATAAAGTTTTTATAAAATAAATAAACCAGTTATGTTAGTCAAAAGGTCGTGGGGATAGTTACAACTTGACTTGAAGATTATTTTTCATGGGTATTACTATTCTCTGCTCCTGCCATAACACCCTTTTAACCCCACTCTGCTCCAGGATGGTTTGAGGCATTTTTACTTATAAAGGGTTTAATTATGGTGACACGAACTGCACAAAAATTACCTGCAATAATATATTTTTAACCATCAACTCGAGTGCTTTAGTTACGCTCACTTCCAACCATAGCTGCTATTAAATCATATTAAGCTAGTAGATTTTACTTCGAAAAGTTAACATAGATGCCAAAAAAATAGGCACGATATACAGGAATAAATGTTATGTTTATATCGGATTATAAGTCGACTATATAGATACAAATATACTTTTTGAATACAGCGAGAAAATCATCGCCAATAAGATGTTACTTTTATCTCAAATGTTAGAGGTGGTCGAAGCATAATACAAAAGTAGATCGGCACTATCGAGAAATTGAAGGGTGTCTCATATCAATGAACCGTCGTCTGCATCGTCGTCCTTGTGGCGACGACGCCCTCTTACCCCGACAGCGTTTATGGTATTATTTGCCCTTCTCTCATTCAATTGCGAGGATGGAGACATCGACACTACCATCGAGTGGTTGAACTGGAGAACCGAAAGATACGCACTCCATATCACTCGCAGAAGAAAATGATTTTAGAAATTTCCTGAATGTTAACGTTTCAAGATGAAGTTTCTTGCTAAAACGGTCGTTAAAGTATCATAGAAAAAGACAATCTCGGTATAAATTTCGAAAAGACTCTCGATGACAGTCTAGGAAAAAGTCTTGGAAAAAGTATCCATAAGATTCTCTGAAAAAGTGTCGATGAGAATCTCGAAAAGAATTTCTGAGAATGTCTCTCATTAAGGGGAGGGAGTCAGGTCAAAAAAATTGATTTTGGAAATTCAATATCATCCAAATCCGATTGCATATAAAAATGCCCAATGCACTATATTGTTGGTGCTCGATGAAAGAATTTTTTACTGTCGTCTGACTTGCATCTGCTTTTCGAAATTATCTTAAGCAAAGTTCTTAGGTTTTCCATTCTGCGTATGATTCAGATCAAACTACTAGGCAGATTGGAATAATTGACGTCTCATTTTCTTCTTCATGAAAAGATACACCGGCTAAATGGAGCAAACGATTTTTTTTCATTCTGAAAGCAAAGTTAATCACTGATTTAGAAAATAGCATAAAATTTATTTATTAATAATTATGTTACTTAAAAAATATTACATTTTATTAACATTTGCTCCATTTAGCCGATGCATCTGTTCATGAAGAAGACAATGAGACGTCAACCAGTCCAATCTGCCTAGTAGTTTGATCTGAATCATGCGCAGAATGGAAAACCTAAGATCTTTGCTTAAGATAATATTTAAAAGCATATGCAAGTCAGAAGACAGTAAAAAATCCTTTAATCGAGTACCAACAATATAGTGCGTTGAGCATTTTTATATGCAATAGGATTTGGATGATATTGAATTTCCAAAATCAATTTTTTGACCTGACTCCCTCCCCTTAAATCTGCTGCCGCAATTTTTTGCTAGAGTGCAAATAAAGACGGCACAAGTCGGCCACTTAATATATATTCTGACGCAGCAGTGGAAAATGTACCTTTTGAAATTTTTTGATAAAAAATTTGGGCCAACGGCACAACATGTAAGTCGAAAAAATATCGAGTAAAATTGAAAAATCCTCATCTGTTTGGAAATTTCTTTATAATAACGAAACTAACAAATTTTCTGTTAGTAACTAAAAAATTTCATAGGTAAAAAAAATGGTTTTGCGGTTTCTGATCCAAACTATTAAGTACTTGATACAATAGTTAACGGTTTCATAATTCGCGGAACATTTTTGTTCAGATAGACTTACATAATAAAAATCGGAATTTTTCGTTTTCAACTTTAAATCCCCGGATTAGTCGGAATTCCGAAAGTTATGTGTTTTTAACAGGCTATAGATAACTTTCTTTTTGCTTCACCGATTTTTCATTTATGTTATTCTGACGAAAAAACGTCGACAAAACGAAAAACATAGATCATTACGGGATCAAAGTCGGAATCATTACGATATTTATATTTTTGCGCCGATGAGATTGCCAAAAATTTGTCGAAAGTAAAACAAAGCGTTCTACAAAAAAAATTTCATTTTCGCTGCTTCAATATTAAAAATCTGAAACATTTAAAACATCAACGAACTCTAACTCGCCATATGTTTTAAAGTTTGATTCATTGTGAAGAGAACAAGTATAAAACAGAATCGCTACGTCATTGTTGAAAAACGTTTTTAGCCCATTTAGTATGATTTTGAATTTTTTACCAAAATGTTAAAAAAATTGTACAATTTTTTTCTTCAATTTAACGCTGTATCACAAATATGCTTGATAAAAAAAGTCAACATTTTTCATGGACGGACATAAGAAAACTTTTCATTATGATTTATTAAGTTTTTCATTTAAGTTCTTTCGGTAACCAGGGGATAATTTGTTTTGCTTTTAGTACTTAATCTCAACTTTATCAGCAGCTACTAGTAAGACCTTGACCCTTTGCGGCACAGGAAGTCAGTGGTTGTCTTTCCACCCAACGGTCAGTGTGTAATAGCTTGAACGACCCACATGAAAAATATTTATGTAAGATGTATATATGTCAAAAATGTATATATGTAGCATATATTTCTCATATATCTTGCAAAAATATTCCGAATACATGGAAAATATATATAATCGCTAGAATATGTAATTAAAACGCCAAAAATGTTGTATATGGCACATATGTTTTACACATATATTTTTTTTCACGTGGAAAAATTCTGAACATTAAATATCGACTTGTTCGTTTTAATATTTAAAAAAATGTATGCCTAAAAGGATTGAAGATATTAGTTCAACGTTTGGATACTGTCCCGTTGGACAAAAAACTATACAGATATATGTAATCCTCTATACGATAGATTGAGTGTAAATATTTTATGTTAGTCCCATTTCTGTCGTCCTCGACGTCAATAACGCAAATTCAGCTTTGGTACTTCATACATCTATCTCAACTCGTATCAGTACCTTAGAGCCTTGTGACAGCGGGGTCGATGTAAAATCTCCACTAGTTTCAACGCCTAGTACTCCCTGTAAAAGCGAGGAAAGTAGAAGCCGGTTGGGAGGAACAAAAAACCCAAAAAGAAAACGTCGCAGACTTTCCCGCACGAATACTAGAGAAGCATAAATATTTTATGCTCTGTACACAAGTAGCACCCCCTCGGTACCGACGACAGCAGCGATACAACATCGTAGTAGCCGAAACGTCAATAAGTCCTCGGTGAATTGCGATCACTGATTTCCTAGTGGCTGAGCGATCCTGGCGAGCTGTCCATCCTGCTCCCTAGTCTCATCACTTTAACCTCTCCCTCGTTTTGTCCTTCTTACTCACGCACAAGCCAAACTCTAACATGGATAGTGTACCGACGGTACGATCGAATTATTGGCATCAGAGTTTACGATGTTGGGTCTCTGCTTGCATTGGAGGTCTCTAGTTTTATGACTGGGTTTCAGGGCATGAACGATGCTATATTACGGATCCATACAGCATACTCGTGTAAGAGGACTGATGAAAACATACGGTAGCAGGAATATTTGGGTGCGCCATCTTGCTTGTGACCCACGTGAAGGTTAAAGTGTCTTTGTTGGTTTGCCTCAAATTTCTTACAATGTTGCGACACCTTTGTCCTTTTTCTATCATCATAATTTCTGCTATACTTTGCTTTAAACTTCACATCACTTCATTGATGTCGCAGGATTGTAGTAATTTCTAGACCTCCTCCGTTGCTTACTTTTCGTTTACTACCCAACGTTTCATCTCTAGAATGCACAAACCAGATCCAATGTAAATAATTGCTAAGTTTTCGTGCGCAAATGTTCTTGAAGAAAATCTATTTGGACAAATGGTAGCGCAATCTATATAGGGTAAAACTGCCATCATTGGACCAGTTGCATCAATGGACCATCCACATTTTTCAGTAATGTGATGATAGGTTACGGTGAAATGAATTAGACTTTTGAAAATCGAATCTAGTGGAAATCGAATCGGTACCCTCAAAACGCAAGAGCATGATAGAGCTCTTAATGCATCTGATTGATATGAAAAAAGGGTTCTTCATAGGAACTCTTAAAATAGTTAAAATTAATAGGAAAATTAAAATAGTAATAAATGGACATTAATAGCCCTTTATATATCATAAGAGTAGACTTACCTTTTCGCTTGTCACAATTCTTCAATTTTCGGGTATATTTTATGGTTTTATCATGGACCAATTATCTACGAGTATACGATGGTTTGAATGTTCGTACCTTGTGATCGGTAACGTTGGGATTAATTACCAAAAGCAGAAAGGCAAATCTATTGATGGTGACGACGCTGTGAATGTGGCAAACATCGTGACTATCTAGTCGCAAATACCAGCATCGGTAAAATCAATGTATATGCTATTCTCTCCCGACGTAGATCTGTGTAGAAACGAAAATTTATGACTAATAACATGCTTAATTATGTATTTGTGACACCTGGGTAATCTGTTCATGAAGTCGGTCAATAAATGAAATCAATAGTTTCATGAGTGAACCTCTCTTCGTGATCAAAAACTTGTTGTAGACTATTCCAAGCATTTTTCGTTACGTGATCCAATAACGGCTTCTCTATACATTTTTCAGAAAGTTATTTGTTTGTTCTTATCCAAGGACTTGGAAAATCAGGACAGGACAAGAGGTCTCACAAGGGAAGTTAGAATAATCGGGTTATGATCAGACGTTATAAGTGACATACGGTGCTATGAAACCTACCTCAGACCTGAATTATTTTAAGTCTCTCCACCCGTTCCAACCAGGTCATATTAATTCTAAAACTTCGTAAGCTCAATTATAAATCAAACCAATCGCAAGTGCGCGCACCAGGCAAGACACGATAGCCGGCTAGTGATTTATAAATATGTCTTATTTTTACTCTTACAAATATGGATCGAGAGAGATGCGCTTCGATAGTTTGGGATTAGTCCGTACAATCCGTAATGGTTCTATAGTATTGTATATCAATAAGCTTGCACTACCAGCCATAGGCTAAATAATAGTGCTATTAAGCTTACCAAAGTTTCTGCAGTGCCACTGCTGAATAGTCATCAGCAAGGATTCGAACTGTTTCAAGCGAGAATCCGTCCGCGTGTTTGCGCAGTTTATGGAACGTATTTTCCTGGCTGCGCTGTAAGCCGCTGTATGGAAACTGTTTATAACTCGAGTTTCGCTATTCCATTTCATGCCGTGAAAGGCAAAGGAGTAGCTGGATCAATTCCTGAGACAGGAGACGTTAAGAATAGCTCGTTCTAAGGAGAACAAGATGCACAATGTACAAGGGTGCACATAAGCGTGGTTTAGCTGCGCGTCGTTGGCTTGTCTCTCACGTGGAGAGGGAAGGGGAAGAAGAGACAACCATTTGTCAGGATTTCGTAGGTCACGTACCTTAGCAGCATCCCCGTGGTTAGCCTCATTCCACTTCTATCTTCTCCTTCTACGTTCACATCTTCTCCAACCGAGCTCTCTTCACGTAGTCGTCGTACAACTGTGTTCCGACTGTGTGTAAGCGCAACTGCAAACGCGCTTTCGCTCGTCTACGATTACTAGCTACCGCGGAGGCTTATCGTACAGCACATGGTAGGATAGCCAGCTCACTCTCTGCCTCCGTTCGGCTGGATTCGCGTGTTGAGAAAGCTCGTTATACCGGTGGACTTAGACTCCAAAGGTATATACCACGTCGTGGTCCTGGGTCCACAGTGGAATACCGTCTCGTTGACGAATCCAAAAGCGGGTACGGCACCCAGCGAAAGTTCTAGAGTTGAGCGGAAGGGTAGGACATTTGTAAGCACAAGGACACTCCCTTAGGTCCCCGTTCTATTGCTCCTTTAGAACCAGTGCAGCGGAAACTTCAGGAGCAAGAGAGAACGGTAGTGTTGTTCACAGACTGTGATAACGTCACTAATTCGAGATAGCAAAACTCACGACGAATAAAGGACAGACTCGCGGCACGACCGACAATAATTGTGTATCATTCCAAGAACTAATCTATCCTTGAACAACAGTTTATCGTGGAAAATCTGAGCATGACGTTTGGTACGGTTTAGTGGAATCTACCATAACTCATTAACATTTCAGATGCTTCTTGTGCTGGATTCTAGTCATTTAAAGTTTTGGTGTTTGCAGGGCTTGATTTAATTGTGTCGTTTGATACTTCCGTCAGGAGATTTTGAGGACGTTTGATTCCTGTTCGTAGAAATCATGTCACCCCTGGAAATATCATAATACAATGGGAAAGATTTCGAAAAGAAAGAATATGTTCTACAAACTGGCATTAAATATCGATTGTAATACTTGGACAATGGAGAATCTTTTTTTGTGGTTAATCACACTGTGCATAGTCTATTTTTTTCATCGGTGCAACTGGCATTTTATAGGGTAATCCGTCCGACCAAGGAAATATTGTTCCAACTGTGAACCCGCGCAGAAAACATAGTCCAGAATGATGTCCAGAATCCAGAGTCCAGGATGGATACCAAAATAGTCCAGGCGAGAATCCAAAATGGACACCAGGATGGTCTCTGCGATTGATTCCCCCAGATTCGCAGATCGTCCAGGGTGGAGTCCAGGAGAGTATTTGGCATCCCAGATGGAGTCCCGGATGGAGTCCGGGAAAGTTTTTTGAGTCTAGGATTAAATCCCGATTGAGTCCTTTCGGGAGTCCCGGATGGAGTGATGGGCTTCAGGATGGATTTCGGGATCGGATTAAAAGCCGAAGTCCGTATGAGAGTCCACCTGGACTCCATCCCGGACTGCCCAGATTCCATCCGGGACTCCATTCTGGACATTATCCTGGACTCCGTCCCGGACTATTTTTTTCTGCGCGGGAAATGATTCCACTTGCCACCCGATAAGTTTTTTAAATAAAATGTTGCAATTTTTGTTGTAATTAACCCATGTGGCGTGAAACTATTCACCAATTCATGCAGATAGATATGCATCAATAATGCAATATACAAAATTTGATTAACAAAATTAATATATGTACTATTGTCAGAAGTTTTTATGCTATAAACCGGTATATTATTTGTAATATACGAGTATGATGTAAAATTACTAAGGGCGAATTTCTGAAATGCATGGGATTCAATCATCATTGAATTTTGATGTTA
The DNA here is from genome assembly GCA_963970395.1 of Ephialtes manifestator. Taxonomy (NCBI): domain Eukaryota; kingdom Metazoa; phylum Arthropoda; class Insecta; order Hymenoptera; family Ichneumonidae; genus Ephialtes; species Ephialtes manifestator. The sequence continues at coordinate 16,599,048 of OZ019981.1, read as the reverse complement.
CCCTATTAACTCACCAAGTACAAATGTTCAATTTTTCTTCACTATTAATTTATTCAATAAAAATAATAATTATTTTCCTTTTTTTCGGTTTATAAAGATTTTACAAGGACTTACAGTTTGTACATTTTGCGCAGTTTACATAAATGCGCTTGTCTCAATTTTTGTATATAAAAGTACTGTAATACTATCATATATATGTATATGAAATTTAGTATATGCGTTTAGGCATAAAAATTTCCAATAAATTTATAGTAATTTCGTAGATATATTTGACAATGAACTTCACATAGGTCAATTACGATCCATGGATCAATTGACATCATTATTCGCTGATTTTTATTATTGACTGCATAGTAAAGTTTCAACAATACACAGTCGGCCAGACAAGGTTCGCATTTGCATATCGCCGTAATTTAATGCTGTTACCGGATGCATTTTGATATAACAGGATTCAGGAGAAATATATTATTAAGCGTACAGTACAAGTAATATACGTTACCGAGCGTTTATGTCGTATGCTCGCGTGGCTACAATAGAGAACGTCAAGTAAATTGAGTGTCAAGCTGAATTATGGGCTTCATCGCGTGGAATATAGTTGGTTATGGATACCAACGTATACAGTAGGTACATCCAAATGAAGATATCGCGCTGCCCGTTTCTCTTTGCGACTAGTACTTACTGAATGTAGACAGAAGGTGCACTTTGTCGATAAATTTAGGAGATGGGCTTAACGCAGTAGATCACTTTACGTTTTCGGCACCGTGAATCAAAGTAGGCGCAGGAGTATCAATGCCAGGTATTAAGCTGACGGGATATCCCAACACCACTCTCAGGCCTCAAGTTATAAGCAAAAGCTAGAAAGCTTTCAAGTATGATGGACGTCTTTTTGACAATAGCACATTAACTTCAATGGCGTAACAGATGAGCAAATTTATACGTAATTTGCGTTTATCCAGAACATTTAATTATCGTTAAGAAGATTTGCTTATATTTTTTGAAATCAAAGATCGTTATATAATATTCAGGTGACCGAATATTAATTCCCAGATCCGACTTTTGGTCGGAAAATCCAACCTAAAGAACCTAAATTATTATTTCTTCAAGATATCGAATTTTGGCCTTCACTATCATTCTCAAGTCGCATATTCTACCCCTAAAAATACCGGTTACATGCCTTTTTACGATGATTTTTAAAAAAGTCACTTTTGATCGGTTCTTCGCAGATCCGACTTTTGGTCGGAAAATCCAACCTAAAGAATCTACATTTTTATTTCTTCAAAATATCGAATTTTGGCCTTCACTATCATTCTCAAGTCGCATATTCTACCCCTAAAAATACCGGTTACATGCCTTTTTACGATGATTTAAAAAAAAGTCACTTTTGATCGGTTCTTCGCGGATTCGACTTTTGGTCGGAAAATCCAACCTAAAGAACCTAAATTTTTATTTCTTCAAGATATCGAATTTTGGTCTTCACTATCATTCTCAAGTCGCATATTCTACCCCTAAAAATACCGGTTACATGCCTTTTTACGATGATTTTTAAAAAAGTCACTTTTGATCGGTTCTTCGCAGATCCGACTTTTGGTCGGAAAATCCAACCTAAAGAACCTACATTTTTATTTCTTCAAAATATCGAATTTTGGCCTTCACTATCATTCTCAAGTCGCATATTCTACCCCTAAAAATACCGGTTACATGCCTTTTTACGATGATTTAAAAAAAAGTCACTTTTGATCGGTTCTTCGCGGATTCGACTTTTGGTCGGAAAATCCAACCTAAAGAACCTAAATTTTTATTTCTTCAAGATATCGAATTTTGGTCTTCACTATCATTCTCAAGTCGCATATTCTACCCCTAAAAATACCGGTTACATGCCTTTTTACGATGATTTTTAAAAAAGTCACTTTTGATCGGTTCTTCGCAGATCCGACTTTTGGTCGGAAAATCCAACCTAAAGAACCTAAATTTTTATTTCTTCAAGATATCGAATTTTGGCCTTCACTATCATTCTCAAGTCGCATATTCTACCCCTAAAAATACGGGTTACATACCTTCTTACGATGATTTTTAAAAAAGTCACTTTTGATCGGTTCTTCGCAGATCCGACTTTTGGTCGGAAAATCCAACCTAAAGAACCTAAATTTTTATTTCTGAACCTGTTAAAAAAATCATGGAAGAAGTTTACCCACCATTAATATCTTCATTGTTCAGATATTTAATCACCATCGGGAAAGCAATTTTGAAAAGATAATGAATATAAATTAATTTACCAAATGACTCAGTTAAAAAGTAATAGGAGGGTTGCGAAGCTGGTCCCGATACGGAGTCCCAAGAGGATCGGAAGGGACGCGCAACTACATTCACCAGACAATCTTGTTACGTTCGTGAGGTGTCACTGGATGAGTGCTAGGTTCTCTGTTGTGCTGCTAGGGCCATGTACGCTACACTGCCCTTCTAAACGACGGAGAATATTCCACCCAGATTCGACGCCTCCAAAGCTTATATGTACTCTCGAGAAGTGTAATAATCTGATTCTAGTTATATCTCGATTATTCAAAGATATCGACGTTGTCATCATGTGTGCACATTCAAAACTTGTTCCTGCCTTACCCCAGCAGAGATCTCGCAGTTTATAGGCTGTACGTTTAGCGTTTATCTCTATAATCACTTTCCAATATGCAAGCTCCGCACTGAATTTTGATTCTCACATTTCACGTGAATGTCTCGCCTAATGCCGATATTAAAACCATTGAAAACACTCGCGAAACATTTCCATTTTTTATTTCAGCGCCTCCCAGGAAAATCTTCTGCATCTGTTACAGATCCGATGTGTATTTCTGCAGAATAATACTCGCTGGTCTAGGATATGATTACAGAGACACACACGTACAATATGTACAGTGGGAATACCAATTGCAATAGGACCGTCGGCGCGCACTATTAATAAGGGTTTCCAAGGTTGGTATTCCGCAGTCAGCGTTCTCACCCTCCTCTCTACCAACCCTTCTCATTCTTGCTCGTCTACTCCAACCCGCATCACCGCAACCTTCAACATCGCTTGCGCATAGACCGTACCATGTGAGAGGCACGACACGGGAGCATTTACGTTGATGGATCGAGCTCTTTGGATTCAAATCCAACGATTCTCACGGAGCACATGGAAAGGTATTGACGCGGATAGCGTGGCACTCCGATTCTCTGTTGTCGATACTTCTTCGGCATAGCTGAGAACACCGCAAACATCGACTTCAGAGGGGAGACCGGGGCAGGATGGACCATTTTTTGTTTGGCTTTGTTCTTAATTTTTTGCGGTGGTGATTTGCAATATTCTTCGGAAGGTTGTGTTCCATCATCGATGTTATGGGTATATGCTCTGCAAATTGTGGGTACAGGTTTATCGCAGTCTCCTCTTGAATACAGTGAACGTAGTACAGTGAAGCTACCCGAGCGGAAATTTAATCCGTTTGTACAGTCGCCCTGATCAGACGTGCCTTAAATTAACATCCAGCTCTAACCAGGCCAACTGATTTGGCCCATATCCGGGGTGTAACACTATTGCAATTATGGCGCTGATCCGGCTGTAATCAGGGGCTTGATCCGGTTAGCAGCCTGATTCGATCCTGATAGGGACCTGATCCAATCCTGATATATACCTTACCTGTAGCTGATCCCGCCTTGATATATATGACTGATATGTAATCAGCCGGATCTGGCAAGGCAACATTAATATCGACCGAACCTGATCGGGCATATCTGTTTTCCCCCTGATCCACGAATAAGTTTCTTACAAATGTTCACTGTAAATTTAATTTTTCGATGTTCACAGATGGTACGTTGGCAATTACACGGTTAATTGTGTAGGAGAATATTCTCCGTCGATAATGGAGAAGTGAAAACACTGTCGAATTAATTGATCGGTATATTTCTGTCACGTACTAAGTATCAATAAGATTCGCTGAGTTTGTATTCTTTGAGCATCCAATAGTGGATTAGTCGAGGATCGGACGTGGGGAACGAGTTCGCTCGCTAACGAGACTGATTTCCATTTCTTACTAGGCCAGGCGCGAATGAGGAAGTAATTTGTCGGATTTGTTGGCAAAGTCATCTGCCTCAGCTATATACACTCTTGTTCGTTTTACTAGAATTGGACACAAAGCTTGATACGTGCGTGGCTGTATAAGCAAAAAAACTGCCCTCGCACCTGTGACTCGTCAAGACAATTCGTCTCGGGATGTTGGGGTTCCGCGTATATATATGCGTTGGCCTCTCCTATTATCTCGTTGAAAAACATTCCGCGTTCTCGCGTCCCGATCACTGTTCGGAGGACTCCCCGCGCACTAGTCATCTCATCCATAATTCACGAGCCGACAAAATTATTGTCTGTTAATGTGTGCGAATGGGGATGGGCAAAATTGCAAAAAACCGGTTTCCCGTCGAGTTTCAGGACAGGTGACATGTTTTGCTTATCGTGAGAAGAATCGACAAAATTCTCAGACGAAAAAAAAAATTCAATATCATAAAAAGCCTGATCATATTAGCCTACACATTTTCATAAATTTATATAAATTTAGATCCGTAAGTTACGAATCTATCAAATGTCACGAAATTATTCAAATTCTATTTACACAGATTCTTATTCAAATTGCAAAAAATGGATATAGACCAAATAATGAAAAGTGTACATACACAAGGGTAATTTTTAGGTGAAAAAGTCGAATGGATTTGTCGTCAGCACAACGTTTGTCAAAACCTTATGTGTTGACCGCATGAACCGAAATAATTGTTCAAGTCAAAACGATAATCCTCTATTTTTTTGACAGTTCGGATACGTCGAATTAAGTTGGACGGTCCAATCAATTTTCGTATCATTGGTTGATGAAAAAATATTGCTTTTGAAAACCCAATTTCATATTTCTCAGCGTTTTAAAATACCAAGACGTATTAGTGCAGCTGTTGCTATGTCGGTGTGCGGTACACGATTGATCGTATATAGAAAAATAAAACTGTAAGTGATGTGCGGGTGCCTTGGCTGTTATGAGTTGAGGGACCAAGCGTCGGGAGCTGAGGTGAGATATTGTATGAGAAAATATAAAGCTTTCGCTTGCGATATCCTGGTTCCGTCAGCGTTGCACCGCTTCGATCGTATCCCAACCCCAATCCACTGTGCAGATCCATTTAACACGCCTCAGCCAAGGCTGTTATTACTTGTATAATTGTAGCGTTCAGGTACGTGCATTTAGACGCTTGTGGTAAGACAAGTACGTTGCCGCGTTGCTTCAAAGCTTGACATATCGTTCTAGAATCTACGTGAGTATAAGGGTCTTATGTAGGAGCAAAGCTGCCTGCTAATTGCAAGTAAGTATATCAAGGTGGTCGTCTAAACATCGATTTATTTCTTTTTCATTCGACACTCCCTAACAGCGTTTACTTCGATGAAAGAAGGAATTTAAATTTGTTTGTAGAATTATGAGAACTTATTTTTATATGTCTTTAATGGCGCATCAATTACTGAGGTCATTAGCGACGGGACTTATTGAATCATTTTTATACTGAGGGAACCGATCCAGAGTTGCGTATATTTCGCTTGACTTGATTCAGGTTATTGTGTCTCATAGGCTTTTCCATTTGAACTCTACAGACGTCCATTGGATTGTGAGATCTCAATCTCTAAGTTTCTGTAGTCAGATACCGTAGTAACCCGACTGTCCACTTAACGGAGCAAAGGTGTAGTCAGCAGTTTCTCCGTGCTCTGATAGATGACTGTCTCTTTTTAACAGAGCAAATGTGTAGTCAGCAGTCGCGCTGTGCCTTGGTAGATGACGTAATTACGCAGTTGCATCTACCACCGCTACACGGCGAGAAGCATTTGATACTTTTTACCATATTTCTAGTAAAAAGTCCTCTCTTAAAAAAGACATGGCACATCGAACTCGAAAGACTGAAGCCGGTTTTCAAGTCTTCCGATTGGTCGGCGACGGCTGTTTCAGAGCCAACTTCAGTCTGTCGAGGGTGCCGCTGCAAAGTCGCCGCGCATGGCGCTCATTTTGAACTGTTGCTTTTGCTATTCTGCCATGGACGCTGTAGAGTCACGTATCGCCAGTGACTTTAATGGCTGCCTTTTTCGTAGTTGTGATATTGAATAGAACCATGTTCATACAAACAAAAAGTAATCGATGAATAGATCATTATTTTTGCATAGAGGTTTGAATGGTTCTCTTTTTTTATTTGTAAACAAAAGCGACGCTGATCTTGGTGATGAATAGAGTTGTAAATCCGTAATTCTTTTGGAAATAGAATTTATAATACAATTGACTTTGTGATTATGTTTTTGAAAATAATAAGTTGCAGCGATTATAATATCCTCTCTTAAAAACCCAGCACATCAAAAGTAATTATTTTATGGGATGAAATAGGAACGCTGTCCATTAGATATATCAGTTCTGAGGAATGTCTAATAAAAGTGCCTTTTTATAGCATCTGAAATTGATGGTGATTGGTAGAGCGGTTTTAAAGAGGATATGTAATGATTATATCAAAAGTATGTCATGAAAGTAGCGTAATTCTGACTACCTGCTATTTTGGGTAGACATATATATTGATTCTTCAGGATCGTTTTAGCTAAAAAAAAACGCAAAGTCACCAAAGCATAGGACGCGCGGAGCGCGGACGTTGTTGCTAGTATCGTAAATTTCTTGTACAAGGTGCCATGACGCCACCTATCAAGAAGTACGAGAACTACGAGAATTTGTACCACGAAATATGGTAAAAAATTCTATGTATGTGGTAGAAATTCTCATAGTTCTCATACTGTTCTTCAGGTGGCGGCTATGGCTTCCCAATACCAGACACGTTTAATAATTTTTACCATAGTGTCTGGTAAATTTGATCAGATCCTTTTCTCCGTGTACCCTAAGGCAGGCAATCGTTTTTCATTCTTAATCCATGAGGTGAGTGTAAATCGAACCCACGACCGCGTGCACTACAGACTAATACTCTAGCCTCTAGACCACACGGCCCCCTGAAAACATATTTCTAGGTTTTCCAATGGCATTTAAGGTGAAATCTGTCTTGTGCACCCCACTAAGGTATACACACTAGCACGTCACGTAACCCACCGTACAAAGGAATGAACGTGCGTGCAGACTTAGTTCGTTGCGATAAATCCTTGACGTTTAAGCGCCTCTCAACTCACAGGTGGCTTCCATATCTCTGATGCACGATCGATAATCCTGTTCATTAACCCACCTGATATATAATTTATACGTATTGATAATCACTCCCAGTACATCGTATGCCAACCCTAAACAAAGACCCCAGATTCATGTAACTATGTACTTCTGAGTGCTTGATGATTTAAACCAGAGTTGTAAATGCCGAATACTTATAGAAATAAAGATGATGATACAATTAGCTCTATAATTATCATTTCATAATAATAACATGTAACGATGACTAAACTTTTTAACAGCTGCAAAAATTATTATTTTTCAATAAAATTACAAGGTAATCTTTTTGAAAAAATGAAGAAACGTAATGAATGTATTAAGAAAGTAATGCATTAATTATCTCTTCCATGTTTTCCACTATTTAAGCGAAAATTAGTCTTTTTTGCAGTTATTCAAATGTTTACACTCTATTTTTTAATCACCACATATTATTATTATTAAATCATAATTACAAAACAAACTGTACTGCAAACTATATTTCATGAATTAATGGGGATTTACAACTCTGATTCAAACAATTGTATGATATGCTACACATTTGGAAACAATTTACGAAAATTCATCAATATTAGTGGATTTTGTAAATAAAATTAGCAGCATGGGGTAAATTGGGAACCCATGAGCCATGTTTTTTCGAATGGCGTTAAGGTTGTTATTTTATTTTTATTTATTTTTACTCATTCTAAAGATTTATGCACCTATCTGATGATGGATACGATAAAGTTTACTCGAGAAACAAAAAGAATATGGTATTTAAACGATCACACTATTAAAATATTGATATTCTGAAAACATTATTTTGGCACATTAGACCAGAGTTGTAAATCTCCATTAGCTTACAATACAGTTGGTTTTGTAATTATAATGTTATAATAACCCAAGTAAAAAAATTATATACAGTCCGACATATGGAATTGGGCATATATAGTCTGTATAAATTCTATATACAATCTATATGCAATTTATATATAAGATCACTTGTAAAGTTGGGTTTATGTATAAATTGTATATAAATTGTATATAGATTTTATAAAAACTATATATGGCCAATTCTATGTTTGAAACTATATATATGTTTTATATATTCTATATATAATTTTTTTACTTGGGAATAACCATTAGTGATTATACAATTATGGGCAAACATTAAAATAACTGGAAGAAATACTAATTTTCTGTCAAATATCGGAAGTGATAATGGAAAAATGGAAGAATACAGTCAATTGATTTCTATTTGAACATAATCGCCTTTGCAGTCAAACTAAAAAAGTTATCGCAAAAGCTAGTACCTCAACGAATCATGCTGTGCTGAAATAAGCGGTAAATGGATGCACACTTGAATATTTGTTTCGATCTAGTATAGCCGTAAATTCGAAGATCTAAGATTCGGAGGAAGAATACCAACCTTATCGAGCTGTAACTTAGCATATATGAGAGTACGTACTGCCAGCATGTGGTAACAATATATTGTATATTGCATTTTGAGCGCCAAGTACGGTCTGCATTCCGCGGCAAATAGCTCGCAATCCTCACGGAATACGAGCTATCGTTCGCGATACATAAATATCCAAGGCGGCATAACACCGACAGCAGCGCGTCAATTTGTTCCTCGTCGCGGTGGCGTCACAGACCGACAGCCTCTTGATTAAATTCCCCCGTAATTCAATGCGTACAATGGGCGGACATATATATCATCGGGCATCATTGTTAAACCAGGAACTTCTATTGTTTATACATTCCGGTCATTGAGCCTGGATACCACTTGCAATTTTTTTTTCAAATGTCTAAATTCCAATCTTCTAGTGAAAAATAAAAAATGTCCTGTTGTGACACTTATAACTAAACCATAAGATGATATTTAAACTTAGGAACTTAAAATCGAATTTCTTTGTGAATAACAACAAATTATACATTTTTTTAATGCGCGATTTTATCAAAAATTAATACAGTCCTGATGTATTAGAAATTACGTTAGAAATTTACAAGTTAGAAATTATGCTCTGATGGGAAAATATCGAAAGGTGCCTGAAAATATCAGGTACTTCGATTGAAATTTTTTATAATGGTTTTACTGCTCTTTTCGAGTTTAGATCGCCCTTGAATCGAAGAGCGAGGAGGACGAAATAAATTATTGTAACGCCCAAATTTTGCTGCCTTACAATGCATAATTACTAAAAACTAAACTGAAACTTGTATACTTAAAAATTGTTTGTCCACAATGATGAAAATAAACATTTCGATAATTAAAAAGAGAAATTTTGATCTATTCCTAGCTTCACAAAAAAAAGTACAAAAATAATTTGTAAAACTGGAAATGTAAAATTATACGTTGAGCAAAATTTTTCTTCATAAGTAACTAAATGTTTCTATGCACGTTTGTGCTTAATCATTTTTGTTTTTTTTTTAGAAGCCAACCATTAGAATTTAATTTTTATCGTGTACAGAAGTTGATCTGTATCTTCACCTCACGGATTATTGACACTTGAATTTTTTTAAAGTTTATTGAAAACTGATGAATATCGGTAGTTATATAAAGTTATCGTCGCCATTGCGCCGGAAGTGTCCGCTGAGCAAAGACAAATGGCACAGCAATATAGGATGCGAACGAGCGACATCCGTTTACTTCTCTCAGTGACTAACAGTAGTCGCACAGTGAAAGCGATGTGAAGCGTCCAACGCGGATGCAATAATTGTTATTCGAGGTGCCCGAAGCCCCCGTCGATATTGCTATTGGGGTGCACCGATGCAATCGTCGCTCCGGGCCGAGGTGGCTCAGGGAATAGAAGCGAGGAAGCGAGACGCATACTCTACATATACTCCCGTCGAATTGACGAGTTTCTCGCGCGCCTCTCTCGCTCCCCTTCGCTAATGGTGTACAATGGACGAGCCACCGTTGTACTGTTGCAACGTATGCAACCTAAACACAATAGACGCCGGCCTCGGCAGTGTTTCAAAGCGATGAACGCGTACCTCTCCTGTCATGATTCAGTGAACGATGTGACGTGATTCGGGGGGTCCGTTAAATTTTTGTTTAAAATCCTCCGTCTAATTCACGTCGAGCTTCATGTCTCACGGTCTGAAATGCGAATCTACATCCGATATATCTAACTCGGTAGTCGTGAAACGTGAGGAATTGATTTGATAACGTGTCCAGTAAAAACTGTAACGTCATCACTCGATCCTAGCAATTTTCATCAAAGCGTAAACGTAAGCGTAATATCACGATTGTGGGGTTCGATCTTGTTGTGACTAGTCACGTTTGAAAAAATTAAAATGGAAAAGAAATAAGGGTAATAATCTATAAATATGGAAAACTGGGTATTCTATTTATTTTATCAAGATATTGGCGATAATAAGTTATTGGCGATGGACTTATTTGATTAATATCCTATCGGCAGTTTTCTGTAACACATTTTATGTAAAGCGGTACTTTTCATGGCATGGTGTGATATAACTCCAAAACAAAAATGACGTTTGTGACGCATGTGATTGTAGCCCTCACACCTGTTGCAATTGCTAACTTTCGACCCTTGTTGCACAATATAGTATTTATTTTACGCATTATTTATCGCAGATTAAAAACGCGTCGGAATTTTCTTTTTCATTAGTCGGTATTTAAAACTGCCAAATTTGTCATCTTGCTGTAGCTAGCCTTTTCATCCGCAGCGTTATTTGATTCTACAAAGTTAAACAGCACTTTATATACTAATACTTTTTTTTCAATATTTTTTTACCAAATTTTATCGTGTTTCCCGATTTCCACGAAGCGTCCGATGAAAGTTTGACAATAACTACTTACTATTTTTTTGTAACATTTAGCGACCAATTTCTTCATTTTTACATAATGTGTGATAAAAGCTTTATAATTACTACTTACTATTTTTTCGTAACATTTGACAATCAATGTCCGGATCTGATCAAGAACGCTTTGCTATTTTTTAGTAATTTGCTTATGTACGTAGTGTCTTATTATAGCTTGACAATTACTACTTATATGTAGCGAGTCTGAAAAAGGTTTGGTTATGCTATACGAAGCATGTCCGATCAAAGATTGACTAGTACTACTTGTTTGTTTGTTTGTCTCTCTATATTATAAAAAGATCTCGCCGCCGCCGCCACCGTCGCCGCCGTGTCAAGAATCGAGGGTCTTAGAATAATTCGGAGGTGGGGCTAAAGGCTTGGGGCTAGCTCCACCCCCGTCCGCCAATCCCCGAGTCCGAATTATTCTAAGTCCTTCGATTTCAGGGGGGTCTGTGAGACCCCAAGCCCGTATTTTTCTAAGTCCTTTTCCAAAAACATAGGTCCCCCAAGGAGGGGGGGCACACTGGCGGGGGGCACCATTGAGTGGGGGGGGGGCACCCTTGGGTGGGGGGCACCTGTGGGTGGGGGTGTACCCTTGGGTGGAGGGGGATTGCGAGCGTGCGCAGCGCGCGAGCCACAATAGAATTCTAGTTTATATACATATTTAACGTCACAATATTGCCGCATCTGTTGATTTATACGTTGTGTCTGACCGAAGCTTGACCATTACTACTAGCATATGGCGACACCAGTCAAGGCTTGTTGTTACTTCTACGCTACATGTCTGATCAAATTGTGTTGCTGAATTTGCAATTTACAACGAGATACGCCACGCCAAATTTATAATGAATCTGAAGTTATAAAAATCTCATAACATTACAATATATAATTTCATTTGTCATTTAAACCCCACTACGCGAAAGCCGTACTCTATCTTTTTCTTACCTCTCATAACGACCTCTATACTAGGTGAATGGATTTTCTGCCTCTCTCAGAAAATACGAATTGGCATCGAAAGAGCGATTTGTGTTGTTGCTGACTCCTGAGACTTCCAAGAGAGCTACTTCCAAGAACGCTTTTACCGTCCTAGGCTGTTACATTGATCTATAAGTATCGAAGGACGCGAATCCTTCTCTACGATACAATCGAACAAGTAGCTCTTTTTGGGACCGTAATTCCCCTCGACTTTTCGAGCAAAAGAAATGAGACTAATACCATCGTCTCTGGACTTCTATGAAAAATCGAGATACTCACAGTGTCTGCATGAGGCAAGGCCACTCAAGTGGCAATAAAGTGGTTGATTACGTCTACTTGGATCGTACGATAGTTCCACTCCGTTACAAATATCGCTCTTCAGGTAGAATTCAAGATTATTTATTTTCTGAGAAGAAAAAATCTCTTAATGATCAAAATCTAAGAAAGATCTCCACTTTATTTTAATACACTCTTCCGTGTGGTTCTAGTTACCTGTCTTACTGTACTGTATTATCCGATTTTTTTTTCTTCGCCATTGGAACTTGAGCGGCTTACCATGGATATAGACAAAAAGCACTGGAATCTTATACAGAAGAGGGACGGTGCTCTCCGATGATCTGCGGCTGGATTGCCCTCTCGTTACTCTGCAGAACACGAGATGTAATTGAAAGATTCCGAGATCGGTCGCTTTCTGTCCGCATCCACGTTCGAGCTGAGTACCAATGCCAACCAATGCGCCTCGTCTATACGTCTTGAACAACTTCTATACCTCTCTTCTTCCTCTCATTTGTCCCGCGCTTCCACAAATGGTACAGCTCTTTCCTTTTAGCTAGAAATCTAGATATAATTGAGAGATGTGGAGTAAATCCGTTCTCTAATTAAAAGTTTGATCGTCGGGTGAAGACGTCCCCATCTGCTCTACTGACTCCTCGGGGGACTTTCTCTACTTTCTTCGCTTCTATACGTATCACTAGTTCTCATTGCATATCTGCGGATGACTGAACTGAATAATAATCCTTCAATTTCATAGTGATATCATGTTATCGTTGATGAATTTGATAAGTTATGCTCTAATTTATTCTAGGAGAAACTACAACTTAGATTTTTTAAACTTCAGTCTTCGTCGTAGTCCTTTTTATGTGGCGCATATTGATCGATGGGCCAAATTATGACTGCAGCTTTAGGTCAGTGAACCATAGTGCACAGACTTCCCATTAGCGTATTCAGTTGTGCATGTATATCTCTATATTAAAAAATCCGTTAGTAAAATTGTAATTGCAAAAATTGTAAGAGCATCGTCAATATTTAATTGTCGCCTAGGAAAATTGTCGATTTTCATTCTGCGCGAATTATAATTTAATTTATAGATTTATGCAGGCCCGCAGGTTCCGAAAATGAATTTATTATATTTATTGGCGAAAATGCTAAGAGGACACGAAAGCCTATTAGCACTCATCGTCTGGCTTTCATGTATTTTTGGCACAGATTATAGCTTATTTAGTTTGGGATGAAACAGGCTATCCCGTTGGTTCCCATCATTTTTGTGTTAACATGGATTCAACAATACATTTTTATTTTGTTTTATTACTGAGCCAGGCAAATTATATGTTGTACCGGTCGTTAAAACGCTCTGCGAAAACTGGTGCGGACGTGCGAAGCGGACAGACCCAATAAACGCACACCTGACTGTTTAATACTCATCTGACTGTTTTAAATACTATGCACAGCACAAATATTAAAAACAGAGAATCGAGACGTTATATTTAGTATTTTTCGCATTCGTTTGTACGCTTTGAAGTACAAACGGAACGACAGCTTGGTAAGTAAGTATTTACTCTTCATTGATATATTTAATATATCTCATGGCTTGTACCAAGTGTTTATTAGAAAATAATTGTAATAAGTGAAGTATATTAGTGACTAAATAGTTGGTGTTTCTGGCGCGCAAAGTCTAACCCGAGTTAAAAATTAGACCCTTCTCAAAATCTAAATGTAGCAGTCCCGCGGGATAACGGAGGTTCCTCCATTCCTTTGACACTCGTCAAAACCTCCGAAAACGGCAGATGTTACCTGAATGGAGTGAACGGAGTCTTTTGTGGACGGAAATTCATATGTTTGGACCTCCAATTAGGTTGTACAGAGTGAGATGAGGTTTTTAGACACTTGTATGAACCTTCAAAAGTGGGATATTTTATCCATTTTAATTCAACGAAGGGTGTTGAAAGGGTTTAAATTTTAACTCGGGAAATCGTGACCCCGTAGCGCAGTGCAATAGTCATTGGCGTAGACATGTGGTCGTCCAATAATGGAGTAAAAGTGTAGCAATTCTAGGCTATGGGGGTTGTTCGGTGTTTCCGCAGCATTTTCTAGGAAGTAGATGATGTCTCGTGAGCACAATTAAGTGCCTCGTGAGTGTCCAAAGTCTCGGAATGTTCCAGGTAATTGTCGAGAAATACGAACGATGCTCTCAGACACCGCTCGTCTCTCGGCGTATATAAACAATAAAATAATTGAGGTTTAAAAGTGTTAAGAAGGGTCTTTTGTTATCTCGAAGTGATGCCAGCATTTTGAAATTTGGACAGCATGTTCACGAGTAATCCTCTCATCAAACTGTGGAGCTTTCATGAGGTTGTCTGCACCGTTTTAAAGATATTAATTCTCAAAGTTAAGAGATTTAACATTGGGCTTATGGAAAATAGTGTATTTTCGATCGTGTAAAATATATAGAAGGAGTGATGTCATCTTTTGGAAACGTATACCGCTTGAAACGACGTGCTTTGCAGAACTACATATCCAATTTCCGAAACATTCGTCTGTACCGTTTTGTTGAAATTAAAGTGATAAGTATAACTCGTGTTACACGAGTTTGCCGCCTCCGACGCAACATTGTTGCACGGCTAGCTACCTTCGTCTCACGTCTCATCGCTCTTCGGCCTCCCCACCACAAGTAACAGAAGATCCTCCTTAAACGTTGTTTTTACGAGGCCCTATGGATCTGTCGGGAAACATCGTATTGCAAGGAGTTTTTCTCCAGATTTTCGAGTATTTCTTTTGCTTTATAAATTTTACCGTGTTACATCATTAAACTTTTAATGTAATAATCTTTCTCTGAAACTCCATAAAAATATTTATCCAGCAATACAGCTACAGCGTAGAAGATTTTACTCCAGCGCAGAAGATGTTACGCCGCTGTGGTATCAAATAACTTTTATGATAGTTATTCCTTCGCCGGTCGATAAATATTTATTTAACTATGCAACGTATAAGAAATTCTTTCACCTTTCTGTTAGTACTATTACAAAAACTTTTAATGCAATTATCTGTGTCCGATGCTCCATATAAATATTTATCCAGTGACTGCTGAATAAGTATTAAAAAAAAAAAAAATGATACCATACAACTGCTGCGTAAAAGATTTTTCTCCAGCGTAGAAGACGTTACTCTACTGATGTATCTAATCACTAATTTATTAACAACCTTTAGGCTTTGTTATTATTATATTACTCAAAATTAGAGTTCTTATTCCCTCCAATGACTTTTTTTTCGACATCTTTTTTTTGTCGCCAATTATTCAAATTCTAAAACAACCAATCATTTTAATGGGAATATGCACATATGTGATGAATCGTTACGTTTGGTTTTACATGAAAATTCCGTAAATTTAATTGCATTCCATTCTATTATTTACTGACATATCTAGGTACGTAAGGGACTATTTTTGTAGAATCTCTAGAATACCTGCGGGATATTTGCTGTAGATTCCAACGATTTGTTCGTTCCATCTCAGTGAACCTAGATCTACAGCTTTTCTATCAGACTTTTTCATCCTCTATGTAAAATTTCAATCTATACTTATGTAACAGGCCTTCGGTCGTTCAGGGATTCTGAATAATCGTGTTCTTTTGTAAAAGGACATATACCAGTATCTACGATAGATCTTCGTTTGAATGTGTGAGTGAGAATTGGTGCAGAAAAAAATAATTGAGAGATCGCGTTTAGCCAAGAGGGAGATAGAAGAAGGAGAGGGCTCCAACGTTCTCCTCTCCAAACCCTGCCAGTCCTCTGTTCGGTCCGAGTCGTGTCACGGTGAGAGATTTATTGCGACGAAGGGTCCGAGCACCCATGTGGCCGCACCCTAGTTGCTTCGAACAAACGCCACGCTAAAGACGAAGAGCTCTATGCCTATATCGTTTCTCTTGGATCGTCCTCACTCGCCAATTTCGAAAAATCCTTCCAGGAGAAGGTAGAGACCACGAACGCTTTCTCCATCGCCGAACTATGAATGGATTCCCAACGTAACCGGGCCTGCCAACCAAGTGAAAGATGTATGTTCGGAGAATTCAAGAGCTTATTCGAAGCACAATATAGTAAAGTAGATAAGAATTGTAGGTATTTATTTTTTAACAAATCGCTACCGAATCGCTTTCCCTACATCAACCGTACACCATACCGTTGGGCTATTTTAATCCTCTATCCTCTACCCTTATGGGTACGCTGACTGTTAACCAAGTGGTTAGGAAATTTTACATACCGTAGGCGGATGAAACTGACTGAAGGAATCTGTAAACCCAGGATTGGAAATCTACATAATTTTATTTCATAAACATGTTGTATAATTATTTTCATTTGGCAACAATTATCTACAGGTTTTATAAAAACATGTCCTTATTCTTAAATAATAGGTAGAGAAAAAAGTATACAACATTTTACGGATATTTTTTTTAACCATGAGGACATAATCTTTATTTATGAAAAATTAGTGGACGGGCGCTAAAGGATCGAGGTCGGGCCTGTTACCCATATTTTTTAAACATATGGGCATTAGGGTATGTCAAACATTTTTTTTTTTACTGTAAAAGTATGTATTCTGACCTTAATTCTCAACTTCTATACGGAATACGCGACTTAATTTTTATATAATTTTTTTAATTCGTAATTTATTGAAAAACAGAGATCACGATTGAGACACCTCTAAATATTATTTGTCGGTGAATTCCTTTGGCACAGTCGATTGTAAGATCAGCCCCTCGAGTTCAAGCCATGAAGACCAAAAAGAAGTGCGATAATAAGCAGTAACCCGAACATTAACAACTTTTTTTCAATTTCTGCTTCTTATTGCTTATTATCACACTTTTTTGGATCTTCATGGCTTAAACTCGAGGGGTTGACCTACCAATCGACGGTGCCAAAAGAATATGCTGACGAATAATATTTAGAGGTGACTCTATCGCGATCATTATTTCTCTACAAATTCCAAATAAAAAAATTGTATACAAAAATTTAGGCTCGAATTTCGTATAGAAGGTGGATATTGAGATCAGTATACATACTTTAGCTGTAAAAATTAAAATAAAAAAAATGTATTTAATTGAAAAAATTATTTTTGTCAATTTCTGCTTCTTACTGCTTATTATCGCACTTTTTGTTGGTCTTCATGGCTTAAACTTGAGAGACTGACTTAACAATCGACTGTGTCGAAGGAATTCGCTGGCAAATTATATTTAGAGGTGTCTCAATTACGATTTTTGTTTTTCGACAAATCACAAATTAAAAAAATTATTAAAAAATTAAGTAGCGTATTCCGTATAGAAGGTGGATATTAAGGACAGAATACATACTTTTGCAGTAAAAAAATAAATTTAGAAAATAAAAATAGTATATTGTGCAACAAGTGTGATTGCAGCCCTCGCTTCGCTCGGGCGGCAACCTTGCACTCGTCGCAATCGCCAACTTTCGGCCCGTGTTGCACACCATACTTTTTGTAACAAGTGCATGATTAGTGGTGCTTTGAATGGTAGTTTTGCGGGACTAACAGTGAAAAATGAGGTTACCAACTTTCCACCCTAGGGTCGAAAGTGAAACAGCAGGGTCGAAAGTGAAGGAATCGCGAACTGCGCATGCGCCAACCTATCGTTTCAATACTGCTATGAAACTAGCCACTTTCGGCCCGCAAAACTGCCATGAAGAGCACCACTGTTCATGCACGTGATGCAAAAAAAAAAATTTGACACCCCCTAATGGGCATGTCTGACAAACCTTTGGCTTTCGGGGCGCTGTCATAAGGTCTGCCGGCCATAAGCTCGAATGACACAACGTCGAATTGTCACAAGCTCGAATGGTTATAATCTCGAAATGACATAAGCTCGAACGGTTATAATCGCGAAATGTCTTAAGCTCGAACGGTTATAATGTCGAAAGGTCATAAGCTCGAATGATTATAATCTCGAATGGTCATAAGCTCGAATGGTTATAATCTCGAATGGTCATAAGCTCGAATGGTTATAATCTCGAAATGACATAAGCTCGAACGGTTATAACCGCGAAATGTCTTAAGCTCGAAGGGTTATAATGTCGAAAGGTCATAAGCTCGAATGATTATAATCTCGAATGGTCATAAGCTCGAATGGTTATAATCTCGAATGGTTATAATCTCGATTATAACCGTCATAATCGAGATTATAACCGTTCGAACTTATGACCGTTCGAGATTATAACCATTCGAGCTTATGACCATTCGGGCTTATAACTATTCGACCTTGTGACCTTTCGAGATTATAACCATTCGAGCTTATGACCATTCGAGATTATAACCATTCGAGCTTGTGACTTTTCGACATTATAACCATTCGAGCTTAAGACATTTTGCGTTTATAACCGTTCGAGCTTATGTCATTTCGAGATTATAACCATTCGAGCTTGTGACAATTCGACGTTGTGTCATTCGAGCTTATGGCCGGCAGACCTTATGACAGCGCCCCTTGGCTTTCATGTAACTTGACTACGGAATGCGATAGTAATTTACACAAAACGAATTATGCAAGCATCAAACGTTTATTTATATATACGGAGCATAATAGGTCTAACAAAGTCAATTTGATAATATGAACTGATACACTGTTTTTTCCTGATTAAAATGCGGAAGTTATTAACGTTGCAGAGCGCAATGATGAAGTTAATATCACTTCATGCGGCTGCTGCATTGATATACCTTTAGAAACAAAACATCAACTTTTATTCACGTGAAATAAACATAATGTACTGTAATCGCGTAAACATATTTGAAATTTACCAGTTATAATGTAAACTCCTGTCACTTCGTTTCAATGTTGCATGTGACATCCACCGTTATATGATTTAAGATTATCAGCACAAGCTAATTGAGCATATTAAATTGAATGCACATGAAGGTAGATTTATTACTGATTGAATGAAGTGACATTTACGTTGGAGAGTTAATTGTTTTTCTGAGAGTAATCTGGAGAATGGATTTAAATTGACATGTGGAGAATAAATGTCCCAATTTTCTCATCGTTACACTGCTAATCTGGTCAAATCAGATGATTCAATTACATCTGATTATATTATCTATATATAATCTTGTCGCGAATTATAACAGAGAAAATGTGTTCATTTCCTCCTGGTTTAAATTAAACATTTATAAATTCGCATAATAAATTGAAACCATTATTGTTCTTAAATTATCCGAATTACATTTTGTGTTAGTAGAGTCATTACTAGATACATCTTTTATTTTCTGTATGCGATACAAGTAAAATTCGATTAATGATGATAGCCCATTGGAAAGGATAAAACTATGTCGCCTAATAGGTCATTTTTTCAAGATTAAAGTATTAATAAGTTAATCACTTGTATAAGATGACTTGTCTATTAACAAATATTGCTTTCTAAACATCTTAGGATATAAATAAAAAATTGGTGGTCCTGTGTTACTTAATTTAGATTTTGATTCTTTGAGGTCATGAAAAGTAAAGGTTTCTGAGATATGCCCATATAATAAACATTACGCCTCCGTTGTATTGCACTCGAAAATCATGTCGGTGTAACCATTGTAACTTCTTGTTAATAAATTTAATTTACTACTACTAATCGAACGGTCCATATTTTTTTCTTGCAATGCTTCGTAAAATTCTATTACAAGTGTTTTTCTTTTCATATTTATTTAAGATCATTACAATCTTTTTACAGTGCAGATAATTATTATTTATTATATACACTGTTAGAAATTTTTGTATGAAAATTAATATATTGTATTGGAAGTTTTTTTGCGGATACGCGTATATTAAATTTAATATACAAATATTAATTAATATATAAAAAAATTGTTGCAAAATTAATATACAGTATACTAAACACTTCATAAAAGTTGTGATTATAATATAATTATTAGAATTTTACAATATATCTGTATTTTAAATGAAATTTAATATACCGTATCTGAAAAAGAACTTCCAATACATATATTAATTTTCAAAATATTTTTAACAGTGTATACATAGATAATACAAAGATACAAATTTTGTAAATACCTGGAGTGTACCAAAAACTATGCACATGCGAAAAAAAAAATTATACACGACTTGATTCATATAGTGAATCAGTACCTATCGCCAAAAATGTGGTGTTTGCGTTGAAAAAGACTGGTAGCAATATATTTCAATGGCCATGAGATTAATGTGGGTGACATTTTAATCGATACAGAGAGGATAGAACACTAGGCGTTAATCGTTGCAGATACGCCGATGATTTAGATGCGGCAGGTGGATGCATTTGACTTGAGGTAATTGAAACGCGCCCATACATCTATTCGGCAGCTCATTGTTTATTGGAGACACGATAGGCAGCAGCTGTTGTGTGTAATACTGGAAAGAAAGTGAAACTCTCCGGATGAGACAGCAGCAAAAGCGCTCGACATCTGAGAGAAAGTGAACACCGAGGGTCGATACGAGACATGACTGAAGGACCGAGGATAAGCTTGTTGCGTTGAGGGAAAATACAGGAGACGGGGAAAGGCAAAAGCGAAAGGTTGTGGACTTCGCGGAGGGTGTTTTCCTAAGCAGCAGTAGAGCACAAGTGATCCAGTACGATAAACTTGCTAGCGGAAAAGTGGATTTTGAATTGCTGCCCGCACCCCTTGCGCTCTATACTCACCTCTCTGCGCACCGTTATCGAATGCAAACTACATTTGAAGTAAACTGCGGACCCTGAGTTTACCTCGGTCGATGATGCAGCGTCATAGTGCAGTATATATACACACTTCACGAATCGGTGAATTGGGAGTGAACTGCTTTTGTTATACTGCACGCGGTTTACCATACATTTGATCGATAATTCGCAATATATACCGTATATCGCATATTCAACGTAAGTAAAATTCGCCTGGAATAATAATATCCTTATGGAGATTTTATCGTGGCATTCATACACGCAGAGAAAAAATTGGTTGCCCCAACTATTCGCGTGGTTAAATATGCTCCAACCGACAAAATTGTTGGGAGAACCAATTATTGAGTGACGCAACCGATTTATTGGATGTCACAACCAATCTATTGGATGTCACAACCAATCTATTGGATGTCACAACCAATCTATTGGATGTCACAACCAATCTATTGGATGTCACAACCAATCTATTGGATGTCACAACCAATCTATTGGATGTCACAACCAATCTATTGGATGTCACAACCAATCTATTGGATGTTACAACCAATTTATTAGATGTCACAACCAATCTATTGGATGTCACAACCAATCTATCGGATGTCACAACCAATCTATTGGATGTCACAACCAATCTATCGGATGTCATCTGGGGGGGGGTTGAAGTTTCGAATAATCAAAGCTCAGACGGTTTACAATTCCGAATTACTCTGTACTATAAACAACGATTAAACAAACGGTTATTCCGGCAAAGGTGTATGAATATGATGTGGACGAACTCGAATCATATTAAGTCCGACGGAAAAATTAAACGAAACATTAATCACGGCAGTACACGCTTTTCGAAAGTGAATTTTCATCTTGTATGGAATTCCTGACGTTTACTGGTACGCTATTAAGAGTTCCGAGAGGTTGAAATTGGGATATTGTAATGATTGGTAATTCAAACTATGGAAGTACTATAAATGTTAATGTTTGAATTTTCGAAAATCGTAGGGATATACTGGTCCTATTTTTGGATACACGAAATTCCGGACATAGCAGTTTGGATCATAGAACGTTCCGAATTTAATTCTCCGAAAGAACCGAGTCTTGCATAATAGTTCTTTTAAAGTGCAAAGTTTCGAAAATTAATCCTCCTGAAAGGTAGAATTCCGAATATTAGTCCTCCTGAGAGGGTGACGTTCCGAAAATATTTGTCCTTCTCAAAGACATATATTCGAATATCAAAGATTCGAAGGGTCAAAGTTCCGAAAATACGATTTGTAAATTTTGAAAACCTTACAGTTAGAAACTGAATCTGGTTGTTTAGAAATTTTAAAAACGATTGAACATTCAATCAAAAATTTAAAAAAATCCATCTACGGCAACATCATGATTTGAAAGTGAGCGGATTCTAGACACGGATCTCTCTCTTGCTCGACGGTCATGCGCCACGCAGCCCAAATTTTTCAAGCGGCATGACGAGAATACAATATGTTCCGTGTAGTTCCTTTCGGAACTCACAACGTAATGAACCCTTGACGATTACTCAATTACACATTGAGAAAAAGGCATAGTTGGGCTTACTAAGATGTTAGTTAACAATTTTACCAAGAAACAGTTGTTAGCCCGGGAAAAACGGTTCATATATAATCATATATAATTGTATATAATTTCATGTATAGTTGTATATAATTATATATAATTGTATATAACGTAATATATCATTGTATATGAAAACATATATGAGCATATATGAGTTTATATGTACATATACAGTGGTATACATGATCATATATAATACCAAAACCGCCGGCTTGCGATGTCATATATGAACAGATATGATCATATATAGTTATATACAACTATATATCGCCCATTTTTAGCGCATATATGATTGTATGTGGATCCATATACAAATGTATATGAGCGTATATAACTTTATATGTATATATACATTGGCATATATGACCCTATATATGACCATATATAACACCAAAACTGCCTGTTTACCATGTCATATATAAACAGATATGATCATATAGGATTGTATATGAGATCTATTCTGTGTGTCGACTGTGCAATATATGATCATATACAATCATATATGACTGCGCACAGAGAACTGACAGCTCATGTATGATCGTGCACGTATGATTATATGGTATTCCATAATCTATTGTTATATAATATTCACGAATTATTTCGATGTTCACGTCTTATTTATACACGGATGTAAAATTTGTTATATGGTTATATAACTAAGCATTTAATATCCGTTTTGTAAATGCGTGAATCATCCGGTTTTGTTTGAAGCGCTCAAGTTATAGGTATTTTTGCATATGCGGTTCTTTTCTTTATAATCACATGCTCATTCGCAACGATTAATGAAGATATTTGGCTTTCCTGGGCGGACGTTTCATTAAAACCTTCCACTTGATGAATTGAAACGGTCGCATATTAATAAGAATGATCAAGATTACTATACTAAATAATATCAACATAAAAGGATCGTGATAATCGTTTATTGTAATAGTGCACAGAAATTAACACGAACAGTTCGGGACCTTATACGTTGTACATATAATCGAAATATAACATTAGTAATGATATTTCTTAACCGTATATCGTGATGAAGTTCAACTTCATTGTATTTTTACATTACTTTCTTCAAGAGATTTGGTGTCTTGCAAATATACTCTCCAACTTTCAGAAGATTATATCTATTTAGGCATCGTCTTATATAATCACATATAACTATATATGATTGTATATGCTCAGATACAATTATATATGATCATGCATAGTCATATATGATCATGCATGATCATATAGAGACAAAATTCATATACAATCATATATGAGCAGTTTATATATGATTATATATGATCATGCATAGTCATATATGATCATGCATGATCATATAGAGACAAAATTCATATACAATCATATATGAGCAGTTTATATATGATTATATATGATTATATATGAATCGTTTTTCCCGGGAGGCGCAACCAATTTATTGGTTAATCGTACTAAATACTTGGTTGTCATACCAGATCCTTGGTTTTGTTAACCAATAACTTGGTTCTGCCTACCAAATCATTGGTTAAGCATACTAAATACTCGGTTGTGCCTACCAAATTATTGATTAAGCATACTAAATACTTGGTTGTCTTATTAAATTCTCGGTTATATTAATCAATAACTTGGTTGAGCCTACGAAGTTTTCTTGGTAACATTGTTAACCAAGATTTTGGTAGTTCCAACCAAGCTTTTTTCTAAGTGCGAGCGGTACCGCGCATGCTTATTGAAAAAAAATTTCTATCCCTTTTCATTGTTTTATTTCTAACAATATAAGATCTTTATCCAACTTGTACTATGCTATAGACAAGATATAATTATTAAAAATATTGCCAATACGGTCGTGTATGTGCAAAAAAAACAGTTCCACATGAACGTCATAAGGTAGGTGACCGTTACTGTTTTGGTAATTATATTATCCTTTCTTTACAGTTGTCGTTACATATGTGTAGGAGTATAAATACCTCTTACTACACGGTCATTCAAAGAGAATAAGTATGGTTCATCAATGTACATTTGAACACGAATGATGTACATTTTCACCCTCCGTTTTTATTATCTGATTCTTCACAGGGTTTTTTTACACTGTATGAGATTGCGGTTATCAGGTTGTGTAGTAAATTCAACGTGTAAATCTGATATCTACAAAATTGAAATCGTTATGTACACATTTGAAATATTGTGGAACCTAAGTGTGGGCTTTGAAATTGTACGGGTGGAAAAAAAGTGTGTACGCCAGGGTTCGTGGTTGAATAGTTGATGATAGTTTAAAGTTGTGATAATTGAGATGTGACATTACAAGTTCTTTAAACAGCTTGCGCAAAAATGTCAAGAATTGTTGACCGGAAAATACGAAAGCCAAACATTTCAAGAATCTTGTCATGAATGATAGATATTTATTTCAGGCCTAACAGAACTTCGAATATGTAATTGTCGTAAAACTCTGTTATCAACAGTTTGTCATCATATGCGCCTCCGCCTTATAGTGGTAATGTCATGAAGGATGTATCAAGGTGCACATTTTATTATGTGAGTATTATTATGTAGATTTTCATTATGAATTTCCATGTTCTTCATTATCATTTACTCGGAAAGTCTCGCCAAGACTCTTAGTCAAATAACTTTTCGAAATGCTTGTGAGGATATATATTATGATTACTGATGTACGCATGCTGCTAGTCGTAGTGATGTCTTCATACACTTTACGATTGCGAATAATGATGCCGAAAAGGGGCGATGCCTATTTGGGATTGCGTTCCGATGATGATATCAATGTGGATGTTTTTGACCGACTTTTTACCCTTTAGTTGGAGCGTTGTAACAGCGGTGTGCATGGATGATTCAAAAGAAAAAACGAATTCATTTAAAAATGCTGTATTTCCAGCGAAAAATGAAATTGAACAAACTTCGAATAATTTCCGATACGATAAAAATCTGAAAGAAAACAAACATGTTGAAGACGTACAGAAAATTGATTTTATTTTACTCAGTGCGAAAAACGCGGTTTTACGCACTCTTCGCGTGCATAAATCACCTTTTTCACAGCTTGTGAAATAATAGTACTTAACGATACGAGTGCGATAAAACTTTTTCTGACGAGTGTGATGGTAATAATAATGGTTGAATAATCGCTCTTAACACAATGTATACCAGTGATCTCGGAAATAAACACTGAGAGGTAATTTCAATTTTTATCAGTTTAACATTATAACACAAAGCTCAAGATATTTCATAACATACAATTTACAAGGCATATAACATAACGCTTTACATGTTTTAAAAAATGTCATATTCCCGTGCAGAAATCTAGTCGGGTGGCCCCGAAACAGTGTAGGGCCTTGTTAGGCCGTGTCAGGGCGGCCGCAATAGGGATGCCATACTAGGGCCAAATTACGGCCCGTAAAGGCTCCCCAAATACTATTCTGGGCTCTAACCAGGCCATCCACATCGGGCCCCTGTAAGGATGCCTCAATGGGCCCCGTTCATATTTTATAAGGGCTTCCACAATAGGGATTCCACACTAGGGCCCTGTTACAGCCTATAATGGCGTCCCCGGCGCTGGTAATAAACGTTTATATTTTATCAGAGATTCCACGACGCCGAATGTTAGCTGAGCGGTCACTCATCTAAATATCGACTCCTGTAGTCAATCCGGTGGACACCTATCCGTGTACTGACTGTTAGATCTGTCACGGGGCCACCTACCCTAACAAGAACGAACTAATTCGCGCAATAACCCCCCTCCCCCTACCGCCATTCGATATAACCAATTTCTGTGAAAGGTCATTGAATGTGATATTATTTTTACCACATATCAGACGCAGTGATATAAATCTATAAAGTGGCGACCATAATGTATCTAATTGGTATTTTTTATTAGTCGTTCAAATATAAAAAAATATTATATAATAACATGACCGGAATGGCCGAGTGAGCTAAGGCGCGGTGCAACAACGAGAGGGTCCCTGGTTCGATTCCCGACAATGTAAAAAATTAAAATATTTTTTCTCACCTCCGGGCCGAAAGCGACAACTTTCGTCCCACTGCGCGGAACGAAGTTCCCGGTTTTCGGCTCCGTCGATGAGAAAAATCGTATACACTCCTCGGGCAGTAAATAAGAAAGCCGCAAAACCTCGGCTTCGCCTCGGCCGACAATTACATGTGATCTGAGACATTTCTTACTTTACTGCCCTAGGTATGTAATATACTATTTCAGCGACTAGAATGTATCATTAAGTAAAGACGGAATATGTAATTAAAAGTGCAGAAATACTCAAATAAATAAGTATAATTGATTATTTTTTAATAACCTTTATTTGTTTTTTTTTAGCAGGGGCTTAATAGGGCGGCCTTTATAGGGCCTAACAGGGGCGCCTTTATAGGCCCCGAATTATCAAGCGTGACCAGCCTAGTTAGGCTGAGCTTAATTTTCCATACTGGGCCCCTAATAGAATCGGGGCTAACTATAAAGGGCCAGATTGGCGCCACAACTATACAACTACACAAGAATACAACTAAATTTCTGCACGGGTTATAAATAATGTAGAATAGATACTGGGGTGTTTGACCAATAAATGGAAATTAAAAAAAAAAAATCTTATAAAGAATGAATGATTACGAATACTTTACCGCTGGTTCTGATAAAAAAAATAGCTCAGACGATCAACATTAAGGGGCACCTCATTTAAATGAACGGATAATTTTTTTTATCAGAATTACCGATATTTATGATAATTCTTAAGGGTGGGAAACAAAGTTGTATTCTTAATTGTTTTATACGATATTTCTTGTTGAATTTTCATGAAATTGGTGAAACATCATAGCACTCATTTTACATAATTTATAGTATTTGAAAAATATTAAGCGTTTGATAAATGGTATGTTATAAAAGCTTTATATTAGAATATGAAACTCATAAAAATTCGAATTTATCATTCATTGTCTATTCCCGAGATCACCGGTACATATTGTGCCAGAAGTAAGGATTAAAACATCGTATCTAGTGCGAGAAAGGCGAGCGCGTTTCTGACGCTTTCCATAAAAAGTGTACATATTACATCCGGAGGTTTCAATGAAGTTTTCGAATAAATCCCGGTATGGGGCATTATACACCGTTCGGACCACCCTTTACCACGACC
Organism: Ephialtes manifestator; assembly: GCA_963970395.1. NCBI lineage: Eukaryota > Metazoa > Arthropoda > Insecta > Hymenoptera > Ichneumonidae > Ephialtes > Ephialtes manifestator. Next base: position 16,571,378 of record OZ019981.1, on the reverse strand, counting down.
GTCGTTCATGTAGTTGATTATTTTTATAGTCATTCACCCAAATGGATGGAGCATACTCAATTTTTCCAAATTTTTTATCGCATAATTCGCGCACTTGTGAATTTATATAAATTGCTCGAATAATTGCGTTTAAAAACTGTCGAATGCACGTATCTTCTTGGATATAAGTCGTGTCGTGAAAAGACATATATAAAAACTTTTCATGTTGAATTATACTTTTAGGCAAATTTATTTTTTAAATTCTTCAGCCTCTCCGAAGCATTGATTGTTAATTAATAAACATAAAAATCGATTTTTCAAAAACTTGGACATTTTTTATTTTTTTCAAAAAAATCTCTAAAATACTACTGATGAAGACGAAAATTTGAAGCCTAGACCGGAAGTGGGACAATCCTTTTTTCGAATTTTTATGAGAGTTTGAAAGATTAATAAAAAATGAAAACTCTCATAAAAAATCGGAAAAAAATTGACGGTCATGGTAAAAGATGGTCCGATCGGTGTATAATGCCCCGTATATAGACCATTTTTTTCATGAAAGGCTCAAAATTAGAAGACAGTGCGATAATTCTGGAAAAATGATATAAAAACAGAAAAACCAATTTACGAATATAGTCTAAAAAAAGGGGAGAAACCTGAGAGTTTATAAAAAAAATTTCTCCTAATTTTATGATATTTTTTAGGCATAGATAATTACCCCATTGGAAAGTATTAAAACTACGCTCAAATATATACTTTTGGACTAGAATATACATTAATGAATCGTTGATTGATATTTAGATTTAAAGCTCATTAATATTGATGAACACCTTTCCTGCTATCACAAGACATAATAATCGTTTATCTGTTCGTAGAAAAACTAAAATCAAAAAATTAAAATTCCTATTGTACATTGAGAAATTTGAACGAAGATAGGGGCAATACGTCTTTTGTACAGAATACCAACTCTACACATCCAATCATAGAGCGCCGATGAGTTGAAATGCGATGAACGTCGTACGTTGATTCGATGTGTAGAGTTGGTGTTCTGTAGAAACGACGTATTGCCAACAAGACATCAAATATCTCCCGTATGGGGGATCGGGCAAATTCTTTCGGTACTTTCAATACGATGAAGATAAAGTATTATTATGATTGTTTACAAAAATATGTAAAGTACAAAATAGAAATAAAACCGGAAAAAAGGATAAGAGAATAATAGCATACACTGGCGAGTTCAAGCGTAACGCGCGCCACCGCCGAAAAGAGAAGTGGTGTGTTCGTAAAGAAACACAGGTCTCGTAGCGAAACACATCGCGATACGTTCAGCAGAGAGCAGTAGCTCATCGGACGTGTTATTAGGCCCTTCCTTTATCGTTCTCAGTCTGAAGATTCTTTGTTAAATATATTTTCGGCAATCAGCGCTGCTGTCAAGTCGTGCTTGGAGTGTTAGCTGTCGGTCTCATCGCGTCGCGATCGTGTAGACATAATTTTCCCATCTCAAAAATGCCTCATCTCAAAAAGACTATTTCTATTCCGTTGAACGAGAGGATCAAGGACGGTCGCATATTTGAAGCTAACAAACCAGGAAAAGGCTTTATGTAAGAAACCTATTTTTTACTTTATAATTATTTCTTTAGAATCAACTATGAAAATTACGTGAATTAATATAAAAAACGTTTGGATAATATTTCTGGAATACTTTTTAATATTTTGAAAATTACTTAAAATATTTAAAAAAATGCGTAAGGTAGAATATGAAAATATAAAAATAAAAATGAAAAAAAACGTATAAAAGAATAAGAGAATAGTGTAAGAGGACCACGGGCTAGTTCGAGCGTAACGCGCGCCACCGCCGAACAGGAGGAGAGGTGTGTTTGTAAACACGTCTCGTAGCGAAACACATCGTGATACGTTCAGCAGAGAGCAGTAGCTCATCGGACGCGCTCTTAGGCCCTTCTTTTATCGTTCTCAGTGTGAACATTCTTTGTTAAATAAATTTTCGGCAATCAGCGACGCTGTCGAGTGGTGCTTGCAGTGTTAGTTGTCGTTTGCATCGCGCCGCGATCGTGTAGACATAATTATCCCATCTTAAAAATGCCTCCTCGTCTCAAAAAGAATATTTCTATTCCGTTGAACGAGAAGATTAAGGACGGTCGCATATTTGAAGCTAACAAACCAGGAAAAGGCTTTATGTAAGAAACCTATTTTTTACTTTATAATTATTTCTTTAGAATCAACTATGACAATTACGTGAATTAATATTAAAAAAACGTGTGGATAATATTTCTGGAATACTTTTTAATATTTTGAAAATTATTTAAAATATTTTAAAAAATGCGTAAGGTAGAATATGAAAATATAAAAATAAAAATGAAAAAAAAAAACGCATAAAAGAATAAGAGAATAGTGTAAGAGGACCACGGGCTAGTTCGAGCGTAACGCGCGCCACCGCCGAACAGGAGGAGAGGTGTGTTTGTAAACACGTCTCGTAGCGAAACACATCGTGATACGTTCAGCAGAGAGCAGTAGCTCATCGGACGCGCTATTAGGCCCTTCTTTTATCGTTCTCAGTGTGAACATTCTTTGTTAAATAAATTTTCGGCAATCAGCGACGCTGTCGAGTGGTGCTTGCAGTGTTAGTTGTCGTTTGCATCGCGCCGCGATCGTGTAGACATAATTATCCCATCTTAAAAATGCCTCCTCGTCTCAAAAAGAATATTTCTATTCCGTTGAACGAGAAGATTAAGGACGGTCGCATATTTGAAGCTAACAAACCAGGAAAAGGCTTTATGTAAGAAACCTATTTTTTACTTTATAATTATTTCTTTAGAATCAACTATGACAATTACGTGAATTAATATAAAAAACGTTTGGATAATATTTCTGGAATACTTTTTAATATTTTGAAAATTATTTAAAATATTTTAAAAAATGCGTAAGGTAGAATATGAAAATATAAAAATAAAAATGAAAAAAAAACGCATAAAAGAATAAGAGAATAGTGTAAGAGGACCACGGGCTAGTTCGAGCGTAACGCGCGCCACCGCCGAACAGGAGGAGAGGTGTGTTTGTAAACACGTCTCGTAGCGAAACACATCGCGATACGTTCAGCAGAGAGCAGTAGCTCATCCGACGCGCTATTAGGCCCTTCTTTTATCGTTCTCAGTGTGAACATTCTTTGTTAAATATATTTTCGGCAATCAGCGCTGCTGTCGAGTCGTGCTTGGAGTGTTAGCTGTCGCTCGCATCGCGTCGCGATCGTGTAGACATAATTTTCCCATCTCAAAAATGCCTCATCTCAAAAAGACTATTTCTATTCCGTTGAACGAGAGGATCAAGGACGGTCGCATATTTGAAGCTAACAAACCAGGAAAATGCTTTATGTAAGAAACCTCTTTTTTTTACTTTATAATTATTTCTTTAGAATCAACTATGAGAATGACGTGAATTAATATTAAAAAAACGTGTGGATAATATTTCTGGAATACTTTTTAATATTTTGAAAATTATTTAAAATATTTTAAAAAATGCGTAAGGTAGAATATGAAAATATAAAAATAAAAATGAAAAAAAAAACGCATAAAAGAATAAGAGAATAGTGTAAGAGGACCACGGGCTAGTTCGAGCGTAACGCGCGCCACCGCCGAACAGGAGGAGAGGTGTGTTTGTAAACACGTCTCGTAGCGAAACACATCGTGATACGTTCAGCAGAGAGCAGTAGCTCATCGGACGCGCTATTAGGCCCTTCTTTTATCGTTCTCAATGTGAACATTCTTTGTTAAATAAATTTTCGGCAATCAGCGACGCTGTCGAGTGGTGCTTGCAGTGTTAGCTGTCGTTTGCATCGCGCCGCGATCGTGTAGACATAATTATCCCATCTTAAAAATGCCTCCTCCTCTCAAAAAGAATATTTCTATTCCGTTGAACGAGAAGATTAAGGACGGTCGCATATTTGAAACCAACAAACCAGGAAAAGTCTTTATGTAAGAAACCTATTTTTTACTTTATAATTATTTCTTTAGAATCAACTATGATAATTACGTGAATTAATATAAAAAACGTTTGGATAATATTTCTGGAATACTTTTTAATATTTTGAAAATTATTTAAAATATTTTAAAAAATGCGTAAGGTAGAATATGCAAATATAAAAATAAAAATGAAAAAAAAACGCATAAAAGAATAAGAGAATAGTGTAAGAGGACCACGGGCTAGTTCGAGCGTAACGCGCGCCACCATCGAACAAAGGGAGAGGTGTGTTTGTAAACACAGGTCTCGTAGCGAAACACATCGCGATACGTTCAGCAGAGAGCAGTAGCTCATCGGACGTGTTATTAGGCCCTTCCTTTATCGTTCTCAGTCTGAAGATTCTTTGTTAAATATATTTTCGGCAATCAACGCTGCTGTCAAGTCGTGCTTAGAGTGTTAGCTGTCGTTCGCATCGCGTCGCGATCGTGTAGACATAATTTTCCGTGTAGACGGAAAATTATGTCTACACGTCCAATCTTCACGCCCAATCGTGACTATGCGCGCTAGCTTGCGGTATACTTATATGGATATACAAACGTATATACCGAGTCAAACATTTGTTATCCCGTCGTCAATTGAGGTTTAACGATGGATTGTCTACTTAATATCACAATTAATCAAGTATCCTCATGTTTCATGTTTAATTTTATTCGCTATCTCTTTTTCTTTGTGCATAAATTAATATTTTATCTATCAATATCTCCTCCTTTCGCCTCTTAGAACTTTTTTCTGCTAATAAAAATCATTTATTCCATTTACGGAAAATTTAGCTTTTCGATTTGAAAAAATTCCAATTTCTATTTTTCATCAAGACATCTCTCGAAAGTATTAACACGTACTGTAAGCATTTACTCGTTTCTGAAATCGTGCACATTTGGTCGGCACATTGAAAACGATAACGGTATAAAATAGTAACATTTCTGAAAAGGATCCTGACAATTTGACGAAATTATCGCACGTGGAAGAGGGCTGTTTTCCCATCTTATATCATAGCCGAACCTATAATTATACCTGCAATAGAGAACATTGATTTAATGTGTGCTTTTTTCTTCGTTCTTTGTCTTGATTCTCAGCTGAATAATTAGTTCTTGAAATCCTTTTTAATAATTATTGCCGCTGCCGTGTCGATTATTTCGTGAGCACTTTTTTGCATTCCGCCATGGATTGATAATCATGTTCGATATTAAACAATTCCGCCCCGGAGCAAGGAATGAAATGTTTTTCCGTCGATTTTTAGATTAAATGATATTTCACTTTTTTTCTTCTCGCAATTTACATTTTACTCACTCACATTTCACGAATACATGTGTGTATGTTTTACATCTTATTTGAATCTTCAGCTACATGCGATGCCAGACTCCATTTTGTAGTGCCACAGCAAAGAAATATCCTGATGGCATCATGCTTAGTCGCAGGCATTCCGCGATCTGTTATAACGAAACGTATGCTCAACTTAAGGCAGATTTTAAAGAAGCGTTGAAGAGCACTATAAAGAGTCACTTCTGGAGGTTAAAAAATCTCTATGAAACAGTGGCCACGTTGTGAGTATTAAACTGAATTTTTTATTTACTTCCAAAATGAATAACTATAAACCTCAGCCTTTATTGTGTTTTCACTATTGTATACGTTCTTTAACTAACTGGCCGAGCTTTCGCGAAAGCTCATTAAGCACGTCTTCTCGCTATCGTGTGCTTTAATGAGTTTTGGCTCTTTTAAATCTTTCAAAAAGCCTAATAATACTTTATGGTTTTCTTTAAATAGGTTTCCACAAAATGTTAAGGTGTTAGTACCTTATCAAAGCATTCTCAGCTCATTGAAGCGCTGGAGAAAAGAGTTGTTTCCACCAAACCCAAAAAGTTTGGAAGAAATGGCACAAAAATTGACAAATCCGGAGTATCAGCGGTTGTTCGAGTATGATGCTGGAAATCTGAAATCGAAACGGGTCCTCGACACCGATGGAAAAGTTCATCTTTTAATATACGATCCCGAACTCATCAGAAGTGAATTCTTAAATTTACTACGACTTTTTATTGATGGAACGTTTCAAACCACGCCAAGGTTGCGGAACGTATATCAACTGGTATCTATTTTGGGCGTCAAATACAATCACGTAAGTTTAAAAAATAAAACCTTCAATTTCATTCCATATAAATATAGTCAGTACATATGAGGTATCGTTTCTTGTGGCCGTCCCTAGGCCATACCATTCATCCACATTCTAATGGCTTGTAAGACGGAGACTGCATACACCGCAGTACTATCAGAGGTCAAACATCTGATAAACAGTGCGGCGGTGGAAGTTGTCATGACCGATTTCGAACAGGCCTTGCGCAATGCGTGCAGAGCCGTATTTTCAAATGCACTCATAACTGGTTGCAACGTTCACTACGATCGTGTAAGAATTATTCCCTTTTCTTTCCACAATCTCGTAGAAAGTTTTATTCTTCGCATGAATTTCTACCATTGTGATAATTTAAAAACCAGGCTCTACTGAAGAAGGTCAAAACTCTGCGCATGACGAAACTCATAAAAAACAACCCAGATGCTAAGCTTTTTCTTAAAAAGATAATGGCTCTGGCGTATTTGCCCGCACAAATGATTCAAACCGAATATGAAACGCTCAAAGATGGTCTACCACTCGCCGTAAGAAGATCGCTCACTAGTTTTCTAGTTTACTATGAGCGTCAGTGGCTGAGGGTCGTGAAACCTACCGGTTTCAGTGTTTTCGGTCTTTCCCGACGAACGAACAATGTTATTGAATCATATAATAGCGTACTCGCAGACAAAATGGGAAAACATCCAAGCGCTTGGACGTTCATGAGTTAGTATTTCCTACAATCTCGTTTCATTAATTTCGCCAATATTTATAAGAAACTTTCATATGAGTTGATACATTGATTTTTTTTCTTCTGAAAGCTAATCTTATCAAGCTCACTTCTAATGCAAGAGATGATCTGAAAAGTTTGAGTCTTTCAAAAAGGATTAAACGGCATCCACGTTACTCGTCTATTTACAAGCAGATAGAACTGATTGAAGGTTTGTCTTACATTATTGCAATAAATCAATGACTGCGAATGAAATTTCACGTTGGTTTCTAAATTTAGCTTTAAATCAACTTCATATACAATTAGCTCATCACACAAACTATATGCATTGAATTAATGAAATCTACTAATATCAAGTGTATTAAATATCAATGCTTTACCACTATAAAAGTAAACAGTACAATGTAACCATTCATAGTAATACTTTATATAAATGTAATTAGGTTGGAAACAACTGTATGCGCGAGAGATATCGCCTGCGGAATTTTTGACAAAAGCAGCAATGCTCAAGGGCCACGTCTCGGAAAGGATTGATAATATCGCTGACGATGAAGCAAACCGCGAGCAGCAAATGCAGGTAGCTCCGGTTGCCGCTCCTCCTGGTAAATCAAATTTTTATAGTTCTATACATTCCACCAAGTGACGGTGTGTCATTCGCAGGAAAACATACGAAAATGTGAATCTACTCGCCGATATCGCGTGTATTTAAATAACATATGGAATCGACGTTGTCTATCCGTGCCTGATTAATCGAATAACCTTACTATTCTTATACGTTTAAAATCCTCCCTTAATATACCTGAAGTTGCTATTGGCTTCGAGATAATTCTTGTCACAACCTAAGAACAATTTTATCGAAACGTTGATAAAGACAACTCGATGGATTTGAATTCCTTCGATTTCATTTAAGCAAGAGCGAGGACCGTCAAATTGAAGGTCGTTACGCATAAGGAAAACAGAAAAAATTCAGGAATTTTCTAAGGACCTAGAATTATTAGTGAGGAATCAAGGAATTTCGTTGTTTCTGTGAATTTTTTCCATAATTTTCTGGGATCCAAAAACATGTTAGTACACATTTTCAGAAAGATATTATTTTAAGCCAGAAAAGAAATTAATTGAACTGGTTCTAGTTAGTGTAGAAAAAAAATACATACCTACCAATTCACAGGAAAGTATATGTTACTTTCCTGTGAATATTTAACGTAGTTTATTAAGAGTAAAATTTGGTATTTTCTTTCAATCATGACCTGTTCGAGTTCAGTTTTTAACCGGAATATACCCTTTCGACACAACGGTAGTGGTCCACCTTGATGTTTGCAAATAAAGCCATTACGCGTGACTAAAATCTTAAAGGCTCATTTTGTATGATTATAGACAGACGATAAACCCTTCTGATTTTTGCCACGCGATTTGTTTATGAAATTTTAAAAAAACTTACTTCCGACATTGCCTAATCGTAAAACACAATTGAACTACAAATTTTTTTCGAAAAAAAACTGCGTGTGTAATATGTTCCGTCGGTTACCACTGCAAATAAAGTTCATTTTCATGTAATTAAAGTGATATATATTTTTTTCAAGTTAAATAGGCAGGAACTCTTGAATTTGTTTATCTATCTTTGCTTACACTGCTTTTCTTTTGGCGTTTCCAAATAATTTTTTTTGTCGTAACAGATTTACCTGAACGTTTAGGCGGAGCTTTCATATAAACACATACCATTCTGTAAGATCGGCTGTTCGCGAATGACATGTGAGATTTTTTGATGAACTGGACTGATTACATGGCTGAACTTCTGACGATACTGTGAAGGATAGCTTGAATCGAATCATGACTGATTAAAATTTTCAGATTTTTTTCATTCACATAAGTTAGGTTACGTTGACAACTTTAATTCCGAATCTCATGCTCGACAAAAAGAAAAGAAACTGAACCGTATTCGAAAGTAGTGTTTTATTTTCGGCCGTTTTTTCCTTGGAATATTTCTGGAACACGTCTGGAAAACCTAGAAACGTCAAGGTCTATCGGAGATACGAATGCGTATCAACGCTCAATTTTGATTTCATAAGGTCGCGATTGATGAATTTTGGATTCACATATTTAACTGTATTCCTGCTGCTCCTATTGCCTACGTCTGTGTTATCTACGTTAACGGTTATTACAAATTCGTTACTTTATATTGAAGAAGCCGATCCGGATTACGACTACCACATATTTGAAAATCTACGTTTCGACGTCAACGAGCAGAACGATCCTCACGAATCATCACAATCAGCTGATGACGGTGAGTTACTAACCACTTTGAAGTACAGTAGCCTCCCACTAAGTGCTCGCTCGCTAAGTGCTCGCCGAGACGCTTTCCCCTCGATCGGGAGGCGTGAATGTTCCCCCACCAAGACTACGATTCTCTACCGAGCCCGGCCGATCGCGGACGAATGCGCCCGAGCACTGCCGATTTCGGCCGAATGCGGCCCAAGCTCGCAGAATCTCTACGGAGAGGTGGTAACTCGCTAAGTGCTCGTTTTTACCCCTACAGCCCCGCAGGCGAGCACGTAGCGGGAGGCTACTGTAGATCTGAAAAAGAAACTTTCGTTTCGACTCTTTATTAAATAATCCTCACGGACTAACTTAAGAAATTGTAAATAATATAATTAGTAGTTTTGTTACTGCAGCCATATGAATAGCTTCGTGTATAGGGAAAAAAATGTATCAAGAAGCGTGAAAGGCAAGAAATGTGATTTTTCGTTTCAGATCGGGATACGGAAGACACTGGCGGGAGTGAAGAGGAAAATGGTAAACAATTTTTTTTAATACAATAAGTCGATTTGCTCTTGAAACTATAGGGTTTAAAACATCTGATGGCAGGCATTAAAATGTAGAGCTTTGTGACCCGAAATACAACTGAAATATATGAATAAATACTATATCGGCTCTAATAGTAATAATGACAGATTTAAAATTTAATAAAACATTATGGAGTATATGAAAACTTATTCTTGTCAGGAGATGGGCCAGATGATATAAGACACGCAGATGTCGACGCGGGCGGAAGTCTATTGTCTCCGGATGACAACTCGTTCGATGCCAGTCTCGCCGGTGCGCAGCAGTTTATTAACAACGGTAATAAATATATCTTTCTGAGGTTTCATATTGCGATTGACTGTTCAACACTTTAAAATGTTCGCTTCAGAAACAATTTGTAATAATTTCGTAACTATTATTTGAAAAATGTGAAACACATAACGTTAAGCGATTTGCTGAATGTAAAAAAAGAGCAAAATGATTAACAATTATTAATTTTTTTGTACTATCGGTGGATTTCTTCGGCAGTCTATTGGGTATAAAAAATCTAATTGTACGCACAAAAATTTTGATCTTTATGACCCAGAAGACAACAAAAATCTATGTATACTTCTTATATCAGCTCTTATAATGAAAACTACAACATATTTAAAAATATATGCGGTTCATATTACGATCGATTGTTAAACACTTTGAAATGTTCACTTCGGAATCAACCATTAATTAGTTCGTAAATATCTTAAAGAGCGTTCAGTCTCTTATATCGGTAATAGATTTACTGTATGAAAATAAGAATATTTTTATTCAAATGAGATAATGTTAGAAAGATTCAAACGACATGTCGCGAACATTAAGTGAAGCAGATGCACTATCCGTTGAAATATTAATGACTATTATATCGTACAAAGGAAACGTGGCAGAGGAGATGGACGTGACTCTGCCTGAGAGGCCAGTGTCTCCGATTATGGACGTTTTGGAATTCAATGTCGCTCATCTGGCTCAAGTTGGCGACAATGGTAACTTCATCGCTCGATAACACAATATTCGTTTTAAAATCAACTTCTGATGATTCAGTAAATTTACTTAATATATACATTTAAAAATATATTTTTTTAAGGTAATTATGACATTCACGATGTTCCGCCTCATGCAGGCGAACTGATTGAAATCCCATCGTCAACTGAAGATTCGGACATCAACCGTGATCATACGGCCCCTACCAACGACGCGTATAATGGTAATAATTAATGTTCATAATACGGCGTTCCATGAAGCGTTGCCGAATTCATTCGTAATAATTGTATAACTGCTTACATATGTGTTGATTATATTATCATGCAGGTGTTCAGGCTGCAATGCAACAAGAACCATGTGCAAAAGGTAATGATAGTGAAATGAAATGTCAACAATTTTTTAATGTTAACGATGCTAAATTTATCGATAATCTACAGCATCCCGGAGCAGGTTAAAAAATCTGCGAAAGAAGAGGCGGCGTCAGCAAAAGAAAAAAGACGGAAACGCAGTTGTCCGGCCCTACGGACATAAACGCCGGCGAAAGTGCTCAAAAAAAAACAAAGGTAACATTATATTGTATTACTCAAATCTGAAAGGGGTATTATCCATGCTTGTGCATAGAAAATATGTCCTTCCGGAATTGAGTTATACCATATATTCATTGTATATGCAAAAATGAGTCAGTATAATGGTTCGATTCAGTCAAGTAAATAAATACAGTTATAACTTGGTCGTATGATAACCCCGCATTGCTACCACGTTAATAGAGAAGTAACTTCGGAAACAATTTGATAGCTTGAAATCAAAAGAAGCCAATATATTTGAAAACTCTTATGTAGTATTCATAGCAACCATTCAAACATCGTTTCCAGCGTGCAGCTCTACTGTGATATTTCCTTATTAAAAAAAAGAAAGATATGCAATAAGAATGTATGGGGAAAAATACGGAATGAATGAAAAATTCGCCTTCATTAATGCGGTATTTTAGAATATCAATTTTGATTTCTACGAAATTCTGGGGTCTTTTACGGAACATTGGTAAAAAATTATTAACATTGAAATCAAATGACAGCTATAACGAACGCGATGCGCTTCACATCGATAATTGATATACTTCTAGTCATCTGCCACATAAAAACGGGGATCTAGATTCAGTGAACTACAAGGATTCCTTGAAATTGCGAAAACTAAGGGTTTCCGACGTTTTAAGAAATATATTTTGAGTTGAATATGACGATGAAGCGGACGACCCATTAGCTGAGGTGAAAACCTTCTAGGTGTCGCGGAAACAGATGCGTTCAACGCTTGGTTAATGAAAAAGCATTGGGTGAAATAAAAATGTTTACGACGGTTTGTGACTATCTGAAATTATGAATCGATAATAAATATTCAATATGCGTATAACCACTCTTGATATATATTGCGGCGACTTTGATTCAAATGTTTTAGACTAGTGAGGTTTATGTAATCAAAAATGGCGCGGTATACACACATTTCGTTTTCATTGGTAATACTATTATTGAAGCATTGGGATCTACTAAACTATTTGATTTAATTTTATTCATCAATAGACTGTTCGTGCGCCAATACATTATAATGCAATATTTCATATTTTATGATAACCATTGTCAACGTACTGTGGTGCACCATTCAGATCGTCGGGCTCAATCAGTCTTCAAAGGACCTCGCATAAATCAGTTTCAAATATATTTTTCGTGTTAAAATTATCTAAGTCAAGAATGAATAGGGAAAAATACAGATGAGTGAAAGTTTCGATGTTTTTAATGAAGTATCTTAAAGTATTAATTTTGATGTTTACGAAATTCTGAGGCTTTTCACGGAACATTGAAAAAAAATTATAAAAATTTAATGATAGAGCTACAACGAATGCGATGCGATTTAGATTGATGATTAATATACTTCTAGTCAACTGCAACATATGGGAAAGGGGTTCTAGATTCAGTAAAGTACGAAGATCCCGTGCGAAATTGCGAAAGCTAAGGGTTTCCGACGTTTTAAGAAATATATTTTGAGTTGAATATGACGATGAAGCGGACGACCCATTAGCTGAGGTGAAAACCTTCTAGGTTTCGCGGAAACAGATGCGTTCAACGCTTGGTTAATGAAAAAGCATTGGGTGAAATAAAAATGTTTACGACGGTTTGTGACTATCTGAAATTATGAATCGATAATAAATATTCAATATGCGTATAACCACTCTTGATATATATTGCGGCGACTTAGATTCAAATGTTTTAGACTAGTGAGGTTTATGTAATCAAAAATGGCGCGGTATACACACATTTCGTTTTCATTGGTAATACTATTATTGAAGCATTCGGATCTACTAAACTATTTGATTTAATTTTATTCATCAATAGACTGTTCGTGCGCCAATACATTATAATGCAATATTTCATATTTTATGATAACCATTGTCAACGTACTGTGGTGCACCATTCAGATCGTCGGGCTCAATCAGTCTTCAAAGGACCTCGCATAAATCAGTTTCAAATATATTTTTCGTGTTAAAATTATCTAAGTCAAGAATGAATAGGGAAAAATACAGATGAGTGAAAGTTTCGATGTTTTTAATGAAGTATCTTAAAGTATTAATTTTGATGTTTACGAAATTCTGAGGCTTTTCACGGAACATTGAAAAAAAATTATAAAAATTTAATGATAGAGCTACAACGAATGCGATGCGATTTAGATTGATGATTAATATACTTCTAGTCAACTGCAACATATGGGAAAGGGGTTCTAGATTCAGTAAAGTACGAAGATCCCGTGCGAAATTGCGAAAGCTAAGGGTTTCCGACGTTTTAAGAAATATATTTTGAGTTGAATATGACGATGAAGCGGACGACCCATTAGCTGAGGTGAAAACCTTCTAGGTTTCGCGGAAACAGATGCGTTCAACGCTTGGTTAATGAAAAAGCATTGGGTGAAATAAAAATGTTTACGACGGTTTGTGACTATCTGAAATTATGAATCGATAATAAATATTCAATATGCGTATAACCACTCTTGATATATATTGCGGCGACTTAGATTCAAATGTTTTAGACTAGTGAGGTTTATGTAATCAAAAATGGCGCGGTATACACACATTTCGTTTTCATTGGTAATACTATTATTGAAGCATTCGGATCTACTAAACTATTTGATTTAATTTTATTCATCAATAGACTGTTCGTGCGCCAATACATTATAATGCAATATTTCATATTTTATGATAACCATTGTCAACGTACTGTGGTGCACCATTCAGATCGTCGGGCTCAATCAGTCTTCAAAGGACCTCGCATAAATCAGTTTCAAATATATTTTTCGTGTTAAAATTATCTAAGTCAAGAATGAATAGGGAAAAATACAGATGAGTGAAAGTTTCGATGTTTTTAATGAAGGATCTTAAAGTATTAATTTTGATGTTTACGAAATTCTGAGGCTTTTCACGGAACATTGAAAAAAAATTATAAAAATTTAATGATAGAGCTACAACGAATGCGATGCGATTTAGATTGATGATTAATATACTTCTAGTCAACTGCAACATATGGGAAAGGGGTTCTAGATTCAGTAAAGTACGAAGATCCCGTGCGAAATTGCGAAAGCTAAGGGTTTCCGACGTTTTAAGAAATATATTTTGAGTTGAATATGACGATGAAGCGGACGACCCATTAGCTGAGGTGAAAACCTTCTAGGTGTCGCGGAAACAGATGCGTTCAACGCTTGGTTAATGAAAAAGCATTGGGTGAAATAAAAATGTTTACGACGGTTTGTGACTATCTGAAATTATGAATCAACAATAAATATTCAATATGCGTATAACCACTCTTGATATATATTGCGGCGACTTTGATTCAAATGTTTTAGACTAGTGTGGTTTATGTAATCAAAAATGGCGCGGTATACACACATTTCGTTTTCATTGGTAATACTATTATTGAAGCATTGGGATCTACTAAACTATTTGATTTAATTTTATTCATCAATAGACTGTTCGTGCGCTAATACATTATAATGCAATATTTCATATTTTATGATAACCATTGTCAACGTACTGTGGTGCACCATTCAGATCGTCGGGCTCAATCAGTCTTCAAAGGACCTCGCATAAATCAGTTTCAAATATATTTTTCGTGTTAAAATTATCTAAGTCAAGAATGAATAGGGAAAAATACAGATGAGTGAAAGTTTCGATGTTTTTAATGAAGTATCTTAAAGTATTAATTTTGATGTTTACGAAATTCTGAGGCTTTTCACGGAACATTGAAAAAAAATTATAAAAATTTAATGATAGAGCTACAACGAATGCGATGCGATTTAGATTGATGATTAATATACTTCTAGTCAACTGCAACATATGGGAAAGGGGTTCTAGATTCAGTAAAGTACGAAGATCCCGTGCGAAATTGCGAAAGCTAAGGGTTTCCGACGTTTTAAGAAATATATTTTGAGTTGAATATGACGATGAAGCGGACGACCCATTAGCTGAGGTGAAAACCTTCTAGGTGTCGCGGAAACAGATGCGTTCAACGCTTGGTTAATGAAAAAGCATTGGGTGAAATAAAAATGTTTACGACGGTTTGTGACTATCTGAAATTATGAATCGATAATAAATATTCAATATGCGTATAACCACTCTTGATATATATTGCGGCGACTTAGATTCAAATGTTTTAGACTAGTGAGGTTTATGTAATCAAAAATGGCGCGGTATACACACATTTCGTTTTCATTGGTAATACTATTATTGAAGCATTCGGATCTACTAAACTATTTGATTTAATTTTATTCATCAATAGACTGTTCGTGCGCCAATACATTATAATGCAATATTTCATATTTTATGATAACCATTGTCAACGTACTGTGGTGCACCATTCAGATCGTCGGGCTCAATCAGTCTTCAAAGGACCTCGCATAAATCAGTTTCAAATATATTTTTCGTGTTAAAATTATCTAAGTCAAGAATGAATAGGGAAAAATACAGATGAGTGAAAGTTTCGATGTTTTTAATGAAGTATCTTAAAGTATTAATTTTGATGTTTACGAAATTCTGAGGCTTTTCACGGAACATTGAAAAAAAATTATAAAAATTTAATGATAGAGCTACAACGAATGCGATGCGATTTAGATTGATGATTAATATACTTCTAGTCAACTGCAACATGTGGGAAAGGGGTTCTAGATTCAGTAAAGTACGAAGATCCCGTGCGAAATTGCGAAAACTAAGGGTTTCCGACGTTTTAAGAAATATATTTTGAGTTGAATATGACGATGAAGCGGACGACCCATTAGCTGAGGTGAAAACCTTCTAGGTGTCGCGGAAACAGATGCGTTCAACGCTTGGTTAATGAAAAAGCATTGGGTGAAATAAAAATGTTTACGACGGTTTGTGACTATCTGAAATTATGAATCGACAATAAATATTCAATATGCGTATAACCACTCTTGATATATATTGCGGCGACTTTGATTCAAATGTTTTAGACTAGTGTGGTTTATGTAATCAAAAATGGCGCGGTATACACACATTTCGTTTTCATTGGTAATACTATTATTGAAGCATTGGGATCTACTAAACTATTTGATTTAATTTTATTCATCAATAGACTGTTCGTGCGCTAATACATTATAATGCAATATTTCATATTTTATGATAACCATTGTCAACGTACTGTGGTGCACCATTCAGATCGTCGGGCTCAATCAGTCTTCAAAGGACCTCGCATAAATCAGTTTCAAATATATTTTTCGTGTTAAAATTATCTAAGTCAAGAATGAATAGGGAAAAATACAGATGAGTGAAAGTTTCGATGTTTTTAATGAAGGATCTTAAAGTATTAATTTTGATGTTTACGAAATTCTGAGGCTTTTCACGCAACATTGAAAAAAAATTATAAAAATTTAATGATAGAGCTACAACGAATGCGATGCGATTTAGATTGATGATTAATATACTTCTAGTCAACTGCAACATATGGGAAAGGGGTTCTAGATTCAGTAAAGTACGAAGATCCCGTGCGAAATTGCGAAAGCTAAGGGTTTCCGACGTTTTAAGAAATATATTTTGAGTTGAATATGACGATGAAGCGGACGACCCATTAGCTGAGGTGAAAACATTCTAGGTGTCGCGGAAACAGATGCGTTCAACGCGTGGTTAATGAAAAAGCATTGGGTGAAATAAAAATGTTTACGACGGTTTGTGACTATCTGAAATTATGAATCGATAATAAATATTCAATATGCGTATAACCACTCTTGATATATATTGCGGCGACTTAGATTCAAATGTTTTAGACTAGTGAGGTTTATGTAATCAAAAATGGCGCGGTATACACACATTTCGTTTTCATTGGTAATACTATTATTGAAGCATTCGGATCTACTAAACTATTTGATTTAATTTTATTCATCAATAGACTGTTCGTGCGCCAATACATTATAATGCAATATTTCATATTTTATGATAACCATTGTCAACGTACTGTGGTGCACCATTCAGATCGTCGGGCTCAATCAGTCTTCAAAGGTCCTCGCATAAATCAGTTTCAAATATATTTTTCGTGTTAAAATTATCTAAATCAAGAATGAATAGGGAAAAATACAGATGAGTGAAAGTTTCGATGTTTTTAATGAAGTATCTTAAAGTATTAATTTTGATGTTTACGAAATTCTGAGGCTTTTCACGGAACATTGAAAAAAAATTATAAAAATTTAATGATAGAGCTACAACGAATGCGATGCGATTTAGATTGATGATTAATATACTTCTAGTCAACTGCAACATATGGGAAAGGGGTTCTAGATTCAGTAAAGTACGAAGATCCCGTGCGAAATTGCGAAAGCTAAGGGTTTCCGACGTTTTAAGAAATATATTTTGAGTTGAATATGACGATGAAGCGGACGACCCATTAGCTGAGGTGAAAACCTTCTAGGTGTCGCGGAAACAGATGCGTTCAACGCTTGGTTAATGAAAAAGCATTGGGTGAAATAAAAATGTTTACGACGGTTTGTGACTATCTGAAATTATGAATCAACAATAAATATTCAATATGCGTATAACCACTCTTGATATATATTGCGGCGACTTTGATTCAAATGTTTTAGACTAGTGTGGTTTATGTAATCAAAAATGGCGCGGTATACACACATTTCGTTTTCATTGGTAATACTATTATTGAAGCATTGGGATCTACTAAACTATTTGATTTAATTTTATTCATCAATAGACTGTTCGTGCGCTAATACATTATAATGCAATATTTCATATTTTATGATAACCATTGTCAACGTACTGTGGTGCACCATTCAGATCGTCGGGCTCAATCAGTCTTCAAAGGACCTCGCATAAATCAGTTTCAAATATATTTTTCGTGTTAAAATTATCTAAGTCAAGAATGAATAGGGAAAAATACAGATGAGTGAAAGTTTCGATGTTTTTAATGAAGTATCTTAAAGTATTAATTTTGATGTTTACGAAATTCTGAGGCTTTTCACGGAACATTGAAAAAAAATTATAAAAATTTAATGATAGAGCTACAACGAATGCGATGCGATTTAGATTGATGATTAATATACTTCTAGTCAACTGCAACATATGGGAAAGGGGTTCTAGATTCAGTAAAGTACGAAGATCCCGTGCGAAATTGCGAAAGCTAAGGGTTTCCGACGTTTTAAGAAATATATTTTGAGTTGAATATGACGATGAAGCGGACGACCCATTAGCTGAGGTGAAAACCTTCTAGGTGTCGCGGAAACAGATGCGTTCAACGCTTGGTTAATGAAAAAGCATTGGGTGAAATAAAAATGTTTACGACGGTTTGTGACTATCTGAAATTATGAATCGATAATAAATATTCAATATGCGTATAACCACTCTTGATATATATTGCGGCGACTTAGATTCAAATGTTTTAGACTAGTGAGGTTTATGTAATCAAAAATGGCGCGGTATACACACATTTCGTTTTCATTGGTAATACTATTATTGAAGCATTCGGATCTACTAAACTATTTGATTTAATTTTATTCAGCAATAGACTGTTCGTGCGCCAATACATTATAATGCAATATTTCATATTTTATGATAACCATTGTCAACGTACTGTGGTGCACCATTCAGATCGTCGGGCTCAATCAGTCTTCAAAGGACCTCGCATAAATCAGTTTCAAATATATTTTTCGTGTTAAAATTATCTAAGTCAAGAATGAATAGGGAAAAATACAGATGAGTGAAAGTTTCGATGTTTTTAATGAAGTATCTTAAAGTATTAATTTTGATGTTTGCGAAATTCTGAGGCTTTTCACGGAACATTGAAAAAAATTATAAAAATTTAATGATAGAGCTACAACGAATGCGATGCGATTTAGATTGATGATTAATATACTTCTAGTCAACTGCAACATGTGGGAAAGGGGTTCTAGATTCAGTAAAGTACGAAGATCCCGTGCGAAATTGCGAAAGCTAAGGGTTTCCGACGTTTTAAGAAATATATTTTGAGTTGAATATGACGATGAAGCGGACGACCCATTAGCTGAGGTGAAAACCTTCTAGGTGTCGCGGAAACAGATGCGTTCAACGCTTGGTTAATGAAAAAGCATTGGGTGAAATAAAAATGTTTACGACGGTTTGTGACTATCTGAAATTATGAATCGACAATAAATATTCAATATGCGTATAACCACTCTTGATATATATTGCGGCGACTTAGATTCAAATGTTTTAGACTAGTGAGGTTTATGTAATCAAAAATGGCGCGGTATACACACATTTCGTTTTCATTGGTAATACTATTATTGAAGCATTCGGATCTACTAAACTATTTGATTTAATTTTATTCATCAATAGACGCTTCACGCGCCAATATTTAGCTCGTCGGGTTCAATTAGCCTTCGAAGGACGTCGCGTAAATTATCTACATTAAGAATGTATGGAGAAAAATACGAAATAAGCGAAAATTTTGATTCTTTTAATGCAGTATTTTATTATTAAAAAATATTGGGTTGCTTTGTAGGTAGTCCGGGATTCGAAGAATGTCGTTATCGCGGTTGATAAATAATAGTCTGAATCACCTGAAGAATGTATAATCAATGTTACGTAATAAAGTGACTCTTTTTTTGCATATTCAATTATGTTACTCTAGTATATGTCATGATAAAACTGTAAATCTTCAACGTGGGCCAAATCGAGAAATAAACACCACTTGACAAAGTCGGGATTTCTTAATATCTCAAACACTGACAATATAAAATTGAATTGTCCACGATGTTGCTTAATGTGAATTCCAAATATAATAACCACGATTTCAGAGTTTTCAACCCTCGTGGAAAGTTCTTAATGTAATCTGCACAATAAACTACCCAGTTCAGCTTGAAAGTCGATCCAAGCGGAATGAAACCTGAAAATGCTTCTTGAATCATTAACCAAGCTTGGGTTTGTTGTACGCATGCGGTAAGCAGCCGAGAGCACGCATCTCCTGTTTTTCAAATTTAGCGGATTTGTGTGCTTTTGCCCGCGTTTTTCAAAGCGTGGATGTGGACTGCAGTACCCAGGCTTTAGTTAATGATCGGAAACTTAAACAGGTGCTTCTGCTATTTGTAAAATTATTAATAAATTACTTACGCATCGTTAATCGGGTTTGAATTTGTCGTACGTATGCAGGATGCAGCCGAGAGCACGCATATGCTGTTCTTTTAGTTCAGTCAAATTGTGTGCTTTTGCCCGCGTTTTTCGAAGCGTGGATACGGGCGACAGTATTCAGGCTTTAGTTAATGATCGGAAACATGAAAAGGGGCTTCTGCTATTTGTAAAATTCTTTAAAAATTACGCAAGCATCGTTAATCAGGTTTGAATTTGTCGTACGTATGCAAGATGCAGCCGAGAGCACGCATATGCTGTTCTTTTAGTTCAGTCAAATTGTGTGCTTTTGCCCGCGCTTTTCGAAGCGTGGATACGGGCGACAGTATTCAGGCTTTAGTTAATGATCGGAAACATGAAAAGGGGCTTCTGCTATTTGTAAAATTCTTTAAAAATTACGCACGCATCGTTAATCAGGTTTGAATTTGTCGTACGTATGCAAGATGCAGCCGAGAGCACGCGTATGCTGTTCTTTTAGTTCAGTCAAATTGTGTGCTTTTGCCCGCGTTTTTCGAAGCGTGGATACGGGCGACAGTATTCAGGCTTTAGTTAATGATTGTGAAATTGACAAGGCGTTCTTATTGTTTATATAATTCTTGGGAGTTTCCGAATTTAAAAAAACTCTGAAATTGTGCTTGGACGTTAATTGAACCGGAGGGAATCTTAAAAATGACTTTTGAATCATGAATGGAATTTAGATCTGTCGTTTTTAAAAACTTTTGCCCTCGTTTTTAAAAACGTGGATGCATTCGATGCATCCAAAATGCAGCTGAGAGCACGCGTACCAACGCATTTTGGGAATTGTGTGCTCTTCCTCACACTCTGTAGAGTGTGGATGTGAACGACACTTCCAACTAAGATTGGTAATCGAATTCGTGTACGCATTTCACTTTGAGTTGAAAAAATATGCGAGAGACCAATAAAGTTCTATATTATAAGGCATACTTTCAATCAATACTGAAATTTATTTGAGACATGTAACGAAATAAAAGTATTCATATCATTCAGGTTCACGTCTCTACATGAAATTGCAGTTTCATTCCTAACTCGTACATATTCATGACATAAACTAATGATTTTATATTTTACAGGTGAGACGTGCCTAATTTGCCTGATGAATAATGTAACGCACACATTTATTCCATGTGGGCATTTCTGCTGCTGCAGCGTATGTCTGGAGGGACTGATTGAGACTCGATTGCCAAAAAAGTGCCCAAAGTGCCGTGCAGAATATACAGACGTTATCAAAACGTTTATAGGATAATAAAGTGTTTTGTAGAATTGTCTACATGCAAAATTTGTCGACTTTATAATTTCAGTAATTTTCCCGAAGTTCATTATCCTTCCCAACATAAGCTATGAGACAAGTCGAAAGCGTGAATTTTGCAGCTGTTTACTTCCGGAGAAATACCCGAACTTTTTCATCGCTAATACTCTTCAAGAATTAATAGTTTCGCACGAGATCGGACATTTCCACGAAGGCTATGAAGATGGCCGTCTGATCCGAATCAATGCAATTGTAGCACGAGGCAAAGTCAGGGACCGAATTAAAGACGAGCAGTGCCCAGCCTCATGCTCTTCGTCGGAAGACTGATTTTTCGCCCTCATATCACATATTTCTTTTTATAACACAGATACAAAAAAGTCCCCCTTTTCGTGGCGATTATGCCTGGCAGAAATGACACTTTTAAGTTATATGAGCGAGATTACTTCCTTACACGCTGTTCAATTTCCCGTACACTTCTGCGACGCCACAGGCATACAATGAGAGGTTTTCAAGTACTTGTTACTAAAAGTCGTATCTGATTATGAGCGGGAGAAAGAGGAATCTCATAGCTGGGGTGGCTATCTTCACAATCTTTATTAAAAGTCCACTTCTTCGCTCTTGTATCACAATAGTATATTGTAACAGCACGAGCCGAAGGCGAGTGGTACGGTTCATTATACTTGCGGATTGTTTACATCGGTTTCTAATAATACACTAAGACAGTCACTAAGCAGGTAAAGTTGGACCGGAAAAGCTATACCGATTTTTATAGAGATTAAGGTAGATTGCAGATTGCAAATGATCATTATCATTATAATGAACTCTGTTTATGGGTAATGCCGAAATGTTCTTATTTGGATGATCCTCGCGAATACAATATTTCTTACAACAAAACCAGACTACCAAGGTCTGAAAAAAAATTAAATTCATTTGAACTGCAGTAAAAGAAACCGTCTAATTCGCGATAATCTGTATCTACCATAAATTGCCCTTTTCATAACAACATATTTTGAAATTGTGAGTTCAATGGCATTATCAGGCCTTAATTCTCGAATTCTCGGAAGCTTCACATTTTTGAATATTGACGCCTCGAAATTATCGCGTTTCGAAATTTTGAGCTACCGAAATTTTTGCTTTCGAAATTTTGACCTTCCGGAATTCTCATATTTCGAAATTTTGACCTTCCGGAAATCTCACATTTCGAAGTTTTGAGCTAACGAAATAATCGCGTTTCAAAATTTTTATTGAACGACATTTGTGCATTCACGAATTTCAACCTTTCGTGTCTTCATATCATGGATTTCTGAGCTTTCGATACTCTTAAGAATTATTAATCGACTTGTCAATTTTCAAATGTTAGGATTTTGGCTCTTTGAATTCTCAAATTGTTAACATTTTGACTTATCGATGTTACAAACTTTCGGGTTAATGAAATTAATTATTTTTAGCAAATGATATACTATTTATTCGGCTTTTCTATCTTCGATAATTCAGCCCTTCACTATCGAGTTTTTCACATACTAAAATGTTGGAAATATGATCCTTCTAATTACTAACAGTAGAATTCCGTCAAAAAATACAGTTTTACGTTCGCTACGCCTACTGTCATTTTCGCAAACTTTCGAGAAATGTATATATCGAAATTTTGCAAATCCAGAACAAGGATGTGTCTGTTAATTTTTTTTCTCGGTAAGATTAGTTGTAGAAAACATGAATAGTGGAAAATAAATAATAATTTTTAGGCCTTCTGAGCTTCGATTATTCGGAACTTCAACCCCCCCCCATGTCACAACCAATCTATCGGATGTCACAACCAATCTATTGGATGTCACAACCAATCTATTGGATGTCACAACCAATCTATTGGTCGTCACAACCAATCTATTGGATGTCACAACCAATCTATTGGATGTCACAACCAATCTATTGGATGTCACAACCAATCTATTGGATGTCGCAACCAATCTATTGGATGTCACAACCAATCTATTGGATGTCACAACCAATCTACTGGATGTCACAACCAATCTATTGGATGTTACAACCAATCTATCGGATGTCACAACCAATCTATCGGATGTCACAACCAATCTATTGGATGTCACAACCAATCTATTGGATGTCACAACCAATCTATTGGTCGTCACAACCAATCTATTGGATGTCACAACCAATCTATTGGATGTCACAACCAATCTATTGGATGTCACAACCAATCTATTGGATGTCACAACCAATCTATTGGATGTCACGACCAATCTATTGGATGTCACACCCAATCGGTTGTTTGTGACGTCCAATGGATTGGTACCCGGTTCGTTGGTTGTGACACTCAATTGTTGGTTCTCCCAATCAATTTTGTCAGTTGGAGCGTAGTTAATTTTTTTTTAAATCATTTTTTCTCTGTGTGTTTGGTTACTTTACTTGATTTATGAGATAAAGGGCACAATTATCAAACGGCACGTACGATTGTTTTATGAGAACGTTCAAAAGTTACCCGACAATAACGATTAACCATTTTCAAACACCAGTGAGGCCGGAGAATACCGCGTTTGATGTGGACGGAATGGTATGATAGGTATATACAGTCGCTTCATGAGTCGGTGAGCTGCTTTTGTTCTACTGGACGGGGTTAATCATACATTGGATCGACAAGATGTCATGTGTAATGAATATTGTTTCAACGTAAATCAAATTCTCGTAATTATGTTCGTGGGGAGGACTTGTTACATCAGTATTCATCCGTTCACGAGGTAGTATTTAAGGCAGACGCTTATCAGATAAGAAATGAATTATTAAGCAACCTCGGTGCAAATTACACGGAACTGTACGATTGTTCTGTGAGAACGTTCAAAAGTTACGAGAGAATAAAAATTCGAAGCGGCGAACACATTCGAACATGACTGTGGGCAGACAATAATACCACGGATAGCGTGTAGGTACATGTCCCGAGGCGTTGAGGAAAGCTGCATTATTCACAGGACCCTCGTCCACCAACTGCTCCGCAGATCTGAAGCGTCCATCGCTTTTTATATTCATTTTATCTAGCTTGCCGAGTTCACAATAACACTCAAAGTTGATGCACTATATACGAAGTAAAATCGACTTGCACGCCAAAACTTGAGAAATTTTTGTTCTTTAATGCTTTCACCGTGGAACCACGAGAAAAATACGTTATTGTTAATGATCGATTTCTGATAATTTTCGGTATCGGAAAAATGTTTTGAAACGTCCGAATTATCGTGATAATTAGGAAATTGAGTTACGTAATAAAGTTTTAGGTGGAAATACATTTTTCCCAAATCGGTCGAGGTTTTCAAAGAATTTGGACGTAATTGAAAAGCTTGGTCTATCATTAGAAATCATAGAGGATGATTTGATGAGGAAAAAAAATAGGAATATGCGAGTTGAACGAACATGTAGCCAAAAATATAGTATTAATTTTCTTTTTTAACTTGGTGTCGCTACCGCGTCTCTTGATAACAATTTCGGATATTCAGTGTTCCGGATCTGGATTTTTTCGTTAGTTTAAATCACCTCCTCATGCTCTGCTGAAGTACCAATAAAATGTAAAAACGTAAGTGGCGACACTCTGTATTTCTCATTATTGAGGTCACATTCTGGATCTCGTTTTCTAATAACGATCAACCCAAACAATCAATGTCTGGTAATAAAAGACCTCTCGATACGTCAGTGCTGGACTTTGTTGAATGGTCGACTGAGCAATTCCAACGCCAAATTTTCACGAAGTTTGGTCCAACGCCCATTCCTGTCACAGCGTTATTACTAACCCGTGTAACAACCACAGATGTCCAAAGATTAGATCGATTTTATGGATACTGTTATTACCGGACGTGCAGTAATAGTCAATAGATATAGTATGTAGTGGTTGTTCCAGTTTAGTAGAATAGACGAGTGCACGTTGGCGGGCTAATAGACCGGTAATAGTATAAACATTTCTCAGGGGTTTGTCGTGGCCGCCAAACACCCCTGACCCTCGTTATCTATCCGTCTCGCTCACTCCTTTGTACTTCGCCCCTCATTCCACACTGCTTTGCGAGTTAATAGCCCGTACTTTCAGCCCGTAACTTCGGTGGCGATCTAGATAAAGCTGCTTTATGAACCCAGTAGCCAAATCGTGCTCTTTCGCTCGCACTATCCCTTCATACACTCTTGTAGTCACTTGCAGAACTAAACGAGTTCGCCAACCAAGAGCCAACGGTCAGTTCCTACTTCGTTACTACTTTCACTCTCTCACCAAACTGTGGGCGCATACATACTGAAGCTGCCAACTAACTAGGGTCGCAGGTCCCCTCGTCAGCTCGCTGTTTGTTGTTTCTCTTTCAACGAAAATAATGGCACTTACGGTCGTTTGGATTTGCGACACCCAGTCGACACTTGTCTCCCGTCGACTGCCCCCGACACATTGTTCAAATCTCCGGCGTCACACCGCACAGTGTATTTTATTTCATATTTTTTTCTTTATCACCTACACGACTCGTCGAGTACACGTTTGTTACTTTCCGCTTGTTGACATGCACCTAGGACAATGGGGTGTTGTTAGAGGAAGACCGTGCACAAAGCCACAGTTTCATTCAAGTTTATCTTCTATTGTTTTTGTAGTTTGATTAAAAGAGGCGGACACCATTTTTGATTACTTCTCCTACCGAATAAGACGTGATTCTTAAAATTACCGGACAATCAATATAAGAACATAGCATAGTTATTAATTGCTTCTTCATATTTTTACCACGTCGTCCATAAAACCTCCTCTATGAGAAAATACGATGCTTAAGTTTTGGTTTGTTGACAGATGAAGCTTTATCAACGATGGGCCAAAAAAGTTAGTAAATAATTGGCATGATATTTTGAAACCTTTTTCTTATTAAAGGCTTGTTGTTGTCTGTTTGTAACCGGTACTAAATATTAGATGATTCTGAGTGATTAACACGCAGAATGTTAAGTCATTAAATGTAACCCGTTGAAAATTATGGTATTTTCAAAATAAGATCCAAAAAATGTTAAGTTTGAAAAAATATGAAACCTTCATGAGATGCTCAATAAATTTTAGTATGAAATGTCGACATATTTGATTCACATTTTAATCAAAATTTCGGATGTGTAGCTTCAACTGCTCTCGAGTTATAGACTTTTCAAAACAATTGTCGTAATGCGAATTTCCGACAAACCTGAACTACTTTAACGATTGTGCTCAAACTCAATATCAAAGCTTGCATGCGTGTCTTCTATTCAAGACACATGCAAAGTTTCAGCTTCAAATGTGTTCAGGTTTCAGCGTTAAATTTAATTTTTGGAACCCAACAAAAAAACCTATAAAACCCGGAAGGTCCCGTGCGAAAATCTAGTCGGGCGATCATGAAAGAGGCCTTGTTAAGTTTTGTCAGGGT
Organism: Ephialtes manifestator; assembly: GCA_963970395.1. Classification (NCBI taxonomy): domain Eukaryota; kingdom Metazoa; phylum Arthropoda; class Insecta; order Hymenoptera; family Ichneumonidae; genus Ephialtes; species Ephialtes manifestator. The sequence continues at coordinate 16,544,408 of OZ019981.1, read as the reverse complement.
TTCCAAAATAGGGATTCCATACTAGGGTCATGGTACAACTCGTAAAGGCTTCCCGAATATAATTCTTGATTAAAATCGGACCCCAGTAAGGAAGCCCAGAATGGGCCCCGTTTTCATTTTTTCGGATATACCACAATAGGCATGACAAATTAAGGCGTCACTGCAACCCGCCAGAGTTAGCCAGGTAATCCATCTAACTATTCAATGCCAGTGTCAGCAAAGCGGTTATCCGAACCTAGTCATGACAGTCCAAGTATGAGCTCCAACTATTTTTCAGTACGGGGTTTAAGTACCCGATTTTTATTAAATGTCTGCCAAAGGAACATTGCATAGTACTGTACTTGGCGCTAAAAGTTTATTTTATTCAGTTGAGTAATTTACAAGTTATAGTGGTATGACTTTTGGCCTCTCCATCACACACATACACGCAGTTACATACATCCGGACACTTTTCCCAATAGTATATTATGCTACGTGAGACCAGCCGAGTGACAAGTTTGTTGCCCGAGCGAAGCGAGTGCAGAAATTACCCGAGGCGAAAATCACGCTCCCTCTCGTGTAGCATACAATACTTTTTTCTCGGTTTTGCGATTTTAAAAAACCCACATCCCGTGCTCGCAACAAGGACGCAAACAATTGCTCATTTTTGTTATTTTAACCAATTACGAGTACGCATATGTAGTTTTACTCCCTAGGGAGTAATGAACCTGAATTGTCCATGCGCATAAGACAGAGGTGAAAAATGATTAGTACAAGGTTATTTAGCGAAATCGGGAAGAAAATACTTTTTGCAACGCTTTAGACAATTTTGAATATAATTACCGATCCAGAAAAATATATATATATATATATATATATATATCGAAAAAAAAAGTTCCCTTTATAAAGCAAGAAGCAAAAACTTCTCCGCTTCAGATGGTGAAAGTGGACATTTCGATTTTATGTAAACCCCGAATTGGTGGTATCCGGTTTTTTTTACCATTCTTGCAAAAGCCAAGCGTGGAAGTTCCTAATAGCGTGGAACAACCCTTCTTTTAAATTTGAAAAAGTGTGAAATACGTATAAGAGTACTACTTACAGTGAGTTACGGAGTTTTCATGTAAATTGTCAAGAGGCTCATGGTATTCGAGGTTTAATCAGTAAATAGGTCCTTAACCAAAGTTCAGAGTTTTGACTGAATTCCACGTAGACTCGAACCGCGGATAAAGACCTCCTTCGTGCTGCTTGCTACTCTCGTCAAGTATTCATAGAACATAATTCAGTGTCAACGGATTTTGTGGTTAACTCTTAAGAGAGAAGGGGAGCAAAAGTGGCTGGGAGCATAAGACGACGACAAAGTTGCACGCGTGTTGGATGAACTTCTAACTCGAACGGCGAAGACGAGAGTATTCGGAAGACGACGGTGCTGTGCGTGCAAGTCAAGTTTGTAGACTTTTCAACGTAGACACAGTTCCCGATGATGAGAGTCACGCTTTTCTCTTCATGCAATTTTTGAACCATCTGGTATACCTCCTTCGATCTTGCAGTCTTATCAAGCATACATTTAATTATAATGGCATTTATGTGTACTTCTGGAATGATTGGCCATAAAAATGTTCAGAGAGTTATGCTCGAATCGATATTTCAAAGCTCAATAGTGATAGAAATAAACACGTAGAAGAAGAAAGCAAAACACTTTAATGGTATCATAATTTTCCAATTAGCATCGTGAAAGAAGAATTGGTTGAAAAGTGAATTCCTCTTAAACTCACAGGTTTCTCTTTGCATTATCTTTTCAAGCATAGGCATGTTGATTGGAGTACAGATCGGAAATATGTAGTAAATATTTCCCTGCATTTAAATTACCATTAATGGTTATTTCTCCTTATAGAATTATTATGTGAAAGCAACTTTTCCATTGGAAGGGCATAAGTGGTGCCTTGCAGGCTCAGCCCATTGGACCAACCACTTGAGAACAGTAGACGATAGGGATATTCAGCACGAGAGCTGTCTTAGAAATCTGTTGATGCACTCTTAGCTTGGCCAGGATTTATAGCCTAAGTTATTCATTTTTCATTGACTCTTGGCAGTCTATTTTTTCTGATGGAATTTTGCGAAGCACTTCTCGGGTGTGAGATCGTGATCGCTAGATTCAAAGCGCGCGAAACTGAAGCCTAATTCAAATTTCACTAATGCGAATCTCTTATAAATATCGACTGCAGCTGCTTAATAAATTAAATCAATTCATCAAGCAGCCACAATCGACGAAATTTATCTCAAACAAATTGTGAAAAAATTCCGCCACGACCCGGGTTCGAACCGGGAACACTCAGAATTCTAGCCTGGTGCGTTATCAATTATGCCATCGTGTAAGAGATTCGCATTAGTGAAATTTGAATTAGGCTTCAGTATCGCGCGCTTTGAATCTAGCGATCACGATCTCATACCCGAGAAGTGCTTCGCAAAATTCCATCAGAAAAAATAGACCGCCAAGAGTCAATGAAAAATTAATAATAACAATATTCGGTCACGCCTATAACATACTAAGGTTAATTTCTGACGATAAATTAACGATTGTGAATGAATTCTGCCAGGGCCACGGTGGCGTAATTGGCACCAGGCTAGAATTCTGGGTGTTCCCGGTTTGAACCCGGGTCGTGGCGGAATTTTTTCAGAATTTGTTTGAGGTATAGCCTAAGGGTTGGTATTCCGAGCTAGTCTAAATTGAAGAAGAAGAAGATAAACTCTTAGTCGATACATTGAACCGTCAAGACGTACTGAATTAGAAGTCGCACATACTCTATTATAACTTCAATATTTTGTCAACTGTTTATTCCAGTTCAATCCATGTCACTAATAATTACTATTTATAAATTCAAGAATTGAAACAAAAAAAAGTAGTCAAAATTAGATACTTTTAGCTACTTTTCTTCAAAATCTTTTCGCAATCGAAAATCCCCGTCAGGAGTTATAACAATGCACAAATATTTTTTAACTCCTCATGTAACGATCGATGAAACGTTAAGTCTGCATCTTGCATCTCAAGGAGGCAGCATTAGGCCCAGGCTCGTAGCGCAAAAACTTTGCTAGTAAGAAGCAAGCTTCTTCGATCCTATGTCTACAGCAGAAGCAGTACCACAAATTACCGATGCGTTCCGGGACTAAACTTTACAACAGATTTATGTTAATATACGTTTACTGCAGATTCTTTAAAAATTCGAAGGGGCGCTTCTCTGGAAGCTTCTAGCTTTTATTAGTGGGTGTACCATACGATTTGTAGTTCTTCACACGGAGAGAACTTTCTGGTAATCACAATTCAATAAGTTTGACGATGTTTCCCACACAGCATAGTAAATTTGGTTTATTCGACCAGTCTGGCGATGATTGCCATGCAGTACATTAACGCGAATTTTCCGTATCTAATATACAGTATGGCAAACGGTGCCACTTGTGTTCACGAGTCACTTATCAACGTTATATATTGCTGATTAAACGCAGCATAGTGAAGATTGCTAGGCCACTTACGTACTTACTTCTGCATCGTATACCAGTTAATGTGAGGAATTTGTGCAGTTAAAATGATACTTAAATTAATAGAAAGTAAAGGTATGTAAAGGTAGGATAGGTTACAAAAATGTAGCATAAAAAAATACACGTTGTTTTGTTCAATTATTAAATATTTATTTATTTTTCTTAAAATGAAATGATATTTTTTTAATAAAATCGCCATCATCATTTTTCGTCCTGCTCTCGGACGTCACTAAAGGGCAGGTTATGTCACGTTGCAAACAGTCCAGGTTACGCACCGATTTACAACGACGACGACATGTGACGATTTTCTTATAGTATAGACGAAGAATACATAGCTAATATATCTTTAAAAAAGACGTGCACTTGCTTTTTCGTCTTCACAATTCCTTGTTCGTTGCACTACACTACCGAGAAAAATGGGCGCCTAACGCCGCTGACGATGTAAACACACTCAGCCACCGCCAAACGTGTAGCGGTCACCGCACGTCTTTCGTGTATAGCTAATAGACTGTTTAGAACTGTAGCCTGTGGTTGGGGAATGAATCCTAGACGCACGGTCTTAATAATTACAACGTTGAGGATATCAGAATTTGCTATTTTTTATATGTGAAATGTTCGTATTTCTTTCGGAACCGATTCCGTAACTATAGATTTTATTAATAAATTGAGAGATGAACTTCTTTATATATTGCGAATCGTAATCACTGTCTGTTGGAAGTCACGACCATTGTCAAGCTTTAAGATGTCTTCGGAGGTACTTTTGCGTATACATCCTTACCAACTTTGGATTATTTACAGTACGGTTTAAAAACCGAAACATAGTAACAATTCTTGTACGGCGTGCAGCACACAGTAAAACACGATACAGTTCTCGATAGGAAAATATAGAAATAGATGCCAAAGGCGCTGAATAAACCAAGTTTACTATACTAAATCGGGTAATAATTACCAGACTCTTCTCTCCGTGCAGCGATCTTGAAATTCCAGTTACACTTACGCTCATTTGCAGCATTATTTGTTTAGCGATAAGAAAATTTATATTGCTCATCAAATTTTTCGAAAAGTTTTGATACATATTTATGGAATACTATTTTTTATCCCAAATGACAATTGCGACATTTAAAAATTGTGAAATGTTGGTTCTATTGTGGTTAATACATATTTCGAACAAATCCCTTAGTATTATATTTTTATTGTTAAAATTATTGAGAAAACCTTTCTCAATGAGGGAACCATAGTTAAACGCATAATTTCCTATGTTTCTGTCGCTCAGGAAATGGAGGTTTAAGGATATTTGGGTCACAATGCGTTTCTGTTCGATCGCGATGGAACTTCGCTAGTTTGTATACAAGAGTCTGTCTTAATCATAGATTAAGACAGATTGTGTTCAAATTGGAAGTAGATTGACGGTTTAGTTTCTGTAAAATAAATTCAATAAACAAAGAACTCTATCCTTGTCTAGCTGCTCGCTTCGTCGCCGTTTCTCACTCGCACCCGGACGAACCCGTTCAACGGAGCCCATCTCCCGTTCCTCTCCTACTATTTTTGGCCCAAATATCCTTAAACATATTATTATTTTATCAAGGGTTTATTTTAAGCAGATAAGAATAAACCGAATGTGGAAATTCAGCCTTAAGAATTGCTCTTGCATTCGTAGTTTACGAGAGTTCCCTTCTTTTCATTTGCCCCGCCTATTTCCTTCCATCCCTATACTATTTCCTCTGGGAAAGAAAGAACGACCGGTACCTGAATGCAAAGGAGGCACCTAGATTATTTTCAATATCGTCGCGTTGCGCCACGCTATCTATCATGTAGCACGCAACACCCTTCGTCGTCGTCGTTTTCTTTTTCTTTTTCTTATTTTCACTGTCTCTATTGGCATAGCTTAGAGCTTTGCGTCAATTCATGCGCCGGTTATTCTAAAATTTATTTATTTTATTTTATTAATTTATTAAAAATTATTACACCGAGAGAAAAAGTTTCATTGATTCACGGCAATCTTTGCCAATGAATGAAATACTTGAATTTCAATACTATCTTTTCTTTGAATGATCTCAAATTCAATGAAAAGTAGTGACATTGATTCGAAGAAATATTTCTTTAAAGCAATGAACCTTTTTAATTGATTTCAAAGATATCGTCTCTGATCCAATGGAACTTTCTTCTTACCAGCTCAAAATTTCGAAACCTATTTTTTCCTAACGTACGCAGCAGATAAAGCTCAAATTTTGTGAGTATGTAAGGAAGTACGGCAGAAATATGCTAAGCTTCTGGCTCCTCGAAACTCGAAGCCGTTCGTTCGGGAGAACCGGAAAACAAAAAAGTGAGGTTAGGTGCGCGAGAGATCAATGAAAACGTTTCTTTGAACCAATGAAAACGGCTCTTTAAAACAATGAAACTGTTTCTTTATTATATGCTCACTAAGTAAATCTTTATTTACAGGCAATGAAATGTTCTCTTTGAAATTCAAATGCACTATTTCATTGAAATCAATGAAAAAAAAATCAATCCACGCATTTCTTTGGCGTCGATGAAATCTTTTCTCTCGGTGTATAAAATTCAATTTTACCTCAAGTTTTAGATTCAACCTCTGAAAACGCGGCTTGTTTGGGTTACATTTCATATTTAATTTTGGTTAGAAAATAATTTCGTTCAAGCTAAAAATTATAAAAAGATCCGAGTTTAGTATAAGCTTTTGAACAATTCCGAAATGCGATGCTACAGGCTTGATAGAATATTAAACGCACACGTCAAACCTCATTAAATCATGTGAGATGAATAGATGAAGATGCCGAGCTAAATACTGAATGGCACGATGATCTCTTGAATCGCGACGTGCAATAATAATAACAACAAACTAGCACCACCATTAGCCGGTAGGTAAATCATGCATGACACTCACGTCGCCAGCGATCGGCAACCGAACTACGGGTTTTGAAAAAATGAGTGGGAACGTCCATTTGCTGTCAAGCACATGTTTTTACCTCCTTCATCAATAGGAAAATGATATTATTTATAATATAAATAATAATATAATAAATGATATTATTTATAATAGTATCATAGGATATGGAAGGAACGTATAGGTTTTCAATCGTAAATTTATGATAGTACTTACTTCGTAAATTGACGAAACAAATTACGTATTCGAAACGATAGGATTTTTTAAAATCGTTTTCTATCATTTTTACCAGGGCTCATAACCCCATATTCATTATCTGCAGACGCCGAGTTTTGAAGATGATTTTTTCTAGTTAGAGTTCTTTTGCTTTGTCGCCGGAAAAAAAGACGGGTTCGAGGCGTTGTTGTGTATTGAATTGCAAGAACACATCTGCGAATTCACCAGGCGTACGAATATATCGATTTTCGAATGTCTCTTTCCATATGTATAAGCAGGAAAGGCGTGACATTGGATATCTTTGGTGAAACGCATCCAGTAAGTTTGAAAATAGAATATTGCTGATAATTTTATATACTTATTAATAAAAATTATCATTAATAAAATTCGAGTTATATGGGATTGTAATTATATATGAGTGAAAATGGTACATGTTCTGAAACATATTACTTATTCCTTCAGTCCTAATGCCTCACAATGGAATCAAGCCCGAGCTATAATCGATCTATATTCCCTTCGGTATATGACAAGTTTCAAAAGGCTCTTAAGTTTGATACAGTTGCGACTGAGAGGTAACCACTTCTAAGTGTGGAAACTTAAGATTTTCCTGCAAACTCATGTAAATGAGGTATCCCACGTAGGCCACCCTTTTTTTTATAAAATGCTTTACAATTTTTTTTATAAAATGCTTTACAATTTTTATATAAAATGCTTTGTAGCCTAGCCTATAAGCCAATGCCTTGTGTAGGCCACCCTTATTTTGACATCTCAAAATAAGGGTGGCCTACACAACAAAAAGAAAAAGAAATTGTAAAGCATTTTATAAAAAAATTGTAAAGCATTTTATAAAAAAATTGTAAGGCATTTTATAAAAAAAATGTGTAGAGTATTTGAATATATACGCATTGTTTCAGGTTTTTAAACTTATGCTTTTCCAAAATTAAATACCAATTTTTGATCCCTGTTTTTTTTGGGTGCATATAAAAGACGTTCCATTGCACAAACAAAAAATTATAATATAAATTTTAGTTCTTTGAATTCAGGTTGAATTCAGATTCAGACTGAAATGGGACATTTTTTAATACAGCAAAAAAAATAAATCAACTTTCTAGCATAAGGATTATTTTAGCCACCGCTAAACGAAAAAAAATTGCAGTATTATATTTAATCTACGTCTTTGTTCATTTCTATTATAAAAATAACATGCAATATTCTGCAGGTTCAATCGGATGATTAAAAGAAGAAAGACAATAAACGCAGAAGCAGCATGTAGCAGTATGAACCGTAAATTCACTTGATTATACCTTGCGAATTAAAATCGATAGCGTGGCTGATGGCTTGAAACCCCTTTCTGATAGTAAATTCCATCCCTCTCTTCAAACATAAACAACGGGTGGCCTACCGACTGACTACTCCCAAGCAGACGACAAAGAGGGCAAGAAAATCAGTGTCCCTTTTTTAAAATCCTATTTACAATATTTATAACAATAAATAAATTGAACTATAATTTGAAAATTTACAAATAATTTTTTCATTCATAATCGCCTATGTTTTCTATGCTATGTAATTGGGGATGCTTCTTGTCTGAGTTACCTTTCCTATTCAATTGAGATTAGATGATTTGGGCCAATAAAAAAAAAAATAAAATCAGTATTTAATAAGCACATAAGCAATTTTAAAAAAAGGAAAACTTTGCAAATTGCTTCCTCATTATTGGTGGATTTTTACAAATCTACCTCTATGAGGAAGCATGTTAATCTCTTTTGGCTTCCTCATAGAGAAAGCATTGTAAAAATCCAACAATAATAAGAAAGCAATTTGCAAAGTTCTACTTTGCAGCCTTGTTTAAAAAAAATTTAAATGGCATTAGTTTTGAACCCTTTGACAGATTCTCGCCAGATTCGAACTGATGCTTAGTTTACCCACACTCTACTTGTGGACCAAATTTGAGCCCGATATCTTAAAAATTGCGGAAGTTAGATCACGAACAAATAATTCAAAATGCCATGAATTTTAAACCCCGTAACGGATTGACGTCAAATTCACTCCCAAACTTTATTCAATGACAGTCCACTTGTGGACCAAATTTAAGTCCGATATCTTAAAAATTGCGAAAGTTAGAGCACGAAAAAAAAATTTCAATTTTTTTTTAAATGCCATAAATTGTGAACCGCTCAACGGATTGACATCGAATTTAATCCCAAACACTATTTCATAATAGTTCACTTCTGGTCCAAGTTTGAGCCGGGTATCATGACAAATTGCGTAAGTTAGAGCCCGAGCTGACATTCTCCAAAAAATTCAAAATGCCATAAATTTTGAACATCTTAATGGACTAACTCCAAATTCAATCCCATACCTTGTTTAACGACAGTTTACTCGTAGTTCAAATTTAAGCCCGATATCTTAAAAATTGCGACGGCTATCGTGCTAACAAAACACACATACAGACATTTTTTCTAAATTTTTCTCGTCGTTTTAGACCATTCTGAGTGTCCTGACATGAAAATCTCGAAAAAAAAAGTTTTCACGAAAATAAAACTTCCTCTATGAGGAAGCAATACTTTAGACGTTTTTACGGGTATTAAAGATACACGTCTGACCTCATTAACTGGGGTCAGACGAATAGGAGATTAAGATGCCGAGCTACATACGGAATTGCAGGATGATCTCTTGAATCGCAACGTGCAATCTATTCGATAAAGCAAACGTAAAGCGACGAGACAGTCTCGATGATTATGCAAACCCCGTTCAAATATTTAACGGTAAGCTGGAGATAACTGCTGGGGGTGAAGAGAAGCGAGAATAGCCTGGGGATCAAGTTTGCGCAATGTACAGTGTATCTCTCTCAGTAACATTACTATCCTCTTGGATATACACTATTTACATTAGTGCGAAAGCCCAAGAGTGGATTCGTCGTAGCGTGGTGAATGTACCGGGTGTGGCGATGGGAATGCGTCTTGCGGTCTTGTAAGCCAGAAGCCGCGGGTAAGGTCCTGGCGATTACGGTGCGCAACGCGTCGCTGTGCCGCGGCACGTTACGTGACCCAAATTCCGATGCAGTACGCCTCACGGTCACAATCCTCTTCACATCCTCTGATGCGTCTGCGTCGGCAACATTATATTTCTATGAAAAGAATATCATCCAAAAAAAAAAAAACGTAAACTGTCATCCAATTCGATTGCATTTGTTATGAATAATGACAATTACAAAAATGTAACAGTACGAATAAGTTTATTTTTAAACCTATAATTCAAGTCTTTTTTTGCTGTTTTAATTGCAAAAGGAATTTGCGAGAAATTAATTTTTCCTCTAGATTTATTTTAAATTGGACCAGAAAAAGCAAGAATCGCCAATAACGAAGACTGAGAGCTTACTCGATATTAACTGATTTGATCTTTTTATGTTTAAATTATTGTTGTAGGAAAGATGTTTACGGAAGTCAATAAACTTTTGTTTTGTTTTTATAAATCACTATTTTAATTGTAAATAATGTATGTGGTTCGTTGTTTTGTTCCGAAACACCTGGTATAGTCCCAAGACTCAGCTATCTGCCTCGTACAATGGTTAACAAGGTTGGGGAATGAAGCTTTGAAATCACGATCTTATGACACTATGACGACTACTACACGAACCCGTTGCCGACACGAAATTGCAAAGCTCATTCCCGTGGCTACTTATTTCCTCACTGGCGCTGCAACTTGAAGTAGATTTGTATGGATGTTAGGTACACCATTAGCTATCTCGAGACCATTGCTATCTGATGATTCTCAAGTTCCGTAATACATACTATCTATCTGACATAAACATTTGCCGTGAATCACATTACCAGACCAGAGTGATAAGTGTAAGCGAGTTTGCTGCCGAGTTGTAACGTTCCCCTTGTAGGAAACTTACACGTTTCAACCCTCTTAACAATCTTTGTTATCCGATATTCCTCACAGGAACTTCATTTTGCTGACTCAAATAATTCGTGAACACCGATCTGATCGCCTGGGCGATGACTTACACAAATTTTTATAACTTTCGTCAGGTTATAATCGACCCTCAGACACAGAACTAAACTACACTTCAGAGCTTTCATAATTTTTTTTTCTTCGTTCCAGTGGCAGAGAAAACCACTGCCGGAATTTTTCGGCCGTTATTCTTCCCGGCTCGTTACGCACGCCCGGCGGGGGCTAATGAATTGCTTAATTAATTTCCACACGGATGGCGGAGAGGTACGGGGGATTTTCGAGCGGTAAATCAGCCGACGGCAGAATATACCATCGCCGTGCACTGCTGACTCTGTAACGGCAGATACAGCTTCAGTCCTGAATGATCTCGGATTTACATTTCGACGATCAATATATTATATTGAATTGGATGCTCGTAATTCGTCAAACGTTAAAGTTAATCACATGCCTACGTTCTGATCGACCTCACGTTCAATAACATGACTCTGATGAATATCATTTAATTGACAAATATCATTTTGAGATAACTATGAAAATATCTGACCCAAAAATTTGTTCTTACAAATACAGTGATTCGAATTTATCAAAGCTTGGACCGACAATTCCAAAATAATGTATTGTTTGGAAAAATGATATATCTTGGAAATATTTCGAGATATACCAGAAATACATCCAGTGAAAAATATATCCACAATATTTCCAATTATCTGAAATATCGTATTCACGAAAGAATTGTATAATAATAACCATTTCATCAAATAGAGTTTTGTACAGCTCTGTAAAAAAACCAACAGAAGAATAATAGATCTAAAGATTCTATAAAATCCTACACTTACCTTATCTTTTCATAAGATCTTTAGGACCTTTAAATTCTTTATTTTCGGTTGATTCGACAAGATCATATGAAATTCTATTTAATGACTTGATAATATTGATGCAATGTTTTTGACATTGCGATGATTTTATTTGTAATGTTTTTTTCACTATAATTTAGATGATAGCCACAAAAAAAACCTACAATATATTTCAGATATTTGAATTGACAAAAAGTGCTATAAGGCTATTTCTTTCTGGGTATGTATATTTTCATGAGAATTTCTAGAGCAATCTTTTTTTCAAAACTGATGTTACATAGGCATAAAAAATTATCAGATCAATTATTTGCCCCGGCGAGAATCTCATTAATAAGGATCATTACTGCTAGGATCGAAAGACTCCTACCAGGCGATAGCCAAAAGATAACATACTCATTCCGATTCATTAAATTCATGAGCTGTCAGGCTAATGATGCTCCGGCTTATTTAATCTCAGTTGAATTAACGACGATGCAAAAATAAGAAATAAACCATCAAATTAATTTTACAGCAAGTACATTGTGAAATTTTCTTATCTAAGCAAATTTTCATTAGAAATGGTCATGCAATGACTGTGCAAGCCGAAGAAACAAGTAACTGCATACATATTCCAAAACGTGGAGGATGCATAAAGTGTCGCAGAACACGATCGTTATTCTATAAGAACCATCATAATTTACGTAACGTCATGCTAATCATACATTTGCTCGGTTTAATTTCACGGCGTCACGTCCTTTAGATCGAGAGAAAGAAATTAGCCATTGAATTAATTGTACGAGGAACTCATTATGCATACTGCTTATCTCAACGGATTCTTGTTGGGTTGTATGCAACGCGTTGTGCAAACCAAGCAGGAAACAAGCAACTGGGTATAGCGCACGACGTATCCATAAAGTGTATGGCAACAACGGTGTTAACGAGCTGGTGGGTCTTCCATTTTCTCTCTCGCTCGCTTAGAACTAGTGCTACCCTCAAGAGCGTTGAGAGCCGACCTCAAGGAAGTCCCTGTCCCCGTTAATGCTGTAGCACGAGCTGGTGGCTAGTGGCGTGGCAACGGCCCTTTAATCCTCGACAGGTCGAGGTAAACCGCGGACGGTCAAGCACATTCGAGCACCGCGTTGAATCGTCCTCTTCTACTTACCCGTTCAAGCCTGGCATCTGAACGCGGTTCCGTGGTCTAATAGAGTCCACCACAAGTACACCAGTATGATTACCGCATGCTGTGATCCTCGACAGCTTTCGCAGTCGGCCTCTATCGTCTAGTAAACTCCTAGATAACAGGCTAATGTCGTCCTGATGCAGTGATAACTCTTGATTTACAAAGTATGCTTTAATGCACTTCCTGATCTACTGCATACAAGATGTTATAGAGAAGATTACCATGACTTCTCTGAATTTTCTAAATAGTATCATCATCATGACGCGACTGTCGTTGTTAGACAACATCAATTCCACAATAGTATATTTCGATACAAGAGAGCAAAATCCGAGTCTGTCCGACGTTTACAAACATGCAAAATGAGCTGCAACTTCAAGCAGTGAGCAAAATTCAGAGAACAGTGTGCAAAATGAGGGAGCCAGTGCGCAAAATGTTTTGCGCACTAGTGCGTCAACCGGCCATTTTGCATGTCTGTAAACGGTGGGCAAACGAGGATTTTGCATGCACGAGTAAAGAAAAATTTCTTTCGAGACATTGGTTTTTTTGTCGTTTCGAAATGCTGCCTTGATTGCTAACAGTTTATTCAATTTCATATCCTTGTTCCAAACAAAAAAGTTGATGGACATTTTTAGGTGGGAGCGAAATAACTTTAGCTCACTCATTTGTATGATTTCAACACTGAAAAGTGTTACTTTTAATTCTGAATTAGTAAATCCTGCACGGAAAAACGGTTTCGTTGGGTCAACTAATTATTTGTTAGTTTTTTTTATGTTGCATTTCTCCCCGTCTGCAGGCATTACGCCTATTACAGGGTCGACCCGGATCAGTAGACAGACCCCCGAGGGAGTCTGGTCTGGATCAGTAACCAGGCCCCCATGCGGCCGCATCCGACTTTGCCCTCTATATCGCATTCGACATACACGGAAAAAAAGGCTTGGTTAAATACGCGCCAGCCAATTTCTTGGTTAGAGCAATCAGATTGTTGGTTATGCCAACCAAGTTATTCGTTGTATTACAATGTCGCTTGGTGGCGCTGACCAATAAATTGGTTGGTCTAACCAATTAATTGGATAGCGTATATGTAACCAAGTGCTTGGTTGTTCTAACCAAGCATTTTTTGCGTGTAGCATTTCTGCTATGAGCAGAGGGAAACTGCGGAAAACCTATGCCGATATAGCCGGTCTCCAGTTCGCCTCATTGCACCGGAGCTACGTCACGATTCGTCGAAGATGTAAACACGGACACAGCTGTATACATGTGACCTCCATAGGTAGAAATGCCTGTATGGGTCTCATGTATACATCTGGAGCTTCATCGCGGCCGTATTTATATTTTCGACGAAAATCGACAGCATCGGGATTCGAACCCGCGACCTACCGATGCTCTGAACTAGAGGCCTACACTAACCACTTAACCACCACACCCGATTACTTGCAAATTATTTATTAGTTAAGTGAACATTTCTTGTCACAATCAGGTTAGTCGGTGTAACGACCTACTATTAGTCGCATTTACCATTCAGAGTTAGTTGATTTGAATAGATCACTTAACGAATTTTATTAAACTAATTGTAAGTCCGATAGTTGGGGTCAACCAACGATGGCAGTTTTGTATTTGCATGTTAGCCGTCATTGCTCTATCGTAGAATATCGTGAAATCGCGTGAAGACCCGCATGTAAAGTGACAAAGTTATACGCGACTGCAAAAAAAAAAAAAAAAGAAACTCCGAAGATTACGAGGTGCATAAACCATAATGAGGTTTAATAAACAATGTCGGTATCATCCGACGAAGAGAACAAATGGGTAGTGCTGTCGGCCAACTTTTGTCAACGTGGATTTATGGTCGGGCAACGATACAGAGTCAACCAAGTGAAAATAGTTGATCCAGCCCATTAATTATGTCTGTCCCTCAGAGCAGAAAGACACTTGGTTGGGTCCAACAATTTTTTTAGTTGCTTTAACCAAGTCGCTTTTTTCGTGTGGTCAAAAGTTTTGACTAATCCCGTTTAACTCGCTGAATTTTTATCATTTTTAGTTTTTTTTCTCGATTTTTTTCAATTATCCGGACTGTTTTTATTGTATATGTATATTATAACCTGATGGAGAAAGTATATACATCTTTACACGTTTATGCAGTTTGGAATGTCTGTTTTGAGCAATTATATCAATGTTTGCGTTAGTTCTTCATCACCCACGGGTTTTAGCCCTGCAGTTTTCTGCGGTTCAATACCAAAGTCCTCGTCAGATGCGAGAGATGAGCTGGTTGTGCGTTCACCAACAGAGTTGTCCCGGATTCCGCTAGTCTCCATGAGCCCCGGTGCTATACACAGACTCTCGAACGTGAGAACCAGAGCCGCGTGAATGCACTGGGTAAACTGTGCATAGAGGTTGACATCGTGTACGGAAAGATAGAACCGGAAGGGTGTTGAAGACACGGGGAGTCTAGCATGAGCCATGTCTCGGCACCCTATCTATCTCTATATTCCATCCTTCACTATTCAACCCCCAGCCCCTTCCCCTCTCTTTTACCCGTGGTTCGGGACTCGAGAGGTTGTGGGTATATACGTCCAGAAGCGAGAGACATTAATTACTCTTATCTGAGCATACAGCGGATCCGTTACGGCGCCTCTGGCGAGCACATGTTCACGAACCTCCCACAGCATCACCCAAGCCCCGCCGGCTTGTCCCTTTCTATCAGTCTCTCACTTCCTTTCTGTCTCTCTCTCTCTCTTTCTCTCTCTCATACACACATACACACACGCTCTCTCTTTGTAGAATCTGCCACCGCTCGCGGGAACCTGAAATTTTGCCGCTTTCAATCTCACCACGAAACGTGTTGACCCATGGCCATCCTCATATCTTGACGGCAGTGACAGTCATCTGGGGGGGGGTTGAAGTTTCGAATAATCAAAGCTCAGACGGTTTACAATTCCGAATTACTCTGTACTATAAACAACGATTAAACAAACGGTTATTCCGGCAAAGGTGTATGAATATGATGTGGACGAACTCGAATCATATTAAGTCCGACGGAAAAATTAAACGAAACATTAATCACGGCAGTACACGCTTTTCGAAAGTGAATTTTCATCTTGTATGGAATTCCTGACGTTTACTGGTACGCTATTAAGAGTTCCGAGAGGTTGAAATTGGGATATTGTAATGATTGGTAATTCAAACTATGGAAGTACTATAAATGTTAATGTTTGAATTTTCGAAAATCGTAGGGATATACTGGTCCTATTTTTGGATACACGAAATTCCGGACATAGCAGTTTGGATCATAGAACGTTCCGAATTTAATTCTCCGAAAGAACCGAGTCTTGCATAATAGTTCTTTTAAAGTGCAAAGTTTCGAAAATTAATCCTCCTGAAAGGTAGAATTCCGAATATTAGTCCTCCTGAGAGGGTGACGTTCCGAAAATATTTGTCCTTCTCAAAGACATATATTCGAATATCAAAGATTCGAAGGGTCAAAGTTCCGAAAATACGATTTGTAAATTTTGAAAACCTTACAGTTAGAAACTGAATCTGGTTGTTTAGAAATTTTAAAAACGATTGAACATTCAATCAAAAATTTAAAAAAATCCATCTACGGCAACATCATGATTTGAAAGTGAGCGGATTCTAGACACGGATCTCTCTCTTGCTCGACGGTCATGCGCCACGCAGCCCAAATTTTTCAAGCGGCATGACGAGAATACAATATGTTCCGTGTAGTTCCTTTCGGAACTCACAACGTAATGAACCCTTGACGATTACTCAATTACACATTGAGAAAAAGGCATAGTTGGGCTTACTAAGATGTTAGTTAACAATTTTACCAAGAAACAGTTGTTAGCCCGGGAAAAACGGTTCATATATAATCATATATAATTGTATATAATTTCATGTATAGTTGTATATAATTATATATAATTGTATATAACGTAATATATCATTGTATATGAAAACATATATGAGCATATATGAGTTTATATGTACATATACAGTGGTATACATGATCATATATAATACCAAAACCGCCGGCTTGCGATGTCATATATGAACAGATATGATCATATATAGTTATATACAACTATATATCGCCCATTTTTAGCGCATATATGATTGTATGTGGATCCATATACAAATGTATATGAGCGTATATAACTTTATATGTATATATACATTGGCATATATGACCCTATATATGACCATATATAACACCAAAACTGCCTGTTTACCATGTCATATATAAACAGATATGATCATATAGGATTGTATATGAGATCTATTCTGTGTGTCGACTGTGCAATATATGATCATATACAATCATATATGACTGCGCACAGAGAACTGACAGCTCATGTATGATCGTGCACGTATGATTATATGGTATTCCATAATCTATTGTTATATAATATTCACGAATTATTTCGATGTTCACGTCTTATTTATACACGGATGTAAAATTTGTTATATGGTTATATAACTAAGCATTTAATATCCGTTTTGTAAATGCGTGAATCATCCGGTTTTGTTTGAAGCGCTCAAGTTATAGGTATTTTTGCATATGCGGTTCTTTTCTTTATAATCACATGCTCATTCGCAACGATTAATGAAGATATTTGGCTTTCCTGGGCGGACGTTTCATTAAAACCTTCCACTTGATGAATTGAAACGGTCGCATATTAATAAGAATGATCAAGATTACTATACTAAATAATATCAACATAAAAGGATCGTGATAATCGTTTATTGTAATAGTGCACAGAAATTAACACGAACAGTTCGGGACCTTATACGTTGTACATATAATCGAAATATAACATTAGTAATGATATTTCTTAACCGTATATCGTGATGAAGTTCAACTTCATTGTATTTTTACATTACTTTCTTCAAGAGATTTGGTGTCTTGCAAATATACTCTCCAACTTTCAGAAGATTATATCTATTTAGGCATCGTCTTATATAATCACATATAACTATATATGATTGTATATGCTCAGATACAATTATATATGATCATGCATAGTCATATATGATCATGCATGATCATATAGAGACAAAATTCATATACAATCATATATGAGCAGTTTATATATGATTATATATGATCATGCATAGTCATATATGATCATGCATGATCATATAGAGACAAAATTCATATACAATCATATATGAGCAGTTTATATATGATTATATATGATTATATATGAATCGTTTTTCCCGGGAGGCGCAACCAATTTATTGGTTAATCGTACTAAATACTTGGTTGTCATACCAGATCCTTGGTTTTGTTAACCAATAACTTGGTTCTGCCTACCAAATCATTGGTTAAGCATACTAAATACTCGGTTGTGCCTACCAAATTATTGATTAAGCATACTAAATACTTGGTTGTCTTATTAAATTCTCGGTTATATTAATCAATAACTTGGTTGAGCCTACGAAGTTTTCTTGGTAACATTGTTAACCAAGATTTTGGTAGTTCCAACCAAGCTTTTTTCTAAGTGCGAGCGGTACCGCGCATGCTTATTGAAAAAAAATTTCTATCCCTTTTCATTGTTTTATTTCTAACAATATAAGATCTTTATCCAACTTGTACTATGCTATAGACAAGATATAATTATTAAAAATATTGCCAATACGGTCGTGTATGTGCAAAAAAAACAGTTCCACATGAACGTCATAAGGTAGGTGACCGTTACTGTTTTGGTAATTATATTATCCTTTCTTTACAGTTGTCGTTACATATGTGTAGGAGTATAAATACCTCTTACTACACGGTCATTCAAAGAGAATAAGTATGGTTCATCAATGTACATTTGAACACGAATGATGTACATTTTCACCCTCCGTTTTTATTATCTGATTCTTCACAGGGTTTTTTTACACTGTATGAGATTGCGGTTATCAGGTTGTGTAGTAAATTCAACGTGTAAATCTGATATCTACAAAATTGAAATCGTTATGTACACATTTGAAATATTGTGGAACCTAAGTGTGGGCTTTGAAATTGTACGGGTGGAAAAAAAGTGTGTACGCCAGGGTTCGTGGTTGAATAGTTGATGATAGTTTAAAGTTGTGATAATTGAGATGTGACATTACAAGTTCTTTAAACAGCTTGCGCAAAAATGTCAAGAATTGTTGACCGGAAAATACGAAAGCCAAACATTTCAAGAATCTTGTCATGAATGATAGATATTTATTTCAGGCCTAACAGAACTTCGAATATGTAATTGTCGTAAAACTCTGTTATCAACAGTTTGTCATCATATGCGCCTCCGCCTTATAGTGGTAATGTCATGAAGGATGTATCAAGGTGCACATTTTATTATGTGAGTATTATTATGTAGATTTTCATTATGAATTTCCATGTTCTTCATTATCATTTACTCGGAAAGTCTCGCCAAGACTCTTAGTCAAATAACTTTTCGAAATGCTTGTGAGGATATATATTATGATTACTGATGTACGCATGCTGCTAGTCGTAGTGATGTCTTCATACACTTTACGATTGCGAATAATGATGCCGAAAAGGGGCGATGCCTATTTGGGATTGCGTTCCGATGATGATATCAATGTGGATGTTTTTGACCGACTTTTTACCCTTTAGTTGGAGCGTTGTAACAGCGGTGTGCATGGATGATTCAAAAGAAAAAACGAATTCATTTAAAAATGCTGTATTTCCAGCGAAAAATGAAATTGAACAAACTTCGAATAATTTCCGATACGATAAAAATCTGAAAGAAAACAAACATGTTGAAGACGTACAGAAAATTGATTTTATTTTACTCAGTGCGAAAAACGCGGTTTTACGCACTCTTCGCGTGCATAAATCACCTTTTTCACAGCTTGTGAAATAATAGTACTTAACGATACGAGTGCGATAAAACTTTTTCTGACGAGTGTGATGGTAATAATAATGGTTGAATAATCGCTCTTAACACAATGTATACCAGTGATCTCGGAAATAAACACTGAGAGGTAATTTCAATTTTTATCAGTTTAACATTATAACACAAAGCTCAAGATATTTCATAACATACAATTTACAAGGCATATAACATAACGCTTTACATGTTTTAAAAAATGTCATATTCCCGTGCAGAAATCTAGTCGGGTGGCCCCGAAACAGTGTAGGGCCTTGTTAGGCCGTGTCAGGGCGGCCGCAATAGGGATGCCATACTAGGGCCAAATTACGGCCCGTAAAGGCTCCCCAAATACTATTCTGGGCTCTAACCAGGCCATCCACATCGGGCCCCTGTAAGGATGCCTCAATGGGCCCCGTTCATATTTTATAAGGGCTTCCACAATAGGGATTCCACACTAGGGCCCTGTTACAGCCTATAATGGCGTCCCCGGCGCTGGTAATAAACGTTTATATTTTATCAGAGATTCCACGACGCCGAATGTTAGCTGAGCGGTCACTCATCTAAATATCGACTCCTGTAGTCAATCCGGTGGACACCTATCCGTGTACTGACTGTTAGATCTGTCACGGGGCCACCTACCCTAACAAGAACGAACTAATTCGCGCAATAACCCCCCTCCCCCTACCGCCATTCGATATAACCAATTTCTGTGAAAGGTCATTGAATGTGATATTATTTTTACCACATATCAGACGCAGTGATATAAATCTATAAAGTGGCGACCATAATGTATCTAATTGGTATTTTTTATTAGTCGTTCAAATATAAAAAAATATTATATAATAACATGACCGGAATGGCCGAGTGAGCTAAGGCGCGGTGCAACAACGAGAGGGTCCCTGGTTCGATTCCCGACAATGTAAAAAATTAAAATATTTTTTCTCACCTCCGGGCCGAAAGCGACAACTTTCGTCCCACTGCGCGGAACGAAGTTCCCGGTTTTCGGCTCCGTCGATGAGAAAAATCGTATACACTCCTCGGGCAGTAAATAAGAAAGCCGCAAAACCTCGGCTTCGCCTCGGCCGACAATTACATGTGATCTGAGACATTTCTTACTTTACTGCCCTAGGTATGTAATATACTATTTCAGCGACTAGAATGTATCATTAAGTAAAGACGGAATATGTAATTAAAAGTGCAGAAATACTCAAATAAATAAGTATAATTGATTATTTTTTAATAACCTTTATTTGTTTTTTTTTAGCAGGGGCTTAATAGGGCGGCCTTTATAGGGCCTAACAGGGGCGCCTTTATAGGCCCCGAATTATCAAGCGTGACCAGCCTAGTTAGGCTGAGCTTAATTTTCCATACTGGGCCCCTAATAGAATCGGGGCTAACTATAAAGGGCCAGATTGGCGCCACAACTATACAACTACACAAGAATACAACTAAATTTCTGCACGGGTTATAAATAATGTAGAATAGATACTGGGGTGTTTGACCAATAAATGGAAATTAAAAAAAAAAAATCTTATAAAGAATGAATGATTACGAATACTTTACCGCTGGTTCTGATAAAAAAAATAGCTCAGACGATCAACATTAAGGGGCACCTCATTTAAATGAACGGATAATTTTTTTTATCAGAATTACCGATATTTATGATAATTCTTAAGGGTGGGAAACAAAGTTGTATTCTTAATTGTTTTATACGATATTTCTTGTTGAATTTTCATGAAATTGGTGAAACATCATAGCACTCATTTTACATAATTTATAGTATTTGAAAAATATTAAGCGTTTGATAAATGGTATGTTATAAAAGCTTTATATTAGAATATGAAACTCATAAAAATTCGAATTTATCATTCATTGTCTATTCCCGAGATCACCGGTACATATTGTGCCAGAAGTAAGGATTAAAACATCGTATCTAGTGCGAGAAAGGCGAGCGCGTTTCTGACGCTTTCCATAAAAAGTGTACATATTACATCCGGAGGTTTCAATGAAGTTTTCGAATAAATCCCGGTATGGGGCATTATACACCGTTCGGACCACCCTTTACCACGACCGTCGTTCATGTAGTTGATTATTTTTATAGTCATTCACCCAAATGGATGGAGCATACTCAATTTTTCCAAATTTTTTATCGCATAATTCGCGCACTTGTGAATTTATATAAATTGCTCGAATAATTGCGTTTAAAAACTGTCGAATGCACGTATCTTCTTGGATATAAGTCGTGTCGTGAAAAGACATATATAAAAACTTTTCATGTTGAATTATACTTTTAGGCAAATTTATTTTTTAAATTCTTCAGCCTCTCCGAAGCATTGATTGTTAATTAATAAACATAAAAATCGATTTTTCAAAAACTTGGACATTTTTTATTTTTTTCAAAAAAATCTCTAAAATACTACTGATGAAGACGAAAATTTGAAGCCTAGACCGGAAGTGGGACAATCCTTTTTTCGAATTTTTATGAGAGTTTGAAAGATTAATAAAAAATGAAAACTCTCATAAAAAATCGGAAAAAAATTGACGGTCATGGTAAAAGATGGTCCGATCGGTGTATAATGCCCCGTATATAGACCATTTTTTTCATGAAAGGCTCAAAATTAGAAGACAGTGCGATAATTCTGGAAAAATGATATAAAAACAGAAAAACCAATTTACGAATATAGTCTAAAAAAAGGGGAGAAACCTGAGAGTTTATAAAAAAAATTTCTCCTAATTTTATGATATTTTTTAGGCATAGATAATTACCCCATTGGAAAGTATTAAAACTACGCTCAAATATATACTTTTGGACTAGAATATACATTAATGAATCGTTGATTGATATTTAGATTTAAAGCTCATTAATATTGATGAACACCTTTCCTGCTATCACAAGACATAATAATCGTTTATCTGTTCGTAGAAAAACTAAAATCAAAAAATTAAAATTCCTATTGTACATTGAGAAATTTGAACGAAGATAGGGGCAATACGTCTTTTGTACAGAATACCAACTCTACACATCCAATCATAGAGCGCCGATGAGTTGAAATGCGATGAACGTCGTACGTTGATTCGATGTGTAGAGTTGGTGTTCTGTAGAAACGACGTATTGCCAACAAGACATCAAATATCTCCCGTATGGGGGATCGGGCAAATTCTTTCGGTACTTTCAATACGATGAAGATAAAGTATTATTATGATTGTTTACAAAAATATGTAAAGTACAAAATAGAAATAAAACCGGAAAAAAGGATAAGAGAATAATAGCATACACTGGCGAGTTCAAGCGTAACGCGCGCCACCGCCGAAAAGAGAAGTGGTGTGTTCGTAAAGAAACACAGGTCTCGTAGCGAAACACATCGCGATACGTTCAGCAGAGAGCAGTAGCTCATCGGACGTGTTATTAGGCCCTTCCTTTATCGTTCTCAGTCTGAAGATTCTTTGTTAAATATATTTTCGGCAATCAGCGCTGCTGTCAAGTCGTGCTTGGAGTGTTAGCTGTCGGTCTCATCGCGTCGCGATCGTGTAGACATAATTTTCCCATCTCAAAAATGCCTCATCTCAAAAAGACTATTTCTATTCCGTTGAACGAGAGGATCAAGGACGGTCGCATATTTGAAGCTAACAAACCAGGAAAAGGCTTTATGTAAGAAACCTATTTTTTACTTTATAATTATTTCTTTAGAATCAACTATGAAAATTACGTGAATTAATATAAAAAACGTTTGGATAATATTTCTGGAATACTTTTTAATATTTTGAAAATTACTTAAAATATTTAAAAAAATGCGTAAGGTAGAATATGAAAATATAAAAATAAAAATGAAAAAAAACGTATAAAAGAATAAGAGAATAGTGTAAGAGGACCACGGGCTAGTTCGAGCGTAACGCGCGCCACCGCCGAACAGGAGGAGAGGTGTGTTTGTAAACACGTCTCGTAGCGAAACACATCGTGATACGTTCAGCAGAGAGCAGTAGCTCATCGGACGCGCTCTTAGGCCCTTCTTTTATCGTTCTCAGTGTGAACATTCTTTGTTAAATAAATTTTCGGCAATCAGCGACGCTGTCGAGTGGTGCTTGCAGTGTTAGTTGTCGTTTGCATCGCGCCGCGATCGTGTAGACATAATTATCCCATCTTAAAAATGCCTCCTCGTCTCAAAAAGAATATTTCTATTCCGTTGAACGAGAAGATTAAGGACGGTCGCATATTTGAAGCTAACAAACCAGGAAAAGGCTTTATGTAAGAAACCTATTTTTTACTTTATAATTATTTCTTTAGAATCAACTATGACAATTACGTGAATTAATATTAAAAAAACGTGTGGATAATATTTCTGGAATACTTTTTAATATTTTGAAAATTATTTAAAATATTTTAAAAAATGCGTAAGGTAGAATATGAAAATATAAAAATAAAAATGAAAAAAAAAAACGCATAAAAGAATAAGAGAATAGTGTAAGAGGACCACGGGCTAGTTCGAGCGTAACGCGCGCCACCGCCGAACAGGAGGAGAGGTGTGTTTGTAAACACGTCTCGTAGCGAAACACATCGTGATACGTTCAGCAGAGAGCAGTAGCTCATCGGACGCGCTATTAGGCCCTTCTTTTATCGTTCTCAGTGTGAACATTCTTTGTTAAATAAATTTTCGGCAATCAGCGACGCTGTCGAGTGGTGCTTGCAGTGTTAGTTGTCGTTTGCATCGCGCCGCGATCGTGTAGACATAATTATCCCATCTTAAAAATGCCTCCTCGTCTCAAAAAGAATATTTCTATTCCGTTGAACGAGAAGATTAAGGACGGTCGCATATTTGAAGCTAACAAACCAGGAAAAGGCTTTATGTAAGAAACCTATTTTTTACTTTATAATTATTTCTTTAGAATCAACTATGACAATTACGTGAATTAATATAAAAAACGTTTGGATAATATTTCTGGAATACTTTTTAATATTTTGAAAATTATTTAAAATATTTTAAAAAATGCGTAAGGTAGAATATGAAAATATAAAAATAAAAATGAAAAAAAAACGCATAAAAGAATAAGAGAATAGTGTAAGAGGACCACGGGCTAGTTCGAGCGTAACGCGCGCCACCGCCGAACAGGAGGAGAGGTGTGTTTGTAAACACGTCTCGTAGCGAAACACATCGCGATACGTTCAGCAGAGAGCAGTAGCTCATCCGACGCGCTATTAGGCCCTTCTTTTATCGTTCTCAGTGTGAACATTCTTTGTTAAATATATTTTCGGCAATCAGCGCTGCTGTCGAGTCGTGCTTGGAGTGTTAGCTGTCGCTCGCATCGCGTCGCGATCGTGTAGACATAATTTTCCCATCTCAAAAATGCCTCATCTCAAAAAGACTATTTCTATTCCGTTGAACGAGAGGATCAAGGACGGTCGCATATTTGAAGCTAACAAACCAGGAAAATGCTTTATGTAAGAAACCTCTTTTTTTTACTTTATAATTATTTCTTTAGAATCAACTATGAGAATGACGTGAATTAATATTAAAAAAACGTGTGGATAATATTTCTGGAATACTTTTTAATATTTTGAAAATTATTTAAAATATTTTAAAAAATGCGTAAGGTAGAATATGAAAATATAAAAATAAAAATGAAAAAAAAAACGCATAAAAGAATAAGAGAATAGTGTAAGAGGACCACGGGCTAGTTCGAGCGTAACGCGCGCCACCGCCGAACAGGAGGAGAGGTGTGTTTGTAAACACGTCTCGTAGCGAAACACATCGTGATACGTTCAGCAGAGAGCAGTAGCTCATCGGACGCGCTATTAGGCCCTTCTTTTATCGTTCTCAATGTGAACATTCTTTGTTAAATAAATTTTCGGCAATCAGCGACGCTGTCGAGTGGTGCTTGCAGTGTTAGCTGTCGTTTGCATCGCGCCGCGATCGTGTAGACATAATTATCCCATCTTAAAAATGCCTCCTCCTCTCAAAAAGAATATTTCTATTCCGTTGAACGAGAAGATTAAGGACGGTCGCATATTTGAAACCAACAAACCAGGAAAAGTCTTTATGTAAGAAACCTATTTTTTACTTTATAATTATTTCTTTAGAATCAACTATGATAATTACGTGAATTAATATAAAAAACGTTTGGATAATATTTCTGGAATACTTTTTAATATTTTGAAAATTATTTAAAATATTTTAAAAAATGCGTAAGGTAGAATATGCAAATATAAAAATAAAAATGAAAAAAAAACGCATAAAAGAATAAGAGAATAGTGTAAGAGGACCACGGGCTAGTTCGAGCGTAACGCGCGCCACCATCGAACAAAGGGAGAGGTGTGTTTGTAAACACAGGTCTCGTAGCGAAACACATCGCGATACGTTCAGCAGAGAGCAGTAGCTCATCGGACGTGTTATTAGGCCCTTCCTTTATCGTTCTCAGTCTGAAGATTCTTTGTTAAATATATTTTCGGCAATCAACGCTGCTGTCAAGTCGTGCTTAGAGTGTTAGCTGTCGTTCGCATCGCGTCGCGATCGTGTAGACATAATTTTCCGTGTAGACGGAAAATTATGTCTACACGTCCAATCTTCACGCCCAATCGTGACTATGCGCGCTAGCTTGCGGTATACTTATATGGATATACAAACGTATATACCGAGTCAAACATTTGTTATCCCGTCGTCAATTGAGGTTTAACGATGGATTGTCTACTTAATATCACAATTAATCAAGTATCCTCATGTTTCATGTTTAATTTTATTCGCTATCTCTTTTTCTTTGTGCATAAATTAATATTTTATCTATCAATATCTCCTCCTTTCGCCTCTTAGAACTTTTTTCTGCTAATAAAAATCATTTATTCCATTTACGGAAAATTTAGCTTTTCGATTTGAAAAAATTCCAATTTCTATTTTTCATCAAGACATCTCTCGAAAGTATTAACACGTACTGTAAGCATTTACTCGTTTCTGAAATCGTGCACATTTGGTCGGCACATTGAAAACGATAACGGTATAAAATAGTAACATTTCTGAAAAGGATCCTGACAATTTGACGAAATTATCGCACGTGGAAGAGGGCTGTTTTCCCATCTTATATCATAGCCGAACCTATAATTATACCTGCAATAGAGAACATTGATTTAATGTGTGCTTTTTTCTTCGTTCTTTGTCTTGATTCTCAGCTGAATAATTAGTTCTTGAAATCCTTTTTAATAATTATTGCCGCTGCCGTGTCGATTATTTCGTGAGCACTTTTTTGCATTCCGCCATGGATTGATAATCATGTTCGATATTAAACAATTCCGCCCCGGAGCAAGGAATGAAATGTTTTTCCGTCGATTTTTAGATTAAATGATATTTCACTTTTTTTCTTCTCGCAATTTACATTTTACTCACTCACATTTCACGAATACATGTGTGTATGTTTTACATCTTATTTGAATCTTCAGCTACATGCGATGCCAGACTCCATTTTGTAGTGCCACAGCAAAGAAATATCCTGATGGCATCATGCTTAGTCGCAGGCATTCCGCGATCTGTTATAACGAAACGTATGCTCAACTTAAGGCAGATTTTAAAGAAGCGTTGAAGAGCACTATAAAGAGTCACTTCTGGAGGTTAAAAAATCTCTATGAAACAGTGGCCACGTTGTGAGTATTAAACTGAATTTTTTATTTACTTCCAAAATGAATAACTATAAACCTCAGCCTTTATTGTGTTTTCACTATTGTATACGTTCTTTAACTAACTGGCCGAGCTTTCGCGAAAGCTCATTAAGCACGTCTTCTCGCTATCGTGTGCTTTAATGAGTTTTGGCTCTTTTAAATCTTTCAAAAAGCCTAATAATACTTTATGGTTTTCTTTAAATAGGTTTCCACAAAATGTTAAGGTGTTAGTACCTTATCAAAGCATTCTCAGCTCATTGAAGCGCTGGAGAAAAGAGTTGTTTCCACCAAACCCAAAAAGTTTGGAAGAAATGGCACAAAAATTGACAAATCCGGAGTATCAGCGGTTGTTCGAGTATGATGCTGGAAATCTGAAATCGAAACGGGTCCTCGACACCGATGGAAAAGTTCATCTTTTAATATACGATCCCGAACTCATCAGAAGTGAATTCTTAAATTTACTACGACTTTTTATTGATGGAACGTTTCAAACCACGCCAAGGTTGCGGAACGTATATCAACTGGTATCTATTTTGGGCGTCAAATACAATCACGTAAGTTTAAAAAATAAAACCTTCAATTTCATTCCATATAAATATAGTCAGTACATATGAGGTATCGTTTCTTGTGGCCGTCCCTAGGCCATACCATTCATCCACATTCTAATGGCTTGTAAGACGGAGACTGCATACACCGCAGTACTATCAGAGGTCAAACATCTGATAAACAGTGCGGCGGTGGAAGTTGTCATGACCGATTTCGAACAGGCCTTGCGCAATGCGTGCAGAGCCGTATTTTCAAATGCACTCATAACTGGTTGCAACGTTCACTACGATCGTGTAAGAATTATTCCCTTTTCTTTCCACAATCTCGTAGAAAGTTTTATTCTTCGCATGAATTTCTACCATTGTGATAATTTAAAAACCAGGCTCTACTGAAGAAGGTCAAAACTCTGCGCATGACGAAACTCATAAAAAACAACCCAGATGCTAAGCTTTTTCTTAAAAAGATAATGGCTCTGGCGTATTTGCCCGCACAAATGATTCAAACCGAATATGAAACGCTCAAAGATGGTCTACCACTCGCCGTAAGAAGATCGCTCACTAGTTTTCTAGTTTACTATGAGCGTCAGTGGCTGAGGGTCGTGAAACCTACCGGTTTCAGTGTTTTCGGTCTTTCCCGACGAACGAACAATGTTATTGAATCATATAATAGCGTACTCGCAGACAAAATGGGAAAACATCCAAGCGCTTGGACGTTCATGAGTTAGTATTTCCTACAATCTCGTTTCATTAATTTCGCCAATATTTATAAGAAACTTTCATATGAGTTGATACATTGATTTTTTTTCTTCTGAAAGCTAATCTTATCAAGCTCACTTCTAATGCAAGAGATGATCTGAAAAGTTTGAGTCTTTCAAAAAGGATTAAACGGCATCCACGTTACTCGTCTATTTACAAGCAGATAGAACTGATTGAAGGTTTGTCTTACATTATTGCAATAAATCAATGACTGCGAATGAAATTTCACGTTGGTTTCTAAATTTAGCTTTAAATCAACTTCATATACAATTAGCTCATCACACAAACTATATGCATTGAATTAATGAAATCTACTAATATCAAGTGTATTAAATATCAATGCTTTACCACTATAAAAGTAAACAGTACAATGTAACCATTCATAGTAATACTTTATATAAATGTAATTAGGTTGGAAACAACTGTATGCGCGAGAGATATCGCCTGCGGAATTTTTGACAAAAGCAGCAATGCTCAAGGGCCACGTCTCGGAAAGGATTGATAATATCGCTGACGATGAAGCAAACCGCGAGCAGCAAATGCAGGTAGCTCCGGTTGCCGCTCCTCCTGGTAAATCAAATTTTTATAGTTCTATACATTCCACCAAGTGACGGTGTGTCATTCGCAGGAAAACATACGAAAATGTGAATCTACTCGCCGATATCGCGTGTATTTAAATAACATATGGAATCGACGTTGTCTATCCGTGCCTGATTAATCGAATAACCTTACTATTCTTATACGTTTAAAATCCTCCCTTAATATACCTGAAGTTGCTATTGGCTTCGAGATAATTCTTGTCACAACCTAAGAACAATTTTATCGAAACGTTGATAAAGACAACTCGATGGATTTGAATTCCTTCGATTTCATTTAAGCAAGAGCGAGGACCGTCAAATTGAAGGTCGTTACGCATAAGGAAAACAGAAAAAATTCAGGAATTTTCTAAGGACCTAGAATTATTAGTGAGGAATCAAGGAATTTCGTTGTTTCTGTGAATTTTTTCCATAATTTTCTGGGATCCAAAAACATGTTAGTACACATTTTCAGAAAGATATTATTTTAAGCCAGAAAAGAAATTAATTGAACTGGTTCTAGTTAGTGTAGAAAAAAAATACATACCTACCAATTCACAGGAAAGTATATGTTACTTTCCTGTGAATATTTAACGTAGTTTATTAAGAGTAAAATTTGGTATTTTCTTTCAATCATGACCTGTTCGAGTTCAGTTTTTAACCGGAATATACCCTTTCGACACAACGGTAGTGGTCCACCTTGATGTTTGCAAATAAAGCCATTACGCGTGACTAAAATCTTAAAGGCTCATTTTGTATGATTATAGACAGACGATAAACCCTTCTGATTTTTGCCACGCGATTTGTTTATGAAATTTTAAAAAAACTTACTTCCGACATTGCCTAATCGTAAAACACAATTGAACTACAAATTTTTTTCGAAAAAAAACTGCGTGTGTAATATGTTCCGTCGGTTACCACTGCAAATAAAGTTCATTTTCATGTAATTAAAGTGATATATATTTTTTTCAAGTTAAATAGGCAGGAACTCTTGAATTTGTTTATCTATCTTTGCTTACACTGCTTTTCTTTTGGCGTTTCCAAATAATTTTTTTTGTCGTAACAGATTTACCTGAACGTTTAGGCGGAGCTTTCATATAAACACATACCATTCTGTAAGATCGGCTGTTCGCGAATGACATGTGAGATTTTTTGATGAACTGGACTGATTACATGGCTGAACTTCTGACGATACTGTGAAGGATAGCTTGAATCGAATCATGACTGATTAAAATTTTCAGATTTTTTTCATTCACATAAGTTAGGTTACGTTGACAACTTTAATTCCGAATCTCATGCTCGACAAAAAGAAAAGAAACTGAACCGTATTCGAAAGTAGTGTTTTATTTTCGGCCGTTTTTTCCTTGGAATATTTCTGGAACACGTCTGGAAAACCTAGAAACGTCAAGGTCTATCGGAGATACGAATGCGTATCAACGCTCAATTTTGATTTCATAAGGTCGCGATTGATGAATTTTGGATTCACATATTTAACTGTATTCCTGCTGCTCCTATTGCCTACGTCTGTGTTATCTACGTTAACGGTTATTACAAATTCGTTACTTTATATTGAAGAAGCCGATCCGGATTACGACTACCACATATTTGAAAATCTACGTTTCGACGTCAACGAGCAGAACGATCCTCACGAATCATCACAATCAGCTGATGACGGTGAGTTACTAACCACTTTGAAGTACAGTAGCCTCCCACTAAGTGCTCGCTCGCTAAGTGCTCGCCGAGACGCTTTCCCCTCGATCGGGAGGCGTGAATGTTCCCCCACCAAGACTACGATTCTCTACCGAGCCCGGCCGATCGCGGACGAATGCGCCCGAGCACTGCCGATTTCGGCCGAATGCGGCCCAAGCTCGCAGAATCTCTACGGAGAGGTGGTAACTCGCTAAGTGCTCGTTTTTACCCCTACAGCCCCGCAGGCGAGCACGTAGCGGGAGGCTACTGTAGATCTGAAAAAGAAACTTTCGTTTCGACTCTTTATTAAATAATCCTCACGGACTAACTTAAGAAATTGTAAATAATATAATTAGTAGTTTTGTTACTGCAGCCATATGAATAGCTTCGTGTATAGGGAAAAAAATGTATCAAGAAGCGTGAAAGGCAAGAAATGTGATTTTTCGTTTCAGATCGGGATACGGAAGACACTGGCGGGAGTGAAGAGGAAAATGGTAAACAATTTTTTTTAATACAATAAGTCGATTTGCTCTTGAAACTATAGGGTTTAAAACATCTGATGGCAGGCATTAAAATGTAGAGCTTTGTGACCCGAAATACAACTGAAATATATGAATAAATACTATATCGGCTCTAATAGTAATAATGACAGATTTAAAATTTAATAAAACATTATGGAGTATATGAAAACTTATTCTTGTCAGGAGATGGGCCAGATGATATAAGACACGCAGATGTCGACGCGGGCGGAAGTCTATTGTCTCCGGATGACAACTCGTTCGATGCCAGTCTCGCCGGTGCGCAGCAGTTTATTAACAACGGTAATAAATATATCTTTCTGAGGTTTCATATTGCGATTGACTGTTCAACACTTTAAAATGTTCGCTTCAGAAACAATTTGTAATAATTTCGTAACTATTATTTGAAAAATGTGAAACACATAACGTTAAGCGATTTGCTGAATGTAAAAAAAGAGCAAAATGATTAACAATTATTAATTTTTTTGTACTATCGGTGGATTTCTTCGGCAGTCTATTGGGTATAAAAAATCTAATTGTACGCACAAAAATTTTGATCTTTATGACCCAGAAGACAACAAAAATCTATGTATACTTCTTATATCAGCTCTTATAATGAAAACTACAACATATTTAAAAATATATGCGGTTCATATTACGATCGATTGTTAAACACTTTGAAATGTTCACTTCGGAATCAACCATTAATTAGTTCGTAAATATCTTAAAGAGCGTTCAGTCTCTTATATCGGTAATAGATTTACTGTATGAAAATAAGAATATTTTTATTCAAATGAGATAATGTTAGAAAGATTCAAACGACATGTCGCGAACATTAAGTGAAGCAGATGCACTATCCGTTGAAATATTAATGACTATTATATCGTACAAAGGAAACGTGGCAGAGGAGATGGACGTGACTCTGCCTGAGAGGCCAGTGTCTCCGATTATGGACGTTTTGGAATTCAATGTCGCTCATCTGGCTCAAGTTGGCGACAATGGTAACTTCATCGCTCGATAACACAATATTCGTTTTAAAATCAACTTCTGATGATTCAGTAAATTTACTTAATATATACATTTAAAAATATATTTTTTTAAGGTAATTATGACATTCACGATGTTCCGCCTCATGCAGGCGAACTGATTGAAATCCCATCGTCAACTGAAGATTCGGACATCAACCGTGATCATACGGCCCCTACCAACGACGCGTATAATGGTAATAATTAATGTTCATAATACGGCGTTCCATGAAGCGTTGCCGAATTCATTCGTAATAATTGTATAACTGCTTACATATGTGTTGATTATATTATCATGCAGGTGTTCAGGCTGCAATGCAACAAGAACCATGTGCAAAAGGTAATGATAGTGAAATGAAATGTCAACAATTTTTTAATGTTAACGATGCTAAATTTATCGATAATCTACAGCATCCCGGAGCAGGTTAAAAAATCTGCGAAAGAAGAGGCGGCGTCAGCAAAAGAAAAAAGACGGAAACGCAGTTGTCCGGCCCTACGGACATAAACGCCGGCGAAAGTGCTCAAAAAAAAACAAAGGTAACATTATATTGTATTACTCAAATCTGAAAGGGGTATTATCCATGCTTGTGCATAGAAAATATGTCCTTCCGGAATTGAGTTATACCATATATTCATTGTATATGCAAAAATGAGTCAGTATAATGGTTCGATTCAGTCAAGTAAATAAATACAGTTATAACTTGGTCGTATGATAACCCCGCATTGCTACCACGTTAATAGAGAAGTAACTTCGGAAACAATTTGATAGCTTGAAATCAAAAGAAGCCAATATATTTGAAAACTCTTATGTAGTATTCATAGCAACCATTCAAACATCGTTTCCAGCGTGCAGCTCTACTGTGATATTTCCTTATTAAAAAAAAGAAAGATATGCAATAAGAATGTATGGGGAAAAATACGGAATGAATGAAAAATTCGCCTTCATTAATGCGGTATTTTAGAATATCAATTTTGATTTCTACGAAATTCTGGGGTCTTTTACGGAACATTGGTAAAAAATTATTAACATTGAAATCAAATGACAGCTATAACGAACGCGATGCGCTTCACATCGATAATTGATATACTTCTAGTCATCTGCCACATAAAAACGGGGATCTAGATTCAGTGAACTACAAGGATTCCTTGAAATTGCGAAAACTAAGGGTTTCCGACGTTTTAAGAAATATATTTTGAGTTGAATATGACGATGAAGCGGACGACCCATTAGCTGAGGTGAAAACCTTCTAGGTGTCGCGGAAACAGATGCGTTCAACGCTTGGTTAATGAAAAAGCATTGGGTGAAATAAAAATGTTTACGACGGTTTGTGACTATCTGAAATTATGAATCGATAATAAATATTCAATATGCGTATAACCACTCTTGATATATATTGCGGCGACTTTGATTCAAATGTTTTAGACTAGTGAGGTTTATGTAATCAAAAATGGCGCGGTATACACACATTTCGTTTTCATTGGTAATACTATTATTGAAGCATTGGGATCTACTAAACTATTTGATTTAATTTTATTCATCAATAGACTGTTCGTGCGCCAATACATTATAATGCAATATTTCATATTTTATGATAACCATTGTCAACGTACTGTGGTGCACCAT
The DNA here is from genome assembly GCA_963970395.1 of Ephialtes manifestator. NCBI lineage: Eukaryota > Metazoa > Arthropoda > Insecta > Hymenoptera > Ichneumonidae > Ephialtes > Ephialtes manifestator. The sequence continues at coordinate 16,510,579 of OZ019981.1, read as the reverse complement.
TCAGATCGTCGGGCTCAATCAGTCTTCAAAGGACCTCGCATAAATCAGTTTCAAATATATTTTTCGTGTTAAAATTATCTAAGTCAAGAATGAATAGGGAAAAATACAGATGAGTGAAAGTTTCGATGTTTTTAATGAAGTATCTTAAAGTATTAATTTTGATGTTTACGAAATTCTGAGGCTTTTCACGGAACATTGAAAAAAAATTATAAAAATTTAATGATAGAGCTACAACGAATGCGATGCGATTTAGATTGATGATTAATATACTTCTAGTCAACTGCAACATATGGGAAAGGGGTTCTAGATTCAGTAAAGTACGAAGATCCCGTGCGAAATTGCGAAAGCTAAGGGTTTCCGACGTTTTAAGAAATATATTTTGAGTTGAATATGACGATGAAGCGGACGACCCATTAGCTGAGGTGAAAACCTTCTAGGTTTCGCGGAAACAGATGCGTTCAACGCTTGGTTAATGAAAAAGCATTGGGTGAAATAAAAATGTTTACGACGGTTTGTGACTATCTGAAATTATGAATCGATAATAAATATTCAATATGCGTATAACCACTCTTGATATATATTGCGGCGACTTAGATTCAAATGTTTTAGACTAGTGAGGTTTATGTAATCAAAAATGGCGCGGTATACACACATTTCGTTTTCATTGGTAATACTATTATTGAAGCATTCGGATCTACTAAACTATTTGATTTAATTTTATTCATCAATAGACTGTTCGTGCGCCAATACATTATAATGCAATATTTCATATTTTATGATAACCATTGTCAACGTACTGTGGTGCACCATTCAGATCGTCGGGCTCAATCAGTCTTCAAAGGACCTCGCATAAATCAGTTTCAAATATATTTTTCGTGTTAAAATTATCTAAGTCAAGAATGAATAGGGAAAAATACAGATGAGTGAAAGTTTCGATGTTTTTAATGAAGTATCTTAAAGTATTAATTTTGATGTTTACGAAATTCTGAGGCTTTTCACGGAACATTGAAAAAAAATTATAAAAATTTAATGATAGAGCTACAACGAATGCGATGCGATTTAGATTGATGATTAATATACTTCTAGTCAACTGCAACATATGGGAAAGGGGTTCTAGATTCAGTAAAGTACGAAGATCCCGTGCGAAATTGCGAAAGCTAAGGGTTTCCGACGTTTTAAGAAATATATTTTGAGTTGAATATGACGATGAAGCGGACGACCCATTAGCTGAGGTGAAAACCTTCTAGGTTTCGCGGAAACAGATGCGTTCAACGCTTGGTTAATGAAAAAGCATTGGGTGAAATAAAAATGTTTACGACGGTTTGTGACTATCTGAAATTATGAATCGATAATAAATATTCAATATGCGTATAACCACTCTTGATATATATTGCGGCGACTTAGATTCAAATGTTTTAGACTAGTGAGGTTTATGTAATCAAAAATGGCGCGGTATACACACATTTCGTTTTCATTGGTAATACTATTATTGAAGCATTCGGATCTACTAAACTATTTGATTTAATTTTATTCATCAATAGACTGTTCGTGCGCCAATACATTATAATGCAATATTTCATATTTTATGATAACCATTGTCAACGTACTGTGGTGCACCATTCAGATCGTCGGGCTCAATCAGTCTTCAAAGGACCTCGCATAAATCAGTTTCAAATATATTTTTCGTGTTAAAATTATCTAAGTCAAGAATGAATAGGGAAAAATACAGATGAGTGAAAGTTTCGATGTTTTTAATGAAGGATCTTAAAGTATTAATTTTGATGTTTACGAAATTCTGAGGCTTTTCACGGAACATTGAAAAAAAATTATAAAAATTTAATGATAGAGCTACAACGAATGCGATGCGATTTAGATTGATGATTAATATACTTCTAGTCAACTGCAACATATGGGAAAGGGGTTCTAGATTCAGTAAAGTACGAAGATCCCGTGCGAAATTGCGAAAGCTAAGGGTTTCCGACGTTTTAAGAAATATATTTTGAGTTGAATATGACGATGAAGCGGACGACCCATTAGCTGAGGTGAAAACCTTCTAGGTGTCGCGGAAACAGATGCGTTCAACGCTTGGTTAATGAAAAAGCATTGGGTGAAATAAAAATGTTTACGACGGTTTGTGACTATCTGAAATTATGAATCAACAATAAATATTCAATATGCGTATAACCACTCTTGATATATATTGCGGCGACTTTGATTCAAATGTTTTAGACTAGTGTGGTTTATGTAATCAAAAATGGCGCGGTATACACACATTTCGTTTTCATTGGTAATACTATTATTGAAGCATTGGGATCTACTAAACTATTTGATTTAATTTTATTCATCAATAGACTGTTCGTGCGCTAATACATTATAATGCAATATTTCATATTTTATGATAACCATTGTCAACGTACTGTGGTGCACCATTCAGATCGTCGGGCTCAATCAGTCTTCAAAGGACCTCGCATAAATCAGTTTCAAATATATTTTTCGTGTTAAAATTATCTAAGTCAAGAATGAATAGGGAAAAATACAGATGAGTGAAAGTTTCGATGTTTTTAATGAAGTATCTTAAAGTATTAATTTTGATGTTTACGAAATTCTGAGGCTTTTCACGGAACATTGAAAAAAAATTATAAAAATTTAATGATAGAGCTACAACGAATGCGATGCGATTTAGATTGATGATTAATATACTTCTAGTCAACTGCAACATATGGGAAAGGGGTTCTAGATTCAGTAAAGTACGAAGATCCCGTGCGAAATTGCGAAAGCTAAGGGTTTCCGACGTTTTAAGAAATATATTTTGAGTTGAATATGACGATGAAGCGGACGACCCATTAGCTGAGGTGAAAACCTTCTAGGTGTCGCGGAAACAGATGCGTTCAACGCTTGGTTAATGAAAAAGCATTGGGTGAAATAAAAATGTTTACGACGGTTTGTGACTATCTGAAATTATGAATCGATAATAAATATTCAATATGCGTATAACCACTCTTGATATATATTGCGGCGACTTAGATTCAAATGTTTTAGACTAGTGAGGTTTATGTAATCAAAAATGGCGCGGTATACACACATTTCGTTTTCATTGGTAATACTATTATTGAAGCATTCGGATCTACTAAACTATTTGATTTAATTTTATTCATCAATAGACTGTTCGTGCGCCAATACATTATAATGCAATATTTCATATTTTATGATAACCATTGTCAACGTACTGTGGTGCACCATTCAGATCGTCGGGCTCAATCAGTCTTCAAAGGACCTCGCATAAATCAGTTTCAAATATATTTTTCGTGTTAAAATTATCTAAGTCAAGAATGAATAGGGAAAAATACAGATGAGTGAAAGTTTCGATGTTTTTAATGAAGTATCTTAAAGTATTAATTTTGATGTTTACGAAATTCTGAGGCTTTTCACGGAACATTGAAAAAAAATTATAAAAATTTAATGATAGAGCTACAACGAATGCGATGCGATTTAGATTGATGATTAATATACTTCTAGTCAACTGCAACATGTGGGAAAGGGGTTCTAGATTCAGTAAAGTACGAAGATCCCGTGCGAAATTGCGAAAACTAAGGGTTTCCGACGTTTTAAGAAATATATTTTGAGTTGAATATGACGATGAAGCGGACGACCCATTAGCTGAGGTGAAAACCTTCTAGGTGTCGCGGAAACAGATGCGTTCAACGCTTGGTTAATGAAAAAGCATTGGGTGAAATAAAAATGTTTACGACGGTTTGTGACTATCTGAAATTATGAATCGACAATAAATATTCAATATGCGTATAACCACTCTTGATATATATTGCGGCGACTTTGATTCAAATGTTTTAGACTAGTGTGGTTTATGTAATCAAAAATGGCGCGGTATACACACATTTCGTTTTCATTGGTAATACTATTATTGAAGCATTGGGATCTACTAAACTATTTGATTTAATTTTATTCATCAATAGACTGTTCGTGCGCTAATACATTATAATGCAATATTTCATATTTTATGATAACCATTGTCAACGTACTGTGGTGCACCATTCAGATCGTCGGGCTCAATCAGTCTTCAAAGGACCTCGCATAAATCAGTTTCAAATATATTTTTCGTGTTAAAATTATCTAAGTCAAGAATGAATAGGGAAAAATACAGATGAGTGAAAGTTTCGATGTTTTTAATGAAGGATCTTAAAGTATTAATTTTGATGTTTACGAAATTCTGAGGCTTTTCACGCAACATTGAAAAAAAATTATAAAAATTTAATGATAGAGCTACAACGAATGCGATGCGATTTAGATTGATGATTAATATACTTCTAGTCAACTGCAACATATGGGAAAGGGGTTCTAGATTCAGTAAAGTACGAAGATCCCGTGCGAAATTGCGAAAGCTAAGGGTTTCCGACGTTTTAAGAAATATATTTTGAGTTGAATATGACGATGAAGCGGACGACCCATTAGCTGAGGTGAAAACATTCTAGGTGTCGCGGAAACAGATGCGTTCAACGCGTGGTTAATGAAAAAGCATTGGGTGAAATAAAAATGTTTACGACGGTTTGTGACTATCTGAAATTATGAATCGATAATAAATATTCAATATGCGTATAACCACTCTTGATATATATTGCGGCGACTTAGATTCAAATGTTTTAGACTAGTGAGGTTTATGTAATCAAAAATGGCGCGGTATACACACATTTCGTTTTCATTGGTAATACTATTATTGAAGCATTCGGATCTACTAAACTATTTGATTTAATTTTATTCATCAATAGACTGTTCGTGCGCCAATACATTATAATGCAATATTTCATATTTTATGATAACCATTGTCAACGTACTGTGGTGCACCATTCAGATCGTCGGGCTCAATCAGTCTTCAAAGGTCCTCGCATAAATCAGTTTCAAATATATTTTTCGTGTTAAAATTATCTAAATCAAGAATGAATAGGGAAAAATACAGATGAGTGAAAGTTTCGATGTTTTTAATGAAGTATCTTAAAGTATTAATTTTGATGTTTACGAAATTCTGAGGCTTTTCACGGAACATTGAAAAAAAATTATAAAAATTTAATGATAGAGCTACAACGAATGCGATGCGATTTAGATTGATGATTAATATACTTCTAGTCAACTGCAACATATGGGAAAGGGGTTCTAGATTCAGTAAAGTACGAAGATCCCGTGCGAAATTGCGAAAGCTAAGGGTTTCCGACGTTTTAAGAAATATATTTTGAGTTGAATATGACGATGAAGCGGACGACCCATTAGCTGAGGTGAAAACCTTCTAGGTGTCGCGGAAACAGATGCGTTCAACGCTTGGTTAATGAAAAAGCATTGGGTGAAATAAAAATGTTTACGACGGTTTGTGACTATCTGAAATTATGAATCAACAATAAATATTCAATATGCGTATAACCACTCTTGATATATATTGCGGCGACTTTGATTCAAATGTTTTAGACTAGTGTGGTTTATGTAATCAAAAATGGCGCGGTATACACACATTTCGTTTTCATTGGTAATACTATTATTGAAGCATTGGGATCTACTAAACTATTTGATTTAATTTTATTCATCAATAGACTGTTCGTGCGCTAATACATTATAATGCAATATTTCATATTTTATGATAACCATTGTCAACGTACTGTGGTGCACCATTCAGATCGTCGGGCTCAATCAGTCTTCAAAGGACCTCGCATAAATCAGTTTCAAATATATTTTTCGTGTTAAAATTATCTAAGTCAAGAATGAATAGGGAAAAATACAGATGAGTGAAAGTTTCGATGTTTTTAATGAAGTATCTTAAAGTATTAATTTTGATGTTTACGAAATTCTGAGGCTTTTCACGGAACATTGAAAAAAAATTATAAAAATTTAATGATAGAGCTACAACGAATGCGATGCGATTTAGATTGATGATTAATATACTTCTAGTCAACTGCAACATATGGGAAAGGGGTTCTAGATTCAGTAAAGTACGAAGATCCCGTGCGAAATTGCGAAAGCTAAGGGTTTCCGACGTTTTAAGAAATATATTTTGAGTTGAATATGACGATGAAGCGGACGACCCATTAGCTGAGGTGAAAACCTTCTAGGTGTCGCGGAAACAGATGCGTTCAACGCTTGGTTAATGAAAAAGCATTGGGTGAAATAAAAATGTTTACGACGGTTTGTGACTATCTGAAATTATGAATCGATAATAAATATTCAATATGCGTATAACCACTCTTGATATATATTGCGGCGACTTAGATTCAAATGTTTTAGACTAGTGAGGTTTATGTAATCAAAAATGGCGCGGTATACACACATTTCGTTTTCATTGGTAATACTATTATTGAAGCATTCGGATCTACTAAACTATTTGATTTAATTTTATTCAGCAATAGACTGTTCGTGCGCCAATACATTATAATGCAATATTTCATATTTTATGATAACCATTGTCAACGTACTGTGGTGCACCATTCAGATCGTCGGGCTCAATCAGTCTTCAAAGGACCTCGCATAAATCAGTTTCAAATATATTTTTCGTGTTAAAATTATCTAAGTCAAGAATGAATAGGGAAAAATACAGATGAGTGAAAGTTTCGATGTTTTTAATGAAGTATCTTAAAGTATTAATTTTGATGTTTGCGAAATTCTGAGGCTTTTCACGGAACATTGAAAAAAATTATAAAAATTTAATGATAGAGCTACAACGAATGCGATGCGATTTAGATTGATGATTAATATACTTCTAGTCAACTGCAACATGTGGGAAAGGGGTTCTAGATTCAGTAAAGTACGAAGATCCCGTGCGAAATTGCGAAAGCTAAGGGTTTCCGACGTTTTAAGAAATATATTTTGAGTTGAATATGACGATGAAGCGGACGACCCATTAGCTGAGGTGAAAACCTTCTAGGTGTCGCGGAAACAGATGCGTTCAACGCTTGGTTAATGAAAAAGCATTGGGTGAAATAAAAATGTTTACGACGGTTTGTGACTATCTGAAATTATGAATCGACAATAAATATTCAATATGCGTATAACCACTCTTGATATATATTGCGGCGACTTAGATTCAAATGTTTTAGACTAGTGAGGTTTATGTAATCAAAAATGGCGCGGTATACACACATTTCGTTTTCATTGGTAATACTATTATTGAAGCATTCGGATCTACTAAACTATTTGATTTAATTTTATTCATCAATAGACGCTTCACGCGCCAATATTTAGCTCGTCGGGTTCAATTAGCCTTCGAAGGACGTCGCGTAAATTATCTACATTAAGAATGTATGGAGAAAAATACGAAATAAGCGAAAATTTTGATTCTTTTAATGCAGTATTTTATTATTAAAAAATATTGGGTTGCTTTGTAGGTAGTCCGGGATTCGAAGAATGTCGTTATCGCGGTTGATAAATAATAGTCTGAATCACCTGAAGAATGTATAATCAATGTTACGTAATAAAGTGACTCTTTTTTTGCATATTCAATTATGTTACTCTAGTATATGTCATGATAAAACTGTAAATCTTCAACGTGGGCCAAATCGAGAAATAAACACCACTTGACAAAGTCGGGATTTCTTAATATCTCAAACACTGACAATATAAAATTGAATTGTCCACGATGTTGCTTAATGTGAATTCCAAATATAATAACCACGATTTCAGAGTTTTCAACCCTCGTGGAAAGTTCTTAATGTAATCTGCACAATAAACTACCCAGTTCAGCTTGAAAGTCGATCCAAGCGGAATGAAACCTGAAAATGCTTCTTGAATCATTAACCAAGCTTGGGTTTGTTGTACGCATGCGGTAAGCAGCCGAGAGCACGCATCTCCTGTTTTTCAAATTTAGCGGATTTGTGTGCTTTTGCCCGCGTTTTTCAAAGCGTGGATGTGGACTGCAGTACCCAGGCTTTAGTTAATGATCGGAAACTTAAACAGGTGCTTCTGCTATTTGTAAAATTATTAATAAATTACTTACGCATCGTTAATCGGGTTTGAATTTGTCGTACGTATGCAGGATGCAGCCGAGAGCACGCATATGCTGTTCTTTTAGTTCAGTCAAATTGTGTGCTTTTGCCCGCGTTTTTCGAAGCGTGGATACGGGCGACAGTATTCAGGCTTTAGTTAATGATCGGAAACATGAAAAGGGGCTTCTGCTATTTGTAAAATTCTTTAAAAATTACGCAAGCATCGTTAATCAGGTTTGAATTTGTCGTACGTATGCAAGATGCAGCCGAGAGCACGCATATGCTGTTCTTTTAGTTCAGTCAAATTGTGTGCTTTTGCCCGCGCTTTTCGAAGCGTGGATACGGGCGACAGTATTCAGGCTTTAGTTAATGATCGGAAACATGAAAAGGGGCTTCTGCTATTTGTAAAATTCTTTAAAAATTACGCACGCATCGTTAATCAGGTTTGAATTTGTCGTACGTATGCAAGATGCAGCCGAGAGCACGCGTATGCTGTTCTTTTAGTTCAGTCAAATTGTGTGCTTTTGCCCGCGTTTTTCGAAGCGTGGATACGGGCGACAGTATTCAGGCTTTAGTTAATGATTGTGAAATTGACAAGGCGTTCTTATTGTTTATATAATTCTTGGGAGTTTCCGAATTTAAAAAAACTCTGAAATTGTGCTTGGACGTTAATTGAACCGGAGGGAATCTTAAAAATGACTTTTGAATCATGAATGGAATTTAGATCTGTCGTTTTTAAAAACTTTTGCCCTCGTTTTTAAAAACGTGGATGCATTCGATGCATCCAAAATGCAGCTGAGAGCACGCGTACCAACGCATTTTGGGAATTGTGTGCTCTTCCTCACACTCTGTAGAGTGTGGATGTGAACGACACTTCCAACTAAGATTGGTAATCGAATTCGTGTACGCATTTCACTTTGAGTTGAAAAAATATGCGAGAGACCAATAAAGTTCTATATTATAAGGCATACTTTCAATCAATACTGAAATTTATTTGAGACATGTAACGAAATAAAAGTATTCATATCATTCAGGTTCACGTCTCTACATGAAATTGCAGTTTCATTCCTAACTCGTACATATTCATGACATAAACTAATGATTTTATATTTTACAGGTGAGACGTGCCTAATTTGCCTGATGAATAATGTAACGCACACATTTATTCCATGTGGGCATTTCTGCTGCTGCAGCGTATGTCTGGAGGGACTGATTGAGACTCGATTGCCAAAAAAGTGCCCAAAGTGCCGTGCAGAATATACAGACGTTATCAAAACGTTTATAGGATAATAAAGTGTTTTGTAGAATTGTCTACATGCAAAATTTGTCGACTTTATAATTTCAGTAATTTTCCCGAAGTTCATTATCCTTCCCAACATAAGCTATGAGACAAGTCGAAAGCGTGAATTTTGCAGCTGTTTACTTCCGGAGAAATACCCGAACTTTTTCATCGCTAATACTCTTCAAGAATTAATAGTTTCGCACGAGATCGGACATTTCCACGAAGGCTATGAAGATGGCCGTCTGATCCGAATCAATGCAATTGTAGCACGAGGCAAAGTCAGGGACCGAATTAAAGACGAGCAGTGCCCAGCCTCATGCTCTTCGTCGGAAGACTGATTTTTCGCCCTCATATCACATATTTCTTTTTATAACACAGATACAAAAAAGTCCCCCTTTTCGTGGCGATTATGCCTGGCAGAAATGACACTTTTAAGTTATATGAGCGAGATTACTTCCTTACACGCTGTTCAATTTCCCGTACACTTCTGCGACGCCACAGGCATACAATGAGAGGTTTTCAAGTACTTGTTACTAAAAGTCGTATCTGATTATGAGCGGGAGAAAGAGGAATCTCATAGCTGGGGTGGCTATCTTCACAATCTTTATTAAAAGTCCACTTCTTCGCTCTTGTATCACAATAGTATATTGTAACAGCACGAGCCGAAGGCGAGTGGTACGGTTCATTATACTTGCGGATTGTTTACATCGGTTTCTAATAATACACTAAGACAGTCACTAAGCAGGTAAAGTTGGACCGGAAAAGCTATACCGATTTTTATAGAGATTAAGGTAGATTGCAGATTGCAAATGATCATTATCATTATAATGAACTCTGTTTATGGGTAATGCCGAAATGTTCTTATTTGGATGATCCTCGCGAATACAATATTTCTTACAACAAAACCAGACTACCAAGGTCTGAAAAAAAATTAAATTCATTTGAACTGCAGTAAAAGAAACCGTCTAATTCGCGATAATCTGTATCTACCATAAATTGCCCTTTTCATAACAACATATTTTGAAATTGTGAGTTCAATGGCATTATCAGGCCTTAATTCTCGAATTCTCGGAAGCTTCACATTTTTGAATATTGACGCCTCGAAATTATCGCGTTTCGAAATTTTGAGCTACCGAAATTTTTGCTTTCGAAATTTTGACCTTCCGGAATTCTCATATTTCGAAATTTTGACCTTCCGGAAATCTCACATTTCGAAGTTTTGAGCTAACGAAATAATCGCGTTTCAAAATTTTTATTGAACGACATTTGTGCATTCACGAATTTCAACCTTTCGTGTCTTCATATCATGGATTTCTGAGCTTTCGATACTCTTAAGAATTATTAATCGACTTGTCAATTTTCAAATGTTAGGATTTTGGCTCTTTGAATTCTCAAATTGTTAACATTTTGACTTATCGATGTTACAAACTTTCGGGTTAATGAAATTAATTATTTTTAGCAAATGATATACTATTTATTCGGCTTTTCTATCTTCGATAATTCAGCCCTTCACTATCGAGTTTTTCACATACTAAAATGTTGGAAATATGATCCTTCTAATTACTAACAGTAGAATTCCGTCAAAAAATACAGTTTTACGTTCGCTACGCCTACTGTCATTTTCGCAAACTTTCGAGAAATGTATATATCGAAATTTTGCAAATCCAGAACAAGGATGTGTCTGTTAATTTTTTTTCTCGGTAAGATTAGTTGTAGAAAACATGAATAGTGGAAAATAAATAATAATTTTTAGGCCTTCTGAGCTTCGATTATTCGGAACTTCAACCCCCCCCCAGTCATCTTACGGCTTTAGCCCCTTGTGATGCTGATTTCCGATGAAGAATAAGATTCTATAGGGTGAAATATACGAATTCATGAAATACATGTGATTTCAACAATATAATATTTATTTTCAGTCTATGTAATCGGATAAAGATAGTACAATTAGATGGGGCTGTGGATTCTTGAGGCATCTAAATTATTCATTTTAACGGCCGTGAAAACTGATGAAACTAATAAGGCAACAAAATATTTATTCTATTTAGAAATTCCTTCCGCATAAACCTCCTTTTATGAAGGATTTCCTGTGTGACCTCAAGAAACTGCGCGTCTAACTTTTTGCTTTGCGTTGTTCTTGCGGTTAGTTCGGTTTGTGTACATTTTGAGTAACAAAGTTAAACTGAATGAAGGAGCTACACGAATTAACCGAGAGTTTGCTGTCGCATACAAATACAAATACATGTTAGTATAATATTCAAAACAAAGCGGCAATGGAATTTATTCGGTACTCTACAGCACTGAATTCCGCTACTATAATACCATGTGAACCTTAGCGTGTACACCAAACTCCTCGTCGTCGTCGACATATGCAATGACATTATATACACAGTGGCCTCGTCACCGAGCTTTCTCGTAGCGTTTACATCCTTTGGCGTCTACTTCCCTCGCGTGACACCTCACTCAGTTTGAAGTACCTACTTCCAGAGCCGCAACAAACTTTTCGTTTCTTGCCAAGTCTTTCCTTCTCCTACTGACTCTTCCAGCACATGCTGCGACACATTCGCGTGAATTTTACAAATAAATCACATCCTGTCTGGCGCGAAATTTTTGAAAACGGCTTTCACGGCAATGTACGTACCAATTAAATTGACTGTGCTTAAATACTAAAAGCCTTTGGTACACAGTACGCGAATTGCATCTTGATGGCAAGGGCTCATGCGGTAAATCAAGTAACATCATGAGACATTCCGGACTCGTGGAAAACGTATTAATCAAAAGACCCTTGGTGCGGAGCTCTGTCGCGCAGCCAGCGTAAGTTTGAGGGGTCGCAATGGCCATGGAAAGCTCCGCGGTAAAGCCCCAAAGACATCGTCGCGCTCGTCGTCGGCGGAAACAAGAAACTGACTGCTTGGCTCCGCGGAGAACGGTTGCGGACCTTCCTAATTGCCCTCTTGTGCAATCATAACTGTCCCGAGACCTCATACATTAGACGGGTATTCTTCTACAGAACTCCCCGAGCGAACATTCGTCATCAGATCCTGCCTTCAACTTTCTACAAGATTATCCTTGGCATTCAATTGCCACTACGGAGACAATTGTATAGAAAAAGTTATCGTGTAAAGTTTATTAAAAAATTTTACGGCCGTCATTTGAATCCAGTGACGGACAAAAATTAGTCCGCTGAAAATATTTTGTATAAGAGAACTAAGTGAAACGCTGTTTTAATTAAAATTCGTTGCTAATCGATTTTGCCTTTTGGTCGATCAGATATTTGCAGGAGAACATGTTTACAAGTAGTGATATAAATATACATTAGTCAGGGATCGAAGACCGTTTTCTAGTGAAGTAATAATTCAATGCTTTAATGATATTCTTGTAAAAGAGAAAGCAATATTTACTATAGAATAACTGGGCTAGAACATTTCATAAACTAAATTACTTCCATAATGTTTAATCCTATTATGTCCATACCATGAACTCTCACTTTCACTCTCATGTCTTAGAAGCTACACCGCAATCGTTCATGACAGACAGGGGTCTTCGCGAAATTACTCGAGTTAAAATTTAAACACTTCCAACACCCTTCGTTGAATTAAAATGGCATCTTTTGGAGTTTTATACAAGAGGCTAAGAACCTCATCTCACTCTGTACAACCTAATTGGAGGTTCAAACATAAGAATTTCAGTCTACAGTAGACTTAGTTTACTCCATTCGGGTAAGATCTGCCATTTTCGGAGGTTTTGACGAGCGTCAAAGGAATAGAGGAAAGTCCGTTGACCCTGCGGCACTGCTACATTTAGATTTTGTAGAGGGTCTACTTTTCAACTCGGGTAGCGAAAAGAGATACTTTTAACAACAATGATCTCGGCTTGTTGTTCGTATATCGCGGATCATCACGTTCGCCACATCCTGGTGCTTAATTACATTCAGGATTAGAGTAAGAATCTATCGTGTGAAAGCAAAAATAATTTCTTTTTTAACTTGGCGTCGAGTCGCTACTGAGACTCTTGATCTTTGTAAAACAAATTAGTCATATAAAATATATGCATAGGTGAAAATTAAGGCACGGAACTGGGACATGACATACCCAATAAACCTGACCGCACGAACATCATGCGTTCAAAAATAGCTTCTGACATACGATATATAAAACTGTCTGTTCAGAAAGCATGGAAGGAAAACGCAGCTCGTACGTTTATACTGTACAAAGCTTGACTAGCGAACAACGCCTCCTGCTATCCTGCAAAGTTATTTATCACCCTTTTCCACCACGCTCTACCTGTCTGTCGATTCGTGTTTCCTACGAGATATCGAGTTCTCTCGGACTATCGTGGAAGGTCCGAGCGAGAGGATCGATAGGAAAGAGAACAGTTAAGTAAAGGTACATAGAAGCCTTACATTTTCTGCAGACGTACACCATTCTAACTATCCTCGTCACGCATTTTCCATCTACCATCCTTTGCACAGGGGATGGTAGACATACTTGAAACCTATGTCACTATTCCGGACGGTCATTGATGAAAAGAGTTTGTTCTCCTCTTTCCCACTGAGAAAAGCTATTACATCGCCACCCCGTTTTCCAATCAAATTCAACGTCATCCTCACACGAGATAGACGAAATTACACTGCGTAACTAACATGTCTAACTCGTACACGCTGCTCCTCCTTTTGTTAAGTATATTCTCGTTCACGTCATGGACAATTTATATATATATATATATAAAACGGCATTTGCATGTAGGGATTAAAATCTAATGTGTCCTTTGAAAAGTTATTTATCTATTGGCAAGTCTGATTATCTGTCCATTTGTATTTCCGTTTTTTGTCATACTTCTTTAATTCAAGCCCGTATTGTATTGAGTGTTTGTAAACACAACTTACAAGGAGACCCGCGCAAAAATGGAAGTATGAAAACAGTATTTCCCAAATATTAAAAGTGTCTTGAATAATAGTATGCCAACGCTGGCGTAGTGGAATAAGACATACGGAATAATATTTCGCCCAAATAAAGAAGGTATTAGAACAGTATTGAAAATATTTCCAAAAGTAAAAAGTCTTAAGTGTGATCTATTGAACTGAATAATAGTAAAGAATATTGCACCGTTTTATTAGTTTTTACGGTCGAGGTCGATAGCTACATGGCTTCCGGTGTCCAGATTGATATTTCCATGGCTTTCGGTGTCCAGGTCGATATCTCCATGGCTTTCGGTGTTCAGGTAGGTATTTCCATGGTTTTCGGTGTCCAGGTCGATATCTCCATGGTTTCTTGTATCCAGGTCGATATCTCCACGGATTCCAGTGACCAGTTCGATATCTCCATACTTTCCGATGTCTGGGTATATTTTTCAACAGTTTTGACAGCTGGACACAGCAAACTATGGAGATATCGACCTGGGCACCGATAGCATGTAGATATTGACCTGGACCATAAAAACTAATAAAACGGTGCAATATTCTTTACTATTATTTGGGAAGGCAGTGGCGCAGTGGATAGAGACGCGGCCTCTCAAGCAGGGGGCCCGGGTTCGATTCCCGGCCGGGCACCAATGGAATTTTTCTATGTGCTTTTTTCTGTAATCCCCGGTGGTTCGGAACCCACCTAAAACTGTAGGTCCTGTATATCCATCGCGCCGTAGTTATCAAGGGGCTTGCCCCGTTTACAAAGAAAATAAATAAATAAATAAATAAATTATTCAGTCCAATAGATCACACTTAAGACTTTTTACTTTTGGAAAGATTTTCAATACTGTTTTAATACCTTCTTTATTTGGGCGAAATATTATTCCGTCTGTCTTATTCCACTACGCCAGCGTTGGCATACTATTATTCAAGACACTTTTAATATTTGGGAAATACTGTTTTCATACTTCCATTTTTGCGCGGGGACCCATGGAGATGATACCCAATAACATTATAAAAAGATAGTATCATGTAAAACGTGTTGGCAATTAACAATGAAACGGATAGCTTGAAAAAATATTTCTCATTTCCGTTTCAGACGATGTTCGCCGGACTACAGCGATTGGTAGCAAAAAATAGTATGTACGATTGTAGACTTAGTTCCTGCAACTATCACGGTTCCTATTCAATCGATATGATTCCTTGTATCACTTTCGTGAACAATAGAAAACCGGGCCTCGGCTGATGTCCGAAACTGGGTTTTTTACCTTAGAAAGAAATTTCTCATTTTTGGCAAACAAATGATCATCATAAGAATAATACAAAATTCAGGTATCTTTGCGTAGCACCGAAAGTGGTATGACCGAAAATCATAAACCCAAAAAAAAAAACAAAATACTGCGCAGTCAGCTTGCGCTTAAGTGCGAACTTAAGAGTCATCTTACGATCGTATTGAAGATCGATCTTAAGTACAAACTTAATTTTGAAGGCGAATAAATATTCAAGACCGATCTGAAGTTCGTGCTCAAATTGGCGCTTAAGTGTAATCTTAAGCTGAAACTTAATTTTGAATCTTCAAATCTTCAGTAAGACATTGGGGACGGTGCGCAATCCCCAACTGTGTGAGATTTTTACCCATTAAAAAACCACAAACCCTTTCTCCTTGACATTGGTCCCACCCCGGAACCGCTTTCGCATTACATCAGGGTGGTGTAATTTCTGCGCCAACCTGGGCGCTAGATTCATACACTTAGGGATTAGGGGTTATGCACTCCCCTCGCTCGCTCCTCTTGGTACTTTATCCGCAGCACCTTCTCCTCGTATCCCGTGATGCTCGTCCACTTCGCGTCACTCTGCAGCATTTCCTCTACTGCATTCTCCGGAGTCAGCTCTATGCCCAGGGCAGCCGTCAGTGCTCTCTTCTCCTCTGCCCACCTTGGATACACGAAGAACGGGGGCGGGGTTAAAGTTCCGAGTGGTAAATACAGAAGGTCTAAAATTCTGAAAATTAATATCTCACCTAAATTTTTGACGAAATTCGCTAGAAAATATTTCGTAAAAAATGTAGGTGATATATTAAATTTCGGAATTTTAGACCTTCGTGTGTTTATCATTCGGAACTTTTTCTCCGAGAGGCGGGATTATAGTTCCGAATGATCATACACGAAGGTCTAAAATTCCGAAAGTTAATGTCTCACCTACATTATTGACGAAATTCGCTAGAAAACATTTCGTCAAAAATGTAGGTGAGATAATTAAATTTCGGAATTTTAGACATTCGTGTGTTTACCATTCAGAATTTCTCAAGTTTGATCTTAAGTTCAACCATAAGGCTGACCATGAATTCAAAATTAAGTTTCAGCTTAAGATCACACTTAAACATTGGCGTTTAAGAGCACAAACTGAGCACAAACTTAAGATCGGTCTTGAGTATTCATTCGCCTTCAAAATTAACTTCGAACTTAAGATCGATCTTCAATACGATCGTAAGATGACTCTTAAGTTCGCACTTAAGCGCAAAATGACTGCGCAATGTTTTGTATTTTTCGGAGTTATGATTTTCGTTCATACCACTTTCGGCGATACGTATGGATACCAAAATTCAGTAACTGATGCGGAAGATACGAGATGTATATTTTTTTTTAAATCGAACAGAATTTTTTTTTTGTTTCTGAGATTTCATATATCTATATAAGCCGCTGTTCCTTATTCCTCACGAACGCTTTTATGTGGACCTCTCTTTCGTGGGTGGCATTGACGTGCTAGTCGGATACTACAAGTAGACAGAATAGTGCTCGTCGACCCGTGTGTGAGAAAGAGCTTTAGTGCGTATGAAACGGAAAATGAGTGCGTAGGTCAGGAGGAAACGTTCGGGCATACATGGTTCCACACCGACTAATGAAAAGGCCCCCAGAGATAACAGTCCAGTTTACCCACTCTGATAGGCAGGGGCGGTTTAACGGTGCAAGAGCCCCAAGCCCGCAGATCCGAGTCGCCCCCTTCGTTCCATAAAAAAGCTTAGCGCGATTTTTTTTCTTTCGTTTTTACAACAATTTTAAAAACTGGAAAAAAATAGTTTAGTCGCTTGTGCCCCCTAGATGGCAGCGCCCTAGGCCTGGGCCTAGTTGTCCTAGCCGTTAAACCGCCCCTGCTAATGGGTATCCTTAGAGAAAACTACATTCCTTAAAACTAAAATTCCTTGAACTACCTTATTAAACTATGTACAGTAAAAAATTGTAGAACTCATTTTTTTCATTAATACTGTTACCAGCTAAAGAAAAATGAAGTTCTAAGAAAGTGAAAGAGACAGAGATTGAAATAAAGAACGAGATGAGAAACTTGATGCTAGAATACACAGTATTATGGTGAAAGGACATTAATAAATGCAATCAATATACATGAATCGAGGGGACTCAAGGCGTTGACGTTGAATGGAATAGATTAATTATGTTGTCTATAATTAACGTGTATATTACATAACTCTGTGTTGAATTCTTATTTCACATTTCTTGTACCAATAATTGGGATAAAACATATATCAATTAACTATATATGTATATTACGATAAAGAATAAGCTAAATAAATATAAGTAAATTCGTTGATCATCATATCTCATCAGGTCAAAAAAACTCAATTTCAAAACTAGTATTCAAATCGCTAAATAATTCCCAGAAAACGAGATGCCACATTGTTACGCCATCATTTATAAAAAATGCTTACGATACAAAATCCTAATTAGTTAATCTAGCATTAGAAACTCAATTCTATCAGTCATCAGAGTCCATTCTACCATGTAGAGTCTCGACCCATGAAAACGGTCACATTACATCACAACGATTTTCGCTACGAAGTACAGAATGACCGAAACATAGAATTTCATGGCCATTGAACAAAGAGAGATAAGCGTAAAGCGTCGAGTGACAATTTTACGAGTGCGACAGCGAGGGAGAACCGCAAATGCGAGTATAACTAAACTCAGATATAGCTAGAAGCCGTTCCGACACAAAGTTGAATTTTTGTCGCAACCATCACCGAAAATGTGTCCCAAAAAATAAGCCATTAATGCGTGCATACCGAGCAACGGACTGTCGGCGCAGTATTGGATAATCTGGTTAGAAAGAGCAAATTAGATGAGGGTTTTATAAATTAAGGGTTGGCGATTCTACATAAAGCGCTAATTTCGCCTGAAGAAAAACTCAATCCATCAAGAGGAGTCACCGTTACACTACCCGCCTAACTAAGGAAAAAGTCTCCTGCAGAATCAGTGAATTAAATTCAGAATTTACGGTTTCGGACTTAGAAGAATTCGTTTTTCGACGAATTTAATACAGAATTACGGTTTTCGGACTTAAACGAAATGGTTTGTCGACGAATTTATTACAGAATGATAATACACAGAGAGGAAAATGTAATTGAGGACACCAAATAAATTTTTGGAATACAGTCAAAAAGTAGAAATATTTTGTTGACAGAAAAAATTATGAGTTTATTCCACAAAACTCAGGAATTAAATATATGACTGATACAAATAGGCATTTAAATATTTTCAAATAAATGATTTAGTTGGAAGATTTGTTGTATTTAATTGTATTTAGCGCTTTAGCACCCGTGTCCACTAACCCTATTCCATTAAATTACAGTAAGTAGAGCGGATTTTTATTAAAAGTGATTTGAAGTAAACAATTATAAGTGACACTATACTCCTGTTTAAATCCTTTCATCGATCCAATTGATACAGAGTATTTCAAACCCCCTTTCCCATCAATTGCTAATTTTCACACTAGGTCGGAATTCTTAGCCTTATTCTGAGTAAATTTCCGGAAGGTTACACTCGAAAAGGGGCTGGCGTATTCAGTATTGGCTGTCAGATGTGGTAGAGGGAGAATTTATTCTCCTTGAACCGAGTACGGAATATCGTAAACCTGAATCGCACACAAATCGTGTAAATTTTCGGTTCAATAAAAACCGCACTATTTGACGTAACAAAATCACAAATTTTGGACTAGCACTATCAAGACATGCACCTTCAGGAAATTGCGATCATAATCGATAACGTTGGTAAGCCTGGCGTCGGTTGGTTCGAACTGCTCAGCTAGTCACAGTGTAACCATTGGAATACGACAAGTGGAGGACACGTAGAGAACGGTGGACACAATGAGTGGATGGACAGAATCCATGGAGAGCGGCATAGAGCAACGAGGTAGAAAGGGGTGGAAAGCTCGCTGTATTCGAGAGCCAGTAACGTTGCAAGATCCCAGAGTTTCTGGTATTTCCTCGTTGCATCCGGAAACAATGGCCCAGATATGCGGTCTCGTATCATGAATATTTAGCGTAACGAAGAGGAGACTCAGCGGAGCATCGTGTATGGTGGCCTGTACACGGTTAGAGAACCGAATGGTTGAAGGAAAGTCGGGCAAGATTTGCCAGCGATGCTGAATGGTCGACATTTACAACGGGTGCGGCTAAGAGATTTTCTCCAAATGGATGTTTGACAATGCACCAGCATTAACATGGAACACGATATCGGTTATAAGCCGGTATTATTGCAGTATCAAAATCATGAAGCGTAGGTGAATATGCGGTAGGAATATGTAGTCCATAAGCAGCAGGTGAATCGCATTTAGTTAAGGAAACAAAAAACTTAATTACTGCGATACCAAACTATGGTACTTAGAGTTTTTATGCAAAATATCGGTAAAAGCATACATACCTATTAAATGTAATTTGAAGAGAGATGGACACTATTTGGGATAAAGATCCCGGTAGTCAGATTAATTCAAAACATCATGAATCATTACTTTTCTAATGAGGACAAATCCAAATTACTATTATTGTCACGTTAATTTGTTGGTCGCAATAGTTTTTAGCTAGTTTTGTAAAGACGAATTGAGATTTAGTAAGAAAATGGGCAACGAATGACTCCGCTAATAGTTTTTAAAACTTTATACGTGTTTTCATTGCCCTTCTAAGTGAAAAGTGTTCTTAAAAAACATCGCAATCGTTCGAGAGGATCTTAATAATGGGGACCTAAAAAAGCCCTTAGGAGGCGGAATAATCGGATCAAAAAGTCCTTGACAATCCTAACACTACTGAAGATGCTTACAAATACAATTTTAATGAGTTCATATAGCTACTCTCACTACCTACCTTTTTTTCCTTTTCAAATGGTGTGAATACGAACATGAGGTGTACATTGCCCAATGAAATGGGCGTTAAGATTTGGATACCAATCTCTATCTTATTCATAGTCATCAATTCATGTATATGCTGGTCACTACCTACTTTTTTCTTGAATTTTTTTTACAACATTAGGCATATATTGTCTTGTGAAATGACTTTACGATTTTAATACCGATCAGTATCTGAAGAATTACAAAGTCTTATAACTGTTGGAATATGCGCCACACCACACACTTTGATGTGTTATATCATACCATTTGATTGGCAGTTTCATCTTGTCTAGCGTTAATCGACTACACTTAAAATATAATCGCTCCAAAGCTCATCTGAAAGCATACACTTTTTTATCTACATTCTTATTGAGAACGTGTTGAACAGAGGCAAGGAATTATGTGGTTTATAACCCTCCAACCTTCGACGTTGTTGGCCTTGTGCGTCGTAATCCTGCCTCGCGATTCGGGGGCAGGTGGGGATCTAATACCGAAGGAAAATTGAACTTTTATAACGCGCTCAGAGCAATATTTTACGAGAATATTTACTATCCGCAAGAATGAGGGTAATGCCTCGTGACGATCACGATATCTCGACGTAGGGCGAGGTACCTCGCGCGACGTCTCTGTAACGTCCAAACAACTTTCGTTTACAGCGTCCCTCTTAGCTTATTTCATAGTTTGTAAAAACGTGAAGAAAGCGTGTTTCGCTAGAGCTTCCAGGGTTGTTATGTAGGTCGTTATTGAACGAGTGTCTGTTGAAAACATAAAGTCAAGATGAGAACATCATAGCTGAACGTTCTACATGTGCCTTAAACTTTGTCAATGACGGTAATCTTTTTTTCAACACAAAACATCTAACAATTTTCTCATTGCGTATGCATATGCGTCTTCGAAAATTCCATCGCCTATAACTCAAGACCGGTTCAACCGATTGACCTGAAATTCGGCACATATGTGAAACAGCAGCCCGTCGATTATTATAATGTTTCACAAAATGGTCACAGAATTTTATGTCTTTTTCATTTACAAAAAAGAGCGTGGTCGCCATAACTTTGGTTTAATTTACGATGTTTTCAAAAACGGGCTTTTATAAGTACAAGCACATTTAATGTTGCTTGATATTGAATTTTACCGAAATCGGAAACGTCATTCAGATTATGTGGAGTTTTGAAATTTTCGAAAAATTGACGTTACTGAATTAACTTTCACAAAACTTAAGATATAACATTCAGTGATGCTATGTACATCATTTAATTGAAATTGATAAAAGGTTTCGTATTATAGGAATTTAAATTTTTCATTATTAATTCTTGGTGACTATAATTTCGCTAAGCTTCAGTTGAATCTTTCAATTCTTACAAAGCTTCCGGTATAAGGAAGCTAACGTTTATGAACGTACTTCCCCATAGAGTTGGATTTATAAAAAGTGTAAATAATGAGGAAGCAATAAGCAAGGTTCTACTTTGCATCCTTTTTAATTCCGTTACGTACGGCAAATAAGCGTCAAACCCTTTGAAACGGGTTCCAATGCCCTTCGCTAGATTCCGGTAGGAGGTTTTGTTTCGACGTAATGTTTCGTAAGTACAATAAAATTAGTGGAAAATGGGAAATTGGAGAACGACGATTTTTCATCACACGCCACGTATATGTACGTTTAATAAACATGACGAACGACTTCAATTTCTCGGTCTCGCTGCTGGCTCATTTTAGAAACGGCTGGTGGAGAAAAGATGACAGATTTGCGAGTAGGAGAATGAGTAAGAAAGAGACGGAGTAGCAACTAAAAAGCTTTGGTCTCGACGTTCACGAAATTGCGAGTAGCGTGAGGAGGTATTTCGCGCGAGGTAACGAGCGTCGTCCCTCCGTTGGTTGCGAAAATTATCGGCGACCGGAAGTTCTCGACCGAGAGTGCTCCATGACGAAAAAAGCTCACTGAGTGCTGTTGCTGCCGTTTCCCCGCCTGCAAAATCGGCATGTCACTAAAGTTCACAACGATGGTGGAATGAAACGATCTCACCTGTCTATCGAATATTAAATGTGGATAAACCGGCTGAGGGTGGAGGTGAAAATAGCAAACGGTTAAAATAGCGAATTATTAAAATAGCCCAAGTAAAAAAATTATATATAGTCCGACATATAGAATTGGGCATATATAGTCTGTATAAATTCTATATACAATCTATATGCAATTTATATATAAGATCACTTGTAAAGATGGGTTTATGTATAAATTGTATATAGATTTTATAAAAACTATATATGCCCAATTCTATGTTTAAAACTATATATATTTTTTACATGCTCTATATATAATTTATTTATAATTTAATAAATTCTATATACAATCTATATGCAATTTATATATAAGATCACTTGTAAAGTTGGGTTTATGTATAAATTGTATATAAATTGTATATAGATTTTATAAAAACGATATATGCCCAATTCTATGTTTAAAACTATATATATTTTTTATATACTCTATATATAATATTTTAACTTGGGAGGGCATGATTAAAATAGCGAATTTCATAATGATGGCAATTCTAGATTCAGACTTTCATTATTTTGAAATTCACTGTTTTAGCCATTCACTATTTTAACTATCCGTTATTTTAACCATTCGCTATATTTAATCAAACACGGAGAAAAATCATTTGCTGATATAGTGACAGCAATCCCTATTTGCTAACCTAATAAGTATTTTTGCTGGGCTAACAGAAGATTTGTTGTTATGAGAGCAAATAAGGCTTGCTGTCACTATATTAGCAACTGATTTGGTGGTCGAGCAACATTTTTTTTCCGTGAACGCTACAAATTTTTACATCTCTACGAGGAAGTATTTTGGCTCATTTCGGCTATCTCATAGAGGAACTTGAACAAAGATAGGAAACTTTGAAGCAAAACAAATTTTTTATTGATATAAAAAATCCATACCCCTTTGCCCTTCTTCACTAAATTTGATATTGAACACCATTAGACATGAATTCGTCCTTGTAGAATATTTAAGGTGATCTTATCACAAGTTACACTGACAGCATGTTTTCGGTCTAACATGGACAAAAAAACAGTGCATCAATTTTTCGGAACAATTGAAAATTCAATAAAATACGGACCTCTTCATAGATTCCGTTGAAGTTAAATTCCAATCGTCCTTAAACGTTGCTTTATTATTAAAAAACTATTTAGATCGCCAGCGAAAAATCAGCTGCAGCTTGAACGTGCACCAACTTAAAAACAAATTTAAAGTCCAATAAATTTCGAGCTGCTGATTCAATTATTACATAACTTAGCACATGCAAAGGGCCATACATGGTCTACTTGCTTGCCAAATTTCAGCTTGATCAACAAAGCCACTCATACGATATATAGTTTTATCGTAAGAACGGCAGTTTTAAGACTCTTGACATGAAAACCTAAAAAAAAAATTATGGAAAAACAAAGCTTCCTGTGTTAGGAAGTAAAAAAGTTATCGCGTGGTCCAAAGATCACGTGAACTAGGGGATCAAAAGAAAAGTTCGTCGGTAGTTCTCGATATTCGAGGGCAGAGATCGCGAAGGTATAAAAGGTTGGTGCGACTGGGTTCGAGGAGGGCATATATAGGATAAAGTTGAGAACGTGCGGGTGCTATCCGTGAACGAGCCTTTCGGTTAAACGGCAGGTGATAAACGGCTCTTTAACCGCGGCCGCTTAAAAAGCCAGAGTCTCTTCTACTGCGCTTGTAGGCCGAGAACGAGAGGATATACTGTAGGAGGGCCGCCGAGCGTCGGCGTCGGGCTTTTCGCGTTTTTCTGATGCGCGCGCGGCGAGTGGCCTGCTTGGCAGCTGGCCAGCCGCTGCCTTGGCTACTGATACGTCTCTCTATATTAGTATAGATAGATATACTAAATATACATACATATACTTTACACATAGTCACCGGACAGAAGTATTTTGCGACGGTATATAAATATCATGTGCCAGGCTCGACGAGCGTTATATACATGTACTGTAAAATATATAGAGACGTGGAAAGGACGCGCGCGAAGCTTGAATGTGCTTAATGGCCTGCGACGTTGGCGAATTTTGAGCGAAATTATGGCGGACCCTGTTACCGATGAGCCCGACAAGCGCCATTAACATCGCACTTAGGGAAAGGCTGGACGAGCTTACCAACCACCGAACGACGAAGAGGTTCGATCGTCACGCCAGAAAACTTCACTCTTCTCGGCTTGCTACGACTATATGCAACTACCTGAAGTGGTGAAACATCGACTTTTACTCTCTGCTGTGGAAGAAAGCTGTCGACGTGATATTGGGACGTTTTGTCACTAGGAAGAAACTCACCTTGTCACTATTAGCGTCTGGGGATTTATTGACTTAGTATTAGAGTTGGGTGACCTAAAATACAAAGGGGGATAAAAGATTAAGAGGTTTTAAACCCCAGTTACGTAGGTAGACTAGTCTTTCACTGTGACTTTTTGTCCATTATAAATTAATTGTAATATAAGAATTTGTTATATTAGAAATATCAGGATAGACTAATTGGTGCAAAAACGTGCCGCTATGTGCATTAAAATTTTGAAAAACACCATGGCATTTCTTTCACGCAAGAATGGAAAGTACGATTCAATTATCTTCTGTTTCAATTATCTATATTTGATATTTCATTATAACAGTTCTTCTGATAGTAATTATTGTATTTGCACCATCTACGTAATGATTAACACATCTTAAGGGGTAACACCACTCTAGGATTTTGGAAAAACCGATTTTTAAAAATAGTTTAAACAATACTTTAAGATTATAAAAACAATATGCAGTTGGTCCTACAGTGAACAATTTTTTAAAAAAGATTCAATTATCGAGCGGCGGCCGTTGAACCGTTACGAAATGGTGAAACCAAATGTGGAAGAAGGTTGACACATCGGCTAGAATATTATCAGTGCTCGTAAAACTTTAAACGCGTTTTTCTCGAAACCACTTTTTTCAAACCAGGAAGACGTATTACTTGAGCACCGTTGCATGGACCGATTTGAAATTTTTATAGCAGCTTTATAATTATATTCTCTATCGAAGTACGCAGTCGTTTTTATTATTCAATGTAAACTTTTTTTATTAACAATTTCATGCTTATTTTTTTCGCAAAAAATCGATTCATTTTTTCAATAGTGCACAATTTCTACAAAAGTTGATTAAAGAAAAAAACACATACGTCAGTCCATAGCCAATAGTATATAGATTATAACATTTCTTACTTTTTTGCTCCAGATCTTATACTTTAAGAGAAAATCGTCCTCCCGTGAAGGTGTTTTAAAAAAAGACGATTTTCAAAATGGGCTCTGTCACCGCCATTGTGTATCAAAATGATAATTTAAAAAAAAATGCCATACTTCAATATGTGTTAAATAAACCCTCTGAAAAGAATCCAATTCCTTTTTTCATACTCCCAAAATAAATCGTTAAAGTTAGGCCTTTTTTTCTGCCGTATTCGGGAATGTTGTAATTGCTCCTAAACCAGAGATCCTGAGATAAAAAGCTTTCGTTTATAAAGTGGTTCAAGCCCGTATACTGTCAGGGCCTGAAACGACTGAGGGAGGCTCTAAAGTAGAGCTGCTGCTATACCACCAACTGGCTGCTGGCTTCAATACGGGCGACCGTTTCACCTCACGTGTCACTTTACTGCATCTGTCGTTGTGGCGCAGTATACCCTCGCTCCGTTAAGATCTTATCGTGGAATTAAGTTCGATTCAAGCATATGTACTTAGTGCTTGTACACTCTCTTGATAAGATCCACCTTGAAGCTTCGTAGGTCGTGAAGCTTCCAGCCGCCAATCCCCACTGCTTCCCCCGCCACTGCGGAAATGAGGACAGATAGGAGTCAAAAACTCGTCGTTCTCGGAACTGCCTTTCCCAATGCTCTGAGTTTTCGACAACGTGCATTCTATGTCACCTCATTTTTCATACTATTTTTTTTTGTCCTCATGGAGGAATCTTTATTTGCATGAAAATATTGTTACGTGTATCTGTGTGTGGTAGAGGCCAAACTTGCAATCAATAACATCAACTCGTGAACTGCTCGACCGAAATAGCTAAATTTGAGTACAACATACCGTATGCATTGCACAGCAAAATTTTATGAAAATTGCTGGAACCATTCAGATTTTATGAGTTTTTTAACATTGTAAAAAAATGTCCCCGAATGCAAACAACATGTTTGGCTATCAAGCTGACACTTTGAATCAGAATTAAGCGAAGTGATGCGACCTTTGGTATTAAATTTTGGTAAAACCTACAAAGCAGTTCAGATTTTATAGAAAACCGTATTGTGATCTTTTTTTTAATGATATCACGCGAAAACTGATCAAGCAACTGATCGATAGTTTTGTATAAAATGAATGTGTCGATATTCGATATTGAATTTAGCGAGGGTCTAAAAAAGCGTTTTTATTTCATAAACTTAAAACACTTTGGGTTTCGTTTGAAAATTCATCTACTTTCCGCTCATTCAAGTAAATGAACTGACATTTTGCGTCGTGATCAAACAGACTATTGAACGTTTGATACCGATTATAGTCATAGTACAATGAGATCTCGAAAACAAAAAATTGTTATGCGAAAGCTTTTAAATTGCTTCTTCTTTTTTTTGTCCCGTCGTCCATAAACCTTTTTCTATGAGGAATCCAACATGAAGCATTGTGTTTTCTTATAAGCTATTAAAATATCTCTAATGCTCGACACGAGCGCCTCTGCCTAACCGATACTCGAAGCTGTAGGCTAAAATTTATAAACTTTCATTGGCTGCTTATCGAATGGTGGGGGAAGCTGACTATGTTCGAGACACTCCCAAGACAAACTGCTTGCTATGCTCTCGAATCAGCGATTCAGCTCAAGTAGACTGAAGTTTCGCACAACGGCCACAGCGTGGCGCCTTCAACGATACTTCAATAGCGTATAGAAGATCCTGTGGACCACGGGACAGAATGACGAAGAAGCAAAGTGCAAGGTTCTACTTTGCAACTTTTTTCCATCTATATAGAAGAATCCATGCTGTTACAGTCAGTATATCAAGAGCCGCGGTAGCGACTCGACGCCAAGTTAAAAAAGGAAATTAATGTTGCCTCCATATATGTATCTTTGCACAACCATCAGTCTTTTCAAAATCTAGCTTCATTGAAACAAATTTTTCGCTTTATCAAATACATACGTAGTGATATACAAAGATATATATTAAATTAATAAAATATTAAATTTCGCCAATTCTGTTACAGCGAATTTCTGAATAGCCTTTCCACTTGGATCGAAATTTATCGGAATCGTCGAATAGATCCATAATAAACAGGACTCTTACAGGATTTAATTTACATGTAAATTACCTCGTATATTCAAGCTTAAGTGGAGTTCCCTTGGGTATCTTTCAGTTCATTCACTCGCTCTTTTCACTCCTATTCCACCAGGCTCCAATTTTACGGTATAGTTAGCAACCGGAGATCGGGGTGACATGACACGACTTCGCTTCACACATATGTTGTTGATATACATATAAGTTCACACCCGAAAAGGCCATATTTGAATTTATTATAAAATTTTATTTCGGTTGGCAGTCAAATGAAGTATAGCGAGGAATTTAAATACAAAATTTGGAACAGTCGATTTCCTGTATGCAGTCAGTCAACTCTTCACCGTGACTTCAGATCTGGACGGAAAAATCGTGAAATATCTGCACCAAAAAATCAATTCCTTTTATTAAGAGAATATTGGTTATCAAAAATTGTATGGCCTTTTAAATTGTTTAAATTTCTACGGACGAAAGATAGTTCATTGAGCTCTGTGTCATCTCACCCCGTTTTTCCCTAGGGAAACATATTCGATAAATGGAATTATATAGATATACGGATAACACACCATTTATTCAATACTCGTGCAAAGAGGGTGTCTCTCTAACAGGAAATTGTCGAGTTCCGAATTCGGGAAATTCTATAACCAGTGAAATTCGCACTTGTCGCCAGATAGTAATTTATCGAAATCGTCGAACAGATCCAATAAACTAGAATCTTGCAGGATAATTTCAGTGTAAATTGCCTAGTGTATCAGGTAATTAGGGTTGTTCCAGTGGTGCTACTTGGTGGTTTGGTGCCTATAGCGACGATATCGAGATTTACGGTTGCCCAGAGGCAGGAAAGGTCGTTAACGAGTTCCTGGTACGAGCGTCCACATTCAAGAAGGATAGTGAGAGAACAAAGATTGGAGAACTTCGCTTCCGTTCACATACTGTTAGCTACTGGGACCAAACTCTGTGCAACTAGCCCACATTATTCTCCACAAATCTGTGGCGAACAGATCTTCGCCTTGCTCTATCTAATTGTCTTCTCGTCCCAATATCTTGCCAATCTTTTTCTCTCAGAAAATGTGATGAATTCCACCCTGCCAAATCTTTGATCAATATCTATAATGACATTGTACAATAAAAATTAAATAACATATTTCGGACTTTGAACAAAAATTTTTTGTCCAATTTCCATCAATTTGTAGTTAAACAAATTATGTTTGTCCGTTTTTTTGTAAAACCATAAATTGACGAATTTTTTTCTGTGACATGGATAAAAAAAATTCTGTGCAGAATCGTCGACAATTATTTTTGTTAACAGTCGAAATATAACGTTATGTCAGTAAATGCAATAATATCTACAATATTTTGCTGCTCTAAAAAGGCGATACGTGAAGCTGGTAGTCGAGTGGGTGCCAACCATTTCACGAACGTAATTGGAGCAGTTCGCGAGGTCGAATGAACGAATTTTATTTTACACTACAGGCTGAACGGTTCGCCGAATAAATGTGTGACTACGTATTGGCATTTCCAGATTACCAGCTCGTTTCCTGTCATGTAACGTTTGTTACACCGATAGGTAACACACCGACTTTGTTGACCCAGAACGTTGAAGTTATCTCCAGTGTCGTCGTGGCGAAGGACCACAGGGTAGCTGTTGAGCTGTTAGAGCACAAGCAATCTCTGTTGCAACCCTTATTGGATTCTGGGAGAGGATCTATAGCGTGCAGAGTCTCAAAGACCTTAACATATATAGCACAGTAGGCGTTACGAAGGTCATTCAAGTTTGGCTTGTCGCCTATCCAATCCAGGCTGTCATATATGTATATTTTACTAAGTGAGCACTCGAGGCAAATGTTTTCTTTTTCTCCCAAAGTCAATTGATGCACATTAACTGGGGCTTCCACAGATGGTAGGAAATCAACTCCAATTTTTTGTTTTGTTTTTTTTTCCAGACATCAACTTACGTCGTCTGATAGCTTTTCTGGTAACTCTATAGCTTTTCCCCCTTTCTGTCCACTGCGAACCCAAAGGAATCCGAGAGGGAAGCTTTACCGCCAGAGCTCATTCCTCGTCCTTCCGAAACTCTCTTTTGCTCCATTCGGTGTATACTCGCAGCTTCACCACGTGACTCAGCGCCTCTTGCATAAGTTCCCATCTACCGGCAATCGTGGATGCACTTCCAACGTAAACGTGGATCCTCGCCCTGATTCAATACAAGCACAACCTATTACTACTACTATCGCTATATCAGCTGATACTCTATGGTACTGTGTAATACAAACACGCAAATATACACGCAACCGCGCATCGCCGAGTTTCCTGTGTATACCATAAACAGACCCCTGAACTTTAATTAAAACCCCCTCAGTTATAGGTAATTAATTCAGAGCGCAACCTACCTCTCGGTACCCTTACCTACCCTTACGCCTAAACTCCGTAGCTTGCAGCACTCTGATGCACGTCTACCATCGACTATATTTTGTGTGTTCCAAACACTCGCCTTACTACCTCATCGTGTTACCTCGATCACCTTCTTGTCGACATACTCTGAGAGGGCCGGGATCGATATGCAGAATCAGTTTCCATCAAAGCTCTGTTTGTACTTCGTTCTTCCCACATATTTTTTTACTGTTTTATTTGGGGTGGGATTCGAGATAGCGAATGGTTAAAATAAAGAATTCCATAATAATGGCAATTCTAGATTCAGACGTTTATTATATTCACATTCGCTATTTCCACCCCCATCCTATTAAAATGCAATCAAATTAACGATTGATCAACACAACGAAAGGCTAAAATAGCGAATTTTAGAATGGTGGTCATTCTAGATTTAGACGTTCATTATTTTGAAATTCGCTATTTCGATCATTCGTTATTTTCACGCCCATCCTTTAGTTGTATTCTCCGAAAAATTGAGAGAGAACGTAATACGCCATATCGTACATATATAGAATATATAAATTCATTTATATAAAAAATGAGCAGGATAACATATATCAAGGTGAATAACTGATGCATATGCTGAACAATTTCTATGCACTTCTGGAGAGTAGTATAAAGCTCAGAATCATCTTATTAGAATTGCTATCCACTGAGATAGACAGTGTTTTAGAAATTGAAAAGGTCTTTCTAACATCTTCAAATGTTAGAAAAGAATACAAATTTGAATCTTGCAAACCACCTACTCATTTATTTGTACCGTCGTACACACAGTTTCACTTAACGAAATTCCTTACAAATGAGGCTGTCTGTACTGCGGTTCAAAAGAATAAAGAAAAGCAATATGCAAGATTCTACTTTGCCACCATATTGCAAAACAAGAATGCAAATAACACAGCTACCTCTATGAGGAAGTATGTTAATCAATTTGTGCTTCCTCATAGACGAAGCTTTGTAAATTGCAAAAAAAATATGATACAGTTAGAGCGATAAAGTCGGTTAAAAAAAAAAATTCTATAAAATCTGAACCACCGTGTTGATTTTCGTGAAATTCAATACCAAATAACATTGAGTGCACCTACTCTTAAAAATAACTATTTAGCAAAATACACTAAATTTTATGGAAGTCAGAGCGACCACGCCCTTGTTTCAAACGCTTTAAAAAAAACATAAAATCGAAATTTGTGTATACAATTTGTGAAGGTCTGCAACAATCAAAGAGGGGGTGGTGCTTCACTTGTGTTCACTAAATTTCAGCTCGATAGCTGAAAACCATTTTTCCGTTAAAGGTGATGGAATTTTTTAAACACACGCACACATACAGACAGATGCACATGCACATAGCTTCCTCTATAAGGAAGCAAAAATGGATATACTTGCTTCGTATACACGCTCACACAACCTTGAAAAAAAAGCATGTATTGCTGTGGACGTGCAATCAATCATCACGCTCGTTTTTGTGCAACTTTCATCAAGAATTTTAAATTGCATGTAACCTACAACTCTTGTTTAAAAATCCAGGTAATGTAAGTGTTGCTCTGGGTGTATAGGTAGCATGCCCGCGTAGAAAAAAAGAATCTGGCCGAGATTCACGCTGAGATTCTCAGCGAGATTCCTAAGAATCTCGGCGAGAATCACGGTTGCGCGCCGAACCGAGATTCTTTTAAAATCTATCTGAGAATCTCGCTGAGATTCTAAAGAATCTCGGCCAGCTTCTAAAGAATCTCGGCCAGCTTCTTACCGAGATTCTTTAGGGGTTCGCCGAAAATAAAAAGAATCTCTATCAGAATCTCGGCCAGCTTCTTAGCGGGATTCTTCTCATTTTCATTTTCATTGAAAATGAAAAAAATCTATATAAAAAAGATCTTTACGAATATTTTAATATTGCTAACACTAATTTGTTAGTACATTAACGAAGGTTAGACCCCTCGTGTGTAGTCGAACTCAGAAAAGCTTTCCAGTCTTATATTTACGCTGAGGCGCCAAGTCACTTGCGAGAAACGCTTCGTTCCTTCGCCATCTAGCGGAGAAATGTCTACCAGTGTTTCGTATCATGTCACTAGGTGGCGAACTGACGGAGCGTTTCTCGCAAGTGGTTTGAAGCCTCAGCGTATATATAAGACTGGAAAGCTTTTCTGAGTTAGACTACACATAAGGGGTTGAACCTTCGTTGATGTACTAACTAATTAGTGTTAGCAGTCCTTCAATATTCATAAAGATCTTTTTTGATATAGATTCATTTCATTTTCAATGAAAATGAAAAGAATCTCGCTGGGTGAGATTCTCTAGAATCTCAGCGAGATGCTGATAGAGATTCTTTTTATTTTCAGCTACCCACTAACGAATCTCGCTAAGAAGCTGACCGAGATTCTCTCGAATCTCGGCGAGATTCTCAGATAGATTTTAAAAAATCTCGGTTCGGCGCGCAACCGTTCTCGCCGAGATTCTCGCTGAGATTCTTAAGAATCTCGCTGAGAGTCTCAGCGAGAATCTCGGCGAGAATCTTCTTAAGAATCTTGGCCAGATTCTTTTTTTCTACGCGGGGGATATATTTTATTTTATATAGACTAAGAAGACTGAATAAAAAAGTTGTGGTTAATATACAGGGTTATTATGTTTACTATTCACTACTTATATTTAAAATTCCATATAGCTTCCAATTGTTGGTAACTACTTTTCCCAATATTTTTTTACAGTGTGGCACAGTGACAATAAACGCTTTCTATGTTGTAACTAATATCGCATTGTTACTTCTCGCACGGTTAGATCCTGCAACCTAGGCCAAATAATGTTCACCTGTGGTCGCCATAGACTTTCCCAGAATGGTATTGCAAACGGAGTATGATATTTGCCTGGAGCAATATAACGATCGAGTGCAGATGATTGATCGCAGCGTGTGTCTGGCAACGAAATTGGTAGACCGTTGTTGCGTGAGGGAACCGGAGAGAAGTCCACACAGTGTCATTTCACTGCTCTGTCTATCCGTCATTTGTAATTTAAAGCTCGTTTAATGTTGACGATATTTTTTCCCCACTAGAAGGATGCTCGATGCTGCAAAACTTGTGTGTCGATTTTCAATCCGTCACTCGACTTACGAGACCAGGAAGCGAGGAGCACGTAATTCACAATTTTTTTTCATCTCGGTACAAACGTTAACTGGATTGTTGTTTCAATCTACGTGTATCCTTAGTAACGAGAGTACACCGATTACACAAATCATTGCTGTCACATCTGCTATTCGGGCTTTGCCTCCCGTTTTTTTTCTTTTTTTTATGGACAAAAAATCGAGAATGAATATTTATAAAACGGAATAGGCCTGTCGAGATTTCTTGAAAAGTCATGTATTTACCTGAAATATTGTCGTGGATCCGCCTGTCAAAGGCGAAATACGTTACCTCGCCGATTTGTCATTACCCCAACAGCAGCTTTATACTAGGAAAACTAGTGATTTCCTAAAATTGTGGATGTAAGAATATAAATCTAAACGATGTTCGGTCAATAAGATACTTATTGCAGTTTGGTTAGTTTACGGATTCGTATAACAAGTTCTCATCCGTATCTCCTGTGTGGTGCATGAATACCTAATTCGGATATTGGCTGTTCAAGTACACTAGGATGATCCTTATTTGGGCCGAATGTGGGAGAATTTATTTGCGAATATTCCTTCAATCGACGCCAAATATATAAATAACAATCCTTCTAAATCTGCAGACTTAAAGATAGATAGAATCAGGACATCCACTTGCAATATAAACCAATTTCAAGTTTCCTTGTGTCACCAACCATTTAGCTTCATAGGTTATGGAGCATCCTTCTTAACTTTATCTCATTGTGCTATTTAATCAATAAAATACCACGTTCACATTACACAACGTTCGAAGATGTTTGTAGATTTCATTCACACTGATTTTCGCCACGTCCCAACGTAGACAGAGACGTAGAAACATGAAGTAGCCTCGGGGGTGTAGTATCAACCCGACGAAACAAACTTCCTTTGGTTATAATAGAGGAGATGCAACTCAGAGGATACTACATTGCATTGTAGACACGTCACTTTGACTGCCTTCGTCCAGAAGACATCTCCACCTTCCTATTTAGGTATCTACTAGCAACCGAAACTCGTTCTCCTTCATCTCCTTTTCTCCTCGTTCTACTCCTATCCCCACGAGGGAAGTCTCTCAGTGAGATAGTCTCCAGGGATAGTAGCACACACAGAGCTTTAAGAAGGCGAGAGAGCTGGGCTACGAGTTTCAGAGAACTAGTCCATGATCCCAAGACAATTTGTCGAAGGAAGCAAAGGCTAATGAAGTGGTCGTCGGAATCTCTCACTCGCTTCTGCACAGTTCCGTGTAGTCGACACCTGCTGATGGTCCACCGTGCGAAACTCCTCTACACTGCCAAGTTATCACACATAGCCTCTGGTTACTTTGAGAATTCTTGATGCATCAATATTGAAGCATTGGTCGTTTTAAAAAAAATGTAACTTTTCATAATATACTTTTTTTTCCTAAGACCCTTTGCCTGACAATATTACATTGTATGGTGTTCCCGTAGAAGTAAATATCTTCCTCCT
Source organism: Ephialtes manifestator (assembly GCA_963970395.1). NCBI lineage: Eukaryota > Metazoa > Arthropoda > Insecta > Hymenoptera > Ichneumonidae > Ephialtes > Ephialtes manifestator. Next base: position 16,475,929 of record OZ019981.1, on the reverse strand, counting down.
TGATCTGAACTATGTAAATATGTACACCACATGTGGTATATTGCAGTATTTCTCAATAAAATATCCGTGCAACCAAACGGGTCGCAATCTTACGGAAAGATTGTATGTGGTTTATTATGGTAGGGGAAATCGAATGGGTAATCCACGCCGTAATATAATTTATGAACAATTGTGAACACGGAATGAAAGTTCCCTTAACTACTATGTAAGGGAATAATGTACTATATAGGTTCGTGGGCAACACTTCTAGGGGTGGAAAAGCAATAAGTCGAAGTATATTCTCGAAGTGGATCGCCTTTATAACTCACGTGCGTGTAGCTTATCCTGTGAGCAATTGCGTAAGGTAGAATCTCGTCAGGGTTGCACAAGGATTATTTAATTTTAGGTTTTGAAGCTTTCTTCGGTCATAATCGCATTTTTCGTGCACTGTCAGAAAAGATTGGAAGTTTTTATTTATAAACTCGTAATCGAAATTTAATATACAATTATGGTATAAAATTCGTGTACTTTTCCAGTAAAATTAAAGCAAATTATTAAAATTCAAGTACTTTTACTGTAAAATTCAAGTAAATTATTGAGTGTGTTGTCTCATACATTAATTTCACATTACATTTGTATATTAAATTTAGTATACTAGTTTATGCATAAAAACTTCCAGTAAAAGTACATAAAATTTCAAGTACATTTTTTTTACAATGTGTATTTCCCTTGTTTAGGTTAGTATAGGTCAGTATAGATTAAGTGGCTTTCTTATCCTGCAAGTAATCTGCAGACAACTGCAACAGTTTACGACCATCTTCGCGTCATATTTTTCAAATGTTCTTTTACAGCAAATTTCGTATCAATCGAACTTGTTGCTAAGGCTAACTTTAAACTGCTGAAATTCATTTTCACGGTCGTGATCAGATGATTTAAATCCTTTTTCCATGCCCAACTTCAGATCGATGAGTAATTATTCTGAAGCTTTGACAAAAATACTCCACGCAGATTGGCGCATTTTGGTCCTCTCTTATGTAGCTAAAACACCTACGCGGTGATTTTACCCAGGGGAATGGAAAAAAAATTCCACAAACACCAGCCGACAGGAAAAACAGGGTGACACATCTGCACTTATTTGCTGCCTTGTTGCAAAAGTAACTTTTATTCTCCTATACAACAACGCCATGTCTCGCTCCCTTGTTTTGTGATCCCATTCAACTTTTTTCTTTCACTCTCGCTCAGTGCAATCCAGTAAGGTGCAACCCTGTCTCTCACCCAGCATCGCGTTATCCGTACTATAGAGAAAGAGAGACGAGCTTGGAAAAGAGGGCGAACGAGGGAACGCGCGAGACGTGCAATCGCCAGCGGCGTCTTTTGTCTTGACTTTTATTAAGCGCCATTTTTCAGGCGTCCGCTTTAATATCGCGCTCTCGTGAGATCCAAAAAAATCTCCCGCTATGACAGTGTCGGTCTCCTAGCTTTGAACTCCTATTTTATCTTGCATACTTTGTCACGTTCCCTTTTTAGGAAACTTTACGTCCTGATCTGTTTTAGTCTGCGTTGATCATCACAGACGAGTGTGTCGTATACATATTTTAGGAAAGCTTATGACATCAAAATAACATCAATGATCACGAAATCTGACAAATATTTCAGCAAAAAATGGTTTATTATTCAGTTTTTTTTTGTAAGGGAAGCCTAGTACAATATTTGGGTCTATTGTGTGGGGTTTCTTTTTATATAGAATCGAACAAATATTCATATGATACACCTTTTTCCCTTTAAACAACCGAATATAATAATTTATAAGTTTTGCATTCCGTAATTTATTTCTCCATTAAGCATGCAAATACTTGCAAGTGTTTGCACAACTTATCGATATTCTTGCGACTACAAATATATTATTTATGCTATACACTCTACTTCAGCTTAATTTTTTTCTGAACCCATTGCTATCTGGATCCTCGTTCTCTTCCTGTTTGTTTCAATTTTATATGCGCGAGACAATCATCGGAAATCGTTTGTAGCATGTACCTCTAGTTTATAGATCTCTCACGGCTGAGCCTCGAAAGAACAGGGAAAAAAGAAAAAAAGGTGGAGTAAAAATCGTCGCAATTCTTTACCGACTCTGCAACTCGCTGCTTCGTTCAATGTTCTCCCTCTTTTTCAGAGTTTGTCCTTTTTTATCCACTTGACGAAAAACCCTCAACGATTCCATCTTCCTCTTCGGCATTGCAGGCCCCCAGCCCTCCAGCAGTTCGAGAACCTGAGCAGCCACTCCGATTAATTTGATCCGAAAGCGTCGAGCGATCAAACAACAGCGTTGAGAGCGAGAATCGAGAAAAAAGATTTTGTGTGAGTATCCAAGGCGAGAGAAAGATCTCTCAGAGCTGCCACGAAATAGACGCAAAAGGTGATGGAGAAACGCTCTCAGGATGCTCGAGAGTCTGTGAGAACCTGCACCGATAGGTTTTTCACTCGGTTCTCATCTCGTCGTACCTGGAAAACGGTCGTCCGAGGGTTTCGATGGTGATGCTGAGGTAGGGGATGAATCGACGCGCTCGAGCGGTAGAGGAACGAGTCAACTGTTGAAACGGGGGTGAGTTTGATAGACGATGCTCCGGTTCTCGATTCCAGATGCTACGACGAGTTATCCTCTCGTTGCGCTTCGATCGAGCTTTCTCAACCGCAACCTTCTCTTTCGATGTTGGGCTCGGTTTCTCTCATCGTTTGCTACCTTAACGATAGATTCTCCAGACACACGCTTTTCATTCGTGAATGGCTTTTGGTTCCGTCTTGTCATCAGTGTCGTCAATACAGGTTGAATGAAGGTTAACGGTGGATCAAGGAGGCTTTCGCCAATTGCCGTTATACCTCGGCTAATTTCCAGTCGCACGACGGTTACAGCGAGGTCTCGCGAATGGTAGTCACGATGCCGTAATCTTCCATCTTCCTCAAACCTCCTAACGTCAGACGCAGAATTGTGCCATTTTGACGTTTGCGGAAGTCGCCCCTTCCTAGGGTTCCGAACCTACCCTGATTATCTTGCCAAAGTTACTCCGAACCGCCCAAGGGGATGAGCACCATGACAGTAGATAATTCGGGAAATTTTGAGGTGATGGCCTAACATCATGATACCAGACGTGAAGACTTCAGTGAAGGCGTATAATTACGATGCTGAAACAAGAAAAAAATATCTGCAACACGCCAAGATCACATATTATCTTCTAAAGGTGAGCCTAGGAAATATTAGATTTTGAAATTAGCGTACACAAAAAATAATGTGCACATACAGAACGGTTTGGACTCGTTGCTAATGGTTTTGATTAATTACAGATTATATGTTCCACATACTATCTTTGGGGATTGAGTGATGATTAATTTCGTTACTTCTCATCAACATAAATTATACGTTTGCCAATAACACATTTAACAGATTTAGTGATTTTTGATTAATTTTCATGATTCATACTATTTAATGCAACTCGCCTCAAGGAAAATCCGATTGGAAATTTATCATTAAGTGAGCGATCGGATGGTTTCTCAGACGCATATACCTTATATAAGTGGGCCTCGCGTCTAGTACATATGGAGATTGCTTTAAATTTGAATATTGTAATCAGTGGTAGGAGAACTACCATTACTGCATTAGGTATAGTTATGCGGGAGGAACGAGGGCCCGCGTTGCAAGCGCGTTTTACGCGATTAGAATATTCCAAAGATAAGGTATCCAATGTCTGTTATTAAGTTCCTCCCTTCTTCGAATATACCATCTCGCTCATTTCCTTTACTCGGTTATGTTCTTTGGAACCGGAACTCAAGAAACACAAGGATTTCTCGGTATAGCAGATCTACATAAGCCGAGGGTAAGGCAAAACGATGGTGGTATATCGTTGATTCACCGAATAATGAAATGTGGCATTACATAGTTCGGCACTAATATACCTTAATGTCGATCCGCACGCGGTTCTGCGTACACCAAACTACGGCTCGCAGACCGGAAGCTGCATTCGATCGCCTTTACGTGCGTATTATCTACGGGATGTTATGTGATCTCTCATGTATCCTTATAGCTATACGTAAGCCTTCAACTCAAGTCTTGAAACACATGGAATATTAGCGCCTGAGAGATGGTCCCTATATTTTTGGACCCTCTCCCCTATACTTCGGGGCCCTCTCCCCATTTCTTTCGAGCTCTCTTCCCTATACTTTGGGGCCCTCTCCCCTATACTTTGCGGCCCTCTCCCCATTTCTTTCGGGCTCTCTCCCTTATACTTTAGGGCCCTCTCTCCTATACTTTGGGGCCCTCTACCCTATACTTTGCGGCCCTCTCCCCTATACTTCCGGGCCCTCTTCCCTATACTTCCGGGACCTCTTTCCTATACTTTGGAGCTCTCTCCCCTATACTTTGGGGCCCTCTTCCCTATACTTTGCTGCCCTCTTCCCTATACTTCCGGACCCTCTTCCCTATACTTTGGGGCTCTCTCCCCTATACTTTGGGGCCCGCTCTCCTATACTTTGGAACCCTCTCCCCTACACTTCGGAGCCTTCCTATACTTCGAAGCCCTTTCCCCTATACTTCGCGGCCCTCCCCCCCTACACTTCGCGGACCTTTCCCCTATACTACCGGGCCCTCCCTCCTACACTTCGGAGCCCTCACTCCTATACTTCGAAGCGCTCCCCCCTATCCTTTGCGGCCGTCCCCCCTGTACTTCGCTGCCCTCTCCCCTATACTTCGGGCCCCCTCCCCGACACTTCGGGGACGTCTCTCCTATACATCGGGGCTCTTTCCCTATGCTTCGGAGAGTCTCTTCTCTATATTTCCGGTCTCCTTAGCTCTGCTATCCATCGGGGCCCCAATTCTTCATGATCCCTTTGAGGAGGCGCCTCTGATTTTCAAAAACCTTTTTTATTTACCCAGAACAATCCAGGCTAACGGGATATCTGGGGCCTCAGAAACTCCAACTCCATGATTTGCGCAAAAGGCAACAGTCAGATATTTTTGTAATATATGGAAATTTAAGACTGTTTAATAGAGGATTTGTATCTTTAGATATAAAAAAAATTAGACACCTTGATCAATTGTTAAAAAATTTATATCGTTTATTTTGAACGCACAAGGAGAGTAGCTAGCATTAATATCTGAGCGATCGGTATATGTCGTGGCTTTCCATGCAGTACAGTTATAGGAACTGTATGCATATAAACTTACCTCGCATGAAGATTGTACTAGCCGATATTGCCGAAAAAAGGTTTCAATTGCACATTTAACATTGAAAGATATTGTGAATTCATAGCCCTTTTATAAAGAATCAATAATATCTAAGGTTTTCCAGATCTGTTTACCATATAAACATGCCATGTCAACGTTTCTTATGCTTCATAGCAATTAAAGTTGCATGTATAAGAACGCGTTGCATATGTAACCTCAACATCCCTTATTCACAGTTGTACTTATTTTTTTTACAGATTTATTTATTTTTGTCGTCGCTAGATGGCAATTTAGTATATACCGTTTCTCGTAAATGAAAGTACCTTCCAAGGAACATATACATCGGGTGGTTCAATGCTTATTCGATGTGTAGCATCACACCACAGGTCAACTATTTGGGTCTGTATGAAATAATAACGATCTAACGATTTTTACTGCAATCAAAAATGAAAAAAAAAGAAATCTTGAACAGCAAACGAACCAAAGCACTATCGGAAATGAATACTAATAAATGCTATATGAATGAAAGTTGCTTCCATATTTTCACCTTCCAAACAAATGTAGATACAAATTATTACTATACTCTTAAGAAATCTGTCATTGCTGTGTTCAAGAGAATTCAGGACGATTAATATTCATACTGTCACCTGTAAATTGTTTATAAGAGGTACTACAATAAGACCCATGTGTCATCTATGTACTATATTTTCTGTGAGTAGCACATATATTCTCGGCTCCATTTCTCTCCGTGTGGAAATAGTCTGACACTTAAATTGATCTGTATATATATTCGATCTTCCACGGAAATTCGACCATCGAAAGTGAAGTGTGCTGTTTCCACGTTGATAATTCACATGGTGGACATGCTGGGGTAAGAGGTTCATGACGGAGAACCCTTGCCCTATCTGCTAACGTATTACACTACAATATTGTCCTGTTTAGTTTACTAGGGTATGCACACTCCGTAACCGTATCTGTATTGTGTATCGGCTGATAGCTTCTAAGCGAACAGTATCGTAATTGCAGCCCTCCTTCATTACCGGCTAAATATCAAGACCAGCATAGAGCAGCGTAGCAGCAACTCCAGCAGCTCTCAGGGGGCTTTTCCTCCCCACGTGTATGCCAATATCATATGTGGCCATCTACGGTCGTGTTCTAATTTTCAAATTATATCTCACTAGATCAACTATTAAACATCTTATGAACACAATGTACTCAGGAATACACGCAATTACCATGAGAATTTAAAAAAAATTACTTTTCGGCTGTTGGTAAACAGTTAAAACTTTCAACAAGATTTATTCTATCGACAATCTACGTTAATGATGATGTACTGTTTGTTTCCGCGGTTCGTTTAATCTTCTCAGTTAATTCGCTCCAATTAATCTCATCAACGAGCGCATGAACTATCACTCTCATGGTAAGATATTTTTTAGATTTTTGATTCGTTCCATGGTACGGCTTCTATCGCCTTCTACCACCTTTTCCACCTTTCCTCCTATCGGTCCCTATCCGAACTTCATTAAGTCTAACTTCCAACGAGTCCGCAGCCGACTTACACCCAAAAAAATTGATGAAGAATTCAACTATACACATGTTTCCCTGGAACGACAACTATGTTTTTATGATTACTGTAATAATGCGTAATGTATCTAGCAACTAAATTATGGCACATTTCATTATTTTTATAGTAGAACTCATTATATTTAGCAAGTTGTCCCATTTATTTTTCTCAGTGTAGCTACACTGTACTGCATTTGCCATGAGCTGGGGAAAACAGCGGAAAACCCGGGCTGGTACAGTCGGCCGTATATTCTTTTGATTTCTCGGTGTATTTACGAAAGTAACGTACTTAAAATCTCAGAAAAACTAATCTTTCGCTCACTGATTGATGTGCCAGCCGGTACATGGTTCAACGTTAACCCATCCAAGTTATGGCTGCAAACAATGCTGCTTAACTCGGGGAACCGTTAGAACCGCACACCAACCGCACAATCACCAGTGTCGGTTTGCTCTAATGGTAATTACAACCAGTTTGATTCGCGCGATCAATAATTTTCTCTACTACATTAACTTTATCAAGCTGTCAAACGATTATGCAAATATACACTGAGGGACTGTCGAATTTCCCGAATGATTTAGGCGGAATATAGAGCAGTAATACACGGTGATCTGAAACCGGCGCAGCGTGAGAGGCAATCGTTACGAGAGTTGATAGTTGGTAGCAGCGACTCAGAGAGAGAGAGGGTGAAAGCCCAATAGAGTGGACTGAATCGAATGAATGGGATTGAATCTAGCACAGGAAGTGAGAGCGAGGCTATAAATCAGGTGAATAATGCACTGCGATCGGTGAAATCGTCCTCTGTACAGTACGTTCGATTTCTTAACAACGCCGTTCACTCATATTCAATACGCTCACTTTACGTTCGCTCACAAACATCCATTTAATCGTTTACCTGACAAGCATTTTTTAAAACATCTCTTACAAAAATGATTGACCTGAAACATACAATGAAACCGACTATAAAAATCACAAAGTTTTTAACCAGATTTGAAGACAGTTCTACGGAATATTTTCTGATGAAGCATACTCATTGGGAAAATTGTAACTTATCCTCAGAGTTATATTTAGCATCAACCCTTCGATTGGTCGATAATCTAGTATTCATTTTTTCGTACTTCCTATTAATTTTTCACCAATACCGAATGCCATCTGCTGCTTATATGTGACTGTGGGAAATGATCTTATCCGCAATCTCTATTCGTTTGGTACAATTTGTAAGTACAAACCATTGTAGATATTAAAGAAGCTGATAAGAGTGAAAGCTTCCAAATCTTGCATCGATACTACTGAAAGGTGTACATAGAATTCAGCTTTCCAAAGTATGAGGGCGCACTGGAGAATTTCTCAGAGCTTTTGCAGAAAATAAAGGGATCTATACAGCTACTGTACCGATGAGCCAACGGATGGTAATTAAGAAATAATGGTTGAGCTTGCGGCCCGCCTTGCCGACTGTGCATTCTGAGCTTTCGTCTCATGCTGCTGTCATACGTTACCCACATGGGACAAAATGAAAGCCATGTTTTCATTTGTTGGTAAATTGATGCCGCAGAAATCTTTTTTGGAGAGTCCTTATAGTGGACGACTAGATTTCTTGCACATGGATGTAAATAACATAATTGGTAAATAAAGAATTCCGTTCGTAGCAGAACATTAGCGATATGTAATTAGGCCATTGCAACCTATTCTTAATCGATCAAAAACATCTAAATGCTTTTCAACTTCTTTGAATACTTGGCATAAGAGGCCGAAATAAAAATATGGGGACATTCCTTTGACAAGTTCTGAAAAAAATTAGAAACAAACCAATTGTAATAAAAAATATCCATATCCTCATTTACGTTATTTCCTATGATTGTTATTTAGAACTTTGCGCTTATTATAATTTCAACAAAAAATAGGGCTGACAAATAAAAGACGCATTCTTTGACTTTGCCTTTACGAATATTTATTGTACATGTTACGCTTTATCGTAAACCGATGATTTCAAACCCTTTCGTAGCGATGTCAAGAAAATATTATACGCACAAAATGTTTGTCATATTGTGGTACACGTTATACAGCACATTTCATTATCGCAAAGCCTCCGAGCACTGGGTATAATAATTATCAATTATAATAATAGTTGATGTTAATTAATATTTACAAATTGCTATACAGACATAACATTACGTTGGAGCGTTAAAGCAACCCTCGATGTGTCTTTATATCACGAGCGCCGCGGGTTGTCTCATCCGACGTTTATACATGAAGGGGACCATAATAAATCTCGCATATAATAATTACACTTTAATACCGTCGTTATTCATGAATTTAATATACACACATCGAGCGGGAATTAATACTTAATCGAAGGTCGCTTACAAGTAGATTCGAAGGATCCCCGAACGTATTTGGGTCGAAAGCCTTTTTACTCTCATCCATCCCATCATATCCACCGGAGTGTCCGCCCTCGCTATTTCTCTCACACACATACATTCACATTTGCATAACGCGAGCGCGTCACTGGGCGTCTATGAATTTTAATGCTTGACTATGAAGCTTCGCCTCTCTCGACGCCCGGACGCGTTGTATGGTCTCTTCACAACAAGTAGATGGTCGAGGACGACGAATATGTAGCATGGAGAAAGAGCTGGATCGCGGTTAATACCGTGAACAAGCTGCCACAGGCCTCGTGGTAATTCGTTCTCCCGGCGTTCCACTGGTCGTGATGCACGGCCGCTTGCTTCTCGCCTGCAATCAGTCAGAAGAAGAAACAAAATAAAATAAAATGCAAACCATAGAAATAACGTGAAAAGGCGAAAAGTGAAGTGCGCTTTTTTCTTTTTATTTTTCATCGTTATGTTCTTTCTTTTATTACTCAAACGTAAAGTGCATGCCAGGCGGTCATTGTCGTCGCGGAGACAGAGAGGGGGCCGTGCGAGGAGGGTCGAGAGCTTTCCACTTTTTTCATTCTTTTCTCGCGCCTTCTTCACTTTATCCCTTTCTCTACCTTTTTAGTTGCGTCGCGCGTTACTCGCGCGAATCGGGGTGGCAAATTGTGCCAACCCTTCTCGCGACATTACTCTCTTTCGTTTGCTCACATCTTGTGTTGCTACCTTTCACTCTCTCGCTCCTTTTTGCTTCCTCAGGGGGATGCTGTAATTTCCTTTGGCTGAGAGCTCTCCAGAGTCGCCAGACACCAGAGCGACTCGATAAGTGAGTTCAAAAACTTGTGAAAATTAAATGTCTCGAGGCGCGCGCGAGCTTGGCTCATGTCGCACAACGACCTTCTGCAGACTTTCCAAGTGGACGCCCGTTAAAGCTATGCGGAGGTATCGAATCAACGACGAAGGTTTCCAACTCTGAATGGATGCAACTTATAACGTTATCGCATCACTTGATACTTGTATTACAGCGGAAACTTTTCATCTATTACAACTTTTGTTCCAGATAAGAATTAATTCAACCCGACTACCTCTATTTTATCATAGGTTGGAGAGCTTTGCACTAGCTACATAAGTTCTACATCTTTGTAAGTGTTTCAATTAAGTTTTCTTCGATAAATAACATTAAGGGAGGATAATAACAGAAAATAATTACAGTTGTCAAACTTTGAAAGTTTTTTAAAATTGTTTTTCCAATAATAATCACTTGTTCTTAATCGATCCTAATGTGGAAAAATCTTTTTTTTAATGATGCTTCATAAATCAACTGTCTAGATCTTTAAAATGGTAAACACTATTAAATATATAGACGGTAAATCGGTAGACATCTCTCAAGAATAAAAATGAGCTGTCCCACATTAGAATCGGTGCTTTCGAAAAAAATTATGGAGTATTGAGCAATGTTAGTTAGTTAATTTTTTTGCAAATACATCAGTATTAATGGAAGTCGGAGATAACATTTAAAAAATGTTTTACTGATTTGACTAGCATGTGCTCCAACCCCTTCAAATGTTAATTGATGGGCAATATTACTAGTCGCGAGACCCTGCGAAAATAAACAAAATGGCATTATTACAGGAATTTAAGAAAATTTTACTTAATAATTTAAATAGAAATTGTATTTAAAAGGTTTCTCGAATTTCATTTAAGTACACTATTAAAAATATTTTGAAAATTAATATATGTATTGGAAGTTCTTTTGCAGATACGGCATATTAAATGTCAATTAATACACAGATATGTTGTAAGATTTCAATAATTATATTGTAAAGACAACTTTTATGAAATGTTTAGTATACTGTATATTAATTATACAACTATGTTTTTGTATACTAATTAATATTTGTTTGTTAAATTTAATATACGCGTATCCGAAAAAAAACTTCCAATACTTTATATTAATTTTCATACAAAAATTTCTAACAGTGTAATGCTAAGTTCTCGACAAAATCAACTTATTTTGACAACGTGATTCCAAACGTTTCGATTAGTATGTCTGTTTCCTGTATCTCCAAGTTTGACCGCGTGGCAGTGTTATCTACTCGGTTTCTGTTCTTAGTCATGCGGTAGACTGCTCGAAGGACAGTAATCATTCCTGTGTTGCATTCATTAGCATGTTCATTAGTGCTGCGGTAGGGTAGCCGGCAAGCTGCCCACGTCTGACTGATACTTACTGTATTCACGTGCTCTGTCTGTCTAATGCAGACCGGATCTACTGCCGTACCGAAGCACCCAAACCGGTTAGAGTCCCTAGACGACAGGGTTATGCTTCGCATGGCAAAGTGATTATCAAACTATCAAAGTTACGTGTATACACACAGTAACGTCGAATATTGTAGTATACCCGGCGAGCAAACATCATTATGAACTTCTCCTATTCAGGCATTGTTACTTGGTGCGACGAAAAATATGGTGATTCCAGGAAAGAGGAAGGAAACTAACGAACCGACCGATCAACAACACAAAACTAAGCTACGTTCGAATTTTCCGGTCCATGCAACAATTACTGATTGCCGAATTGAAACTTCCATCAAGGTTATACCGATAAAATAAAACAAGGATGCAAAGTAGAACCTTGCACATTGCTTCCTCATTATTTTTCGATTTTTATAAACTACTTCTATGAGGAATTTTTAAATAAATAAATAAAAATCATGGCTGAATATTAGTACGTTTAAAACAAAATTTGGACTCGGTATCTCAAGATTTGCAAAAGTTAGAGCAATAAGGTCAATTCTTTTTGTTCATAGATTTTTTGCAAAAATGTATGCCAATGTTCGAAAATTTTTAAACTCCATAAAATGCTAACCGTTTTACCGATTTTGTTCAAATTCAATACCGAAGTTCGCATGAATTTGTTCAATTTTCATACGAAGTTTCAACCCAATTTTTAAAAATATGTTCGAGTTAGAACTTCAATCGATTCTTATAAAATTAATAACAGATAAAGATTGACCAGTATTCTACATGACATTAAAATTTGTGCTGATTCTGTCGAGTAGTTCACTAATTATTGTAGAATTAATTGTAGACACTTTATTATACACACACATACACCAGTAGATTCATTCATATATACACACGCACACACACATACATCCATGCGGCCAATTTTTCTCAACTACTTTTCTCGATGTTTTGAACCATTTTGAGTGTTCTGACATGAAACTGTGGAAAAAAAATATATCATCAAAACAAAGTTTCCTGTATGAGGAAGCAAAGAATCAATAACGCAATAATTTATAATCTTAATAATTTTCTTTCTCTAAAAAGTATGTTGCGAGATTTTATCGAATTGCGAGTCGGTCCATTGTTGTCACGTTATTCGCGCTGTGATTGGTCCAAATTGGCGCGAGATCAGATCGAAACCGAGACCGAGTTCGTGTTTAACACGTTTGACAGTTGCAATTCTGACAGTTTTGTCAAGCATATCGGGCGCGCGAGGTTTGAATTCCCAAGTTGGTTAACTTTACAATATTTCGGGGTTTCCGGATTATGTGTTAATTGCGAATATTAAACTAGGCTTAAGATGTTGAACGACAAAGTGCGACGTAGTCTCTATGGCAGCAACAAAACCAGGCGTACGCGGAGTCACTACATGCGGATCAACAGAACAATCGTGAATAAGATGATAAGCGAAGAGATCGGGAGAATTGAAATTCTGCAGTCAAGTAAATCAGACTTCTTTGTTCACTGTTACTTTTAGCAAAATCCATGCCAGGTTTCCAGAATTGGAATTCCTATATTTATTTCTTTGAGCAAAGAGGTCGTACTGCATTACTAAAAATGTAAAGACCCATATAATGATGGGACTTTACATTTTTTTCTAAAGTCTGGAAATGCTCCAGACCTCGCAAATTTAAGGTTGTCAAGCTAAATACTAATTTATAATTGAAAGAATGTTAAAGGACAATTGGTAATCCATTTGAGTCAAATCTATAAAGAGCTTCCGATTCGATAAGATTTGGAATTGTCGGAAAAATTTGTTAGATTTCTTAATTTTTGGGAATTCTGATTATATATATTATATATATTAAATAAGATCGCTGCACCGACATATGCACTTTACTCGCGCGCGCAGCGTGCGGAAGTTTTCTAGTTCATTTATATAATTCATGAAGTTTTTTGATGATGAAGCAAAAAAGACGGGAGGTATCCTAATTTTACCATTGAGAACGTGAATGTGGACCATCGTGCTGGTGAACTGCCCGAGCGAACATGTATATTCGCCGCTATCAGTCTTTTTGGCTCGTTCGATGTGAAAGCTCGTCACCAATTCGTCGTTTGACCTGAAACCAAAATGTGCAACAGATATGAAAAACGAATCTGAGGGGAGAAGTTGAATACAGCAATGTAACTGTAAAAGCAGTTCACTCGCGTGATTCCACCCGACCTGAGCTAACACTGCTACTAAAACTACTGTAGAAGAGGCGAGAGTCGTAACTTCTGGATCTAGGTAGAAGGAAACTAGCGTACGGCGGTTTTCTCTGCAGAGTCAACGGTTTCGTGGTTGCACGCTGTTTGGCTTGCGACACACTGCCTCAGCTTTGGTTGCTGCATCACCACACACTAGCACAGACGCCGCAGCCAGAGGATTCTCCGACATTGACCGATGTTTACACACCAGGTGAGCATCCGCAGTTTCGGTGGCGAGCACAGACTATCCTATATCTGATCCCACCCCTCGAGCACAGTGATCAGAGTTGGCCGACGAGTGTAAACTTTGTCAACCTGGGCCATTTCCTGACAGAACTCTGTATACGCAGTGAATGCCAAGCCCAAAGGACTGTTTTGCTCATTCAAGACGTGAAGTATGCTTAGTTATGCTGTTCAAGCGTTTCACTGGAACTAATTCCATTTTGACGTTGCTGCAACGTTAATACCATTTTGTGCAATTGGACTTGGATTTCATGTAGTTGATTGTTAATTTACCAAAGTTTACAGAATCTCTAAATTGCTTCGGGTTTATAAAATCTAGCATATCCAATGACTAGGACATATTCTCTATTAGTTTAGCCATTTGTTCACTTAATTATATGTTTTTCTGCTTATTCGGATATTTTTTTATTGCTTTTCATGTTATATAACCTACGGTGATGTATATGGCACCTATAGAAAAATTGATAGGATTTGAACTACTGAACAGATCTGCGTAAAATTTTTACTCAAATCTTATTTGATAATCGTCCATATGTGAACCAAATTTAAGCTAAATCGATTAAATAATAACATTTAAAAATTTTCGTAACGACGTTTTATTATTTTTTATGCAGCAAAATCGAAATTCATCGATATATTTTCCGTTCCTTTGATTAAATTCACCATTGATAAACAATAATGGTAAAGTCACGATGAGAGTTGCAGCCGAAAATCTCAAAATTTATAGGAGCTGAAATATTTACCGAAATAAAAGCGTTCTCTATGAGGAAGCAAAAGTCAAAACTAAACTATAATTATCGGAAGAACTGGGTGACTAAACAAATTCGAATTTATTTTTTTATGCTGTTCAACATGATTCTCGTTAACTGAGTGATTATGGACTTGTCCCGCCTTCGTTTCGATTCATGCTCACCCGTTGATATGGTAAACGTTCACGTGATCAGGCAGCATCTCTCCAGCCTTCTTCCACGTTGGATGAGGAACTCGCGATTCCGGCTGAGCAGGCCTTACTATGCAGGCTAATTCGATGACACTTCCGGTTTTGTAGTAACGATCGCGTAATTCGTGACTCGCCTCATCCTCGATTCTAATATCTGGGGCTGAAATATGATCGAAATTATTAAAAGTTCTCCTATAAATCAATTATAGACTTATCGATATTATGTTTAAGATTATGTATGTATAGGTTTTATGCATGCAAGGGTACAGAAATCCCTAGCACTTAAATATGTGATAAGAAAAAGCAAATAATCATGCATACTAAAAACCGTGAACTAGTAACGTAAAGGTCAGAAAAGTAACGTTACTGTTATATACGGTAAAAAATGGCATGCCTGTAACTTTGGCTTGACTTTTTCCAATAACGGCTTCGGAATCAACATTTTTACAACATATGATACGCGGTCTGTGTGTATCGCTCACAACGCAATTTTACTGGCGCTCTCGCGATTCTTTACTTTTATTTGTTTTCCAAAATGGTTTTGTGTGTACCAGACGAGATTAATAACCGGACAGGATATGTCCCGAGAGGCGCCTCTGATCCTCGAAACGCGTTCAACGAGCCATCGGTGCGCTTCGACATTGGGCAGTGAACGTCAATTGATTTTAACGGTAGAGGCTACACCGCGAGGAGGTGAGGGCTACGAGGACTCGGTAACTGGTATAAGTGTCATAAATCGTCGTAGGCGTAGGTAATGGAGGGCAATAAATCTCCAGTAAATTTCGATCCTTTTCAGCGCAGCTCTCTCGGTGGGTGCGTATGCCGGTGAGCTATACTGGCTTGGGGATGCGAGGGTACATCTCTCCCGCCATTTCACCAAACGCCCAGTAACCAAGCGACGAATGGTCTCTACGAATTAAACTACCTCAACGTCCACTGGACCATACCGGAAGGTAGCAGCCTGCAGCACCCCGCACATCTATGCAAGCGGAGCTGCACCTGCAACAACAAGCCGAGCTGCACAGGCATCATCTCTGCAGGTGAACGGCGGAGCCAGTTGATCCGAATTTATCACGTAGACGACGCAAAATCCGCACGCACGTTAATCATCAGAGTTGCACGCGTGTACTAGGCCGAAGAGCGATATATATTCCGTAGTACACGCGCCTGACAGAAAGCTCGATGCCTCCTACTGGGCGCAACGAACGGTTCACGTCTATATATGTATAACATTCTGGGATAGCCATCACTTTACCAGATTCGCATGCAGTCGCTCAGCGAGATTGTTTAGTTTCTCGATGTGGACATGCTCCGACCAATTCCACCAACTATTCTACTATCTGTATTTACGGCTTCGAACACGCTTTCCCGTCCATTCTCTAACGAATAATAATGAACTTTGAGTTGTTCAAATAGCATAAGTGTGACTCGGCTGATTAACCATGCAGCTGTTACAAGTGAAATCCGCCATTGCATGTACCAGCAGTGATTATGCCCTTGTCGACAGCAGGGTTCAATGTTTTCAGGGAATTGCGGATGTACGTATCAATGGATGTAACATCGAATAGATTGACGTGAGTGACTTTAGTTGTACACGGATTCTGTCTATTTTTTCTTGTACTGTTCCATTAGTCTCTACAGAAGATTAGCGCTTGACCAGTCAAATTGAATCTACTCTTTGAATGATTTTCATTTTTATGGAATGCTTGAATATTTCCTAGCCCAATTATTGAATATTCAAATAAATGGAAAACACCATATTCTTCATGAGGTTTATACTGCGACGGAAAGTATATATTTAAAAAAAATGTAATTGTTAATGAAATATTGTTTTTGAGTATCGCTACATTGTTGTCTACAACTGCTTCGATATTTTGAACAAAATATTCAACAGATTATCCGTAGTCTACTGTTTCCTCGGAATTTATGCATATAAGCCACTACAGTAGGTGACTGACGTGCAAATTTCCTTAATGGTGCGCTCTGTTCCCTATATACGCGCCCGCTTTTTTTCAAGCTCACTCGCCGCATGAATCCCTAATTAGTAGAGGCGGCGGCAGTAAGCGAGAGTACCGAGCGGGAAAAGTTTAATCGAAACTCCGCGTACACCACCACAGCGACGTGAGTGGTGGCCACTCAACGACGCTTAGCCTTTTTGTAGGGAAGCACGCAGCCAAGCAGACAACCGTGTTTCGAGCAACAGAAGCAAAATTCTCGTTTCTCCAGCAGGAGGAGGAGCAACGTTGCTGAGCACCGTCTAGCACCCCGGAGTCGAACAGGCCGAGCCGCTTACAAATAAGCCGAGAGATAAGAACTCATTACGTGCAGGACAACTTTATACCGGGGATGAGAAGAAAATGATGTAGCCAACTTCTGGGCACGTGGCACTAGCTCGTGGCTCCATCCAGTGGAAAAATCCAAGCCTCTCATTGTAATTGAATCTTCACGGGAATGGAATTACAATCGAATCTTTCGCGCTGCATTCGTAGCCCCTTCTTCCACTCACCCCTTTAAAAGAAGGCCAGACTCTACGTGAGACGTAGTCAAGCACGCCGATCTCCCCATGAGTCGAAGATAGAAAAGTGCACTCGAAAAGGAATCGATGCACTCGCTGAAAAACTTCTTAAGGATTCACATTCAACGATTGTATGCAAACCCCTTTGCAGGAGAAAGTCACTTCTGGATGCTGTCCATGGAACAAAACGAGATTTGCAGAAAAGAATTGCATGTACGATCGATCAGAATTCTGGACAGGAAGGAACAGAAAAACACGGCCACATAGAGAACATAAAGCCATACATTTCGTATATCATAGTGCATTCAGATTTAATGAGAAGAACTACTCATTGCAAAATTGGCAAAAGATCTCATTGTTGCATTGCACGGCCAGAAAAAAGTAGTTTTGGCGACCAATTTCAGCATATGCTGTGCCATCCCGTGCAGAAATATAGTTGGGGCTCCAACTTGGCCCTTTCTAGATTGCCCTAATTGTAGTAGGGGCCCTACTAGGCTAGTCACGCTTGAAAGTACTACCCTTTAGAGGCTCAATATGGGCGACCCTAGTGAGGGTTCCACATTCAAGCCTGATTAGGCCCCGAAGTTTGTCGTGGCCGCCTCTGTTGAGCTTAGTAGGGTTCTAGAGTAGATTCCCTATTGTGGATGCCACGTTTATACCTAAAAAGGCCCCTTATTTAATCGCGGCTGCCCGAACTAATTTCTGCACGGGATGGGTTAGCCATTGAAATCAAAGTGGAATCGTTCTCGATATTTTCTATTTTCAATTGGTAGCAGAAAATAGTACGTATGACCAACTTAGTTGCTGCAACTACCACGGTTGTTGTCCAATCCAAATGATTCGTTATACCAACCAACTGGTGGGTTGAGTTTATGATGTCAGCTAGTTATTGTTAATATCGTTACTCTACCAACGAGGTAATAGTTTCTTTAATCGACTAAGTAGTTGACGCTATACTAACTATTCCTGTTAATTGTTAGGACCGGTTGATCTGTTTTTACAACTACTTTTTTCATTCAGTGTGGCCATCGCTGCCTTGACAGTGATGAAAAAACTTGGTATTTTCTTAACCCTTTGAGACATACTTTTTTCGTCTCCGAAATGAAAAATTTCATTAATTATTGTCAGAAATTAGTTTAAAACATTTATATCTGAGCGAAAACAGGTGAGTCACTTAGTAACCCATCGTGACGCAAAGGGTTAAGGAAAACAATTAATAATTTTTCCGGATATAGATAACGGATGAATATCTTGCAGGACAAACGAGTTTGTAATTACTTTGGCAAAAAAAAATAGCGCGTTCAAGAGGATAGAGGAACCGTGGAAGAGCGAAGAAAGAAGGAGAGAAAAAAGCGAAGGGCAAGAAGAAAAGGGTTGTGAGACGAAATGAGGAAGGTATGAATTAAAACGACGAACAAAGGGCCACTCGAGCGCGGACCGTCCAAAGCGGCGACGATGAAGCTCGACGCCGCTTCCTTTTCCACTTCTTCCTCTTTCCCATCGTCATATCCACATCGCCGTTCTTAAGTAAAACTGGCACGTGGCCGGGAAGGGTCACAAACGAGTGGACAATTTTCACTCCCCACGCTTTTCTCCTTCCACTCTTCATCGTTTTTTCTTTTTTTCTTGGTACTGTGCTCCGCAAGCTGTGGCCCACTTTTTTTTTCGTAACTCTCGCCTCTCTGCCAGCAAGCTTGAAAGAATCCCAGTCATCCTGTACCTTTTATCCCGAATGAACGAGCCCGGAGCTGTTGCCACCTTTTCTCTTTCGCTCTTTCTTCCTGTTCCTTCATTCGTTCCTCCTCCTTATGCCTCCGATCCGCACTCCAAAGCTTCTCACTCGAAACCCTATGATTACATTTTTTTTTCAAGTATTCCAAACGGATTTTTTTTACAAGATATTGAAGAAAATTTTGGTATTATATTAATCTCGATATCCCTGTATTGTTCAGCACCTTTTTCTGCAACTTTTCGAGATTGGCTAAGAGAAGTGGCTCTGTGGTAAAATTTTCTAAACAAAAACTCTTCTTAACTTTTCACGCTGAGCAGAGTAACAGCAGCAGGAATATAACTTTTCGTCGAGAAGTTTTTCGTTCCTGGTTTTCTTGGTAGCTGTAGCACGTCGTCGAAAGCTAGTCGGTGATCAGGATTTCTAGGAATAAACGAGGCGACGTACAGTGGATACTTTATACAGCACACTATACGTTGGGGGATATTTAGACTCTATGCACCGAGAGGCTTCCGATTCGGAGGCTCAAAGCCTAGCAGAAAAACGAAGGAGGCCGCTGAGCTTTTTCAACGCCTGATCAAAAGATCTTGCCGCGCCGGAAGCCAGGCTTTCTGGTTGCATTCGGCTTGTTCCAGAGAGCATATAGAGACCCGAAAAGGCTCCGAAGCAACTACTAAAATGACTGTACCTCGTATTTTATTCGATTGAATTGCGAAGAACTACCATGAATAAGATGATAATGTAGATAACGAAATTGTAAGAATTCTTATAGTATAACACATGTCATGGATACAAAGTAGAATCAATATTAGATGAAATCTGATTAATGATGCTTATAATCTGAAGCCAATTTTGATATGCTATTTTTTTTATAAATCTTTTAGCATCACATTTCATACACGCATCTTACCGAGGACAGTGACATTGGTGACGAGCATCGTCGGCGGATGAGTGTTGACCTCGCAGACATATTGCCCACGATCTTCCTTTTGAACTGCAGTAATCTTCAGCCTCCAATTATTTGGATACTGAAAATTCACGCTGTAGCGTGGATCCGAGATGTGAACGTCCTTACCGAGCGTTAGAAGAAAGGCTCTATCTGCACTCTTCCTCATCCACATTACCTGAAACGTCGAACCAGCCCAATTAAAAACCGTGTATTACCTGTCCTTTTTTGTAGAGAATAAATAGTTCAGAAAAACGACAACGCCTGATTCAACGTTCAGTACGAAGTGTCAGTTAGTCCATACGGGGTGCTGTCAGTAGCTCGAATGGCCATAAGCTCGAACGGTAATATGACCCACGGCCATAAGGTCGAATGGACATTAGATCCATTCGACCTAGTGACCATTCGACCTAATGTCAATCCGACTTAATGTCCATTCGACCTAATGTCCATTCGACCTAATGTCCATTCGACCTTATGTCCATTCGACCTAATGTCCATTCGACGTAATGTCCATTCGACGTAATGTCCATTCGACCTCATGTCCATTCGACCTAATGTCCATTCGACCTAATGTCCATTCGACCTAAAGTCCATTCGACCTAAAGTCCATCCGACCTAATGTCCATTCGACCTAATGTCCATTCGACCTAATGTCCATTCGACCTAATGTCCATTCGACCTAATGTCCATTCGACCTAATGTCCATTCGACCTAATGTCCATTCGACCTAAAGTCCATTCGACCTAATGTCCATTCGACCTAATGTCCATTCGACCTAATGTCCATTCGACCTAATGTCCATTCGACCTAATGTCCATTCGACCTAATGTCCATTCGACCTAATGTCCATTCGACCTAATGTCCATTCGACCTAATGTCCATTCGACCTAATGTCTGTTCGACCTAATGTCCATTCGACCTAATGTCCATTCGACCTAAACTCCATTCGACCTAATGTCCATTCGACCTAATGTCCATTCGACCTAATGTCCATTCGACCTAATGTCCATTCGACCTAATGTCCATTCGACCTAATGTCCATTCGACCTAATGTCCATTCGACCTAATGTCCATTCGACCTAATGTCTGTTCGACCTAATATCCATTCGACCTAATATCCATTCGACCTAATGTCCATTCGACCTAATGTCCATTCGACCTAATATCCATTCGACCTAAAGTCCATTCGACCTAACGGCCGTGGGTCATACTACCGTTCGAGCTTATGGCCATTCGAGCTACTGACAGCACCCCAGTCCATACTTTACAATACTCGAAACATAAAACAGACGTTAAAACGAATTCACAATATTGTTGCTGGTTAAGGTCATAAAGTATATTATTTCCAGCTAAAAACCACACGTCTCTGTTGCAGCTCGTAAGTTTCATTAATCTTTGGTCACACTAGTCGAAGTTTCTTGTATAGCTGTCAGCTGGAATTCCGACTGACGTGATAAATTCTCTGTTCGCAGGAGAATGAGCGAAAGTGAATTGGCAAATGGTCGCCTTGAAATAATGGATCTGTCAAGGGGGATAATTACCGTTCTCTTATCGAGCATTGCGATCCTGCAGTCGAGCATAGCAGTCGCACCGAGATGAAGCACAACATGCTGTGATCCATTGATCCATTGGCCTTCGGCATTTTCGAAATAAGGGCCCCAGTGCGTGACGTGATGATGCCTCAGATGTGGTACACGAAGGGGCGGCAGCTGAACGTTGATCTGTTCTACAATAACAAACAAAAAAACAAACGAGAATTGTCAGAACGTGAAACTTACAGAAAAAAAACGTTCCAACAAACGTGTAATTGTTATCAAGTAACATTCCTTGAGGAATACTTTTTTTTAAAAGAATATCGAGTACCGTTATCTTTGTACATTTGATTGTTGCGTGACGAAGAATGCGAGCGATAATGGAAAATCGTAATACTGTAATGGTACGGAGAGGAGTTTAATCGAGTTGAGATAAACAAGCGCCCGTCCCGTGGGCTATTAATCCCCTGGAGGTGTAACTCGAGCGAGGAAAATCTATCTACACCGCAGTGAGCGAGACGTGAGTAAAGGAGAATGGGGAACCAGAGGATGATGGTCTTATAAACGCTTTCAGTATCCTCGAGAGAACTGTACTCTCGCCAACCCCTCTTTTCTGCTTCTATAGACGCTGCTTCATCCCCCTTCAATGTTGAGACAAAAGATATGATTAATTTATGTCACCCTCTACTCCAATGTGTCGGTACCGGGCATCAATTCTCCGTTCACTCTCTGGCATAGCCTACTTCTTCTGTATAACGACAGAAAAATTAGCTGATATAATCCACTGTGTGCGATGTTCAAACTCGAATTTGAGTGAGGTTATTGCACTTGTCGTTATTCCCTCTGCCTGGAAAACGATCGTACGTGAGGCGATTTAACATCTCGCCAAGGTTTTAGTACCATAGCATAGCGGATCCATTCGATCGATGCCCATGCGACTTGAATCGCTCTCGATTTGTAGCAGTTTACTGGTCCAGCCCCAGAAGTAGTGGTAAAAAAAATACTCAACTGCTATACGGAGAACGACTTCTAATCACATAAAAAACAGCCATCTACTTCGGAGCGATTTGTGTGAATAAAAATCATATCTTTGCCGTCCAGAGGCTACTTTATCAACCTCCCTTCTGGCTCATTTCTTTTTTTATTTTCGGCACGTGAGCCGGGCTCCCCTTGGCCACTCTGATTGACATTCAACGGGTGAGCTGACCACCCTCGTTTATTAATGATTGGATCAATTTACGTCAACGACCGATACCAGGTTGAAGGGAAGTATATTATACAGCCAACATGACGCGGACACTTGTTCAAAATGCTGTTGCACGAGCAATGCTTTTTGACTCCACATTAATGTGATTGCAGGGTCCATTAATATTAAATCACACTTAAACTTGCGTATACATATCTAAGCCGCATCCAATAAAATTGTAAACGCTCACCGTATGAAAATGATGGCGAAGATTTTATCACAAATGTATATGTGTTGAATATCAACAACTTCTTCTCGTTATATCCAAAACTGCCGGCCATAGATAGGTCTATGGCGCACATTAGTTCACGCGTTATAAAAACAATTAAAATTTCGTATATCATAAACATGAGGAAACATTAACCCCTTCCAATTTAGATAAATAATAATTACCACTTACAACGAGTTGAATTGCAACGTTTATCCCTCTGGTTACTATGAATGATCAATTTTCGAATGCTGTTGCAGCGAACAGCACGGATAGGGAAGGGTAAAGTGTGTTCGGCTCGTATATCCATTACCTTCATTGGCGTGAGTAAAGTTAGCTTGATAGCCCAACCACGTGACTCCAACTTGTTTCACCCTCGCCTCTGTATGATTTCATTAGTTAATACCCGTGCAGCGTTTAATGCGGAAAATCGGTATTTTCACCTGGCTGCAGCTTTCCCAGCCTCGAACATACATCGAGTAACTAGCTCGATTGAGTAACTATGCTGTGTGTGTGAATTAGTCGGAATTTCTAACAGATCCATATTGCCATATGATCAATTTATTCAGGATTTAGGAAGGCATATGAAAATATTGACCAAACTCGACAAAAACAGGAATTTGCCTCGTAAAGAAGGACTTTTGGCAATTATAAAGTTTTGAGGGCAATGTATTTTGAATTTGACGGTGGCAGACGTCTGCCTTTTGCAAAGGTGCAGACAGGTATAAGCTCCGTATAGAATGTGTAATAAGCCTCCAAGACACAATTTGATACGCGTCTCGCCGTCTTGAGGATAAAGCTTCAATCGCTTTTTTATACGGGAGCACAATGTGTCCGAAGATTCTTCGCCCGACGGTGGTTAGCAGCGGGTGTGAGCTTTGGCCGGGTATTCCGGCTTTCTCCACTTTATCCAGGTGCTCTAATGGGATTTATGCGGGGGCTTCGCGTACTGTATTACTTGTACTATATACATGGGACAACAACTTGCTATCGTATTAGCGATTGGTTTAATATTTGGGCTAATTAGTGTTGATTAGACTTTACATTTTCGCAACCTTTATTCGGATATGAATTTGATAATCTTTTACGATTTTTCACACAAAAATATATGCACACATGAGCTTGAATTGCAAGTGAAACCATAGAAATTGTGATATACGTAAAATAATCGTACGGTCGAAAATAACTTGTTCATTTATCCCAAAATTAGTGCTTTATTCACGAAAACATCACGAATCTTGGAAAATACACAATTTACGACCATAACCAATGACCGATTTGAATAAGGAAAGGCTACTGCATATAACGAGCAAACCCAAGTAAAAAAATTATATATAGCCCGACATATGGAATTGGGCATATATAGTCTGTATAAACTCTATATACAATCTATATGCAATTTATATATAAAATCACCTGTAAAGTTGGGTTTATGTATAAATTATATATAGATTTTATAAAAACTATATATGCCCAATTCTACGGTTAAACCGGAATATATTTTTTATATACTCTATATATAATTTTTTTACTTGGGAAGACCCGTTAACTTAAGTTTTATACTTAGTCGCTGAGATATTGAGGTTTCAGAAGGTCCGATAAAGTCTTCTCATTTTAAACGTCTCGAGTAAATTGCTATATGATGCTTTTTTCGCCTGACGATTCGAGTGAAATTTGGATCATAGCTATCGACCAACCAATCGCACTGTGATCTACTTCAGCTTTGCTGAGATACGAAACCCGGGAAAAACGGTTCATATATAATCATATATAATTCTATATAATTTCATGTATAGTTGTATATAATTATATATAATTGTATATAACGTAATATATCATTGTATATGAAAACATATATGAGCATATATGAGTTTATATGTACATATACAGTGGTATACATGATCATATATAATACCAAAACCGCCAGCTTGCGATGTCATATATGAACAGATATGATCATATATAGTTATATACAACTATATATCGCCCATTTTTAGCGCATATATGATTGTATGTGGATCCATATACAAATGTATATGAGCGTATATAACTTTATATGTATATATACATTGGCATATATGACCCTATATATGACCATATATAACACCAAAACTGCCTGTTTACCATGTCATATATAAACAGATATGATCATATAGGATTGTATATGAGATCTATTCTGTGTGTCGACTGTGCAATATATGATCATATACAATCATATATGACTGCGCACAGAGAACTGACAGCTCATGTATGATCGTGCACGTATGATTATATGGTATTCCATAATCTATTGTTATATAATATTCACGAATTATTTCGATGTTCACGTCTTATTTATACACGGATGTAAAATTTGTTATATGGTTATATAACTAAGCATTTAATATCCGTTTTGTAAATGCGTGAATCATCCGGTTTTGTTTGAAGCGCTCAAGTTATAGGTATTTTTGCATATGCGGTTCTTTTCTTTATAATCACATGCTCATTCGCAACGATTAATGAAGATATTTGGCTTTCCTGGGCGGACGTTTCATTAAAACCTTCCACTTGATGAATTGAAACGGTCGCATATTAATAAGAATGATCAAGATTACTATACTAAATAATATCAACATAAAAGGATCGTGATAATCGTTTATTGTAATAGTGCACAGAAATTAACACGAACAGTTCGGGACCTTATACGTTGTACATATAATCGAAATATAACATTAGTAATGATATTTCTTAACCGTATATCGTGATGAAGTTCAACTTCATTGTATTTTTACATTACTTTCTTCAAGAGATTTGGTGTCTTGCAAAAATACTCTCCAACTTTCAGAAGATTATATCTATTTAGGCATCGTCTTATATAATCACATATAACTATATATGATTGTATATGCTCAGATACAATTATATATGATCATGCATGATCATATAGAGACAAAATTCATATACAATCATATATGAGCAGTTTATATATGATTATATATGATCATGCATAGTCATATATGATCATGCATGATCATATAGAGACAAAATTCATATACAATCATATATGAGCAGTTTATATATGATTATATATGATTATATATGAATCGTTTTTCCCGGGAAGACAACG
This sequence comes from Ephialtes manifestator, assembly GCA_963970395.1. Taxonomy (NCBI): domain Eukaryota; kingdom Metazoa; phylum Arthropoda; class Insecta; order Hymenoptera; family Ichneumonidae; genus Ephialtes; species Ephialtes manifestator. The sequence continues at coordinate 16,449,867 of OZ019981.1, read as the reverse complement.
TCGACGGTTTAAAAATCTTTAGCGTTTGATTTATTTTATACATTAAATCACCATTACTCTTCCGAACTCTCAAGGCGCCACATTTCACTCAAAAACGGAGAAACACAAATAAATTCAATTTTGTTGCGTTCTTCTTCATCAAAGAAAGTAAAATCCATGACGTAACAACCTATATGATCAGATGTGGAAACATGTAAGGTAATTACACGAATAATAAAAGACAAATAAAATAATGAATTTCCCTTTTCAAAAAAACCAGTGGGTAAAATATCTCGTATTTTTTATATAAGTATTGTCGTAATTTTATTCGTTCCATAAATGGCTCTTATACCAGCGTGAAGTTGATACTCGTCGACGAATAGCTTCAGGCATGTTGTTCATTTTGACAATTCTAAAATTGACACACCGCGAGATTGTGATTTATGTTAGGTAATAGGAAATTATAATTAGAAATGGAGGAGGATGGTGACAGTGGTGACAAGATATTGCAGATGGATTCCACAACAAAGAATGACGAAAACGTCGACGTTTTTTCCGGAGATACCGAAAGGTCAATGACGCGGACGCTTCTTTGATTGGTTATCACGACCAGCACGATTCTAAAATTCGCATCATAGGTCTGGAGGTTTATTGCAAAGGGTGAGCTTCGAATTATCAACTCCGTTTCATAAATATGAATTGTAATGTTAATTCATCACTGTAAGTTACAAATTCAATATTGTAATGGTAGTATAATTTCTAACCATGCACAACTTCCAATAGCAATTCAAGAAACTAATAAAATGGCACGAGTTCTTATATCGAAAATGAAAGTTATTTCATCCACGATCATCTGTAAAAGTCACCGTACGCTAACAAAAATTGAAATACCATGGTTTGAGGGTTAGCGCGCGAAACGCTGGTAATTAAAAAAATTGATACAACTAAAAATATTGACTGAATTTAAAACATTTTTTGTTTCAACCCTGCATCACTAATTTCTTATCATCAACTTCACAACACTAACGTGACGCCAGTAACGATCGGGATGCCACTTTGGACACTTGCCTTCGAATTATTTCCAACTCTATCTCACGCGCTAACCTAAATAAATTGAACTATCAGTGGAAAAGCCCATCGTTAACCCTCATTCTTTTCCCTCCATCTTCCAAGATAATTCCTCCATTCCTAGTTCGGTTGAGTGAACTGTAGCCGCGAAGTCAAGTACAAAAGTAAAAAATGTTAAGAGAGTCAATTTCCCGGGAAACAAGTAAGGAAAGGTCGAGGGTTGGCTTCAAGATTAGCCCAGTGAGCTTTTAAGTCCTTGAAGTTCGTGGAGGCACGTTCGAGTTTCAACCTGGGTCATGGTGGTAGTGTATATAGCCGGCCTAGTGTATATTCAAGGCGAGGAATTACCCGAAAAGCCCGACAAATCACTGAAACCTCGACCAGCTGCGTATAACTACTTGGATTCTTAACGTCTTTCCAGTCCCTTTAACTTTTGCTTCCAACTTTCATGCGGAATCGCGTCGATCAAACGTCTCGGCATCGGTTATCCGCTCGTAAACCGGTGAAATTCTCTGGTACTGAAGGATAAAGTTTTGACGAGTGCTACTGGATTCGTGAGCAGACACTCGAGCGAACGAACAACGCGAGAGCAATCATAGTCAATGGAGTTGTGTCTCCGCCGGTGACGGTAAAAAAAGTTTTAGCTCTGTGCTAGTGGTCGTGGCCTCGAGGTATCGTCGACAACCGAGATTATGCGAGGAGTGTCGAGTGTTGGCTTTTTGGGCAACGAGTGAATTCAAGAGCCGGTTGAATTCGAGCCAGTAGGCTGCGAGGGATGAAGTGCCGAAGGGTGAAAGAAAAGCCACAAAGACACGAGGAAGGCAGACGGTAGGAGTAAAAAAAGCTGATGAAAAATGAAGAGGGTTAAACAAAGCCCCCGGAGAAAAGGTGCGAAAAAAAATCTTGCTGTTGTCCTCTCATAGCCGTATTCGTCGTTGCTGTCAAGTAGTTTTCCGCGACCCTTCTCGTTACGGTTAATCTGTCATAAAAGGAAAAGAGACATCTTCGTCGCACTTTTGCTTCATCACGATTTTATGTTGTGGTAGTGTGATTGTGGCTGGCTTGAGGCGAAAGAATCAAGTAGGGAGAGACGGATAAATTTCGGTGAAATACCGTTTCCATCTAAATTATGACCAGAAATCTCGCAACCCCCGTGTTGTCTGGAAAACAATCATACCAAAAATTTATACGATTTTCTCCCTCATGGCTTCAGGGCCGAAATATCTGCGTCACTTCAATGTAGGATTAGAGTCGGAGCTCCTAGTCTTATAAATACAGGCCAGTAATAGTTATTCGCATATAACAATCGCCTTGTATTCAATATGTCTCAGAGGGCATTAACCACTTGTTGGCCGATCTTCGGTATGAAGCCAGAGGGTGTTCATCGTTTGGCATGCTATACGCGTTCGACGTTATCTCGCACCCGGCGCTCACCCTTTTGCGGTTAATCCATCAGCCAAATCCGTTCGGCTCGACCCACTCGCAAGGGTGGCGAAGAGTAGCAAACGTGCTTCGTGCTTTCCCCCATTGTTTTATCCAATTTCGTGGCGGAGAAAAGCGGAAAGTCATTTGCAATAAAACCAAGCTGAACACGTGAGTCATTCTGCCGGAAGTCGCTACCGAGTGAAAAATTAAGTAGCATACTACTGACCCACCGCCTTTTTCTTGTTATGGCCTGTACAACGTTTCTAGGTTCAGAAAAGTACATGAGCTGAGGAAATCAGAACAGAACACGCGACGGCTGCGTCGATTTCCTTTTCCCAGTGTCGCAGGACCCTCAAGCACTTATTGTAAACACTGGCAAATCGAGCGGAGAGAGCAAACTTTCATATCCGGTGAAACCAATTTATAAGAGTCAATACCCCGCGAGAAGTGTCACCGAACTTCCGGTTTAATTCGCAATGTTAGGGTTGGGTCCCGGCGAATCGGCAAGATGGTATCCGCAGCGAAAAATGGTGCACCCTTTCGCATAGAATTTATATATATATATGTATAGTCACATACTTGCACAAGTCCTGGCTTCGAATTTCCGAAGCTCGTTTTCCGCACCAGCGTCACGAAGAATCAATTCCGTTGTATGAGAGCCGCGGGCGAGCTAGTCGAGCAGAAAGTGGCTATTGCTCCTGCAACTTGCTAGCTCTGCTGAGTGTGGCTACGAGCACCAACCTTTAACCTCCAGCCTTCAAACGTTTGGTATACATCGATCTACGCTTTCTCTTGCGGCTTTTCTCTAAAGATGGTGAAGATCGACAAAATATTTTTCTTCCCTGTTACATACTGTAGTGTCGCATGAACTCCTAAGAAGTCTACCCCCCATCATTCTACATAATGAAGGTGCAGTAAAGCCAGGGTGATTATTGTCGATCTCTAACGTTACTTTTCTTCCGGCGCGAAAGCTCTTGGCGACCAGTTTTTTAGAACGAGTTTAGAGGAAGATAAATAATTAACAATTCAGGTTGTGGCGTTTGGCTTTTCCCTGCGTTGGATAAAATTCACGTTACAAAACAAACCTCTGAAGTGTCCAGAAATGTGATTGTCAACCATAAATAGCCGGCAACTGTTTAGCCAAAGTCCTTTGGTATCCTTTTATCGCAAAAAGAAAATTTTTCGGACATCATTAACTTTGTAAGATGCGTCTGTTTCTTTCTTATCTACTTAGTCAATGGCTATTGAAATTAGAATTAATGCTTGTTAAAACTAGTATGATCTCGCTAAAAAATGATGAGTCGATGGTGGAGACTATGTGGTCCATGATGGAGAATGGAATTGGATCCAAGCCCATTGTTTATCTTAGACTCATTCTGGACTTCGATCTAGAATCGAATAAGTAGTAGAGCTCAGTTTATGAGCAACCGGGAGAATTTTCCGAGGCATCGAATACTTTTCTATCGTTGATTATCTCTGATGGCGATGAAGGTCGACAAAATGATTATCTTAGAAATAAACCCGTTTAATAATGACAATTGTCAGCCATTTGTAGTTGCTGTTAATATTTGTCTAAATATTGTCATGCCTGCACTCTAAAAACTAAGCGTGTTGCAAGTGCGTTGTTTCCTATCTTTTACATTATGACGAGTTTTTACACACTTACAGGCGTGTACAACGCGTCACAATGTAAAAGATAGGAAACAACACACTTGCAACACGCTTGGTTTTTAGAGTGTGCATCTCTGAAGACCTAAGACAAATCTTACGTTTTTCTTGTTGTTCACACAGTGGAAGGCTATTGGAATTAGAGTTGATCCTTGGTGATGCTAGAGGAGGATCCTCCAAACAGTAATTCCAAAGATCTGCGACGCGTCGGCAAATCCTGTGTTGGCAGATAAGTAGTAGAGCTCGGTTTACGAGCAACCAGGCGAATTTCTCGAGGCGCCAGTGTACTCCAGGCAGTCACACTTCTACCGCTTACTTTTTCGGGACAAGCCCTGTGGAGGCAGAGAAGGGAACGCCATTACGATTTCCGCGAGTTGTAGAGGGACTTTAGCCCGTCTTTCGCCGGCGCTTTGTCCCCGGAAGAAATTACCCATCCGTTGCTGATTCGATTTCGCCAGACCGCACGAGGTTAACGGAGCAGAGAACTAAATGTCTTCGGCAACGGTGGAGTGCTCGACTTTCTCTCGCTCGTTTTCTTCGCTGGGCTTGAAGCACGGGAACTGCGTGACTTCCCTTTTCTCAAGCTCAAGCCCAACTCCATTCGCTCTGCGAATTGCCATGAAAAATGAGCATAGCCCACCGGCGAAGCAAAAATAAAATACATTTTCACTCCCCTCACTTGACATCGAAATAACAGCAATATAGTGGGTCCTGAAAGAATATTAGCTGATAATCTGTAAGCGTTTTTTATTTGACGCTGTTTTGTTCCCGCGATTTTTTCTACTTGGCTGTAATTATTTTCAGGTTTCAAAGTGTCGTAAATCGCGAAATTACTGATTTGCGGCACGCAACGCGTGAAGGATTGACCCTTTTTTTGTCCGTACTCAGTGAAAAAAAGAGAGGAAACTGAAGTGTACGAGCTATCTCGGGTTTCAATTAAGCGAAAGAGGTCACCCTCTCTATTTCACTGCCAGGTTTCCCGGCGCATTTGAGGAGCATGGGAAACTCAACCGGGTCTCCAGTGTCGCATAACTTTTTATAATCACGTGTGCAACCGCACGTCGTTTTCTGTAACGATCATCCCGACCTATACATTTCCTGCGGTAATAGGTGATGGTCGGTTGGGAATTAAGCTAGAGTCTGCAACGAGTGTTTCAAATTGTGCTTTATGTTTATAGGTCAGACCATATATTTGACTTCTTATTGTAAGATCTAAAAAGTTAGTACTGTGCATAATTACCTCAGTTTAGATAAATTGCTTATACGCTCTATGAGAAAAGGAAATGGTTTGTTCAATTTTATCAAGTTGTCAAATACATTTATGTATATACTAGGATTTCGGAATCTCCCCCAAATTCGGGCTTGTGAAAATTTTTGACCCCCGGCACTCTATACCTCAGAAACCCCATAACTCAACCCCTTAGGAACCCCCGCGCCCCGTCAGAAACCCCGTCACTCAGCCCCTCAGAAACCCCGCGACTCAACCCCTCAGAACCCCCCCCCCCCCCCCCCCCACCCTCCTTACGCTGGATTGAGCTGAATTTTTCTAAGTCCCTCGATTTTCGACACGGCTGCGGCGACGGCGAAATCTTTTTATAATATAGAGAGAAGATATTCAGCAAAATTATACTCGTATCAAACATTTTCATTTGCTACATCGAGAGACTGTTGATGAAACTAATGGATTTGTTATTCTAGCTAAACATTTACTTTACAGCTCTCGAAAGCCAAATTTACAAGAACCATCCAATATGATTTCATAAAATTCTTGAAGAACTCATAAAAAGTTGGTAAAAATAGTGAAGCAAATACATACAAAGTAAATTATATATTTTGTAACGCTCTTTTGTATTTAATCGCGTTGCATATGCCGCGTATTAACACTGTTGGAAAAAAATTATGCGTTAACCCCACCTCACCACAGGTCACCAAAAAATCCCGTAGATTTTAATCCCGAGAGAAATCACACATTGTTTAAAAGCGATTTTTTCTAATGCCAGAATTTACATTTTTTTCTTATGTTATATCTGAGTTACGAGACGAGAGGAGTACCAGAAAATCGTTTGTTTCTGATGGTGTTACACGTCATCGGCCGTCGTCAGCAACGTAGTCGTCGCTTTCCAGTCTACAAATTAATTAGACGCTAGAAAATTCGTATGTTTTGTTTCTTATTGTTTAGACCCGCGAGTAGCAAATCACGAGGGTTAATGGAGTAGGATTTTATAGGGGCTTTTCAGTTTTTATTTTAGTAGGGCTTTTTCTGTGACTAATTTTAAGAATCATGAGAGTTTTCTTTCTCGGAATTTTTCGGCATAAACAAGTGTGGTTTTTCCTTGGAGTTTCAGTGTTGGATTTATTTTTTTTATTTTTTCGTATTATTAGCGAAATCTCCAGTCTCGAACCGCCCTTCTACCTTCTTGCCTGGACTGCTTGGTGGCCGTGTAAACAAACCCTTACGCTCTGTCAATTTTTCTGTCATCTGAGATCCGATCAGGCCACGCGACGAATGTGTGGCTGATGCCCTTGCAGAAAATTAACCGATCGAGGAGTAAGTTTTATGTCGTATTTTATTAAAGAGTAGTTTGTTGCGAATTGGCGTCACAATGTATATATATTCTGTAAAATATTTTTTGCAGACATATCAAATCAGCGTTTTTTACGGACCATATTGGTATGAAAATAAAATTTTACCTGAAAGTTCAATCTTTCGTAGAATGCTAGTGGCTGTAAAGCTTTTTCGGAATCGAGCCATATTCAGGAAGAAGAATTTTTATGAACTTTTACGATCTTCCGCGTGGTGATGTGTTCTGCATTATGTAGTGCGGCCTGCGTGTTGATGGTCCCTCAACCTTATGGATATGTGAAGGTCATCACGGTCGCCTATAGAACCAACTCATGAGTGTATAGCATATTGGTTTTACACGATATACAATAAGCCATAAAACTGGCGAGAATCGCTTTCATACACCGCATCATGCTATCTACTGTCAACGACCTCATCTCTGTTCAACGCCATAAATTTCAGAGCACCATAAAAATATAGGCGTTTTTGAAGGACGGAAGAAGGAAGAAAACAAGTACGAGCACTAAATTTTCAGTGCGTATACAGAGGAAAATGATTCGATACTCTCAATCACGTCTGCAGTCTTGCCTGATCCGATCCGCGGAATCTCCAGTGACAAAACTAGCTGAAATATGATACAGAGTCGTGTATGAATCCAACCACAATTTTATTTCTCGTTTTAGTTCCTCTTCCCGTTGACTACTTATGTGTTTTTCTTATCGAGCCGATGTTTGAAGCTTTTATTTTCAGATATACAACTTCTTAAGTACCAAGATAGTAAAAATACGTCGTATTTCATGTTGATCGTTGATTATGATTAAAAAAATATTAATCATGTATATTTAAATCTAGGGAGTAACGTTAATTATCGAAGATAATTTCCAAAAGCAAAAAAACAACCATTCACGATTTAACGATCTTATTTTATTCTTGGTGTTTTAGTATTGTTTATTTCAACAAATTAATTCATAAGAAGTCATTGATGAACGAAGATGTCGCATAGAGCGGAATCTATGCATAAGTTAGTCCTTGGGATTGTTGCGGCCTCTTGGATATAACGATATATAAAGTATTCAACAAATTCTGAAACGTGTTTGAAAAGTTATCTTTTAAATGTAGAATATCCTAAACGTATAATTTTTTTGCTATGTTAACTAAACAATATAATTAACCAGCCCTGTACATTTGTCATATAAATCAAAGTCATGGCTGTTTATTGTCAGTACAGTCTCCGGTACTTGAAATAAAATATTTGATTATTTGAAATTTAAAAAAAAAAATCAAACTTGCCTAATCGTTGTCGAAAACCGATAAGCCTCCGGCTTTTCCGGATTCTTGGCCAGCAAACCAGCAGAGACATGTGCTATACGTTCGATACTATATAGGCGCCACCGTTTTCTCTCTAACATCTTCGATCTACCTTCGTTCAGAGATTTATAGCTGGCATTCCGGTAAACTTACCAGCGATAAAAAGGCCCGGTTTCAGGCTTCTCGAAAATTTCTAATAAATCATCGCTGCGCGCTACGGATTTACGAACGTAGCTCGTGGTCGTGGGAACACAAGCATTTCGATCCAAATGGAAAATCGATGTAACCGTTAGACGAACAGATGAAGAGAATCATAGAAGAGAAGATATAAAGAGAACCATAAATCGCAGTCGATGTCGTTATCAATGTGTCATGACCAATCAATCCACAAATTAAAAAATTTAAACGTGTTATATCCATGGAAATAGAGTCATTTACCGATAGGAATCTGCTGGGTGAAAAATAAGGCCTTCTTGACAATTTTCAATAAATCATCGCTGCAAGCTTCGGATATACGAACGTAGCCCGCGGGTGTTTCCATTTGGTTCCCGATCCAAGTGGAAACTCTGGAAATGGTATGTAACCGTTAGACGAACGGATTATGAGAATCATAGACGAAAGCTTATAAAGAGAATCATAAATTGCAATCGATGTCCCCATCAATGTGACCCATCTATCGAGAAATAAAAAAATTCAAACGTGTTTTATGCATATAAAAAGGTAAATTTACTGATAGGAAAGTGCTGGGGGCTTAACAAAAGATTTGAAACTGAAAAACAAAAATGATTATTGAAGTTTTTTATGCATCACAGGAGAATTTTTTTTCGATGCAATAGTTCGTATCCGGTGAATTGGAATCGCTAATGGAAATACATTGTGATGTGCGGATGAAACGAGTGCTGTGAACAAAATTATGAATAGACTTTATTTGATGAGGGGTAAAAAATATTTTAATTTTCGTTGTTAACGACATCTTATCAATGTTTTACAGTGATAAAATTGTTGAAGGGTTGAAAACTGAATGAGTACCAGGTAATTGGAATTTATGAGAATCACTTTAGCCGTTGTTGCCGTCGGAAGTCCCTAGAGGCCACGCGAATTCGTTTTTCAATTACATCCATCAATTGGAAGCAAGAGATGCACGCGAGGTTTCAATCAATCCTTCGTCGTAGTCCACAACAGAAAATCAATCGGCTTTAACGTTACACGAACCGGCAAAGAGTCAATTGACATTGCGTCTATAAATAATTCTAAATGACATTGCGATGACACATTCAATGCTACCACGAACATAGTTTTTTTTTTAAATATCGCTACTTTAGTTTCAACACTAACAGAGATTACAACTGTATCATGAAGAAGCTTCACTGTGCTGCGATTGGTGAAAAGACTTGTAACATTTTGTAAACAAAATGGTAATATTTGGAATACGACCTCTCTAAATGTTCGTATTACAGCACTTTTTTTTGCCAAGGGCTAGGTTTTCTCATTCATTTAAAGAATGTCTTGGAAGATGTAAAAAGATCATCGATCAGAAATAAAGTAACAGAAGATAATATCAGCCTCACTTCATATTATATTATCAAAAATAATCTCTGCAACTTCCATCTTCTTTGCTCATACACCACTCACAGACACTTGAATACTTTTTTATTCGGTGGACATTTATATTCTATGAATCCTTGTAACAAATGTTTGCTTTCACCAATGTTTTCTGGAATTAAATTGGCATAAATATCTCTCTATATTATAAAAAGATCTCACCGCCGCCGCCGCCGCCGCCGTGTCAATGATCAAGGGACTTAGAATAATTCGGGCTCGGGGCTTGGCGGAAGGGGGTGGGGCTAAAGGGTAGCCCCACCCCCTTCCGCCAAGCCCCGAGCGCGAATTATTCTAAGTCCCTCGATTCTTGACACGGCAGAGGAGGCGAGATCTTTTTATAATATAGAGAGATATTTTTGGGTGGGGGGAACCCTTGGGGGGGGGCACCCTTGGGTGGCGGGACATTCTTGGGTAGGGGGCACCCTTGGGTGGGGGAACACCCCTGGGTGGGGGGGGGCACCATTGGGTGGGGGACACCCTTGGGTGGGGGGGCACCTGTGGGTGGGGGGCACTTTTTTTGGGGGAGATTGCCAGCGCGCACAACGCGCGAGCCACAATAAAATCCTAGTATATATATTGTTATGAATATAGAGATTAGGCTTTATAGGAACACACGGTATGACGATCGACAAACGAATACTTGATATACTTCACGGTAAACGTGACGGAAGAAAGTCTTGACAGGTCTTTGACTGCGAGCAGACGTGCTAACGAAAGCGATCAAGATGAATAGAACCCTTTGTAATCAATAATATCCGCCCCACAAACAAATATACGCTTAATTCATTCGCTCGATCGTAACAATATATGTATATATATAGAAATTTTTATGTCAAAGTTATAAACATGTAGGCCCCATTCTCTATCAGATCAATAATGTTTATCGCTTGTCAAAAAATGTAATTTCCGTCGTGAATTATTAACGCCATTATTGTACAAATGTTTTGTTATATGTCAATTAACTTTTTATCTCGTAATATTCTACGGTCATAACTACAACTTTACTTCTCCGTTGGTGGTGATCGTTGTGACATGCTGCTGCTTTCATAACGGGAGTGTGTCATTGGATGTATAATTAACGAGTCATGGGTCGCCCAGGCGCGGAGATTCCAAGCCGGGTCGGTGTCGAAGCGTTACTTGGCGTGACGCCGGAAAGCCGCTTGAGGAGAGGACATTTCCGGAGGTTTATCTGCCAGTAAAATACGAACAGGGAGGGTGACTACGAGGACGCGTGTACTGCCGCATAAATATGAGCAGTACCGAGAGCTGCGTGTTTAGTGGGAGAGCGAGAAGGCTATGCCTCAGCTGTCGTTGTGCTGCTGCTGCTGCTGCTGCTGCTGCTGGTGCATGCGGTTGCAGAATGCGGATAAGGGCCGAGCATTTACTGTTCCACCATCACCAGGAACTTCACTTTCAGCTCAACCTGCAAACGCATTTCACTTACGTGCATGCAGACATGTAAACGTATATTATAATATTTTGCGCTAGGGCTTAAGGCAAATGAGTATGTGTCAGACGATATTCGTTTTTCAACGCCCATCCACTATGTAACACGAGAAAATGAATTTTCCTGTATAGCACGATTGTCGAAATAGGACGCCCTACATGTGGATTTTATCGACGTATATAGAACAGCCATGCACATACATACGAGCATGTTTTATACGTGACACGTAATAGTGAAGCGGTATTTGCACCTACGAACGCTAAAGCTTATTTCATACAGTGTTAAAAGTTTGACACAGCGGTGTGCAACATAATCCCAACGTTCATTACCCTTCAATAATTACAACAATGTAAAACAACGGAGAAACTTGTTGCAATTTGCTGAAATTTTAAATCTTCTTAAATCCATCCATATTCAATTTTTCTGTTTAATTAGAAATGTTATATTTTTAGAGTATTACTTATTTATATAATGATCATGTCATAAGTAAAGTGAACAATATTTTCATTGATTAAATTTTGCCTTTTATTCTAATCTACTTTTTCGATATTTCACAAATTAACATCTCGAATAATAAATATCGTCATATGGAGGCAACATTAATTTTCTTTTTTAACTTGGTGTCCAGTGACGAAAACAAAGATTTCTTTATAAGAAAGCAAAACCAGCGTTGTAAATGCCTCATACATATAAAAATAATGATGATGATACGATTAGGTCTATAATTATGATTTTATAATAATAACATGTAGTGATTGTAATACAATGATTAAACTTTGTAATGGCTGCAAAAATTATTATTTTTCAATAAAAATTCAAGGTAATCCTTTTGAAAAAATGGAAAAAAATAAGTAATCCATTAAGAAAGTAATGCATTACTTATTTCTTCCATTTTTCCACTATTTCTTGCAATATTAAAGCGAAAATTAGTATTTTTTACAGCTATTCAAATGTTTACACTCTATTTTATAATCACTACATATTATTATTATGAAATCATAATTACAAAACAAATTGTACTGTAAACTTAATGGGGATTTACAACTCTGCATAGTTCTAAGATTAGCTACGTAAGATCTTACGTGTTTTCATATATAATGATATAGATATAATTTTATGCGCACTTATATGAATATTTCTTTCGGAAAATTAGCCTCCTGTTCATTAATTTCTATTCTGTAACTATTTACCCTGTAACTAATTTAAAAAAATAATTCTATAAATAATTACAATAATGTTGTTTGCAGCCTATCCCAAACAAGACAGAAATAAGTGAATGCCTTTTTTGGAATCTAGGACACTGAAAACACGTATTTCTATAAAAATCTGAAAGTCGAATTTTTTTTTATTGCAATACTTTCTCTCTTACATACTTTATATGTGATGAGAAAGTCAAAATAGTTCCACGTGTGGCTCTTTCTTTCAAGGGTGATAGTCAAAGAGTGAGAGTGAAGATATGACTTCACATTGGCGTTATGATTTATAGACTGTATGCAAAGCTGTAGCCATCAAACGGTAAAAGGTTGAATCTCTAAAGCCTAGTCTCTGTTGACGTGTCGCATCTTTTGTACTTACTGCACTGCAATCGAAAGTAAGCTTTTCATCTAGTGCGAGACAGGAGCGACGCCCGTGCCGTTACGTGCTGAATAAACTTTGTTGGCGTGTACCAGTTGCTCATAACACAGTTCTTCTTTTTTAATACTGAGTACCTTTCTCACTCTTTCTCGGGGCGAAGAACCTATCGAAATATTAGTGTTCATCCGTCGCTATGCCGAATGAAAGCTATGAAAAAATGTGTGCTTTTCATTAGCGCTAATGGATGACGCTACAAAACCCATTTGCCCTTCGAGCTTCAAACCCTTGCTATCTTTTGTTTTCTGGTTGGCTTCATCCATGCAAACTTCTCTGTGAATATTTCGCTTTATGGTAACGATCGCAAATTAACAACACGGCTCCGTTTTAACTGACGAACTCATCCCACGCTTTCCTTTCATTAATGACGCGGGATTTGCAATTTTTTTACGTTTTTACATATTATGTAATACGCTAATTGGGGTTTTTGCATGAAGGACCGTACCGTTATTTAGAAAAAAATATTTTCCTTATATTTTTGTTCAGCAGCAATATGAAATTTTATACTCGTTACTTTAACGAATGGGCATTCGTATATATACAATATATTTTCCTCAATACGCGACGCAAGCGAAATATATTCCATTTATACTTAGACAAATATTCTAAGTATATAAAATTTATTGTTTTAGTGACAATATTGTGGATATATTTTTATTTCCAGGCGTGTCTGGCAAATAGTAGCGTGGTCTACTTCATCGGGTAGAGACAGTCGTTACTCTCAAACGTCGAAACGAAGTAATTTCGAAGCTAGCAATACGAAAGCGCTGATGCACGGCTTGGCTGATTCACTCTGATTCTATGCGATCCTAAAACTTTATTTGTCTCAACCATCTCGCGAATTGTAAAGTTTCCATCCGGGTTATAAAACGAACTATTGGATGTCAGAGAATTTATCGGTTTCCGCAGTATCGGGGCCTAAAGTTAAATGTAACTCAGCTATTTAGCTGACTGTTTATAAATATATTTGAGAAAGCTGTTTGCTTCATTGCTTATCCCGAAATATAAATTACCTGAATAGTTCTTCGCTTCAGTAGAAACTCCCAGAAGATCTTGATTATTTCATGAGTGTAATTCACTTATCGATCTCAAAATAGAAGCTAGCACAATTGGTTGTGGTATTATCTTTAATCACTATTTCTCCAAATCTTGTGGATCGCTTGAATCGACGTTTCATCGAGGTACTAATACAAAAAAGTATTATGTACACAGAAACAAGGCTATGTTGGGACAATCAAGCGCTAACTTGGTCAGTACAACTACTTTATTTCATAGATAACCAATAATTTGGTAACCTCGTACGAAGATATTAGAGTTTCATGGTCAACTTAAAACCATTCGCTGAAATTTTCATGTCCAACTTGATACCACTCGCGCAAAATTCCATGGCCAACTTGATACCACTCGCTCAAAATTTTCATGGCCAACTTCAAACCACTTGTTTAAAATTCCGTGACCAACTTAAAACCACTCGCTCAAAATTTTCATGGCCAACTTGAAACCACTTGTTCAAAATTCCATGGCCACCTTGACACCACTTGTTCAAAATTCCATGGCTAACTTGAAACCACTCGATCAAAATTCCATGGCCAACTTGAAACTACTAATTCAAAATTCCATGCCCAGCTTGAAACCACTCGCTAAAAATTCCATGGCCAACTTGATATCACTCGCTCAAAATTCCATAGCCAACTTGAAACCACTTGTTCAAAATTCCATGGCCAACTTGAAACCACTTGTTCAAAATTCCATGGCCAACTTGAAACCACTCGATCAAAAGTCCATGGCCAACTTGAAACTACTCATTCAAAATTCCATGCCCAGATTGAAACCACTCGCCAAAAATTCCATGGCCAACTTGGTATCACTCGCTCAAAATTCCATAGCCAACTTGAAACCACTTGCTAAAAGTTCCATGGCCAACTTGATATCACTCGCTCAAAATTCCATAGCCAACTTGAAACCACTTGTCCAAAATTCCATGGCCAATTTGAAACCATCCGCTCAAAATTCTATAGCCAACTTGAAACCACTTGTTCAAAATTCCATGGCCAACTTGAAACTACTCATTCAAAATTCCATGGCCAACTTGAAACCACTCGCTCAAAATTCCATAGCCAACTTGAAACCACTCGCTCAAGCTTCCATGGTCAACTTGAAACCACTCGCTCAAAATTCCATGGCCAACTTGAAACCACTCTCTCAAAATTCCATGACTAACTTAAAACCACTCGCTCAAAATTCCATAGCCAACTTGAAACCACTTGTCCAAAATCCCATGGCCAATTTGAAACCACTCGCTCAAAATTCTATAGCCAACTTGAAACCACTTGTTCAAAATTCCATGGCCAACTTGAAACGACTCATTCAAAATTCCATAGCCAACTTGAAACCACTCGCTCAAAATTCCATGGCCAACTTGAAACCACTCACTCAAAATTCCATGGCCAACTTGAAACCACTCGCTCAAAATTCCATGGCCAACTTGAAACCACTCGCTCAAAATTCCATGGCCAATTTGAAACCACTCGCTCAAAATTCCATGGCCAACTTGAGATTTCTCCGGAACCTCTCCTATATCCCTCGGGAATCCTTCCTCTATACCTCCGTAATCCCTTCTCCATCCCTCAGGAACCCCTCCTCTATCCCACAGAAACTCCTCCTCTATCCTGAGCCCTAGAGTCAGTACTTGGATGGGTGACCGCCCTTAGCCCGGATCGTTCTAAGTCCCTCAATTATGGACACGGCGGCGACGGCGGCGACGAAATCATTTTATAATATAGAGAGATATATCGACACCGCGTATAATACTATATACGATTTCTCTCTTGCGGAATTGCGGCAGTGTTATTCTCAATATCCGCGCATCCGTTTGTCCGCGAGATTCATCGCGGGTTTGGATTTTAAACCACCCAACCCGACCGACTGTCCGCTTTGTAACCGCTCGACATTTTTGTTTCTGTACTATTTTGTTTTCCTACCTTGAATAGAAGCCTTTTTTCAACTTTGCCGGATACGTCGGATAAAAACTGCGGGCTGGAGCGTGAACGATAGATCGGAAGGTCGTAGTCGTAGTTGAGCATCGGGAGATCGGTCTCCCAGGTCGGTATATACGGCGCCACCGACACAAATCCGGGTTACCAGTTCAGTGAATTTACAACGTTGCTCGCATTTGTCCTCTTTTATCCTTTCGCGCGCTATCGATGCATTTCTATTCACACACCATACTATACACCGTGCATCATTGCCAATCGATACATCGAGTGTAGTGCCACCCGGAGGTACGGTGTCTGAGCGATGAGCTTGTTAGAAACGAAATTCATCATCCAGAAGTTACCTCTTTTTCGCCTTAGTTAAAGCCGATATATTGTGTCATAGAATGTTTTATTTTTTTTTATCACAACGGTTTATTGGTGATGTATTGAAAGTTGTTGCGGACAAGGTTGGCATATTCTCTTGTAATTTGGTAACACTGTCAGTTGAGTTAAAGTAGTGAAGCATTTTGATATTTTTTTCAAAACATTCAAAGTGTTGTGAAATTTTTATCGCTCGACCGGCTACTCTCGAATTTGTACTTAATTTGTTCTTAATACTATGGCAGTCCATATGTGAACCAAACTTAAACTGAATCTAAAAAAAACTCAACATTTTTATTTTACATGTTTTCTTTTTTATGAAACAAAATTGAAATTTTACAATATAGCGACCATTTCCTTAACTGAATTCATCACTGATAATAATTTATCGTCATTCGCGTAAAAAATTACATTCAGATATTTCAGAATTCACACGAGTTGAAGTGTTAATAACTTTTCTCGATTTTTTGTACAATTTTGAGTAAACCACCATGAAATTAAACAATTTTTAAAATTTTCATGAAAACAAGTCTTCCTATACGAGAAAGCGAAAGTTATGAACATGTTACGAATCGGACACGGTCAAGACTCAAAGTATCTAGTCTCACGAAGTGTGTCAGTCCCATAGCAGAGATAATTAAATATATCCTATTCCAGGTTGAACATTTCGCCTTTCCCATCAGCCAGAAGTTAATACTTCTTTTTGTTGATTATATCATAGACATGATAATCATGTTTTTTATTTTATTTTATTTTTTGCTCGGAACGGACTGTTGATAATACTTTAAATATGATTGCTGATGATATTTCCACGTTCTCGTGTAATTCCGGTTACAGTCGTTAAATATTTAATGGATCGTTGGACTTTTCCTAGAAGGCATGCTGCTTTCCTTTGACTTTTTAGAATAGTAAAAATTTGTGAGAAAGTCACGAATCGCACCCAGTGAGGGTAAAAGTGTCGAGTGAGTCTCATAGCAGCAACGGAAACCGTCGCCATCTCGTCCGTCCACTATACACTCAGTGATAATTGAATATTTCCCATTCCCTTCTTGTCGCCATCGTCAACGTCCACGTCATAACGGACGGCCGACGACGCAAAAGATATAAAACTTGGAGCGCGAGCCTGTGAATTGCAAGAATTTTATTCTCCAGCCCAGAAGATTCTCCGTCATTTTTACTTGATATCTTCCGCGTACGAGAGTGAAACGGCAATTGTACAACTGTGAGAGAACCGTAGCACATGTTCGTGGCAGCAATGTAGCAGCAGACGCAGCAGTTACTACAGAGCTCAGCGCGTCTTCTTGAGCTTTATGAGGTGATGCGACAGCCGCGTTGAGTTAGCAAGCATTGTCACAAGAATGACAATTGACATATCTTTTTACTTCATCTGTACTTAACGTTACCATTAATCTTGAGATAACGGATCTAACCGGAATTTTATAGCATAATTAATGAAAACTCATCAGCGTAAAAAGCGTAGAATTCATTACAAGGCTCTTCAGGGAATACGTTAGTGAATTTCATTGTTCTGGGTCACGTAGACTTAAGAAAGATATAAGACACTTTGCAAATTGTTCGAAAACTCATCAATAAATGTGGACCTATGTTTAATTTTTTTTTAAATCTTAAATATCTATTGCTTCATCATTCATATCGAATACGAATCATGTTAACATTTCTAGCGACATTCGGATACATTTTTTTTATTTTCACGTACTACGTAAACTTCTCCTGTCCTCTAACACTGCAATATATTTGCAGAGAGAATCGGTCTTGTCGTCGATTTTTTGGATCGTACCGAGCAGACGACAAGATGAGCCCGTCAAAATGAAGTGTCTTGCCACTATGAATATAGTAAGATCGCGCGATGTGCAAACCCAGTATGTTCAGCAGTGCTACCACGTCTCTAGTATTCAGACTTGCTTTAATCTTGTTTCCGAAAAGATCTACAGGCTGTGGTTCTGTGCTCAGCTCTTGCTTTCCATCTTTCCTTCACTTCCTGTTTCGGACATTCCTTGATGTAATAAATATACATCCTGCAGGGACCATTTGTTTCCTCGCATTGTTTTATAGTGTGGCGCGCGACTGAGCGGGACCATTCATCTTCCAGGCAAGGTTTCTTTGCACTATGTGACAAAGAGAGAGACAGAAATAATCCAAGAAGCTTTATAGTCCTTTTACAATATGGGATAGTTGATACTCGCTTTTCTTATGCTTCCAACGCCGCTGTTTGCATAACTTAATTGTAGTTAATCGGCGAATCTTCAGAAATCAATCATATTACAATCTTGTAACTTGCACGTATGATATCGATTCATCTTATGCCCTCGTATGGTGAGACAAAGTTTGACATTTCCACAATGCTGACATCGTAGATCTATACGTCGAGGCATTCAAGTTGTTTATTTAACTATTATAGTCACGCTAAATAATATGCACATCGCAGCCTATGAATGTACTGTAACTTAGTCTGATAATCCATGTCTAATCATAAACAGGCCAACGGCTTATGTTTCTGACCCGGTTGCACCTTTATGGATTGTGTCAACTTGTTTCGGTTTGCAAGCATAAGACAGTCATCCTGCAACTCTAATTAGTACCATCCTGACATTCAAAAGAACACTGTCGCTTCTTTGCATTTCAGCAACGTAAATCCAACTTTCTTAAAAAACCTTGATTGACGACAAGAAAATGCACATCAATATCTCATCGATAAATCTTTTTCAATATGTAAACGTTCACAGTAGGATTCAATTGCCATTAACCGGCAATTTTAGGTATTGAGCCTTACAGGACTAACCTCCCGTAAATCCGTCTATGCTGTAGCTTTGTATTTAGCGCTATAACGACGCACAGTGAATTAGGATTTGTTGCTCTACATTTTTTTTCACACTTTACATTAAAAAACGTATATTAAAAGAATTAGCATACATCCAAACTGATTACAGCACGATAATTCGTGCTGTAATCAGTTTAGCTTAATAGGGGTGGTAAAATTAATTGTGATTATTTCGATATATGCGGAATATCGATGTACTAACTTTTCAGAAGAAGATAACAGAATTTTTAAATGTTATTTCTGTGGTATGCAAAATTTTTCAATGAGGCAATTTCGCACAAGGTTATATTACGTCTAAACCCGGATATCGGGTTGACGAAACAGTCGGTCTCGATTTTGCGTCAAGGCTTGGCAGCCCTTTACAGCAGGACGGAGACCTCGCTTAACAAATAGGATGGAAGGACAATTCCTGTAGGCCGTTGATCGTATAGCGTAGTTGCGGTGGTTCCCTCATTGCGATATTTGAGTCTGTTGACTCGTAGTGTGATGCTGTGTTCTCTCGTAGTGATATCTTCTTGAGACAGGTAACGTGTCAGTGATGAAGAAAGCAGTAACACGAGATACGATGTTGAATAATTATTTGCTTATTGATCATACTCGTTATAGAACTATTTTGGAAATGTCACCCTAGATCCGCAACGGTGCAGTGACAGAAGTCAATTATTATACTGTTAAGTTACACTCAAAAGTCGCCCTGGAGCCAATAATTGGTGCAATGACAGACGTTAACAGACCAAAGTCCAGGAAAAGACTAATTCATCGTATCGAGAAATGCCACATCTTATATACTACAAGATGGCCTAATTTGGACAGAGAGGGTGTCATGATTCCAGAAATCATTCCGCTTAATATCGAGCGCTTCCCCTTTTTAATATAGACATCTCGTATTATCTGTCAGGTGTGAGAGAGAATAGCGAGATGCAACTTTTAAGGGAAGCCGGCACCATCGAACCTCGGGTAACGAATATGGAAAAAGGGGAAACGTCATGTAGTTCAAACAATCCCAAGACATTGGTCGTCCTCATTGTTCATCTGTTAATTAGATGGGCCATCGACGTAACAGTTATTTTGTTGTCTACCTAATTATGAACCAAGAAGTGAAGGTGTGAGGATTATCATACATTGATCACGTAATCCGATCGATCTATATTTGACACTAATATTAAGTGATACGGGAACGTCTCAACGTCCTTAAAAGGCTATTTAGAACCTATAAATAAAGAAAGGAGAATCCAAGTATCTGGGGAATATCCGTTGTGGTTGATAGATTGGTAATTGGGTAGGTGTTCCGGTTGTGGCGGAAACGACTTGCCGGGAAAGTGCTCTTGCGACTCTCGAGGAGTCTGAGAACGAGTCGCCCCATTGAATTACTCAAGTTATTCTCTCTTCCACATACTATGTGCTCTTCAACCTGCGGAATGATGAGTAACGTGAGAGTGCTGCTTGAAACTCTCTTCACCCTCGATGCTGCCAAGTGTTACGTGGTGGCTTATTTGCCCGGATCTGCGCCTCTGGAGATTTTGTTTGTCGAGTTTCATTGTATGCCTCAATATGGCCGCGCAGTATCAGGGGTGTACCCATATCTATCCAGGAGGGCAACGTCCGAATTCATTCTGGTTTTGCATGTCCTCATAAAGGGAACTTTATTTTCGTGAAATTTTTTTTTCGAGATTTTCATTTAAGGAGACTCAAAAAATGGTCCAAAACGTCGAGAGAAGTGGTTTAAAAAAAATGTTTGTCCTGTTCTTAATAATTGTCAATAAAATTTAAAAATGAGTTCAAATTTTATTTAACTTTGCAATTTTCGAAAAATTTCTGCGCTCTCTAGCTCCCACAAATTTTTAGTTATAGGGCTGAATAATTCGTCATAAATAAAACTATGTTGAAGGAGAATCAGTATAAAATTTGGAATGAATTTACAAAAAGGTTCGGTTTTTGTGGGTTTTTGAATTTTGTAACAAATTTTAGTTTAGCTCTAACTTATGTCAAATCTCACCAAATCAACTGAAATTTTCTACAGACGAAAAAATATTACTGCTAACTTTATAGAAGAAATATTTTCGTCGTCAAATCCAGGAGCCTTCTATTGTATTGCCGAACTTTTTAATACCGATCTATTTTTAAGAATGTTTTCTGCTTCCTATCCAATTTTCTTTCAGTCGCTATTGGAAGAATGCCAATTATCAGTAAATACAGAAATTTTCAGAATCTATTCGCGAAATGCTATTTTAGACTTGGCGGGTGTAATTCCAACTTTTGTAAAAGAGTGAAAGTATTTGTCATTTATAACAGTGACGAAGAGGAGGAGAGTCGACAAATTTTCCTCGGTTCTGATATACACGTAGTTGAGTATTGCGCCCATGTTAAACAAATCGAGTATATATAACCATGGACAGTGGTTTCACCTGGCCAATTTAGTTCTCCCAAACGAGCAGGCGAAATTTTTCTCTCTGCTTTTTTGTTACCTCTGTTCATTCATTTTTTTTTCTATATGGAGAAAGGACGGAAATGAAACATACAGCGTGTCTGACCGCGCACGAACAAAGCAGAGTGTGGCACTGAACATTTTCATGTAAAAATATTGTACGTTCACGATTGAATAGAGTCGCGTGCAAGCAATCTAACACAAGAGGTGAAGCTGCACACAGATGGAATGGTGTAATTTACAACCCAACAATCATGAATTGACGTGTACCCTCTGGAAAATTGGATTAAAAAACGAGTTCCTGTTATTCGCAGTGTATGAATTGAATACGATGATCGCATATGCGAGCAAATGAGTCGCTTTGAGAATTTTTGAACTTGGGTTTCAAACTGATCAATTAATTACATCGATGCCTTTGAACCTTTGGTGGTGCTGCTATTGCTGCTGCTATTGCTACTGTTGGTAATGGTGGAAAGGGGTTCAAATGTTCGGGATCGCCGACTTGGAAATCCGAAACTCTTGGCTTATATATAGTTCTAGGTGGAAACTCTCTCTGCACGAGGGAACGGGCGAGTGAGTTTTATCCGCTGATACTTCCCAACTAATTTCGAAAAATCACTCGAATTTTCTCTCTCGCTTCTGCTCAATTCGTGGCTCCCTCCATTCGGGTCTTGGCGAATCACAAGAGCCCTGGTAAAACTAATTTTTCAAGATTTCGGACGCCGCTCTCGACTTGCCACACCTGCGGCTTCCCCCGATTACTCTTTTTCTTTAACTCTCTCCAAGCACTCTCTAGAGCCTCTGATGGATAGGTATAAGTGGGAAAAACTTTCAGCCGTCGAACGTTCACGAACGTTTTATCGGGAGAAATCGGGTCACGGTCGTTATTAGTTCTGCGTCAGACTTTTATCATTCTAATGGTAATTTCGTTAAAACTTTCAATTTTTATGTGAATTCTCCTATTATTCGCATTTCAGTGGTTAAGTTCTAGACGTCGCTTTGAATGAGTTGAAAAATTCAAGATCATTTAAGGCGGTAAAAAAAAACCAAAAAAATTACTCGGTAATTTCTAATTCCGTTAAAGAAAGTTCCTTCAAGTTGCACACAGGAAGATCGGATTAATTATCAATTGCGACGTACCTCGACTGAATATGAGACTCTTATTCGATATTATTATTTTTAAATTATTTACTACTTTTTTAGGTTTCGCATTTTCTTTTATTTCATTTTTTTCAGATCTCTTCTTTACTTCCATTAACGGCACTAAACACTTCATCAAGTAGCTTAATCGACGTGGGAACGGTGGTTGACAACGGGCGGATTAACAAGAGGAAGAGCCACTCGGAGCTCGGTGACACGTTAAATCTTGAGATATATTTTATGCACCAAAGGAGGGCCAAAGGGTCGCGCCCGCTTGGTCAATGGGCGGATGAAAAGTGGATACGGAAGGAGGTCGAGGGGTGCAAACTCGATGGATTCGGAAGCGCGTGCAAAGAGCCTGCTGATGTGACGCTGCGCTCAGAGTAGAAGCGATGAGCCCTCGCGAATAAGCGTAGCAGAGGAGGCCTCGACGAATACTTGATCAAAGCACGTTTGTCGAGTGCTTAATTGCCGGATTAAAGCTTAGTCTTCTCTTCCTTCTTCATCTCACACTCTGTCCCATTTCGCCACCGAGCGCTCTATAGTTTGCCGGTTTATCGTTATAGATCAACGCAGCTGCGGAGAAGAAGGTGGACGTAAAGGAGGAAGTGATGAAGGAAGAGACCACGGATCTTAACAATGGAAACGTGACTCTCTTATAACGTTCAACGCCGACACCAGCCACCCTCACGTACGTTCATGGTTTCCTGCAGAGTTGGAACGTTGCGGTGATGATGTGCTTTTGCACCCCTCCACATTCTAACTAACAGTACGAAAGCACGCAGGCACAGAAACGTCGGTTCATTAGTTTAATGATCCCGCACGTGATCCCGATTACTTTGGCAACAAGTTCATGAGAGTTATATGTACCTTATATACTGACAGGTGGTAAGTGTGTGCATGTATATGCCACATAGATATTACATTAGACTACGCCCGTGTGGAATTGGAGCATTCTAAATATTGATTTATTTATAATCACCTAGTTTTTATATAATCTTATTTATACGGATGACATTGCGGAAATTTCGATTGCCTAGGTTCAGCGGTTTTAGCTGTGCATTAATGTATCATCGAGAAGTAAATATTCAGGGTCTCGGGAGGCTCAAAATTTAGAATCATCGGGTTCGGTAAGGCCATGGAGCTTCTTATACAACAGGCCGAAGATGACTGTAATTGCAGACAACGGTTACTATGACAACAGTTGCTATGACAGCGGTTGCTATGACAGCGATTGCTATGACAGCGATTGCTATGACAACATTCGCTATGACAACGGTTGATATGACAGCAGTTGCTATGACAAAGTTCGTTATGAAAAAGGTCGCCATGACAACGGTCGCTATGATAGCGGTGGCTATGACAGCGGTTGCTATGACAACGATTGCTATGACAACGTTCGCTATGAAAACGGTCGCTATGACAACGGGTGATATGACAGCGGTTGCTATGACAACGTTCGCTATAAAAACCGTCCCTATGAAAACGGTCGCTATGACAACGGTTGATATGACAGCAATTGCTATGACAAAGTTCGCTATAAAAACGGTCGCTATGACAACGTTCGCTATGAAAACGGTCGCTATGACAACGGTTGATATGACAGCGGTTGCTACGACAACGTTCGCTATGAAAAAGGTCGCTACGCAACGGTTACTATGGCAACAGTCGCTATAACAACGTTCGCTATGACAACGGTCTCTATGACAACGGTCTCTATGACAACGGTCTCTATGACAACGGTCGCCATGACAACGGTCTCTATGACAACGGTTGCTGTAATAACCGTCATAGCATCTGCCATGGTATGGCAGGTTTCCTCTATGTATGACTGGGGATAAAGGAAAAGGTTGATAGCTGTTTCGCTATGAGCGTGAAGATGTAGAGGAGGGCCTTCCAACGAAATTACACAACTTTGTAACCAAAGATTCAAGCCACAGTAATGACGAAGACAGGAGGCTCGGGTTCTCTAGGTCCTAAGATCACTGTCGCACGAATGTCATATCGTGTTAATAAGCTCTTTGCCGCCATGGCCTGGAGTGGAACGAAGAAGAGAGAAGAAGGAAGCTTGGCTCAGTAAGGTCGCGAAGAGGGCCGTGTAACGCGCTAATTACACAGCAACGCGAGTACGTGCCGACGAGTAGTAGGTAACGACAAAAGTTTTGAATGCTCGGCAACTTCCGGCTTTCACTCGCACGTACGTCTCACGTCGTCGTTTCACGTATACACCTTCCTGTACCAGGCAAAACTTGGAATTAACGCGGGAAACGACTGGGAAACACATGCGAACGGAAGCTCATTTCACGAGAATGACCCTATACATTCACACTACACCTGCCCAGAGGAAAGCGAAGCTTTGAGCTTGTCAAGTAATATACTCTAGTGGCACTCGGTAATGAGATACTGCGGTCACAGTAATAGGATAAACTTTTCATCCTTCTGTTTCCTTTCCATATTTTTATCCAGCGTCTCGAGCACCATGGACGAAAAACATTATTTCATCGCGCTCTGTATATGCTTGTAGCAATGAGTTCCAGCAATGACGAGTTCTCTTCGCCTTGAACTTTTTCCCGCTGGATCTCCAGAAGGTGGGAAAAAGAAAGTTAAACATTGCCGGTTTCTCGAGAGAGACGATGAGGTCGGAGAATAAAAGTTTCCAAGCGCACAGGGTAACCACCTCATTCAGGTATCTCTACGTAGTCGAGAGCTTGACAAACTCTCCAATTTTGGGAATTCTGTACTCATCCAATTCTATTCTTACCCACACTCGTTTACTTCCCTGTATTACGATGTACCAAATAATTGAAAATCATCTGCAAATAATAGAGAAAATCACAAATCAACAGCAGCGAACATGCGGTCGGTATGTCGCTTCGGTGATTTCTAGAGTTAAGCAGCATTTTTCACTTTCTAATGTATTCTCATTCTGCAGAAAATCAGTAAAAATGAACCCGCCTATATCAGCCAGGATTTTTGCAGCTTTCCTGTGCTCTCGCGCAAATGCAATATAGTACGCGCATTAGACGGCGTAAGTCTGAATAAGTCATACGAAAGAATAACCCAATAAAAAAAAATAAAAATAAATAGAGAAAAAAAATCTATATATATATTTGTCGGGTAACCAACTACTGACTAAATCCATTATGGACTGATCTGTAAAAGAATTGAAATAATAAACAAAATATTAGTAGTTGTATGAATCAGCAGTGTAATCTGTTCGATTATCTGGTGGGTGGTCCATTTGATCATGATTCATTTGAAAAAGATGCATATGTCGAAACGGCTGTAGAATCTAGAACATATGTGACTATATAGCAGACATGTAATATTTCTGCAGAGAAGCAGGGACGAGCTAGAAACATCGATGATCCGACTTCAAATATAATCTATCTTCCGTTCATCGCGAAAACGGACATGCACTCATACCTAAGCCTAAAATGGGAATGTATGTGTATAGAACCTCCATGAATCGAGAGAATAGTAGACATAAGGGTTTCGGTAACATCCACCTGTCCTCAATGCATTATGTATGAGCCACGTCTGTAATGTGCAAGTAAGCGACGAGAGAAGTACCCAAATGATAGTCATTCGCATAACTTCACATCAAGAGGTTATATTCCGCGAAAGCCTTCGCGATGGTACTCGTCAGCTTACGGTTTCGACCGGCCTCTCTTCAGAAAGATAAGGCTTATTTCCAATGTTGGCTTTTAAATGGATAAAATGGCTAAAGTAGTGCATGGCTAATATTATTTCGAACATCTCGCGCAAATGTACTCCATCTACATAACGTTCTCATAAGAATAATACTTGTTCTACAAAACAACAAACCTATAACAAGAACACAAAAATTCGCTTAATGATTTGCTTCCAAACAACTTGAGAACATGGAACCGCCCTGTTATACAAGTGATATAATACTCCACTTATTAATACTTGGAAAGAATGACAAATAAAGAAGAATAATGGAACTTTTTTCCCGCTCCAACACAAAAATAAAGAAGGATATTAATAAATGGCCTGGACTAAAGAACTTCAATCCATGATTAGCCCGTTGATAAAATCTATGTACTATTTTAAAACTACATGAATATGAAAACGATTTATAATTGTATGCCTGAATTTCTCAATACGCACACATTGCTACTAATTCTTGTCAGACCATATTAAAGTGTCCCACAAATTTTTAGGCAATTAATAGAAAACTTCAGTAAAGTGAATCGAAAAAAGTAATTGAAAATAAGGATATTGTTTCGATTCTAGAACTTGTAATGAAGTGTAGAAAGTTAAATGAACTTAAGATGAACAATTTTATTCCCATGGCTCCAGCAACTATAAATCTAAAACCGCACGAGCGCAAAACTAGTTGCAGGAAAAAAACGTCAGCGAGCAATGAAGACAAAGAAGAAAGAAGAAGAAGTGGCTCGTTGTCTGACTTTAAAACTTTTGGCCAAGATTGTACACCATCCCATCCCGAGCTTGCTGACCTCTGCCATGGGCTGAGCTTGTTATACTTTTCTGCGAGTGAGCCGTACAAGTGGATCTCATGTTTCTTCCGTGCACGTCCAATACGAAGCACACCATAGCAGCAGTGCCTCTGCGTTTCTTAGACCCCTAAGCTCTTCAACTCCGCTCTGACCGCGGAAGCTACAACAATGACCATTGTGCAGTGAGAGGACCCTTTCCCCCGGGCTACCTCGCCCTCTCGGGTCGTCTCGTAAGCTCGAAACCCCCTTTTACCAAACTCTACTACTGCTTTACCCGTAACGTATCCGTACGTAAGTCGAGAAGCAGTTTAGTGTGCGTGTGCGCAGCAAAGGCTAGACCCCTCGTGGAAAACTCGTTGGTGCCGTATCTTGCTTTTCCGCAAAAGCTCGAAGGGCAGTTTGTTTCCAAAGAAAGTCCAAGGGGCCCGCTCTGCGCTTTTGCTACACCAGCCGACTAAAGAGATACCGCAGACTACACTGAAAAGGGAGAGAACTCGCGTTTTATCGCACCCCTCCCTACCCCAACTATGACCTTCTTTCCTCTTTTCTATGTCCCGCATGCTCTCGGCGTGTTGCGCAATGTGTCATGCCTGCCTGACTTCTGCCCTGGGGCCATTTCCTATCGATAAGAACTTTCTTATGCTTCGACTCCGCCACGTTCCAAACATGACACTCGTTGAGAAGTCGATTCCATGTATATAACACATACATTAAGTTGACTATTCTATGTGCTATATACATTGAACTGCATCCCAATAGTACACATCTTTTCCATATCGTGGATACTGTGCAGTTATCAAATTCTATTTGCAAACGCATTTGATACTGAGAAAAGAAATTGTTTGGTTCAACTAGATCTGGTCAATATGAGGTATTAAATAAATGTTAAGTCGGAAGAAACGTATTTATGGTCTATTCGGTAAATCTACGAAAACCGGACTCTAGCGGAAAATTGTCTTATCAATAGTATTAAGAACCTAAGGAACGTAATTTAAGAACCAAAAAATGTGGTTCAGGTCCTTGAAGACTTCATCCAACTCAAGTGCTTCATTTCATGTATTGCGTGTACAAACAGCTTAAAAAAATCCGCAAACAATTGCCGGTATAATTTACTTGATAGTTATGGGATTTAGCAGATCAACACATCTTACGATGAATGACACCATTAATCTGATCATAAAATATTTATTCATGTTACCTCAGTTCATTTTCTAAGTTTCGATTCCAAAGATAAACCCTTGAAGATTATAGTATTGATACATATACATATGTACCTATGAACATAATATACTTAGATTCACATCAACGATCTAGTATGTAAATCACATCACAAAGGTCAATAGATACATTTTCAGAAATTCTTCTCTACCCTTTTGGAAGCAAAGTACAGATTTCTTATCTTGCCATTAGAAATGCATATATTTACTAGAGGAAAGTTCAAGCAGACACTTGTATCCCTTCTAATATTATATCTGCGTATATGCATAACGCTCGACTTGCATGCAAACGCAGTAGTAGCGAATATCGCATGTGACGCCAGAAGCTCCAGTTTTCGTCCATGATCCTCTTATCGGAGTGCACTCACTTCTACATTGGAGCGTGCAGTATATATCTGTTCATAGGTATAGAGCTTCAAGTACGTCGCGCTGAAATCAACTTTGCCGGCGCACTTATTTCAGAGTGCCGAAGCGGACAGGATGGGCCATACTGTCGAGGTGCTGGAATTGATCTTACTAGAAGTGCATACACTCGAAGACCCATGACGTGACTTACGGTCTTACTTCCAGTCGTGGAACACGCATATTCCGAGGTTGATCCCGTAAACCCGTACAGGGTTCACGCTCGACCTCGAGGAAAAGTAAACTTTATAGTAAAACTAGCACGCACGTGTACGCCGTGCTAACCGCATGTACCTCAATACCTTCTGTCGCGAACGTCCACGAGAATCATAAACCATTTTGATATATGTACGATGTTTACTCAGTTTGTCACGTTTACTGAACGATACTTCTAACGACAATGCAATCTGATACTTCAACTGAGTGTATGTTTGTCTAAAAAATCACAGCAACAATGTAAATTACAATCAGTAACCACGTATAGAAGATCAGGTGCAATTCATTGAAGAATAAGTCAGTTGTTTTCCTTCATGTGTTGTAAAAAAATCGATGCAATTAGCTACTAGAAATAGTAATTCTTGCCCTATGATAGTGCAGAAGGTATTGTAGATGGCCCACAATAAATTTATATATTTTTTCCTTCTTCGCAGATATCCAAAAGAACTAATGTCGCTCTCTAATACCGTCATATTGGATCCGCCATTTTCCACGAGAATCATAAACCATTTTTATATATATACGATGTTTACTCAGTTCGTCACGATTACTGAACGATACTTGTAACGACAATGCAATCTGATACTTCAACTGAGTATATGTTTGTCTAAAAAATCACAGCAACAATGTAAATTACAATCATTAACCACGTATAGAAAGATCAGGTGCAGTTCATTGAAGAATAAGTCAGTTGCTTTCCTTCATGTGTTGTAAAAGAATCGATGCAATTAGCTACTAGAAATAATAATTCTTGCCCTACGATAGTGCAGAAGATATTGTAGATCGCCCACAATAAATTTATATATTTTTTCCTTCTTCGTAGATATCTCCAAAAGAACTAATGTAACTCTCTAATACCGTCATATTGGATCCGCCACTTTGAATTCCGAAATTCCGGGATAATTTCAACACACTTGTTTGTCGCAATTGACAACTGTGAACTGTTTTGTCACTGATCCCAAACCCATCAATATTGGTAAGAACTGCACTTCTTTAGAACATGACTTTTTTTTAGGTATGTGAAAGATGTTTATGCCACTCCGTGCGAGAAATGCGTACTTCTCACACGCTTCGCTTCGCGTGCAAGAAATCGCACTTCTTGCACTAGTGGCATAAAGTTGTATACGAAACTCGTGCGAGAAACTTTTTCTGAACTCGTGTGATTGCAACACTCGTCAGAAAAAGTTTGATCGCACTCGTATCGTAATATACTATATCGGTATTAATGAATCTTGTGTCGCTCTCTAATAGCACCATATTGGATCTGCCATTTTGGATAAAAAAATTCTGACAATTTCAACACACTTGCTTGTCTCCGTAAAAAACTGTGAACTGTTTTATAACTGATCCCAAACCTATCAACATTGGTAAGAACTGCACTTCTTCTTTAGCACTTGGCTTTTTTTATCTATGTAAAAGATGTTATCGGTATTAATGTCTCTTTTAAGAACTCTTATAATTATTAGCCGTCCAATCTACAATTACCATATTCCGTCATATCCTTCCTACGAACATCGAATCAAAGGCGGAAGAGGATAAAAACGTGAATACGAAACCAGACTATAATCGATGAATCAAACGAGCCCTTTCTTTTACGACTGAGCGTGAATCTCCGTTGTTCTCAGCTACATTCATCTAACCATAGATCTCGAGGCACTTTTCTTCCACTATCTACTTATACGTAGCGACTGCTACGCCGGTCGTTCGTCGAGAAAAGCCTCGTGAGGTTCGAGCTTTCACGAGGCTAGCTGCTGCAGGCAATAGCGAAGGAAGAAGAAAGAGGGGAGGTTAAAGCCGAAAGCTGTAAGCCCGAAGGCGAAGTGCTTTAGCAACGTTCGCCCCCGTCGTCACCGTCGTCCTAAGGCAGGAAAGCATAGCGAGAGTCCGTCGCCGTTGTCGTCACCGTCGCCAGAAAGCTTCGCAAGATAGCGACCGTAAGAGAGATGCGCGTGATCCAGATTCATCGTGGGCCATCCAGTTACGTATTACCTCGTAAAAGCTCGAGAGAGAGTCAACGCTGGTTGCGCCGCCGTTTTCCCCATTGAAACGTTTATACACAGCGACTGGTAGTAAGACGAAGAGACGCTACACGTAACGTTGAGCACAGCCAACTGCACAAGCTAAGCTTTCTCTTCCCTTTTTCCGTATAATTCGGCTCTTTCGCTCCCAATTAAGGGTGCACCGATTTATGACGCAACGGTCTCGCTTTTGGTAGCGGATCTCGAGGTTTGCTGAGCGTAGAGCGAAAGGAAAATACATCACAGGTGTCGAGCTTATACTCTAGATCCCCTCGAGTCACCCTACCATGAATCTGCGAGCTTGCAAAACCGCGCTCGTCCACTAATTGCCGTGCAATAATAAGTGGCCTCACTTGCGTTCTAGTTATAGCTGCGCATTTGCTGGAGCAGAGCTTCTGTATCCTCGTGATAAATTTCCCGAAATCTTGGCAACTTTACCTGGAATCGTAATGATAAGCAGCCCGAGGGAAAATTTAATTAATTTATCGTAATATGTATGACGTGGATGCATTATAGAAATTACACACGTTGTAGGTAGAACCGCTAGTTTGATATTCAGAGAAACATGCATGATATAATGAGACTTTATTCTTGAGTCCGGAAAATAGGTCAGAGCAACTTGCATGTGTGGTAGAGAATACAAATAAACTAGAATTGGCGTATTTTTATTCACCGGTGTAAGCTAAGGTAGAAGAACTACCAAAAAATACACACATAGACTGTGAAGCTTTTGAGCTCAGTAAAGCTAAGCAAACCCTGTATGCTAGCGTTTCAGCGGGAAGCAGCTAAAAAAACTCCTAATTGCTATGTACACCCACCATATCTGTATCTATCTTACACACTGTGCTTCGTACTGCCTCTCGTCTCTTAGGAAAGCCAAATTAAACTGTTTATCTTACTTCGAAATGAGCAATCTTGGATAATATTTATTCAGGCTTTTTGGGAGTGTTTACTCGCCCAGCGGGGATTCATCCGAATGAAATTATCGAGAGTATGCGAACCTCTGCATGCATAGCGGTTGGGTATATAGATTCCAAACTAAACTATTTACCTCTACTTTCCTTATGTTATATCTTGCCATATCAGTTTATATCCTACGATATCTTATGATCTTGTTGATTTTGTTTAATTGATTTTGTTTCTTTCCTGCCACAAGTTTTGCCATATATAATTTTTCAACCCCCTACATTTATTTATACACTTCATAATAATATTATATTATTTCTTATATCTCATCTAATAGAACGTAAAAAACAGTATTCCCATAAAAATCTATTTAAAAAATACTGCGAAAGTAAGCCATAATTTTTGTACGAAAGTGGAACCAATTTATACCTTAATAACTTGCGGATATGGTTTTGGTCACTTATCATCGATGTTTTTTCATTCTAGTTCCGCCAGACAAAACCGATTCTTATTTAATAGCCACTTGGTTCATTTTTATGACTTTCTGATCTTCAGACATCAATTCAAACTATATGCTATTATGCCGTAGTTACATAGTTACGTTTTACGGCATATTAGCACGAGAAAACTGGAAATACAGAGATAAAAGCATATTTTTTAACTAGATTGGGAATTCCCACAGCATAATTCGAGTAGAAATATCAGCGCTCGAAAAAATTATGTCTTGATTAGTGAATAAGTATTTAAGCATTTTTCCAATATAAAATACTGATCCAATGTATCCACTTATACGTCATAAACGAGTCACATAATGCTGCTTTGACACCGTTTATGTGCCCCAGATCCTGTCCTAAGGATTCTTGTGACTTTAGCTGGCTTTCAAAACGAGGTAATTCAGTTTGATATCACACGTACATGGTATGCCCATTCAGCATATAAACCTTCGAAATGGCTCTCGCGAATATCCTCGTTAAAGAACAAGCGTATAGGTAGAGTCGTTTAAGATCAAGATATGGAATGCGCCTGCATTAAGACAACCTGCAAGAATCATTGGGAAAAATACATCACTGGACCAAAGTCACAAGATTCAAATTCTCGACAAAAAAAGCGAGTGCATTACCACATGAGAAAAACACTGGACAACGACCCTCCAATTTTCTAGCTACGAAATCAACAGATTTAAAACGTACAAACGGTTAAATTACTTGGACTCATCTATGACGGAATACTCACATGAATCATACACCTAAAAGTATTGAAAAACGACTGCAAAAAACGTCTTAACATCACTACAACACTGACATCAATCGAATGAGGAGCAAATACACAAAACCCCATAAACACATATACTCAATCGAAGAAAACTCGACTATGGCTCAATAGAATTCATCTCAGCAAAGGAAAACACACTGGATACACTACATCCCGCACTCACAGGCGCCTTCCGAAACAGTCCAACAACCTGCATCTTGTGCGAAACAGGTACGATGCCTCTACCACACAGAAGACAACTTCTCGCCACCACTCCGCAAGACCCAACGTATATCAATACCTTTCGAAACAGATTCCACGACTGCCTAGAGAGACATCCGAAACTACCACGTCCCTTCTACCACAGAATCAAGACTTACCTGGACGTTCAGAAAAAAAATTACTCAACATCACCGGAAGAAGATCGCACAACAAACCTCCGTGGATGTTGCAATCCATTTTGCTATCCATCAATGGACAAATAAATCCGCAACAGAATAGTCCTCAAGATAAAGCTAACATACATATATATTAGCATCGTAAAAACTGAGAACAAAAGATGCGCCGTGATACCAGGCGGTTTTTCTCAGAAATACCACCTCCCCGAAACAAACTCGGAAGTGAGTGCATCTATTTTTGCCATCACACAAGTCATGGAACTTATAAAAATGACCGAGGAATAACAACACTTCCGAAAAATAAGCAACTGAAAATGGAGATCACCGAAAACAACAAGACGGTACAATTAGATTATACAAGAGTCGAAGAGGAGAAAAGCTCACAATCTTGCTGCAATGACCATAACCACTGAACACCTACACATACTCAGTACGCAATACAGGAATGCCCAACAACTCATAAATAAGGCAGTGGAAGAACATTGGGACCATGAATGGAAGCTTCTAAATAAGACTAAACAGAACTAACAAAAAATTGTAAAAGCCCGGCGGAGCGAATTGAGTTGAAGTGTGATGCATAAGAAAAGAGGGCTGTACTTCAGTCGAACTATTTGACGTGCAGGAAAAAAATCGTAGATGACACAAGTAATTGAACGGAAAGCTCTTAGATTAAAAAACAATTGATCTCCAGCTTCAGTACATCATGAGGCAGAGGCCAGGAAAAGCCAGATTTAAATGCGCAAATCTGATAAAATTTCTTTTCAGTAGAGACAGATAGGTAATGAGAAAATAGAGGCAAAGACGGAGGCAGACAGGTAGAGGAACAGTTCATTTTTTGCTTCCTCATATAGGAAGCTTTGATTTTATTTCCGTCATCCAATAATTCGTTTTACAGGAAAATTTTCATTTGCAAAACATGTAATTAAATAATGTTCAATTGTCTTGAAACAATTGAAAAGCGCGTAGAACATGGATATAGGCTAGTAATTTAAAAAAATTAATTTTGTAATAAACCACAATATAAAAAAATACTATGTGCTTAATTGAAGTAAGGGAATGTTATAAACGTCTACACAAAAGATGCACGCCGCTTTACGACCGTAAATATGAACCCATATCAGTGATATGACGGGGTAGGTATGTTTCGCAAAACGGGATACAACGGCGTTGTATTGGCCAGGATAAATTCGTGGCAAACGCAGCGTATCGCTGGCGTACAGCCCGCAGCCTTCAGCGCGATATATTTCATCAGACTGAGTGGACGTCTAGTAGCCCAGCAAGGCCGAATAAACAGTCTCACCAAATGTACGTGACGTTTATATGCGTATTTGTATTCGGAATTATGAGAAAATCTCTGCCCTCACGCTTTTACGGCGTATACTCATAGTTGGTCATACGTTTGTTTAACCTTTCAACGTCGTCGCCTCGATAGGACTTGACTTCAAAGTGAAATGGAACTTCGTTTGATTTTACCTTCAAAAATAGTGAATAATCCAAATCAGAGTCGAGGAAATCTGATCACATTAACGCCCCATCTGTGAATTCTGGTATACAGTCAGAGTTACTAACACGGTCCAACAATAAAACGGACTCGGCTGTCAAGTGTTGTCGACCAGTACTGTCTTAGTACTAATTGAATACTGGTCTTAATATGCACCAGTTCAGACAGCCACTACTTTCAAGATAAAATGAACAGTACTCAAGGGAGAGTCGTCTGAGTTCTGGCCGCAGACTAGGCCGAAGCTTGTTTTATTATCGGCGAGCTAACTTTGCCAGTGTCAGTCTGACTTCCGGCTGAATCGTCGAAGTACTGGGCGTAGAGTAGGTCGAAGCTCTACTTATTGCCGGCAAGCTAACATCGTCAGTATCAGCCTAACATATGGCAGAGTACTGGGGTCATACTGCCCCGACGTTGATAGTACCGTGCTGATACTGGCGGACAAGTGTTGGACCCGTGTGATCATTTCCGACTTGTCCCAGCATTAAGACAGAAATGGCATCTAGTACCGGCATCTTGCCCGTGCAGAAAAAAATAGTCCCGGCAGGACTCCCGGGGGAATCCCGCCGGGAGTCCCTCCGGGTTTCCGGTGCGACCCGTTCGAAGCCCGCGAGAGACCTGCGGAAGGCCCGCATGACCAATTTTCAATATATTCAATATATTGAAAAATGATCTTCAGAGCATGTTCTTGCGGCCTAGATATTACACACCACCACGGTCATTTCGTATAGGACGTCATAAAAGAAGAGAATATCAAAAGCACTCCAGGTAAGTGGAGATTCGGGAATCGTCATGAATATTCGAAACATTCCGAAATATTCGACGAAGAAATCGACAAAGATATCGACGAAGATATCAAACCAGATATTGTACCAGATATTCTGCAAAATATCAAGGAACATATCGTTCAAGTTATCGAAGAAGATATCAACCAGATATTCGGCAAAATATCATGGAAGATATTGTTCAAGATATCAATCGACGAAGATATCAATCAAGATATCGACCAAGATATTGTTCACGATATCGACAAAGATATAAACAGAATAACGTGAAAGCTAACTATCTGGTTCAATATTTTCTTTGATATCTTCGCCGAATTTTTCGGATATTCATGACGATTCCCGAATCCCCACTTACCTGGAGTGCTTTTGATATTCTCTTCTTTTATGACTTCCTATACGAAGTGACCGTAGTGATGTGTAATATCTACGCCGCAAGAACATGCTCTGAAGATCATTTTTCAATACATTGAAAATTGGTCATGCGGGCCTTCCGCAGGTCTCTCGCGGGCTTCGAACGGGTCTCACCGGAAACCCGGAGGGACTCCCGGCAGGACTCCCCCCGGGAGTCCTAACGGGACTATTTTTTTCAGCACGGATGGCAACAATACTGCACCAGCACAGAGTCCGTTTGAGATTCCCACGTGGGGTACCACAAACGAGTGATAATACCATCATTTAACAACCAGCAAGTCCGTTAGCTTAGGGCACAACATTTTTCAAGTGATAAGATGTGAATGATTTTTTTCCCGTTTGTTTTCCTTGTATTATGTCAGTTAATCTTGTTGTATTGATAAGTGCTAAATTTGTACTATGGTCAATGGTCAATTTTTTAGAAGCTTATTCATGTCATGAGCAATTATAATCAAGGTCTAGCACTCTACGACTGTCTATCACTCAGTGATCTACATCCTATGCAATTTTCACATGACCCAGATCCAAATTCAAAAGGAATATGCCAAAATTGTTGTCGCGTGTTAGAGTAGTAATCGGAGATCTCGGCGCGAAATCATTTTGAGGAGTAGCAGTCGTTCGTGTACTGTGCCAAATTATAACGTTCATCATCCTCTGGAGTGAGTGAAAGTACATCCTAACGTTCGTGCAACGGCGACACTGGAATTCA
This sequence comes from Ephialtes manifestator, assembly GCA_963970395.1. Lineage (NCBI taxonomy): Eukaryota > Metazoa > Arthropoda > Insecta > Hymenoptera > Ichneumonidae > Ephialtes > Ephialtes manifestator. The sequence continues at coordinate 16,413,120 of OZ019981.1, read as the reverse complement.
CTTGAAGTAAGTATTTCGCGGAGAAATCCACGAATAGCTGGAATTACAGGAAGACGAGCCAACATCATGTAACAGTAAGAAGATATGAAGTAGGGATGGAGCAAGCTGAAGTAATGGATACTTGGGGTTCCAACAGTTTCCGCGAGGCTATTAAATATAACTACTTAACTACTTCTCAGTGCAGGCAAGTGCCGTCCGGAACTTGAAGAATTGTAGTATCCGAGGGCTGAGCTAAGCAACCAGTGTTATTAGTAACTCTCTCAGAATTGCTTCCCAGTTGACTTTTATTCTTCATTTTTACATCACAAGCAGATTCAATTCATCTCGGACAGGCGTTTCTTAACTCTGTTACATTTAGTTGATCAGTGGTGATAACTAGTAAAACGTTAAACGCCTGTTTTCGTACTATGCTTAATAACCGTTTGATCCTACAAGACAGTTTCTCATCATGTTCCACATATGTGGCGAATCATAAAGTGGAGGATTAGAGTGATTAGACGTATCAGTAGTTGCACGTAGTAATGTAAAAATAAACCTAACTTACAAGTCGCAATTTCTATCAATAACGATGCCTATACCAATGTGAAATTTGATCTCCACTCAAGTGGTTTCTTAGTAGGCAAATCAGCAGGTAAGAAATCTTTGAAGCTAAGTCCGATAACATAACCTAAAAATATTTTTCACCCACGTGTAAGGTCAAACCATGTCATAAGTGAAAATGCTTACCCGTACCCCTATCCAAGTTATTTGATACGTGAAAGTGAATTTTATTAACGAAGTCCCAGATGTGGTCTCCCTTGTGTCTCTTTCACGACTCATTAATGAATAACTGTGCAGTGAAAGCGGGAGATTCGAATTTGCTTAATAACCCGTGGCTCGTTAGGGTTGTGCTTTCCATCCCGCTCTGAATCCAGCTGGCCAACTAGGCTGCAGCTCTAATAGGCGCTTCCGTTGATACTGACGTGGCTGCAATCCTCGTTGCTAGGCTGTAAGCCTAGCAGTCAGCCGAGCACCGCCTAGCATCACTGAAACACCAAGTATACATAATATAGTAGATACTTCAGTGGTAGAAGTACCCGCATGGATCGTGTAGTCCAGTAGTCGACTACCTCGCGAACAAGAGTACATATGTATATAGATAGTTAAAGCTGAGAGTATAATTCCTAACGCACGAATGTTCACGTATTTCGAGAGATAGAAACGGTGGTGCTCGCCCAATCTATCCTCGTGTACGTGCTTTCCCCACAGCATTCACGGTTCGATGAGGCGAAACGCGATAAAGCCTACCGAAGTTACACTTGCTCTGGGTCTGCCTCCCGCAATAACGAAGAACTCGCGTTCTCCACATTGGTCTACCACATCGTGTGATATAGGCAAACTCTGCGATGCATTGAATAACCCCAAATTATATTGAGCCTCAAATATACTCTAAAGATATTCAGCAGGAAGCACGTGTGAGTAACTAAAACTCTTAGAGAACACAGCGCTACGAATTGTCATACCAGTTTCCTGATTCACGATAGTTTCAACTTGAAATGGTATGAGCAAAACGAAGAAATCTAGCGTTGCAAGAAAAGGAATGGTGTTTTCTTCAATAAAGTATGGGGCGAACCAGAATCTAATTTATCTGGAATAAAGACGATGACGCTGAAATCCTAGAGTCCAATTATATATACAATATTTCCAGAGTTTGCTAGAGAATATCCGTGACAACACTAACCGGACCATTAATGAATATTTGGCATCTTACCACAGTTTCCTTTTTCAGGCTTATGATCTCGAAATATGCACTCGTTAATCAATGATATTCTGATCAATTCGACTATAAAAGTGAGATCGCCGATTTAAACAATACATATAAAATAAACATTACATATATACCAATATAAACGGTACATGTAGATTTTCTATCGATGGTGTTCTGGTACCTTTGTAGAAAACGGCCAAACATGTCCAATTTTAATTTGGACCCTGGTTAGGCAATTCCGACCCTTCCAATTTGCCCGATTCTGTAATTAATCCAACGTTTACCAGGTCGTGCTGGATTTAATCTTGCCCAGCAGAAGCACACGATCTGGGGGTACTTCCCTAGGCTTTCATCGGTCAAAACGTGATGGAATCAATCTGGTCTCGTACAGCTTGTCGGCTCGTAGCCGAATTGAATACCGAGCAAATACAGCATTGTTGTACATCTGTGTTTGCTTCGATTAAAAAGAGAGCTTGGATTCATCAATTCTTCAAAATGTTAGAAAAGAAATATGGTTGTTGGCTCTAACCATTACCGCATCATTCGTTAGGTTGAACTTTTAGCAAATGACAGTTAGACATTTTCTCATAATCATATTTGAAAAAAAAAAGTTATTTTCCCCGACGAAAATGGGGAGTATTTATGGACTTGTTATGACCAAAGGAAACGCATTAGCCAAAGTCATTTGCCCGGTCGTACACGGTACCAATATTTGATGGAGGCTACATGCTGCGGTGTTATACAGAAGTGGGTAAAAAGACATTAAGGTCCGGACGTTACGAGGATATTCGGCAGTCGGCACCACGCGTGAGTACCGAGTTTCATCGTCAACACGACGTTTTCAACCCCCTTGCTATATCCACTTTTCCGTTTCACTCGTTTCATACAATTCACTTAGCTATTTACCAGGGTCTGCCTTATCCCGTACTTAGCTACGGGAGACGATAAAAATAAAATACTTCTGAGAAGGGTTACCAATGCTATTTATTTGGATAAAAAAAATCAATTCCACCTTCACTTATACCCGTCTCATTTAACCGTCGTTACACAAGCTGAAGTACCGAACTCTGGAGGTTAGCTGTAGAAGGAGCGCTACAGTTCTCTTGCACGGGTTCCCATAGGAAAAGCATAAAAACGGCGTAATTATTCTCATCTTTCAGACGTCCCAAGGCTTCGCTCTGTGGTTATATACATATGTCCACATCGAAAGGAAAGACAAGCACGAGGGTTCTTCTCTGGAACTGCTATAAAAGTGGCGGTTTCTCCTCTTCTCTGCCACAAGTATGGCGTAGGTGTTAGTGTGAACCGACGAGGGGCTTGCGCCTCCTGTGAGATATACGCCAATTAACACAGGGCTCGTCGTAATTAGTAATTAAATAAATAAGACGACGGCGAGGGTGTACGTGGCCGTGCGTCTGAGACAGGCTTGCGCACACGGCAGGATAAAAGTGTTTCATGGTGCAGAGAAAGTACGGAGGGAGCACGAATTGCCGGGTTACTGCCGAGGACATTAAGCTCGTCGACGCGGCGTCGCTCGGGGGCTTCCTAATGGAAGCTCGTGCGCTGAGTTCTAACCATCGCTTCTCTAGCCGCTACCGCCACTTTCTCCTTCTTCACTATTTTCCAGCATCGTCACCAGCATGGATAGCTCAGCCGTTTATTTTCGATGGTGCATTACCGTCTTGTGCGGTAGGCACAATAATTTCAAATCTTAAGTGTTTTCTATCACGCCTGGAGATGTAAACTGTTACATCGCTGTGATGTTAGAAATCGGATGGGATAGAGTCGTCCAAACGGACGGTTCGTCAAAAGTCCTGAACTAATTACGACTTCTTATTAGTTTACATTCGAAAAGTAGGAGTGTTATTTAATATTATGCATAATCATACTATAAACCCGACTTTCTCTTACACCGGTTTTTTTCTCGTTTTGGAGCATGTCTCAGCTTGGAAACACAGAATATTACCATCCTGCAACTTCTGAATGCATTTTAGAGCTGAAATTTTCGCTCAAAGTGGCTAAAAATATCAGAGGCCATACCCGTGCAAAAATTAGTTCGGGCAGCCGCGATTAAATAAGGGGCCTTTTTAGGTATAAACGTGGCATCCACAATAGCGAATCTACTCTAGAACCCTACTAGGCTCAACAGAGGCGGCCACGACAAACTTCGGGGCCTAATCAGGCTTAAATGAGGAACCCTCACTTGGGTCGCCCATATTGAGCCTCTAAAGGCCCCGTACTTCAAGCGTGATTAGCCTAGTAGGGCCCATAATAAAACTGGGGCAAACTAGAAAGGGCCAAGTTGGAGCCCCAACTATATTTCTGCACGGGTAACGTTTCTATAGTAACAATGGCGGTTACTATCGTAACAAAGTCGGTTTCTATGGTAACAAAATCGGTCGCTATGGTAACAAAGTCGATTGCTATAATAACAAAGTCGGTTGCTATGATAACAAATAGGATTCGATAATTGCAGCATAAAAGGATATTTTTTTGATAAGGGAAGCACTCAATTGATAGTTTTTTTATTTATAAGGCATATGAATTGGTTAAATAGATAAATGAAAAAAAAGATTAAATAATTAAAAAAAAAAAGTAATTAATGAACCTATAGCATCATTCTTTTTGTACTAAGGATATTAGACTAGGTTTTGCAAAATAACCCTAATTTATTAAAATACGTTCAGAATAGAATAGGTCATCCATAGGAAGAACAATTGTCCGGATTGTCGTTGGGTGAATGAATTTAGGTCAAAAGTTTGCCGGTCTCGTTAAAAACATAACAAATCGTAGATATGCAATTGTTTTGACTGCTGCATTTATCATCCTCGGTCATCTTTTTTTAATTCGAAGCGCTTAAGAGAATGAAGAGTTTAACATGGCAGTATAATGAAATACGGAAATTACACATATAAAACAGAAGCTTCACATCACTGCTCATTTTATTCTCGTATTCGCTTCCATCTCTTGTATTGTGCGAAAAACCGTTTTACCGCAAAAATTCCGAAATATATGGATACTAAAACGAGCGTAACCACATACGTCAGTAACCCTGAGGATAATCCGACCGGGAAACCGCACGGATATTCCACCGTTCTTACTGAAGCTTAAGTTTATATTACGCCTTTTCAACTGTACTTAACGTGTTCAGGCCAGAACCTGGAGTAATCCCTATTTTGCCGATGCTGGAGAAACCACAAAATCATCCAATTTACAGCGTGGAACCCAGTAGGAAACTGTTCTCTAATACTACTCGGCAAACGATTTTTGTCAATTTACTTGTGCTGGTCACAAGATCAACATCTAAACCGTTAAACCGTGAAAATCGCCCAGAACGCTTGCACTCGTGGTTATCAGATAAACGACGTATTTTCCATTATATTTTCCTCAAGCGGAAGTTTATATTCCGCCCTTACATCTGTCCTTAATGTGCAACGGCGTTTAAAAAGGCATCGGAAAGCCAGTGGTTTTGCGGCCAGCCGCAAGCTCTCTCTTGCCGATGCTGGAGAAACCACGAAATCCTCTATTTTACAGGGTCGAAACCAGTAAGAAAAATCACGAGTAAAACCGAATGGACCGGTGTGTTCTCTCGCGCTACCCAGCAAATGATTCTTGTCAGTTTACTTGTGCTGGTCAGAAGATCAACATCGCAACCGTTACACCGTGAAAACCACATAGAGCCTTTGCACTCGTGGTTATCGGAGAAACGACGTATTTTTCATTTTCTTTTTATATTTTTTATGGCTACCTCTTTCGTTCTGGTCTTACTCTGCTTTTTAGCACCGGGCATATAGGATATACCGTTGGGCGAGGGGCGATATGCCATACACCAGCAGCTTGCGTACTGTACTACCCTGTGAGTACGTAATTAAGCCCTGTGGAGCGCGCGCTCGTGCTCTCAAGCACTATAGTACTACGGCTGCGTCGCCCTCGTCGAATGCTTTATACTACCGAGGCGAAGGGGAACGGAGTGCAATAAAAAAAAACAAGAAAAAAAGAGTATTCATCGCACATCGGAAAGCCGTGAGAGAGAAAGCCCAGAGGTGGAATGTACGAGATAGAAACGGCTAGGCCGGAAGAAACGAGAGGCTTTATGTTATAATGCAGGAGATCTTTGGTGTTTGACGACGTCGAGCAATACGATCACCATTATTCTGACTAGCGCTGTTATTTCAACGTACTATACATATCACGACTTTAATTCTGGATGAAGCTTCTTACTTTCTTTGATACTCCTTTTTTACTGGCATATAGAGATTTCTCTCCATGCATGACTACTGGGCAGCAAGAAAAGTATCGGCTAGGGTTGATCAGCGGTTATCAACATATAAAGTGAACTCACTGGCACGAGCCTAATCTCATGTGATTGATTTGTCTGCAAACTTATAGTTCTTTTTGTTACGTCATGGATGTACTCTTGCCCCAACAAATAGTCAACCCTCTGAGCGCCAATGCATGCTCCGGAAAAGGACCCTGCGATCGGGGATCGATAAGAATAGAAATATATAAGAAGGATGACATTAAGTTCTCGGACAAAATAATCAGTAGTGATACCCGAAGAGCTTCAAAATTATCGGGTATTTCCCGATAACTTCGTTGCATACAAACAAGAGTGTCAAGTTTTGCAGGTTAAAAATCCCGAGCGCTTCCGCGAGGGAATTTTCTGCAAAACTTTACATGATTGTTTGTATGCAGGGAAGTTTGAGGGAAATACATGATTAATTTTGAAGCTCGAGGGGTATTTGTCGGATTATTTTTTCCATCGGAATTTCGGCTCATTCTTCAGATCACGTTCTAGTTCTCGTTAGAAGTTTGACAGATGTAAAGAATTCTCAGGTTAAAAGTTATTCAGAAATTGTTTTTATTGCTTAGCAACTTGTTAGGAAATATCCGAAAAATAGCCGAAATAAAATCGACTAGGTCCCCTACACGAGGACAAATGCGTCGTTTCTATTGGCCGAAATTCCGATGGGAAAAATAATCACTTGTAATACCACAAGAGCTTTGAAATTATCGGATATTTCCTGACAGGTTCGTTGCAAACAAATGAACGAGTCAAGTTTTCCAGGTTAAAAAATCACGAGCGCGTAGCGCGAGTGATTTTTCTGGAAAACTTGACGAGTTTATTTGTTTGCAGGGAACCTGGAGGGAAATATCAGATTAATTTCGAAGCTCGAGTGGTATTCGGGGGATTATTTTTTCTATTCAAATTGCGACAAATGGAATTGCACCATGAGACAAAAATTATCATTCTGACAAGGAAATTTCATAATCAGAACAAAAACCTATGTTGCATCCAACACATATTTTCTCTCTGCACAAAATGCAGTGAATTGCGCCCAAATCGATTTTTTACTCTTTTCTGTATTTGCCGGGACATTTTGTTTTATTTTTTTAGCGATGTTCTGAAGCGATTCATCACCAAATCGCTTTTTTGACTCACTCATATTGACGACCGTTAATAGTACCTTGACGTTTTAAAGATTCGCAGAGGTTACAAGTGTCAAAAAAATTATTGTTTATCGCTTAGCAACCGAGCCGGGAAATTTTCGAAAAATTATCGATATAATTTTACCCTAGCTGTACCACGTGATGTTGAATACCGCGCTCTGATTGGTCGAAATTGGAGTTGAAAAAATAATCAAAATTATATCATGCCAGCAGGTTGATGTTATATATTGGTAACTGCTGACCAATCGTTAATTAATACTGCAGTACAATGTTGTGAAAAAGCTGAATACAATTAATTAGTTGATTAAAATAAAATGGGCGAAATAGCATTGGATGTTCCGATATACATTTCCATATGGTGTTTTATTAAATAGGAATAAAAATAATCAACAACTTTGAGTTCGGATTACCGAGAGTATTCTTAAAAACCATCGGTAATAAGGACTTTCAAGATTAATCTCCATTGTTCGATGAAATAAAATTATTTTTACCATTATATTTTGGAAATGACATTGACGACATATTTATAAAAATTATGCTATTTTTCTCCGTTATATCGATAGTTTGCAATGGACATATGTGCGCCATTGGTCTGAGTAATACATAATGCTGCGTCGGATGCCAGAGTTCTATAATACATATGGTTGGTAATGATGACCAACAAATGATCGTGATGAGTTCGAAAGGTATAATTGAAAGCTCCGACCATGGCTATGGAAAAATGAGTGAGCGTGGAAGGGAATGAACGAAGTGCAGAAGCATTTTCATGCATCCTGCTGCTTTATTATTCCATGGATGGATCCCCGGTTCATGCTGTATGTATATACGCGTACTCCACGGTAATTAAGCTTTAGTGAAACCGGTGGCTTATATAGTATGTAGAGGAGTGTACTCTGGTCTCGGTGATGAGAAAGAAGCGAGTGGAATGATGGTCCGAGTAATGAAGAACATACATACATTCATATCGGCAGTTTGAAGCCAAAGCTAACAAACTACAATTGTTATACAAAAAAAAGTTGGAATTATCAATCAGTGTAGCATTTTAGAGAAAACTAATATTTTAATTTCTTTATTTTACATTTTCCTTTTAGAATCATTATATTTATATCTTATAATCTATAATCTATATCTTTAGAACAGTTTCTATTTAGTAACTTTTTTTATTTTTTTTTAAGTGTCAAGTGAGCTTTCGTGTATTGTGTAGATTTTGTTATGATCTGGTAATTTTAACGCACGGTAACTCAATAAGATATAAATATATGTACATATATATGTCAGAGCTGTAGCAAGTCGTATAGAATTAAATTACTCGATGCTTGCATATTCCAGCTCATATTAGCGTGACCTGCTTTATTAGTCAGAAAGTTGTGACGCTGCCATATGCATAATTAGATGTTCTGGCAAATTGGGAGAACTGCAGGTATTCGCAATAGTCTGTTTACATGTAACTCAGCTAATCGACGAGTATTAAGTACCTATGTAATACCAGCAATTGTGCCGTGCCCGCAAAATTCTATGCTGAATATGCATAGTTGACGATTATATACGGATCATGTTGGACGATGATAATAATCACACTAGATGAAGTCAAACAAGATGAAGCGTGACCTCAGCGAACCAGCAGTTTGCGGAAAACGATTAATATTATTCAAAAGAGGTACGTATTTAAAAATGCAAATCTGACGACTTCGTATGATTACATAACAAACGAGTCGATTGTCAACTTTAAACGATCAGGAAAAAGATATAATAACACCACAAAAAATGGGAAATCATACGCATTCGAAAAATGTTTGCAGAAGCTTTCAAATTTTAGCCCATCATATACGAAGTTTGTAATATCATCAAGTATCGCAATTAAAGAACATTTTGACTACCAGATTATGATGGAAATACATGATTTACGTATGAACACGTATTCTCGATTCGAAAACGTATTCACTTATTTTTTTTGTCAATCTTTCAGTGTACTAAAAAGCTAAAAGTCTGTGAACCATTGTGAAATTTGGTGAGTCTTTTATGTGCAAAATGCAGTTTAGGTTTTGAAATTCAACCCAATACCTCCAATCATTTTGATACTTTATCTGAAAGTGGGAAATTATTTTAAAATAAAAAAATTATTTTTACTAACAACAGTACATGTGATCGGTACTTGGATAGGTGACCGCTGAGCCACGCTGGTGCCAAGCGACAGTTTTCGGTCAAAAAAGTTCCGAGCCACGAGACTCATCAGAACTGTGTTTCTAGTTAAGTCTGACTTCATTGGCTGCGGACATAACTCAAGGTTAGAGTAAGTTAGTGAAGTGCAGGTAGGAAAGTGTTAGGAAAAAAGAGTAAGGGGATTTAGATAAAATTGAAACTCAATAAACCATAACGAAAAAAATTGTTTAACAGCAAGACAATAAGTGATTCAAAATAGCAAAGCAGTTTTTTTAATCTTACTTAAGCACTCAAATGAGATTCACACAGTCGTCGGTTATAAAAAAATGTCAACAACTGAAATATGGAGTTTATGACAAATTTACTAAAAATGAATTACTTTCATTTATTTTACCCAGTATTTAATCCGTGACTTTACGGCAGTAACATTATACAAAGTCCAAATGCAATGAGAAAGTAACGCGTTACGAATACGCCATTCGTACATTTTTTCATACTTTTCTATTTTCAAGTTCAGAACTAGTAAGTTAACAGAACTAGCGAAACTGGAACACACACAAGTTAATACTTACAGCTCAACCCACATAACAGTTCCTCGTCGTCTTTTTCTGCATTCGCCTTCCATTTCGTAGTCTTGCTTCAGTTTACATATACTCAGGTTCTCTGCCTATCCATGTTCTTCAACATTGAATGGGATATATCCTACCGGTGAAAAGTTCTACCTTTGGTTTCGGTAACGTGCCCTCTGGGAACAAATTTCTATGGAAATCCGTAACTCCTTTATCCACATGGATATTTTCCCTTCCTTCCCTCTTCTTGAGTCATGTCCACAATAGGATTCTTGGTCGCGTGTATATTACCGCATCCACCGGGAACGAGACTCTTTCGAATTGGAATGATCCAGCATTCGAGAAATGGAAATATAAACTCCCTCTATACAGACTAAGACGTGGTTTGAAATTCTCGGAGTCGAGCAGTGGGGACCGACGCTGAAGTTAGTCCCAGAGATTAACGTTCTATTCTCTTAGGCCTTTTCGTCTTGAACTGTTTCGAGACTTTCTAAACTATCGATCTTTCACCCACGTGAATGTAAATTTGCCCAATGACGTATATGAATTCGATCACATCTCATGTATCCGAAAACCGTTTTACAAATCCACTTCTAGAAAAGAGTTTAAATTTTTAGAACAACTTCAAAAATTTGTATACCAAGCGAAATTTTTGGGAGGAATACTCTGCCACTTGATGTTCCTTTGATAATTTAACTATTTTTGTATGAATACTTTTTTTTGGTTATATGAGAATAGAATTAAATGAATTTTGATGAATGTGATGAATGTGATGAATTTGATGAATTTGATGATTGAATTCCTCCAGTGGTGATCGCGATTCGGGAATCAAATTGCAATCGAAATTTGTACGCGCACGTTCTCGTGTAGCTGACATTCTTCAAATTTACTCGAAACGTTCGTTTAGTATCCTCGGAAAAAAAATGAACAGAGAAAAAATCCCAGAAAAAAGAGCTAGATAAAAAGACGCGAAGTCACCAAAGCGTAGCAAATGAGGAGCTCGGGCTTTGTTGCTAATTGAATTAAATAGACAAGTGTTTCGGTCTCACTGAAACCAATTGAGACCAAAGTACTTGTCGTATGTACTGTTGTATTCAAAATGGATGACGTATGGTCGTGAACAGATCCCAATATACATCGACGTTGGACTCTTGTATTCGCACATGAACGAACTGTAACTGGTATGTGATTCAATTAAATCTTCCACTATTATCTCACATTGTTGTGCGTTTACTTCGTTCAATTTGCTGAAAATTAATGGGATTCGCACTGGCTTCACAAGTGACGCTGCAAATCTCGAGTTGCAGCAACTGTACGGGAGTTCTTTTCCTATTATTGAATGAGCTGAATAATTTGTTGTAGGCGTTCGTGGAAGTAACGATACGGTATTTATCGATTGACTGGGACCAGCTTCACACAAGAAAGTCAATGATGACCCGTCTCCAAAATAGACTGTGTCTTAACTAGTCATGGTTTGAATGTAAAAAAAAATGTTTGATCTATCGGAAGAGGCGCTCCATACAATTATGATAGAACTTCACTTACAGGTAAGTTCGTTTAATCATTAAATTGATGATTGGCTTTACATCACTATGATAACTGTCATTAATGTATTTTTATTACATATTGTTAGGATCGGGCGAATGAATAAATCACATATTTGGTTTTGGGGCGGATATTATTGATTATAATTGTTTATAATTTATGATGTTTATGAATGTGAAATGTCACTCTTCTGTTCCCTTGAAAAGTCACGTTAAGACTGACTTCGGAGTCTAACCTGTCGTTTGTTTCCTTGTCCAATGTCATACCGAGTCTATCTGTAATTCCTAATCATCATATTCGTAACAATGTTATTGATGTTCAATCAAATATTGAAACAAAAATTGATTTATAATTAGTTATTAAATGCAATGTCCATAAACTTGTCAAACTTGTTTAACTTTTAGACTGAACTTACTAGAAATATTCTGATGATTCCCTATTAATGCGTTTCTTCATTTTTCTGTTCACAGATCACTAATGGTTACTAGATACGCGGCGAATTATCTATATCGGAAAAGTTTGGAAGAAATGTTATCTTAATCAGTCGATGAAGTTTCCAATAAACGTCGAAGAATATCTCTGGAGAGTTGTCGTAAGCCCATTATGGAGATATGGACAGTTCATTAGCGTCAATCTCTTTGACGCAGAGTAAGATGAAAATAACAGTCGAATTCTCTCACTTGTTCGATAAGGATTTTTGACATTGCTAGTTCATAGTTGTTCGGTTTGTAAGGTCTATTTTGTTTCAGTCGAATAATTATTATGTATCAATGCCATTTAGTGGAAAATTCGATCAACTATAATTGACTAATAGTTGTAACAACTATTATCGAAGCCCCATTAGCTATTTGCAGCATAGTATAGAGCATAATAGAGTTTGTTTCTATGTTTGTTTTACGCTAAGGTTCATACCAAATAACAGCCAGAAACTCGGAAAAGACAAGGCATAGAAATTGCCGACCTGTTTGTAAAGCGCTTGTGAACTGAGCGCTAATGATAAGCGCCTTTGGATTGGCCGCCCATTGCAGTAATGAATGAACGCGCTGACTCCACGGATTGTAGAACGACAAGACGCCATGCTCGAAGCATTTGTTGTTTGTTCTAGCGAACTATTACCGATGACAAAGTCATGACAGATGAATTGACTGCAGATAAATGCATGACTTGTTATCGACTCCACGTCCTCGATGAATATACTTTGTTTCTGACTTCGCTGAAATGACCCTATTCCTTGCCAGCAATGCGGGAGGGAAGTGGCCGATTTTTAACCAATGATGAATACGCATGCGCAGTTCGCCACGTATGCTCAATATAGTCCCATTACTCTCTCCGAGAGCTGAACGCCGAAAGAAATCGGTCTCATACCCATGTGGGAATCTCAAACGGGCTCTGTGTTGGTGGAGTATTGTTGCCAAGATGCCGGTACTAGATGCCATTTCTGTCTTAATGCTGGGACAAGTCGGAAATGATTACACGGGTCCAACGCTTGTCCGCCAGTATCGGCACGGTACTATCAATGTCGGGGCAGTTTGACCTCAGTATTCTGCCATATGTTAGGCTGATACTGACAATGTTAGCTTGCCGGTAATAAGTAGAGCTTCGGCCTATTCTACGTCCAGTACTTCGACGATTCAGCTGGAAGTCAGGCTGACACTGGCAAAGTTAGCTCGCCGACAATAAAACAAGCTTCGGCCTAGTCTGCGGCCAGTACTCAGACGATTTTCACTTGAGTACTGTTTGTTTTATCTTGAAAGTAGTGGCTACCGGAACTGGTGCATAATAAGGCCAGTATTCAATTAGTACTGAGACAGTACTGATCGACAACGCTTGACAACCGATTCCGTTTAAATGCTGGACCGTATTGGTAACTCTGACTGTATACTAGAATTCTCACGTGGGTAGATTTATTTAAATCAAATATGAGATCCATTTAAAATAAATTCAATTTTATATGAATCAAACACATTTTACTAAAAATTAGAAAATAAATCGAATTTTTTTCTTTTATATAAGTCGTATTGATTTCAAGTAAGTTTAATTTTCTTGAAGCAAAGTTTTATTAGTTCGAAATAGATCCTATATTTGATTGAAATAAACCCATCAAACCAATTTCTTTGAGTGTATCGCTCCCGGCGAGAGCAACGACGAGATCTGAACCTGGAGTAGGTAGCATTTGTCGACTGCGAATATGTTCATTTCAACCAAGCGGAACAAAATAGTAAGTTGCACGGGAGGGACGCGATTTTCACCTCGCGAGTGTGCTACCTTCTCTTTGCTCGCTGAAAATCGTGCACTTCACTCTCTAGTAGCATAATCTATTGTGTATACATAATGTAATGTATATATGTGATAATAACACACGGAAAAAACGACTTTGTTAGGTTAACAAAAAAAGTAGTTGGACCCAACCAAGCGACTTAGTGCTCTGAGAGACAGACGATTTCTTGGTTAGGTCAACTATTTTCAGATGGTTGGCGCTGATCGTTGTTCGAACTAGATAGTTAGTTGGTCCAACTACTATATTACGGTGCCAACTATCTTACTCAGTTGGAACACGAATAAAATTCGTTGTGACCTATTTAAGTCAACTAAGTCGAAATGGTAAACGTGACTAATACCAGGTCGTTACACCGACTAATCGAATGGTTGTGGCAACAAATTTTCGTTCAACTAATAAATAGTTAGTTGGCCCAATGAAGCCATTTTTTTCGTGCAGATAATTTGTACACGCTTCGCGTACTTGAAATCCCCATTTTCGCACCTTTCGAAGTAAAATTTGTTACAATACTCGTTGAAAAAACTTTTTTTTAACTCACGACCACTCGACTTCGGCTCGTACTGCAAACTCACACACGTCAGAAAAAAGTTTGCCGATGTATAGTGAATGACAATAATATTGTAAAACCCAGCACGACAAAAAAGAGTACTTCAACGAAATGGTCTACACACAGAAAGTAAAATATAGTTCATGACAAATACAGGACAAAGTTTAAAACCTGGAGTATCCTTGTATTTCTCCATTCGAGAAACACCTTCCTGTCTAACTCTTTCAATCATTCACCATGCATCATTGTATAGAGGACAGGAAAGCTGCTGAAAAATTATCGTCGGTACTGTCAGTGCCTACCTAACTCCCTTAATAACAATTTGAGTAAACAGCAGCATGATTATCAGAAGTACCTCTTCCCAGTAATTCACATGTACAAACCGAGTTGCATAATGAACTTTTGTTTCAGCTGTCATAGAAAAAATACTTTAAGTTTGCTGCATCATATTTCCCATTATTTTTATATCATTTTTCCGATCCAAAATATCGATGCGAAACATGTCACATGTAGAATACAACACATGTAGGTACAAGTAGAATAAAATGTAGGTCGAGTTCGAACAATCAGTATTATAGAATGACAAATTAAAAAATGTTCCATAAATGTCGGCCGGAAACCAAACTAGCGTCCGATTATTTTGGATTTCCTCCACTGATTCACTGCATTCCTGATTTAAAAAAAATATAAACAATGCAGTAGGAATTCGCAATAGAGGGAAAGGCGAAGCATTTACCTTGCGTGAAAATGTGAGCCACCAAAAATGGAGCTAAAAACATCGTTACGATTCATAAAAAGCTATTGAATTTCAGCCGAACATTTAAATCACACGCGACGCGAAAGTGTATTCCACATTTCGTGGAGTGTTGTAGTAATCGGGCCAAGTCGTGAGCGAGAGAGTGATACGTTGTCGCTGACAGCCACGAAATTGCTTTCATGCAACTGTCAATTTAGGTTTTACTGTCAGGCTCTCTCGATGCTCCGGACGACCTCGTAAAACATTGTGCCGAGGCTCGAGCTGGCTACATCGGTATACCTCGTAGTGTATAGCACCACGATGCATGTACCGGAAGCACAGCGGTCAATTTTTTTCTCCCTCAGAGAACCTCAATTTTTAGCCGTTATGAAAAACCCCTGGAGTTTCGGTGGTCACGGTGGATGCTATCTGGCACCCGTAACGCGGATTTTTACCAATCTGTGACCCAATAAAGTTGTCTCTCATGCTCGAACACTTTTTTTTTAACGCTCTCGCGCTCTGACTTGGCTGCGGGTTGTTGAAAAACATTCCACATTTACGAAAATGTCATAATGTTCCATATAGTTTCAGCTTTCACGACTTTTTATCATAGCGAAGTTGTGAGAGTTTATTACGTTCTTACTTGGCGTCAGTGCATCTTCTCACACCCCTAAATCTTCGATACTGCCCTCTTTCCAATATACTATGATGCAAACTGCTGTTTCCAGGTTTGGACGGGAAATTGCTTGCCAGAAATCTTGCGGCCTATCCGAATACACCTGTTGCCAGTAGCAGGAGCTGTGAGCAGTCGTACTGAACAGGGTCACCGAGTCAACGGTGAGGTTCGAGTATATTCCTCTACTATGCTTTCCACTTCTCCACCCTCATCTCCATCCACACCGCTTATTCTCTCTGTCTACAGTAGGCGTTTCTGGATTTCGAAGCCTATATTTCGCGTCCTAGTTTGACTATTATACCAACTAAGCTAAGAGCTTTTGTAGATTCAGAGCAACCCGAGATATCCACGAAGTGTAGTAAGTTAATGAGTGCACTTACGTCTATAGTTACGTGGCAAAACTACCTTAAATTCACACCGCAACCTGAGTCCAAAAAATAAGTCGTCGGCTCGTCAACAGCTATCTAGTTACTCGAAGGAGATTCGTAAAATCATTAATTATGAAAAATTTTCATCGTATAAAATATGGATCTTTAAGCATGTCTACTAAAAAAAATGGTCACCGATCTCAATAGATTTTCAGTGGGGAATGTACTAATGATGTTTGAGATCCGATGTTGATGCTGAAAAATTGCATAAACTGAACTGATATGATGCTCAGATTATAATTACGTACAAAAAGAGTATGACAAGAGTATTAGAATGGTATAAAATGGATAGTATGAGAAGTATGTCGTGTTGGAACGAATCATACTCAAACCATACTAAAACAATGCTTCGTCAAAGAGTATAAAGTATGATAATACTATAAGAGGAATATAATTGAGTATAAGTTGAGTATAAGTTAAGTATAATGCCGGTTTAGTTTGAGTATTATTTATTCCGATACGATATACCTTCATATTTTCCATTTGATGTCGGGTTTCATACTTTTTCCTGCGATCACACATACACTTGTAATCTTAATTTTTGCTGTAGCAAGAATGTTGAATGGGCTGTAACCGACGATCTAAATACTGTAGTATTCCATACTGTTTTTTTTGTCCTTAAAAAATCAGTGGGTAACATATCTCGCATTTTCGATATAAGTATTGTTGTCGGTTTATTCGTTCCCTGATTGGCTATCGGATTAACTGAAACTCACGCTAACCGATGAGCAGCTTCAGACGTGTTAACGTATTTTGACAGTTCTCAGGCATACGGCGTTTGAGGGTTTTTTAAGCTTATTTCGAGAAGGGCTCTGCTACTTTGTCACGTGAGGACAAGAAAAATTGTAAAGCCCATCAGAGTGAATTGATTTGAAGTGTGATGCATAAGAAATGAGGGCTGTACTTCAGTCGAAGTATTTGCCGTGGAGGAAAAAAATTGTAGACGAGTACACAAGTAATTGAATGGAAAGCTTTTAGAATCCAAAAAAAAAAATTATCTCTGCTCCAAAGGCAAAAAAATATGTAAGCTAATTTACGTGATTGAAAGTTTTTATGCACAAATTGGTATATTCAATTTAAACGCACAAATGCGATAGAAAACTTTTACAGTAGAGACAGATAGGTAGTCGCAAAATTAGAGGCAAAAACGAAGGGAAATGGGTAGAGGAGCAATTCATTTTTTGCTTCCTCATAAAGGAAGCTTTGATTTTATTTCCATCATCCAATAATTCGTTTTAGTGGAAAACGTTCAGTTGCAAAAAATGTAATAAAATAATGTAACATCAACTGGGAAAGCGCGCGTAATGGGATAGTAACAATATAAAATCAATCCATCTAACATTATCTGCGCATGATAACTTTGATATCAAAAGTTACAACCCTCGCAAAAAAGTATGAAAAGAGTATTAGAATGGTATAGAATGGAAAGTATGAAGAATATGTCGTATTGTGGACTAAATCATACTCAACCAATCCTTTGTCAACGAGTATGAAGTATGAGCGCATTATAAAAAGGAATATAATTGAGTATAATTCAAGTATAATGTCAGTATAATTTCACTCTATACAACATACTCCTCATACCGTCCATTTTATACCATTTTAATACATTCTTTTCATATTTTTTATTTGGGCGGGAAGTCGACTTCTCGCAATAATAGTACGACTAAAATTAGAGGCAAATATGAGTTCCTAAAGCTTCTTTTGCATATCGCCACCTCGTGAGTACTATTCATAAAGTTAAGCAATCTTAGCAACGATTGTACATTACAATTTATTTTTCGTAATGTGAATTTCTTTCAATGAAATTCATAACGTTAACCCACTAAATTCACAACAACTTTACTCTAATAACAAAAGTGATGAAAAACTCACTGATTAAATATTCGCCATTTCCAACTTTTTAAACTTGTGTGAAGTACATTTCAAAAGCAGACAAACTTATATCGATGTTTATTAAAATTTGCATTAGTGAAATTTGAATTGAATTTCGTTTTCGCACACTGTGAATATGATAATCACTGTCTCAAAACGCAAGATGTGCTTCGCAAACGTTAATCATTGAAATTGACCGAAAATCATCAGATAAGGTAAAAGTAAATGCAGCAATAACTTTAGAAACTTACCCTGTGCCCGCGAAGCATTGACTACTGTTCTATGGTCGCCACCGATCTGTTCGTAATTCTTGAGGCTTGAGTTATCGCGTGGACGTTGATAATTGGCGATGACAAACGTTGTCGTCGCGAGCATGAGGAACAGCCTCGATCCCCAAGCCGCTCCCGACGACATCCTCCTGCGGCATTCGCATCCCCCGAGGGTTTATTCACTGCAACCTTCCCGGTGATTCCAGAACTAGTTATTGTGTTTCTCTAACCCCACTCCCGCCTTCGAAACGTCCTTGCAACGTGGTTTACTTCATTAGATCTGAAATATTAAATCAACGAATCACTTCAAGATGCTCGTTCAATAAAATCTTTGAATATCAAAAAGTAACATCAAGCATATGCTCAACGAAAAGAGCCTTCGATATAAAATTGGTAAAAGCGGGTAATAGTTAATGTGATAAAGAAAAACTGAACAGAGATTGAGCTCCATGTTCGTGAACAAACTTTTAATGAATTAATAAATGTGTCGATGGAGTCTTGTTAATTATACCGCCAACTCGAGTTAGAGAAGTAACTTCTTCAGGTTCTCCCGATTATCCTGCTCATGAAGACTTAGGAAACGGGATATACAGACTTTCGCGGAAAAACTTGGGAAATCCCTAGTTACGCGGGACGAAGATGGTGGGCATAGCCGGAATTGAGAAAGAGGTGAGGCGTGGTAGGTACTGAAAATAAAACAGCATTTCCTATTACCACCATTACTGAAAACCTCGTTTAGTTTGTTCACACGAATAGATAAGATTCTGCATCAATAAATGAGCAGCCCTATTCATGATTTCACAAAATCTATAGTTCTGGGTTCAACCTCGTCGAGAGCACCGCAGCCTACCGTATGAACCACAAATTTAAAAGTTAGTTAAAATACCAAATGGAGAGAAAATCTGGAGTGGACTCGATGTAATTAACCAATTTTAATTAATACGGCACAAATATGAAATTTATTCATTTTATATCGTTTAAATTACGTATCTCTTTTTGATCATTATTGTATCACATGCGATATCCCTCCATGTAACAGTTAGATGTGCAATATAAGTGGAATTATTATGTGTCCATTCCAGAGTTGTGAATACCTAATACTTATAGAAATAATGATGATGATACGATCAGCTCTATATGTATGATTTTATAATAATAACATATAGCTATTGTAATACGATGATTAAATGTTGGAATGGCTGCAAAAATTATTATTTTTCAATAAAAATTCACGGTAATCCTTTTGAAAAAATGGAAAAAAATAAGTAATGCATTACTTATTTCTTCCATTTTTCCACTACTTCTTGCAATATTAAACCGAAAATTAGTTTTTTTTCAGCTCTTCACATGTTTACATGCTATTTTATAATCACTACATATTATTATTATGAAATCATAATTACAAAACAAATTGTACTGTAAACTATATCTCATGAATTAATAGGGATTTACAACTGTGGTCTATTCAACTTCAAATTTGAATGCGGTTAATGTTTTTATCATTTTGCGAATGTTTTCTATTTCTCTGCAAATATGCATACTACTAAGTTCCTCTGAGAAAATATATTGTAATGAATGAATCCATGGCAATTTTTTGTAATACGGACCACTTTATACATGCCATATAGAATCTACCAGCAGTAACAATAGGTCCATTGCCTGGCCTAGTAATGGATACAAATAATTGGCTGCCACTACTGCTCAAACTCGAAGCCAGTGCTGGCTTCCAGTATTAACCAGTGTTTACTGGTTGAGTAAAGACTGTCAGCAGTACGCCAGTACTGGGCCATTGTCTTAGGACCAATAACATGTATCACGCATGGCAACCATTAC
Organism: Ephialtes manifestator; assembly: GCA_963970395.1. Taxonomy (NCBI): domain Eukaryota; kingdom Metazoa; phylum Arthropoda; class Insecta; order Hymenoptera; family Ichneumonidae; genus Ephialtes; species Ephialtes manifestator. Next base: position 16,393,006 of record OZ019981.1, on the reverse strand, counting down.
CTTGATGTCAATGATTAACATAATCTGAATATTATAAGGTTAAACGAAATTTGGCATTTGGCCGATTTTGGATGAGCCATTTTTTAATTCTAGAGTTGAGATTGATAATTAGTTGTCTTAAGAACCCTGAGTACTAACTTTTATAACAGTCAACTAAGTTTCTCTTTTTTGGTCGCTATATCGGGTCCTCCATTTTGAATTTCTAAATTCAGAGTTAAGGTTTGTAATCAGCGGTCTCAAAAACCTCCGTGAACCAAATTTTATTCAAATCCATCTGATGTCCCCTACGACTATTATCCTAGATGCAGCTATTATAAACTAAAAGTACAAGAAATCCACGTAGTCGATTTGATCTACTGGATAGCGTGTCAGTTAGGTCAGTCGTATAAGTCTTAGGTACAAAAACCTTGGGAACATCATTTTCCGAGATCTATTGAAAAAATTGTATGTGTGAACGATTTCCTTTTTTTTCTCTCTTTAATAATCATAGAATAACATTATTGAAATTACGTCAGGACGGTCTGTCATGGAAGAAATTTTTTAAATTAATAATTAATTACCAAATTGTTTATATTGAATATTTACAGCCGTTACTGGCCGTGTTTGGTACTGGGCCTATGTACAACTACCAGTACTGGACTCAAGATATCATCCAGTACTTATCCAGTATTGGGCCAGTGCTGGGCCGATTGTACGATCCTATATAGGTATCGATAAATAGCGGAATATTAGTAGAAGTAATAACATTTTTATATATTTATATACAACAGGTTTTTACTACTTTTTATTCATTATTCCATTACTGAAAGAGGATAAAAAATGTTCATACAAAGTTCTCCCAGCATTGCGAAAAAGTGGAAGACGGCGAACAAAATTTTTTCTCCATTTTCTTGATGATGGTTTCCAAATATAATAAAATTTGTCACACCCACAAGCCCATGACAGGAATACAAGAGGGGTACCCCACAAATCGCCGTGTATTATAAAAGCACGCAGTCCATTAGGCCGTTAAAGACGACTAGGCAGCAGGGGTAGAGTCGCGCGGCTCGTATATTTTTAAATAAATCAATGGATTATTATCCGAAGCACGCCCTCCAATGCACCTGCGGGCAGACCATAGATCCTACGTCGCGATGAATAAAAGGGCGTGGGTAAGGTAAATACTCGTGGGAATTGTTTTTTTTTTATTTACCTTCGTACACTACCATTGAACTTGGAAAACAAAAATAACCGAACCGCGCGAACATTGAAAAAACCTTTCCATCCCACACAATTGTATATTGTAACAACCATCAGATGTACCTAAATATTTTCCCTCATGTTGTTAAATGTTAGTAGCCGCGCGCGATTTTTTCGAGTGTAAACAATTTACACTCAACCATCCCGACGTAGTTTGGTTATTTAGCAGTGAAGTGCCGATAATTTTACTGAAATTTCTATTCGTCTATTTACAGCAACAAGAAAATAAGGAAACAAGAAAGACTGAGTGTGAAACGGCGGTGCCACACTCGAGACAAGGGCACTTCAGCGAAGGATTTCGTGTTACTGGGAGGGCCAACGAATGTGTGACAAAAAAAACAACTCACCACCGGAAACAGAAGGTACGGTTTGTGGTAAATGGCAAATTTCGACTCGGGTTTGAGCTTTGAAGTTTTTAAGGCACAAATACCCTCATATGTTTACAAATTCGTTAAAACTTTCCATAATTGTATGGTACATATACGTGCACAACTAAGATTGCATTGGTAATTAGCGTTTTATAATATGAAAGCTTAACGAATTATATTGCTCATTACGTTTAAAAAATTTTTGGAGTGATTGAAGCAATCAGTTTACCACTGAGGCTTTAAGTCACTTGCGAGAAACGCTTTGTTCCTTCGCCATCTAGCGGAGCATTGTCCACCAGTGTTTCGTATGATGTCACTAAGTGGCGAACGGACGGAGCGTTTCTCGCAAGTGTTTTGAGGCCGCAGCATATATATAAGACTGCAAAGCTTTTCCGAGTTCGACTACACACGAGGGGTCAAACCTTCGTGCATGTACTAACAAATTAGTGTTAGCAATCCTTCAATATTCGTAAAGATCTTTTTTTATATAGATTCTTTTCATTTTCATTGAAAATGAAAAGAAAAGAGAATCTTTTCATTTTCAATGAAAACCCGCGTAGAAAAAAAGAATCTTGTGAAGAATCTTTTAAAGAATCTTAAGAAAAGTCTTGAAAGAATCTTTACAGGAATCTTGAAAAGAATCACGCATAGGAGCCGGAGCAAGATTCTTTCCAGGATTCATTTCAAGATTCTTTCCATCCGAAAACGTTCTGAGAATCTTTGAAAGAATCTTAATGAAATTCTACAGAGGAATCGAGCGAAACCTGTTGATGCTTTCCAGGATTCTTTTCAAGATTCTTTCCATCCGAAAGCGTTCTGAGAATCTTTTAAAGAATCTTCGAAAGAATCTTGAAATGCGTCTTTAAGAGAATCGTGAAAAGATTCCGTCCATTAAATAGAAAAATCGTTGAAAATTTTTTAATGAAATTCGTCAGAGGAATCGAGCAAAACCTATTGTTACTTTCCCTTGGTGTCAAGACAGTAAATTTCGGTACGTCAACGAAGGGTAAACCCCTCGTGTATAGTCGAACTCAGAACTGCTTTGCAGTCTTATATACGTTCAGGCTTCAAGTCACTTGCGAGAAACGCTTCCACCGCTCGCCATCTAGTGGCATCGTACGAAACACTTATATTCAATAGTCCGCTAGATGGCGAAGGAACAAAGCGTTTCTCGCAAGTGACTTACATCCTCAGTGGTAAAGTGATTGCTTCAATCACTCCAAAAAAAATAAAAGAGAATCTTTTCATTTTCAATGAAAATGAAAAGAATCTCGGTAAGAAGCTGGGCGAGATTCTCAGATAGATTTTTAAAGAATCTGGGTTCGGCGCGCAACCGTGATTCTCGCCGAGAATCCCAGCGAGAATCTTGTTAAAAATCTCGGCCAGATTCTTTTTCTAAATCCCTCTTAGGCCCCGGAACGTTCGAGCGCGAAGGTTACAGGGGCTTGTAGCCCTCTAATATATTATTAGACCTGAAAATATCTAAGTTTCCATGAAAAAATTATAATTTTGCTATATTACAAAGAAGTAATATTTGTAAACGGGTATGCCTATTCTTTTTCACCACGAATTACTTAGGTTTGAAGCTACTTTTAAAACAATATGGCTAAATGCGTTTAAACAGAGTAGTGATATATTAGCTTCTTGCTGTTCACACATAAAAGTATGAAAACAGAATTGTATAAAATGAATATCAAATTATACACTAATTATAGTTGATCAATGCTTTGTCAAAGAGTATAAAATATGAAAGTGGTATAAAAGGAATATAATTGAGTGTAATTTAAGTGTAATGTCAGTATAATTTTAGTATTATTCAGTCCAATACAATACACTTCATATACTTTCCATTTTATGATACATATTTATATTGATCCGTATCTGGGCCACGGCCTTTAGTGTGTAGTGATGCAGACATGCGTATCCCATGGTTCCTTAGAATTGTTATCCGCATTGTGCGTAAATGCAATCGCACTGTAGCTCCTACGTGACATTCGAACAACATTGTCATACGAAACCGCATTGTGGCTCAGTTCACTGTATTGCTGCCGAGGATCCTGAGTCTTCGAAGCCCGCGGGGCATCGCGAGATGCAGTGGAATAAAACATGTCACGAATACATAAACGAGCCGCATTCAATCACAAGGCTCACGACAAAGGCGGTCCCGCACGTGTTCTACATTCATTCGTAAAAATCTTTATGCTTCTCGTCAGTTTTTACTCGTGAACATTCTTGGTTATCGTATTATTTCACTCTCTATCTCGTTCTGGTCAAACAGTCGTTATGGAGCAGGCACATTCACGGAAGTCTGAACTTTTCCAGCAACAAGTTTTTTTCTGATCCACTAATATCTCTGTCGGTTTGTTGATGAAGATATGATATATTTATTCTACTATTGTCCCTTATACAGGCTCCGCAGTATAAACGGATCAATAAAAAATGTCTATCACATAAAATATTGATCGCGAAGCAAGTCGATTTAAAAAACTTGTTATTAGAGGTATTAACCAGATGATTATTTACATTTGATGTTGATGCCGAGAAACAGTGTAAATAAAACTAATATGACGTTGAGTTTATAATCACACGTACAGCTATAGTATTTATCCCTGGGATTTTATAGGAATAAAGAATTTATTTATTTAGTATTAACTATGCATGATAACTTAGATATAAAAAAATATCAAGATGTAAATCTAACCCACCAAATTATTTTTTAACGATCCGGCAAAATCGGGGCATCGCAAGTTGCACTAGAATAAAACGTGTCACGCATGTATAAACCCGGCATTTTCAATCACAAGGCTCATGACAAAAACGGTTCCGCACGTGTTTTACATGCAAAGAAAAAACTAGTTGTGGCAATCAATTCCAACATACGCTGCGCCACGTGCACGAAGAAAAATTATTTCGTCATTGCAGATAAATTTAGTTTGCTGGGCATATTTTTCCTGTAACAGCTTTCCATTGTACAGGTATAGTTGCTAACTTGCACTATCAATAGATGAGCATTGGTAGAGGAATCGAAAAATGCATCTCTCGGATTATTTGTTGATCCAGCAAATGTTATGATAGCGGCCCTTATACAGTTTTCTGATTAAACAAATTGGTTATAAAGGCAGCCACTACGCAGTTGCTCGATCAACAATTGTATAGTTGCGGCGGTGACGATGATTTATTCATAGAAATATTTGTATGCATATCCGCGTAGAAAAAAAGAATCAGGCCGAGATTCTTAAGAAGATTCTCGCCGAACCGAGATTCGTTTTAAATCTATCTGAGAATCTCGCTGAGATTCTAGAGAATCTCGGCCAGCTTCTTACCGAGATTCTTTAGGGGTTCGCCGAAAATAAAAAGAATCTCTATCAGAGTCTCGCCGAGATTCTAGAGAATCTCGGCCAGCTTCTTAGCGAGGTTCTGCTCATTTTCATTTTCATTGAAAATGAAAAAATCTATATAAAAAAGATCTTTACTTTTTTTATATAGATTGAGCGAGATTCTAATAGAGATTCTTTTTATTTCCAGCTACCCACTAAAGAATCCCAGTAAGAAGCTGGCCGAGATTCTAGAGAATCTCGGTGGGATTTTGATAGAGATTCTTTTTATTTTCGGCGAGATTCTGATGGAGATTCTTTTTATTTTCAGCTACCCACTAACGATCTCCCTAAGAAGCTGACCGAGATTCTCTAGAATCTCGGCGAGACTCTCAGATAGATTTTAAAAGAATCTCAGTTCGGCGCGCAGCCGTGATTCTCACCGAGATTCTCGCTGAGAATCTTATAAAGAATCTCGACCAGATTCTTTTTTGCTACGCGGGTAACCATTTGATTATTACCCGCACCAAAAAACGTTTGGTACTTTTACGAATTATTTTTAATTGCTGGCATAACTGATTTCGAAAGCTTCACTAGTCAACGAAGTGCTACAGAAGGGGTTTTTTCCCTTAGTGTCGAAATGTACCATTGCCCTTTCCATCTGTTTTTATTCGTTTTCATTCTTGATTGTCGTATTATTACCTATCTCTGTTATGATCGTTATGATCAAATAGTTGTGTTTGAAGACAAAATTTCTCGGGCAACTTAGTATTTTCAATGGTACTTCCACTAAACCTCAAACTACGATTCCGTTAAATGCTGGTCTACTCACACCTCTGTTGATGCACCAATGTATCAATGATGATACATTCATTCTGCTATCGATCCCTACAGAGGCTCCGCAGAATAATCTGTTCACTGCCCTAGTCGCGTGACAAATTTACGACGACTTTTGGTCTACTCGCGGTCATTGTGGCACAGTCGCAATTTGTGTTAGAGAGAAATGAAGCCCTGCAAGGCCTACCCACGGCAAGTTACGATTAATTAAATCATGATATCGTCATTGCATGCGAAAGTTATTGCATAATTAACGACAGTAAAATATAGCCGATAAACGATGAGAATATGCGACGAAAATGTACGAGGGATCGAACGAGAAAATAAGAAAATTCTGTTTGCGAATATGCCGATGCCGATGAGCTATGATTTCGTCAATGCGCCACAGAAAATGAATGGGAGAATCGAGCCCAGCGCGTGATATCATACACCATAAATATTGAATCGTATCCCGCTGGGAACTCGGCGTTTTATGAGGTAATAAATCAACATCCATTACGAAGCCATGCGATGAGAAATATCGACTGGAGTGTTAGTGAAAAGCCTCCAGCGATCTCATTTCGATCAGAAATAACGGCGTAATTATAAATTTTCTATCGCATCATGGTTTATACGATGTTTATGCAAATTTGGTAAAGGCCTAGTTCGATCTATTTCATTTAGGTAATGCAATAACACGAGGTCACTTATGACTATGCACGAAAATTGTTATGTTTCTAGTTGGGGAAGAGGAACTCTGTACAAGTGGCGGATATATCGTTCTGACTGGTCGTTCGATTTACCAGACCGAGAAATTTAACCAATCGACTAATTGCCGTTAAATTAATTAACCACGTTCGCGGTCGTCGAGCATGCAGACGTAGTCGCGATTTACAAGTTTTAATCACGTTGAGATTAGTGAAATGCCGTCGAGTGTTCATTTCCATTAATGGCTTGCTTTTCTGATATCCATTATATCTAATTACAAGATTTCATTAATTAAGCGATTTTGCTTCCTGACAGAGGAAGCTTTGTTTTCGTGAAATTTTTTTTTTTTTATTGAAATTTTTATGTCAGGACACTCAAAATGGTCCAGATCGTCAAGAAAAAAGGTTTAGAAAAAATGTTTGTGTATGTGTACATGCGTTGAGGTAGCAATAAATTTACCATAACTTTTAAAAAGATCAGTGGGTAAAATATCTCGCATTTTTTATATAAGTATTGTTATCATTTTATTCGTTCCGTAAATGGCTGTCGTACCAGCGTAAAGTTGATACTCGTCGACGAACAGCTTCAGGCACATTGTTGATTTCGACAGTTCTAAAAGTGACACACCGCGAGATTGTGATTTGTATTAGGCAATAGGAAATTATAATTAGAGGTGGAGGAGGATAGTTACAGGGGGGACAAGATATTCCAGATGGATTCCACAACAAAAAATGACAAAAACATCGATTTTCCGGGAATACCGAACGGTCAATGACGCGAGAGCTTTTTTGATTCGTTAACACGACTAATATGATTCTAAAATTCGCATCATAGGTCTCAAGGTTTATTGTGAAGAATACCCCTCTTATTATCAACATCGTTTCCTAAATAGGAATTGTAATGCTAATTCATCACTGCAAGTTACAGATAAAATATGATATCGTAATGGTAATATAATTGCCGATCAAAAGTCGGTTCTGATTTTAGAAGGCACAGATCCGACTTTTGGTCGGAAAATCCAACCTAAAGAACCTAAATTTTTTCTTCTTCCCGATATCGAATTTTGGTCTTCACTATCGTTCTCAAGTCGCATATTGTACCTCAGAAAGTACCGGTTACATGCCTTTCTACGATGATTTTTGAAAAAGTCACATTTGGTCGGTTCTGATTTGAGAATCTACAGATCCGACTTTTGGTCGGAAAATCCAATGTAAAGAACCTACATTTTTTCTTCTTCACGATATCAAATTTTGGTCTTCACTATCGTTCTCAAGTCGCATATTGTACCTCAGAAAGTACCGGTTACATGCATTTCTACGATGATTTTTGAAAAAGTCACATTTGGTCGGTTCTGATTTCAGAAGTCACAGATCCGACTTTTGGTTGGAAATTCCAACCGAAATATTTTTTTCTTCTATCTATCGAATTTTGGATTTAACCATCGTTCTCCAGTAGCATATTCTACCCCAGAAAATATCGGTTACAAGCCTTTTTACCACGATTTACAAAAGGTGATTTTTTTCCGTTTCTGATCCCAGAATTCGCAAATCCGACTTTCGTCGAAAAAACCAATGTACATTTTTTTTCATTAACATATCGAATTTTGGCTTTCAATACTTTTTAATTCTATATTTTATTCTACTATTTTTTGTTAAAAAAGCTTACAACAATTAAGAATAGTATATTAATAGTATCGTTCCAAAACCACCATGAAACTAGCCACTTTCGTCCCGCAAAACTACCATGGAATAGTATATTACGCCACTAGGGAAGAAAAGTAGACTATGTCCAACCGCGTGTAAGATTACCACCCGAGCCGAACGCGAGGGTTGTAAACACGCGGTTGGGGTAGTCTACTTTCACTCCCCAGTGGAGTATACTATTTTTCACCATATCTGCAGCGGAAAGTTCGAATTACGTGAAGCCCGTAGGGCGGGAAGTCGAACTTTCCGCGCAGGTATGGTGAAAAAGCACCATTGCTCCTGTAAGTGTTACAAAAAAATAATTCCTTTTAACGGAATACAGTCTTTGCTGTTGAAGGTTAAGTGTAACTCGTTCTTTCCATATTTCACGGACTCCTAATATTGCGCTTAGAATATCCTAGTCAGCACTGTGACGATCAATTTATCTTCAATTATTAAACCCATTCTGCGGCAGTGATTAAATTGCTGTTGTTTTATAGTATTATTTATGTATTTTATGTAATTTGCAAGCAGACAAATGGCAGGAAGTCGAGAGCACATAACTGAGACGTCCAATTAGTTACCGATGAGAATTAATTATCAATCTGAGTCTCAACGGATCCAGCATTCATTGTTCTACGAAGCACCTATAACCGAAGGTATAGCGAGTCAGAGAGAGAAACACGTACTCGATAAATCGTCGAGGAAGCTAGTTCGAGCGAGAAGATAAATTAATCTTGGTTTAAATCCACGGCTGAGCACTCCATTCAAATATTGTAGTTGGGATTTAACGTAAGGTCGTTCTCTGGCCACTGCTGTGCCAACCAATGCGCCTCCCGGACAGCGTCTTCTTCAGCTTGTGTAGAAGGATTAGAAATCCGGTTGGTTGGGATGTTTGGTCAGGAGGTACCCGAGTATTTCCTATAAAGTACCTAGTTATGCGATTGCGGGCCGAGCGAGAGGTAAACGGCAATGGGGGTTGGCGGTAGACTTGGTTGGTTGTACGCAGTATAGTTGCTTGCCGCGGCTTGGCAACATCCCTTCCCCAATGCTGATCCCCCGTAATTGCCACCCCACACTTCATTAACTAACTGCGTTTCCAATTCGCATGGTTTAACTGGATTACTTATCGAATCAACGTAGTATACTACGCTGGTGTGATTCCATTGGTGTAACATTGCCGAAAAGGGACCAAAAGGTGGAGTGTCTGGCTTGACACTTGTACAATAACTTGTCTGATAGAGGCCAAACCTTCCTTGTTCTTTTTCACTACATCAGAAATTCAGAATAGAGCGAACCCGATCGACAATTCAATCGAGTTCAATGGATCAACCTTACTGACAAGGGTTGTGGAAAAAGCTTTGAGTAAACGTGGAGAAAAATTTGAGTTCAGAAAAAAAGGACACGAGAAGAATACACAGCGATCTCGCCATCTCTATAGTATGATTTGCATGGGAAATGTATGTTTTCAGTGAATATACGAAACGGATATTTCTATGCATTGAATTCGACGATAACATTTATGAGTCTCTGGGATATAGAATGTAATTTCAGGAGACCTTTTGGCCTGTATCGGGTGTCGGGTAGAGGTTTTGGTAGTGTTGTAGCGGCGGGGATGTTGGTAGTGTTAAAGCTGAGTTGTATGTTCAACCAGGGGTGAGGAGTTAGGGAGTGAACGAGCGGGCAAAGTTTGACACCCCGCGACGATGTTCTCCCTTGTCGCGGTCAAAACTTGTAAGCAGATTCCGTGGGTTTCTCTTACGTCATCGATATCTCTGAGGCTCAGCGATCCGCGTCTCATCGTAACTCTGACGAGCACTGGGCACAAGTGTGCTCTGTCCTAATCGTCAATTTACATAGTATACACGTACCAAACATGTGCTTTCCAATAGTAACAAGCCCAAGAGCAAGCTATGTGCGAGTCTGGCAAAGTGTTGAACCACGGTCGAACTAACTCGCTGGCAGTCCGGAAACTTCTGTGCCACGAAGCACTGGTATAGGAACACGGAGGAGCACGTCTCCCAGGAGAAGAGACGGATACCGAATAAGATTAAAGTGCCTAATCACTCGAGTGTTGTCAACGCCCTGTCAAAATCCCCAATGGATTCACCCTTGTCACACTGTCTTATAGATACACCTCAACGACATTATTTCCTCCCGAATTATTGTACTCATAGTACCTACAGTACCTACATAGTACCTACAGTTATAGAGTTTGCGATATCGGGAAAGAAATATCGCGAGTGGAGTGTCCAACAATAAAACTCAAATATTATCTTCAGAAGAAAGTAATTTGTAGCGAGAATGTCCTTTGAGAAAATATACTTTTTAGTCCTCCGTCCAGAAAAGTGTACTTTTCGCGAAAACTGCACTTTCCCAACGGCGTACTGAACACTTTTGTTCAACACTTGAGGGAAAATCGTTTTCTGTGAGTTTGCCGTACGAGCCAGAAACGAGTATTGCAATGATACGAGTCAAGAAACAGTTTTTCGAACGAGTGTACAAAATTTTACTTTACATGGTGGGATAATGGGAATTTTATGTACGCGAAGCGCGCGTAAAACATCCATTATCGCACCGAGTTCTTGATGTTCTTTCCGTTTAAGTCTTTATTGGTGTTTTTAATCTTTCACGGTACATTGAGAAGATCCCTGGAACATGTATGAACTTACATACTCCGATACTATCCAAAGTTCCAAAAAATATTCTTGTATATAAAGAAATGTCCTGGAAACGATTCTTGAAATTTGGAGGATGATTCAATAATTTAAGAGTGATTCTATATATAGATACTCTACATTGAGGTTACTTTTGGTTTCAAATTAACGGGAGATTTTGACGCAAATATTTTATCCCTGGAGCTGAGAAGTTACGAGGTCAGTATACAGGTTTAAATAGCTCTACAGTTAAAAGACCGGTCGGAATTCTCAATAATATATCGACACCTCTGGAATTTTTAAACAAGCGCAGTTTGCGGTTCGACCAACTTTTTAATTGAGCTAATCCGTTAGTTTGCTAATGCAAACTTGATGAGTATACGTTTCAATACTGATCTAGGGCTTCTAACCATTGAGTGTATTTTCCAGACTTCGATAGTGTGTAATGCAGAGACACTAGTACATCCAAAATGGAGGATCAACAAGATGAGTAGCTATTAATTGAAGTCTATAGACTTCAATCTATATAAATCAAAGACCAACAGTATTGACATTATATGTAATTTTTGAAGTCTGCATTTCAGTCTACCACCGACTCAGTCCCTTGAATTTTGGTAGACAACATAATAACTTCACCGCTTTGCTATCAAAGTAAAATACTCTTGGAGTACAAAATAAAGATTTAAAAAATTCCTCGGCTTATTGAAATGCTAAAAGCTTCAAGACTACGATTTTCGTCGCAATGAGCATGAATTTCTCGTCTAGTGTAACTTGAAGATAAATTATGTTAAATATTGACTCTGATAGACGAGGTGAAGTATGTTGCATTTTGAAAGCTACGTTACAGTTATGAAGGGAGGAGCAGCAAGAGTTTGTGAAACATCGGCTTTCACTACTAACTCTGTCATAATTTCATGGCTTTTGCTGTACGTATTTCTGGAAAGAGCTACGCTCATAGCCTAGAGATCGCCAAGGAAAACGAGAGATGCCTTGATGCACCAGTGGTAAAGTTTCCGGCGCTATAAATATCGGCTACCCAGGGCGTTTCTCCGAGATTACGGGTGGCGGAGAGAAAGCAAGCTTTTGCGAAGCTTCTGCCGTTGCGCTGTAGGAGTCTCGCCCCGTTGAAAGGCAGTCTCGTGAGTCTGGCTGCAAACTATCCAAAGTTTTCTGCCAGGGTCGCTCCAAGCTTTTCCTTCTTTCTCTCTCGTTCTTTCACTGGCCGCATAAAACACGGTAGTCGCAAGCTCTTCGTCGTCACACATTACAGAAATACGTACAACTACGTGGTGCAGGATCGAGTTACATGTGTAAGACATATAACTGCATCCTCAAATATCCGTAGTTGAACGACAAGTTTATACTACATATAACTTGACATGTTTGCTTTCTCCTGTCTTTGCAGAAAATACTTGACACGGTTTCCGCAAATGATCTCGCCTCGATTACTGCATCACACATTCCCGTATAATGATTTAAAGTATTCTCAAAGTGGATAGCCAAAATTGGCAAGCATCTCATGTTCAAATATTGTTTACACCTCAGAAAACTTGAAGTAATCGCCGTACGACATTAGAAGAAATTTTAAAAATACCAAGAACAAAACGATTACATTCTCTTTAACTTAAGTGCTATTAGCGATTCACTATTTGCGTCGTTATTAGTTAACAGAATAGGGGCTGAAAAAATAAATATCAATTAAATACAAAGTGTGAGACAAGCGTGTGTTGCCGCTATTACATTCTTAATACGACTAGCTCATCCGACAATTTTAACGGGCAGATTTAAAGTTTAGTATGGCATTATTTTATTAAATTAGTTATTATTTAACGTCGAACTTTAAAACTAAGGTTCTAGTAAAATGTGTAAGTTTTACCACGCACTAAGTAAAAGCTTGCTTGTCTTCAGAACAGAAAGGTAGGACGAACGAAGGAACACTGGACATCGTTGCAGGCAGGTAGAATTCTACGCGTTGTACGAGAATGCCACAGTCTCGGTTTTTGCATTGCAAATCCTTTAACTTTATTACGTGGACACAATACACCGCAGGCGAAGCGGACGATGAAGACGGGGACGCGGCATGTCGCGCATATCTCTTCCTGACATCCGCCAAAATTACTGTTCGCGAAGAATCGTGGCTTTTACCGTCTGACGTAGAACTCGGGCATCTTAGAGTCTCGTTACTCGAGGATCATTTTGAGCTATATATCTTGAAGTGACAAGCTTTAATAAGACATCAGTCTTCAAGTACCTATCTGTCCTATTACAAATAATTGCACCATTCTACTCAGGTACAGAAATGTAAAATCTTATTACATAGAACAGTACAATGTAAAATAGTATCAGTATTTACTTGCGTTACGCTAATATGGCAGCAGTTGTTAAGCCGGTAGCCATAAATCTTGCAGCAAATACACTGAGAGGAAACCTGATATTGATATGTAAAACAGTGGATAAAAAAGCTCATCCTGAATTTTAAAGTTATTATATTTATTCTAACTAGTTAGTGTATCAATCACGATAACTATTCAATACTTGGAAAAAGTTATAATGTAACTAAAATAATAATTGCATGGCCCAGAAACTAATGGTTGTCACTTATGAGATAAGTGCTAGGACTACTAGGGACGGCTTTCTGTATTTAATGTACCACTATTCTCCACAGTTAATCTCACTATAATTTCTGTGCGCTTTCCCATGCAGAAATATAGTTGGGGCTCCAACTTGGCCCTTTCTAGATGGCCCTAATTGTAGTAGGGTCCCCACTAGGTTAATCACGCTTGAAAGTACGGGCCTTTAGAGGCTCAATATGGGCGACTCTAGTGAGGGTTCCACATTTAAGCCTGATTAGGCCCCGAAGTTTGTCGTGGCCGCCTCTGTTGAACCTAGTAGGGTTCTAGAGTGGATCCCCTATTATGGATGCCACGTTTATACCTAAAAAGGTCCCTTATTTAATCGCGGCTGCCCGAAGTAATTTCTGCACGGGTTGTTTTATCTAAAATAACCTCATTACTTAAACGGATTCATAATAACTTAAATTATGGTATGCGAAATCCAAGAATTTGCGTTTTTCGCTGCGGATTATGAAACCAAGGTATGTCGAATTAATTAATAGTACTTGACATATATAACACCATCCGTTATGCTAATCCGAATCTCTTTAAGTAAGGGACCGCGCATGAAGTGGAATAGGTACACCCTTTCAGAGGGCTAGTATAACGTCCTTGGTAAAAACGTTGTAGTGAAATTTGCAAATTTTTCACAACTGTGAGCACAGGTTTGGAGCAGAAGGGCTCGCGAAAGCAGCTTGCAGTGTCAGCTTCGAGACAAAAACCACCAAGGGACGGAATAGAATGAGAAGAGGGAAGGCGACATGCAGTGAGACGAGAAGCCAGCAGACCGTCGGGGAGTACAAGCGGTTGAGTTCATTAGCATAAAACGCAGCGAGATGTGCACTTGTCTTCCAAAGCGACGACAATCTCTTGTCTCCTCGCCAACGGTAACTCAAGTTGTAAATTAACTTGTTTTATCGCTGAATTAAATAACCAACTACTTTTTCCTATAATTTCCATGATTGTCCAAAAACAAAGGCTTTGAGAAATTTCTTTAAAACTTTGAAGAGATGGTCAGGTAACTTTCCAGCATTACCACGTTCAATCGAAGAAACAACTGGATCCATGATGCTGTTCTGTTCAGTGCAACGTACTGGAATTTCCCCAAGTACCAAGTAAATTAGGTGGAGGTGGAGATGGGTGGACAAAGGAGGTGGATCATCGTCGTCGACGCTGCGTTTAATCGCACTCACTCGGAGCGAACGCGACAGTGAGATAGGGAAAGAGCGATGATGATAGTTCTCGCAAATTTCGTCGACAAACCGGTAGCGGAAGCGGAAGTGGGCGCCAAGTTCGTTCTTGTTCTAAGTCGCCGTCGTCGTTGCTGACGGCGCTGATATTCGGGTTGGGGGTGGTTTTGAAGGGTTGAACAGCCAGCGATACCAGAGGACGTGCCGGATGCCTTTACTTAGTGACTCAGTCACTTTGGTGCCACTATCGCCATCTTTCGCTAACCTTCCTCTATTCCAATCCATACTATTCTCCATTACAGTCTCTCCTTCATCTTCCCTCTCTCTCTCTCTATCTCTGTTTTGCTCTTTCTGTCTTTGCAGCCCTGTTTCTCCCCTCATTTCCTCACTACCGAGCTTCAACTGTACAAGACAAACCACACAGACTAGAGAGTCTGGCGAACTGGCTCACGAAGACACGGAGGAGGAGTCAGGGGACTCAAGAGACAATGCCACGCGCTCTGCTCTAGTTGCGTATGACCACCAGAGCTATATCTCTAGCATTCAGACTACTAGTGCGACGCTGCTACTGAGGGGGGTTGATATACCAACAACTTCGAATCATCATAACCCATACGTACTGCTTAAGTGCTGCATTGTGCATTTCGACAGCGTTAAGGGTGCATTATATTCAAGAACATGTCGAATTGTCTGTCTTACTGGAATTATTCGAAAGGCCTTCTATTTCAAAGGTTTTTTATTTTTATTTTTTAGACTTTGAAAAATCTATTGTCACTTTAACTCAAACAAATCTACCGCTATCGAGCTGAAACTTATCATGAAACTTGGACAAAGTCATGTGACCTTTTGTATTGACTTCAGCCGTAATCAGTGAAGAATATACCGCGTATAAAAAAAAATCTCGACGAGATTTTTAAAAAGATTCTCGCCGAGATTTTTAAAAAGATTCTCGCCGAGATTCTTTTAAATCTCTATCAGAATCTCGCCGGAATTCTGGAGAACCTGGGAATCTCGGCGAGAATCTTTTAAGAAATCTCGGCGAGAATCTTTTAAAAAAACTCGGCGCGATTCGTTTTTTTCGACACGGGTACGTTATTGCATTACTTTCACAAAAATGCGCAATCAATGTACACGGTTCTACTTTGCATTCTTTTTTTATAGATATTGATTTTTTCGTCTTCACTATTGTTCTCAATTTGTATATTTCGCTACAGAAAACACTAATTTCAAATCTTTTTACTGTGATCGAAAAAAAAGTCAAATAGCGATCGCACCATTAATTTTCTTCAATATCCTGCGGTAATTAATTTGCCTATTACATTGTTTTTTCGAGTGGCACCTGAAAATTACATTCCTTTATCAATTTCTAGGATTTCATAATTAAACGTTATAAGTAATAATATATCTAAATAATAATAAACAAGTACAAGATTCTTTCTTAAAACCGAACCATCTTGTATTATTTTATGTCGATCTCTATTTAGCAAAAAAGTACAGTGTCGTACATTCCAACATTTTTTTCCAGATATTTACCCAGTAAACACGGTTATGTTACAGCAATGTTACAGCAATATAACCCAATGTTACAAGTAACATCACTTGTAACTTACATGTAAGTTATTATTTCCCACTCAACAAAGTTACCATGTTATGTAACATGCTTTACGTAACCGTTACATTTCAATTATGTTGCCCGCACGTTGCGTAATGTAACTGCTATGTTGCACAATGTAACCGCAATTTAACAGCGACATCACCTGTAACTTAAATATAAGTTATTATTTCCCACTTAACAATGTTACCATGTTATGTAATATGCGTTACATAACCGTTACAATTCAGTTATGTTGCCTGTACGGTGCGTAATGTTACTAATGTGAAACAAGTAACGTAAAAGTTACGAAATCGCAAGTTCGAAAGATAACTTCACGTAAGGTTCTTTTGTCGACTGAAAGTCCACAAAAGTCCACGGGTTGCGAAAACTATCCTTAGAAGGTCAAAAAAATAGCTGCTACAATTAAATGTAGAACAAGCTATTGGCGAATAATGCCAACCAGTTAGGGTACCTCTGAAGGGTATCCCACTGTTTCTTTTGAACTGCGAAGTCGCTCAGTCTTATACACGCTAGAATCGCGAATCGCTTACGAGAAACTTTTGAGTCATTCGCCACCTAGCGGACATAACATTCTGTATGAATATGTGACGTTCTTACAACGTTGTCACGTTACATAACTGTAACATAACCGTACTATCGCCACAGTTACATTACAATCGTTACATACATGTTGCATTACAATTACAAACTTTCGTTATATAACTGTAATGGAACTATGGCATATAACAGTTACATAACATGCATGTTTACGATGTTACATATCCACTGTAATATGCATGTTACGTAAATGTTACATACCCGTGCAACGTTTTTGTAATGTTGCCACGTTACATAACAGTAACATTGCCTTCCTGTCACAAAAGTGACGTCCAAATTGTTACTTGCACGTTGCGTTGCGGTTTCATAGTTTTTGTTATGCAACTGCAACGAGAATATGTCACATAACAGTAACATTACCTGCATATAACAAATGAAACATCACATGTTACTCCTACGTTACATAGCCGCAACATAATGCAAGCGTTACATTGTTACAATCACATGTAACTTCCAGGTTACATTGCTGTTCAATTATGTGTTTACTCGGTAGCATTTACGAGCTGCGTTTTATATATCATATAATTTTACTCTACAAATGCATAATTTATGAATGTACGATCGGTAGATTAGCTATAACTTTACCGATTTTACGTAACAGCTTAGCTGTACCGAAAAAATTAACTGGTATAGGAGAATAGTAACTAATTAATAAAAGCTAGATCATACTTTGGTTAAGTCGTGTGTCATGTTTCAAGCCGCGCATATGCGACGTTAATAATTGCTAAAAAGAGAAGGCCGCGTATTCATCGTCCTTAAATTAACGAGTACTGGAAACCTCATCCAGCACTGAATAATCGTTAGAGTGGTACGAGTCTTTACTGGTCTCTTCCAATTTCCGTCTCCCGGCACCGTGTCCTCTTGATGCACTTGGGCATCTGTGTATATGTGAGTGTGTGCCAGTGAAAGCACGCAATGAGATACTGCGCGATGAGAAAAAAAATTGGGAACCGGAGGTAGAGCGGTGGCCTAGCGGACACGTGGAAGGACGTTCCGCATTACTAAATTCACTGCTGAAAATGAATGGACATCTTTTTTTCTTTGCGGTGCGCGGTGTGCTTGCAACCGCAACCTCCATTCCTCAGCTAACACGAGAGCGCGCTCGACTCTGCCACGTCGTCGGGTTTCGTACGTTGCACATGCCAGTAGGAATGCATTAAACGCGCCATGCATGTTGTTGCTACTGCTGCTGCTGTGACTGCGAATATAAAGATCGACTTAAAAAAAACTCGAGCAGCAGGAAGCGAGTAAATTAAGGATGAGATGGACCGAAAATTGCTAAAACTATGCGGTAAAGAAAAAAAGTTCTACTCAATGTACAATTCAGAATATTTAAACAACTCGTTTTGATGAGTTACTCAAATAAATTATATACAATCAGTAATTATAAATTAAACTAAGGGTCGAATTTATAATCCCATTTCCAACTTAATTTCGTACTTCAACTTAAGGGGGGGGGGGGGGGGAGTCAAGTCAAAAATTTAAAAAAATCGATTATTTTTTTTTTCTGTGAAAATATTCATTTCCATGTAATCTATCTATTAGTAAAGTTATAAGCCGGAATTTGCAAAAATGGCTAAGTTTCTACGGTACCATTCATATTTAATTTTCTCAAAAGTCGTAAAAATTACCAGAATATTATATTTGAATTTTTAATTATTTTATTTATTTATTGTTGTTATATGCAGACATTATGGCCCATTTTTTGTTCACACAAAATAATTGAGGGTGTTGAAAAAAAAAATCCAATATTCCTTTTTTTTTTCTCTTCGGCAGTTTCGTTTAGTTAAGTATAACCTCTGAACCTGCAAAATCTTAGACCTTAAGCCGAAAAAATGGCCGATTTCTGCAATATACCTGTTTTTAAATTATTTTTTTCTATATAATAAAAAGTTTATTACGTATTTGTAAATAAATTTTTATTTGTTTACCATTTTTTAAACCAGTTAGTGAAACGCGATACAAATGACGCGATGAGAGTGTGATGTCTTCAACGTAACACGTAACACTTACATTATATTCGAATTCGCGCGAATAATGGGACATGCGCTGGCATATCTTAGCGCGTATCGCATGCGCAGCGTGTTACTGCCCCGAGAAGTTACTTCTGCTACACGCGAGACGCATAACCACGAATTGACGTTTTTATTTTTCGTTCATATTATGTTATTAGTGTGGTTCCGTTGGCCATTCACGGTTTTTTTTCAATCAATAGTGTTTAAAACAGAATCAACAATCATCAGAAGTGATCAGATATGTATAATTTGTTATGAAGTGATGATTTAATGTTTGTGCAGCACATTTGTGAATGTGTCAACACCGGATAAATTTTCAGTGATGTTGTCAATAAAAGTGATCATCCCCATATTATTTACAGGTTTTTTTCAAATTATGCATTCATTTACTTATTTATTTGTAAAAAAAAACATTTATTAATAACATTATTAATAATATTCTGTAATCTGACTTGCAAATAATATTTTTATTTTGTTCATTAAAGGTACTAAGGTGCCCCAAAGGTGAAAACAGCATAAACATTTTTATTTGAGTAGTAAGCTTTAGATGCGATTTGCCGAAACTTGGTTTTAAACCTATTCTGCGCGTGATTCAGGCCAAACTGCTAGGCAGATTGGGCTGGTTGACGTCTCATTTTCTTCTTCATGAAAAGATACACCGGCTAAATGGAGCAAAAGTTAATAAAAGGTAATATTTTTCAAGTGACATAATTGTTATTAAATAAATTTTATGCGATTTTCTAAATCAGTTATTACATTTGCTTTCAGAATGAAAAAAATATATTTTGCTCCATTTAGCCGGTGTATCTTTTTATGAAGAAGAAAATGAGACATCAACTAGCCCAATCTGCCTAGCAGTTTGGTCTGAATCACGCGCAGAGTGGAAAACCTAAGATCTTTGCTTAAGATAATATGGAAAGGCATACGCAAGTCAGATGGCAGTAAAAAATCCTTTCATCGAGTACCAACAATATAGTTCATTGATCATTTTTATATGCAAGAGAATTTGGATGATATTGAATTTACAAATTTAATTATTTTGACCTGACTCCCTCCCCTTAAGTACGAAATACAGTTTCAAATTCGATCTCAAGTGCGAAGTTAGGTTTGATTTTGGGTCTATACATGCCACGCTAAGAAAATCGGTATTATTGTTGAACTGTTGTTTTCTTTTTTCCAGATAAACTTTATCGATTATTTGCAATGTAAAATATACTTTTATATCTGAAAATTTTCATGGTCTCTTCTCTCTCATGTGCCATCTCATTGCGGGAATCCATTGTTGACTCAGCTTACGTGCTTGTGCATCCCAGAACAACTACATATAGTTACCCGCAATGTCCTTTTGGATTATATGTATACAGAGAGTCTCCTGGATGTTCGTCGACAGAGACCGAGGGCAAGCAAGCTGATGCGCTCCCTCGAGTTCTCTGTACTAGACGAGAGTTTTAATCTGTTTCGATTGGTCAAGCTTTCGTGAACCCCGGAGTGTTGTTTCCTGCAGCTTTTCCTCAGTATACCTAGCCATTTCTCTTGAACCTTGTCCGCTTCCCAATTTCACTCTGTCTACGTTTCAGAATATATTACGACAGATACGTTACTGTATTTCAACTAATAAAATATGCAATTGTATGTTCTAGACCCGTGTCATAAGAGTGTCTCATCTCGTAACTGTCTTCACACATTTTCTCGTATACCGAATGTTATGGAGATAAGAATAATAAATTTCAACACTGGAGAAAAAAAGTTTTGCTCTCGAATTGTTGAATTAAACTTTTCATGAGTGACAGCTTGCCAAAAATACACTCTTCTGGATGGAGGACTGAAAAAGATACTAAATGAATAATTCAATAAAAATGTCGTCAGCACAGCAATATTTTTGCTAACGGGGATTATGTGTTGATTTGATGAATCAAATCTCGTTGAAGAAATTACAAACGCCAGTGCCCTAACTAAATACTTATTTGAAAGCCAATATTCAATAGATTCAGTTGAAATGAACAATAATAATTCTGAATGTAGACAATGTATAAGTCCACGTCGTTGTAGTTTTGTAGATAAGAATAATAAATTTCAACACTGGAGAAAAAAAGTTTTGCTCGCGAATTGTTGAATTAAACTTTTCATGAGTGACAGCTTGCCAAAAATACACTCTTCTGGATGGAGGACTGAAAAAGATACTAAATGAATAATTCAATAAAAATGTCGTCAGCACAGCAATATTTTTGCTAACGGGGATTATGTGTTGATTTGATGAATCAAATCTCGTTGAAGAAATTACAAACGCCAGTGCCCTAATTAAATACTTATTTGAAAGCCCATGTTCAATAGATTCAGTTGAAATGAACAATAATAATTCTCAATGTAGACAATGTATAAGTCCACGTCGTTGTCGTTGAGGATAAGGATAAACACGGTCAAAATGATAGACTTTTATCGCATTCCCAGGATATACTTACATGTTTTATACATGTATCTTGGGTGGAATAATATCCATGGTGGCGGAGAATGGAGGATCGTGCTGTGCATGAACGCAGATGTACACCTATTCAGTAGCACTGCACGTGCATTATGATGCCTTCCCAATGTGCAATGTTGCTTCGTTGCATGTGTATAAACTGTATGTGTATAAGGTATTATCTAGGAGGTAATGTCGAGTGGAATATTGGGGCTTTGCACGGACTGGTTGTTTATACAGACCCTTAAATTGTATTTGTTTCCAGCCGATTCACGCCATTCTACAGTAACATACAAA
Organism: Ephialtes manifestator; assembly: GCA_963970395.1. Lineage (NCBI taxonomy): Eukaryota > Metazoa > Arthropoda > Insecta > Hymenoptera > Ichneumonidae > Ephialtes > Ephialtes manifestator. The sequence goes on along the minus strand of OZ019981.1, from coordinate 16,371,438 downwards.
AACTACTATTATTGATTTTTTTCAAAGACACTAATTTTTGTTCATGGCTGAAATGGTGCTCTCGTATTTTTATAAAAAATGTTGATTATCTAAACCGTCAGTCATCTCACTCTTAATTTTTGCACATGATATTGACCGGGTAAAAGGGACGGCAAAGATTTTGCGACAAAAATAAAAATGCAAAAACCAATAATCAGCAGAATTTCAAAGTGAGCTAACAGGTCACACTGTTATGCCAAGAAGTATATTTTCAGCTGGAATACGTTGGAATACATTAAGTTCTAGTGTGACAGCGCGAAAAATAGCCTATTTTCACGATTTTTTTTGGACGGTTACTATACGCCGATCAATCTGACATTTTTTTGACATATTAAGGTAATCATGAATGACAGAAAATTATTTTTTTATGAGACGATTTTTATCGTTTAAATTTTTTTTTTTAATTGTTGAAAATAATGTTGATAAAAAAGATAGCCGCATGGTCAACATCCTAGGGGTTGCAAATTTTATCTAAAAAAACCCAAAGGATTATTAATTAGTATGTGATTGGCTATAGCGCTATGGAAGATTTTTTAAAAATCAAAATTGACAAAATGGCGGCGGTTTGAACAAAAAGTACCGATTTTAGCCGTTTTTTTCAACAGTTTTTCTTTAAGAAAATGGGAAGTTTAAAATAAAAGCTTCCATAGTACGATAGAGAGTAGCGTGAAGAATGTTCTCCTAAAATTTGAAAACGATCGCTTGAAAACTATTCCCTGAAGAATGTCCACCGTTTTGACAAATGTCGTTTCGAGAAAAATGTGTTTGAAGTTTCGAGTGAAGAAATTTCATATACCTAAATTGTGTACTTACGAATAATCGGCGATGCCAGGTCCATAATGTATACAAGCGAAGTATTTCGAATTTCGCTTTAAAAATTTGAGAGAATGTTTTCGATCGTATATACTATACTGGGTAAGACGAAAAAAAAATCGATTTTTTTCACACTGGAAAGATCCCTTAATGTGGTGAATTATATTATTCTTATTACGTCGTAACTGAACAAGTGGGAAAAGAGGGTGAAGAATCTCGTACTAACTCTTTAACCCTCTTCAATGTCTATCAGTTAGAAATATAATTCTTTTTTTTACTTTCAATCACCTTTCCTACATCAGGTGTTAAGAGTAATTGGATTTGAGCATTTACTGGGGCATATAAAATCAATAACTGAAAGGTGGAACAGATTTTCAGGATCTAATCGGAGATCTACTATTTTTGAAGATGAAAACTCATGTTAACGCTCGTTACTTCGATAAATGCAGCAGAGTTGATGCCGTGCATCAATGTTTCTGGAAAGCACGAAATAACTGCCGCTTTTCAGCGTGCTGCGCACTCATCGAAACTTTCTTCCTGCCTCTGCGAACGAAACGTTTCCTCGTTTAATATAATAGGCTTAATGACTCGTCTCGAGGAGCGATGGGCAAACAGAATTATATATATACTACTCGGTTTAACGAGAAATACTAATGAACGATGGTACGTTTCTCCGAACAAGTAGGTCGACGTCTGCTCGTGTTTCATGCGAAACAATACTGAAAGGATTCCGTGTAAAATTCATAAAAATCATATCGTTATATCATCGAATTGACGGTTCCAATTTTTTCGTAACAGCTCTACTAGCAGATTTGCGAAATTTTTACCAAAATTAAATTTGGGGTCTTACATTTTGCATGTCCGAAATGTCAATCATGTATTTGGTTTCTGCGAGACTATAATTAATCTCATATTCCACTGTCGCTAAATATTATTCATTGGATAGATAGTATCATTATTTTGGTCTTGTCATTTCCCAAAATCTACTTTTTAACGTCTTTACGACTCTGGTCAGAAATGGGGTGGATTTTTTTTTATTATTGTGATCATTTTTATTTCGAACTCTCAAAGGGATCCAGTCACCTAAAAGAAGTCATAAGAACTTTTAAAAAATCTCACATTTAAACCTCATCAAGTACATATTAAGCCATGCAGAAATATAGTTGGGGCTCCAACTTGGCCCTTTCTAGATTGCCTTAATTGTAGTGGGGGCCCTATTAGGCTAGTCACGCTTGAAAGTACTACCCTTTAGAGGCTCAATATGGGCGACCCTAGTGAGAGTTCCACATTTAAGCCTGATTAGGCCTCGAAGTTTGTCGTGGCCGCCCCTGTTGAGCCTAGTAGGGTTCTAGAGTAGACTCCCTATTGTGGATGCCACGTTTGTACCTAAAAAGGCCCCTTATTTAATCGCGACTGCCCGAACTAATTTCTGCATGGGAAGTAGTACAATTCTGCAATTTTTTCAAGCCATGCAGTGCACTAGAATGGTGTGAGGTAAAAAGTAAACATTTTTCACTTGTAGTTTTCAAACCGGTGAACAAATTGTAATATTCTATTCTATCTTCACTAATTTATATTCACAACCACTTTGATGTACGACTACTAACATAGGCATTATTCTGTATATGATGAGAATCGCGTAGCTTCGATTATATTATCCAAACAGAGCCCGAAGACCTCGACAAGGAAGGTGATACGTAGTAAGCAAAGGATCTATATTTTGCCTGAGCAAATATAGTCGCGCAGCATTATAGCTCCGAGTTTCAGTGGGAAAATTTAGTCACGAGGCCAGGGTGAGCATGCCGAGAAATAGTAACAGCATATCCAGAAGATAGTATCCCTGGTTTTCCGAGCCCGAGAGACGCTATCGGAAGTTGGCAACTTGCGGTCGAGTAAACATTAGTCGGTGAATAAGTTTAGTCCACCATAATTACTGCAGACCTCGGGAGTAGGGTGTAATACAGAACCGGGTAAGCATGGCTGCAGGAAACATGCAGAGGGAGCAGACCAAGAGTTCGGAAACGAGAAAGCTGTGAAGGAGTTGCAGCCAAGCGAGTCCTGCGGCTTGGAGGGCGGACAGAGTCGGTGTTGAAAATGTTTGCCGGCTATCACGAGGGAAAGACAGAGTGTGAGGGGTATAGTTATGCGAGGATGGATATAGCAATAATGCAAAGGATGAAAAGTGCGCAGTGTGGCCAACCAGAGAGAATGGTATGTTAGGTCGTACGTTATACCAGTACTCTCCAGAGTCGCCCTTAGGTAACTGTAACGGTTGCCAGCAAACCTGAAGCCTCTCTGAACCATCTAGGTGCGGCGGCCCATCACCCCCCACAAGTGAGAGTCGTCCCCATTGCAGAAACTGTACTCCAGCTGCACTGGAGAATATGGCACGGAAGTCTCATTAGTCAAACGCTCATTCATAATGAAATTCTTCGTCACGCTCTACAATGTGCACTCGTAATTGCGTGAAACTGGGAAAACTTTGTTGTTGAATAATAAAAGCAGACGTTGATAACTTGTCTTCATAAATAACTGAACGGTAACGTCATAGGAATTGGGCCGGTATAGGACGTGGTACATGGATTATGTTGTCATCACTAGTTCGGATGATTGAAAACGGTCTTACCAAGCTTTGTTTTATATTTATAATTATCCGAGCTTAGTTGCTGCACAATAAAACTTTTGTTTACACGACGAATCAATTCGGTAATGGGGGTCAGCTTTCGTTCGCCGCTCTGGTTCCTTTAGGTTTGCCATGGCTGTGATAAGATTCGCTCGCCTGTTTCGCATCTTTGGCGGATAAGATACCTGAGGGAAATGCCGTTGTGAAGCCGACTCGTGTCGATGCTTTTCCGCACCAACCTTCAGATCTCTGCTCTTATCCGCAAGGTATTCGAGGATGTCTGGCTCCCCAGAGGTACCAGAAACAGAACATCTACTCTATGGAAACGCATGGTTGCCCACAATTTAGCGTACTAGTGCTTGCAGTCACCGGAAGTTTTTATCTGGTCTGTTGAAATGAAGATCCAAGCATTCTTATAGCGCGAAGACGTTCTTGCTTCTAGTAAGTTAACGATAACTCCATATTTTCCGTCAGCCGTCCACTCTCGTTATCCCTCCCTTGCCTTTCGACTGCTCCTTGGATTTCCACCCGTTGGGTCACTCATTCCTTTAACTTCCGCAAGCTTTTTGGCTCTCGCTCTTTTCCGATCCAGCAAAGAACTTTATGGAGCCTCAGCTGCGCGCTGCAGCAATCCCCGAGCCATCCAGGTAGTGAACCCACCGAGTTAGGGCAGAGTTCTGGTCGGTTCTATCCACAAGCTTCTCTGGCCAATATAAATTAATGATGCGGGGAACGGCATGTTTTGTCCAATAAGAAGGAGAAGAAAAAGAAGAAGACTGGAAGTGAAGGAGAAGGTAGAAGATCACGAAGCAGTGAAGCGGCCTGGCTCCAGATTGGATCGAAGAAATTAAATGGACGAGCTGAGACACAGATCCACTCAGCAGGATATCTCCGGGGACTCGTTCGAAGCATTCTCTTTCTTTTCCATTCTTTTTTCACTATCTGCCTGCGGCGAATGATAGACCAGAAGAGAAAAAGCGACAGATACGAAAGGGATAGCTATCATCGCAATTTCACTCCACAATATAGCCTTTCACCGATAAAACCACTCGTTAACGAATTAATCAGCTCAATTTGAAGTACTGTATTTTCTCCGATGATCGAAAACGCATCAGTAAGTTGCTTATTTCTCTGTGGGCTGATGTGTAGGTAACTTGACCGAGCCATTTAGTGTAGTAGCGAATTAGGCAGAGTTGGAAACTGCGCCATGAACTGGGGAGTTCAAAACTATTCTATGACTAGATAAGTTTACGACCGCCGGATTATATGATGTACAAGGTTGGTCCCTTTAGAATTTAACTCTGTTAATTGGGTTACCAATCACTGTACTTTGACTCGTATCAACTAACTATATAACCTCATGATGTATCGTTTGGTTCACATACGTGGAGTAGAAGACTTATATACGTGAATGACCACAAACCCATCAGCTCTTGCCTTTCCGCCTTCAGCCAAGTATCTAAAACCTATCACAACGTATATGTATAGATAGACTTTCAATGCCCTACCAACGACAGTGCATATCTGAGGCCCTAACTATTAGTAGATCAACGAGCAATCAACCAGGGAATTTAATCCATTGTCTACTGCACCAGCCACTCTAACCCACTATCCCAATAAGGATTTTGAATATTAATCCCGAGAGCAGCAACCACGGAAAGCAGGCTGAGCCAGAATGAGGACCATCGGTCGTTCGAGTCTATGGTAATTTAGGCCATCAATTTCTCGGATCATTGACTTAACAAATGACACATGTGGTGAATCGTGTAGATATGGAGGGTAATTATCAAATATTAAACGGATTCATATTTACACTAAAATATTAATGGCATATTCTAATCTCTATGTATTCGACTTTAGCTTTCCGAATGTGATGATAGAATTAGTACCTTCGCCAGGAAGTGGTGCCGTCTATTTGAGAAGCTTCAAATAATAATATGGTAAATGAATATTGAATTCTTGTCATTGGTATAGTTAACTTAATCATATTATATCGCTCCAAATATCTATATTTAGATGTGAAATAACCTATTGAGGCATATTTTCACTTAGAACATGATCTCTTTACGATATAAATCTTTGAAGCCCACCTAGAGGTAGTGAAAATTCTATAAGTCTCTTCAAGAATCTGAAAATTATTAAATTTAAATGTTTTCAGCGCTCACAAAATATTACTTGAGCTGGTAAGTTGAGATATGCCAGGAAAATAGTACAATAGTGAAAAAGGTATCCCATCTGAACCGGTGCAATATTGAACGTTGAAAATGAATTTTAAAACGGGGATGCTTCAAAGCTTTATAGTTTTCTGCATATATGTATAAAAGTCGCAATAAAAGCGTATAAATGCGGACCGAAATTCATAAAGCTTTCTGATCGGGATGCAATAGGTTGACAGCATACATAGTCGCAATCCCGATGAGAAACGTGAGGTGTAATTAAAGAAGTTTGCGGGATGGACGAGCGGATTCTCGTTTACGGCTCTTTCTCTCAGCTGGCTGGACATTGGCCAGATTGGCAATAAAACAATGAGCCGTTAGCCTGTGGCTGGCCAGAATCTGTGGCACCTACACAGCGCGAGAATGTTTGTCGAGGGACGTGAATGGTATAAGCTGCAATACTAACAAATCCAGACGAGAACAACGGAGCTCTACGGTATGGAGGTTGGGCTCTCGTTTGAATGAGTAAACTAACACCGAGAACGGGTATATCCTGCCCGCAGCCTTGTGCTACAGGCCATCGTGAGAAAGATCGAAGAATCGATTCTAATTCCCGCCGCGTAACGTCAATGAATTTTCCTTTACGTGCTGACCGAATCCTTTTTCCAACACCTTTGACATTCCACAGTTCCTCCTGTTCTGCGACTTCTATGAGAAAAGCACAGCATAGCAATCGCTTTTACACGGTAAATTTATAGTGGGTTTCCACCCACCAGGTACTTCAAGTACTTCGAAGTCTAAGCTTACATAGCCTGGAGCTTAGACTTGCATTTCGCTTCTCCGAGACAGATACCGGAAACGTTCCACATTGTTACGAGTCTTTGGAACGTTCAGTGACAATCACTTTGTCTTGTCTTAGTAAGCGGAATGCCATCATTTGACAAAACCCTATTCCACATAATTATTATTTTACAAAGCTGCAGTCAGAGGCAAAGTTATGTTGGTAGGTTTCTACGTAGGTTTCACTTGTCATCTGATTCCTAACTAAGTCCTCCATTTAAAAAATAATCGTACGTCGTTCTTAATAGGTTGATACGTATCATTTTATTCTTTTCTAGCAAACAATGAGATGATTTTTATCTGAATATGAAAGATGCATATAATGGACATTATTTTTAACTCAATAATTACTTCTCCATTACTCATTAGAAATCATTGTTAAGTGTACGATTTGTTTATATTTAGTCATAGTTATTTTCGCATAGTCATGTAAGTGGCAGTTTCAAACACATAACCATCTGTTCTGTGCATAATTCAATCTCTCTCTGAAACCTTTGGAGGAATTCATCATATCAGAAACCCGCCGAGTATCTTTTGTTCCTCACAGTATCTTGTCTTGTAAATCGATAGTTACACAGACTGCAAGCTGTAAGACAATAGAAGGATATGGATGTTCCGCTTTACTCGTGTATACAGAAGATCAAGGAAGAAGCCGCACGCGCTGCAGGATACCTGTCTCGCACTCTGGGACATACTTGCCACAACTCTTTCGCGATCCGAACGTGACCAGCAGCCTGATTCACTTCACCTTATCCTTCTTCACTTTCCTTTGCTCCACTCTATAGCCATATCAACCGGGAGTTCTCACAGTACGACTATACTATACTTCGTTCGCTACTTTTGAGCCCGCACCACTTTTCCAACTATTCCTCTGTGCTTTCCCGAACGCTCAACTCTATACCGCGGTAAGTGTATAGACATACTTGTGTACTCTCGTGCTTAAGTTCCACTTTCTTCTATCAACGAATGCGATGGGACTGGAGAATTGAAAGTCGAGCGATTCGCAATACATTCTCACGTACGTATTTGAAATTTCAATCAACAAATATTGGTTGATTCCTCGTGATAATATTTTAATTGACCCGATTGTTCGTCACGCTCCACTTATTTGGAATAAAATAAATATCCAGGTAGCATTGAAATGGTATACCATCACAATTCAGCCTGAAATTTGTCTGCCACTGACGCGTTGACATGCGACAAAATGTTCAAAATAATCCAGCGCATACATCCACGAGTAATTGATAACAAATTCGAAGCGCCGTATCATGGTAAGCGAGGGCAACAGAATATCCGTTGAAAAAAATTCAATGCAAACAGCTGCATTGATAATATATGTTTGCATAGCGCTCCGTTGCAACCGCATGCGTATCTCTTTACCTTGTGACTGTGTAAATCACATACAAGTGATAAACACCAATGCATACACACCAGCCTGTCACTCACTAGCTATTGCCTCGTATCTTCTTTACCGTGTGTTGCATTATATTCACAAAACCGCATGTAATGAAACGAAAATGCTCGTCGCTTGACACACGTCAACGTCAACAAGCGTTAGCTCGGCAATGAACGAGCGAACGAGGGAATCCTACTAAGGGCGTCCGAGACGGAACATGTCAACGGAAAGCTAGATTAGATCAGGCTGCTCCGTCAAGGCTCTTTAGCTCAGCTTTACCATCAGTAACGGAATATATGTTGGATCCTCCTAGCTTTGCGGTTTATAGTGGCCTGAATCATCAGGAACAATCGTATAGTGACGTTCAAAGGATTTGGGGGAGTAGAAACATGATAGAGATGATAGAATGAGTGCGAAGTCAAAGAGCACTCCACACTACTTTTGCACTTTTGTGCCAACACGTTCGCATACTGACGGACCGTTTGTTTAGGATACCATATCATTCGTTCTTCGTCCTACCATCTATTCCACTTTTACCGATGTGCACATACTGTAGCTACTTGCCTGGGTCTTCAATGGTTCCGCGTCTTGATTCAGTTCTGAGAAAATTTCGTGTGGATCCGTCTTGACGTGAGACATAGTGAGGCCTGGGAAAGGTTTGTGTGTCTGGTAGGTTGAAGGGGGATAAGGGAGGAAGTAAAGCTGGCAGACTGCGCTGTTGGCGGGCGCACTGCCGCTGTTATGTTCCTGCTGGCCAGAATTGAGGTCGACCGGCCGTTACGTAGAGCCAAGAGACGTGAGGAGGGCTATAGCTGCCCTCGTAATGAAGATACTTCCCCGCACACACCCGCTCACGCACGTGCTGATATTAAAACGCTGTTCGTGCTAGGAAAACCAACCCCTCGGAGCGAGCTGTCCTCTTTCTCCTTCGCATCCTCATCATCCACTTCTACCACTCATTCTCGTTCTCTTACAACACGTGGTATCACTGAACGCTTCTCTGAACCTGTTGGGCATTGTGTCCTGGGAAATCGCCTGTTTACCCTGTTCTATTTACGCGACACGTTCCAGCGTTTTATACAAACTCGCATGCTCCCTCGCAGCTTTCTTTTATATTCCATCGTATCTCGAGTATGATATCAGCACACGTGAGTATGCATAATCCTAGATTTTCTGCAGCCACCAAAAATGTTGCAGATTTCGTTGAATCTCATATGTTGAATGTCATATGCGGTATATCACGTGGGTAAACTACGAAGTTTCGATATAAAGGTAATATGCGGAAAAAGAATGATGCCAAAGTGGAAGCTTGTAAATTGCTTTCTCACTCTTTTTACTTTTTTACAAAGTATCGTCTGTGACGCAGTACGGTGGACATTTTTGGTTTCCTAGAAGAAGCTTTATAAAAAGTGAAAAAAGTGGCGAGCTCCGTAAACGATTCTACTTTGAATACTAGTTTTGAAAAATTTCCAAATTGAACGTTAATGGAGTCCTAGTGGTAAAAAATTGTAGACAAGAGTCAATAAGAATTACTATATAATTCATAGGACATATTTCAGATCTTTTCTAAAATATTCACATACATCTCATGAGCATTGCATAAATATTTACAGATATATAATGTCTAATGGATATATACATGTACTTTATACCATTTCATATATATCTGCAAAAGCGACACTTTTTTTTATATAGAATCAACATACGCAGGACATCCTTGCCTATATACAAAGTCTATGCATCACATGTATGCATATATCCTATATTTAAACACAATTAACATATTTTGAATAATGAATTATCATCATTATTAATTAAAATCACATGTAACTGAAAAAAAACAACGAATTCGTTACATAAGAAAAAAAACGGTTTTATTCTATTAAACTGTATACTAATTCATTAATAACGTTGAGCCATAAGTATTGTTTTTTATTAATGTCATTAGCATTTTTTAATGACGTTGATATTTTTTTCAAGACGCCGTAGCAGAATACGAAATTCGGCCGTTTAATTTTTTTTTGCGTTCATAGATGCATATACATAGAATATCTCATGACTATGTTAGAACCCGACATTAATATTTGAATGATGTAAGTATGTGCATTGAATGTGTTCATATCATTCAAGTATATAAGTTCCTGCATATATGCAGAGTGAATATTCATTAAATATACAGAATAGATATTTTTTCCGACTTCGCTGAAATGCCTCCATTCCTTGAGTGCAACGCAAGTAGTAATTTTTCACCAATCACGAATACGCATGCGCAGTTTGCCATGCAGTATAGTTCCATTACTCCGGAAGGGAGTAATAGAGCTCCAGGAGAGAATAATAGAGCTCTGGGTGTGAGTAATGATGAGAAGTGAATTTGGCGTGTGTAGCATTTTTATTGACCAATCACGAACTTTCCACTAATGCACGCATGCGAATATGTTCATTTCAACGACGTCGGATTAAAATAATAGTATCCTACTCGAGAGAGACGTCATTTTCACCGTGCCTAAGGTATCGCTTCGCGTGTGCAGTAGTCACACGAGTCGTAAACGCCAATTTTTGTTGCACATTACATTTTTTACATCAAATGCATAAATGATGGCACCTTGAATGGTAGTTTTGCGGAGCGAACAGCGAAAAGAGAGGTTATAAATTTTCGTCTCTAGGGACGAAAGCTGCCATTTCAACACTGCCATGTAAATAGCCACTTCCATCCTGCAAAACTGCTGTGGAAAGCACCGTTGTTTATGTACGAGTTAAAACAAGATAAATTCGCTCGTGCGCAGTTTACAATTGCTTCTCTTTCATCCCTTGGGAGTCTATTTTACGGGGCGAAAGTGATCGCATCTACGTTTAATGCAGTGGAAGCTGAAAGCTGAATGTTCACTGTTCGTCCCGCAAAACTATCATACAAAGCACCACTAATTCATGCACTCGTTGCAAAAAATATCGAGTGTAACGAGGACTAAAATTAGCGAATACGACTCGTGTGAAAACTCACGCCCGTCGCAAGCGTTGACTTTCAGCCCTTGTTGCAAAATATACTATTTCACGTTATGGACTTGAAATGGAATACAAGGAATATCCCATACTATACGAGTATTTTTCAATATGTGCTGTGGATGTAAATAAATGTATTTCATAACTTTTCGTACATAAGGGATTCAACTCACTTAAGTGTACATACGCATTGAGTGTTCTGTTTTGTTTCGTTTTTTTTTCTAGGTGAAAGAAACCTTTATCTTATCATTGTAATAAAGCTGTACATCAAGCACAGAATATACGTCAGTGGAAAAGCAGAATCGATAGAGAATTCGTGGGTTTGTAGCTTGCAAGGAAAACCACTCTATGTAGAGCTTCGATAAAAGTATATCACGGCTCCGAGCGTATATTCAGGATATCCGAACCGTGCTCCCTGCGTTAGCCGTAGGCACACGGTACGTGCGACTTCCCAACATAGTGAATTTATCGGTGAGATCACGCCTATCTTTCTGCCGAGCGTCTGGCGACGTGCAAGCCATTTTTATTCGATAAAAAAAATCGTGCTACAATGAGTAAGAAAGAGCGTATTCACAGGTTGAAGAAGGACTTGTATGCGGCAAGATGAACAGGGCTATATACATTCGATAAGGAAGAAGTGGCTTGTAAGCCTGTGGATTATTCGCGTTCGATCATTTCTTGACATCGTCAGAAATCGGTACCTCAAACTTCTTCGCGAAGAATGTCAACATTGGTAGCAGCATGTGTACATTGTAACTCCTTCGCTCCTTTGCTATCGCGACGTGACTGTGAGCGCGTTGATCGACGTCTTCTCATGTACTTAACTTTTATACTTTTGTCTAATGTCCGGCTATATTATCCCCTTGTATGACTCGTTGTTCTTCCTTATGGCCTTGAGGTTCTCTTATCAGTAAGAGTCTTCTTGCAAAGACTAAAACTTTGTGCTGAATGAAATCTTCGTGTTTCCAATTCAGAATATGTCGATAAAAACTATTGGAAGAAAATCAGAATTAAAGTTTGACTACCGTTAACATTTGATAGAGAATTAGATTTTGTGGAATTGGATGTATGTTATCTGGGTCATTGCATAGAATCCGATCATCTCGTTCACTTGCTGTATCATTGCGGTCGACTACTGATCCGGTTATATTTATACTAGAATAGCGAAGTTGATTATCAAGTGTTGATCAAAATTCAAATTTCTGACAAAAGTCCAGGGCATTACTCAATATACTGTGTATAGAAAATTCACTAACTCTTAAAAAAAGCATTCCCATTTAGTACTTACTATATACGTACGCAGATTTCGGTACTATAGATAGTACCGATCGTAGTATATATTATATAGTACGAAAGCTGATTTTTTCAATCAAGCGTGTTTACATTTTATTAGAACTTCAAAGTAAACGTATTTAATCGATTATTAAATTATAATGGAATATGAATGATCAAAAATATATATAAACGTCATATTATGTGTAGTCCATTTGATTATGTTTTAATAGTTCCTAATACCCATGCACAAATTTCGACAGGGATCCAGCTGGATCTTGCCTGGTATTCCCATCTTCCGGTCGGATTCTAGTCGGTCAACGGATCGGATTCCAGATATGGGATGTAACGCGCAAAAACGGGATTCCGTTCGGGATCTCGAACTGGGATCCGCTCCGATGGCTGACTGGATTCCAGTCATTAGATTGGCATTCTAGGCTGGATCCATCTGGATTCTTGTCGAAAGATGGGAATACTAAGCTGATTCCAGCTGGATCCCTGTCGAAATTTCTGCATGGGCAGCGACGAGAACGCGTTTGGGCACATGAACCGCACACGTTGTTACAATCACGCGAGTTAAGGAAAATTTTTTCGTACGTGTATTCTACAACATTTTACTGCATAAAGGGTGAAGTAAAATTAGTTCCGGACAAATCGTTGAGTAATGGGAAGACGATCCGGATTCTATTCAGAATCCGAATAGAACCCCTCTTAGGGTAACCCTAACGAATCCCGATGCGCGGTAATACAGCTCGTCGTTCAGAATTGGGTCCCGATCCGGAATGCATCCCGATTCTAAATAGGACGGCTCTCTTAGAGTAACCCTAGCAAATCCTAATTGATGATAAACTATCATCGAGTGCGTAACCGGAAATCTATTTGGGATCTGTTCGGATTCCAAGTTGGATAACCCATTTATGGAAACCCGAGCCTATCCCGACCAGGATCGAGTTTCAAACTGGGATGCCCAGGCTAATTTCTACATGGGTACATCTTGTCGATTAACTGACTAGTTTGCCTTACCATGCAAACATTGTTCGCGATAATTCCAATTTATGGTTTATGCGCACGTTTTTTATTTCATTGAATAACCCTAAAATGTAGACGGATCTGCAAGAAAATATAATTTATGGTAGAATTATCTTGTGACTAACGTTATTTTTATTACATTTACGATATTTTTATCTCAGTGTGTGGATATTTTAATCAATTGCATACCAAATAACCGGAAATTTCGGGGGTGGAATATGCGATTTCTGGAAAGAGAATCGGAAAAAAGTCACTTTTTTAAAAATCATGATAAAAAGGCTTGTAACCGGTCTTTTCGGGGTGGAATATGCGACTTGAGAACGATAGTGAAGTTCAAAATTTGATATCTTAAAGAAAAAAAAAAGTATCTTGAATTTTCTGACCGGAAGTCGGATCTGTAAATTCTGGAATCAGAAACGGAAAAAGTTACTTTTTTAATCATGGTAAAAATGCTTGTAACATTTATTTTCTGAGTTAGAATATGAGACTTGAGAACGACAGTGAAAAAAAAATATGGTCTCAAATTTTATTACGGTCGCATGAAATGCCCCATATACATCTTTATCACTGAAACAATATTGCGTTATAATGGGGTCACTTGGGACTGCATGTCAATCGTTACTTCGCAAATTTTCTGTACAACAGTTCGTGTAGTGCAATGTCGGGAGTCGAGCACTTGTTTCATTCGATATACATCTATAGGAGCCCATCTGGGGAGCAACTAATCCGCTCCACAAAATTACACTCGAATCATTCAGCAGGCACTCCAGTTTCTCGTGCATGCTTTTAACCTCGGCCCACCAACCGTTTTTTCAACACAGAACGTACCGGCCCTGTAAAAAGCTTCACAAGAGAACGTGACATGGACGGAATTAGCTCCGCTGCGAAAGCGCACCCCGTTGACAGGGGTTTGCACGCCACCGCAGAGTGGTTCTGTACAGTAGCCCTTTTACGTGCCTCCCGAATTTCAGGAATACCCTTTTTACACGAAAAAAAATGTTCAAATGAAGCCTATGTTCAGTGCTTATATTTTGAATTTTTTGAGCTAAATATCGTGCAGCCACTCTGAAATTTGCAGGTACTTCAAACTCAGTTAACGGTTCATTAAATGTATGAACTACTATTTTACATCAGGTAATTAAAGTTTCTCACAAAAATATTTTTATAATTTTAGATTTGATTAAATACAAATAAAAAATTATGCGTGAATATTTAAAAAATTATTTTCAGAAGTATGATTTAAATTATAAGCACTTTGTTGAAGCTCAGGTTGCGCATTTCATCGATGTATTTTAGTTCGCTGAACATGAATTTTGCCATTAATTTCGTAGAAAATATCTATTTTCTAGTGAAAAGACCAAAAAGTGGTGGTATTCCAATATTTTTGTATTTTCCGAATTTTGTATAACGAATCCAATAAACGCGATGGTCGATGAGTCAGGACTACAGCAGTAACTACAAATCGAAGATCTCTGTCGTTTCGCAACTAAAAAACGCAGTTAACATTTTTTTTAACCTGGTGCTTATACAGGGTATCCCATTTTTTTAAAATTCATTAAAATAACTATCGAAATAAAGGTCTTGCATCACTACAGACATTCTTTACTTCAGCCAGATGATTATTACAGTGATCATATTAGGTCAAAACTGTGTTAATTATCAGCAGAAGCTCTCGAGACAACTTCGTAGAGGATCTTGAGGTAGTGGATGTTATGCGGAGATTAGGCACACGTGCTACAAAGGTTATTGGCAGGACAACGAAATGGCGAATCCAATGAGCGTGGTGGTCAGCGAGGCAACACACAGCAGTAACAGCAAATAGGAGATCGCAGTCGGTGCTTGCTCGAGCAGGGACGACAGCTAGCTGCTGCTGCTGCGAACAGCACAGGAACGGTGACTACGAGTGTGCACAACGCAGAAGGATAGATTGCAGCAGGCACCTGGTTGACCCGAAGCGATACATCATTCGGGTTCTCCATTCTAGCATCAGGAACTGCTTGTGTTACCTCGCAGCTTGGCGCCATGGTCTATAGGTGCTTTCGTGGAATCAATCCGAATTCGATGTAGGTGACAGGTAACTGACCATCCAGCACGAGTATCGGCGCTCTACGTGCGCGGATATTGTACAATGTTACGAGAGGTACTCGCCTTAGTAGCGTCGCGATAATGTCCGCGTGTATCAGGGATCTAAGGCTCCGGGATAATCAATAGGCTAAGATCGCCAAGACCATCTAACATGGTTTCACATCAGATCGCATACACCGCTACTAGTATCGTATATAGTAGGACATGTGGTGCTAAGAGCTATCGTTGAAATTGAACGAGGGGTTTACAAGGACTAGATCCGTTGATATACTAAGGGAACAGCTGCGTGTAACACTAATTGAAGATACACAGCAATTGTTTGCAGAAGTTCATCGGATTGGCTTGCCAGCAAGTTTCATAACTTTTATATTTTGACATTGTGATGATTATAATCCAACTTATCATTATAAAACACTGATTATAAACTTACGTCCGTATCTGGACTGCAATACAAAGATTGTTTATGGGTGATGAGTGCTTCCGCCTTATTTATTAAATTGTAATATTTTGTAGACATTTCGGCTCATGGTCTGAAATCTCCTGAGTTTATGAACCAGTATTTAAATTTGTGAATCTCTTTTTGCATAGTTGTGATTTTTTTTTGCTTCCTCATAGAGAAAGCTTTGTTTGAGTGAACTTTTTTTTTTCGAGATTTTCATGACAGGACACTCAGAATGGTCTAAAACGTCGAGAAAAGTGGTTTAGAAAAAATGTCTGTATGTGTGCGTGTGTGTGTGCGTGTGTGCGTATGTGCACAATTTTTTGTTAGCATGATAGCCATCGCAATTTTTTAAATATCGGGCTCAAATTTTAACCACGAGTAAACTGTCATTAAACAAGGTATGGGATTGAATTTGGAGTTAATCCATCAAGGTGTTCAAAATTTATTGCATTTTGAATTTTTTGGAGAACGTCCGCTCGGGCTCTAACTCCCGCAATTTTTATGATATCCGGCTCAAACTTAGACCAGAAGTGAACTGTTATTAAATAGTGTTTGAGATTAAATTTGGTGTCAATCCGTTAAAGGGTTCACAATTTATGGCATTTTAAAAAATTTTGACATTTCTTGTTCGTGCTCTAATTTGCGCAATTTTTAAGATATTGCGCTCAAATTTGGTCCATAAGTAAAGTGTGGGTAAACTAAGCATCAGTTCGAATCTGGCGAGAATCTGTCAAGGGGTTCAAAACTAATGCCATTTAAAAAATGTTTAAACAAGGTTGCAAAGTAGAACTTTGCAAATTGCTTCCTCATTATTGTTGGATTTTTACAAAGTTTCCTCTATGAGGAAGCCAAAATAGATTAGCATGCTTCCTCATAAAGGTAGATTGTAAAAATCCAACAATAATGAGGTAGCAATTTCCAAAGTTCTACTTTGTGTTTTTTCGGAGGAATAGTGTTCATGTTTATTTTGACCGGGCTCTCCATTCAACAGGCTGTCATGGTGAAGTTTATGCCTTATTCTCCCTTAACAAGTTCATGAGTAATCAGATTTTATCGAAACCATTGTCATCGTTTTATTCGTGCTGCGATTGGTCGGTTATTTAATCTTTTTTGATTTGGTCAAATGTCAAATAAAAACTGATATAAAGTGGCCGGTTCTTCTAACCCTAGTGATCTACTATTTTTTGTTTGGAAACTTCTCATAGTTGTTACTCTACAGTTTTAACTTTTTAATCGAAGAGTCCGGCCATCTTATCCCTAACTTTTGATGATAGTTTTTCGAGTTTAGCTTTCAATCAATTTCCATGTCGTGCTTGTATAGTCTCTGATAAAATTCGTTGCACTTGATAATATCGCACAACTAAATAAAGCTTGAAAAAATCACAAAATGCTAATAGCTTCGTGATTTTTATTGTAGAAACATCTAATTGTACCTCATTATGAGGAACATATATCGAAAACTGCAGCTGAAACCGATATATCCAATTTATCCACATCGAGATATTTACGAGAATGTTCCGGTGTACATCGCAATTACCCGTCCTCGTAGAATGAAATGGGATATCAAGTTCAGTGCTGAGTCAGAAAGAAGTCTCGTTAATAAACCAAGAGCCGAAACGTATAGAAAATATTGTAAATTAAACCAATTAATTCGTCCATTTTCATATTCATTTTTTTATTTCTGCATTTTATTCATATTTTTATTCGATCAATTTAATTGAATTTGTATATTAATGTATCCTGATAATTTTTCAGCTTTTTCCATTTTATTTTTATAAACTTTTTCCACCAGATTTATAAATGATGAAATATTAAACCATCGGATAAAATCCGACCGAAGAAAATTCAACATACGGTCGTTCTCGTTTTCAATAATTAAATAGCTGGAAACCAAAATGAAAAATATTATTATCTATCCGCAAAATGGACGGAATTACGAGCGATATTGGACCTCATATCTGCGCTGACTCATTCATACGAAAATTCGAGATCCGCTTGTACTTGAGAAGAATAAATCCTCTTATCTCATCAAAGTCTACTAATCTATTGACGTCATATTCATCTTTGATCCTGTCTCTGATATACACGATTTCGATTTGCAGATCACTCTGTGACAGCCTTTACCTTTGACGTTACTATATTTGCGTCCTACAGTTGAATTCCCCTGTGATAATTGATTCTCAATACCGAACCGTCCCGAGGGAGCGACTTGAAATCGAAACTGGTTCGCGTGCTTCCGTTGGTGGTGGGTTTACGTGACTAATTTGTGCTATACGCAGTACACAACCTTCGATGTTCCCCGATTCCGAACGATCGAGCCTCGTTATATCCAAGATAGGGATCGTCGACGGAGCAGGAGAGACTGGGGAGAGTGAATGCGTCGAATGCGATTATTGGACCGTACACTCCAGCTCTTGCTTGCTGCTGCACTAGCAGCGACGAGGAAGCAGCGTAAACTGTGCTAGGTATGGCATAGGTATACATACAGAGTTGTATATATACATATATATATATAATGTCGCTAGAAGAGAACGTTCTTGCTCATGGTATACATGTACCATAAAGCGTCTCTTATTCCCAAGGGTCTCCGCCAATACCGCCAATAATTGCCTCCCAAAGTATTACGCCGCGATCGTTATGCATTATAATAGTCTCAATGTCGAAGGTACCAGTAGAAGCAGTATACAGCAGTAATGCCAATTCACCTTTGAGCATTTCTGCATCGTCTAGGTCTCTATTTTTTCAATGCTGCGACAAATCTCGGGAATTGAATGTGAATCACCGGGGTAGGGCGACATATCTTTTTTCGCTATTTTTTTTTTTCAATCTTACGTTGATTATTTGTAATATTGTTAGGGAAATTATGTTCCATGAACATATATTCTAAGCGGCTTTCGAAAATGTACCATAAAGCTTCTCTTATTCCCAAGGGGCTCCGCCAATACCGCCAATAATTGCCTCCCAAAGTATTACGCCGCGATCGTTATGCATTATAATAGTCTCAATGTCGAAGGCGCCAGTAGAAGCAGTATACAGCAGTAATGCCAATTCGCCTTTGAGCATTTCTGCATCATCTAGGTCTCTATTTTTTCAATGCTGCGACAAATCTCGGGAATTGAATGTGAATCACCGGGGTAGGGCGAAATATCTTTTTTCGCTATTTTTTTCAATCTTACGTTGATTATTTGTAATATTGTTAGGGAGATTATGTTCCATGAACATATATTCTAAGCGGCTTTCGAAAATGTACCATAAAGCTTCTCTTATTCCCAAGGGGCTCCGCCAATACCGCCAATAATTACCTCCCAAATTATTATATAATAGTCTCAATGTCGAAGGAGCCAGTAGAAGCAGTATACAGCAGTAATGCTAATTCACCTTCGAGCATTTCTGCATCGTCTAGGTCTCTATTTTTTCAATTCTGCGACAAATCTCGGGAATTGAATGTGAATGACGGAGGTAGGGCGAAATACCTTTTTTCGCTATTTTCTTTTTTTTAAATATTCTTACGTTGAAGATTTGTAATATTGTTAGGGAGATTACGTTCCATGAACGATTAGTTATATTCTAAGCAGCGTTCGAAAATCCTTAGTGATCCCGGCTATTCGTGGCATCGAACAAAACAAAAAACTGCAATGTGTTTTTGTCGAGAGATATATATTTTTGTTTTATTGCAAATATAAATTAGAATTTTGGATAATATTTATAAGTTTTATTAGATGATTTTTTTAAATTTTATTTATTGTTGTTTGTTAAGTGGAGGGAGGTGACGCAATTTTTGCACTGAAGGTGTCACTCGTCAGTCGACATGAGCCCATTCATTGCATTTTACCCACTGCACCCATTTCTTACCCGATCTCTGGATTTTCTTGGGTATGTTTGGAATCGAGATACAAGACTGATCACTTCACTTCACATGCAAATTAATACTTCAATTAATTTGCCGGTAACGGGCGATTGATTGCCGCACGAAAAAAAGGCCTGGTTAGTACGACCAAGGTGCTTGGTTATATATGCGCCAACTAAGTTATTGGTTACAGCAATGAAGTTATTTGTTAACCGACCAAGTTATTGATTGACTAACCAAGATGATTTAATTGGTGTAACCAATAACTTGGTTGGTCAAACAATAAATAACTTGGTTGGTCTAACCAATAACTTAGTTGGCGCATATATAACCAAGCGCCTTGGTTGCATACGAAAAAAATTCGTATCGCAACGTCAATTTTTGCATGCGTTCCGACGTGCCCCACGTACCGACCTGCGCTGATCGCTTCTGCTCTGTGGGAAGTGACACGCAAAATCGTAATATAGACGGGATATCAATTATTACATCTATTGAATTCGTATTGCTATTTTTCTAAACATCTTTCTTAATTGTCCTCAAAATATTCTGTAAAAAATACCGATCTGGAGAATCCATTTAGAAATGCATCATGCATTTTATTTTAATGAAAAGTAGTGCATGTAAACGAAAAATTGTCATTATTTGTTATGTTTTCGTTTGACTGAAAAGAGGGTTAACGTCTCAAAGGTTAACAATAACTAATATTTGATCCGTTTGTTTATTCAACATCTTCGTATTCCTAAGCGATGAGCGTTTTACCGTCTTCTCGTTGTCCGGCGAAAAAGAACATTTCGTGTAAAAAATCTATTAGAAAACTCTGGCGGCCTCAAAAACCATAAGATATCCCAGCACAATTAAATCGTAACAGTATAAATTTTTTTTTCTAGACGTCATGGATGCAGAAGTAGTATAAACTTC
Source organism: Ephialtes manifestator (assembly GCA_963970395.1). Taxonomy (NCBI): domain Eukaryota; kingdom Metazoa; phylum Arthropoda; class Insecta; order Hymenoptera; family Ichneumonidae; genus Ephialtes; species Ephialtes manifestator. Next base: position 16,350,981 of record OZ019981.1, on the reverse strand, counting down.
TTATACCTTTGCATGCGTTACTTTCAGTTAGAAGTCGAACAAAAAAATAGTGTTAACTTATTTGGCTTGTCCTTATCACGTCACTATCACTTCGTTTACGCCTATGCACATTGACAGAAAAGTTTTCCCTCTTTGCAAAAAGTATCGAAGGCTACTTGCCTAGGACGACTACACCGGTCTGGTCTTCCAACCACAGCTACACCAGCTGCCAAACTTTTTCTCGACTTTATCTTGTTCGCTTGCGATCTCTAAGTTGTCTTATTTCTGAAGTCTACTACCAGAACTTGTACGGTACGATATACTCGAAGAACATGGATAAATCCTATATATATATACATTGTAACGCTACAAAATTGCTCGTTCCAATAAATTGTATGGTCCTCCTCACTCTTCGACTCAAGGGCGATCTCGCCCTGTCAGCATAGGGATATCTAGAATACTTATTAATTATTGTTTTTCGATTATCATTTTTTTTATGTACTATGGAGAGTAAATTCGACGGACGAGGGAGATTCGAATGATAGAGAAGCGTACACCGAGAGAAAAGATTTCATTGGCGCCAAACAAATGGGTGGATTGATGTTTTTTTCATTGATTTCAACGAAATATTTCTTTGATTTCAATGAAATAGTGCATTTGAATTTCAAAGGGAACATTTCATTGCCTGTAAATAAAGATTTACTTAGTGAGCATATTATAAAGAAACAGTTTTATTGTTTTAAAGAGACGATTTCATTGCTTCAAAGAAACGTTTTCATTGATCTCTCTCTCGCACCTAACCTCACTTCTTTGTTTTCCGGTTCTCCCGAACGAACGGCTTCGAGTTTCGAGGAGGCAGAAGCTTAGCCTATTTCTGCCGTACTTCCTTACATACTCACAAAATTTGAGCTTTATCTACCGCTTACTTCGGGAAAAAATAGATTTCGAAATTTTAAGCTGGTAAGAAGAAGTTTTCATTGAATCAGAGACGATATCTTTGAAATCAATGAAAAAGGTTCATTGGTTTAAAGAAATGTTTCTTCGAAACAATGTCACTACTTTTCATTGGCTTGGAGATCATTCAAAGAAAAGATAGTATTGAAATGCAAGTATTTCATTTCATTGGCAAAGATTTCCGTGAATCAATAAAACTTTTTCTCTCGGTGTAGCATTCGTCTTGGCGTTTTGACCAGCATCATTCTGGATACGACATATTCCTCATATTATCCATTTTATACCGTTCTAACATTCTTTACATACTTAATTTGGTGGATTTATAAAATAGTTGCATACTTCAAAAATAAATAGCCGTCTCTTAATAGTTGTCAAGATTATAAAGATTTTTATGAATGCAGAAATGCAATCAGATACTTGTCTTAATGATACCATGCAGCAAAAGCCGAGGGTTAAAGATTTATTCAGAGTCATCCCTCTTTTTATTTTTCTCTTTTGCATAAATATTAAAAACAGCATTTTTTCCCGACGAAGTAGAATTTTCCAGTTGGTATCGAGGATTTTTCTTATGCTGTACATATATTAATTCATATATATATATAGTTATGGGATTGACCCTCTGCGTTTGATCACAAAGTATGAGAAAAGTGAGTAAAGGGCATAAAGAAAAACGAAGCGTTGGAGCTCGTAGTCCGCACGATAATCGATGAGCCGGAGATGCCTGCTGAGTGAACGAGGACGCGCGAGCATTGACGCAGAGAAAACCTTCGTCGCGTCGTAAAAACGACAGCGACAGAAGCTGCGGTGAGTATAGCGTTAAAGGGGTTGACGCGACCTCGCTCGTTCCGTGTCTCGGTCGTGCGCACTTAACGATCCTCTGTATATCCGTCGATGATAAAGCCATGAAAATTATAGCGAAGACTAAAAATACCTGCACACGAGGTATTTTTAATTCTCGATTTGTGACCGCTGCTCGCACGGACGTCATGAATAAAAACTTGATAGAAAAATTAATTTCCAGCATCTGCTGACCCGACTGTCCATATAGACATTTCGTTCCAAGCTAATTACGCATTTCATGGAAAAACCTATGTGTCCCATCCAATCAAGTTCAATCGATTGAAAAAGGATACCATCGTTGAAATATCAGTGCAATTCGTAAATTAAATGTCACTGATGGTGGCTTCTGTGATTAAATTACTAATGGGCTTACCGTAAATTACAATTTTCATCTATTATCACGAGTGGAAAATCCGGTTCGTTGAATAAATTCGCCTATTGATTTTTGATCCCACGGTCTATTGTTTGCTACCCGATACGCAGATAGAGTGGACAGCAGTGACGGTATTGGCAGCGGTATCAGTGAAACTTGCTCCATATATCCGTTTTCTCCTCATGAATAAAAATTGGGTTTTTGATCTTTACCATTCGCTCTTCTGGTTCACCTGACTCAATCGTTATCTCGGGATTCTCGATGCACCACAAAACTGACGATATCGAAACGTTCGTATCGGTGCAGAAGGTGCTACGAGGCACTAGGTCTGTATGTTAATTACTTCGCGTTAATTGCTTGCGGCAAATGAATCGACGATTCCCTCCGACGCTTAACCGTTTTAGCTCTCAACCGGCTTAGTGTTGGCTGCCGCGTATCTGAGCTCAATGCTGAGCTCTTTACTTCTACCTCTGGGAAATTGAAAAGCATTCGCAGAGGGAAACAGGAAGTAGCTCGTCGTTGGGGAATTGAGACGCTCGATGTAACGCTGTTGAAAACCGCGTCATCTCGCGGGGAACCACGAGCTAGCAAAACCCTCTCTGACTCTTTAAGTTTTGCTACTGACTTGGAGTTTTGCGCGCCTTCAGCGCGAGATCTCAACAAGATTCCAAAGAACCTTTCTATTTCTCTCGTTGCTCAAGCACGAAGCTTCGTACAACTTGCAGGTACCCAAATGGAATTTCGAGGGGTTCATCACTCACGGCATTCCGGGCAATCCGAGATTACGGATCTCGTTATAACATCGTCAATCTGAGTCATCAATTAACGACTTTTTGTCAATTATTTTTATATTTTTTGTAGTCGTATCCATATAATTTTCATGTACGCATAAACCCATCAAGAAAAATATTAGGGTTGCCTTAAGATAACTTAGGACCCTATCGGGCTTTAATGTGGACATCATAAAAGGGAGTTCCATATCACTCCCAATTAGGGACCTACTAAGGAAACTATAGGGTTTCATGCCGATATTTAATGGGGCGATATTAGGGTGATTTATTAAGGGCCCAGTCAGGCTTAATCATGACACCATATAAAAAAATCAATAATAATTTCACCACGTAAGGGCGATAAGGCAATTCTAGGTTGCCACGACGAAGTTTAATAAGGGCTTGATAGGGTAATCACTTAAGGGCCCAGTCAGGCTTAATAATGGCATCAAATAAACAAATCAACAATAATTTTGCCAGATAAGGATCTCCTTAGGCAATTTTAGGTTTCCATGTCGAAGTTTAATAAGGGCTTGATAGGGTAATCACTTAAGGGCCCAGTCAGGCGTAATCTTGGCCCCAAGTAAACAAATCAATAATAATTTTGCCACCTAAGGGTCTCAGAAGGCAATTCTAGGTTTCCATGGCGAAGTTCAATAAAGGCTTGATAGGGTAATTACTCAAGGGCCCAGTCATTCTTCATCATGATACCATGTAAACTAATTAATCATAATTTTGCCAAATAAGGATCTCATAAGGTCATGGTGAAGTTTAATACGGCCTTGATAAGTTAATTAATTAAAGGTCCAGTCAGACTTAACCATGGCATAAAGTAAACATATCAATAATAAATTTGCCAGATGAGGATCTTATATGGCAATCCGAGGTTTCCATGGCAAAATTGGTGGTCACCTATCCAACCAATGACCGTCAAAGTCAACCAGGTGGTCACCCATTCTAATACTGGCCCTCAGGTCAGTCAGATAGTCACGCACTCAGATACAAACGAACTAATTGGCGCAAACGATAAAACAAGCAATTTTGTAGAATATAATTATAGATGTCAACAACGATACAATATACCCTATTCGATATAACCCATTTCTGTAAAAAAATAACTGAATGTGCTTTTATATTTCTACACATCAGACGCAGTCATGTAAATCTATCAAGTTCTGATTATATTACATTAATTTTATTTTAAATTTTATATTACAGTCATTCAAACAGATAAAAAAAAAATTGCATATTCATATGATTTGAATGGCCAAGAGAGCTAAAGCGCAGCGCAACTACACCATCCGGAGGGTTCTAGGTTCGATTCCCGTCAATGTAAAAAAAAAATGTAATATGTTTTTTCAGCGATTAATATGTACCATCGTGTAGAGAAAGACGAAATATCTAATTAAAAGTGCAGCATTACTCAACTAAATAATAATAAATACATATTTTTTAATTAAATTTCTTTATTATTTTAGAAAGGACTTAATAGGGCAGCCTTAAAAGGTCCTCATTATTTTGCCTTTAAAAGCCCCTAACATTTAGCCTTTAAAGGTTGCGAAGAAAAAAGCGTGACCATCATTTGCGAAACCCTATGTGGCTTCCACATAAGGCCCCTAAGAAAATTAAGGGAATAAGGCGAGATAACTATTCATTAATTTCCGGTAACGAGAGGACTCGTTGTCCGATTTCGAAAATTAGTATTTTTTTTTTTTTTTTTCATTGTCCGAAATTCGGGTCAATGAAATAAAGCCTACAAAGTAAAATCCTGCACATTCCGTTCTCATGGACAATTATATTCTGATCAATTTTGATTTCTGCATAAAAGTAAAAAATTGGGAGGAAGCGTTGCAAGGTTCAACTTCGAAATATTTTTAAAACATTGTTTACGTTAGCTTATCTGATCAAAGTACGTAAATTTAAAATAAAACAAACTTAAAATAGTTCTGGAAGATTCGGAGAAAATTTAAGCTCGATAGTTCAAGATTTGTTTACACGGAAAATTTATTTTCATTTTACATGAAAATAAATTGAACTCATAATCTCATGAACTCATAAAATGTTCACAGCTCGAACGATCGTTACCAAATTGAATACTGACCCATAATAGTATATTTATGTAATATAACTCAGTTATAAAATGGTAGTTATAAAATGTGAGAGCTACAGCGTGACGAGATATTTTCGACAGAATTAAATCATTTATAATGTTTTCATTATTAATAGCAATTCGCTGAAAATTGAATCGAACTATGAGAAATAACCTCTCCATCTGCTTATAAGTTTTATCAAGAGTCGCGGTAGCGACTCGACGCCAAGTTAAAAAAGAAATTAATGTTGCCTTCACACTACGATTTGTCTGTCTGATCTTGATATATTTATAATAAGTCTGAGCTTCACAGAATAAGACGTTCTCAGGTTATAGAAGTGCGAATAATTATCAAATTTGATAGATAACCAGCATTTTTTTTGTCAAAATGTTTTCTAAATGTTTATACACACTCTAAACTCATTGTCACGAGGATCTACAACAAGAAACAAAAAAAGTTTATGATGATAAATTTTCTTCTATGAGTAAATAAAATAGAAATAATATTAAGTCACAAGTTTTATGATATTAAAAAGAAAGGGTATGAAATGTTCTGTATAAATTTAGCTACAGAAAGGACGTAATGGTATGACCTGAAGTAAGTTGGAGTTTCCGTAAATCGCAGTCACTCTGAGTTATAAACCTAATTTAATTTTCCCGGATTTTCCTGTAAGTTGTACTCGCTCATAGGATAATCATCTAGATGCAACACTCAGCATTTTTCCTGGTGACCCAAGAAAATTTCTGTGAAAATCTTGCTTTTTCCTGTGGCAAGGAAAAATGTTTCTACCTCACGAGAAACTCCTTTAGATTTTCACCCCTCGCGAATAGAATTAGTATCAACGCCACGCCAGTTTCCTGCTGCCTCTGAGTTTTGATGGAAATATTTTGTGAATTGCCGACGATATTTTGTCCGTCGTGAGGAGTGAAGCCAGATACGGCAACACCAACGGCAGAACCCCAAAGGTAGTAATTCTTCTTCTCAGCTCGTAGCAAGAAAGTATAAACGACTTTCCCGGATTAAAGACAAAGTGGGTAAGCCCAGGCCACCGTGAAAAGTGTTTGTTCTTTCATGGATCGGTGGCAAAGAGATATATATTGCCAACTATATAACTTTTCTACGAAAGTGAAATAAAATTTGGGCTGACATAAAGTTTGAGTTAAGCTATAGTGAAAAAGGTTTTACTCTGTCACAAAGCAGAACAGAAGCCGGTAGACTCTAGAGACTTCCGAGAATTCACGTCTCAAAAGTGTCACGCGAAGGATTTAACGACGCTGGAACAAACTTCTTCAGCGTAAATATACATAACACTTTGTAAGCTCAGAACCGTAAATACGCTCGATGCACTTTGCATGCAATAGACGTCCTTAAGTCATAAGTCGAAGCACAAATAGTTTTACAGAATCAATACAATATCCATTAAAACCACAGAGTACTACTAAAACAAACTGTTTTGCCACTAAACTTCTCTTCGTATTAACCATATAATGTGCTAACTGCCATCCACTCCAACTTTACATTCGCAAAATTCTGATTCAATGCGAGAACTCATTTGAAATCAAATTTTACCATTCAATGACTTTGCTGACGTTCGTAACTTGAGCAAAGGTTGATTCAATGGCTAATGTGCGCGCGGGGAAAGCAATTCATTAACTTCTCAAACTCCAGAGTTTTCACGATAAAACTACTGGCTTTAGCGCTCATGCCGATCACGGGGGCCAATAGTTTACTGGAATTCCCTCTTAATAATAGTGCCCTATTGCCCGTCGAACCCAACGAGCATTAAAGGTCGGAACCTCCCCTTTTCGTATGTACGACGGATTCGACGAATTGTTCTGCTGTTCAGAAATCGAACAGCATCAGCAGCGACATCTATGTTAAAACCAGTCCAGACCTTCGGAGCTGACCTGACTACTGGGAACCATGGGAATGCTGACGATGTAATTGAGTTTAGCTTTCAATCAATTTCCATGTCGTGCTTGTGTAGTCTCTGATAAAATTCGTTGCACTTGATAATATCGCACGACTAAATAAAGCTTGAAAAAATCACAAAAAATCTTCGTGATTTTTATTGTGGAAACACTTAATTGTACCTCATTATGAGGAACATATATCGAAAACTGCAGCTGAAACCGGTATATCCAATTTATCCACATCGCGATATTTACGAGAATGTTCTGGTGTACATCGCAATTACCCGTCCTCGTAGAATGAAATGGGATATCAAGTTCAGTGCTGAGTTACAGTACCTGTTTCGTTTGTGTAGGCAATGACTGTTGGTTTTCACAGCACTACTAAAATTGGAAACTCAGGTGAGGGCTCGAGTGCAATTAATTTAAAGTGGAAAGTAACTGTCCTCGAGATTCTACCCCACTGTTATTTTCGCTACTTGCCGACGAGTATTTCATTATTGAACTGAATTAGGCGCCGTATATAAAAAGCAAGTCGGTTAAAACCAAGAATAAAGGCTACGAAAATATTATCAACTCTAAGTTCTTTTTCCAACCACCAGAGGGCACTAAGTCCTATTTCACTCAGTTCAATTCACCTTAACCGTGTTTTTAAACATTAAACAAAATAGCTAAAACCAGTACGATTTGAAAAAAGTAGAACTTTGCAAATTGCTTCCTCATTATTTTTCGCTTTTTACAAAGCCATCTCTATGAGGAAGTATGTTAATTGATTTTGGCCTCCTCATAGAGGAAGCTTTGTAAAAAGCGAAAAATAATGAGAAAGCAATTTGTAAAGTTCTACTTTGCAGCCTTGTTTATGCTGTAGATATTTTTCTAAAAATTCAAAGTGTCGAAGAATTTTAACCGTGTAACCGATTTTTCTCAAATTTGTAGTAAAACCTTGTACTATAGTAGTCCGTATGTGGATCAAATTAGAATGCGGTATCTCGTAATTTGCACCAGCCAACGCGAGAATGAGATTTTTCGAAAAATTCAAAATGCCATAAAATTTGAACGGCTGGACAGATCTGCGCCAAATTTGTACTCAAATGTTTTACGATGATTGACCATATGTGAACAAAATTTAAGATAAATCTGTGAAATATTTTGAAAAAAGATTTTTTCGTGACGGCACTTTTTTTTCTTATTCACCAAAATCGAAATTTACCGACATATCGTTAGTTCCTTTGACTAAATTCATCATTAACAATCAATAATCGTGAAATCATGTCGAAAATTGCAGCCGGATATCTCAGAATTTACAGGAGATGAAGTTCTTGAAGACATTTTTTTTTAAATTGAAATGGCAATAAAATTATCACCCTATAGATTCTCGCCAAATTTGGTACACATTATGTTTTGATGATAGTCCTTTCGTGTACAGAATTTCAGTCCGATATCTCTTAATTTGCGGAAGTTATAACGCGAAAACAATTTTTTCAAAATTTTCAAAATGCTGCGAAATCTGAATTTCGCAACCGATTCGCGTCATGTACCAAACGTTGTGTTATGATAACCCATTTACGTGCCAAATTTGATGAACATTCATCGAAAATTACGATAGTATCGTGCCCACAACGAAATCTGCACATACAGACACACACATACAGACATTTCGTACATACCACACGGAAAGAAATGTTTGGTTGTGGCAACTACATTTTCGATTTGCTGTATACAATGTCTAAAAAATTAGTTGCCTCAACCATATCGAATAGTAACCTCAACTATTCATGATTAGTTCTCGATTGGATTAGTTAGGTTAACTAATCCAATCGTTGGGACTACCACTCGAATAGTTGGGACTACCATTCGTCGGTATTATCATTTGAATCGTCGGTATTACCATTCGAATCGTCGGTATTATCATTCGAATCGTCGGTATTACCATTCGAATCGTTGGTATTACCATTTGAGTTGCTAGGGAAATAGAATAATCGATTAGTTGTGTCAACTCATTTCTTGATTATGGCAACTAATCTTTTTTTTCCGTGCACTTTTCTCGATCTTTTGGATCATTTTGAGTGCACTGACATGAAAATCTCGAAAAAAAAAAAATTTCACGAAAACAAAGCTTCCTCTACGAGGAAGCAAAATTCGTATAGGTTGTTGTCTCCTCGAGTTTATTCATGAATTGTTAAACAACTTTTCCAACTTTATTCAAACTTGCGAACTGAAACTGCGAAACCATATCAGTGGTCCTACTCGTGTTCACAGTAAATAACAACGACGTCAACTCTTACACTGAAATGGAGAGGAAATAAGGGTACGTCGCTGATGGAGGAATCCTGCCTTCATGGATGAGGATTGAGCGAGAAGCACTGTGGAAGACAGAAAGGTCTGGAAGAGACGAGACAGAAAGGAAAACTCGAGTGGTGGAATGGAGACAGAGCTGCATTCTGAGGGTGCGGTACTGCAATCCACAGCCGAGGACTGTCGCCGTCGACGACAGGGTCTGCGAGCTTTTGTTAAAGAGACAATTAGCATTCTGCAAACTGCAGCTATGCCGAAGCTTAGCGCTCAAGTCATTAGAAAAGCACTAGGGTCAGCAGAGTGATGCTGGGTTGACGACTGCAACGACAACGCAGACGAGGATGATTGCCCAGAACACAACCGGAGTATGCCTTACATTTTGCATTTACCCTTTACTACATTTGACGGGATATATCTTTTTATAGGGTTATTTCAGTAGTTTCCTAGAACGGCTGTATCAACGGTGATTTTTAGTGCTACTCAAAATACTATTTTTATACACTACATTGTATCTAAAAAGTTTCAAAGTTGTTATGTCTATTTTCAGGGTTAATCATATAATAACATAATGTTTCACCATAACTCGTTACTGACGTGGAGGATAGAAATGTAATAGTATAGCCTTGCCATGAACTACACTGGATTTCTAAAGAAAAGTAAATTAGAAGAAAAAAGAAGCGCCATTTGTCCGGATTCGAATTTCATTGAGACATCGATATATTGTAAGTCAGACAGAGCACATATTCGGAACAAGGGGAGGGTAGAAGAATAAGCAAGAGGATGAGATTCCCCGCGGGATGCAACGGAATTCCGGAGGCTTCCGATTCAAGAATCCGAAGCCGGATTCTTCGGCTTGCTACCGGAAGTATGTCCGAGCTTCCGATAGACTTTTACGAGCCACTGCAGCGACGTGATCCACGTGTCCTCTGACCGTGAGAGACGGTAACGTGGCAAGAGTACGAAGCGAATGTGTGGGGAAACCGCCAAGACTCTGTATATACATGAACGTATCTTGCTACTCCACTGGCCGAGATTTGCCGCATCGAGAATGAAAAGGGATAGAAATATATAAGACCGAAAGAAAGCTAGGGAGTTCAACGTGGCTGAGTCCGAATTCTGTTTGCACGGAGTTTCTGTTTCGTGGATGCTTGTCCTCTCTTGCTTTCCGGTTTCCTGTCTGTGTGGTGTCTAACTGCAATACATCCCCGACTCAAGCCGATTCACAGTGCTGTGTATTCCACGATCCAATCTGGGTAAGAGTGAAGATGGAACGAAAAGGAGTAATACGAAAACGCATTGGATAAAACGAAAAGTAAGATGCAGGGAAACTGCTCTCTTTTCCGCTTTTCTCCTGCAGAAAATCTCGAGAGAATCGTAAAGGGATCGGACGAGAGCGGAGGGTTCGACGATTCGGCTACGTTTGGACTTTCGGTGTGTCTATTCGACGGAATAGTAACCTTGTTATTTCGAGATAGAAGATCAAGATTCACTTGGCATGTTCTGGTAATAGTGGCAGTAATGATATACATTATCCAGCCGACGCAATCTTGCCATGTTTTATTTACGACATCTGCCAGCTTTCATCCTCTCAACCTCATTAGACTGAGCGGACAATGTCAAAATTGATGCTGCATTAAGTGAACGAGATTTATAGTATGGTATTAAACCATTTGTTCATCTATGGGTACACAAAATAGATCTAGAGTAACGCAGACACAAGACGATTCGAGGCAACAATCAACGTAAACATCGTCGACGGATTATCACGAAAGTGAACAGGGGGGACAAAAACACTGGCGCAAAGTTTTTGAAACTTTTGTCGGCACCTGAGATTAAAGTGCTTTCTTGATGGTATGAAAAGCAAAGTAAGCAGACAAATAATAGTAATGTTGCTTCGCTATAAAATATAATGAGATAGAATGATAATGTAAGGAGCGACGGATTGCAGGCAGCCATGATTCAGCTCTGTAATCGACTGAATAGAGGAACTGGAGAAAGATGACAAGAAAAAACTCTTCTTTACCGATACGCGGACTGAGAGTGATAAAAGCAAGCGACGAAAGCGAAGCAATATCAACATACGCCACATCCACATATGTGGTCGCGTATTTTACATTGCAGTTCTTTTTTTTTTCAACTTTGTCCAATGAAGCATCTCGATCTTTTTGTACTCGGGATGATCGTCTATTGTATGCGACGGACAAAAAGTCAGCACGATATACGCGTTGTTATTTTGAAGAAATAGTAGTGACACGTAAAATGCTTTTCTCTCGAGCGCTTTTTAATTTCTGATGACACACTTGATGGTGCCTCTTAACCCGAGAAGCGCCACATGGAGTAACCTTAATGAGGTTGGAGCGCTCCACACTAGTCAAATTAGTGCTAAATTTTTAAAAGCGTTTCTACAATTTCAGATGGTTTAATAATCTGTTCCAAGGTGTTAATCACATAGCAGCATTAGTTCTTCATATTCAAATACATTCACAGCTGTCATATAAACAGTAAATCGATCGATATCTCCAAATTTCCGATGTCATGTTTCTCATTCAGTTTTTTAAAAGGGTAAACCGTAATATCAGACCGATTATGATGAAACAGTTCATTTTGATCAGTGGAAGAACCTTAATCGATTGACCGTTCGGATTTTCTATAGTATCAGGCGTTCAAAAGTTACAGCCATTTGTATACTTGATGTTAGGTTATGATAGGATAAATAAACGGTTGTATCTTTTGAACTACTAGTACGATTTGAAAAAATAGACGGCCAATCGATAGAATATCTTTTAGTAAAAAAAATGAGCTATTGGTCGTCATAATCAGAATGATATTACGGTTTACCCTTTTCAAAAACTGGATGAAAAAACATAACATCGGAAATTTGCGGATATTGATCGATCTGCTGTTGATATCACAGCTGTAAATGTATTTGAATATCAAGAACTAATGCTGCTATGTGATTAACACTTTGGAACAGTTCATTAAACCATCTGAAATTATAGAAACGCTTTTAAAAATTTTGCACTGATTTGACTAGTGTGGAGCGCTCCAACCTCCTTAAGTGCTCAGCGGCTAAAAATCGAAACTTGTATCCTATGAGATTTGCTTGTTGTATTGTAATCTTCTTTTCTTTCAATTTAATCATAACCTTCACAGTTAATAATAGTGGTGACGGGTTCAGACAGACAATGAACATGATGAAAGTGAACATTCGTGTACTTACATTACCTACTTAAGGTATTTCGAGCGTAAGATGATAGTTTTCAGAATTGAATAATTTTTGGCTATACCAAAGTTTTATCAGATAACATCGTATTAAAAAAAACTCAAGTTCGGTATCCGGTCATTTAATGATTATTTATCAATATAAAAAATGATTTAACTTTTTTTTTGCTACCTTTCTTGGTACACAGGTCCATAGGAGAATAAGATACTTCGTATCTTATTAAGACCGGGTTCGAACTGAAATGACGAAAGTTTACAGTTAGTTACCGTGTGTTTCTAATTAAGTGGAAACGAATATATAACTGTAGTGTTTACGTCCAACAGAGCGATGGCGTACCAAAAGGAATTTATAGCTGTGAAAGACTAGCGCCGTTGCCGAGGCAACACTTAGCCGAAACTTAAGGATCTCTTTGACTTAGATCGAATGTGACATCTGGGCGCGAAGAGACTGACGACCTCGTTGGGTTTAGTAGTGCAAGTTGATGCAAAGAGAAGGAGGCGTCAACGAGGTCAGACTTCATGAAGGATCATGACTTAAGAGCAAACTGACGCTTTCTGGCATCCTTAACATCTCCACGAATGAAGATGGAGAAATGTACGGAAGCTCGGAAATTTTACTCAGGTGAGTTTGCCAAGTGTACTCTAGGAATTTACTGTACCTTTGTGCCATGTTGGTGATATTAATATTAATATTCCTGTTGTGATGTGGTTTGCAGGTTGGTGTATATTCGCATTAGAGGATCAAGACACAGAATCCGCGAAATTATATCAAGAGCTGACTTCGACTTGAAATTAAAAACAACAAGAGTTTTAAACTATGGTATATTACGTATTGTAACAAAATGTTTTGTAACTCTGGTACATAGTTGTAATTTCCTCTTCGTCAGTGTGACTCAACATAAAATAAACGTATTAGCAGAGTTGGGCAAAATTGTAATGGAAAATTACAAAATACAAATTACTGGAAGTAATTGTAATTAATTTAAAATCCAATACAATTACGGGGAGTAATTGTATTTAATTTGAAATCCAATACAATTACAAAATATAATTGTATTTATTTTGAAATCCAATACAATTACAAAATGTAATTGTATTTATTTTGAAACCCAATACAATTACAAAATGTAATTGTATTTAATTTGAAATCCAATACAATTACAAAATGTAATTGTATTTAAATCGAAGTTGAAGTTGTTCTTTGAAATCCAATACAACTACAAAATGTAATTGTAATTAATTTGAAATCCAATATAATTACAAAACGTAATTGTAATTAATTTGAAATCCAATACAATTACAAAATGTAATTGTAATTGTAATTAATTTAAAATCCAATACAATTACTGGAAGTTTACCCACTGATTTTTTTAAGAGCGACTAGAGTTAATCAGACACGGGCGCTTCAGTGTGTATATGAGAGAAGGGGAATCAAGTTCGTCATTCCGCATATGTAATTGGTCCTTCAAATACTTATGTACACCGGCAATTTTAAAGAGTTACGTGAGAAACCTGAGTATTATATTAATTATTTGTTCGTGTAATCTGAAATATTTTCATCCGTCGATTAATAAATATCTAGTATCGACCACAGAAATCCCTGTTATACGCTATCAAGAGACGCAGTAGCATTTTGACGCCCAGTTGACGGATCCCTGTTACGCGACGCTCGCGCCTCAGAACCCTAATTTTCATTTGTCAAACGTTCGTGAAATATTAGTTTAACGTGATGTGTTACACGATTTTGTCTTTCTCTCTCGCTCCACTGCGACCACCATTGCGCTTTCTCACTCGGACTCATGGTAACTCGGTGTACCTTGACAATCTGTATTCTGAGGAAAAAGGCTATAATTTATCGCAGTTATTACAATCAAATCGGACAAAATTACTTTCAGTAATTTTAATGAACTAAAAAAATTATAATCCTGAAAGTAATTTTATTTAATAAAAAAAAATACAATTACTGAAAGTTATTGTAATTAAAGCAGTAATTTCTGACTCAATTAAATTTTGCTGCCCAACTCTGTGTATTAGTCGTAGTAAAAAAAATAAAATTGTCTGCTAGATGCTTAATTTGTTAAATAAACTTCTTTGAATTTGTTGATTGCACCGATTAACATGTTACACTGACAAATGTAGATACCAAGGCTACCTAATCGATACAATTTTAATAGTTGGACTAATCATTGATAGTAGATGAACCTAATTATTGATTGTTACACTGACCATCCAGTGATGGCAGCCAATTCATACACAACTCATAAATAGTTGGCCCAACGGCGTAAAGTTTCGTCAAGTTTCGTTTAAATATTATATTTCAAAGCGACAATTTTCAATAAAAATATACTTATTTGCTTTGCCTAACGAATGTCCCTCTAAAAAGTATTAACGAAAATATTTGTTCCATATACTGACATATTTCGATATAAAATAATATATCTTGGCCATAGATAATTACTTTTGCGTATGAAATAACTCGGAGCAAATTCTATGCTCAGCAATCGAATGCACAAAGGTATTCAGAGCTGCACAATCGTTTGGTGAAATGCACGGGATAAAAATAATTTTTTTAATTCTAGAGTAGCAAACTGTTACTCGAGAGTACGAGAGGAACCGAAACCGGGCCACAAAAATAAAGCAAGATTCGATTTAACGGACTGGAATTTATGGGAAAGCGATAGAAATTAGCCTGGCGAGTGGTAGCGTCGGTTTTATACAGGAAAGTGGATATACATAGCATGTCTACTACAGGTGGGAACCAAACATTCCTCGAAAATTCGCGCCCGGATACCGAAAGTTTCCGACGCTTTCTGGCATATACAGTCCTTTTTCCAACAGTCGTACGTACCCTCGTTTCTACCCTTTCGTTCTCCCCGTGTACTTGCCTCGTTTACTCGCTTCTAATTAGCTCGCCACCCCGTATTTAATTAATTATCGGCGTGTCTCAACTTTTCTCACTCGCGCGCAGAGAAAAAGGATTAATAACAAAAATGCGTGGTTCGTATAGTCCCGAGGCTTGAGCAGCTATTGAGCGACTCTCGACGGAAAGCTTTTTATCCACCATGTTACCGGATATGTGAATAGAAAATTAAAAGCAAAAGTAAAGAAAGCGTCAGGGTTGTTAACATGCTATACACGTATAAAAAGAATATTGCCATACGGGTATATATATACACACACACGTTGGAGCCTTTTAATTACTTCGAGAAGCTCGTTTGTCCGGCGTACCAAGTTCCCCGACGGGGTCGCAAGTTGGGGAAGCGAGAAAAGGGAAGAAGGTCCACAACGACACAACAAAAATAAAATAAGACAAAATCCTATGTAGCAAATAAAATTGTGGGTATGAGAAACTTTTTAATCAACCAGTTTACTGCGAAGAAAAGTTGAGCGTAATGGAGTTGCTACAATCCGGCTAGAACTAAACGCAGTGCATCTGATCTGTAGAACTAACTGGATGTCGACCTCGCCGAGAACTGGATTCGCCATCATATTTTTGTTTGAAATGATAAACCAACGATTCTGTTAATTCCTACATTACATTCTCAGCTCTATTGAGTTTGGACTTTTTTAAAAAGCTTTTTCTGGCCTTTGTCGTACATTTGTATGCAAAACTTTTTTCCAATTTAATTTAGCCATCTGTTTCGCTAGATCTAAACATCATGAACACTGGCTACGTTGGCTTGTCGAGATTCTGAACCGGTCTGGGCATTTTATTTAAATGTGTGTAGTAATTGTACCTCTTTTGGTCTTTTATAGTCGAGTGGGCAACGTTGCGTGCATCGCAATTACCAGGACCATGCGAGGGGCATGCAGTTATTACTTCCGCCCTTTAACCTCCAGGCTTACATTCATCATCCTCAACGAGACTATAATTAACCGACGTGTGATGTCAGTCGCCGAATCTTTCGTGGGTGACATAGATGGGAGTTTCCAACATTAATCCATGACTTTCTAGCTATATCTAGCCTGACACAACATTCACTGCAAAACTCTACTCCTCGGTCCCCATGGACATGGAATAACTCTCTAAAATATTCAGTTATATATGCAAGATAAATACTAGAGTTTGTCCCTTGGGAAACACTCGCTATCAGAGGATTTATCATTTTAAGAACTTTTGATTTTGCAAAATTGATTGCAGGAAACGAATTTTCATCGCTGGATGAATAATATTTTTCGGTCTCCATTTATCGCCTTTACAAACACACACACGCACCCACGAAAGTCGACAACAATGAAGTCTAAATAATTCATAAATTTGCAACACTTGTCCATCAGTTGGAATATGAGCTTTTTATGTTACCATAAAAGATCACCGGATGCAATGTGAAAGCTTGCGAATCACTTCGTAGTTTGATTATTTCTCGCGAGCACCGTAAAGAGAATTAATTCCACGCCTCTCTGGCATTATTTCCTCGTATTTCAGGATTACCCGCTCACTGAACCCTTCATTAAAATTGGATCGTGGAACAGAAAAATCGTTCTATAATCTTGTTAATAATCGCAAGATTAGTAATCGTTCTCCTTTTATTTTCATTTCTGAAGTTAAAGCACACTTAATTCCTTTGGAACGAAATCCTGAAGAGCTTTGCGCTCTCGGTGCTCATATTATTGCGCGTTTGCGTCACTTCTATTTTTCTCTCTTTGAGCGACGTGCACGCTTGAAAGGAGACGCGGGACTGGGGAGGTGAAACGCGTGCCGAGTACAAAAGTAATCTGGGGAATTTAAGAGCATCCCTTGTGCACCTTAGCAATACACTGGGCTTTGTCGAGAGGCATTCAGTAACGGTACCCGGGTCAAGTGCACTCAAAGAAAAATTAGAGATACCAAAAACCAAGTTTATTCTTTGAAGACAATGGCAATGTTTTGATGAAAATTTTATAATTTCATCAATAAAAAGTCTGTGAAAAAGATACTTTTTTTTCATTGTATTAAACTAAAATAAAAATACTTCTATCATTGCAAAGATAGAATTTAACGATTGCTTGAAAAATGAGATTTTACAAAGGAGTTTGTATAAAACTGTTGCATAAAACCGCATTTGTCACTTATGATCACATTTGCAGCTGCTTATATTTTCGCGAAGGCTCCAGAAATATTGTCAGAGATTTATAATTATTTATTGTCACACTCACCGTTCGTAAATCTTGTCACTTCACACCCATTCGCGTGCCATTTTGCGTTTCTTGATCCTGGATCGTGATATAATGATGGGAATGTGTTATCGTCGGAATCGTTATATCGTCCGCAAGCACACAGGGGTTGGTGGCGGGCTAATCCGAAACTTGTGGATCGTGGGACGGTCGGCCGCTCACTGACTGCTTCGAGAGCTCGCAAGCTCACCCCCTCCACCGCGCCACGTGCTCGCGGGCTGGTAGGACAAGCTCCGTGCGAAAGCGCCTCGAACGGTGGCCCTTACTAACCGTGGAATTGCAATAGCGACGCAGTAGCAGCATCATCGTCAGTGAGAACTTAAATAATTTTATAAAAATTAAAAAACTCACCAGTGAAAAAAATGAGAGTAATTAATAAACAAATTGGGTAAATGAAAAAATGTTAAGTAAGAAACATATGCATATTATAGTCGGGAGATTAATTGGTCAAGGGTGTGGTAATCTTCTATGTAAAATCACTAATCAAACGTTTTGACGTGCACAATACTGATCTTATATCGTTCAACACCTAATTATAGATTGTCTTAAATTCGAAACTGATGGGATTAATTCATGTATTCCCCTCACTCTAATAAATGCCTTTCTAACAACGTAAATGCTACCAGAATCCTTGAATTCATAAATAAAATAGTCTTATAAATTTTATATAAACCTTAAGAAACCAAAATTGTGTATATTTTTATTTCATAACATTTTACTAATTATTAACAACAATTTTTAAAAAATAGCAAGCAGCAAAATGCATATCAGGTCATTAATTATCATAGACATCGATGCAACTTTAAGTTTGGAACTAAGATGCAACTTTAAGTTGTCAAGATTCAATTTGATAGTTCTATCTGTTCTCTAGTTGTAAGAGATTTAATAATCTTATAACCATAGTGCGCATACGCACATACACTGGAAATTTAGGGCTAGATCACTTTTCTCAACGTGACAGATAATTCTAAGAAATATTTTTATTTTCACGAAAAATAAAGTTTCCTCTATGAGGGCGTAAAATGAAAAAAATAGAAAAAGCGAAAAGACGAGATATGCGATGAGCCGCAATTTTATGAAGATGAACGTGCTTTGTATCATGTTCACGCGAAGTCTTGAAAAATTAATTTACCTCTCTTTCGCTATGGAATAACGGCGCTACTTTATAAGATTCATTTTTAATCCACTTTGACGGAATGTAAACACATTCAGAGTAGAAATTCGTTTTCTGTCGAGAGCCAGACTGTTGACGTGCTACTTACACATTTATCACTTTAATAGTGAGTAATATTTCACTCTTACTTTTAATGAAACTTTTTAGTGGTACATTTATTTGCGGATAAATGCTGACTTATACCGACAGACAAGTTTGCTATTGCATACACTTGAGATTTTGAGCGTCTCATAAGGTATGTTGGAGCAGTTTCTCGTGGAATTACTTTTATAAATCACTTGGGTATCACAATCGGCACGTTTTCACTGGCGATGTGTTTGTCATCCGTCGCACCTGGTATATCCTCAATCACAAACATAATCACCGGAATAGATGAAGCTCGCAATTTTCCTCAGAATTTTTATCGCTCCCTTTGCGGTCGTCGAAAACAACCACGACCCACGTTCATGTTTTCCACAAAATTCTATTATCAGATTATCTCGAGATGAGATCGTCTCAAGAACTTGGATAATTGAAAGATAGCAATCAGACGTATTTCATACACGATCTAATTTCTCTAAAATTAGATATAATTTAAAACATGACTCTTTTCGCATTTTCCATATTTGTGGAATCCTATAATTATCGAAATTTGCAGGTAAAATTTGGAACGGTCATCACCGAATAGGAAATATTGGAAAAACTGTGTAAATGATAAAATGGTAATTGCAATTTATAACTGAAACTAGCGGATCAGAATAACTCGAACCCTTCGAGCCTTCCTAAGCATAAAAATTATATATAGTCCGACATATAAAATTGGGCATATATAGTCTGTATAAACTCTATATACAATCTATATGCAATTTATATATAAGATCATCTGTAAAGTTGGGTTTATGTATAAATTGTATATAGATATTATACAAACTATATATGCTCAATTCTATGTTTAAAACTATATATTTTTTTATATACTCTATATATAATTTTATTACTTGGGCTCACACAGCCAACAGTCTCTAAAAAAATAGTATACCTTCACTAGTTTAGGTATCAGTAAATAAGGAGTGGACATCATTCAATTGAACAAGTACCTTAAATACTCGTTTGACTAAATGATTGTGGCTTTTAAAGCCTACCAAAGTCATAATTTATTGTAAAATAATGATTACCTTAAATTATTTATAATTATTATAATTATAATAGGCTGAAGATGTTCTGTACAATAGCCAACAAAAATTATTGTTTTTCAATGATATTCAAAATTCTTTTTAATACAAATTAAATTCACGAGAATGTCGTACCTGTTGATGAAGGCCCAGATTAGGCTGGAAATGTATTTTAGAAAGAAACTTTGACATTAAACAAAGCTTCACATTTCCGAAGAAGCATAACAATAATTTTACTAATCTCCAAAGCGACGCTAACTATAATGATAAATTATCTTGAAGTGTCCGTAGCGATAATGGTGTTGGTTTCAGAATTAATATCCTCTGCTGGAGAGACTGTGAGTGTGTGTGTGTGTGTGTGTGTTGGGATGAGAAGTGCGAACGGGAGCCTATGACGTAGCTAGTGGAAACCCTCAGGCTTGGGTCAGACGCAACTCCCATGTATCAAGAGCTGCAACAGGCCGTCTCCGTCGGACGTGCTGGTAACTGCCAGAGTATATACCGCAAGATCTATACTCGGTATCCGCTCATCTCATTCACCATTCAAGCAAACCGATACGTCAACCTCGCTCACAGCTAACAAAAAAGAATTTGCGAAAAGTAGTGAAGTAACGTTTGTGATTGTTGATCAAGTTGACATATCACCAGCAAAATTACAGTCAATCCGTCATCGTATCCAAGATGCGAGCCTCTTATCACATATAAATCGTTCTACGGATTTATAAATACGAACAAATAAATTGGTGTGTGAAACTAATACGACGTGCGAATACACATCTTACCTACAATTGCAAATTTGTAATATGTAACGTTAGTGCGCGGAAAGAAATATTTGGTTGTGACAACTACGTTTCCAATTTGCTGTACACAATGTCTAAAAAATTAATTGCTTCAAGCATATCGAATAGTAACCTCAACTACTCACCATTAGTGAGGTTAACCAATCCAATCGTTCGGACTACCATTCGAATCGTCGGTATTACCATTCGAATCATTCGAATCACTACCATTTGAGTTGTAAGGGAAACAGAATAATCGATTGGGCGTATCAACTCAATTTTTGGTTCTGGCAACTAACTTTTTCTTTCAGTGTGATTGTTGATCAAGTTGACATGCTTAAAACTGTACACGGAAAAAAAGGCTTGGTTGGAACAACCAAGTGCCTTGGTTATATACGCGCCAGACAATTAATTGGTTAGACCAACCAAGTTATTTGTTAGGCTACCAATTTCTTGGTTGGACTAACCAAGTGACTAACCAAGTCACTTGGTAAGCTAACCAAGTGACTAACCAAGTCACTTGGTAAGCTAACCAAGTGACTTGGTTAGACCAACCAAGAAATTGGTAGCCTAACAAATAACTTGGTTGGTCTAACCAATTAATTGTCTGGCGCATATATAACCAAGACACTTGGTTGTTCCAACCAAGCCTTTTTTTCCGTGTAGTCAATCTTTCATCGGACTGAAGTTGCGAATTGTTTAGGCGAATAAATAAATCGATAATTTCAACAATCTTAGTACCACGTAGCACTTCAGTATTACGTTCCCGATGTGGTTACTGGAAACTTTCCTTTAGTTTGTGTGATTGTCGTACTCGAGTTCGGCTCTTACTACAAATCCACACTAGCTAAGAATAGTTTTTTCCCTTGCGTTAATGTACTAGTTGCGAAAATACACACAGAAAAAACGATTGGTATTTCTAACCAACTTGTATATTTAATAACATTTCAGGCGCCCGAATTGGTTGAGCCAATAATTTAGTTGGCTGTGACACGAAATCGGTTGATTAACGACGAATTAGTTGGTTAGTCCAAAAAACTGATTCATGGACCCAACCAACTTATTGAGTGACCCAAACAACGGCATTGCTTGACCAAACCAATTAAGCGGTTAGCCCAACAAACTGATTGATTGGACCCAACCAATTAATTGGCTAGTCCAGCCAAATGATTCATTGACCGAACCAACTAATTGGATGTCTAAACCAATTGAGTCGCTTGAAGCTTATCTAATTTTTTTCTTTTTTCATTCAAATCACGTAAAATTGTAATGTCTGAAATATAACAAAATCAAACAAGTAAGATGTCCGTATTTGATGGATGCAGTCTTTTTTTTTTTTTTTGTTCATCAACCTGATGGTTTCAATTATTCTTGATGGATTAATCTTGATCACATTAAGAATCGGTCTCACTCTACAGCTTGCTAATGACTAGCTACACTGTTGCCAGACAGGGTTTCGGCATGCTGTGATGAACGTTATGACTATGTCGGAGGGAGCTTCGATCACTCGTCCTGTCTTTTCGTGTCCGATGGGTTAGCACGGGCGCGTTCAGTACGAGAGTATGAGAAGACTACTTCGGTGCTCCGTCTTCTTCAAGTAAACGGAGCCAGACGAGAAACGACGGGTTCTCGACATCCCGCCATTATATACACCACGAGACCTGAATATCATAAAAACGCAACAGAGAAATGACTTATATTATTTGTTGATCGACGGGATCCCGCAGTGTTTATGGACTTTATATTCTCTTTGACTTCCTGTAACGTTTATCCGAGTTCCGAGAAAACATAGATGTATGCATGAAAACGAACACGTTAAGTATATTTTTATTGTACATCACGTCGTTGAATTCCTGTTTCAGATGCCACCCGGTACGAAGATAGATTGCATTAGATAAAAAGAAAAATACGAGTAAGGGTAATCTGGATGGCCTTGCGGGCCATTAATTCTTTAAGCGAATGACATCTAACCACGATGCAGCAATTTATCTTTATCGATTTTCATAAACCCAAGCAATCGCAAGCGCGTCTTTCTACACTCTTTACGAGAGAGCTCGGCACAAACTAGGTCCAATGACACGCGCGTTCGCACGAATCAAATAGTTAATCGGCTCTGCCGAGGATTATCCGTTTTTAAAGAGCTAGAGCACGAGAGGAATAAATTATCAATGCGAAGAGATGGAGGCAGTGCTGAGTGTAAATTCGTGCGTGTGTGGCTGACGGGCAAAATTCAAACTTCGATATCTCAAAAACTGCTTTATCAATCGAGCTGAAATTTGACACACCCGTGGGGCAGGTTGATACCTTTGTGACCATTTTCGAAAAAATTCAAACATCAGCTTAATTTTCATTCAGTTTTGGATTTGTAGAAAAATGTCTGTATGTTCTCTAGCTTTTACAAATTTGTAGCTATAGAGCTAAATATTTTTTTTACGAATAAAGCTTTGCTAAAGGAGGATCGGTATTGAATTTGGGATGAATCTATAAATGGGTTCGGTTTTTATGTGACTTTGAATTTTTCCAAACGTTCATACTTTGCTCTAATTCACGTAAAGCCATCACCAAATCAATTAAAATTATCTATAGATGAAAAATAATGCTCGACCTTGCTATGTGCTAAATTTGGTGATGGTTGGCAAAGTGGTTCGGATTTTATGGTTTTTTTTTTATGTCAGTGTAAATTTTATATGAATCAAATACATTTTATTGGAAGGGAATACGATTTATTTGAGCCAAATAAAATTTGATTAATTTCAAATAAATGTTGAACATGATTCACATGATACGATTCGCGTATCAAATTTATCTTTTACAAAAAATTGTACTTTTTCATAAATTTAAAAATATACCTGCGATATATTTTCGGAAAATTTGTCACGGAGGATTTATCTGTTTACACTTTGACATTATGTGCCAAATATCTTGAACCTATATGCCACAAACAAACCTAAGGGGATATGGCGCCCATTCATTCTCAACCTCGAACTGGTACGAGGGCAAAAACTTTCAACACGTCACGTCCCATGGAAAATAGAGAGAAAACCGAGTCTATGCTCGTTTTCTTGAGAGTTTGTCCTACGCGCAGTAGAGTCACAACGTTGAGAGCGAAGCGAGAGGCCCTCGAATCCATTTTGTCGAAAACTTATTCGTCGTATATGGGAATGAAGTAGAAGGAGGAAAGGTATCGTCAAGCTCGAACGCACTCTATTCGAGCTATTCGGAAGCAGGGAACAGCAGCAGTTGGAGCGTTACACGGTCTGAATCCCTATCGTTTTCCATTGAGGCACGGCTATAACCATCCTCCGGGTTCAACCACAACATCCTTCTTCATATGCCGACCGACTGACCCTACTGACCGTTTTCGCCATCCTTCACAATATTGTCCAGCGGCCGGAAAACCGAAAGCGAGAGTCCTGAAAATTTATTTGGGTTTCCGGTTGGCACCCTCGTTTACGGACAAATCATCGGCAATCGGCTCTAATATGTCTAAATTACCGTATACGTGAAACTCCACAGGTATCATAAATTCTTATATACAATTACAAGCCACATGAAACTAAAAATATATGCACGGTATATTCGACATCTACAACTTTTTGGCGCCATATATTTAACATAGATATTACATATATATTTTTCTATGTGGGAAACAATCTCTACTTAAATATGGGTAAAGAATATTGTTAAAAATATCATTCAGTAAAAAATATTTTAACCTAAATTATGCAAATTCATAAGAAGAACATGCAATTACTTTATTTAATTTCAATATTTCTTATTAATTCATTTAATAATTTAAATAATTATAATTTCGTTTATAAATTATTTACGCTTAGTAAATAAATGTTTGTGTGAACTAAATCGGCGAATACATTATTTCCGTTAACAAAATTGTTGTACGAACTTAAAAATTCGTTTGAACGAGGGTCAACGCCAATTTAGTTCATTCAAACATTTTTTTTTTCTCAGTGTGACATTAAGTGTATATAACCTACGCATAATTCATTTAATATAATCCAAGTATTGCCCTTACCAGCTGATATTTTTTCGCAGATATTTCTAGCTAATCCAAAAGTCCGTCCGATTTAAACTGCATCTTCCATTTATGTAGTTCGTACCCATCGCTACTTTTCACAGTAGGAGACTTTATGGCCATAGATACTGCCAACCAGGGCATCGTTTCTACTCAATGAATCCACCCTTTCCTCATCCTTTACCGCCTGTTCCTCTCTTTTCTCCAAAGACTCTTCCGACTAATTTTCTCTATAACTTCGAACCATGCAAAGTGGCTATAGCCAAAGCTCGAATTAATCGTTTCGTCGCATAGTTATAGATCTACGATGCTTATATACTATGCCTATTATCTTTCTTTAGTCTATTTAAGCTTTAATTTCATTTCTTAAATTCTTTCTTAAATTCCTCACTCGATTTTATTATTCAAACGATGAAAAACACAAAAAATTAAATTGCGTGGCCCACGTCATGGTATATGAGGTGGAGAGGTTTAGAGTGGTATATAGTCTTACTACTTCGCGGGTGCGAAGAAAGTCAACGAAGATTAATGTGCCAAGGGGCCGCCCCCTCTTTTCGCAAGTCTCTGGAAGATCGTCGACGCACATATGGGGTATAAGTTATACTTGAGCTCATCGCGCGGATGATCGCGGATTCGATGCGAAAATGCGACAAAATTTTTTTTCATCATCTCAACCTCCCCTATAATTCCATCCATACCAAGTCGAACATTCAATCACCTCGCGTGAAAGCAAATGGGGACAATCGAACAAAAAATGTATTATTTCCAATACCTGCATGAGGCACGACACGCGATGGCAATATAGCTATTGATATTACATTTCGAGTCGACTATCGCAGCCAAAACAGATGGAATATAAATAAAAAATTTCATATCACTGCATAATACATATTTTGACTATATAGATGGCAGATATCGAGAATAATGCACAGAATAATTCAACCCGCTTGATGGAATTAATTTATTGTCAAAATTATTCTGCTACTTTATTAAGTTCTATTACTGCTCTGAAAATCAAAATTTATTTATATGATTGAAACGGTGCAAAAATTGGGGCTCATATTATCATAAATTTGTAATTCAATTACATTGATCCATTCCAGTCATGCGAAATATTCGAATAAAGTAATGTTCAAAATATTTTCGATTCGACCAAATCAATCATTTCATAACAGAACGATAATTATATATTTTATAGATTATGTAATATTTTATTCCTTTATTCGATCAAAAAAATATTAATAACTATCAACCCTAAAATTCATTGCAGATATTCAAGCGAAAAAGTATTTTTAATTCTTTTCTTCCAATTTTTCTAATCCGTTATCCATGCTAATGAAATTGTGAATTAAAATGATTATGAAAACACGTTTACGCGCTATTAATCTAAAAGGTTGTAATATTACGGGCATCCAAAGTAAAGTAAAGACTGAGCCATACTCACATTCAAATAATTGCCTTGACGACAATAATACCACTAAAACGCAGAAAAGCTTAAAAGAAAAAATTGATTCAACTAAAAAAACTAATTAACTAAACGAATAATAATTTTTTAAAAATAATTAATTTAATTTAAGAAATTGATACAACTAAAAAGATTGACTGAAGTAAAGAAAAAATGTATTTCAACTCTGCATGACTCGTTTCTTATCATCAATTTCGCAAACTAAATTTGCAAACTAACTTTACAAACTAACGTGACGTCAGTAACAATCGGGACGAGAAAGTTATGTCATGCATTACGCTAGACGCAATATTTTTTTAGTAGGGTCTTAGTGGGGCAGCCTTTATGGGCCCCGACGATGAACCCTATGATGGTCTCATATTCCCGCGCAAAAATGGAAGTATGAAAACAGTATTTCCCAAATATTAAAAGTGTCTTGAATAATAGTAAGCCAAGGCTGGCGTAGTGGAATAAGACATACGGAATAACATTTCGCCCAACTAAAGAAGGTATTAAAACAGCATTGAAAATCTTTCCAAAAGTAGAAAGTCTTAAGTGTGATCTATTGGACTAAATAATAGTAAAGAATATTGCACCGTTTTATGAGTTTTTATGGTCCAGGTCGATATCTACATGGCTTCCGGTGTCCAGATCGATATTTCCATGGCTTTCGGTGTCCAGGTCGATATCTTCGTGGCTTTCGGTGTCCAAGTCGATATTTTCATGGCTTTCGGTATCTCGGTCGATATCGCCATGACTTTCGGTGTCCAGATTGATATTTCCATGGACACCGAAAGCCATGGAAATATCGATCTGGACACCGGAAGCCATGTAGATATCGATCTGGACCATAAAAACTAATAAAACGGTGAAATATTCTTTACACCGGAAGCCATGTAGATATCTGGACCATAAAAACTAATAAAACGGTGAAATATTCTTTACTATTATTCAGTCCAATAGATCACACTTAAGACTTTTTACTTTGGGAAAGATTTTCAATACTGTTTTAATACCTTCTTTATTTGGGCGAAATATTATTCCGTATGTCTTATTCCACTACGCCAGCCTTGGCATACTATTATTCAAGACACTTTTAATATTTGGGAAATACTGTTTTCATACTTCTATTTTTGCGCGGGTTAAGAAGTGTGACAAGACTACACTAATATTTGTTAGGTGACCCTAGTTAGGGCCCGTAACTAGATACGGAAGACTAGACGGGCCCGGTACAAAGCCCTGACTAAATTTCGGTGCCTTTCTAAGGTTTTATTTGTGTTTCGAGAAACACAATCTTTTTTTGTACTCAAATGATTTATGTGTGTAAAACGTTGGACATCTGCAAATATATTTAGTGCCTTACCAAGCAATAAATTTCTTAAAGTTCATTTTCTCAAATACATTGTATCAAGTCACGACTCATAATTATCATTTTTATCTTTCCCCTTGAAAAAGTGAATGCAAATATATATTTTCCACCACTCTATTGCAGAAATTACCACATAAACTTTTAAAAAGTAATTATAGCAGATGCATCAATTTTAAGTACTTTCTATATAATACCGAAACGCTGTATTCCTACGAATTTTTTATAATAGGAGTGGGTGAGTTTCCAGACTGTAACCACGTTGAATTCCAGTATTGGTCTGCTCCATTCCGGCTTAGGCATTAATCACAATTACTTCAGTAATTGTGTATAAGTGAGAAATCGTGTATAGGAATCCCGTATTCGCATATAGATTTTTTATGCGAATAGAAGCGGAAGCTTTCCTCGCTTGATGATCCTCTCTATTGCAGTACATAATATCCTGATATCGGCAGTCGCTGATAGAGTTTTCCCGAAATATGTTGCCTTGGGCGTATATGAAACGCACAGATGATCTTTTAGACGTGTCAACGTCTCTCAGTATCAGCGATATCGGAATAAACTTATCGCTACGTGTGAGCTCACTGAGTGACAGCGAGTCACGAACAGTATAGAGCCAATATCGCATATGCATACATCCACGCATATATATGTGCAGCACTTAAAATTTTTATCACTATCCGGCTCTTTCGTTAATCCAGTAGGTAGGAACGTGATTTTGGAATGGGAAATTACTGTCGAATGGGTACGGTGGTTCCTTATGCTCAACTTCGAAGCTGGGTACAATCACGGAGAGCGCGAAAACGTGATCGAAATGTTAAATTTAGATGGGAAAAGGTATGTAGCGAGAGTAGAAGGGTAGCAAGGTGGGAGGCTGCGTGCTCAGTTTTGTGCAGGGCATTGGAGGGTGAGCAAGCATGCTGAAACCATCGAAAAGCTTTGGAGGGGTTGGAGGGGGAGAAGGGGGAGAGGGTCTGGCAGATACTACTCACCGACGACTTCACCGACAACTCCCAAAGGCTTCCCGCGAATTCTGCACACACTCACACAAATACTCTCTTTAGCTTGTTGGGTGGAGTGAACGCGGGTGAAGTCGGTGCTTCGTGGGAACGAAGCACATTTTATCGTCGAATATTATGCATAATTTTGCCGTGAGCCTCCCCCACTCGACCGGTAACGAGTGGTACCGCTGCTATGACGCATCTTTCCCTCAGGCTATCGAATACCATCAACTTCAGTGACAAATACTTTGCGACGAACGAGAAAAACATATTAATGATCTAGTAAATTGTTATCCCAGAATGTAAATAATTTATTTTTTTTAATGACCCGATCAGACATTTTTAGCGTTGCAACAGGCACAAATCAGGCCCTGACTAGGCGATCATAGGGGCCTGATAGGACCTTAGCAGATTCAAGCGTGATATAACGGTCCAAATTTTCACTTGGGAATTTCTTTAAAGGGACTTCTAAGTCAAAAGTGTTTTTACACAACTTGATGATACTCTGGGAGAGACTTCCCGCGTAGAAATAAAGAATCTGGCTGAAATTCTTAAGAAGATTTTCGCCGAGATTCTCCCTGAGATTTTCAGCGAGAATCTCGGCGAGAATCACGGTTGCGCGCCGAACCAAGATTCTCTTAAAATCTACCTGAGATTTTCTTAAAATCTACCTGAGAATCTCGCCGAGATTTTAGAGAATCTCAGTCAGCTTCTTAGCGAGATTCGTTAGTGGGTAGCTGAAAATAAAAAGAATTTCCATCAGAATCTCGCCGAAAATAAAAAGAATCTCTATCAAAATCCCACCGAGATTCTAGAGAATTCACGTCAGTTTTTTACTGAGATTCGTTAGTGGGTAGCTGGAAATAAAATGAATCTCTATCAGAATCTCGCTGAGATTCTAGGGAATTTCACCAGCGAGATTCTTTTACTTTTCATTGAGAATGAAATAAATCTATATCAAAAAAGATCTTTACGAATATTGAAGGACTGCTAACACTAATTAGTTAGAGTACATTAACGAATTTTCAAGCCCTCGTGTGTAGTCGAACTCAGAAAAGCTTTCCAGTCTTAAATATACGCTGAGGCTTCAAATCACTTGCGAGAAACGCTCCGTCCGTTCGCCAACTAGTGACATCATAAAAAACACTGGTGGACAATACTCCGCTAGATGGCGAAGGAACGAAGCGTTTCTCGCAAATGACTTGAAGCCCCAGCGTATATATAAGACTGGAAAGCTTTTCTGAGTTCGACTACACACGAGGCGTCTAACCTTCGTTGTTGTATTAACAAATTAGTGTTAGCAATATTAAAATATTGGTAAAGATCTTTTTTATATAGATTCTTTTCATTTTCAGTGAAAATGAAAATGAGACGAATCTCCCTGAGAAGCTGGCCGAGGTTCTCGAGAATCTCGGCGAGATTCTCAGATAGATTTAAAAAGAATCTCGGTTCGGCGAGAATCTTTTTAAGAATCTCGGCCAGATTCTTTTTTTCCACGCGGGTTAGAATAATCAGGATCCAGGAGACTTAGATCCCTAGATCTTAGAAAAACAAAGAATAATAAAGGCCTTGATAGGCCCTTGAGGGGTTTTAAATAATAAGGGACATATATATAATCTTATAATAATCAGGGTCTGGAAGTAGGATCTTTAAGGGTACTGAACGTAACCAGTTGCGTTGAGTAAGAATTGTACTCAAGTGAAATTTAGAATAATCGATGGCTGAGAAAGAGGCGTTTCATCAAAAATACTAAAATTATTAACACATAAAATTTTCGTGTGAATTTTCATCTGTCCTACTTTTATATGCGCTACGATTATTGGAACAATCCACTTCCTCAAGACTTTGCAAGTCTTGTCAAATAACTTAACCAACGAATTAATCCGGTTTAGCTTACGTCAGGTACGACAAACTTGGGAACAGGTGCGCACGAAAGTGGCGGTTTGTACAGTAATGAGGTATTTTACTTGCAACACCACGTGTGAACACCGCTCTGTACACTTCTAACCGTCGAGAGGAATGGGTAAGATCCGAATGAGATAACGCTCGAGTGAGATACATTCTCGTACTCCCACTACGGGATTTCCATAGATAAACGTACGACCGACGATTAAATCTCTCGATACGCACGGATGCACCTGCAGTACAGCATCTAGCTAGCAAACAAATCAAAGAAGCTCACCGAATAGTCGTGAGCCAGGATTCGCTTGAATCAGTATTTGTATGCCGGGTGTTTGTCAAACGTACTACGAAATTGCAATTGCATTCAATTAATTACAGAGGGTAGAATGATTGACAAATAGATAGTGATGCTGTGGACAATGTGAAGACCCACGCAAAAAGGAAAGTATTAAAACAGTATTTAAAAAGGTATGAAAAGTATAATATCTCAAGTATGATCTATTGGACTGAATTAATACTAAAAAGTATTAGACCGTATTATTAGTTTTAAGGATCCGGGTCGATATGTTCATGGTTTTCGGTATCCAGGTCGATATCTCCATGGTTTTTGGTGCCCAGGTCGATATCTTCATGGTTTTTGGTGTCCGAGTCGATATTTCCATGGATTTTGGTACCTAGGTCGATTTCTCCATGGTTTTTGGTACCCAGGTTGATTTCTCCATGGTTTTTGATTTCCAGGTCGATATCTCAATAGTTTTAGGTGTCCAGGTCAATTTTTCCATAGTTTTCGATGTCTAGATATACTCCCACTTGTTTTTTAAGTATCTACACCGGACTGGATACTGAAAATTGAGGCGTGATTAACCTACAGCTCGAAAACTGTAAACGAATATAATTTGTATATTACGAATCGACCGACCCGGAGTCCGAGAACTATGACGATGTCAACCTGAACACCTAAAACTGTGGAGCAATCAATCTAGACAATTAAAACTATGGGCCGGTCGACCTGGACATCAAAAGCGATGGAGATATCGACCTGGATACCAAAAACCAGACACATCAACCCAGACCCTGAAAACTAATAATACGGTGTAATACTTTTTAGTATTAGTTCAGTCCAATAGTCATACTTGAGATATTATACTTTTCATGCTGTTTTTAATGCTGTTTTAATACTTTTCTTTTTGCGCGGGGACATTTTCAGAAGTTTCATATTATTTCACACAACCTGAAAAATATCGAACTTGCGCTTAAACTTATGTTTATTCATTTTTATGCTTTTCGAAAACAAGCAATTTCCCTATAAAAATCTCCAGCTTCATATCAACGAGACGCCGCATTGAATACACTCGTATATTCAACAATATCGCACTCGTTATTCGAGGCTTGCAGCTAAATTTTACTATTGGCGTTGCGTTCGTTAGTTTCCCCGATGGCATAGACAGTTTTGACGGTGCGATGCAACGAGACGATAGTACGTTAAAGGGAAAGAAGACAATAGAGCGATAAGTAAACATGAAACGTGCTTGGTTAATTAACCATGTAGATACCATATACAAATAGTTCACCGATCGATATTCCATTATCAGGTCCGGCCACCGGGACTAGCTTTTCCCATAGGAGTGCAGAAGCTCTTCGTTTTCCGGCTCATATCTCACTATGTCGATCTCTCGTAGTATAGCAATGTGGCAGCGCGTAAGGCCCATCTTCACAAACATTAGAAAGCTCCGCTAATTTTATCTTTAAATATTTGTAGTATTAAACGAGATTCATTTTCGAGTATGAATTTCAACTGTAAGTCGTGCAATATTTCATTCCTATATAAATTTCATAACAGTAGTCTATTGCATTAAAACCTGGTGATGTTTTCTTTATTTAACGATTTGAGATTAACGGGATTGAAAGTTACTTGCGAAAATGAACAAATGAACGAAAAAGTATAACACATAAGAACATTTGTGATCGACAATTAATTTTTCAACTTTTGGACATAAGCTGTAGATGATTTGTAATCAGCGAAACATCGCCAATGAAATAGAAATGGCTTTTTTTAAATTTCAAACCTTCAAGAATAATAGTGTGTTCAGTTTATTTTTTCTACCGTGATTTCTTGAACTTCCAATAAAAATAAGGACACACTCGAACTCAAAGGGATGATTCTTTGGAACGGGGGTAGCATCTACTCCACCGGAAGATCAAAAAGAGATAGCTAAACGCATTATTGTAAATAAACGACAAGTTACCGTGACAAAAAAAATCAAACAAGAATTTGATTATGACAGCCACATAGAGTGGGCCCCACGAAGTGGCGTTAAAACGTAGCTAACTTTTACATATGATACACAGAAATAAAGGCTTGGTTAGAACAACCAATCGCTTGGTTAAATACGCGCCAGCCAATTTCTTGGTTAGACCAATCAGATTGTTGGTTATGCCAACCAAGTTATTGGTTAACTTACAATGTGCTTGGTGGCACTGACCAATAACTTGGTTGGTCTAACAAATTAATTGGCTAGCGTATATATAACCAAGCATTTTTTTGCGTGCATAAGAAAAATATGGAACCAAGTTTATTTTTGATACTAATATATTATGCAATTTAAGGCCAAGTATGTTATTTTTTTGTCTGCAATTGATTCACTAACCTAGTTAGACGGCCGAAAGAGCAGATTTGTGTGATATTCTTTTCTCATCCCTTAATTCAACGCCGCAATGGACTCGGATGCACTCAATGCATCAGCCGAAGGTACTTGATGGGTTAAAAAATTAAATCAATTAGTAAATAAGCAAATTACTTGCAGGATAAAAAAATTAATAAGCAAACTACCGTGTACTTTTATTATTATACGAAAATTGCTTTCAAAGAAGATCTATAAGCCGTTGAATAGGCAGCGTAGAAGTTGAACAATATTCCAGAAGGGTTGCTACACTTGTTTAGGATTCTGCGTCAATTTATAAATTTTCCAAAAATACATTACACCTTTTTGAGCTAAATTTATCATTTCCCAAGAAGTGACTACATTTTATGAAGTCACTTTCGGCTGGAAAAGTACTGCTATAGATTTTTTTTACATTTATAAAAAAACCATCTGCTTAATTGTATTGCTTATATAGGTAGGCTGGAATCCAATGTTTCTTGTCATAAAATTTCCGTGTACCCTATGAATACTATGATGAGCAGTACGGAATTAGACTTACGAATTTCCAGTGGCGTGAATGCTCGACGACGAAACGTGGGAGATGTACGTTAAATTCGCATTGTAGTAGGATTTGTCGCGGCAAACGCATCTCGTCATGGGAATCATCGGGATCGGAGCATCGCGTGATACAACTCCGAAGGGCTTTCGATCTGATGGACCGAATATCCTTGACAAGCTGGTAACCCACCCACAGCACCAGGCGCAGTAACAACAGCCACAGCAGCAGCAGCAGCAACATCAGGCATTCCGGATTCGGGTGGCGGAAGAGACGAGGAGGACGAGGAGTGTAGGAGCAGAAGGGAAGGTGAAAGGGGTACGCGGCATTGTTCGTGGTTGATAGTTTCTCGCTCGAGTGACGTATACACACTGGGACGTGGCAGTTGACAGTTTTTGCTTGATTAATTGTAACTGTTAGGGACTGGTATAGTTTTCTCTACATTTATACCTATCCACACGATTCCCACAGACGCATATGTATATCACTAGACTGAGATGCTAATCTCCCAGTAAATCTTGTAGAAAGCTTATGATAAAACTTGTGGATTAGGATAGAGACACCAGTAAATGACCAGTTAAGCAGAACGATTTGTTTATCATGGGTTTCTATAAAAGGTAATATTTCCACACTGTCTGTAATAGTACCCCGTGTAGAAAAATAGCTCTGACTTGGCCCTTTCTAGATTGCCCCAGTTCTATTAGGGGCCCTACTAGGCTAGCCACGCTTGAAGTACGGGGCCTTTAGAGGCTCTATATGGGCGACCCTAGTGAGGGTTCCACATTTAAGCCTGATTAGGCCCCGAAGTTTGTCGTGGCCGTCTCTGTTGAGCCTAGTAGGGTTTTAGAGTAGATTCCCTATTGTGGATGCCACGTTTATACCTAAAAAGGCCCCTTATTTAATCACGGCTGCCCGAACTAATTTCTGCACGGGACATTACCATACTAGTGCGATGAATCTTTTTCGCGACGAATGTGAGTTTCCAGCTCGAGCCGAAGGCGAGTGTTGTAATCATACGAGATCAGAAAAAGTTTCTCGCACGAGTATCGTATACAATTTTATGCCACTAGTGCGAGAAATCCCTATTTTACGCACGCTAGCGAAGCGAAGTGTGCGTGAAGTGCCTACTTCGCTGTGGTATAAAAATTTTAACGGTTGACCAGAATGTCGAATTATGTGATACGATTTAAAAAATATCATATTTTTATCGAAAAGTATATCAAAATAAATATTAAAAGCCAAAAACACCAGTGAATAACCGGATCAATCTACCCTACAATTTTAGTCGAAAATAGACTTCCGCAACAAAATAATCACAGTAGATAAGTAAAAAATAGACAAATTAAAAATGTAACATTCAGACAAGACGTCAGAATTTTTCATGAACTCTCATGGAAAAGCTGTTGGTCATTCACTGGTGACGAGTCAATTACTGGTGCATTCACCATGTAGCGGGAACAAAAGATCTGAGTAAAATTACCAATCGATATTGTGAATGTGTTAGTGCCACACAGTAAAAACTAAATTTATTAATTCTGTTATGAAAGAGTTAGTGAAATCATCAAGTTTTATTAATTCACACTTTCCACGCTCTTTTAACATAAAATAGTTACCATTTTGATGAAGATTGTCATGATAATTACAAAATCACATATCTTTTTAGTGTATCCATAGATGGTCGATGTAATAACAATGGTTTTATGATAAAATGACAATAGAAAATGAATAAGAAATAACTTAGAGAATATACAATGTTGCTTTTGTGTTACTATAAATATTTCGTACTTTTGTTTCCGAATATGGCACCGAATGGCTCAATCGTAGAATGGACGACGACAAAATTGTCGTGAATGTACATTCCAGTGAATTATGATTGTTTTTATCAACAGGCATTTTATTATAGTCTGTGAGAATAACAGAAAAACGTATATACGGTCACGACATAAAAAAAAAAGTTTAATCGGAAGGAAATTGCGCTGGTGTCAGATAGCGCGTGAGAAATCAGATATAACATCGATGTATTGACAAAATCAAATCTGCGTAAAAGCTGGTGCTAAAGAAAGACTCGGCGTACCAAAACTAGTGCAATTGGGATGTTGTGCGACATAGAGAATCGAAATCGCAATTTTTTTCATTGACGCGTGACAGACGACGGTTGAGCGCCGGAAATTGAGAGCTCACTCGCTGCGTTTCTGTTACTGCTACTGAACCCATTCAGTAGTTCTACCGCTGGTATCTCTCGTTCTCGCTGGTTCGTTTTTCTCGGGGAAAAACAAACCAGTGAGCAAGAGAGATACGGACGGCAGAGATGCGGACAACAACGAGGGCGAGTGCACAGTGATCAAGCTACCGAAACGAACGAACGAACGAGTGCATTTGATCGGCGTGGAATCATGCCGAATGCTGGAACAGAGCGTAAACGTGAAAAGCCGAGCGTCGCACGCGTGCTTTTCCCTGTACACTTATTCTGGCATCGTTACTGCTAGCTGCAGGTGCCGCTGGTCCTGGCCAATAGCCAACCCGGCCATTTTTCTTCCACTCAACGGTTTCCATGCCTTTTCACATCGCACGTTGTACTGGCCTCCATATCGGAGGCTATAGCCAACCCAATCGTATTCTGTGCCGTAATTAGCTTTAATCAAATTCGACAGAGAATTAAACGTTAATGGAAATCTATAGTATGACTTTGAGAGTGGATTTACTGCGAATGAATGAGTCGATGTGCAGCAGAGTAAGCAAACCTATTGTTGGTCCAGTTTCTGATACACTGAATATTGAATTGTAAGAGATGGGACTATTTCAATAAATAATATATAGCTACTTCCATTTTAATATAGTACTTTAATATAGCACCGAGTGAAACTCGGTGCTATAGTCGACGTTTTACGGAGACGAAGCGTAAAGAATAGGGGAGACTGGGGCTAGTTGAATCAGGGGCATGACGGGTCAAATGCTTTTAAAAATCAACGGTTACATGAAAGGGCTTCTCCCTCACAGGATGGGTTTCCATAGATAAAACATAAGTTTTGGTAACATTACTCAGGTGATTGACCACGCTGAGAGAAAATTATGGTATTGGGAACTATAAAATGACAACTATTCATTTTTAGTTCGTCCGACCAATTTTTTAATAGTTTTCGCAGCTATCAAATAGTTACTATAACTACGAAATAATTACCATAACTATGAAATAGTTACTATAACTACCAAATAGTTTCCATAACTATCAAATAGTTACCAAAACTATTTTCATAATTACCGTATTATGAAAATAGTTGCATGGACTAAAAATTAATAGTTGTCGCTTTATAATTGACTGTACTACTACGATTTCTTTGAGTGTAATAATTCGCAGAGTTGCATAATAAAAACTGATTGTTATTATGAAAAGAAAAATTTTGTCATCGCAATAAAAGACAACTCAAGCAGTAACTATAAAGTTGAGGAATGTAAATATTTTTTATTTGAAAGATTGGATATTCATATGCAATTTGAGTCTAACTGGAACGTATTCACTTCTTGCAATCCAGAGAAATTCTCGATGGTATTTACCAATGGTGCATAGGGCAAGTCGAGACATCACGAACAGGGCATATTGAGTCTTAACAAATATCAGCATAAAAATTATATATATTATTAAACCACACATAATATAAACGTGCACTATGCATCGAGGAAAATTCCTCTGACGGATAAGAAGAGATCTGCGTACGTTATCGTACTGCTGCCTTCACAAGTTCCAAGAAGGAAAATGGAAATGTAGGAAATATTCCATGCATTTATTATGCGGAGTCGTTTACAAACTCGCGGCAAGGAAACGAATGGATCGAGTGACTTGCCGAAGCTGAGCGCCCGTCGAATGCACTGCTTTTTTTGTGTGTGACACAATGTGGCAGCTGAATTTCTGTAATAATTTAAAAGCTCATTATAAACGCTAATAACCCTATTATCATTCCGCGTATTTTGACATTTTTTCGTAACCCAACTTACCCCGCGCTCGATTTCACATGACCCAATATGGGGCAACTCGGATCGTGTTACTTGTAGAAATTATTCGCGCGGCAAACCATCGATTGGAGAGGGAATTTAAGATTGTAGTGTAGATACCCGTGCAGAAATTAGTTCGGGCCGCGATTAAATAAGGGGCCTTTTTAGGTATAAACGTGGCATCCACATTAGGGAATCTACTCTAGAACCCTGCTAGGCTCAACAGAGGCGGCCACGACAAACTTCGTGGCCTAATCAGGCTTAAATGTGGAACCCTCACTAGGGTCGCCCATATTGAGCCTCTAAAGGGTAGTACTTTCAAGCGTGACTAGCCTAGTAGGGCCCCTACTACAATTAGGGCAATCTAGAAAGCGCCAAGTTGAAGCCCCAACTATATTTCTGCACGGGTAGCTACAGACTTTCGAAACAAAATAATTATGAT
This sequence comes from Ephialtes manifestator, assembly GCA_963970395.1. NCBI lineage: Eukaryota > Metazoa > Arthropoda > Insecta > Hymenoptera > Ichneumonidae > Ephialtes > Ephialtes manifestator. The sequence continues at coordinate 16,312,917 of OZ019981.1, read as the reverse complement.
TGTAATACGCAGCCAATTAAACGAAAGAAAAAAAAAACAAAAAGTGGCCCAATTAGCCCCAGTCTACCCTAAGCTATTGTTTAGGTTTAGTTTCTGATACACTGAATATTGAATGGCAAGAGATAGGATTATTTTAATAAATAATATGCGGCACTTTCTATTCTAGTAAATAGTATATATTGTTAACTACGGTCGCATCAACGAAAAAGGAAGAGCGAGAAGAGGTTATATATATTTTTTAAACGAATAAGCGGATCTCCCACGATATCACTTTAAATTTATCTTTGTCGATTTTTCTGTGGTTTCTCCAGACATCCATTTAAAAAAATTTATATCCAGTTGAAAATGTTGCGTAGGGAAAATAAAGCTTGATTATGTTCATCAAACTATTTTTGTTTATTAAAAAAAGAAAAATTGCAACTTACATTTAAAAGTTAATTATAAAAATGCATTTCCACTTTGTACTTTTCAATGGGAAATTTTCCTTTTTACATATTAAAAATTATTTTAAAAAATGCATCTTTAACCTTTTCGACAAAAAGTTTTGAAGACTTTACCGGCTTATTAGTAGCAATGTCCGACTGAATGATAAGAAATATTGGAAAAATTAAGGAAACAAGTGTCTGTATTAATAATGAATAACTTGAACATGAATTCCGATAATAAAAATTCCGGGACTACATTCTTTTATATAGTATTGGATTTTTTAGTGCATGCAAAAGAAAAACTTATCTACCATCATTCGTGATTGGCAAGCTATTGTATCCTTGTATATAATGTGGCTAGAGGTGTTAAGTGTCAGTATCTACCGGCAAATGCTCATAGAGTTACGTCGAGTCAATTGCTAGAGCGAATGCCAGGAATAAATAGTTGCAATAGTCGGACAGGCTTCAGTTAGTAGCTTAAGCATGCGGTCCTGTGATCCGTTCAAGTTACATCCACTAGTACGAATAGAATATTACTCACGGTCCTCGTTAATACGAGTCTGCTGTATTGAATGTTTCGCTTGGGTAATGAGAATTCCTCGAATTTCAAGCTTACGGAACAGTACTTGATCCCGCCAAACGCAAGGTCTCGATGTACACGGCTCGACTAAACGTATAGATGTTCGTGTCAATTGCATATTCTCCAGCCTTCACTGTAGCGTGACATGTATCGATAGCGTAAAGATATCGAAATATTTGGTTACCGATTTTCATATTTTTCACATATTACTTTAAAGAGGTTGGAGCGCTCCACACTAGTCAAATCAGTGCTAAATTTTTAAAAGCGTTTTTACAATTTCAGATGGTTGAATAATCTGTTCCAAAGTGTTAATCACATAGCAGCATTAGTTCTTGATATTCAAATACATTCACAGCTGTGATATCAACAGTAAATCGATCAATATCTGCAAATTTCCGATGTTATGTTTTTTCATCCAGTTTTTTAAAAGGGTAAACCGTAATATCAGTCCGATTATGACGACCAATAGCTCATTTTGTTTATTACAAGATATTCTATCGATTGACCATTTATTTTTTTAAATCGTCTTAGTAGTTCAAAAGATACGACCGTTTGTTTATCCTATCGTAACCTAACATCAAGTATACAAATGGCTGTAACTTTTGAACGCCTGATACTATAGAAAATCCGGACAGTCAATCGATGAAGGACCTTCCATCTTCTATTACCCTAGCAACTCAAATGGTGATACCAATGATTCGAATGGTAATACCGACGATTCGAATGATAATAACGACGATTAGGGCAGCACCTCGATTCTACAGAGCCCATCTCTACACGAGCATTTCTACACCGAATTTTACTACACGCAACAAATTTGCATGACAAAAGTTTTACACGCCGCGAGCTCTACACGCAAAAGCCCAACACCGCGGAATTTCAACACGCCATAATTCGACACCGCAAAAGTTGGACACGAAAAAGTTCTACACCTTAAAAGTTCTACACCGTAAAAGTTTGACACTGCAAGAGTTCAACAGGCAAAAATTGTACACGCAAAAGTCCGACACCGCAAAAGTTCAACACGCCAAAGTTCTACACAGCGCATCTCTACACGCGCCATATTTTTCCAATTTCGGTCGGTAACGCACCATATTTGAACAGTTTCGGTCGGTAACGCACCATATTTTAACAGTTTCGGTTAGTAACGCACCGTATTTCAACAGTTTCGGTCGGTAACTGTTGACATATGGTGCGTGTAGAGATGAGCATGTGTAGAGATGAGCCTGTGTTGAACTATGACGGTGTAGAGATGCACCGTGTAAGACTTTGCGATGTCGAACTTTGGCGTGTTGAACTTTTGCGGTGTCGGACTTTTGCGTGTACAATTTTTGCGTGTCGAAATCTTTTGCTGTGTCAATCTTTTATGGTGTAGAACTTTTTTGTGTCCAACTTTTTCGTGTTGAACTTTTGCAGTGTCGAACTACGGCATGTCGAAATTCCGCGGTGTCGGACTTTTGCGTGTAGAGCTCGCGGCGTGGTCAACTTTCGTCGTGCAAATTTGTTGCGTGTAGTAAAATTCGGTGTAGAAATGCTCGTGTAGAAATGAGGCTGTGTAGAGATGGGCTCTGTAGAATCGAGGTGCTGACAACGATTAGAATGGTAGTCCCAACTATTCGAGTAGTAGTCCCAACGATTGGATTAGTTAACCTAACTAATCCAATCGAGAACTAATCGTGAATAGTTGAGGTTACTATTTAATATGGTTGAAGCAACTAATTTTTTAGACATTGTGTACAGCAAATCGAAAACGTAGTTGCCACAACCAAACATTTCTTACCGTGAGGAGTGAATACCTTTTATGAAATCTATGACACTCAAAACATATATTTCCATCAAAATCTGAGAGTCGAATTTTTTCTTGGATTGTAAAACTTTCTCTCTTACATACTTTGTATGCGATGGGAAAGTATAAAATGATGCAATATCTATTCGACTCGTAAAATGTTTCATCCCATGTTTTTCTTCTTTCAATTACTGGCATGTCCATTTTTACTATCTTTGAGTATACCATTCTTTTTTCTCGGGGATATTTTGAGATTTCTCGGAAGCGAGTTTCGTCTCGCCTTGACTCGTGCACTCGCTCGAGCAATTTTCCGATATCGCTTTTTCTCGCATAGTATAAAATCCGTACACTACACCCTTTATCGTCGTCCTTCTTCAATCGCTCTTTTTCTAACGCCTCCTGTCGTCTCATGCTCTTATCTACATATATATGTATATTGTATACATACAGTATCTCTCCAGTGGCGTTTCCGGGCGAGCGATAGAGTTTCGCCAAGTGCGCTTTGCATCGAATATGAGGCCCATTTATCCGGCGCGCGAAGCAGAGTCGAGAGTACGCCATTCGCTTGCACGCCGTTGAGTCTCGAGAGCTTTTCTCTCATTTCGGATGCAGCGAGCATGGGGGTCGCAAGTCCGGTGCAGACGGTTGTGAAGATTTGGATGCGCGTTCTCTCCTCGAGACAGCCAAGTACTATCCTCGATATGGTGGACGAACGGACGGAAGTGGAAACCGAAACACTTCCGCGTACCACTTGCACCTACGACTCAGTACGACGAGCTCGTGAGTTTGTAAGTAGCTTCTGTAAGTGCGTACTTTTTTAAATGCACTGAGTTTTTACGAGGATTATTCGTTTTTTCCCCTCTTTTAACAAAGGTAGTTTCAACATTTTATGATCTAAATTTAGCTGCAATAATCTGAGTTACTTAAGTCCTCAAGTACAGACGTCGTAAATTTACGTCCGTACCTTTTGAAGTTGTTTAGAAAAAGAACGGAAAATAGTTCCTGAACAACGCCATTGATTAATTTTAGAAAATAATTTGTGGTCTGCACCCACAGAAACTTATCTGCAGAAAGTTTTTACCGAAGGTTATATTTTTATTCTGTCTAAATCTGTAAATTTTGTGAAAAGTCATATTTTGAGAAAATTTCGATACCAAATATTTGTTGTGGGGAATCTTGCGTTACAAAAATCTTTATTGCTTCAAAATGATAATATATTGTGAAAAAAAAAAATCATTCACACATTCTCTTTTTATGGATCTAATTGAAGCAGATGTAAAACTTGTCAGGTTTTCATTAAATGAAAATACTTGTGGTCATTAACATTATTTGAAACTCCCTGAAGGAGAAATATTTTTTTTAGTAATTACTGAATTCTGACTTTATACGAACAACAAAGTTGTGTTATAGTAAAAAAAAGTTGAGTTTTTCCAAGAATTTTATTTTTGCACTCCTCGTATACATGGCTTTATGAGGTGTTTTATTATGTGAAAAAAAAGTGTACTAATAAATTAAAACCCATTCGGTTCAGTGATTCCTGAGATATGGCATCGTACGTACGTCCGAGGGGACAAAAGAGGTAATGTCAATGGACACTTTTTTATATTAATGAGTTAGTGCCTAAAAAAGATCGTGCAAAACAGAAATATAGAGATATAGACACGTCATCGATTACTTCGTCGTGAAACTTTCCGAGTCGGTCCTTATAGCAGCATTAGTGCAATAACTTACAGGAAAGTAAAAGGTAACAGTAGTTAACGAAAGAGCACCAATTCAGGGTTTCGCAGTATTTTCTCTGTCACTCGCAGTTACTTACTACTAGTACAGGCACCAGCAAAATGCACATCAATATCGAACTAAAAAAGTATACGATAGTTTCGTTTGTCGTTTCTGTTAATATCTTCTTGGAAGTCTTGCTTGTGTTACACTCAAGCAAATGTGGAGCCTCCACCATCCGGTTTCAATGGGCATCAAAAACAGCTTTCCTATTTTTTTTTTCTGAATGTTTCGAAACAGAAACAAATTACGTTAATGGATAACGGAGCATATATCTAATTTACTTTTACCCAGAAATCTTTGAGATCTTTAACTAAATCGTAAAACCATTCTGAAAGTTTTGAAGAATGATCTACTCTTGTAAAATATTTTCGATACCTTCTTGCTTCTTGAGGAAGCAATTTTGATACCTTTTTGCTTCTTGCTCATAGAGGAAGCTTTGTTTTCGTAAGAACATTTTTTTTTCGAGAGTTTCATGTCAGGACACTCAGAATAGTCCAAAACGACGAGAAAAGTGGTTTAGAAAAAAAGTCCGGATATATGTATGTATGTGTGTATGAAAATGGCTTTAACAATGAAGCTGAAATTTGGCACTCTGGTAGAGGAGCAACGCCTCTTCCTATGTATACATTTTCGAAAAAATTGAAAAAATAATTCAGATTTTATAAGCCTTTCAATTTTTCAAAAAATGTCTGTATGTTCTCTATCTTTCGCAATTTTTTAGCTAATGAGCTAAATAGTTCTGGACAAATAGAGAAATGAAAAATGAAGGTCGGTATTAAATTTGAGCAAAATCTATAAAGCGGTTTAGATTTTATAAAATTTTGAATTTTTGAAAAAATCTTGTTTTCGTTCTTATTCAAGTTAAGATCGACCAAACCTGCTGAAATATTTTACAAGGTAAAATTAACATCCAGTTGTAGTAGATATCGAATTTGGTGAAGATTGGTAAAGTGGTTCAGATTTTGTAAGACATTGAATTTTTCAAAAGATTTTTGTATGTTCTCTAGCTGCCACAAATTTTTAGATGATGAGCTTAAACGGTTTTTGACGAATAAACCAATGAAAAATGACGATTGGTATTGAATTTAAGCGAAATACATGAAGCAGTTTGGGTTTTATAGAATTTTGAATTCTTGAAAATTTTTGTTTTCGTTCTTATTTTTATTTGTATTTAAAATAAGGATGCAAAGTAGAACTTTACACATTGCTTCGTCAATAATTTTCATCTTTCGCAAAGCTTCCTCTATGTGGAAGCCGAAAATAAAATAAAGAATGTTCGTCATAAAGGCGGCGATGCGAAAGATGAAAATTAATGAGAAAGCAATGTGCAAAGTTCTACTTTGCATCCTTTGTTAATATTTAAATCTCGTTAAGATGACGGGGCGATAAATGTACCTTTAGTTCGTGTTTGATATAAGAAATGCTATGTTAAATTGTAATTATCACGACTTGGAAGGTTGGGAGAATAAATCGCATTAGAAATTCCGCTCACGGTGAGATAATATATTTAATTATGGGTAAGCTTCATTCAATGAAATTCTTAAATTGATTATTCTACAGCGGTACTACCTTCACTTACAGGTGCACTTTGAAGTCGGACAGACTGGCCAGTCACAACGATCACAATCGGCCGAGAGTTCATTGAAGAATTCAGTAAGAAAGGAAAGCCTTTTATTGAAAGGCGTCAGGTCTTCGAAACGAGGCAAGTCTGTGGGAAACGTTGCCAAAACTTGCTGATTCTAAGAAGAGTAAAGTAAAAGCAATGCGAGTTCGCGACATAACCATTTAAGTGAATGAGATTTCGACTGCAACCTTGGAAATCGTCGACAACCAAGAGGGAATGAAGAATCCAGAAAAATCTTGCCTGGTTCATAATGCCAGAGTTCGTGCCAGTTGTGGAAAGAAAACAGCTTGCCAGGCATCACCAAGCTGTTCCTTTATTCTTCGATCCAGCTTAGACGGCTCCACACTCAACGCCCTCTGTGTCCCTATAATCCACGTGGATTGCTTCATTTATACGGAAGCAATTTGGCTTTAGCGGGAGCTAAATGAAAACCATCGTACACGTACGTACACAGAAAACCACATAGATGCAGTGCTTTTCACGCCAGTAATCCAGCCAGATGACAATCGAGACTAATCCGCATGTCTTTGGACTAACAAATACATAACATGAATGATAACAGCAACGGAATTTGTGAAATCTACACCTTGGGACCACATTTTTAGTCATTTTGTTCTTAAGCAGAGCAAGTCAGTATAAGAAATGATTTGCAGTCAATTGTTCTTTCCCCTGTCGATAAATAAATTTTATTTTAATCTATGCTTTGAGGATTATAGCAAAAAAAATTCTGGCTTAGTGCAAAGCAGTTAGGTCAACCAATTCCTTGTAAGCCAGAATGAGGCTTATTCAATTCTATGCATGATTCAGAATGCATTATTCAATAGATTGCACTCGATGATGTCGTATTCTCTTTGCAATGATTTTTTATACTAGTTAATTGGAGCGATTTTTGATAAAGTTCAAAATTTATGAAGTACTCGCCCCACGTGTCAACGTTATTTTGCCATTATGTAAATCATTTGATAACTTTGCCTTATACAGAGATAAAAGGGTAGTTGAGATAACTACCATTTTATGAGTTGGTTAAAAATTAGTTGCCAGAATAATTCACACCGTGCCTATAACGATCTCGAGTGGTTGTCTTGACAGCAAAATATGCTGACACGAGATGGTACGTGTAACCTATATTGAACGGTTTTCAACGTGCATATTTGTATAATCTGTTATATAAAAAAATTTCGACCCGACGTTAGTGTACATGTCGCAGGCACAGATATGGTAGGAAACTCTATTATTCAGCAACTACATCGCGAACATTTTCTAGCGCTTCATCACATTGAAATCAATATTGCAAAATCTAATTATGTCCAGTGCTATAAACGAGCATATATTAATGCTGAACTGAAGCACAAAAATAAATATTCACGTGTAACGAAAAGGGTTGGTTATACTTCCATTCTAAAAAATGTATAAGTTTTCGAAATTGCAACGACATTCGTTTCTGACCGAAAGTTACAGTGCATTACGACTTTGAACTATTTAAGCCCTGATTTGGCTGTAATACACGCGTCGAAAATCACAGAAAAAATTACAATTCTGCAGAATAACAGATCCGACATAACGATTGCCTAGTCGCATCCCAGCCATTTCGAGTCGTTGACGTAACTTTCCATGTCAATAACAGTTTATATAATAATGTACCCATTTTTACTTTGAATGCTAAAATGTACGAAGTTCATTGTTATTGATCTATTCGTGCTCTGATTGGTCGAGCTAGTGATTGGTGAGTTGGTCGAACTAGTGAGTTAGCGCAACTCACCAGTGAGCAATGGAAATATTATCTATGAAAATATACATTATTATTAGTGTATATATTGTTTGTTGTCGAAGTTGTGCCGCATTAACCACACTCATATTTCGTAATAAAGAGATATTCAAATAAGCTCTGTTCACTCGAATTTCTGTGGGGGCAAAATTTTAAAAATTGAATGAATTTCGACATAACCTCAATATGCATTAATTTTATTAACTATGTCAATGCATCGTATTTGGTTGAACCTAACAAAGAGCATTGATTCGCAATTAAACGGTTAATACCCGAGTAGAAATTCAGCTACGGGGAATATCAGGCCCTACCGGCGTAGAAAAAAAGAATCTTGTGAAGAATCTTTTAAAGAATCTTAAAAAAAGTCTTGAAAGAATCTTTACAGGAATCTTGAAAAGAATCACGCATAGGAGCCGGAGCAAGATTCTTTCCAGGATTCTTTTCAAGATTCTTTCCATCCGAAAGCGTTCGGAGAATCTTCTAAAGAATCTTGGAAAGAACCTTGAAAAGCGTCTTTAAGAGAATCGTGAAAAGATTCCGTCCATTAAATAGAAAAATCGTTGAAAAAATTTTAATGAAATTCTTCAGAGGAATCGAGCAAAACCTGTTGTTACTTTCCCTTGGTGTCAAGACAGTAAATTTCGGTACGTCAACGAAGGGTAAACCCCTCGTGTACAGTCGAACTCAGAACAGCTTTGCAGTCTTATATACGTTCAGGCTTCAAGTCAGTTGCGAGAAACGCTTCGACCGCTCGCCATCTAGCGGAGTATTGAATATAAGTGTTTCGTACGATGCCACTAGATGGCGAGCGGTCGAAGCGTTTCTCGCAAGTGACTTGAAGCCTGAACGTATATAAGACTGCAAAGCTGTTCTGAGTTCGACTATACACGAGGGGTTTACCCTTCGTTGACGTACCGAAATTTACTGTCTCGACACCAAGGGAAAGTAACAACAGGTTTTGCTCGATTCCTCTGAAGAATTTCATTTAAAAATTTTCAACGATTTTTCTATTTAATGGCCGGAATCTTTTCATGATTTTCTTAAAGACGCTTTTCAAGATTCTTTCGAAGATTCTTTAAAAGATTCTCAGAACGCTTTCGGATGGAAAGAATCTTGAAAAGAATCCTGGAAAGCATCAACAGGTTTCGCTCGATTCCTCTGAAGAATTTCATTAAGATTCTTTCAAAGATTCTCAAAACGCTTTCGGATGGAAAGAATCTTGAAAAGAATCCTGGAAAGAATCTTGCTCCGGCTCCTATGCGTGATTCTTTTCAAGATTCCTGTAAAGATTCTTTCAAGACTTTTTTTAAGATTCTTTAAAAGATTCTTCACAAGATTCTTTTTACTTTCTCATCACATACGGAGTATGGATAAAGAGAAAGTATTGCAATCCAAAAAAAATTCGACTTCCAGATTTTGATGGAAATAGATGTTTTGAGTGTCCTAGATTCCAAAAAACACATTACCTCATTTCTGTCCGTCCGTCTGTCTGTCTGTCTGTCTGGCGTCTGTATGTGCCGTCCGGAAACACAATAACTTTTGAAAACATCTATGGACTGAAATGAAATTTTTTGTGTGTCTTCTGCATTCAAATCCTGGTTTTGGTATTGAAATCCAATCCAAAATCTCCACTGCTTCTGATACTTTACCTTAAATACAAAATAAAAAAAATAAAAATTTTATTTATTTTTGTACCGCAAGTTAATATAAAAGATATTATGCTTCAATGTGATACATACAAATAGTATTACCAGCAAATAAAAAATGAACAACAAGAGATTTAGTATATAGAAGATTTTGTTTTTTCAATCACCCACATAAGACATCTTAAACTGTTGTAAAAAATGTATTGCTTGAAATATGTTACTTTCTTGTGTTATTGTGTTACACATTCACTAAAAAAAAGAACTGCAATGATCTTGAGCAGTTTTCAATGACAACATACTATGAATATTTACACCATATGTTAGATTAAAATTTAAAAAAAGAATGTAAAAATACAAGAGAAACACATTTGAGGTTATCATCACTCTTGATGTTAGACTATAAACACTCATGCACTCATCACATCATAGTTTTTTTATTTATTTTATCACTCGTATAGCATTTTATACCAATTCCAAATGCTGCTCATACACACCATAATATGCGAAACGTTGGAAATATCAAATAAAATGTAATTCCGACTGTCAAACTATCGCAATGCCGACGATAATAACATCAAAGGGAAAGAGAGATGTGAAGGCGCGCGCCGGCGCGCGATGTCACGCTCGCTTTCTCGCGCGCGCGAATTTCGAATTTACAAACGCGTTCTTGACAAATTATAGCTAAAAATGGAGATTACAATTAATGTGCGAAATTCACACATTATTAATCACTATAACCCAGTAAATTCACGATAAAAATTTTACACCAGTAACAAATTTTTACTTTTTCATCACATGCAAAGTATGTAAAATAATATTTAAAAAATAGGTCTAATTTTTTTTTTTTTTCAAAAATAGACCTAAATTTAAAAAAAGACCTAATTTTTTTTTAAATAAGCCTAAATAAGCTAATTTTTTCAAAAATAGACCCCAGAATTTTTGTGGTCAGTACTTGGATGGGTGACCGCTTCTAACCCGAATAAGTCCCTCGATTCTTGACACGGCGGCGAAGGCGGCGGCGCGATCTTTTTATAATATAGAGAGATATTTATTCATATATAACTACAAAAACGAATATTACGAACTAACTTCACAAACTAATTTCACAAACTAATTTCACAAACTAATTTCACAAACTAACTTCACAAACTAACTTCACGACAGTAACGTGACGCCAGTAACAATCGTGATGAGAAAGTCACGTTTTGCGATCACGCCAGTAGCAAGTTTTTTTCTACGCGGGTAGCGTGGTAGCCGGATTTAAATCTAAGACCCTTGCCTGGCAACCTTATACGGGCCTGGCAGGAAAGTAACGCGGTGCATGATCAGGGCCAGATTAAGTTTTCCAGATAAGGTCCGGATAGAGGCTGCCCTACTAAGCCCCTATTTATAAAAACGACAAATAAATTACAAAATAATTATCTGCGCTCATCGAATTCGATTTATCTTGCACTTTCTATTGGATATTCGAGCTTATTTAGTTTTCAGTACATATTAATTGCTGAAAAAAATACATGTACATTTTTATTTGCCGTTGGTGGGAATCGAACCTTGATCCTCTGGGTGACAGTTCTACGCCTTAGCCCACTCGGCTATTGACATCTTAGAAAGTTTATATATTTATTGTATATTTGAAGTATACTTAAAATGAAAACACGTCAAGACTACATCCATTTATTGTGACTACAACCGAAATATTAAAAATTCAAACATGATGGGGTAGTCACCCATCCAGGTACTGGCGTTTGACAGTCAGCACCTGGATAGATTTCAAAGTAATTCTAGCGGTACAGTCCCGTAAAACATGAGTTTCAGCGAAAATTTCGAATACTTCTTGATTGGATAAAGATGGGAAAAAATCCAGCACACGCAAGGTGCTGAAAAGATTGATTTTGCATAACAATAATTTTTAAATGTTTTTAACGAATGCCGTATCTAGCCTTTACACGAACCTGATAATGTAAATTTATGGCATATTTAAAAAAAACTATGTCATACGAAGACCGTATGCGGATCTGACCAGGGAAAGTAAAGATAAATTGGACAAAATCTTGGTCCAAATGCCACAGAAAGACCTTATGCGAAACGGATAAGATCTATGAATGGCATATCTATATGAGGTTACCGTATGTAAAGCCTGACATGAGCCTGATCCGGTGGAAAGACGGCATTTTTAAGGTAGAATGCCATATCTCGGCCTTACATGGACCTGAGCAGGTGAATTTACGACGGCCCCAAATAAGGTTACCGTACCTAAAATTGATCTGGACCTCGTGAGACAGCAGGCATGCCTGATGAAATTTCTACTCGGGTTCTTTTCATTTTCATTGAAAATTAAATAAATCTATATCAAAAAAGATCTTTACGAATATTGAAGGACTGCTAACACTAATTAGTTAGTACATCAACGAAGGTTCAACCCCTCGTGTGTAGTCGAACTCAGAAAAGCTTTCCAGTCTTATATATACGCTGAGGCTTCAAACCACTTGCGAGAAACGCTTCGAGATTTAAAAAGAATTTCGGTTCGGCTCGCAACGCGGGATGTCAATGCATCGTATTTGGTTGAACTCTCAAAGAGCATTGATTCGCCATTAAACGTTAATAGTTAATAGTAAACGCAATTAAGCGTTTACGTGCACTTAGACTGTATTAGATTGCGTTTTTAATAAATACACCAAATTTATACCGATAACCGCATCAATCGCACTTTGTTTAGCGTGCAAACCAACTAACCGGTGGGTTGCACAATCGCAACATGTAGTAATGGTTACCCAGGTTATGCAACTAACAAAAAGTGGATGTCGAAACTCACAAAATTAGTGGTCGAATTGATTCACGAAAAGTGAAGGCATAAAACCACTTTTTGGATGCACTCAACTCATCATTTTTCGCCGTGTAAAGGCCTTTAAAAAAATCCCTCCTATTAACTGGTGCAGGGAATCAATACGAAGAGAATGAGCAAACATAGTGTACAATTCATCCAACGGTAGATGGTCAATCATGCGCAAAGTTAAAAAAAGCATAGATCTGTATTGAATGGAACTAGTTGACCTAACAGACTTTCATATACACACATTGACGGATAAATCCTTCACTTCAGTTCTCACAGGATACATTTAACACACATAAATTTTGTGACATGTGATAATTCTCAGATTATTTAAGAAGCAGATATTTAATGCAGAAATTAAATATCCAAAAAATTTCGCCATTTTGTTAGTCGTGAACTATATTATGTCCCATTATCTTGTCGAGTCTATATATGAGCTTAGCTTAAATCCTGCCAGGGAATATAGTGTGCCAGGTTTTATCGTCCGAGTCAAAGCGATTCGAGGTCGATTCAATTGCGGACGGTTCGTTTGTGGCTTGACCAAGTGTTTTGCGAGGTCTGGATAATTATGTCAGAGAGAAAGCGAGAGCTCTAACTAGGGGCGGGGGTTAGACTTCGTTAAAAACATCATTTACCCTGATTATTCGAGTGCGCAGTTGATTTACGGGTCAAACAAGGCTATTTATTCGGGGCTCACTCTCTTCATCCCACTCGTACCTACAGAATCTTCCCAATTCTGCCCCGCACTCACTCTTTTGCCCTCTAGCAGGTAGAATCTACTATGTGTTCTCTGGTACACGCAAATGATCTGTAAATGTTGGAGAATGATTCGTTATTGATCCTGCAGTTACTGCGGTTAAGGGTCGTAGAGAAAGGAAACCTATTGGCTCCTATAGACTCACGATTCCATGATCAATAGCACTGCTTGTTCTCCCACCTTTTTCATATATTAAAAGTCAGTAATGCCCGATGACCTGGTAACATACGAACCGTAGCCATTGCTATTAAAGAGTAAAAAATAGTTGTTCGGCCGCATGGGAGTATTAGTCTTTCTGATACAAAGTTTACTAAGTATCAGTAAACTTTGTATCAGAAAGACTGTAATGTTTAATGTGACATAAATTAGTATTACGAAAAAAAGTAGAACCTTGTGCATTGCTTTCTTATAAATTTTTAATTTTTACAAAACATCCTCTATGAGGAAAAATGATAGTCGAGTTTTGATTGCTCACAGAAGAAACTTTGTAAAAATCGAAAAATAATGAGGAAACAATGTACAAGGTCCTACTTTGCATCCTTGTTTTGAATAAATAAATAAATATCATTGGTGAATATTATTTCGTTTAAATACAAAATTTGGGGTCGCTATCTCAAATTTTAATGATTTTCCTGAAATTCAATTTCGAAGGTCGCGTCACTTTGTTTAGTTTTCATAGAAAGTCTCAGCATAATAGCTAAAAATTTGTTCGACTTCAGCGTTGATATTAATTTTACAAAATGCGGAAGCAAAAATAGGATTAACGCGGAATATTCCGGTAATACCTGCAGTCGGTGAAAAAATACTGAAATATAAATACAAAATTCAATATTGTATCAATGCAAGAAGAGAAAATCTTGGCTTATTAGTTTATTATTGAATTAATAAAAGAATATTTATAATTTAATCTTATCTTTTGTTTGAATAATCTTGCATAGTTAACAAAAAAAGATTGACATTGTAAAGTAAAAATTTGTTTAAATCAAGTTCCACTCTTTGAAAATTATGCCAATGGAAAATTTTCATAAAAATCATAAAATTGAGCGGTTCATTTTTACCTGATATAGTGCAATTTAAAAAAATTATGATTTCACATCAGACAATATTTAATTACCTCATATATTACTCGTGCATACGTGCATGCTATATAATCAAATTAAAAACCAGATTTGTTATATCAAATATTCAGTTCCGTTATTTTGCTGAGCAATAAATTTTTATATACAGGAAATTAAATGTCCTTCATGCATATTCTTCATTAACGAAAATAATGAAGTATTCGCTTGAAACTTAAAAAATGTTATGTTCCCATTTATTTGAATCAATGAAATCTTTTGTTCTCAATGCAGAATCGATTACCGATTGTTAACCCTCAACGAAACTTCCCACATGGAAATATAAATATATGCACGATATATTCGACGTATAGAACTTTTTGGCGCTAAACGTATATGAAATATACTTTACATATATTCCATACATATATCCCATATATTTTGAATAGTGTGAAGGCAACATTAATTTCTTTTTTAACTTGGCGTCGAGTCGCTACCGCGACTCTTGATATATTTTTGCACACATATATGCAGAATATATGCAGCATATAGAACTTTTTGGCGCCATATATTTAACGTATATGTTACATATATATTTTTCTATGTGGGTTCATGTCCTCAAAAACAGGAAAAGCTGTAATACTATTTATGAATCATTCGTGAATATATGAATGAATAGCTTTATATGTTTAAATCATGTACTGCACTGCTGACCATATCTCATACATTATTGATACAGCCATTTGCGTAGAATTAATGATGCGGTGATCATTAATTATGTGCCCGAACCTAGCCTGTGTTTAAAATATTGATAATATTATATTCACTAGTTGAAGTATGTCCTCTCAATGAGAACATTTGTTCCAACTCGTAATATGAAATATTTAGTAGTGAAGCTGGGTTTCGACTGGAATTATCACACAGATGAGTGCGTGTTCTTGTCAGGTACGGAATTAAATTAAACTGCTCTTCAATCATATTTCGGCAGTCTCGTTTTTCATACTAATATTATACACCTACGATGCTATTCATTCACCCCAAGCCTCCATCGAAGTACCTCAAATAATCATCCTTGAACAAGATCGGTAAATACGGAAGAGCAGAATAACAAACTTTACCATGCACATTCACCATACACTAACAAGAAGCTCAACATTGTATTCATACATTAAATTCTATCAACAATATTATCCGGGTGGGAGTCAAAATAGCAAATGACCAAAATAGCGAATGGCTAAAATAGCAAAGTTCAAAATAAAGAACGTCTAAATATAAAATGGCCATTATTATGAAATTCGCTATTTTAGCCATTCGCCATTCTGATGGCATATTAATAAGATGGAGGTCAAAATAGCAAATGGCTGAAATAGTGAATTTCAAAATAAGAAACGTCTAAATATGGAATGGCCATCATTATGAAATTCACTATTTTAGCCATTCGCTATTTTGACCTCCATCTTATTAATATACCATCAAAATAGCGAATGGCTAAAATAGCGAAGTTCAAAATAAGGAACGTCTAAATATAGAATGACCATTATTATGAAATTCGCTATTTTAGCCATTCGCTATTTTGATGGCGTATTAATAAGATGGAGGTCAAAATAGCAAATGGCTAAAATAGCGAAGTTCAAAATAAGGAACGTCTAAATATAGAATGGCCATTATTATGAAATTCGCTATTGTAATCATTCGCTATTTTGATGGCATATTAATAACATGGGGGTCAAAATAGCGAATGGTTGAAATAGCCAATTTCATAATGATGGCCATTCTATATTTAGAGGTTCTTATTTTGAAATTCGCTATTTTAGCCATTTTCAATTTTGACCCCCACCCAAAAGGATTGACAAATATTGTCAAATGTCGAAACAATTTCTTTATTTTTCATACGATATTCAATATACTTTGAGTTAATCGCCATATTATTTAGACAATTTGACATGATATTGATATTAATTTGAACAATCGCAGAATTTCTAGTGTAACCGCAATCTTATATTACCTACAGAGTCTACATTATGAATGAATATCGACGTTAGCTTAAACAGAATTCGCCCAAACCGTCCGACGAGGTGTACATTACCGACACCAACAGTGTCGGCAATGTACTTTTCTATTGACTGCAAAAGTCACCCTCAGTCGCATAGTTATCGAATCCAGGTTATTCAGAAATCTATGTCATCGGCAATTTTCTACCCTTGCAGGTGGCTCCATCATTTCCAACTCCTAACAAAAAGTATATTCGGGTTTCTATGTTCCTTAGAGATAAATCCGCGAACTACCCACCTCTTGCATATAATACTTTGATAACCCGGGTAATTCGCTTGAATG
Organism: Ephialtes manifestator; assembly: GCA_963970395.1. Classification (NCBI taxonomy): domain Eukaryota; kingdom Metazoa; phylum Arthropoda; class Insecta; order Hymenoptera; family Ichneumonidae; genus Ephialtes; species Ephialtes manifestator. The sequence goes on along the minus strand of OZ019981.1, from coordinate 16,296,336 downwards.
CTGAAGAGCGAGACAATACTGTAATTTGCTGTTTGATAAAGATCTGCCAAAAGGGCACTTTGTCTCAAGCACGATGGTTTCGAATATATATCTCCGTACGTGTTCCGGAAGTCTGAAATCTTGAAATCTTTCGAGTGTAAAACACGTATCACACTGTGGTGGTTGGGTCAGTATGCGTGAGCTTGGGAATCCCGGAACGAAAGGGAGGTGAGCAAAGCTGAGCTGAGGCATCACGGCATAAATATTCATAGGATGTATATGGTCCTAGAACACGTGAGAAGCACCCTTTGTGCATAGAGGGGATGATGTTTTAAATTATCGTATATGAGTGACGTTCCCCCTCCTGACGCCTTCCAACAACGGGTCGTCGAGAGCTAGTCCGTGAAAAATATGACGGACAACATCAGTCCAATTTATGTCATGCGACGTTAACGCGTCTCTTTTTGTTCCAAAGCCCGTTATGGTGTGTTGCTTATTTTTGCCACTGCCCGCAGGCACTTTTTTTATCACGAGGAAAAGGTAATTGACGTCATATATCATATACGTATTTTTTTTCCGCTCCTTTCGAGCGTTGGTCTTTATTTTATTTTGTTCCGTTAATGGTACTCTCCAATTATATTCTGGTTGAGCACAATAGTTAAATACACGCTTCCTGATATAGTTGCGATCAACGTGACGTGTTATACAACATTGCAATTAACACGTTATCAATTTCATTATTAGTTTCCTGCTAATGGTCACGTACTCAACACGCAATCGTGACATCGGAACTTTTTTTCCATTCGATTTCTCATAAGTAATTACGATAGTGACCTAATTTTTTGTTTTGATACAGGAAAAACTCAATTTTTTCAAACCGTTTGAACATGGATGGAATATTACTGGAGGGAAATACCAAGGAGTATAAATTACATTGACCAGTTAAATTATCCATGACGTAACAAAACGAAGATATATACACACGAAATTAATGATAAACGCATATTGATCAGACATCGGTTCTTACGATAATCTGAATCAGGATATTGTAGTATGAAGAAAATATCTCAAATACACATTGCATGTTAAGTCACATTAATAAATTTTAATCATGAAGTTTTTAACGCTGACGTTTAACTTTTTCATTAAATGGTTTTGGCACTTGTTAAATATATTGTCATCATCTAAAAAGCATCACAAGGATATTTTTTATACCGAATGATGCCACCCAGCGAAAAGAAAATGATTTTTAAAGAACAATCGTAAACAGCAACGTTTGAAAAAACGTTCTTTCAATAAATAAAAGCATTTGTTCAAATGTCAAAATTTGGCAATAAATTAAACACACATATTTTGTACTTTTTTTTATTTTAGCTCAAAGGGATGCACTTTTGGCGATATGGTGAATCTGAAAAAAGAAGAGAACTTGCAAAGCAGCATTGCAGTTCAAAAAGTTCGTGCGCAAATAAGGGTTGAATAGTATAACGAATATCGTCGTTTTATATGCAACTCGACGTTCTATATGGGGCATTCCATACCGATTCAACCTGGATCGGACCCTCGACCTCTCGGATTTGGTCGAAACTTTTTTATATGATTGGACCAACTCCAAAAAGTACTGGAAAATTTTTTCAGATTTTTTTCATTTATTTATTTTTTTTTACGATTTTTTTAAGATAACATATCGTTAGCCCAAATTTAAATATCTGCAAAATTTCTCAAAAATTCTGCATGAAATAACAAAATTTTTGAGCCTAAAGCCAAAGTCTGCCGGGTTTCGCTTCTATTTTTTTCTATAAAAAACTATTAAAAGATTTAGAAACGAAAGAGGAAAAGTTATCAAATTTTTCTAATATACTATGCCCCATATATACTATGCACGATGCGTCGGACGGATGGGTTTAGAACTTTCATGGTTTACGCATATCATTGCAACACTTTTGCGTTAGAAATATATTCGATTTACGTCTTTTTGCAACGCAAACGAATTGGATGAAGGTTACGGTTTTAAAAAAAACGTGGCGCTTGATGCCCCGAGGTTTCGGAGCTAAATACTCTGGGCGCGAAAAGCCCTCGGCGCTGCCCATGTAATCGTGCTTACCGAAACGCTTCATCATCGTTTTACGGAACTTTGCCTTCGCCTCTAGCGAAAAAAGGAACAGAGTCGACCCGGTATGTACCCCTAAACTGCTGAGAGGGAAGGAGACGAGAATTCGTCCTTAAAGGGCTGGTCTGGTAACCCCTGAAGTATGATAAAGCAGTCTCTAAAGAGCTTCGAAAAACAACGTCTACAGCAAGCACTTAACTAACGCTCGACCTGCGATTTACTGAATTTGAATCCAACCGTTCATCGATTACGTTTCATCTCAAGCTTAACGTGATGTGTTACTCGTTTTTATCGTTCTCTCTCGCTCTACCGCAAGCACCAATGGCGCTTTCTCGCTCGCACTCACGGCGATTCGGTCAATGTAACACATCACCTTAAGGGGAGGGAGTCAGGTCAAAAAAATTGATTTTGGAAATTCAATATCATGCAAATCCTATTGCATATAAAAATGCCCAATGCACTATATTGTTGGTACTCGATGAAAGAATTTTTTTACTTTCGTCTGACTTGCATATGCTTTTCAATATTATTTTAAGCAAAGTTCTTAGGTTTTCCATTCTACGCATGATTAAGATCAAACTACCAGGCAGATTGGAATGGTTGACGTCTCATTTTCTTCTTCATGAAAAGATACACCGGCTAAATGGAGCAAACTATTTTTTTTCATTCTGAAAGCAAAGTTAATCACTGATTTAGAAAATAGCATAAAATTTATTTATTAATAATTATGCCACTTAAAAAATATTATATAAAAAATGTGTATTTTTTCATGAAGAAGAAAATGAGACGTCAACCATTCCAATCTGCCTAGTAGTTTGATCTGAATCATGCACAGAATGAAAAACCTAAGATCTTTGCTTAAGATAATATTGAAAAGCATATGCAAGTCAGACGATAGTAAAAAATCCTTTCATAGAGTACCAACAATATAGTGCATTGGGCATTTTTATATATAATAGGATTTGGATGATATTCAATTTCCAAAATCAATTTTTTTTACCTGACTCCCTCCCCTTAATAAAGAAAATTCTATGTAGCTATATTAAATGTTAGTTATAGGATAAGCAGATATTCACTTTAACATTGGTTATGCTAATATATTGTGAATTATTAATGATATTTTTGGTAATTTTTGTTGAATCAAACTTTTGCCCTATGAAGGAACGTTAAGGAGAAAAAATTTAATTAAAAAGTCCGCCTATTCGAACTGCCAGATATGGTGAAGTACGTCGGCGGTGGTTTTCCTAGAGACATGGAAGAAGACACTCTTTTTGTTTTTCATTCCTTGAAGCTCCTTGGCTATCGCTGAGACAGCGAAGTTGTGAGCCGCCACCAGTTCGTGACTGCAGTCTTCCATTTCGCGTAAGTGCTCTAAGTGGTTTACTCGGGCTCGTCGCTGTACTCTTTGCGTCCGAGAGATATAAAGAGAACGAAAAATCCGGCATTGAAAAGTTTGAAACGACAGACTTAAACACTTTAAGAGTTTGAATACACATAGTAGGGTTGATCATTCTGCAATTTCTGAATAATAGTTGAGGCGAAAATGGTTAAAGCTATAACTTTTACATAGAATATTGCGTATTAAATCAATGCGGATTATGAAGGTTACTCGATGTTCTTCCAATAATACTTCTTTTTTGAGTTAACGACTTAATTCCAGGAGTAGTATTATGCGGTTGTAATCCCATAAAGGGTGATTAGACATGGCCAATGATCGTTGCAGCGTCGATGCCGAGGTTGCCAATATTGCCAATTTACGATTGGCCGATCATCGGGCCTAGTCTTGCATGATAAGTCTGGCTCGATAGTGGCAGCCAATAGTAGCCCCATAATGGATTATGAGAATCGGCAGAGTATCGTGTACGAAATGCGGCAGAATATCGCATATGGGAAACGGTCGAGTCTCGCACATAAGAAGTAACCTCAAATACTACAACACACGGGCCAGAGAGCCCGGTGACCAAAAAAGAAATCAGAAGGGAAAGTGAGGAATAACAATACACAAAAAATACCTTACAGACAATAACGATCTGACACACACAGTATTATTTACTAAATTACTGAAGAGGACCCAGACCAGGGTCGAAACGTATAATTAAAGAGACTTCTTTATTAAATGTGGCCGCCAATAGCCGACTAACCACCAAATCATCATAATCTATGGCCGCAGCACCACTAACATCAAGTAGATAAAGTAACTTCAAGTAACCTAGCTCTATAATTTATAATATTTAAATTAAATAAATAATGAAGATACGGTAATAAAGTGAGAGAAAGGCTGTAAAATTCGCAAAGAATCAAACAAGCAAAAAACGCTGTCATCAAAGCTCGTTTCTGTCTTTGCAAGCGCGAACTTCTCTCGGCTGTCATTTATGAACGAGTCCATTAAAAAAAGCTCCCGGTAGGATGTGAATTATTCGTTTCTTTTTCGATAATTCGTGTGTATCGAACGAATAGAACGACCGAATGTTTTCAGTAAGCGAGTCGGATTTTCATGATGATGTTTGGTTCGAAATCTCTGATCAAAAGATTTTTTTAGTTCTTTTAGGGCAATTTGTTTCTGGATATATTTGGCTTTTTTTATTACACTCACAAACAGATATGCCTCGTGTGGTGCATCTCTCACATGTATAAAAGACACCTGGTGCTTTGCAACATTTTATCAAAACGCGGGCTGGAGAATCAGCCGTTATTGCCATCAAACAAAATTCATATTTTTTAATTAAGCACCGTTTAATTGGACACCGTTTTCAATCGAACTGTTCACCTATGTTTCAAAATCGTCCGAAATTCATGCACTGACTGAAGCTTAGAATCGCCACAGTAAATTCTAGCAAGAAATAGCGTGAATTTATAATTGCTGTGATAAAGTTTTACGACCATATCGATATCTGAGAGCTTTTATATAAACTTGTATCACATCAATGTGTACCAGCGTCCAAATTTTATCTTCTTGATATATCTTCTCAATACTCAAATACACATATTCTCCGTCGTTTCCGAAAGCGCTCGACATAACTTTAAGCTCGCTACGATGTGTCGATCCTAACAAGGTTTGAGCTGTTTTTGGCAACGATGTGCACCCTTCTTCTCTTAGTAGTACCAGAAGTTTGGAGACGACATTATGACGTATTGTGCCCGAATTACGTAACTCCGAATGGCGTAATTTTTCTTGTAGCGTTATAGGTTGGAGGACTGAAATACTATCAGCGAGTTGATCATCTCCATCAATATCGTTCTTCGGTGATGTTGGGCTGTTTGGCAGCGATGGGCAGAAGCTCTATTTCATTCAAACGTCACGTGGTTCAACTCGGTTCATCGTTAATTGAGCCTGTTCGAATCAGCTGTACTAGTGGTACAATATTACGTCGAGCGTCGAAGTAAGCTAAAATTATTAAGATAATTGGGACTAGCTTTCATCAAGTTTGCGATATTACACTAAATTATTCTTCATAAATGCACATTTAGTGTTATTTGGGAATGAAATTGACCGAAATTAAAAAAGCTATGTGGATTTTATGGAGTTAGGAAATTTTCGAAAAATTGTCGTTATTGCATTAACATTAGCAAAACATAAACTAAGAACCCCTAAATTTGTACATAAACGGAATCATATTCAGTGAAAAAAATAGAAGAATAATACTACTTCATAGAGGTACATTTGTAAAAAGTTAAAAAGAATGAGGAAGTAATATAGAAAATTCTGTTTTGCATTCGAGTTTAAATCCGTCAAAACATACAATAAGAAGAACTCATAATCCGCTTTGATAAAAATACTCTTATGAAGCCTCGAAAGCTTAGTGATGGTCGAATACTTTTCAAGACCGCCAGACTTTGCATTTTTTTAATCCTATGCAATGTGTTGTTATGAACCCATACATAAAATTGAATGCAAGCCGCTCTTGGCTTCGTAGGAACATTGCTTTATGTCTGAAACCTTTGTAGAATAACTAGCTCGCCGTGTCGTGTGGTGGTTATAATGCAGAGAATGTAAAAGTCCCTGGACCGAGCTATTGCAGTTAGTAAGCGAAAACGTTCTCGATATAATAAGAAACTCGAGGTTGAGTAATGCAGGGTTATATTTTGTGGAGGATTCTCCGACACGTCATGTATAAGAGGGTGAGAGTTGCATAGAAGGACCAAAGCGCGAGCTGCGAGGCCAAGGTACATTTTTAGGTTCTGGCTAGCGAGCCGCGGCAAAGGCTCTTCCTCTTTCGCTATTCTTCCACATCGAGCTTCACTGGCGACCTCCAACTCCACTTCCACTTCCAGTGCAGTCCCGTATAACCATCCGCGAACTACTCTCAAGACCCAGGGCTTTTCCTTGTATTCCCGGTTAAACGCTGTACAAGAAATCTTGAGCTCTCCCGTCCGCGAGAATTACGAGCGAGGAAGCGAAGAAAAAGCCGAAGAAAACGGGAGGAGCTCGTTGGTTCGTTCTCTTCTCTCTAGCCGACGCCGCAGAGCTTGTGTGCTGAGGAGGGCAAGATTTATTATGCGTACGCTTCGCGAGATTAGTGCGCTGCAGCTGGCTCCGTTTGCCTCACATCGAGCCAAATACCTTTTGCTAAATAGAAAATGAGAGTACAGAACTATTCTTCTCAGAAACCATTTAGTTCGATTCATGGTTATAATTACGTACCAAGTGTTGGATTTTATGACGCTAATTCTATAAAGTTGCATTGGAGTTGATGCACGAAGAAAATCTAGATGATATATTGATAGGAGCAACGATTCAACAGAATGGACATATCCTGAGATTTCCTCTATCAGAAATGATTAAATTCAATCGGTACCGTATAATAGCTAACCCGTAAACCCGCATTAGTCGATTACCTATCTTGATCAATAGAACGCCTATTGTCGTACCAGCAATCACTCCTCCAGTTCTCCTGTGGCCAATATGCGATTATCCGACGTCGTCTCCGGAGACAGCAAACGCTCGGCCAGTTTCCAATAGCCTGCCTCCCCATACGTCACTGCAACGTACGTGTTCGAAGCACGAATCGAGCGTCACGGTTTACGGGCCTGTTATATGTCTTATGCCAACGAGTCCTATGCCAACGAGGTCACAAATACAACGTCAAAGTCTTTGGGGAATTAAAGTTCAAAATAACACAATAAGACAGGATAAGTGGCCTCTTGTTTATGAATTATAAATAATTTCGGCTGTTGAAGATAGATAAAATAATCAGAATTACAATTTGTTGGCTTAAATTTTAAGTATCGTAAAGCAAAATAAGCAGAAAAGTCATTTAATCTGAAAGGCATACTGCAAACAAAAGATGTTAAATAAACGAAACCGTACTGCAAATTCTAAATGTAATCTCATGAATGGTCGAAAATATCAAATACGTATATTCTGACATTTATTTTAAAATATAATATTTCAACATTACTTTTAAATCTATGTCAGAACATTCCGTTGCCTAAAATTTAGGTATACCACAATGTTAACAATTATTTTATAAATTCATGTTTTATAAATTCATCATTAACTTCTGAAATTCAATATTTTACCAGCTCCGTATTGCGCATGATGTGTTCTTGTTAATACACAAATTCATTTGATTAAATTTGTAACTACTAATTACAATTATAGCTAGGCGAAAATATTTTTTTAAAAGATCGTTGTAACTAGTAATATGAATTCCCAAAAAATACGCATACATAATGATTGATGCATCACGCAACATCCGCAGGAATTCTTCGTTTATACTTTCATTAGGACGCGATCCTTCTTTTTTTTCTTATGATATAAAAAAATGATAGTTGAAACTCGCGGCAACGTGTGTGCAAGATGATCGCCGTGCGTCTTTCAAGTACCGTAATGGTGCTTGAACACTTCGCTTTATGTCATGTGGTATGGCTTCGCTATCACAGATCAATTTTGATATGACGATTGCGCTACAAGCTTGAAAGGAAAGTACAGACGCAAAGGGCTGAATATCACGTATACTATACTTGGACGTAGAAAACGACGGCTCATCCAGGCTCATCTCGTTCAGAGCGCGAAACCTGTGAACTCCCACAATCCGGGTCAAATGGATATCGGAGCCGGTTGAGAGAAAACTGTATTCTGCAGTGCTATGAGAACGAGAAAAATCGAGATACCTTCCCTTCCGGGACTTGCCATATCTCGTTGCGTTCGGTGAAACGGGAAAAATAAACTCAACCTCTTCAGGGCATGTCAACTTCTCCAGTTTTGTGCTACATACTCTCATGAAACCTTCGTATGGGTTAGATCCGGGAGCGCTGTTTCACATTTTATATTCTTTCAGATTTATATTTCATAAAGGGTGATTAAACGCAATGAAAAATAATTGGAAATCCTTTGCCGCAGTATGTTCTGTGTTATAGGACGGACAGACCCACGGTTTGTGACCCCAATTATATCGTATTTTACATCCTTTCATATGGATACTTCATAAGAGGTGATTCAATGTAATTCAAATAGTTCGTTGATAACTTGAAATCCTTCCCGTACAAAAATATCCAGAAATATCCCGAAATATCCCGATTTCCAATCGGGATTATTTCGGAACCTCGCAAGTCGTAGATCTGGACCGGATTGCTGGTGGTTTCGAAGTTGGGTCATTATAAAACAAATGCACCTCCAGCATTTGAGGATTCATAATAGGAATGCAATTGGATCACGAGGAGCATTTCTAGATAACTCATTTAGTTTGATGAGCTCTGCATTAAAGGTATGCCGATAGGATCCCTATGAAATCCTTAGGGGTTCGATCTGGTCCTGAGCGGATGTCTCTAGATATTTGTATATCGAGTACAAACATTTGGTCGCAAACGTACTGTTCATCTTGACGTTCGCGCAAAGAGCCACTGTTACCGAGGAAAACACATTGTGCTGCGGTGTCCAGTGTTTACTATATTTTAGGTCGATAGAAGCAATGTAAACTTCTACCACGTTGGATCGTTTGGTTGACATAATTATATTTCATTTTCGATGTATCAAATATCAACCGCGGCACCATATAAGATAGCTTTGACTAAATGTTCTAGGCAAAGTGTTCGTATTGTTTGGTCATATTAAATAATTTTTAAGCTATGGAATAAAAATTAGTCAAATGAATTAAATAATTCGATCTTTTCAAATCTATTCACTATTATGCCCGACTCTATCGATGACTTGAAATAGCGATTTTTTTTAAATCCGCCAAATGTGCGGTTCAATCAACCTTGTTGTCTCCACAACGCTGACAGCATATACGATTAAATCGAAGAAATATTTTTTTTGAATCATTTCAGTTGTCGGTCATTTTGAACCAGTGTTGTGTTGCTAGTAATTGCTGTACACTATTGAAACAAACAAACCAATTTTATTAAAATAACGTCGGTATAGTTGATTCAAATATGCAAATATGTTTGATTTTTTGACCGCAGCTGCGGGGTAAATGTAGCTAAACCTTTTCCTTGGCGCACTGAAACAATCTTTAACGCTAAAGACTTGTGAGCTCAATAGGATCATGTCACAAATTATTTCAGATTCATACCCCATGAAAATTGATTGATCGTATTTCAAGTAGTTTGTTGACTACCTGGAATAATTGCCACAATATGTTGTTCATGGTAGGTTGGACTCTCTCATGGAGATAAAACAAGAGTCATTGGGTCCGCAGGTCTATGACCTAATCGACCGTGGCGTGTTTCACTACTATATGCTCGGTCTCCAGCATAAGTTTAAATCCCAAAACGCTTATCTCGTTGCCAAAATATGGCTCATGTTTTATGGGGACTGTGGAAGTTGCTATAGAACAAAGGGACGTGAACCTGGGGGAGAGACACGATGACTGTATGCATGAAAAAGTTAGGAGAACAAAAAATAAAACAGAAACGAGACAACGTGTCGCTGTAGGGAAGAACAAACACATGCTGATGGGATCCCCATATGAGCCAGACGGAGAAGAACGGGAGATTCTTCAACAGCAATCGGCCATTCGTCATTTCGCGCAAGCCTTGATCTTGCGAGTTAGACACCAGGAGTCAAGAAGCGACGGCTTTCGCTTCTTATCGCCTCGAAAGGGTCTTACTTTTTTTCTTATTTTCTTTCTTGAGTTCGTTCCTTCGTACGGTCTTTCTTCACGACCCGCCCAGATGCTTCCTTCGGCGTAGAACGTGGCTGGAATACGGAAGTGGTCACTCCCTTTCCCGTCTTTCATCGGTGTCTGTGTGTCTCGAGTGTGCATGTCATATAACCTCCCCCCCTCCCCATCTTCGCGTATACGATGACGCCTTGTGTGAGCAGGTGTGGGTTCAGTTTTCCATTAAAAGTCAGCTACTTCGGGAATTTTCTTGTGACCCGAGAAACTATCCATCATATACACGTGCATTTTGCGGTGATATAATAGTGGCTCCTACTCCTGTAGTGACTTGCTATCGCTTCTCCATACACTATACGGAGTCTACGGGTTATACAAAAGTGAAGTGTCTTGTCTGTCTCCAGACGCGGAGTTTGCTTGCGTGCAAGCAGAGCCAAGCAGAGTGGTTATTGTCTCTGCGATTCGTGCGGACTCTCTATCTCTAAGAACTGCTTCTATCGCTGCAAAATAAGGTTCAGCCAAAATTGAAGTACACTGAGATTTCAGAAGCTGATAGCCTAGATATAAGTTATAATCAATTAATTATCTCACTACAATGAATGTACACTTTGCTTGGCAAGTACAAAATAAAATGAACAAAAACCACCCTCATGGAAACACGTTTTTATTGACCTGGCGAATATTTGTTTATGCAGTTGAATCCTTCAGTGGCCCTTGATCACTCAATAGCCCTTTCCGCGATTATCCCATTGACCATGCAATGACATATTTATATTTCTGACCATGCAATTGGTCTATATAGGGACATATCCCACATTGATTTTTATTTTCTCATAACATACAAGGTATGTAAAATAGAAAGTGTTCCAATAAAAAAAAAATCGTCCCTCAGATTTTGATAGAAATACATATTTTGAGTATCCTAGATTCCAAAAAAGACATTCACTCATTTCTGTCTGTAGACAGTAGAAAACTGTGGAGCGCAGCGAAATTTGGTGTGTACCTTCTACATTTAAAATGTAGTTTTGGGTATTGAAATCCAATCCAAAATCTTCACTGCTTCTGATACTTTACCTAAAATATGAAGAAAAAAAATTGAATTTTTAAATTCATTTTTGGATAATTTCCTAATCTAAATTCGCAAACAAACTTGATAATACTAACTTCACACCACTAACGTGGCCTCAGTAACAATCGGGGTGAGAAACTCACGTGTCGCGTTGTGTCAGTAGCAACTTTTTTTAAATAGCACTAGTGAGAGGTACCTTAACCTCGTGTCTAGGACTATTGAGATATTACACTGTCCATATGTTGACATCAACCGCATTCCCGGCCCCTATATTTGCATTTGATTTGATTAATCAATTCCGGGAGTACAGACATTCGTGATCTCTAATGACTATTGTCCGGAGAGTAGGGGGTAATCTTTTTACGCTGTGCCAATAATTCTTTAGTTGCAAAGCATTTTTTATTCTGAACAGAAGGATAAGCGAAGATAAAAATTCAAATAAAAAATAATGTGTTTCCATTCTACGATCTGATCAGAGATATTAGGTAAATCTTAACCGCATAATCGTCTAATTTGTTTTACTGGACCGATCTTTTCGAAACATTTCTTTTATGATTTTCGTTCCGAACATAAATCACAGGTACCCAACGGGGTCAATTCCCATCGAAAAATTTCTATCGTTACAGGATCAAAACAAATTTGTGGAAATCCCTGGGACCGCCACACGGTGAGAAAGATTTATCGAAGGATATCCTAGAAGAACACATATAGAGTATGCCTGCTTTCTTCTTCTTATCCATTCGCTCCTTTCATTCCAAACAGCTCTAGGGTCTTGGGCGTAGTACGTGTGTTCGAGAACGCGGAGGACAGAGATTTTATAGCTCGGCGCAGAAACTTGGACGGAGTGCCATCAGCTCGTGAGGACTTGGGTCGGTGGTGCCTTACCGTGTCGCGTTCTCTCTGTTCCACCCGTCAACTCTTCGCTGTGTGGTATCTTGGAGAAGTGTGAGAGCGCGATTTGGTTATATCCAGCGCGACCGCAAATCCCACTGAGAACTTTGCATAGGCTATGCTAGCCAGGTCCAACTCTCATCCTCTCTCGTCGTCGTAAAGTCAATGACGTGGTACAGTTGAATCTATTGGAAGGAGTGAACTGGATAACGTATAGAACAATTGTGCTTCAAATAATCGTCGCTTCTCGTTCAATTGATTACACAACTAAATGAAGGATGTAACAACAACAAAGTTAAGTCCACAATTATTTTCTTTGAAAAAGTATTAAGTGAAATCTGATTTAATAATGGACGCTAAAATTCACACGCTGACAAAGCAGATCTTCCACTTTGTACATGACAATTTTTATAAAAACTGATAGAGCCCAAATAATACGGAGGTTACAAAAAAAATATAAGCAGGGTAAGCACGGTTGAAATTTCATCTTTACATCCTTGTTTTTAGGACAATTTATCGCGCATTGGCCAATTCATAGCGCTCAAGAGGTTGACACATTTTACTTAATTGGATGAACAAACAACAAGGTTGAATATGCCAGGATTTTTGTCATGCATTACAGTAATTATTATAGTTTTTAGAGATGTACAATTCATTATATATATACGAGTGAAGGACATTCCATTGCTACCACGTTCTGTTTTGTCCTTTCGGCCTTATTGGTGGAGCTATTCGTGCCTTCAACTTATGGATCTCCAGGGAATCAGACCAGTTTTGCTTCGACCACATACCTATAGATATAGATTTGCCATGTATATAGATAACCCGCACCTACGGCACGTTTGAACGTTTACGATGGCCGTTACCCGTGGCTTTATCACTCGGCGAACGACGAAATAATCGGGACCATTTAACGAAACTCGAGCGACGGGTGTCGGCACAGGCGACCGCATGCCTGTGGGTGTAAACGCCATGAAGTGTGCGGCAACTGCTTTCTGAAAACTTTTAATATCTGCCAAAGTCGAGGGGCCAAAATCATAAAAGAGGGCCATTGGAACGGGACGTTTTCAGCACTCGTCACATGGCGATTGAAAGTGGGAGAAAGTTTCTAGGAGCTCATAGGGAAACTCAACTGCAGAAACCCGGTCCGATGCTCGCTGATCGTCGATTTCTTGCAATGGCTGCGCAAAAGCATTACATTAAAGCTCTTCGATTCTCATAAGAATAAAAGGAAAGTACAGGCACGTGCGTTTCACGAGCTAAGAAGTGGCAAAACGGTAAACGCGTCCTATGATTACTATCGACGTTTGACTCTGCCGGATGTTTAAGTTTTTTTTAAGCATTCAAAGTGGAAGCTTTCGTCTCTAGCCACTCCTCGTTCTACGCAATGTTCGTACAGAGGAATGGGCTCTATCGAAAAGCCTGTCTGACAGCTCATTCAAACGACTGAAAAATAAAAAAAAAAGAAGGAATAGACCATGCCAGAGAAGAGGCAAAAAGCGAGGACGCGCATCCTCGTAGCTGGTGAAAGGCAGAAAATAGTGATAAGTATCGATGGACGAGGGATTAATTCCTTTTTTAAGTGCTTGAAAAAGCGCGCACCGACATTCTCTTCTTCTCCTCTTCTAGCTCTGTCCGCCACTCTACGTGGAATTCACTTGGACTATCGACGATAGGTTTACCACGACGTTTCCGACGAGCCGGTCGATACGTTCCGGGGGTGAGTTGGCTGGTGAGTGGGTCGGGGTCAGCTTTCTCACTTCCGCTCTTCTCACCGCACTACCCACTATTCGCTCTGCGTCTAGTGGTAGTCGAAGAGCGAAGGGGTTTTCCGCTGGAGGACTGCCGAGGCTCGATCTAGATAAGAATTTCATTTAGTTCACTCGGACTTTATTGCTTCCGGTATCTGATGACGCGAGGCCCGCCACTTAGGTTCACACGCAAGAAAAAGAAAAATACATCAAAGTTCGAGCAAGTAAAATTATGGCATAGGTAGTAGGGATGCATAAGTGGAGCCGAATTATATAAACCTATGAAGAAAAAAAAAATATTTTCAGTCTGCGACAATGTACGAAGGGATATTTATGAACGGTTCTCCAAGTCGAATGATTGCAGACAGAAATAAAGACATCACGATCGCTAAAATGATCTAGCCCTAGACTACGTAGATATGAATAAAATAATGTGAATTAGGACTTGCTGATATATTGTGATGTACATAAATTGGGTCTTGATCTTTATTGCTATCACAAAGTCTACATTTTAAAGCGCAATAGTCACAGTTTGTGGGCTCTTCAGAATACGTTCTTTTGTAGATCATAGCAGATCTACATAAACAATATTTGTATGACACGGAGATGTGGAAAAGCGATTAGTGTCAAATATCTACAAAGCGACGTGTATGATAAGTTCACCAAGTTGAATTATTGCAGTCTGAAGTGAAAACATACTGATCGCTTAACAGATCTATGCCCAGTTTATCTAGATCTGGATATAATAACGTAGATTACAGCTTGGTGTATATAAACTGGTCCTTGATCCTTTTTGCGATCGCAGAATCTACATTCCAGTCTACAATAGTCTCAGTTTACGGGTTTGCAACAGAACGTTCTTTTCTAGATCATAGCAGATCTACATAAATCGTATTCAAATCAAACGGAGATGGGAAATGAATATAGCGTTGAATATATCTTGTCGAGCCGACGTCGTATTCTCTGATGACTGCATTTCGAGTCAGTTGAGTGATAGCAAACCTTCAATAGCGAAACGTCAGAGAGAAGGAGAGAGAGACGTCGTTCTATTAGCGAGATGTACGCGCATTTCCTTTGACCTATCAAGTGTATAACGAATGCTATGAGTGAACAGACTACGCTAGCTTAGTGATTAAATCGGCGTAACCTCCGCGTGAGGTGTTCAAGTGATAAACGCAAATTTTGGTTTACTTTGCCATCAAACACGGCAGATGCTCTGGTACCAGTAAATCATTAATAAGGCGGTTGTATGTCTGAATTCATGTTTCCTCGATGTAAACCGAATCATTGCACACTTTTCCCATTTCCCAGCTAAAGCACGGAATCGAGATTCTAGTACAATTTCACTTAGCCGTGTCACACGGTAGATTCAACGTCGGCGGAGGATGACTGAACACAGAGAGCTCGCAGCACTAGTCGACGCAGATTCATCATCCTCGTTTCATTAACGACCTCTTCCTTCCCCTCTTCACTTCGTCCTATCATCACTGCGCTCGTGCTCTCGTATCATAGAAGAGAATTCAGGCGTGCATTGATGGAACTACGTGAAACCGGATCGTTTGTACTCATCAAGTCCGCGTCGCACGCGCATAGATATATGCCACAGCTATGTAACGCTCACGTACGTTGGTATACTCATTAATATTCATTAGGGTGGGACCGAAAACTCCGGATTCCTCGTCTTGTTACTGTACGGGTGACAGGACGAGCTCTAGTGGGGATTCGGGAAAATAGGGCAAACACCTTCGGGCCTCCACATTCGTTCTATATCTGTATCTACGGAAATTTGACATACTCTCGTAATCTCGAAAGTCTTTTACCCGAACGTGATGAAAACCAGGTACGTTCATAAACTCAAAGCACGGATGAAAGTAATGAGCAATAACTCAGTATGCCACCGAAAAAGTTATTGATGTTTGCGTGATCACATCGTTCATTTGAGTTAAGTGAGCATTGTATTACATATCGTGATGTAACCGCACGGAGAGAAAATTCTGTGTCGTGACAACATAAAACGGTGACAACAAAGATCGTTACGTTAGGCTGACAAATCTTTTGTTTGGCTGACAAATCAGTTTTGCTATGCTGATAAATCTTTTGTTCGGCTGACAAATCAGTTTTGCTATGCTGATAAATCTTTTGTTCGGCTGAAAAATCAGTTTTGCTATGCTGATAAATCTTTTGTTCGGCTGACAAATCAGTTTTGCTATGCTGATAAATCTTTTGTTCGACTGACAAATCAGTTTTGCTATGCTGATAAATCTTTTGTTCGGCTGACAAATCAGTTTTGCTATGCTGATGAATCTTTTGTTCGGCTGACAAATCAGTTTTGCTATGCTGATAAATCTTTTGTTCGGTTGACAAATCAGTTTTGCTATGCTGATAAATCCTTTGTTCGGCTGACAAATCAGTTTTGCTATGCTGATAAATCTTTTGTTCTGCTGACAAATCAGTCTTGCTATGCTGATAAATCTTTTGTTCGGCTGACAAATCAGTTTTGCTATGCTGATAAATCTCTTGTTCGGCTGATAAATCAGTTTTGCTATGCTGATAAATCTTTTGTTCGGCTAACAAATCAGTTTTGCTATGCTGATAAATCTTCTGTTCGGCTGACAAAACAGTTTTGCTATGCTGATAAATCTTTTGTTCGGCTGGCAAATCTTTTTACTGGGCTGACCAATTTTTTTGTTAGTCTAACAATAGTACTTTGCGATACTAGTGCGTAAAAGCGGAATTTCGGCGAAGCGAAGCGCGAGAGAAGACGAGAGCGGACACTTTACAACCGCCGTCGGGAGTCCACTTTTACGTACAAGTATCGTATACTACTTTTTGTGACGAATGCATGAAAGGTGCCAGGTTATGTTGCTGGTCGGACGCGACAATAAAGGAAAAACGCAAACGGATGTGCGCATGCGCACAGTATTTTCGATACAGTCCTGAGTATTTTCGATACGTTTTCAGTATTTTCGACACGCTTCTAGTATTTTCGATACGCCTTCTCGAAAACCGCCACTTTATGTCACGGCCGGCCCGCACGTAAACTGGTACTTTTCATGCATTAGTTACAAAAAACAATTTCGTTGTCACCGTTTTATATTGTCACGACACAGAAATTTCTCTCCGTGCGAATTTGTCTTTTAAGCGGACAAACCCCTTTATATCTTTAAAATTGTATATGGCAAATATCAATAACTTTTCCACCAATTTTAGGACTTGTTCACAATTTCCAGACAAGTGGTCGCAAGTTCAGATAAAATTGAATAATAACTGAAAATTGGTCCGTTAAACGGTACATTTTTACCAAAGGGACATTTAATCACATTTAGGCAGACGAAATTAAAAATTCTTCTACCAGAGAAGGTAAGCTTTACTGACCAGAAGCTAGCCAGCCAACCGAGAAAGTCGTTGGATACTCATGATGGGTAATACGTTCGGCGGGAGGTCTTGAAGAGATTCGCATAATGGAGTTTCCATTAAGTTTGGCTATAGCAGCAGCAGGAGCAGCGAGAAGTCCTTCGGGTAGACACGCTCGATATCTCTTTATCGTTCTCTCCTACTACTGCTGCTACTGCTGCTTCTATATAGCCCCACGTTGCCTCCAGAGTCTACGAGCTCGATTCCGTCTCGATATCTATCTCGGGCCTCTGCTACGATAGATATCATAGTGTCTCGTTCACCCTCTCTCTTCGGGGTTACTCTGTGAATCGATTTTTATTACCAGCTTGTATCTTCACTGTACTTACTCGACCGCTACAAAGTTAACTCTTTTCTAGCATTGCAAGACTTTATAACGATGAAACTCGTGTGCGTTTAACTCAAATGACGTACTCTACATAGCAGTCCTTTTGACATACTATGGTGTCTCTATTGACTACACGGAGCAAAGGATTTGATACTTTTTACCATATTTTTTACAAAAAGTGTCGTAAATTCCTGGTACAGAGTCACATGGCGCCACCTATCAAGAAACCACAAAATATGGTTAAAAATTTTATGTGTATGGTAGAAATTCTTATATTTCTCATATTTTTAGTCAGGTGGCGGCTATGGCTTCCCAATACCAGGCTCGTTTGATAATTTTTACCATAGCGTCTGGTAAATTTTATCATATCCTTCTCTCCGTGTACGTTATTGTGAAAAAAGTATGCATCGATCTCAACGTTTTAGTTGGACATTTGCAAATATATAAATAATCCTTTAATGGCCAACACATAATGGGGTCAGAGTGGAGTAATTTTCAGATTGTTAGGTGGAAATTACGTTGACAAAATCGTGGTTACGTATTTTTTTCAATAAAATGAAAAATTTAAGCTCTATTAAATATGAAGGAAACATATTCAAATTTTAATCAAATTTGCAACGAATACTTTTTATAAATGTTGCAATGTCTCGTTCACTCTCTCGCTTCGTGGTTACTCTGTGAATCGATTTTTATTACCAGCTCGTATCTATACTGTACTTACCCGACCGCTACAGAGTTAACTCTTTTCTAGCAGAACAAGACTTTAAAGCGATGAAATTCGCTTGAGTTAAGATGATGTGCTACTGCTCGGTCGGTCACAAAAACTGTAAAGCGTTGTTCTTGGTTACAATTGATATTTCAGGCAAAATACGAGAAGTACTGATTGCATCTTGGCACTTTGCAGTCAGTACTTCTCGACTTTTATTCGAAAAATCAACCGTGGCGAAGAATAACACTTCGGGAAGATTCAGCTATCTCACTCGCACTTATGGCGATCTGAGAGAGACAGACGACATGTAGCACATCATCTTAAGAACAAATACCGTAGGCTACTGAGTATTATATCTTTTGACATATTGACGTACTGACGACGTTTGAAATTTTAGTGGAACATTATTAACCATTTAACAGTTAAACCTCTTGCCTGCCGAAAAAGAATAAACTTTATTTAATGCGGGACACAATCTAAATACACACTCAGAGAAAACGTAGTAGTACAGTCAACTATAAAGTGACAACTATTCATTTTTAGTCCATGCAACTACTTT
Source organism: Ephialtes manifestator (assembly GCA_963970395.1). Taxonomy (NCBI): domain Eukaryota; kingdom Metazoa; phylum Arthropoda; class Insecta; order Hymenoptera; family Ichneumonidae; genus Ephialtes; species Ephialtes manifestator. The sequence continues at coordinate 16,277,469 of OZ019981.1, read as the reverse complement.
CATAGTTACGGTAATTAGGAAAATAGTTATGGTAACTATTTAGTAATTATAGTAACTATTTGTTAATCGCGGCAACTATTAAAAAATTGGTCGTACGAATGGAAAATGAATAGTCGTTACTTTACAGTTACTAATACCAATATTTTCTCTCACTGCAGATAGCGCAAAAATGGTACTCTTGAAAAATTGTCTTTGCACATGTGTATGAGAAAAAGTATGTTTTTCAAAAATGGAAATGTTGAATATATTTATAATGGAATATCAGTTTTTGTAAAATATTTCCAGGTGTGTTAGAATAATGTGTCACTTTGTAGCAACAGGGGTGTGATAATTAAATGTGCATGAATACACCATCAGTGGGGACTCGGCTATACAGCAGCAAGTCAGTGTGGAAACATCCCTTATCGCAGTATCGCCACGAATTCGAGGGATCCAAGCGATGACTATTAATGAAACGCCATTGGAACTCGACTAATGATTAATGAGCCGTAAGTGTTCTGCTTACTCGTAGGGCGATAGCTCGGATGCTCCTCGGTTCTCTTCCGACCGAACTAATGATGGTGATCCAACCCGCTCTACTCCACCAAACCTGCTGTTTCGATCAGTACATGGTATTGTTGAGTTCTCGCGTGCTTCAAATACTCCGAGATTCCAAGGCACAGGAATTCAACGGCACATGCATCCTCTGCATCTATCCTTGAAGCATTCTAAAGTTGCGGAAACGCAGCACGTAGTACAACTGGTAGGATTCACGCATCGATCGACTCTAAACGCGTTTGTACCAAGAACGTGACGCGAAAACTCACGATAATATATAGGGACAGCTCTCGATTTTACCAGTATACACCGAGTTTACAGAATAATTTACGAGATAATAAGACGCTTCGTATAATCCCACTATATCCTCATCGTGCTTCGAAGTCACCTATAATGTAGTGTGTGCTCTCACCTCGGGCGATCTTGGCAAAGGTAGCTGAAGCACGTGCTTTAATCATAAACGCCAGAGCTTTGAGGGTGATGGAATATAAGGATCTTAGATGTTTAAAAATATATGTTGCAGAAACTCAATTCAGCAATCTTCACGATAATCATACACTCTATCGCAGATTCAAATCTCGTGTTGAAGGAAATAAATTTTTTAATTTTTGGTTTTAGAATATTATCCATTTCAGGCAATCAACGTCATTGAAGATACTGAAAACATTTATTTTGAATAAAAATTCAGCCAGAATTTAATAAAAAATTAGTTAAAAGAATATGATTAATAAGAATAGAATATATAATGTAGAAGAAAATGATTTTAAAGAACTTAATTTTTTCAGGAAATAAATTAGCTAATTTTTCCTAACATATATTATCTTTTTATGAATTTTTTTGCGTTTTTGAAATTCTAATTCAATCCATTTAATAAATCATCTGAAGACAACTTATGCGTGTGAATTTTCAACTATACCTTAACAGAAAAAAGAAACTAAAAACGTTATAAATAGGTTTCAAAGGATCATATGAATTCGGACAAATTTAGCAATTTTTTTTGGGAAAAAAGAAAGTGGTATATCTAAGGGTTTAATTAATTCCTTAATAATTTTTCCTATTATCAATATTCAAAATCCTTATTTTTAATATCTTCTATGGCTTCGATTTTTTAATAAGATGTTTCCCTTATCACAAATTTCTTAAATTCTAATCTTTTAAAACATGCATCATAAAATAGTTTTTGTCCACAAAAAAAAAAAACTTTATAACTTTATCAGTTCCGTATATTATTTTAATTCTTCGTTATTGATTATAAATATCCCCGATCGGGTAAAGCTTGAGTAATTTGGGTCGAAGACATGTCCTTCTTCACACTTAGGACATGCGAAGTAGACCGTCGGTTGAGAACAGCAGACGCAGTACGTTGACGTGAGAACTAATTACGTTAACGTGAAATTAACGAAGCACATAGAGAACAGGAGGTGGATTTGCGAGGGCTGCTGCCAGTTGGAGAACAACCCTCCATCCGTTCATTAGGAACACAGGCACCTACAATACAGATATACTGTACAAGACACATCGAATACCCTCTAGTGTGTGTCTAAAATTGAATGGGTGAAAGCCTGTGACCTGAAATTCACAACAAATAATTTCTTGGATGACTGTCCACCCACTGTGATTGCAATGCTTCTGCGTTTGATGCGCAAACCTACACCATTTCCCAATCATTAAAGCCCCCATAGCTGTTTTGAATAGATGTACACAAATTACCGTGTTCCTAAGTTTCAACAATACTTTGATCCACCTTGAAATTACAAATTACTATTAAATTTAGTTCAGCAACTTCGTTTATTTGCACGAATAACATTTTATCGTAGCGTCAACTGTTGGAGTGACACTTAATGGATTAGTTAATTTAACACAATTTTCTCTCTTCGTAAAGTCATCGCATTTTTCACAGTAACGAATTTAAATTCGCAGATTACTTTTCGCGAATAATAGAAAAAATGTTGATAAAAATCTGATTATAAAATGTTTTTGGAACAGGTTTTTGTGTATTATGCAGTAGAATCAGTAATTATCAAATTAGTTATAAACACCTATATAATTAGTAATTCTATTGAAAAATCTTGCTCATTGCTTCCTTATTATTTAGTATGACTTTTTAGAAGGCTACCTCGATGAGGAAGTATGTTTATCGATTTGGACTTCCACATAGAGGTAGCTAGGTAATTCAAATTCCTATAAAATAGGTCCCGTCTATCGACCTTCACTTAATGATATCTATCATCACTGATAGTTCATGTTTTGCAAAAGTTAATCCTATGTTGGCAATTTTTCGAAAAATTAATAACTCCATAAAAACGGAACCGTTTTTTTCGATTTCGGGAAAAGTCAATACAAGACATCATTAAATGTACTTGCGCTCATGAAACAATTTTAAGCAAAATATCCTAAATTTTATGAAAGTTAGAGCAACGACAGCTTAAAAAATAGAAAGACAGACCAAAAATTTGCGAGGGTGCAACTGTAGAGTTATGCAGTAGAATCAGTAACTATCCTATTGGTTTCAACGTTATCTATGTATTTATGTATTCTATTAAAAAATAATAACTTTTTGAAATAATATTCCGCTATACTGCTAAAAAGTGGGATCGATACATTTCTAAATAAGACTACCAATAAAAAACCAATCAAGTGGTAACTGAGCATCGATGCGTTATAACGGATTAGCCATCGTTATTTGAACAGAAAGACGTGATCAGATCAACTCGAGTTGTCCTAACTGAGTCCATATATTTCATATCAACGTCTACGAAGTATTCATATACGTACAACAAAAGAGAAAGCCAGGTCGAAGATTTGCGAGGTTGCAACCAAAACGGAGTTATGCAGTAGAAATAGTAATTATCTTATTAGTTTCAAACTTACCTATGTAATTATTTATTCCATTAAGAACAAATGGTATCTTTTTTTTTCAAAATATTCCGCCATGCTCCAAAAAAGTGGGATCGATAGATCTCTGAGCAGAACTACCCAGATCTTCCAAAATCAGTGATTGTGAAACCAAAAGAATGATTGAAAACTGCATGCACATTGGCCGTTATTTACCGATAGCAAGATTGAAGTCAAAGCGCAACTGAGCATCGATGTTTTATAACGCATTAGCTATCGTTATTCGAACAGGAAGACCTGATCAGATAGATTCTCCATCGCCAGCAGCGGCAGCAAGCTCGACTTGTCCCAGCGGCTCGAAGTTCATATATTTCGTATCGACATGTATGGAGGATTCATGTACGTACAGCAAAAGAGAAGACAGATTGTAGATTTTCAAGGGTGCAAGTGAGGCGGAGTGAGTGCACGTGCGTGGTGGTGCAAGTACACCCGCAGTTGCCCGATTCTGAGAAATGACCCGTCTCCCAGAATGCCCGGGTTGCAGGCGCGCACCAGCCATGCCAATATATCAAAACGCTTCGCGGCTAAAACCGACGTCGCAACTTTTGTCCAATAACCCAGCGATATATACCTTAGCCGTGCGAGCTGCCTCTGTTTCCCAGTATTGAGCATATCCATAAGCCTGTTTTGTATCACTGTACCTAGACAACGCAGCGCGTCACTTCAAGAGAGGGATGAGCAGAGATTCGAGTTGAGGCAACTGCACCGCACGATGTTCGTATTACGGATTATACTATCGGATGAGTTCGACCGTAACAAATAGACCCTCTGATACAGTTCGTCGTTGGGTACGCTTCTGTAGGGGTTTCTTAACCCCTGAACTACGGGAGTTTCCGCGCTCAACGTTATTTTATCCAAGTTTTTCATAACCGTTTGAGGTTGACATTTGGAAAATTTGATTTTGTATATTTCACGATTGGGTGGGGGTCAAAATAGCGAATGACCAAAATAGAGAATGGCTAAAATAGCAAATTTCAAAAGAAGGAACTTCTAAATATAGAACGGCCATCATTATGAAATTCGCGATTTTAGCCATTCGCTATTTTGATTGCATTTTAATAAGATAGGGTTCAAAATAGCGAATGGCTGAAATAGCGAATTTCACAATGATGGCCATTCTAAATTCAGACATTCCTTATTTTGAAATTTGCTATTTTGGTCATTCGCTATTTTGACCCCCACCCCCTTGCCCCACGATTTTTCAGGCTGTTTTACCACTGCGCAAAACTTGTTCTGTAGGCCTAAAGATATATGAGTGAATTAAAATTTGAAATTTGACACGAATCTTTAAAGGTGTACACATGAAGGCATCAAACTTATTATTATTCACTTGAAATTAATTATGAGATTAATTACGCAATAAATTATTTTCAACAGAAAACAAGTTATGGGGCGTTCTTCAATTTACAGCACACAAATGCTCTTGTCATTCGGTAAGCCATGTTTGAACAAATTTGAATAGAACCAGCAACGCAAACTGTATTAAAGAAGCGTTGGAAGAGTCCGATGTACAATATTTTTATTTTGTCCAATGAAATTTACGAAGCAAAAAAGGCAATTTATTGAACGTTAAATTTAGTCTCGATATATATGTTATCAGCTCCCGTATTTGAGGGGTTAAAGGATATTAGTATCATATCTCATTGAAGCTTTGATAGAGCCTGCCAATGGGGATCAACTGTTGGGCTTAACGTTCGTAACATCAGGTTACGCAATTTAGGTTCACTTTACGTAAGGAGTCCCTCAGGAAGCTCTGACGACGCCCAGGTCGACGAAAGACGGTACCAACCCTTCGCTTAGCGAACCCCTCGAATATGGTCCATAATATCCTAGACTATAGTCTGTACGCCGCCGCACCAGTGGCACCTAATACCAAACGAGTCAGTTTCCTTCTGCCATGTCGGTTAGATCTTGTATGCTGCGTGTCAAGGAAAAATGCTATAGCTTAAAAATACGTGAGGGAAATCGCTTATGGAGCAAACGTTCTCAACCAGCGAAATGGGGATGAACACCAAGTCCGTATATTTCAAACTGAAGCGAAGGAAAGATGAGGGTCCCTTCGAGGTTTCCTCCTTGTCGTGCGCGCAGGCAACAACAGCATCAGACGCATTGAATCGAGAGAATTCATCGTCATTTTTCTTTGTCTTTGTTATCGAATTTCATCGTCGCTAGATAAAACCGAACGGTGGATTGCACTATAGGATTGTAGCTGTAAAGAGGAAACTAGGAAATATGATAAATTACAGTATCATAGAAAAAGCGTGTCATTGTCACGTGTCGGATGTACTAGCGGATCCTCTCAAAACATCGTGGTGAAAAAAATATATCTTCCTGAGAGTTTGGCCGGAGCCCGTTAAAACAATTCGCCCTGAAGTTTTCGACGTTGGTAGAGGAACATTGACAACTGTTGTTTCAACAACTCTCATTCCATCTCTGGGCTTTTCACCCTCGTTCACTTCGTAACACTCTTCTCACACCATCCAACCTCTTTGACCTACTAGGGTCGACGTAGCTCAAGCTCGTGAACCGAAAAGAGAAAGAAAATGACGCACCGTCGTCATTTTACGAGTTTTCGTAATGTACGGGACATATGGCACCTTGGCTAGCAGCTCTTTACGACGTCACTGTTCTCTACCCGACCCCTCACCCTCCGGCTGACATCACCGAACATTTGGACCCGGGACTGTGCATACGAGACAGACGCCCTAAAATCATGAGATCTACGGTGTTCTCTTTTGCACGGGATATCCAAATTATACGCGCTTCCCTCAAAATACGCGTACTTACTGAAACGCGGTTGACACTCCACCTCCGTTTCTGACTATCCATATCCTGCGAATCACTTGGAGCAGTAGTTATATTTATAATTAAGCAGTAATGTAAAAAAAAATGCACGTGTTTATAGTTATTTTATTCTCGTCACTTAGTGAAGATTTCTTGACTTTTATTTGAACTTTTAACTCACGTCGAGTTTTTTTAACGATTTTTCAAACTATTTTTCTACGAGCTGAAGTGCTTCGTCGACGCAGCTCATAATCCAAAGAAAGCAGGAGCCGTGAATACTTTTAAAATACGGAAGTGTTATTCGTTCTCTGATACACTTTTTGTACCACCGCATTTTCTCGTTTTCATCTGTACTCTGTTGACTTAACCTGATCTTCCCAGAAACTTCGCAAGACTGACTGGTCGTTGGCTTCGGTTGATTTCTTGCCACACCACTGAGATATGTTTCTATGCTAAGATTCGATGTGAGTCCCAATGCCAGATCTCGGACCCAATTGTCTGTTAGCTTTTCGGAACATTCATAACCACTTTTGAGGTGGGAAGTGCTGTGTGCTCCAAGTTCTTTGATTGTCTGCATAAAATAAAGACGCAGGTAGAGTAGGAGTGAATTGTCGAGGTCAATATCTCACCGTACGCCAATAGCAAGCCAGCGCTTTCTGCAACTCCATCAATATATTCTTCCCCTCTAACGCAATCCCTTGAAAGACTGTCAAAGTCAACACATCAGGATGAACTGCTTGAATTGATTCAATAAGTGGAACTTTCCAAGTGTTTTTTCTTACTCCGTTACCATTCATTCCGAATGGAAAGAGCTCGTTGTAGGGAGACGAATAAGTACTTCGTGATAAATCAGCCCTGTCATGATTGGATCCTTTGAATTCAGAAACCTGAAGGAAAGAAGTGCATCTAAATTTGCCTTACTGGATGTATACATATCATACGTTACCTTTTGCAGCCATGTTTTCGAATAATTCGTGGGTTCAACGGGATTTAAGAATAGTTGATATTCAAGACCGGGAGCTCCTTCGGGAATAGCAACGGAGATTACACTTGACTTGCTGCTAGAATTCATTTTCTTCTTACAATCATCCGATTTCGATTTGTGAATGTACTCGTAAGCTGTGAAATCCCGGTTCATCGCAAATAATCTGTGTTGTTCAGGTGTGAAGGGCGATTGATTTTTTTGTTCAATACTGGTATCATCTTCACGGACAGTACTACCGTCCGAATAAACCTTGAAGACCTTGTCCAGTGAGTCGACAGCGACAAATAGAATCCTCTTATTTTCGTCACATAATTCCGGTTGATGGAAATAGTAATTTGACGTTGAGACGCTTTGCTGACCATTTTCGTTGAATTTCGATAAATACGTCAGGTTGTCATTGTTGATCTGCAATTCAATTTTCCTTCCTATACTGATATCGTATAATCCCTCCCGCGTTATTCCGATGACAACTTCGTCGGGCATCGACAATTTGCAACACTGGAGAGACTGATCGTAAGCCACTGTCGCGTAGCATTCGTGTTCCATTCGACAGGTTATTAAGATGGATACAAAAGCATCATCCAATAATTTTCTAAATCCGTTTGTCCGGGAGGCGGATTGTGGACCGGTGGATCGATAAGAGCCGAACCGTGTCCCAGCACTTAATCGCGACGAAAAAACTTCGTCGTTTGGTCTTGAACTCCGTTGAGGAACGTTCTCAAAGAATTTGTTGAACTCTTCGTCGCTCCAGTCGCAGATTAATGGCTCGGGTTCAATTACGAATCCTGTTGTAATACGCGTACCATCTGTGGAATCAAATTGATGAGAACATTTTCAGTTTGGTCTTCCTGTTTGTAGCAGACGATATATAATAGTAATAATAATAATGATAATTGTATGAAAGGATGCCAAAAACAATGATATGTTTATTATACAAACCGATCCGTAGAATTTATTAGCATAGTCATCATAGTCGTGTGATCATTGCGGTATATGTTTGTATTACTTTAACATGAGATTAAAAAGAATTCAAATGACATTTGATGTATCTAACCGGGAAAGGATACGATCAATTCACCAATGGAGTTCAGAATCGACTGCATTCCGTCCTCGCGTCGGGTTAACTTCTCGGAAACCTCAAAGTCCGTGCTCGTTCTCACTAGAGACGCATCGAATTCTCGAGAAACCTCCTCGTTCACTACTTCGTAGTGTCGACCGACGTGCTCAAGTGCGGTGTACCGAGTTATCTTCGCTGCCGCACCTTCTTCCTGAGGAGAATGAATTCCCCCCTGATCGAAGGGGTTTCAAGTATTCTAACCAATGATACACAACTCCCGTCGAGAGTGAAGAAAAAGTTATAGTAAACCTTGCCTTCCTTAACAGCAAAAAACGGTCGTTTTTATTATCGAGCCAATTATTATCATGAAGCTAAAGTCAATTTTTGCTTTTCAGGAAGATCAAAATTGGCTATGGTCTTTTTTTATACTCAACGATAATACAGTCTAATGGCGGTTCGACGAACAATTTTTTTTTTAACATTGTCTTCTTCGGAAGGCTTGCGAGATTGTTTCCTCGGACTGGAAGCCTTTCGATGACCTTTCGTTGACATCAAAGACCTCGACGTCTTGCGCTTAGATATCTTATCTAAAACTACCTCGTGTTTGACTTTGCAAGATATACAACACAAGTGCAGAGATATGTATCAGGGTCGAGTGGTTTACCTTTGGTCAATTCCCCATCCCGTTCAAACTCAGGCACCCCAGGGCCCGAAAACTTCTCGAAGTTTAGACATCGAACTATCGTTCCATTCGGTCGCATCACTTCGACCGCATCGTCATCGAAGAACTTGAGGACTGTGCCGTTCCTCAGGAACTTCCGGTAATTCTCTCGTGACACGGGCTCGCACTCCGGGCCCTTAGAAATGTATCTCTGAAGGATATAGAAGGAATTCTCGAAACTATCGTCCCTCACTGGTTTCACCAGAAGACTGGAAGGCCATGAAGCACAGAACTCAAAGCAAAGTCCATACTTTTGATTTAATTCCGAGTCAGAAGAGTCTGTGGGTATGTTAAAAATGACACCATGCCTTCCATTAGAAAATGCATGATATACCTTCGAGTTGTCTTTTGTTAAACGCCATAACGACCCCATTTTCAGTGATCACATGAAAAGGCATCTGATAATTATCTTGATTGCCAATAGTGTGCTCCAGTTTCAAAAAGCACCCAAAGAGGTTGATACCTATAGCAAGCCTTTTTTCACTGTAAAGCCACTCATCGATGTCAACTTGAACGAGAGTTCCATCCAAGGAAGTAAAAGTTTCGCTGTAAGTGGTGAGCTGAACCCTGCGGTTTCCCAGATCATATCCTACAAATTTGTAAGGTTCTCCATCACGAGCACACCTCACAGAGGGAACTTTGTGTGCTGCAAACGAGTCCGATTCGATATCGACAGTTTTTGTGCCCTTCGAGTTTTTTTCTCTCGAGATTGGTGCAGTTTTATTTTTCTTCCCTTTGACATCTTTTATATCCTTCTCACTCTTGCTCATTGGCTTGTCACTATTCTTTGGCATTTTGACCGACATCTCGGTTTTCTCTGCTAATTCCTCTTGATATTTTCTTCGAGCTTGACCCTTTAAAGAATTAGGCAGTATAAAGTCATCATTAGTAAATGTCGCAGTTTTGACGGTGTCAATGTCGCTATGGTGGCTGAATTTCCTGGTTAATTCTGCAGTATCCGCTGCCCATGATCCTGTTTTCTCCTTTTCTACTTTACGAATCCATTCAACTTCTTCATTGATGACATACTCGCAAAAATTTCGGAGACAAACTGGCGTTGCGATTTTTACAACCTTCTTATTACAGGCATCATCAGGATCTGGGATTCCTTCCTTTTTACCAAAGTACAGAAGCACCGAGTTCGTGATACCAACGTATTGAGACTGGGGATCTTTGAATTTAGAAAGACATTCGTGAACTATCTGCAGGAAAACGTTCTTGGAAAGTATGCGCACGTTAGTAAAGTCCGCAATAGATGAACCGGCAGATTGGGTTTCACAAAGTTTTTCTTGGCAACTTTCGAGAAATCCAGGTTGAAGCATCTCACGAGTATCAGTGAGCTCAAACAGTTCCGGACACTCGAAAATATCGCAGGTGGTCTTAGAGTAATCAATTATGCTATCGCTTCCCAAACCGCGTAAATTGGATATCGGATTTTCTACGGGTGCGAAAGTTGGGTCGTCTTGGACAGTCTTCGTGGATAATAGAAAAGGATCGGACAGCATGCTACTCGGAGTGCAATCTTTTCCTATTATCGAGATAACCCGATCTTTGCAGCGAGTAGCAGCTCGATTAAGACGATCGTGAATCATTTTGTCGAAAACCTGAAGGTGCAGATAATGAATAAGGCTGCAATGGTCCATAAGACCACCGAAGCAACCCGTTAATTTATTTATGTGATAACGATTCTTCTTTTTAGTATCTTCACAGATATCTTCATGGTGCTTCCACAAATCGATCACTCTGGGGTCTCGGAGACTGTGCACCGCAAGATCGGCCCATGATCTTGGTGGAGGATTGAATAATCTTACAATATTTTCATCCAAAAGAACGTGGTACGTTTTTAATCTAAGCTTGTCATCTTCTAGAATTACTTCTGGATTCTTCTTTGGGACTTCCGGCTCACTAACCTTCAATTTAATATCATACTGCAAATTCAATTCCTGAAGCCTTGCTCGGTGAAAATTTAATGGATCCTCTAGATTCCCCAGGCGATATGAAGTACGAAATGATTTGTTATGTACCAATTCGTCGCTATGGAAGGAACCAATATTTAATATGGATTTTGCAGGCGCTTCAGATTTTGCATCTGCCGGTGATCTCCGGAAGGAGTTATCATCCCGAACATCCTCCTCTACTTGAGCTAACATAGCTTGCAAAATAACTTCAACGGAGGTACATTCTGCAGGCACGGCATCCATAATATTTTCGTAAACGTCGAATTTCCGGCCTTCGGGAATTTCCGTTGGCATATTTTCAATTTTCATACTTCGAATATAATCGACGTGAAGACATTGAAGATCGTAAAGATCATAAACGATACAAGATACCCTGTCATACAAATCTTTTGCCAATTCTACTGCTTCCTCTTGATAATAATTTTCTGGGATCTCCGGTGGGCAGAAGGTTCGAAAAATAACGGACGAGAAGTCATCAAGATTTGCTGGTTTGTTGGAACTTTTTTCTAAATTGGACCAAAAATTGAACAGTATTTTCGGCGTTACATCTGAAACCTTGAAATTCATGTTTGTTAAATTTGGAGATTCTTCAGTATGATCGTTATCGATGTTCGTCTGACTGTTCTTCGGGTTTTCCAGCATTTCACCTGGACGCTTGATTTTCAAAATGCAGTTCAGTTGTACACCGGCTTTGATAAACTCCAGGGGCAGATCTGGGTCTCGAAATCCCGTCAAAATTATATATAAATCAGGTCCACCTTTGGGTGCATCATCAATGTATACTTTGTCCTTCCACACTTCTCCATGCTTTCGTAGATGCGTGTTCGTCTTTCCCATGGGCTTGGATTCCACGCTTTGCGCTGATATTTTTGACTTTGCTGATTTTACTGAAGGCTGTGACTCAACTTTCCGCACAGTGAGCATAGCCCGTAATTCCTGATCAATCTCATTTCCATGATTCGATTCTCTCTGGCATCGCGTAATCGCTTCAGTTTTCATACGATATACTAGATATTTCACGAGCTTCGCCACCAATGATGCATCCAATATTTCACCATTGGAAATGAGCTTATTTGCATGGTGAAACACACCCTGAGCCACGGGACATTTATCTTGATCAACCTTGCTAAAAGTTTTGATGCTGTTAATCACTTCTCTGAAAGTCAAAAGTTGAATCGCTTTTCGCGAACCTTTTTCAGCTGCCTCGTCGAAAAGGGTAACGCACTCTGTATGTTCGGGCAATGTTTCGATCATCATAATAATCATACAACACCAGTTTTCATCGTTTATCGTTATTGATTCTAATGCATCTATCCAAGAATCTGAAACTTTACTCTGTTTCGCAGATGACGAAAGCTTTGCTTTTTTTGACATTTTCCGAGTTTGCAAATAATTACTTTCTAACCTATTACTTTGTGGACTCTCTTTTGTCAGGACAAGGAGAACACTGATGACATCATGACAATTGAATGTCAGAAATGTATAAACTTTATATTTACTAGGCGCGCTGCGTGCGTTACCGTTTGAAGGAAGGAACTACAGCGCTACTGTTAAATAGCTTGTGGTTATTTTTCTCTAAATCGACAGGTTCTTTTTTTTTCTTTAGTATTGCAATTCGTATTTCAATTTCAACTCGGCTTCGCCTCGTGTCACTGTAGCGCTCGATTCGACTCGTGCGCCGCTTCCTAACTTTTGTGGAATATCCGCTTTCCAATAATAATATCAGAATCTACTACTCTAACTTTCAAACTGAAAAAAATAATAGTTCTTCATCCTCTATATACATTCTAGGACTCCGAAACGATCAGAACTGACCGATTTAAATATCCTGTCATGTTGTTTAAAATGTTAAACCGGACAAATAAGCATAATGTGTTTATTTCAAGTATATCTATTGTTGCCATATGCGTTCTTTTTTTACCTTGTATACATGTAAAATAAATAAATTGCAAATTATAATAGCAGTGAATAGAGTCAACAGACGCTATCAAATATGCTACATGACGCGCGTGATTCACCTCAGTAGGTAATAAACTTTAGATTTATTATCTGTATTGTCGGATGAGCCATAGAATACGTCACCGTGGACTTGCAAGCTCAGCTTTTTGCATTTAAAGAAAAATTGAAAGAGCTTGAATAGAAGAATTTAGCTCTTCGTCAGACGACCGGGATCTAGTGAATGAGGAGCAACAGCACCTATCCCTCTCGACCCACATTGCATTTTTCCGAGAGTCTTGCAGCATTTGCTCCAGGTCCCCGGAACGAGGTGTCGAGTGTATCATATAGAACGCGTTCACCTATATCCTAAAGTCGTGAAGCGAACATTTCATTCCATTGAATGCATGAAAGCTCGTCTCGTCCGTCGAGACACTTGCTCCACCGGCCGAAATGAAAACCGGAGTGGGTTAACCAGGCCAGGGGCTAGAGGAGTATCGTCAACTATGGGGAAGACCCTGGAATAAGAAAAACTGGCATCGTATCGCTCTCGAGAGAGGGAGGGCGTGGAACTTCCAGCGAAGCAAACAGACCCGGACGTGGTGCTGAATCTCTGGAAAAGAAGACGACGAAAATGAAAGCAACGTCTTTCAAACATCTCTTGCGCTGTCCGAAGACAACTTTTACGTAATTTCGGGTGTCTATGGTGTACTTTTGCCAAAAAAAAAAAAAAAAAGAAAAAGGACAGTTCTTGAGGAAGACCGTATTGTAGACAGAAGTGCCTCGGATCGTCTGCAAAAAATACTACGTCGTCTGCTTATCATCTTTTTCTTTATCCCACCCTTCGTTGGTTTGTTAGACATGTACATGCGTCTCATAATAATTTTTTTAAATTACAATATTTGACTTCCGACACAAAAATATGATATTCTTTAATTATACAGTATTATATTGCACACTTGTGTAACAATATCGAATCGAATTCAAAGAATTGAGTCTTTTTTCGAATAAAGTAAATAAAAATTTCATGTTAATCCATCAGTGATCTTGCAGCGTTCGAAGTAAATGAAAAAGGCTGCAAAGTAGAACTTTGCAAATTGCTTCCACATTATTGTTGGATTTTTACAAATCTACCTTTACGAGGAAGCATGTTAATCTATTTTGGCTTCCTCATAGAGGAAGCTTTGTAAAAATCCAACAATAATGAGGAAGCAATTTGCAAAGTTCTACTTTGCAGCCTTGTTTATATTGGCGAAAAGTGTTTGCAATTCCCTTCCATTTTTCGAAAACTTATTTGACCTCAGCTTAATGCGCAAGGACTACCTTAATCGAAATAACGAAAACGGAGTTTATCCTCCTCTTTTGTGTAAATTTTCATCTCGATTCGTCACGCCGTTCGAGAGTTATGAGCAATTCTATTTTGGGTCAAGCGGTATTATAAATTTAAAAAAAAATAAAAATTATATATGAAGCAATGTGTAAAGTTCTACTTTGCATTTTTACTTCCATTGAGTACAAACTTTTGTCTCGCATTATCAACTTTTGCTGATGCTAGAGCGAAAATCGTTTTTTTTTGTAAATTTCAAAATGTCGTAAAATCTGAATCACTTTACCGATCATCGTCAAATTTGGTACGTGGCATAGCTACATGTTCCTTTTCGTCTGTAAAACATTTCGGTTAAATTGATGGAATTCGACGTGATTTATAAAAAAAAAAAAAATTTCGAAAAATTCAAACATCTATAAAATCTGAACCGCTTTACCGATTTCGCCCAAATGCAATGCCAAACAACATTGAACGTATATTTATTTATAAACAACTATTTAGCAAAATCGTCTAATTTTTACGAAAGTTAGAGCGACCACGCCCTTTTTTCAAAAAATTAAAAGTACTATAAAATCAAAATGGCTTTTTTTTTTCTTTTTCATAAATCTCAACATTTAAAGCGGGGCAACTACTTCACATGCGTGCCAAATTTGAGTCATATCACTCGAATGGTTACTGAGTAATAGTTCATCGATTTTTCGGAGCCCAGGACACACACACCCACATCCATACGGACATTTTTTCTAAACCACTTTTCTCGAAGTTTTGGAAAATTCTAAGCATACTGGCATGAAAATCTCGAAAAAATTTTTTTTTCATAAAACAAAGCTTCCTCTATGAGGAAGCAAAAAGGATTATAATTACAAATACTAGTAGTTTTCTCGATAACCGACATAACCGGTGAATTCAGTAAAAATATTTTTCAAATTTAATGTGCCACAAAACGAATATGAATAATATATATTTATATTCATGTATATTTATTCATGTATGTCTGTATTATAAAAATATCTCACCGCCGGCGCCGCTGTAAAGAAGAATCGAGAGGATGGCTCAGGCCCGGGTTATTCTAAGCTCCTCATGGATACGAAGTATGCAGGGGATCGGAACCCCCCTAGTCTATGTATATTTTATATAAGCCATTTATTTTTCAAATATATTGGGTAATTTTTAATTCCATATGGGAAATAAGGAATCTGCTTGCTGCATAGAATTTGGAAGATATGTTTTATTTCCAGGGTCTCATTTTTGTAACGTCTAGGGTAGAAATACCGTATGTGGCCATCAACTTGATCCATTTGTGGCTACACCGATTGCACGTAAATTACGAGATGGCCACAAATGGTGCCAAAAGGCTTTGAACATAATTTACTAAACAATTAGGTATTTTAAGCATTCCATATTCAATGTAAAGTTTGCTTTGACTCATGTACAATAATGTCATTCAGTAATTTGAATTGATTGAAATAATGATGAATTAGTATATGGGGCATTCCATACCGATTCGACCTGGGTCGGACCCTCGACCTCTCAGATTTGGTCGAAAAGTTTTTATATGATTGGACCAACTCCAAAAAGTACTGGAAAATTTTTTCAGATTTTTTTTTTTTTTTACGATTTTTTAAATGTAACATATGGTTAGCCTAAATTTAAAAATCTGAAAAAATTCTCAAAAATTCTGCTTGAAATAACAACATTTTTGAGCTTAAAGCCAAAGTGGGCCGGATTTTGCTTCTATTTTTTTTTCTATGAAAAACTATTAAAAAATTTAGAAACGAAAGAGGAAAAGTTATCAAACTTTTCTAAACTGCGAGTTGCACAAAATTACGAAAAAACACACTTCTCGTGGAGTACAGGGTTGAGTCAGATAACAAAATTAGATTTGTTGTGCGGTAGAATCTAATTTGATTTTATTGTTTGGTCATCTCAGCTGCACTCGGTGATCTTGAATTTTTTTTGTATTCGAAGGTGCGATCGCTTTTTAAATTATCATCATTGACATCTGATATTATCAATGGAATCCTTTGATTAGCGCGGCTTGTCAATTCTGATTCATGAGTATTTTTTTGGAAATAGGACAAACTATTCGATAAGAATGTTATATAATTCTAGAAACTGCTGTATTACAAATAATAAAAAAACATGAAAATTGAAATTTTCACAGCACTTCCTCTTTTTTTCCATAAACATTCTTCCGCAAGAAATTATATCGTTATTATTTGGCTTCCTCAGAGAGAAACTCTGTTTTGCGATTCCGGCCTGATTTAAGGGGGGGGGGGGGGGGAGTCAGGTCAAAAATTTAAAAAAATCGATTATTTTTTTTTTCTGTGAAAACATTCATTTCCATGTAATCTATCTATTAGTAAAGTTATAAGCCGGAATTCGCAAAAATGGCTAAGTTTCTACGGTACCATTCATATTTAATTTTCTCAAAAGTCGTAAAAATTACCAGAATATTATATTTGAATTTTTAATTATTTTATTTATTTATTTTTGTTATATGCAGACATTAAGGCCGATTTTTTGTTCACACAAAATAATTAAGGGTGTTGAAGAAAAAAAAAATCAAATATTTTTTTTTTTTTTTCTCTTCGGCAGTTTCGTTTAGTTAAGTATACCCTCTGAACCTGCAAAATCTTAGACCTGAATGCGAAAAAATGGCCGATTTCTGCAATATACCTGTTTTTTAATGATTTTTTTCTATATAATAAAAAGTTTATTACGTATTTGTAAATAAATTTTTATTTGTTTACCATTTTTTAAATCAGTTAGCGAAACGCGATACAAATGCCGCGATGAGTGTGATGTCTTCAACGCAACACGTAACACTTACATTATATTCGAATTCGCGCGAATAATGGGACATGCGCTGTGATATCTTAGCACGTATCGCATGCGCAGCGTGTTACTGCCTCGAGAAGTTACTTCTGCTACATGCGAGACGCATAACCTCGAATTGACGTTTTTATTTTTCGTTCATATTATGTTATTAGTTTGATTCCGTTGGCCATTTACGGTTTTTTTTCAATCAATAGTGTTTAAAACAGAATCAACAATCATTAGAAGTGATCAGATATGTAAATTTGTTATGAAGTGATGATTTAATGTTTGTGCACATTTGTGAATGTGTCAACACTGGATAAATTTTCAGTGATGTTGTCAATAAAAGTGATCATCCCCATATTATTTACAGGTTTTTTTCAAATTATGCATTCATTTACTTATTTATTTGTAAAAAAAAAAAACATTTATTAATAACATTATTAATAATATTCTGTAATCTGACTTGCAAATAATATTTTTATTTTGTTTATTAAAGGTACTAAGGTGCCCCAAAGGTGAAAACAGCATAAACATTTTTATTTGAGTGGTAAGCTTTAGATGCCATTTGCCGAAACTTGGTTTTAAACCTATTCTGCGCGTGATTCAGACCAAACTGCTAGGCAGATTGGGCTGGTTGACGTCTCATTTTCTTCTTCATGAAAAGATACACCGGCTAAATGGAGCAAAAGTTAATAAAAGGTAATATTTTTCAAGTGACATAATTATTACTAAATAAATTTTATGCTATTTTCTAAATCAGTTATTAATTTTGCTTTCAGAATGAAAAAAAAATATTTTGCTCCATTTAGCCGGTGTATCTTTTTATGAAGAAGAAAATGAGATATCAACTAGCCCAATCTGCCTAGCAGTTTGGTCTGAATCACGCGCAGAGTGGAAAACCTAAGACCTTTGCTTAAGATAATATGGAAAGGCATACGCAAGTCAGATGGCAATAAAAAATCCTTTCATCGAGTACCAACAATATAGTTCATTGATCATTTTTATATGCAAGAGAATTTGGATGATATTGAATTTACAAATTTAATTATTTTGACCTGACTCCCTCCCCTTAACAGTGAACATATGTTCTATGGATCGCATTTTTTTTTTTTTACAAAAAGAAAGCACTTGCAGAAGAAAGCAATATTTTAGAAAAATTTGATAACTTTTCCTCTTTTGTTTCTAAATTTTTTAATAGTTTTTTATAGAAAAAAAATAGAAGCAAAACCCGGCCCACTTTGGCTTTAGGCTCAAAAATGTTGTTATTTCATGCAGAATTATTGAGAATTTTTTCAGATTTTTAAATTTGGGCTAACGATATGTTACCTTTAAAAAATCGTTAAAAAAAATAAATAAATGAAAAAAATCTGAAAAAATTTTCCAGTACTTTTTGGAGTTGGTCCAATCATATAAAACATTTTCGACCGAATCCGAGAGGTCGAGGGTCCGACCCAGATCGAATCGGTATGGAATGCCCCATATACATTTTTTGTGTATTGGTCACGAATGGTACGTCTACCCTATGATTTGGTTCTGGAGATTGTTATTGGCTGACACCGGATTGTGGTATACGTCGTGGTTGTATTTCCCCCCTCATGGGGTTGCCTTACAGAACCACATTGGTTTTAGTGCAATAAATCTATCTATCTATGGCAATTCCAAAGTTTCCTATGGACCCGCATTCTTGCCAGCTGTAAAGCCGATGCATTTTCTCCGAAAGCACCCGAACTCTTGAGTTTCTATGACGAACGAACAACCCTCGAAAGCTTACGTGTATGCTCACCTGCAGCTAACCTGCTTCCTGACAACTTCAATTTAACTACAAAATTCAGGAGTGCCTGCGTTAATTCATACTTGTTTACAGATTTACTCGACAGTCACTTGAGAATTCGGGAATTGGGTGGGAAAGACAAGTTTAGATAGGTAGCTAGATACGCATTAATGAGAATTTGTCGTCGCCTCGGCAGCAAGTCTTGTAGCATTAGCTACTTTTAGTAGTACATTCGTGTAAATGCAATTCGCACATCAGTAATGAGTTGATGAAGTAATTAATGTAGAAAACGTCTATTAATCATTTTGATTGCTCCTTTATAACTTCACATGTTAATTAGATATTAATTGATTGATTGATTTGATTTATTTATGCCCTAGCGAACTTTTAGCCAATAGTAGATAAGTATACATAAGAGCGGTAAAAATGACAAATTATATACAAAGTTTACAAGATAAAGATATATAAAAACAAACTAAAAAATAAAGATTAAGCAGTCGCACAAGTGAGGAGTGCTTGAGCTCTCCCTCTAATTAACGCAGAACAAAAATAAAATAATAACAACAGATATAAAGAATTTAGGATCGCAACAATATATGAGGGATTCCACGGGACTTTCGCCACCCAAAAAAAAAAAATCTCAAATTTTATCTAAAAATCAGGTTCAGTGGTGTCTATTGATGGACCAAATTTCAAAATTCTAAAAAAATAGTTGACCGGAATATGCAAATTTTTTCGTTTTTTATCGTTTTTCATTTAATCTGTAATATCTCAGAAACTATTGATCGTATCGAAATCATTAAAAGACGAAAATGTGCATTTTTTTATGGCCAACAAGAAAAAAATATATTCAAAATTAATTGCTTAATTTCAGGTCACATTTTATGGAAAAAACAACAAAATTATTTTTTTTTTATGGTTGGACTTCAGATTTTTTCATCGGACAAATTGTCTCGGAATCTTTGAGTGATCGCCGAATTTTGAGTATTTTTTTTTTCATGGGGTGGCTCAATGCTGTGACGTTACAGCAATCTGAATGTTTTTAATATATATAAAAAAATCCATATTCAAAATTAAAATTAATTAAAATGGTTGGACTTCAGATTTTTTCACCGGACAAACTGCCTCGGAATCTTTGAGTGATCGCCGAATTTTGAGTATTTTTTTTTCATGGGATGGCCCAATGCTGTGAGGTTACAGCAATTTGAATGTTAAAATTAAAATTAAAATTAAAAACATTCAAATTGCTGTAACCTCACAGCATTGGGCCATCCCATGAAAAAAAAAATACTCAAAATTCGGCGATCACTCAAAGATTCCGAGGCAATTTGTCCGGTGAAAAAATCTGAAGTCCAATCATTTTAATTAATTTTAATTTTGAATATGGATTTTTTTATATATATTAAAAACATTCAGATTGCTGTAACGTCACAGCATTGGGCCATCCCATGAAAAAAAAAATACTCAAAATTCGGCGATCACTCAAAGATTCCGAGACAATTTGTCCGATGAAAAAATCTGAAGTCCAACCATAAAAAAAAAAATAATTTTGTTGTTTTTTCCATAAAATGTGACCTGAAATTAAGCAATTAATTTTGAATATATTTTTTTCTTGTTGGCCATAAAAAAATGCACATTTTCGTCTTTTAATGATTTCGATACGATCAATAGTTTCTGAGATATTACAGATTAAATGAAAAACGATAAAAAACGAAAAAATTTGCATATTCCGGTCAACTATTTTTTTAGAATTTTGAAATTTGGTCCATCAATAGACACCGCTGAACCTGATTTTTAGATAAAATTTGAGATTTTTTTTTTTTTTTTGGGTGGCGAAAGTCCCGTGGAATCCCTCATATAAACTTATAAATCTCAAAATAATCATAACGCTCCTACCATTTAGGTGGATATAGATTGCCGATTTTTAAAATAGAATACAAATAAAAATAAAAATGAAAATAAAAATACAAAAGTTAAAAGTAATTTTTCGCCTTTTCAACAGAGTATAGTCATGTAGTAACGCAAAGTACAGGTTCCTAAAATCAGAATGAAAGGAGTGAGAAAACAGCAAAGAAAAACAATTAGCAGTTGTCTGGTAAACGATAAGCATCTTTCAAGGTGACCATGAATGAGCTTCCAGACTCTTCGGTCAATGCCACCAATTTCCTCTTCGCATGTTTGCCCCAGGACCTTGTCTTCGCTAAACTTTTCTCCACCGATAATCCATCAAGAAGTCTGCTTCAAGAAAGACCCTTAAGGGACGTTCTCCCACATCTAATCTTCACAGTGAAGACTCATTCCCCTTTTGCTTTTCCTTGGAATCCCCATAACATCTACATTTTGAACCCTTGGACGCTCTTAAAAATCATGCTCAGGCGTTTGGCCGTTTTTCGCAAAGAGTTTCCGAGTAGCTCTGGAAAAGGTAAAGGCTGAATGAGAGAAATGCCGACCGCTGAAGTTTAATTTATGCGAGACTTTAAATCCCGAATGGTGCGCCTGTGCAATGCTGCTACCCTCAGGCGAGGATTCGGAGACCGAGTTCATAGTTCTCCGACGACACAGAATTAGTCCGTTACTCGGGAAAAACGGAATGAGGCGGACTGTAGTGGAACATTTTATGAAGAAGAATTAGGAGACGAGTTTCTTGAACTTTTTACAGCATTTCCAAGAAAATAAATAAAATGAAACGCATTTTCATACAATTTAATTTATTTTTCATACTATCTTAACGTAACATAAACCCTATTTTTCCGTCTCTTTGAACACACGTCTCAAAAACATCAATTCATGTCAAAATATTTGTCACGGAAGTAATTAGGATTTCTGATTTGTCAGAGAAAATTCGTTTTGAATTGTATTGCCAATTTGCGATAGAGGTCTATCATCATGCCTTTGCGAAATATTTCAATCAACATTTTACGAAGAAAAAGGAGACAAAGTTTCGCGAATCCTTTATACTGTTTCCTATAAAATCAATGAAAGGAAAAGCAATACTCGAGTGATTGCGGCCATCACTTCGCTTGGGTAGCCAGCCTGACGTTCGTCGCAATCACTAACTTTCAGTCCTTGTTGCACAATATATTATTATCACGACCGTAAATGAAATTTCAAATTTTTAAGAAAAAATCTGCTCCCACGTACCATTTTCATGCAATGTACGATTGAGTTCTATATCCTCCATCTGCGAAATATTTATTTTAACATACGATAAAGAATTAGAAAACGAGTTTCTTGCAACTTTTACAACGTTTGCAAGAAAATAAATAAAAAGCTACAAACTAGAACTTTACAAATTGCTTCCTCATTATTTTTAGCTTTTTACAAAACTATCTCTATGAGGAAGTATATTAATCAATTTTGGCTTCCTCATAGGAAATAATTAAAATGATACATTTTAATAGTTTTAAATTAATTAGAAACGTGACGCTGTTGTATTTCGTAACGTAAGTGAAATTTTTCGATATCTCAAAGGACAAATTCTGAAAAATATAAAGTGATTTAAGAATACTGTTACGAATTTATAATTTTCGAGAGAAAACAAGTTTGTGCATTCCATTCCATGCAATCTGCGATTGAGGTCTAGATCCTTTGGCTGCGAAATATCTCTGTTCCACATCAATTTGCGGTCAGACATCTAGCGTCAATACTTTTTTCTCCCTTTGCCAAAGCTGAATTTAGACTGGGACGGGTGAAAGAGAAAGAGTGTACTCAACCGGAAACTCTCGGTACGCGAGAATTCCAGTCAGCTGTAATGGAAAACGTATTACTACCGTAGTCGTAAGTTTCGGACGTTGCGGGCTGGGTGAGAAGGTTGCACGGAATAGAGCCAGCCTGACATTATAACACGGATGTGCAGGCTGTACTTAACGACGAAACTCCGGGGAAACTGTAATTTTCGCGCTAAAAAAACTCCAGCGCAGGATGAGAGCACGGAGAGATAGAAGGAAAGAGGAGACGAGACTCAGTTTTGCATTGGTGAGGGCAAAGGGAAACGAACGAGCGAGCGAGGGAAAAGGTGTAGGGCAAGGGTGAGAGGTTTCCCTATGTCGCTTGCGTCGAGGCGCTCTTATGTGCGTATGTACAAAATACAGTCAGGAAAAAAAAGTTAGATGAATGGAATAAAAGAAAAAAATATAAGGTGCATGAAAACGTCAGCCATCCTTGAATGTCATACGTATGCCGTCGTGATATGTAGAAACTGTGTCCGGATGATATTGGACTTTTCACTATCCGTTCCATTAAAAATAATATCTCCACACGGGTATACAGTCACTGTACTGTTAAAAAAATATTCATTTATTACATAACATAAATTGAATGGAAAATCGATCAAAACTCTATTTTGATTGTAGAAAATATAATACTGATATCCAGTATTCGGTTTGCAAACGCATTTGGGTCAAGTTTATTTTTTATTTTTTTGTTCATGGTGGATGAAAAAATGATGGATACTTGTAGCCATGTAAAAATGTTTTATCGGAAAATGCATATGCAATTTGACAGTTCATACAAATAACGCGATGAGCATATTGTTTCCAGCAGTCATAAATGCATACTAAAATATGTAATATTTAGGACACAGAAACTAGCTTCGAAGCTGAAATAAAAAAATAAAATCGTCGGGCCGTATAAATAATTGATTTTTTTTTTACAGTTTTCTGAGGGGATGAGAATTCTATTACTCTCTATAGTGAGCTGACTATAGTGAGTAACTGAAACAGAATTACTTATTTAACGTGATTTGTATTACCAATTGCTTTTTTTTATATTCGAATGCAATCTGACACCCTGGAGGGCCGCATTTATATGCTATACGTTGTCAACAGGGGGCCAGGTTGGTTTGCTGTATTTCATGCCTCCAGGCGTGTTTCAGTCGCCGCGAACAATGCCAAACGTACACAATGTGCCATTTTATCGTATTCCTGTACCACTTTCATCCACACAGCATGTGTGGATTAAAGTGGCTATGTTGGTCGCAAGCCCAGTATGCACACCAGGATTGCGTCCAACGTAGTTTTAATTAAATTATAATTTAGCCTTGTCCCCCGCGAACAGTAGATTCCTGGGCAACCATTTGCAATATATTAAACCACCCGATGGTCTCCGGTCTCCAAGTTGCTAGCATTAATAGCATAACGCTCTTAAATGGCCGTGGACACAAACTCTGTCAATTCAGTTTATGTATACGTAGATTCAATGTGACAGAGTTAGTGTATATATACATGGTGTTTGCAAGCAAGATATTTGAATTTATTAATATTTGATTGTTTATCTAAAAGCAGATTCTTATATATATATATCTATATAAGTAAATATGTTAATATGAGAATCGGAAATTTGCACTAGCAAAATTACATCCTTAATTGTATACATAACAGTGTTGCACGTTATGTATATAATTAAGAAGCTTAGGTATTGTCTTTTATCTTTTTAGAATTAAGTAGCATGTTAAAAAGACAAAAAGTGTTTGAAGTATATTTTTCAAGAAATCAAATTTCGACTGACTGACAAATAGTTTGAGAAAACTGCAGTAATGCTATTTACAAAAAAAAAAATTGTTTTTACGAAGATACTAGAGGCGCGCAACAAAATAAAATGTTAAACTGCCAATTAGAAATAAAAAAATTGGTCGAAGAACATTCGATTACCCTAGAAATGAGTGTTTTAAGTCACTCCAACAGATGGATAACTGATTCCTATCGACTTTGAACAAATATTCTCCTTTCTGCTTACTCTAACTATAATGTCCACTATTAAGGAAACACATTTTATATTGAATGTTTTTTTTTGTATATTTTATTTATTTTATTTATTTTATTTATTTTATTTATTTTATTTATTTTGTTTATTTTATTTATTTTATTTATTTTATTTATTTTATTTATTTTATTTATTTTATTTATTTTATTTATTTTATTTATTTTATTTATTTTATTTATTTTATTTATTTTATTTATTTTATTTATTTTATTTATTTTATTTATTTTATTTATTTTATTTATTTTATTTATTTTATTTATTTTATTTATTTTATTTATTTTATTTATTTTATTTATTTTATTTATTTTATTTATTTTATTTATTTTATTTATTTTATTTATTTTATATATTTTATTTATTTTATTTATTTTATTTATTTTATTTATTTTATTTGTTTTGTTTATTTTATTTATTTTATTTAAGTATAAGGATATCAATTGCGATCAAGCCCAATACAACCAGCATGAGCTGCTCGAAAATCGTGACGCAATTGAATAATAACATATGCCAATAATTCTAAAAGTATCGTATAGTGGTATACTTTTAAACATGTAAACCTCAAGCAGTGCGTCCACTAAATTATATTAGTATTATTTACAACTTATCAAGTACATTTCCCTTTCTTTCTAATTTCCTCGCATGGATGCTTGTCTCATCTCTTGAGAATTCTTGGGAACTCGACAAGTAGGTACTGTCAAAGAACGTTACGCTGTAAGAGAGCACTGACCGTAACAAGTCCCACGTGACATACCTCTGTCGTTTGCATTGCCCAACGACATCTAGTGCTCACCGTCAAGTAGTAGAACCTTTGAAGATTCCCCGGTGCAATTTCCACATTGCTCAAAGTACAGTCACTCTGCAGCCGATTCGATAATATCTCGTAACCACGAGGGATTTTTTTCCATTACATTATTTTGATATATAGTAAACCTCGAGAGATTTGATCTTGCAGTTTGCAAGCAAAATAAAGGGGTTTCCAACGGAGAGGAAAATGTAAGGTACTCAGAGTTATAGTTGCAACCGAGGCCACTATTACGGAAAAATAATACACCTCTGTGGGTAACCAGACATTAATTTCGTATGTTCTCTGACTCAGGTATTCGTCTCCCACCCATGACAACGATCGTGTATCATACTACCTTGTGAGACAATTTTTATAATTTTAAATTCATGCTGTAATAAACCAGAAACTATAAATATATATTCTAAATACCAAATAAACGAAATGTCACAAAAAGGCGGAGTTATTAGCTGAGTTATTAGCGAAAAAAATGTTCAGTCGAAAACAAAGTTTCAGTTCGATAGCTAACAATTTGTTTGAGTTAGTGTTGATGGACATTTTTCAAAATCTCAACAATCTAAAGGAAAAAACGAAATGCGTCAATCCATTTTTATAGAATGAATGCCAAGTAATGATTGACCAGTACTCTATATGGCATTATAATTTGAGCTGATTAAATTGAGTAGTTCACGAGTTATGGTAGAATGAATTTTAGGCATTTTATCACACACACATACATACATACATAAATCCAAACAATTTTTCTAAACCACTTTTCTCGATGTTGTGGACCACTTTAAATGTTCTGACATGAAAATCTCGAAAAAAAAAAATTTTCATGAAAACAACCCGAGTTAAAATTTAGACTCTCTTTGAAACCGAAAAGTGGCAGTCCCGCCGAGTAAACCGACCCTAACAATCACGACAACTTTCAGAATAACCGGAAAAGTGAACGGAGAGTACCTTGGTCTAAAATTTGTATTTAGGGACCTCCAATTAGGTTTTACAGAGTGAGATGAGGTTCTTAGATCCTCGTATGAACCTTTGAAAGTGGCATATTTTACCCATTTTAATTCAACGAAGGGTGTTTGAAGTGTCTAAATTTTAACGCGAAAAAGCTTCCTCTATAAGAAAGCGAAAGATAATGTACCTATAAAAGTCCTATACACATATAAGCGTTAATAGTTGCCAGCATCAGTGTGCTTTTTCTGAGTACACCACCATTTCTCATCCCGTCAATCAGAATTCTGCTATAAATTGATAATTATCGTTTTTCTCTCAACTTTGGTGGTGCCGAAAAACTTTTTCCAAAGTTTCAGCATCATTTCACGCAACTTCATTATACTGAAAGTCGTATAACAGGCTCGAGGCTCCACTCGTTTCCACGAGTACATACTAAAGTAGGTATACCCCTCAATTTTTTCCTTTCCAACTAGCTACTTTCGGCTCGTCTTTTCTCTCAACCCCTATCGCCACTTAATGCAAGCCACTCGAGTTAGCGTTTCGGTTCTCAAACTTTGTTTAAAACCTCTGCTCCAGCTTCATCGCAATGGTAGTTTTGTTCTTTTTGTTATTCGTCATATTCTTCGACCTTTTCAGAATCAATGGTTACCGGAAGATACCAGCAGGCACTTTTCTTCCCAACGTACCGAGTTCTCAAGGGATCTTCATCGAATCATGATGTATCTGAGATTCATTCGTGGAATGAGTCATAGGATAGCTATGACCTGGATATCTCGAACTCCATGTTTTTCAAGCTTTCGGTGAAAATAGAGCCTCAGACCATTTCCATTGTTCGAGCAGCGCCGAGGTATTCTTACCTTAAGGATTCGGTATTATCTAAAATTCGTCTTTTACTCGTTGTCTGATTCATCGTCGGGAATTTCATTGATTCTAAGAAAGCTCGTATAGCATTTCGTCAAGGGATAATCCCATCGATTTCGATGCATGGTTCAAGTTAGTACAGTTCATCGTAGTCGTCACATTGAAGACCGGAAGTCCATTCTTCTTCGTTCCCGGCAAGACTTGCCATTGTCGACAGTGTTTACTCTCGCTCTGCCTTCGAGTTCTCCAAACCAAACTCTGTTCCCGAAGCGTTTTCGTCTATCGATTTCATGCCGAGATCTAACACTGGCCTTACCTCCAACTCTGCAGATCCCTTCCTCGAGCTTCTTCGTTTTTCCGTATCCACACTCCTATATGTACGTCTCTCGAACGGCGCTTTCAACTCTCGTTCAACTTGTACTTGGAGAGGATCGAGCTGAGAAAACTCTCTCATTTTAGCTCTCACTTCTTTTTTTACCAGCGAATCCTTGATCGCGGGCGACCTCGACATTTGGCTGCTGCTCCGGGATCATGGGGATCATTCGCAGGGCGTTTCTTTGAATCGTGGCCTGACTTCTCGATTGACTTTTCCAGTGACCTTTTCCGCGTTGTTCGCTAGGTACCTATGACTGTACACATGACTTTCGGAGACACTGGAGAACCACCACGTGAAGGACTTTTAGGATCAGAAATCGAGTCGAGGGGGCGCTTTACACTGGAAGTTTCTTCATTGCTCCCGTCCTCCTTTACTTCATACCTATACTTCGGGTGTTCATCCCCCTCGAAGATTGGAATTCTTGACTCATCCCCCCATGCGGCTACCCTCCTTCCAGCCGCATATGCCGAAATCACCTCAGCCCCTCAACGTGGGATTTCGATAATCCGGCTAAAATTGATACGAACTTTAGGTGAATGTAATCTTGGGGGTGAGGTGAAGGGGGAGGGACTGGCGCGAGTATTACAAAGTGAAGGGTGACACGCTTGGTTTTTCCTCTGTAGCATATTCTTCTATCCAAGCCGTTCACAACCAGTCCCCTATCTGATCAGTTGGTTATACAACATGCACGATATATCGGTACGTCTTAAAACGACAATGGAGAGTACCGTTTCAGCCTAAAAGGTTATACGAGATAAACCACAGGATGGTGTAATAAATCGTACATTTCACACGTATCCGAACGATACGCAGAGGTCGTTAATTTAAAGTTTCTCTTTCGTAGCCGGGTGCTGTTATAGGGTTAGCAGAGTAAAAATTGATTTCCAATTGCGCAGAGAAAAAGAGGTCGAGAGGATTTCCGAAGAAAGTGAAATTCTACGGTGATCTGTTGGCAATGAGTTAGTGAATCTTCTATGTTCTGTGACTTGCACACACCGTGATTAATCGTTATATTTCGATGGGATTGACAAAATCAGTGATAGCTTGAAACCCGACTCTGTAATTTATATCCTTTGCGCGACTCAATGATTCAACTTTGGGTTCGTCGCGAAATTCAAGATTTAATCCGTCTAGAAGAGAGAATCGTTTCTTCGATCACACAATAATCATTTCTAAATTTCACTTGAAACTAGATTTCGTTAATAAATGATAGTAACGTTTTTAGATAATGACATATGATTTGCTATATAAGTTATATTCCATTCAATATTGATATGGTGATCACAATTTTTTTTTCATATGTATAATGGTTCGAAACAAATGGTCGTTCGATTTTATTTTTAATCATTGTTTTCATCTCATAATTTTATATGAGATAAAAACAGTTACCAAAAATAAGAATAAGTATATTGTTTGATTCAACTAAATTACTACATTGGTTTTTAACAAGCCGCAAGTAAATGGTTTTTGCTTTAATGACGTTTTTCAATGCACTCATTTGATTCCAGTTGCAGCGTTAATAGTAATGAGTAATGCAACGCCAGTAATGAACTGTTTCTCAAAAATCAAATACATGCAATTAAAATTTGTCGTGCTAATTTCTGTAGACAATTACGACTGAACCGCCATCAGTCGCAGTTTTGTCAATGTCTTATGAACGTAATACCATCGTAAAAGTGTTATCATCACAAAGTAATTATGAAGGAAGTTACGTTCACAATCTCTCCAGATGGAACTGAATAAACCACGCTTATCTCCAATAGTAATATAGTTACAGAGTTATAAGCCTGGCGATTCGACCTTAATAACTCGGAATCAGCGGAGAAATAATGAGCAAGTTTGTGTAATCCTCAGAGCGTCAAAGTCGTTTAGTCTTTTTCATCCATTTCATCATCTCCACCTACCGGCGAAGTTGCTTCGATCGCAAGAAACTCTCACGGGTCGGTGCCGCTTTGGCCACTGTCAAATTCGCTCGCTCAACCCTTTCCCCAATTTTCTCGTCTGTTGTGGCTGCGGACAAGCAGAATAGCACGAACCATTGGCATCCGGGGGCCCGGGCTGGGTCGGGGTCTAAGCTGGTAGCCCAGTTAGGATGTGAGCCAAAGTGAAGCGAGTTTCAGAGCGCACACGTAATATACGGTCTGTTTAGAACAGGAAGTGTAATGAGAGCGGCGAGAATAGGAGATGCGCTAGCGATTTAGTCGAGTGCTAGTTAGAGTTCGAAGGCTACAGTATAATATTCCATAAGTAGCAATTGAGAATAGTTTGCTATCGGTGACTATAAAGTAGCAACTCTCAATATTCCGTCAAAGTAGCTTTGTGCTTCCTCATACAAGAAACTTTGTTTTCAGTATATTCAAAATTATCTGAAACGTCGAGAAACATAGTTTAGAAAAAGAATCGGTACACGGAGAAAACAGGTTAGTTGAGAAAGCTAACCTTTAACTGCTTGGAGCGTTAGATGTAGTTTGGTTGGCATTACCAATCGGTTGGTTGGTACTACCAATCGGTTGGTTGGCACTACCAATCGGTTGGTTGGCACTACCAATCGGTTGGTTAGCGCCACCAATCGGTTGGTTGGCGCCACCAACCGGTTGGTTGGCGCCACCAATCGGTTGGTTGGCGCCACCAATCGGTTGGTTGGCGCCACCAATCGGTTGGTTGGCACCCCAATCGGGTGGTTGGCGCCACCAATCGGTTGGTTGGCGCCACCAATCGGTTGGTTGGCGCCCCAATCGGTTGGTTGGCGCCACCAATCAGTTGGTTGGCGCCACCAATCGGTTGGTTGGCGCCCCAATCGGTTGATTGGGGCCACCAATCGGTTGATTGGGGCCACCAATCGGTTGATTGGGGCCACCAATCGGTTGGCTGGTGCCACCAATCGGTTGATTGGCGCCACCAATCAGTTGGTGGGCATTACCAATCGGTTGATTGACATCAGTCGGTTAGTTGGCATTACCAATCGGTTGGTTCTGATACGCAATAACCTGCTAATGCCATATTTTACCACGCCTGTTGGTTGGCACTTATCAATTCCGTAGTTCCAGCAACTACACCCTTTTCTCCGTGTATGTATTTTACATACATCCATTCGTACCCCAATTCGTAATTTGGGGTTCGGACGAATTTTGATATTGATTCTCCTCACATCGTTTGCAAATAAATAAATAAAAGTCCTCTTGAAATATAATTTTTTTTCTTATTTTTAACCGTCTTTCTAGAGGCATCAATTTTTTTCGAAAAATTCGCAGTTTTATAAATTATTGCTTACATTTTTATAAAGAAAGGTTTACATAAAAATTGTTCTACCGGCGTACCAATTTTCAGCTCGATTGATATAGCCGATTTTAAGATATAGGGGTTTGAATTTCACACATATCTATCTAGACATTCATACACACATTCATATCTATCTAGACATTTTGTCTAAACCACTATTCTCGATGTTTCAAACTATTTTGAGTAACCAGACACAAAAAAAATATCGAAAAAAAGAAGAATCACGAAAACAAAACTTCGTGTATGAGGAAGCAAAAAAATTCGATCAGAACACATACTGCCCGCATTGTGCCGTTCACTGAGTTTTAATTAAACTTCGATTGATCAAATTTGACGGTTCAATTTACGCTTTGATAGGTTTTAATCTTTCCGCTATACAATAGCGGATGATCGGTTCTTGTGTTGTATCGGTGTAGCGGTACAAACGAGACATAAGGTGAATGTCATCGGCCATAAACCAGTGTTCGTCAGTTGTGTGCTTTTACTATGAATCTTGCTACAGTCGAAACACACTGTGCCGGTTACTGATACATGGCCGACGACTGGGGCGTCAGCCTTAGTATATTTTTGTTTGACCAGTCGTAGCGCAATAACCAAGTGGGCGAACGGAGAGTGAAAAGCATTTTAACGTGCGACAGCAAATAAATGGAAAAATATTAATTAATATCAGTCAGATTTCAACAAGAATTTCAATTTTGCGTGTTCTCAATTAATTTCAAGTCATGCATACAAAGTGATTCATTATCTTAATTCATAATAAAACGTGAATTACCATCTTATCTATTACGTAGCTATAACTACCAACGCCTCTCCTGGATACAGATGTTTTCTACGCTCGAGATAAAATAAGGAAAAATCTAGCCAGAAATATACTTGAAAAAAGAAACCACAGAAAAATCGTCCCCGAAGAAATATCCGGGGAAGAAATATCTGACGGCAAAAAGACCATACGTGAATAGAAAATCATAGAAATAAAACGCGCGGGAAAAATATTCGATTTTTAATTGAAATATCGATTTTTATATATTCATGGTAGATCTGAGATCATGGGGGATATAACAAAGCGACTGTCTTACTTTTAAATAAAGTGTGTATGCGTGTTGCATTTATAAAAAGTTGCTACGGGCATAATTCGCAACACGTGATTTTCTGACCGCATTTGTTTCTAACCCGAAATTACATGAAGTTACCTGAAGTATAGAGACGAATTACGTGCATAAAAATTTGAGAATTTTGTACATTAATTATAATCCACGTTTCTCGTTACACCTTGTTAAGTTCGTTGCAAATTCGAGTTTTAGCGTGTGCATAATGTTACGAGGCGTAGTTGTGATTCGGTGCTATCATTGTCGTCGCTACAATACTTTGAGAAATCGGATTCACATCTCGGTAATTCATGTACCAAAAGCTCCGAAAGTTTCGGTGAATATTCTCAACTTTATGAGTCTTTATAACCTCAAATCAGTTTTGTACATGCAATTTTTTTAATTTTACACTAAATATTTTAATAAATATTTTTTGTATATTCCTTATTGAAAACCGCTTAAGATTAGTGACAGTAATTATTTTTTTAGTAGGCCTGCAACACAATCGGGGTCATTTAATAAAAGTTCATAACCGATGATTTCAGAAATCTCATCCGAGTGACTGAAAAGATAATAAAGTCTTCGCAATACAGACAGACGGACGGACGGACGGACGGACAGCCGGACAGACGGATAAACGGATGGATAGACGAAAATTAATGACTACTTTTTTTAGATTGTAATTTCTCTTTTGAGGTGCTTCATATGCGATGAGAAAGTAAAAAAGCAGGCATGTCTGTGAGAGAGGAAGTACGTGTGTGAGTGTTACAAAATGCAAAACTAGAAGGTGATGATGATACCGAAAAAATAGTAGACGGATAAAAAATGCAGGTTTATGAAATATTCTTTGCATTGTATCGCAGTGTCATTGCTGTCCATAATTTGTAAATTCATAAATAGTGTATGTACCTGTACAGGACCGAGGGGCCAAGTCCCCACAACTTTTTTTGCTTCTTCAAATGTCTAATAATATTTCTTGTTAAACTGATTCACATGAACGACTGTATGACATTTGGTGAATTTGTTTTCATACCATCGCAACTTCAGTCCTGATGAGCATCTGTATATTTTCTGACCGGGTATATTATTATACATTTTTCTCGATAGTATTGGAAAGACTACATCTCTATTCGTAATACCTTAGAATTTGTGTCCTTGTATTATCGGTTATATCATCTGTCTTTATCTCTAAGGATCACACGGCGAAAACAGGTTAGTTGAGAAAACCAACCTTTAAATGCTTGGAGCATTAGATGTAGTTTGGTTGACGTTACCAATCGGTTGGTTGACATTATCAATCGGTTGGTCGGCGCTACTAACGGTTGGAACCAGTCGGTTGTGTAGCATTACCAATCGGTTGGTTCTGACACACAATAACTTGCTAATGCCATATTCTTCCATGCCTGTTGGTTGGCACTATCAATTTCGTGGTTTCTACAACTATACCCTTTTCTCCGTGCATCTGATTTTTTTTCCGTTGTATTTTTATTCGAGGTTTTTATTCCCTTCGCATTTTTTTCTGTTCGGTTTTTGTGTGCAATGGATATTGTATCCGGCCTCTTTTTGCTGTGGATTTTCGTTTCCAAGTATATTTTTTTCTAAATTCGTATCGGACTGTAGCGCGTTCGCGATTCTTGAATTGGGAGAGAGAGGTTTCCGAAAGAAACGACGGGATAAAGGAGGATGTAAGCAAAAGCTTTCGAAAAAGTGACAAGATGAGACGTGAGCGAAAGATTTGAAGTATGTCTCAGAACGAAATCGTAGAGAGGGGATAACCCTTAAACCCCTTCATCCAAATCCATGTCTTCCGTGCCTGTAATGCAAAGCAAAGGTACGAAGAGTATCTGGCTGAGATACACGAGTATGTCAGAAAATATTGAATCGGTTATGGTAAGAGAGCAAACGCTCTATACTATAAGAGGGGAAAGGAAATACGTTTCTGGAGTATTGGCTTAAGTACCTCCACAATTTCGTTCGGGAACCGGCTTCTTAAGGGTAGTTCAAAAAAATCTATGTACAGATGTGTCCAATAAACTGAAATGAAGACGCGAAAAATGTAAACGCCGATACATAGCTCGCAATTTCAAGTACTCATATCAAGGTATGGTTTTCCCGATGGTACCCCGAGCAGTCTAGTTACATTGAAAATCGACCAATTTTGGGGAATAAATAAAAATTGGAAAGTTTTTAGCAATACAAGGATTTTTACACTAAAGTATTCAACTAACTGCTTGTTATTTTTCTTTATTGTTAACACCTGTTACGCAGGTTTCTCTTCTATTTATTTTCAATTTTCGGTTATCGACAAAATAATTGGCAGTTTCGCAATCAACGGAAAAATTGCGATCAGATAGACTTTTAAAATAAGTTAAAAGTCCAAATGGTTTTTTACAATTCTGAACCCTCCGAAATTTAGAGTCATGAAAATTCAATATAGTCAATTGGCTATTTGGGAAAAGACCCAAAAAGTGATATTTATCGGCTTTTTAATATTTACATTATGATTCCTTACGATTTTCGTAACAATTCTGCCATTTTGTAATCAGCGGTAAATTGCCAATGAAATGAGACCTCAACAGGACACTGAAGTAAAAAAAAAACATCAATTTTGTGCCCAAAACCACTCAGAGACTGTAGGGAAAGGTGCAGCGCAGGTAGATTTTTGTGCGCATACATGTAAATAGTTTATTATAAAAATGATTATTTCATGGAGGTATCTCATAACTTTGTTATTAAAATAACGAGAAAGGTTTAATCGTACGGCTTTAAACTCTAAAAACCAAGCGTGTTTAAGTGGGTTGTTTCCTATCTTTTACATTGTGACGAGTTTTTACACACTTTCAAGCGTATTCGCATTTACATGGTAAATGATCTCTAAAAGAAACACGTCTGTAAGTCTGAAGTTACGTAGAGGTCGTACTATGTACATCCTGGTCGCTTGTGATAGCTGTTACTGATGCTATGTCCCAGTTAAGGTAGTTCTGTCGTGAAGGCAATCCAAACTCATTTGCATGAATTTTTGACATGTTGTAATTTAGCTATTCAATTTTACTTGCACAAAATCTTGAAGGCTTTTACCGAGTATTTGAATGAACAATTAAAAATTGAAAATCGATCTTTTTACACGGCGCCAACGGGAGGGCTGGAAAAATTGATCTTTAAATCGAAAATTAACATACTTAGATCAAAGATAGAGAAAAAATAAACAGTACTACAGATTCGCAAATCATTCAGGAATTGATGGATCATGAAAAAAGGTGAAGTCTCCGGAATAATGTTTAATTGAAACAAGGTTAAAGTGCACGATACCGGGCCAAATGACGTTTCCTAACCTAATTATCGTAAAAATGAAGTCAAATCCGCACTAAACATATCAACTACTTACAAATAATCGTTTTAATTTGATTACGACAATTTCGAAGAATTCTTGATTATTTTTGCTGTTATTATTGAGGCAGTCAAAGTGATGCGTATGATTATTTTTTAATGTCATATTGACTCTGAGATTTATGACTCCGGCGTACCGACAGAACTACCTTAAGGGGCGAGGGGGCTCGATTACTGTGGGCTGCGATTCCCGAACTACATGGCTGCGGTAGAGAAAAATGACAATCAATAATGGATAAAAATAACACGAATATAAAAGATTTCTCAAGGATTTCTTTGTTTGCTTCGTTCCGTCAATGTAATCTGTGTATTGTTCCCATAAATTCAATAGGTGTGAATACGTACAATCAAAAAATCAAACGTCAAGGAATGAAAAGAAAAATTTTCATGTGATATCATTTCTTTTTTACGATGACTTTACGTAAAAAATTATTCGAAAATCATAAATATTTTACGGATTAAGAGAAACGAGCCACCCAACATTCCATCGATTTTGAAGTCCTGTTTCTACAAGACATATAAAATAACTATAAAACTACATTATTAGTAATTGAACAAAGAATCTTTGCTTCTTTTAAAACTGAGATTTGCTTCACTCATCTAATACAACTTAGCCTCATAATAAAAAAGACTTTACAAGAGTGTGAGAGTTTACTGTAAATTATGGATAAAGCAGAAAAACTCAAATCTGTGTTTATACAAACTATTCACATGAGCTAAATGTTTCTGTGAATGAAAAACAGCTTTTTTTCAAGCGTTTTGGCATTTACATAGTAAATGATATCTAAAAGGAACACGTCTGTATTCAGTCTGTAAATGTATCAAAACACGTGACAATGTCAAAAATAGGAAACAATACACTTGCAACACGCTTGGTTTTTGGAATGTGCTTAAGATAGTTCTGTCGTGAATGCAATCCAAACTCATATGCATGAATTTTTGACATGTTGTAATTTAGCTATTCAATTTTACTTGTACAAAATCTTGAAGGCTTTTACCGAGTATTTGACTGAACAATTGAAACTTGAAAATCGATCTTTTTGCACGGCGCTTACGGGAGGGCTGGAAAAATTGATCTTGAAATCGAAAATTAACATACTTAGATCAAAGATAGAGAAAAAATAAAAGGTACTACGGATTCGCAAATCATTTAGGAATTGATGCATTATGAAAAAAGGTAAAGTCTCCGGAATAATGTTTAATTTAACCAAGGTCAAAGTGCACGATACCGGGCCAAATGACGTTTCCTAACCTAATTATCGTAAAAAATAATCGTTTTAATTTGATTACGACATTTTCGAAGGATTCTCGATTATTTTTTATATTATTATTGAGGCAGTCAAAACGATGCGTATGATTATTTTTTAATGTCATATAGACTCTGAGATTTATGACTCCGGCGTACCGACAGAACTACCTTAACATCTGTAGGGTAAACTTCCTAAGTGAAGCTCGATGCGACATGTGAAGCTTTTGTAATTCTCGTTAACTATATGCATGCAGGCTTCTCGATGACTTCATACGTTATATGCCGATGTCTGTACTTTGGTCCTTTAGCGAAGTGAAAGGTCAACGATGATGCTGAAGGTGACGCATACGTGTTGCGCCTCTGCCGATGAACTGTGTGTAGGTCTACTAAAGTTACGTAGAGGTCGTACTATGTACATCCTGGTCGCTTGTGGTAGCTGTTACTGCTGGTATGTCCCTGTTGGTGCTGCCACTGCCGCTGCTGCCTTGGGCTTACATGTACAGTAGTACATGTAGCTCTGCTTCAGGGCATCCAAGAGGGAATATCAGCGAGCAAGCAGGCAAGGGAGCGCCCTCGGTTGTTTCTGGTTTGCGTGTGGTGGTAGAGTGAGCGGGTCTTCGGTGCCAGAGGGAAAGCGAAACTTCGGTAAGTAATTAGAAACCCGGGTGTACCCACGGGGAATGCGCGCGCCTACCAACCCGGAGAAATTGATTAAGGAAATATCGGTGGCTCTGTTTATTCGCCCCGTTTCGTTTATCCACTCTCGCATCCTGACTCGTGCCACTGTACCTTGTATATTTATTCGACGTATAGCTTTTGCTGCGCTGCTATCTACTCTGCCACCGCAGGGCATGCAGAAGCGTATTCTATGTGCAATCTCCTGTTTTTGCTCTTCCTACCGTTTCTTCTATTTTCATGGTTCTAATTTCGTTAGCGGGCTGAGTCCACAGCCTCTGTGAATTGCTGCCAACGAAGAGAACAGGATGGAATGGCAAGAGTAGCGTAACGAAGTATCCACCAGCGGTCTAATTTTGAGATACTAAAAACTCCCGATAATTACATCAATTTCTACAAACTCAAAGCTCTATATAATGAGAGGTCCCTGAAGTTTGAGGTTTCAAGAGACAGCCCTTTAGCTTTAATATTCTACCAGTTTTAACTGACTTGGGCTAAAAAAAGCATTTACTTTTAATGGGGCAACATTAGCGAGACATTATGATACAGTCACAAAACCTACAAGTTAAAAATATTGTAGAAAGCGAATTTAGATCAAAGTTATAACCATCCGATTACGTTTCAACTCATTACATTTATTTCTCTATGAGAAATACAAATCTGATCGACATGCTTTTTTTTCTATGTATCGCATAGATATGGGTAATCAAATCTACAATGAATGCGCTTTTCTTGTTGACATACATTTTTCAACGAATATGATAGAATATTGTAATAATGTAATAATATTCATGTAAACAGAGTCAGTGCGAAAGTAACAGGATGGTTACAACTCTGTTTTTGATATTTTGCCTCTGATAAAGTCGAACCGAGCTTTGGGTATGACTGGTCATCCAAAAACAATAGGACAATGGCGCTGTCGTTGTTGAGCTACGAACCAATTTTTTTTTTCTTTACTTCAATTTAAGAAACGCCTATAGTTGTTGCGCTTGGTAAATTAGAGCGACAAGATTAAAGAGCATGCGAGCTAATTG
This sequence comes from Ephialtes manifestator, assembly GCA_963970395.1. Classification (NCBI taxonomy): domain Eukaryota; kingdom Metazoa; phylum Arthropoda; class Insecta; order Hymenoptera; family Ichneumonidae; genus Ephialtes; species Ephialtes manifestator. Next base: position 16,239,226 of record OZ019981.1, on the reverse strand, counting down.
AAAAGTACAAGCTTCGATCATTGTCAAACGCTGTCGGCTGTGGCTTATACTAAATGTTATAGCGCTTCTGTCAACAAATTTAAGCGGAATATTTAGGCAACCAGGCAACCCTTGTCTGCCTGTTCGATGCAAATTTCCTGCTTTGAAGTTAAGGAGTCACCTCGACCTTACCCCTGCACTCCACCCATTTTCAACCCGATCTCTCGCTTTTCGCGCAACAAAGTAACGTGTACATACTGCAGGTCGCACATTGTTATGGAAGCTTCGCTCATAAGTGACAAGGAGTTTCTAACACGAGAGGAGATGTCAGAGCTTGGGAAGCATACCATATAATACAAGCTCTAAGAGGCTTATTGTCCTCAGCTCCATTAATGAATCTACGCGTAGTCACGACTTTACGACTCTACAATGCAGCACAAAGTAGACGCGCATAATGAGAATATAATTACACATGTAAAATGCACTTTGAATGTTAGTAATAAAAACCTCGTTTTTTTTTTTTGTTGTTTCGAGCTCTCTCAATGCCGACATGTTCTCTGCTAGTTCAACTGGTCCATTTACTGGAGGCTAGCAGTCAAATGCTTATTTACGGTGGAATCCAGTATAAATTAGGGGCTGGTGTGGCGGGAAAGACGGATAGTTCGTAGGGATGGCAAAGCCGACGGTGGTATAGCGGATGGAGGGTGAGCTTTGGAGTCCGTGCTTGCGGTTAACCGAACGGCGGATAGGTAGGTATGCTAAAGCGCAGAACACGGACCTGTATAAAGGTAACGCCGTAGAGAGTGGATGGTCTAAACAAAGAAGAAAGCACGACAAGAGTGAGCGAAGAGAGAGGCTACTGTTTGCTTGGTCGCTTAGTCCATAGCCGGAAGCCAGACTCGTAGTAAAATACCCGCGACACGGAAAATAAAAGGTTGCACGTGAGGACTCATACGTATAGTGCCCATGTGTTAAAGTAGATGACGTACATTATGGAGGCTCTGGACTCGTGATTTGCAATGGTCATTCTAGTATTCGATAAATTCATTTTTTGAGGATTCATTTACACATTAAAATAGGGATTTTTTAAAAAAGAAGATAATGGGAAATGAGTAATAATGTGAAATTAGATAAATGTTTTTAGTGATTTTTATGTGAAATTTAATTTCCTCAAAAATGTTATAACATATAATAAATAATAAATATAGTCTACATGTGGTATTGCAAAAATTGTAACAATTATTATTCCATCCGGGTATTAGGTAAAGGAGTAAAGTCATCCAGAAATCTGTAACCATTGAATTTCAATGATTCCGTCTCTACAATATGAGGCATTCTCTGTCACTTCAGCCACTTTTTTTTTCGACCCTCTCAGATCTATCCCATAATTGGCCACATTTCAGTACCACTTAAAAGCACTCTTTGTGAATTTTTTCAGATTTTTTAATTCATCCATTTAGGAAATGTATATTTTTTTCGTTATTCATATAACTTCGATGGAGTAAATCTGACAAAAAAATCACACTTACAAAAAAATGATGTTTTTCACTTAACTTTGTATTGCAATATGTCTCATATTTTTATTCGTGTTGCAAAAGCTATTCACAGAAAAAAAAAATGATAAACTATTTTTTTTACTCATTCAGATACCTTCGACATCACTGCCAATTTTATACAAGGTACAGGGATATGTCAAAAACATACCAAAAAATTGGCATAGTGGGCATCGACTATTTGAAGGAGAAAAAAAATATTTTCCAAAATTTTCGATCCAATAAATGGCTATACGCACGAATAACTGTATGTAAACCCTGAAGGCCGTGTTGTCGTTACGCGTCAAGTAGCTCAGTGGATCGATTATTTGAAGGAATAACAAAAAATAAGTCAAATAAAAAAATATATAAAAATAAAAAAACAATTAAATAAATTTAATTAATTTTCTTTCTTTTTTTAATCCTTCAAGTAGTCGATGCCCACTGTACCAATCTTTTTGTAGGTTCTATACATGTCCCTACAGCTTATAAAAAATTGAAAGTAATATCGAAGGTGTCCGAATGAATGAAAAAAATTGTTTAACATTTTTTTTTGCTGAATATCACTTTTCCAACACGAATAAAAATATGAGACCTATTGTATAACAAAGTTGAGTGAAAAACAACATTTTTTTGTATATGTATTTCTTTTGTCAGACTTACTCCATCGAAGTTATATGAATAATAAAAAAAATACATTTCCTAAATGGATTGTTTTAAAAATCTGAAAAAATTCACAAATAGTGCTTTCAAGTGGTACTCAAATGTGTCCAATTATGGGATAGATCTGAGAGGGTCGAAAAAAAAGTGGCTGAACTGACAGAGAATGCCTCACATATGGAATGGATCTATTAAACTAAATAATTAACACTTCAAAAAAACCGTCCTTCAATCACATAAATATTTAGCGTTTGTGAATAGTCTGTATAAACACAGTTCTACTTTACGCATAATTCACAGTAAACCACACTCTTGATTGCTCTCTGTACAGTCTTATTTTTTATGAGGCTAAGTTGCATTAGATGAGCGAAGCGAATTTCAGTTTCAAAAGAGAGAAAGATTTGTTGTTCACTAACTATTAATGTAGTTTTATAGTTACTTTATATGTATTGTAGAAACAGAACTTGAAACCGATGGAATGTTGAGTAGCTCGTCTCCCGTAATCCGTAAAAAATTTATGATTTTCGAATAATTTTTTACATAAAGCCATCGTAAAAAAGAAACGATATCGCATGAAAATTTTTCTTATTCATTCCCTGACGTTTGACTTTTATGTACGTATTCACACCTATTGAATTTATGGGTACTATACACAGCTTACATTGACGGAACGAAGCAAAAAAAAATCTTGAGAAATCTTTTATATTCGTGTTATTTTATCCATTATCGATTGTCATTTTTCTCTACCGCAGCTATGTAGTTGGGGAATCGCAGCCCACAGTAATCGAGCCCTCTCGCCCCTTGACCCATAATCCGGAGACCGATACAATCTACCGAGCGGATAAACTTGTGGTGTCGAAGCTATACACCAATATATACAGTGTTACGAGGTAACGGACTTCTTCCTCTCGTAGCTCGCAAGCTCTATACTATCGACAAACTAGTGAGATATAATAGTCTATTGGGAGAGAGGGAGATGAAAAGTGTGAGAAAGAGGAAAATCGTTCTAGAGTGGCCAGCCGCAAGCGTTATGTATAGTTGCAAAAAGTTGGTGCACCGGATAATCCACGAGGATTTCGTAGTTTGACAATGCCCGAGGAAAAATAGCAAGGTTTCTGAGGTTTCACGAGTATTTAGAGCACAGAAAATATAGACTGGGATAAAAAGCTTCTGTATAAATTGAGTATATAGAAGACAACATTTATTTACCGTGTATACGACGTATTGCTTAAGGCCCACTTATACTGATCGTAGCGATAAGAGCTTTCGCATTATCGTGCGTGACCCGTGAAAGAATGAAGGAAAAAGGATATAGAAGTGGAGAAAGCTCGAGTTGACGTGGGCGGACGATCACGCTGTCGCACCTATCCAGTATCCCGTCCAGAACCCGTAAAGCAGAGTACGCCGTGAGCTATCATTTTTTTTTTTTTTTCTTTCTTTTTCGCTTTTGCTTTTACTTCTGCGGCGAGAAAACATGACGCCCAAGCATCTTCGGCGTGATTTATAGAGCTATGCATGAACGGTCCATATCTTTCTACCATTTGTGAATTTTTTTTTTTTTTGCTTTTGTCACTGTCAGAAAAAAATTCGTATGGTGAACGCGAATGAAGATGTCTGAAAATTTCTAAAGGTGTGTCTTACATTTTTTTTTACAGCCAGAGAAAATTTTAGTAAAATTAACTCGAATGCGGATTACGAGTTAAAGACGATCGGTGACGATTGTCAAAGTCAAATCAGAGATAAATTCTTGTAATCGATTCTTTAAAGTTTAATGCATTAAATAATAGCTGTGGAAAGTGATTTGTATTGAAGCATGTAGACTTAATCCAGAGAAAGATTGGTAGTAACGGATTTGCATAAACATTAACTGACTAACGTTTCTTTTCAATGGGATACATTTTCGTTCAGTTTTTTTTTCAAGTATAATCTGTAATTCTTGGCCGATTTGAATGAGTGACAGCTCATTCTCTACCTTAAAAGATACTCTACGAATTGACCGCATAGATATTTCATAGTGTTAATTGTTTAATAATTCTAGACTGTTGTTTAGCAGAAATTAAAATACTTTCATAAACAACAGGCTATAATTACAAAACGATGAACACTATGAAATATCTAGGAGGTCAATTCATAGAGTATCTTTTAAGAAAAACAATGAGCTATCGTTCATAAAAATCGGCAAAGAATTAAAGATAATACTTGGAAAAAACTGAACGGAAATATATCACACTGAAAAGAAACATTAATCAGTTAATCTTTATGCAAATCCGTGACTATTAATCTTTCTCTGGATTAAGTCTACATGCTTCAATACAAATCACCCTCCACTGTTATTATTTAATGTAATAAACTTTATAGAATCGATCGCGAAAATTTATCTCTGGTTTGACTTTGGGTGTGGCCACCGATCCTCCTTAAATATATATTCGATGGAGTGAATATTTTGTCGAGCGACTAAACATTATTTTTATTCATATTTAGGTGATCGAAAAAAAAATTTCTTCGATTGACTTAATTTGATTTTCTTTGGTTGGTTTGTATTTGTCTCAACTGCATCCCCCCCATCTGCTAAGTATTTAACTCAACAGCATTCCTATCATGCAATTTACCGTGTATTCTTCCAACTACCCGAGATCACTCGGTTATAGTCCTTGGCGAAAGCCCCAAGCCCTGGCTGTTTGTGTTGTAGTCTTGGATCCCCATGGGGTTCTAATTGTCAAATGGTGCGATTAGTATTTGAGCTCCGAGGGTGCTTGAAAAGCACTGGTACTAGAAGACTAGACCGTTACGACTTGTAACATCGAATACGTTACAAGACCCGCCGTTTTACGAACCCTCTTGTAGACAATCTAAAGTGGCAGGGATAGTATTTTATTCGAGTAACAACTCGAATAAAAGTTTATTGCTATTCCTATCCATAAAAACTCTAATTATTTTCTAATCGTCGTTTGGATCGACGTTCCAGAAAACGCCATTTTAACATAATAATCAATTTTATTGCGAAGGGACAAATAAATTAACATCTTGTTAATTCCTTTCAAACTATTTTTATTACTAAATGTCTTTCATCTATTATGATATCAATGATTCGCCCAATCTAGTAACCGGCTAGTGTTTTAGAATCATTATAAATCATTTATGAATTTATGTTATTCTCATAATTATCGAAATGTTGAGATAAAATAGTTAATATTATTTTCACAACATATTAACTTTGAGTATTCTTCTATTTCAGTATTATTCCTCATCATAAAATAGATACATACTTTAATAAAGTTTTTTTTTTCTCAACTGGAATTATAATTTTCTAATTAACACTGTATCAACAAAAATTCGTTTATATAAATATGAGGCAACTAAAGTGCTACTCGATGCAGTGAACATCAGTATTGGCAGTATTGCACAAAAGGCTATTACCGTTCCATTTCAGAGTTTGCGTACTGCATAACATAACATTTAACAACCTACCAAAGTGACGTCGAAGTTCGATACGTCATTCGCATACAGCGTACTCACCACATCCTACCGGCCATATTGCGACGTGTGTATTTGTAGCACAGTGGCGATAGCTTCGATAATTTATGGACAAAAGCCTGTCTTATACTGATCCAGTCGAAATACTAAGTTCCTGTGGCTAACGACGTTATATGTTCATAACTATTTCTTCCAATTATAATCACAGAATATTTGGCAGCACATCTATATTAAGGTGGTTTTGATTTGGGGTTCATGACAAATTTGATCACGGCCGCCCGCAAAATCGTCTCCAAATATATTTTAAAAAATACTCAGAATATTTCAAACTTCTATTTTAACATTAAAAAAGGATGCAAAGTAGAACCTGGCACATTGCTTCCTCATTATATTTCGCTTTTTACAAAGCAACCTCTAAGAGGAAGTATGGTAATTGATTTTGGCTTCCTCATAGAGGAAGCTTTGTAAAAAGCGAATTATCCCAGTAAACACGGTAATGTTACAGCAATGTAACAAGTATCATTACCAGTAACTTACATGTAAGTTATTATTTCCCACTCAACAATGTTACCACCATGTTATGCACCATGTGTTACATAACCGTTACAATACAGTTATGTACGTTGCGTAATGTTACTTATTGAAACAAGTAACGTAAAAGTTACGAAACCGCAACTTCGAAAGGTAACTTCACGTGAGGTTCTTTTGTAGACTGAAAGTCCACAAAAAAACTTCACGGGTTGCGAAATCGCTACTCTTAGAAGGTCAAAAAAATAGCTGCTACAATTAAAAGTAGAACAAGCTATTGGCAAATAATGTCAACCAGTTAGGGCACCTCCGAAGGGTATGTCCCACTGCTTATTTTGAGCTGCGAAGTCGCTCATCTTATACACACTAGGGTCACGAATCGCTTGCGAGAAACTTTAGAGTCGTTAGCCACCTAGCGGACATAACATTGTGTATGAATATGTAACGTTCTTGCAATGTTGCCACGTTACATAACTGTAACATGATCGGACTATAGCCGGAGTTACATTACAATCGTTACATATGTGTTGCATTGCAGTTACACACTTTTGTTACATAACTGTGACGGAACTCCGACATATAACAGTTACATAACGTGTATGTTCACGATGTTACATAACCACTGTAATATGCATGTGACGTAAATGTTACATTCCCTTGCAACGTTCTTGCAATGTTGCCACGTTACATATCTGTAACATTGTCTTCCTGCCACAAAAGTGACGTGCCAATTGTTACTTGCACGTTGCGTTGCGATTTCATAGCTTTTGTTATGCAACTGCAATTTTAACGTTTGAACCGATCTTAAATCGGTTGAAACGTTAAAATATTATGAGGTTTTGATTTATTGAATTTTTAGATTTTTTTTCTGCGATGCGAATTTTGGTATCAAATATCGACACGTACACACATACAGACATACAGACATATTTTCTAAATCACGTTTCTCGACGTTTTGGACCATTCTGAGTGTACTGACATGAAAATCTAGAAAAAATTTTTTTTCACGAAAACAAAGCTTCCTCTATGACGAAGCAAAATCGTTAATAATTATTTAAACGTCTCATCCCCTTTTAGTTTTGCAACCTGTGTATTCAGAATACTCTTAACTGTGATTTTGTCATTTGAAAAAAAAATCTAACAAAATGCCTTCAATTACTGTCCCCAAAAACATTTAAAAAATATCTTAAAAAATCGTTAATAATTATTTAAACGTCTCGTCCTCTTCTACTTTTGCATCGTGTATATTCAGAACACTATTAATTGTGATTGTGTCATTTGAAAAAAAATAAAAAATTTGAAATATTTAAAATTTCATTGGGAAGCAAGGATATGGCTAGTTTATACGACATAAATCGGAACTTTTCAAAATATAGACTGTACAACATCGCTATGCACCTAACAGTGAATGTCAAATTCGACATCATTCCAAATCTTTGCCGAACCTTGAACGACGTAACAGGTTTTGACGGGTCAACTTTGACTTTGCGATCAGGTATCCCAATACCTCTACTCAATACCAGGCTCTCTTTTGAATTTGTACAAAAGTTATTAGTGTGCTCAGTTGTATTGTGTACACTAGCGCGGTGTACAGTTGCTTGGTGTACACTCGCGCGGTGTACAGCTAGCGCGGTGTACGGTTGGTTCGGTGTAGAGCCGTCAGGTGGCCAGATGTTACGTGTCTACTTTCACGGTGTAGAAATTTCGTTTCGAGTTGTCGAATAAGTATCTTTATATATACTGCCTACCATTTAAAACACTACTATTCATGCACTTTATAAAAAATATATTGTCCCAGCTGGGGTTGGCCGACATACAGAGAACACCCGACAGTCGGCGGTAAGTTGGCAACATGTCTGCAGCCGACGTTCGGTTCCCGACTCCGTACCAACGCCAAACAACCTATTGTTACGGAGTCGGGCCAACATTATGTTTGCGGAACCGCGTTACGGACGCTGTGTCTACGTCGGCACATAACCTAACTCCCGCAGTACAGGCATGTCAGTACTAAGACTCTAAAACCGCACCTGGGGTGCAACACGGGCCAAAATTGGCGTTTGCGACTCGTGTGATTGCAGTCCTCATTCCGCTCCGGCGGTAATCCTCAAACTCGTCGCAATCGCCAACTTTCGACCCTTGTTGCACAATATACTATTCCCGCTGTTGTTTGATACGCCGTTGGCATTTGGTGCTTATAATAAGATGGGGTTCATGGCGATGCAGGGTGGTTGAAATGCTCTCCACATTCGTCGAGGAAGATCCACACTAGAATATCGGCACCTGCAGCAGCAGGGGAGACATCTCTAGAGACCTATATACCACACCAGCTCCGGTATTCGATATTCTCCGGAGTGCAGCGATCCCATTCAGGCTATTCTTAAGAAAGAGGCGCGTGCCCGCTTTAGCCCTTCTGGCGAGCACGCCCCGTGAGATCTATACTATACATGTATATTTCTAACATTCGTTGAAGCTGAACTGAAGGGGTGGAGGCATTCGCACACCAAAGCTTATACTGATGTGAGCGGAGGGTGGATCTCGTGGACTGAAAGCTCACTAGGAGCAGAAGCACAAAGCTGTGGATAAATCCCGACGACCGACGCGCGCCTTTTCTTTCGCTGTTTAAATAACCCCAACCTCTTTCTTTTTCGCTATCTCCCCCTCTTGCACTTTCTTTCTCAGTTCCTCTCTATGATTCTCTCTCCCTCTCTGTTTCTCTCTTTCTTCCTCTCTCCCTTCGTCGCTTGCTTTCGTACTACCATTGCCATTTCCCATCCTTCCATATTCTTTTCATTCTCCGTTTACTTCCTTTATTTCTTTCTTCGCTCTTTTTGTTTTCTGTTTTTTTTTCAATTCACGCTGTTCTCAGTAGCAGTTGAAGAGCCATCTATAAGAGAGGAACGAGCCCAATGTTACGCGTAAGACCCGCAGTGTGGAGAATCACTGTGGATATAACACCGCAAGCTCTCATTCGAAGGAAGGCTTTCAATCGGAGAGAGGGTTTTCAAGACGCATTACATACACGAAACCACTGCGGGGAATTCACTCTCGAGCTCAAATATCTGTTTCGTGAAAAGAGGAAGAATAATGTAATGGGAAAGCTTTTGTATATACTTCATTTATACCATTTATAAGAAAATCACAATTACAATACGCCGTTAATAAACACAGGGAATAAATGAATGCTCGTCGTGTACGGTTCTATGATGATATAAATACAAGATTTCGTATCGCTCAGCTTAAGATGAATAGTTATTCAGTTAATGCTGTGTGAATGCCATGGATCGAGTACCTAAGCTATGTGATGCTATACTGCGCTCTGCATACATGGTCTGGAAATCTCATCCCAGAGTTCGAATACACAGGAGCTTTGATGAACAGCTTTAATGAGCAGCTTTAACTCCTGATAAACCGAAAACTGATGTAGAGTGAATCATTTCAAACGTATTCATATTCTATATTTCTATTCTATATTCTATTATCGTAATATACAGCTTTACTGTTCTGGGGGAGGAACCTATGGCAAAGATTGAAAAAATTATCATATCTAATTTACGTTCCTCTGATCTTTGATCTAGACTTTTTCAAACCGCCGGCATTTAAATGATCTTCGATAATATTGAATTGGTTCATAGAGAATAATACCGCTATTGACTTTGTCCATTGTGTAAAATATACTGAACGGAAACAAAAAATAAACAGTATATAATGACTCAGGAAAGTTCTCTGCCACATTTTAAATAAATTAAATAGTATATTACGATACAAGTTCGGAAAAACTTTTTTCTATTACTGAATGCTTTGCAGTACGAGCCAAGAAAAGGTTTTTCCAACAATTATAGTACAAAATTGGTCTTTACACCTTGTGTACTAAAGATATTCAAAAATTTCTTCAAATAATTCAGAGGCTGAATTTGACTGAAACTTAAAATCATTGCCTTGGTTCCCTGACTAGATTTGGGTATTGTTAAGTTTTTTTAAATAAAAAAGTAAGTTATAAATGTAAGTAATAAATGTAAGTTTTCTTAAAAGAAAAACGACGTAAGTCGTAATTGTAAGTAAAACAAGGATACAAAGTAGAACCTTGCACATTGCTTCCTCATTATATTTCGCTTTTTACAAAGCAACCTCTAAGAGGAAGTATGGTAATTGATTTTGGCTTCCTCATAGAGGAAGCTTTGTAAAAAGCGACATATAATGAGGAAGCAATGTGCAAGGTTCTATTTGCATCCTTGTTTTAAATAAATAAATAAGCGCACACGCCCGCTTTGTGAAAATATAATAAGGACGAACGGAAACTCCCTCGAATACTCTATCTTCGCTGTCTACTTTTTGTAGAACACGATAAATACCGGTGTTTTCTGAAACTTCATTGTGAAGCAAGGATATGGCTAGTTTATACGACATAAATCGCAACTTTTCAAAATATAGAGTGTACAACATCGCAATGAAAATGTGGTATCATTTAACATTTTTGGGCTATATCCGACATATTTTTCTGTTAATCATGAATCTGGCACTCATTTAACTCCCAGCTCGATATTTGATACCAAAATTCGCATAGCAGAAAAAAAATCAAAAAATCAAAGTCTCATAAAATTTTAATATTTCAACCGATCTTAACCAAATTTAATAGGGACCACCGATGTATGAAAGCACACATACGTACCAATTTTGAACTTAATATCTCGAAAAATAAAAGAGTTATCGCGTTAACAGACATTTTTGAAAAAATTCAAAACCGCGTAAAAATTTAACGATCATGGGGATTTTAACAAAAACTGGTGTGAACGATGAAGGTTGACCCCTCTATCTATGGTGTAAATTTCAGCTCTATATGTCGAGGCGTTCCCGAGTTATAAAGGTTTACATTTTTTGAACGTGTTACATACACACACATACACGCATACAGACATTTTTTCTAAATGACTTTTTTCGACGTTTTGGACCATTCTGAGTGTACTGACATGAAAAACTCGAAAAACAAAATTTTCACGAAAACAAAGCTTCCTCTATGAGGAAGCAAAATGTAAGTTTTTTAAAATGAAAAAAAAACTTATGGGTATTGGTACCTGTGTTGATTTTTCTATCAAATTTTGATTTAATACGTAATGAAATTTGCACCGAATATTGAAATGTTTACCTGTTGTAATTTTGTTCATTGAAAATTCATTTGTTTTCGGTATCGAAAATCATGTAATATCTGTCAGGGCTAATCAATCCTTGACTTACTATTCTAACATGGTACAGCTTGCGGTATGTAGCGCAGTTGGGCCAAGACGTTCCTTCGGATCAGACAAAGCTGCAGACGGTGTATGTCAACTTTAGTACGAACCCACAGGTCTTGGTACTCCTTGCGTGGCAGTATCGCGATTCCGGGAATGTTTAATACCGTCGCAATGACACGCCACGGAGTAATGGCTGCTTCAGCCTTGGAATAAATCTCGCGGCATCGTACCACTTCTGTTTCTGCCGCTACCCCAGAAGTCTTCTGGGACTTTCACAGCTCCCTGGTCTCGTATTCCATCAGTTATGTCGAAAACTCTGCCTTAAACCGTACCAAGAAAAAGAACGAGACAAAAGCCGCGAAAGAATTTTTAAGTCTAAAATTTAAATGATGTTAAATCTGCTGAAGAGATTTATTGGCAACAGTTAAAAGTGTCGTTTCTTTTTAAATGAATTTGCTGCATTGACGAAAGTGCTTAAGGTTAGACATTCCTCTAAAGGCTTCGAAGAAAGTGCGTTAGTCGGAAACGTTCTGCAATGAAACGGTTGGTTTTATAGCAACTTCAATTCTACAACTTTATACGATTTCCGTTTTTAACTGCGGCTGACAAAACGGGTTGAAAATGTAGACATGTACGAAACATCGTGCAAGAATATGTATTACCGAATTTCCTAAAAAAAAAAACCACTGAATCGCTAGTATTTTATAGTGCGGTGAATTGTTCAAAATTATTTGTAAAATAAAAAAATGTTGGAAAGTCGGGCCTTGCATATTGCCTCATTATTTTGCTCTTTTCTCAAAGTTTCCTTTTTAATCAGCAAACTTCCACGTAGAGTAGCAAAATGACGTGCGAGACCCGACTTTACAAATTTTTATTTGCAGAGTCTATATATTCTCTCAATATATATACTTTAAAATTTAAAACCCGTTATCACACTTACATCGTAGAAAAAAACTCCGGATAGCAACCTTTTTTGCAAGTCTCTGAGTAGATGAAGAACAGAGTTGTAAATGCCAAATACTTAAAGAAATAATGATGATGATACGATCAGCTCTATAATTATGGTTTTACACTGAGAAAAAAATATGTTAGAATGAACTAAATCGGCGTTTACCCTCGTTCAAATGAATTTTTAGTTGGTATAACTAATATTTTGGTTACCGCAAATATATTTTAATCAACTGAATCAAATAATTATTGAATACACTAAAAACTTGATTGTCCTAAACGAGAAATTCGTTTGAACGAGGGCAAACGCCGATTTAGTTAATTTCTACATTTTTTTTCTCAGTGTATAATAATAACATGTAGCGATTGTAATACGACGATTAAACTTTGGAATGGCTGAAAAAATTATTATTTTTCAATAAAAATTCACGGTAATCCTTTTGAAAAAATGGAAAAAAAAGTAATGCATTACTTATTTCTTCCATTTTTTCCACTATTTCTTGCAATATTAAAGCGAAAATTAATATTTTTTTCAGCTATTCAAATGTTTACACTCTATTTTATAATCGCTACATATTATTATTATGAAATCAGAATTACAAAACAAATTGTACTGTAAACTATATCTCATGAATTAATGGGGATTTACAACTCTGATGAAGAAGCTCTTAAAGCTAAATCTGTTCTCGTCGTTCCATAATAATCCGTGGCCCGAATGAAACATCAATACCAATAGTTAAGCCAAAATATGATACAGTGGATCAAAAGCACGATTAAATGTCTAATAAAAATACGATTAAATATCTTACGTTATTTTATGATATTCAAACAAGCTTGGGCACATTGCCGACATCGAAACTAGTGTCTATCGTAGATTCTGCATATATTTCACACGATTGCAGTTAATCTTTCGATTCCGCACACTCCCACAAATTCTCGAGTTTATCGAAACCACAGGACGAGCGAATTCGTTGACTATACATATATGTGAATAGTGAACTGTGATTCCAATTTCCCATGGTGGGATTTTGGGCACAGAATAATATCTACATTATAATTAAATCAGAAACATGTTCAGCATCAGAATACTCGTATGAGTCAGCGACAGGTTACATTTATCAATTTCATGATGTCATAAGTTATTATTTCCGATATGCTGCCTTGTTTGCATTTCAAAGAGAAATTGTCCGTCTCGTTTTAATTCAATTATCATATTACTCTGATAATTTGGAATCTTGAATTCCGATTAATCTACAGGGCCGCAGTATTCGGATCATTTTCTTTTCCAGCTTATTTCCATACACAAATTCCATCCAATGGAAATTTGGCTGTGTACATAATAAGTCAGAACATGATGACGCTAACTCACCGCTGAGCCCATTGTGGCATTGCTCGGAATAATAGCGGAATACTCCAGTGCAGTGCATCTACCAGGATAATACTCGTGGTATGTCGAAATTCCACATCCACAATCTGTCTTCCTTTGTACATACGAGAATTCAGAGAGAAAAAAACTCCAATTACATTTCCAGTGCTGCAAAACATACTACCATAATTCCATCTGCATAATCAGAAACAATTACAAAGCCGTGCAATTTTCGTTGAAAAACTGAGGAAATCTTGTCGACAATTTAGCAGATGGTGAAGTTCTTTCATACATTTAAAAAATGACAAACTTTTGTGTTTTCTTATGAATTATGTTGGTTGTTTTGAACAAGAGATAAGTTATTTACATTCAAAATCACAAAAATGAATGTTTAAATTGTTAATGTTACTTACTCAGTAAAGTTAAAAATAAGGAAGCATTGTGCAATGTCCGACTTTGCTTCTCTTAAAAAATAAGTGTAAAGAATTCTATGTTCTATAAAATTAATAGTGATTTCGCGAAACGAGATGAGAATCTGTAATTTCTTATCATTGCATATAATTCACTAATTCAGTAATTCAAGCAAATATGAATCTGACTGAATAATTTCAACGTTTTCTGAATAATTTGATATAATAAAAAGTTTGTCTTCCGGAAATTGAAAATATGTCCGCCTTCCTTCTCAACCCTGTATTGAAAATAATCGAGACATTGGGATTTGTCCGAGAGTCTCATCGATCGATACGAGACGAGACACTCGCACACGCACGCATTCACTTTCATGTGGAAGTAAAATCTTTTTTAATATCCGGGTCTTGGCCAATGTTTATGAAATCCACAAACAAGAAGTTTGTTCGATTTATTACGTTATTCTTGTGACGCACACCAGTCAATTGACGCACTGTCCCGATAATTCTGTAAATTGAACATGTTTATATATCTCTACGTTCAATTTATCACAGTGAGAATAAAAACGTATTTGTAGATGCTTTGGGAACTTAAAAAACATAAATTGTATTAACCAAAGTATGTCATTTGAGTCTAGCTAGAATACGCAATGCTATTATACTGGGAGTTTCCTCAAGATTTGACAACGCTGCTTTTATAGTAGTAAACAATCCAGCATATTTTGTAACATTCAAAAGCAATGTTACAAAACATGCTGGCCACCAATTTCAAATCGTCACACGGTCAGTCATCAAATTGTTTAAAGAATTACAAGTGCAGTCAAATGACATCACTTTTTTTGGCAGCTCACAAGCGAAATTTCAAAGAGAGAAACTTCATTTACCATGCCAAATAGTGGGTGTTGAGAGAAAACTAAAAACATGTGAACTTGTATTATTCATAAGCATTGCCGTTATGAACGTTTATTTCAGTCGAATTAATTTACTTCCAAAAACACAACAAAAATTTTTTGATAAGGGTAGTTGACTCCTTTGGAGGGTTCCATCCGTGACATTCGCTGCTGTAAGTGGATCCTACTGACCCGAAATATATTCGTGCCGAGATTCATGTAAATCCGTCTAGTGCTTATATGAAAAATACTACCTGTTCTTGATTAATATTTATCGTGGCAACCCGTGCAGGAATTAGTTCGGGCAGCTGCGATTAAATAAGGGGCCTTTTTAGGTATAAACGTGGCATCCACAATGGGGAATCTACTCTAGAACCCTACTAGGCTCAACAGAGGCGGCCACGACAAACTTCGGGGCCTAATCAGGCTTAAATGTGGAAACCTCACTAGGGTCGCCCATATTGAGCCTCTAAAGGCCCCGTACTTCAAACGCGACTAGCCTAGTAGGGCCCCTAATAGAACTGGGGCAAACTAGAAAGGGCCAACTTGGAGCCCCAACTATATTTCTGCACGGGAAATACTGGTTTTCGAGAAAAACCAAAAAACATGTTAACTGTTATTTAATGCACGCATTAACGACATGGTGTTTCTTATATCAATTATCAATCTTTATGACGAAACCTGCATTCGTCAGAATGAATCTCCAAAAATCAACGGCCCTTGCCAAAAGTCAAATAGTCTATTAGTCCAGCCAGTCGTTCACCATTCCGGCAGCCAGCGATTATACATACGCATACGCGATGCATACGCATGAACAATTAAGGGCTCTCCCTAAAATCCGGGTGTTTCAAAGCCCTATAGGCAATATTTTAATCTCTCGGGGATATTTTCATTCATTTTTTCTCTAGTGTTATTCCTAGTTACGGCAAAATAATTCAGCAATTTTCATGGTTTTTTTTACACCACTGGAATTTCTTTTTAAAAAACCACTGCATTTTTTTGCCCTTCCTTCGCTATTTATTTGTAACCATCTATGAGGCTTTACGGGTTGACAAAAAATCAGAGATCAACGTGGAAGAGGATAAACGCGTTCACGATACACTCGAAAATTGTTGACATTACAAGAAACACCGGTTACTTGTTTAATTATACTGTTGGTGTATTTTGATCGATCGTTTGGTCCACCAGCCAGAAACTTTGGACCCGTCATTTTTTTATCCTTGATCTTATCTTGGTAAGGATCATTGAGAAACCCGGGAAATTTGCTAAAACACCCGGCATGCTGACCTCCAGGATGTTTTGGAAATGGCACGTAAAACCGAGGTCGTGCGTCTCCAGCAGAAGTCTTGGATTTTTCATCCTCAGGATTCACGTATGTGGGACCCGGTTTTGGATTGACGTAGGGATTTGGAGGAAAATAATCAAGAGGAGCACTCGCTGTGAGAAACTTGCGGGCGATAGAACTGCCGGATTCTTTCCCTATTTAAGCAATGGAAACAATTTGATTTCGGTATACTTAGTAATTTAATGGTCTCCTCTATTCAATTTTGCGAAATATTGTGTCCCTTTGATTAAATACCTTTTTTATCCTTCTCCTTAACATCATAAGGTTCTGAAGAATGTTTTGGATAGGGATTTATGCAGATGTTGACATAGCCGGGTCCACCAAGAGGATTCGGTTTGATCTTGAAATTCGCTGGTAACGGAATTTCATTCTTTTTTTTTCCTTTGGTATCTTCGGATCCTCTGACCTCAGGGCTGAAATAATCTGGTGGTTTTCCTATACAGCCAAACCAATCGTTTGGTGTCGAGTGCCATTTCGCTGGTGAGGGGGGAAGCATCTCTCGACCACGACCACCAGCATCGACCCTCTTTTTTGCCTCAGGTTTCTGCAGTACTTCGCCATTGAAAATCCTCTTAAATTTCTCAAAGGAATCATTGGGTGGTCCAGCCAACAGTTGTCTCCCTTTGAAACCATTTCTCGCCGCAGGAGTTATCTTCAGATATGGATCAAATGGTCCGGAGGATGAGTCATCAAAGAACCCTGAAAGATATAAATTTTGTATTTGTTAATTTTTATACGTATTACTATCAATAAAGATGTGTAATTACCAATTCGATCCAAGTCATATTTTCCATAATGACGACCAACTTCGTTGCTAGCATTGAATTTTCCAACCATTTGGGAAGCATGTGTGAAAGCTCTCAAATTCACAGTCAACAATACATAATCTGTTCCCCAAAAAGATTCAAGCTCCCAATCCAAAAATATCCCGTTTTCTGAGTTTCACAGAATTTAATTGGGATTGTAGAGGCAACTTCCGCCGCCCGGTTCTAACTTGGTTATTCTTTATTCCTCGGTTGCAAACTTTCATCACTCATCGCTTTTCGATTGTTTCCGGGAACACGAAGAGTCGGTAAGGTGAATGACCCAGTCATCGACCAAGAACCAGTGATTGTCAATTGTGTACTTTGACCGTAGATTTTGCTGCAGTCGAAGCACACACTGCCGGTTACTGGTACATGACCAATGACTGGAACATAGACCTTACGCGGTCTATAACGCTGACCTAAGCATTGAACGCTATGCGGAAACTATTCTCTTCATCGGTATTTCAATAGCTTGAAGTAGATCAATGCATACTTTGAATAGACGAGAAATCAAAATTGAAAATCTGAATTCATAAAGTAGAAATATTAAGTACCTAGATATCTCGCTATTTCGTAGAGCCTTTTAGTAATATTAAAAGTTTAACCTTACGAAAAAATTCTAGTGGAGTCGTAATAACACCAATGAAAACTTATGAACTCGTATTAAGTGGGATTAGTGTTTAATGAGCTTTTACTACCTACGCAATCCCAATAGTATTTTTCCGTAACGGTATATTCCTTAGTTTGTGGTGTTGCCTTTCGTTTCCACCAAAATGATCGGTGTCAGTCAATCTTCATATGATATAAACAAGTGATTATTGTACATAGGGACCAATTCTCATTGGTTGATCTTATAGAGGTTATGTTTACCAACTAAATTGCATCTATGTACCGCTGCAGTTAGTTAGTGAGATTCGCATTACGGTCTACCCGATTGCTAATGCTAACCACCTACACGGAGAGAAATAATTGGTTGCCCCAACCATTGGCGTGGCTAAATACGCTCCAAGTGATTAAGTTGACTAGGTTAACCAATTTTTTTGTTAGGCCGACAAACATGTTGATTGTGGCACCCAATTTGTTAGTTACCAACCACACGGAAAAAAGGCTTGGTTGGACCAACCAAGTTATTTGTTAGGCTACCAATTTCTTGGTTGGTCTAACCAAGTCACTTGGTAAGCTAACCATAGCTTGGATAGCTTACCAAGTCACTTGGTTAGCTTACCAAGTGACTTGGTTAGACCAACCAAGAAATTGGTAGCCTAACAAATAACTTGGTCACAATTAATTGGTCTAACCAATTAATTGTCTGGCGCATATATAACCAAGGCACTTGGTTGTTCCAACCAAGCCTTTTTTTCCATGCAAGTAATTTGCTGACACATCTAGCTGGTTTGTCGCACGAACTAACTAATTTGTTTCTCTAACCAACTAGTTTATTGTCCCAACAAATTATTTTTTATCGTGTAGCTGCCATGTTAACCAACCGATTGATAAGTTAACCTGACGCCAACTGACTGGTTGGTAATGTCTACTAACTAGGAATAATTGAGATAAGTTAACGGAGGTAGATACTATTGAAAAAAATTAGGTTTTGCCGCAACTAACATACTCCAAGATTTTTAACATATAGATATCCTCACAGATATGTTTTTTTACCTCGGATAGTCCTATTATACTAGATTATTCATCAAGTTTAAAAAACTATTCAAGCAGCATTATGAATGAATAACTGGTATCTTAAATTTAATATGAATCTCAAACTACAACGATGTACTAAAGGTTGTAGGATGTCTCTAGTTATCAAGATTTGCGAGGGTGCATATTTGAGGCACAAGCTGCATAGGGTTTGTTCTCGGCATGATGACGACAACGAGAAGATGGAACTTAGCTACGAGGGACGAGTATGAGATCTACCTCTATATCCGTTCTAATGAGTTGCCCTTAATGAGGTGCCGTTGATGGTGCAGCGGCATACAGAGAAGTTGACGGTCCCCGTGCAGTAACAGAGGAACATTCAATTACCGCGTTTAAGGGTGCAGCCTGGCTTCTCGATCCAACCCTATTTATTCCCGGCCTCTCTGACTCTACCTTCCCGGACAGAGAGGATTCCTATTTTCCCTCAGTTTAACAGAGCGTGTTGCGTGACTGACGTAGACGGCTACTATATTCACACTGTTACAATTCAGTGGTGTTTTTATATGAAGCTTTCAACTCAGTTCATACTAAGTAAAAATAACCTCTTTGAACGTCACCAAAACACAAAGGATCGTGACTTTGACTGCTGATTCAACTGTGTAAGTACCTACATTCACCCTTTTATCATTTTGATTTATCTCATTGCACTTTCCACTCTCTGGATAATTTTAATGAACTCAGATAACATGAAAGAATTATAAAGCGTATTGTCATTGAATAATAAAAAAATAATAAAAAAATGGAATAATTTCTCGAATATAATGATTGAAGAACGTTAAAAGGGCTGTTTATAGTGTAGAACTAATTTTTCCAATATACTCTTTTGAATTATAAAGCGTATCGTCATTGAAAAGAAATATGCAATTGCCTAATAATCTGGTAACAATTTTAAGAAAACTTTGACAATTCAGGTCAAATTTTATTAATTCATAATTTTATTAATAAATATTTGTGTTGACGCGAAATTTCGTGCGAAATATTTTTTAAAAATTAATTATTATTTTTTTACCATCCTTCGTGTTGAAATCAATTTTAATATCACTGGAAACTAATAATTTTTCGAATATAATGATTGAAGAACGTTAAAAGGGCTGCTTATAGTGCCGAACTAATTTTTCCAATATACTCTTTTGAATTATAAAGCGTATCGTCATTGAAAAGAAATATGCAATTACATAATAATCTGGTAACAATTTTAAGAAAACTTTGACAATTCAGGTCAAATTTTATTCATTCACAATTTTATTAATGAATATTTGTGTTGACGCGAAATTTCGTGCGAAATATTTTTTAAAAATTAATCATTATTTTTTTTATCATTCTTCGTGTTGAAATCAATTTTAATATCACTGGAAACTAATAATTTCTCGAATATAATGATTGAAGAACATTAAAAGGGCTGCTTATAGTGTAGAACTAATTTTTCCAATATACTCTTTTGAATTATAAAGCGTATCATCATTGGAAAGAAATATGCAATCACCCAATAATCTGGTAACAATTTTAAGAAAACTTTGACAATTCAGGTCAAATTTTAATCATTCACAATTGTATTAATGAATATTTGTGTCGACACGAAATTTCGTGCGAAATATTGTTAAAAAATTAATTATTATTTTTTTTATCATTTTTCGTGTTGAAATCAATTTTAATATCACTCGAAACTAATAATTTTTCGAATATAATGATTGAAGAACGTTAAAAGGGCTGCTTATAGTGCAGAACTAATTTTTCCAATATACTCTTTTGAATTATAAAGCGTATCGTCATTGAAAAGAAATATGCAATTACATAATAATCTGGTAACAATTTTAAGAAAACTTTGACAATTCAGGTCAAATTTTATTCATTCACAATTTTATTAATGAATATTTGTGTTGACGCGAAATTTCGTGCGAAATATTTTTTAAAAATTAATCATTATTTTTTTTATCATTCTTCGTGTTGAAATCAATTTTAATATCACTGGAAACTAATAATTTCTCGAATATAATGATTGAAGAACATTAAAAGGGCTGCTTATAGTGTAGAACTAATTTTTCCAATATACTCTTTTGAATTATAAAGCGTATCGTCATTGGAAAGAAATATGCAATCACCCAATAATCTGGTAACAATTTTAAGAAAACTTTGACAGTTCAGGTCAAATTTTAATCATTCACAATTGTATTAATGAATATTTGTGTTGACACGAAATTTCGTGCGAAATATTGTTAAAAAATTAATTATTATTTTTTTTATCATTCTTCGTGTTGAAATCAATTTTAATATCACTCGAAACTAATAATTTTTCGAATATAATGATTGAAGAACGTTAAAAGGGCTGCTTATAGTGCAGAACTAATTTTTCCAAAATACTCTTTTGAATTATAAAGCGTATCGTCATTGAAAAGAAATATGCAATTACCTAATAATCTGGTAACAATTTTAAGAAAACTTTGACAATTCAGGTCAAATTTAATTCATTCACAATTCTATTAATGAATATTTGTGTTGACGCGAAATTTCGTGCGAAATATTTTTTAAAAATTAATTATTATTTTTTTGTCATTCTTCGTGTTGAAATCAATTTTAATATCACTGGAAACTAATAACTTCTCGAATATAATGATTGAAGAACGTTAAAAGGGCTGCTTATAGTGTAGAACTAATTTTTCCAATATACTCTTTTGAATTATAAAGCGTATCGTCATTGGAAAGAAATATGCAATCACCGAATAATCTGGTAACAATTTTAAGAAAACTTTGACAATTCAGGTCAAATTTTAATCATTCACAATTGTATTAATGAATATTTGTGTTGACACGAAATTTCGTGCGAAATATTGTTAAAAAATTAATTATTATTTTTTTTATCATTCTTCGTGTTGAAATCAATTTTAATATTACTCGAAACTAATAATTTTTCGAATATAATAATTGAAGAACGTTAAAAGGGCTGCTTATAGTGCAGAACTAATTTTTCCAATATACTCTTTTGAATTATAAGAAAACTTTGACAATTCAGGTCAAATTTAATTCATTCACAATTGTATTAATGAATATTTGTGTTGACGTAAAATTTCGTGCGAAATATTGTTAAAAAATTAATTATAATTTTTTTTTATCATTCTTCGTGTTGAAATCAATTTTAATATCACTGGAAACTAATAATTTTTCGAATATAATGATTGGTGGGGTAGATGGCATATCTTTATGTCTCACATTAAAGGTAGCTATGTAAACTTCTGGGGCGTGGAATTGGGAAGGTACCGCCGTGAGGTTATGCCAATTTTCTTTTCCCTATCTTCAGCTTATATTTTCCAGGGGTTTTGCACAGAGTAGCAAAACCAGTAGTGGTAACATCACGAGAAGTAGAGAAGGAAGGAAAATTTTCGGTAGTGCGACAACGCGCCTCACAGCTATGATAATAACTAAACTTTCGATTGCCGTTGCGGCGCGCCGGGTTTGGCTATTAAGATAAGGAGCGGAGTAACGGTGGGTGGTGGTATGGTGAGCATGCGGTTCGTCGGCTAAGACGGTGGCGGCTTCTACTGCTGCTTCGGTGAACGGAAACGGCCGTCACCTTAAAACTAACTCGAAAATTTAACCGAAATGGGAAACGGTGCCTGCCAGCAAAGCGTGGCTTCATCCGCCTCGCGAAAAGGCATGGACAAAAATTCGATGGTGGTGCGAGGATTTGAAAAAGGATCCAAAAATAGAGGTGAAAGTTCGAGGTGCGGCAAAAGGAAAAAAAAACGAGAATGAAGGTGAAAGGAAGGCAGCAATTCCACGCTGGAGGGTGTTCAGAAACTCTTGGTGGTTTTGTGGATGATACGATGGCAGATCGATTAAGATTAAACGTCGAGTTTAAGAGGCTTCCTTGTATGGATTCTCGAGAGATGGGCTGCTGGGGAAGTTCACACCGAACGCGCCATTTCCCACCATAAAGGTAGCGTAATTTTCAAATTGAAGAACGTTAAAAGGGCCGCTTATAGTGTAGAACTAATTTTTTCAATATTCTCTTTTGACGCTGAACCTTTGGATGTGGTTTGGGTTATCATTAAAGGCCGAAATAGAACTTCAATCGCACGAGGGGTCCATTTATGACACATACGTTCATCGACACGCCCTTTCACACGCAAACGGATGGTTCAAAGTGACTTCCCCGTGGGATACAAATTTTACTAGTCCCTGACAAGTCGTGATAGCCCCGCTAGGGGATCAAGTCCTAAACCTACCCTCAGACGCCCTCCAGAAAAGCTCCATAATATTCCACTAGTTCATTGACACACTCGAGAATGAGACTCGTAGGTACATGGGATACTAATGGCGACAGCCTGGCGGCGGCTGCGCCCTCACTTGGCGAGAGCGACGACAACGAATTCGACTCTACGGGCGACAAAAACATCCTGAATATCTTTCGTATACGACGACAATTGCGCCGTAGTCCTTTTCTGCTTTCGCTCGATGAGTTCGGGAGACTCCAGCTACACGTTCGGGCTGAATGCCTCGATTATGCAAATGAGTAATAAGAATTGTTATGACACTTATCGAGCATATTATTCATAAGCGCGCTTATCCGAGCTCTCGAAGTATAGCAGAAGGAACGACCGGAGGGATATATTGCTGGTAGCAGTTATTTTACAGCTTCCGGAAACGTTTTCGTGCGGGAAGGACAGGGTCTCAAGAGTATTAAGCAACGACCTTTGAGATGAAGATTACATCAACTTAGTTACGTCAGAAGGTAGAGAAGTTGCTTCATAATAATCGTAACAATTAAAAGCAAATTAAATATATTGTTATGGTAAACTATCCAAAGTTAGAGTTACTCTGGTAGCTAACTACCTAGGGCTTCGCACAACAACACCCCCTGCCCCACCCCGCGGAACTCGAAAATAGTTTACTTACACTGAGAGAAAAGCATGTCGTTGATTTAACGATTTCACATGATAAAACGAATATAGGAAGGCTTACAATGTTTTATGGTTGAAGCGATGATAATATGGTTCAATAACCGATACTTGCAAGGTTATTGGAAACAAACTTTGCAATCGTATATGCAACGAAATATTTGAAAAGATTAGAATTGTTTTTGAAACTATTATCATTGTGATGATTGCTACTATAATTATATTTGCTAAAACCATAAAATGTAGACGTTCCGCCTGGGAATTATATTAATGATTGATCCAACTATTTTCTTATATTTGCTATAACCATAAAATACAGACGTTCCTCCTGGGAATTATAATTTATAGTTAGATTATCGTCGGTCTAACTATATTTTTATTTAAATTACCAGATTTTTCTCTCAGTGTAGATTTCTCTCCATATTATAAAAAATATATCGTTGCGTCTTCGAAATTGATATTATAGTAACGGTTACTGTAAACACAATTGCTATGACAATAAAAATCGGGCTTGAGGCCGTGAGGAACTTATAAAAACGAGGGCTAAAGGCCCACAAGGAGCTTACAATAATCCTTTATCATAAAAAAATAATAAAGAACATTTTTTATTACTTTCAAACCGAAACCGTTCTATCGACCTTTAGTAAATTATGTATCCAGCATCACTGAATAGTATTTCCTATACGTAGAGAATTTGGAATAGCTATCTCAATTTTTTCAAAAGTTCATAAACTAACATAATTTTTTTTTAATACATAGAACTATAAAGTTGGAATCATTTTGCCGATTTGAGATAAATTCAATGCCGAACAGCCTTAAGTGCACTTACACTAATGTAGGACAATTTAAAAAATGGTCGGATATTTACAAAAATTGGAGCCACCAGAACGTTTTTAGAAAAAATGCAAAAAGATATATTGTCTCCATTTCCGCATACATCTTGTAAGATTATGTAATAATCATAACAATGCTGCTACTTTATATGAGTGCTTAATTTTAGCTCGATTGCGGGAACGATTCTTGAATTATAGGTAATTAAATTTTCGAAGCCGAAAATGCATACACACACATATACATAAGTACTTACGGAAATTTTCCAGATAATTTTGTGGACTATCTTAACAGTGATATGAAAATTCAGAAAACAAAAAACTCATGAAAACAAAATTTCCTCTATTAGGAACCAAATCGTTAAAAAAAATGTATATTCAACCAAAATATGCATTGATTCTATATTCTAGGAATTTATGATTTTTCGTGTCAGTTAATGAATTTTGCAGGTCTATAAACTTTTTTTTTTTACCAAGTCTTTTAAAATTCGGATCGAACTAATAATACACTGTAATAGTCTGGCTTGGGACGTAAATTGCATTTCTCATTGCAAGCTATTCTACCGATTTCTATTGATCCTCATTTTCTTTTTATTTTTATTCTAAAAATAAAAATTC
This sequence comes from Ephialtes manifestator, assembly GCA_963970395.1. Taxonomy (NCBI): domain Eukaryota; kingdom Metazoa; phylum Arthropoda; class Insecta; order Hymenoptera; family Ichneumonidae; genus Ephialtes; species Ephialtes manifestator. The sequence goes on along the minus strand of OZ019981.1, from coordinate 16,214,028 downwards.
TTAAATTTTTTCTAATGAATTTTGCAAGGCTATAAACATTTTTTTTACCAAGTCTTTTAAAATTCGAATCGAACTAATAATACACTGTAATAGTCTGGCTTCGGACGTAAATTGTATTTCTCATTGCAGGCTATTCTACCGATTTCTTTTGATCTGCACTTTCTTTTTATTTTTATTCTAAAAATAAAAATTCTTAAATTTATTCTAATGAATTTTTCAGGGCTATAAACATTTTTTTTACCAAGTCTTTTAAAATTTGAATCGAACTAATAATACACTGTAATAGTCTGGCTTCGGACGTAAATTGTATTTCTCATTGCAGGCTATTCTACCGATTTCTTTTGATCTGCACTTTCTTTTTATTTTTATTCTAAAAATAAAAATTCTTAAATTTATTCTAATGAATTTTTCAGGGCTATAAACATTTTTTTTTTACCAAGTCTTTTAAAATTCGAATCGAACTAATAATACACTATAATAGTCTGGCTTCGAACGTAAATTGTATTTCTCAGTGCAGGCTACGATACCGATTTCTATTGATCCTCACTTTCTTTTTATTTTTGTTCTAAAAATAAAAATTCTTAAATTTATTCTAATGAATTTTGCAGGGCAATAAACTTTTTTTTTTTACCAAGTCTTTTAAAATTCGAATCGAACTAATAACGCACTGTAATAGTCTGGCTTCGAACGTAAATTGTATTTCTCAGTGCAGGCTACGATACCGATTTCTATTCATCCTCACTTTCTTTTTATTTTTATTCTAAAAATAAAAATTCTTAAATTTATTCTAATGAATTTTGCTATAAACATTTTTTTTACCAAGCCTTTTAAAATTCGAACCGAAATAATAATACAGTGTAATAGTCTGGCTTGGGACGTAAATTGTATTTCTCATTGCAAGCTATTCTACCGATTTCTTTTGATCTGCACTTTCTTTTTATTTTTATTCTGAAAATAAAAATTCTTAAATTTATTCTAATGAATTTTTCATGGCTATAAACAATTTTTTTACCAAGTCTTTTAAAATTCGAATCGAACTAATAATACACTGTAATAGTCTGGCTTGGGACGTAAATTGTATTTCTCATTGCAAGCTATTCTACCGATTTCTTTTGATGTTCACTTTCTTTTTATTTTTATTTAAAAAAAAAAATTCTTAAATTTATTCTAATGAATTTTGCAGGGCTATGAACATTTTTTTTACCAAGTCTTTTAAAATTCGAATCGAACTAGTAACACACTGTAATAGTCTGGCTTCGGACGTAAATTGTATTTCTCATTGCAAGCTATTCTACCGATTTCTTTTGATGTTCACTTTCTTTTTATTTTTATTCTAAAAATAAAAATTCTTAAATTTATTCTAACGAATTTTGCTATAAACATTTTTTTTACCAAGTCTTTTAAAATTCGAACCGAAATAATAATACAGTGTAATAGTCTGGCTTTGGACGTAAATTGCATTTCTCATTGCAAGCTATTCTACCGATTTCTATTGATCCTCATTTTCTTTTTATTTTTATTCTAAAAATAAAAATTCTTAAATTTTTTCTAATGAATTTTGCAAGGCTATAAACATTTTTTTTACCAAGTCTTTTAAAATTTGAATCGAACTAATAATACACTGTAATAGTCTGGCTTCGGACGTAAATTGTATTTCTCATTGCAGGCTATTCTACCGATTTCTTTTGATCTGCACTTTCTTTTTATTTTTATTCTGAAAATAAAAATTCTTAAATTTATTCTAATGAATTTTTCAGGGCTATAAACATTTTTTTTTTACCAAGTCTTTTAAAATTCGAATCGAACTAATAATACACTATAATAGTCTGGCTTCGAACGTAAATTGTATTTCTCAGTGCAGGCTACGATACCGATTTCTATTGATCCTCACTTTCTTTTTATTTTTAGAATAAAAATAAAAATTCTTAAATTTATTCTAATGAATTTTGCAGGGCTATAAACATTTTATTTACGAAGTCTTTTAAAATTCGAATCGAACTAATAATACACTGTAATAGTCTGGCTTCGGACGTAAATTGTATTTCTCATTGCAAGCTATTCTACCGATTTCTTTTGATCTTCACTTTCTTTTTATTCTTATACGCTTCACCTCTCGGGGAAGCAATTCGCGAATTCTTAGCTCGACAGGCCTTGAGCCGACAGGGCGAGAGAGTTCTTCTCCTACTCTATAAGGATCTTCTTTTATTAAAGATTCTCATTGTCGACAAACATTTTGCCCTCGCGATCCTCACGGGAATCTCATCAGAGACTGAGCATCCTCCACGTGACGTTGGAGATCGCTCGACCGAGTGGCACGCGACTGAAAATGCGACTTGAGAATGATCCTAGAGAGAAAGAGAGCACGAATATCATCCGTGAAAATCGATATTCGCGTGGATTCTGCTTGGCCTCGTTATAATGCCGTTAGAGAAGGAGGCACCATAATCCACCCTCCAGCTCGGCGAATCTTCCAAGGTGCAAGAGATTTCGTATCTCTCTCTCTCCTTCTCTCTCTCTTTCTTTCTTTCTCTTTTGCTCATCCAGTCTCATTATACGGATTTGGCGAAAATCTCGGCCCCTTCTCATCACAGATTACGGAAATAACATTAACTCCGTCGTAAAGCTGGAAGATCTGAACGGAAAATTATGGAAAGCATTTGATGGAAAAGTCCATAGAGATACGATGTAGTAATGTTTTCGCTATTTTGCTAATTAATAAAATTCACTCAAATAAAAATAAATGGGTAATTCTTTTCATTGGAAAAACAATACATCAAACCATTTTTATAATTCTTATGAACTCGATTTTTTTAAATTCACTGACGTACGATAAGCTCAACTAAATCACAGAAAAAGTAATTAAATACCCCGCACCGAGAGAATTTTTTTTAAATTAATAAAAATTCCATATTGTTTTTACCACGTTTCAGAGAATTAAAAATTAGGCCATTGCAAGAATCCGCGTGTTTTGCGCAACAATATGACGTGTCAAATAGGTCATTTATATCTGAAAAGTACATAGAAACTGAAATTCCAGTATCAGGATTAAATTTCGACACTGGATTGAAAAATCAACCGGATAACGGTTGATAGAACCAGAATAAAAATCTCCATCTATAAAACCAAATATCTCGACCTGACTGTTAATAAATCAATCTATATTTTTATTTCCGTGAAATATTTGTATCATAATAAATGTCGATAAAACAAGATCATATTCATCATTCCATGGATTTTTACGAATATATTCCAGAGCAGAGTTGGGCACAATTGTAATGGAAAATTACAAAATACAAATTACTGGAAGTAATTGTATTTAATTTGAAGTCCAATACAATTACAAAATGTAATTGTATTTAATTTGAAATCCAATACAATTACAAAATGTAATTGTAATTAATTTGAAATCCAATTTAAGTACAAAATGTAATTGGAATTAATTTGAAATCCAATGCAATTACAAAATGTAATTGTAATTGTAATTAATTTAAAATCCAATACAATTACTGGAAGTTTACCCACTGATTTTTTTAAGAGCGACTATAGTTAAGCAGACACGGGCGCTTCAGCGTGTATATGAGAGAAGGGGAATAAAGTTCGTCATTCCGCATATGTAATTGGTTCTTCAAATACTTATGTACACCGGCAATTTTAAAGAGTTACGTCAGAAACCTCAGTATTACATTAATTATTTGTTCGTGTAATCTGAAATATTTTCATCCGTCGATTAATAAATATCTCGTATCGACCACAGAAATCCCTGTTATACGCTATCAAGAGACACAGTAGCATTTTGACGCCCAGTTGACGGATCCATGTTACGCGACGCTCGCGCCGCAAAACCCTAATTTTCATTTGTCAAACGTTCTTGAAATATTAGTTTAACGTGATGTGTTACACGATTTTGTCTTTCTCTCTCGCTCAACTGCGACCACCATTGCGCTTTCTCACTCGCACTCATGGTAACTCGGTGTATCTTTACAATCTGTATTCTGAGGAAAAATGCTATAATTCATCGCAGTTATTACAATCAAATTGGACAAAATTTCTTTCAGTAATTTTAATGAACTAAAAAAATTATAATTACTGAAAGTAATTTTATTTAATAAAAAAAAAATACAATTATTGAAAGTAATTTTATTTGATTTGAAAACCAATACAATTACAAAATGTAATTATATTTGATTTGAAAACCAATACAATTACTGAAAGTAATTGTATTTAATTTGAAATCCAATACAATTACTGAAAGTAATTGTATTTCATTTGAACTCCAATACGATTACTGAAAGTAATTGTATTTAATTTGAAAACCAATACAATTACTGAAAGTAATTGTATTTAATTTGAAATCCAATACAATTACTGAAAGTAATTGTAAATAAAGCAGTAATTTCTGACTCAAGTAATTTTTGCTGCCCAACGCTGTTCCAGAGCATAACTTGTTGCGTACATATATTCTCTGCGTTGCGCTTTGAAAAGCAAAATATCGACAACAAAATTATTTTTATGGAATTATACGATAGTGTCTAATATGAGTTATAGCTAATATAGCGTTTAGACATAGGGCATAGACATTCAGTTATGGCGGGCTTTCCGGATATACGTACTCCCGAAGGATATCGTACCGAGGGCCATGTTACGTTGTATTAGAAGCCGTCCGAGGCTGATACAACACGTTACAGCAACCAATCGCGCGAGCTAGACTCTCGAGCAAGCGACCACGGAACTGCATGCCGAATTATCTATGCCGTGGTGTGGCATTGCGGTTCTGTGTCCATTAGTTCGGCGTTAGCCTAAGGGGGTTCAAATAATTAATCCCGCAGACCGCGCGGGTCCTCGAGCATGCTCGCGCTACCTCGCGTGTGCCAGACGCTATTTCGCGCGTGTACTCGTACCGATTAAAGCCCCGCTATTAAACCGGACTGTATCCCGATGTACCAAAGCTTCTAGTGTATATCCATACGTATGTATTGCTACTGATTCGCTCATTTGCTCTCATTGACTCTCGGCATGCCAACCAACGATGCTCCGCTGATGCTGTTATCGATGATGCTGCTGTTCTACAATGTCGTCTATGAAATATCCTCAGGCTTTAAGCAAAATCATACTGAAACTTGACGCTGAGGCATATATTGTTGGTATAGGGATTCTACGGATATTATGGAAACCCTCTGGCTCTGTTAATAATCAACCCCCATTAGGAACTCAAGGTAGTCGTGTTATCGAACAATTTATAACTGATTATTACCCCTCCCCTACATGCCTCCCTCTTGTGCCATTGCGACTCCTTCTGTTTTTTAAATATAACACCATGTGTTGTCAAAACACTTTTTTAGCATTTTTTTTCATTTTTTGTTCGTATTTCCGGTGAATCCGAACGGTCGATGACACGAGAGCTTCTTTGGTTGGTTATCACAACCAGCACGATTCTAAAATTCATATCATAGGTCTCAAGGTCTGTTGCGAAGAGGGGTGAGCTTCGAATTATCAACTCCGTTTCATAAATATGAATTGTAATGCTAATTCATCTCTGCAAGTTACAGATTAAATATGATATTGCAATGGTAGTATAATTTCTAAACATGCACAAGTTGTAATAACAATTCACGTAACTAATAAAATGGCACGAGTTTTATCGTTCTCAAGTCGCGTATTGTACCTCAGAAAGTACCGGTTACATGCCTTTTTATGATGATTTTTGAAAAAGTCACTTTTGGTAGGTTCTAATGTCAGAATTCACAGATCCGACTTTTGGTCGGAAAATCCAACCTAATGAACCTACATTTTTTTTCTTCAAGATATCAAATTTTGGCCTTCACTATCGTTCTCAAGTCGCATATTCTACCTCGTTAAGTCCCGGTTAGATGCCTTTTTACGATGATTTTTGAAAAACCCACTTTTGGTTGGTTCTAATGTCAGAATTCACAGATGCGACTTTTGGTCGGAAAAGCTAAGCTAAAGAACTTAAATTTTTTTTCTTGAAGATATCAAATTTTGGCTTCCACTATCGTTTTCAAGTCGCATATCGTACCTCAGAAAATACCCGTTATATGCCGATTTACCATGATTAAGAAAGGAGTTTTTTTTCGTTTCTGATTTCGGAATTCACGAAACTAATAAAATGGCACGAGTTCTTATATCGAAAATGCAAGTTATTTCAGCCACAATAATCTGTATAAGTCGCAGTACACTAATAAAAATTTTAATACCGAGGTTTGATGGTTAGAGCGCGAAGCTTATTGTAAAAACTATCTACACATAAAGATTTATAATATACACAAAATCATATAATATTCTTTCTAACCATGTTTGGAAAATTTTACAAAATTGTGATTAATTACATATTGAGACTATTAACATTTTATAATAAACAATTCTGGCTAAAGAACCAACACATATATAAATATTATAAGAATATTTGATATTGAGTCATAACATATTTATATTAAAAAGTTACGGTTTGACAAAATAATGCTGCAAAGTAGAACTGTGCAAATTGCTTCCTCATTATTTTTCGATTTTTACAATGCTTCCTCAACGAGGAATCCAAAATCAATTGACATACTTCCTCATAGAGGTATCTTTAGAAAGCTAAAAATAATGAGGATGCAATTTGCAAATTTCAACTTTGCAGCTTTTTTATGTCACATGTGCTCTCAATTTCGCTCAAGAAATTAACAGGATTTGTTCACAAGGTAATTCACATTATATTTGTAAAGTAGTGACCCTTACATGAAGAGCACTCAGCGCCATTCAAGAAAGCTAAGAGTGTGCAAAAGGCGATGAAGGAGGAAGATCTCTCGTTTGCTTTCAGAAAAAAATCTCACCTAAAACGCACGCCTTACACAATGAGGCACTTATTCGACGACCGAGACTCCTTCGGTTCGGCTGACTGATTTTGAGAGTGCACCATCGTTCGGAGAGTAGATCAACGGAGTCGTACCTAATTAGGTTGCTCCATCCAACCAGCCCTCCTCACCTCTAGCGCACTCCACATCCTTATACAGCAACTCGATCGGGTGACTCTCTTCTCTTCTCTTCTCGTTTATACACAGTGGGGGGTGTATGCAGGGTAAAGCCAGCGTTCCGAACTGCCAGCACGACCAGGCAGCTGGCTGGCGACGAGTAGACGTCAAGTCAGCTCTTATCACGAAACTACCTCGCCGACGCTAATTACCGTTTCGACTATATACCACATACCAACTTCCGTTGCAGCTCAACGATTCTCCATGTGACGTCACTACGAGGACGTTGCTACGAGATTGTTGACGTTGGCAATGGCTTCTGCAAACTTTCGTTTACTTCGCAAACTATAGTGATTTACTTAACTCCCTATCCGTCTTCAGTTCAAATAATAATTATCAATGGACCGTTACTTTGCATATCTAAAAACACATCGCTTACCCATAGAGGAAACTTCGTCAATGGAGGCAATAATGGGAAAGCAATGTGCAAAGTGTTGATATTCAAGTTTCACGATTTTGAGCCCTATTTTCCTGGGCTAAACTTATTACCCAATATCCACGTTCGTAACTACACGTGTGCAAACAAATTTATTTCGATAGATCCAAACTTTTACAAATTAGACACATCTTTTAAAATACAAAAAAAATTAAACGGTTATTGAATCGTTGTATTCCTATCAATTTGAGTTGAAGGGGAGAGTGTGCTATAATGGGCCGTAGGTCACAGTGAGCAATGACGTCTGTCAGAGAACACAGCTCGCCAATAATTCTAGTTTTTAAAAAATGAAACTATGAGTTTAATTGGATATTACCCTTCCAAGTTAATGTTACGTTACCTTATTCCTGATAACATAAAAAATAAAAGTTCATTTTGGCCTCTTGAGAAAAAATGTTTCGCCCTTCGGAAAAGTTTTATATGTAACCTAACCTTTGTTGATCGCTAATTCCGCTCGACTTATATGATTATTTACATCTTTATTCATCACTGTGTGCCCATTTTACATTATTTTTAGTTAGTGAAGCATCATTATTTTATAATAAATGTGGTCGAGTGCTAGTGGGGAACAATGAGCAAATCTTGTAGATTTGGCCTAGATAATTATAACATACAAGTATGATAGATTTTATTGATCATTTTTTCAAGGCAAGATTGAGAGAGAATAAATATGGCACGAAGCAGTAAGAGGAAAACTGCAAGAGAGACAGCGGATGAGTTGGTGATGAAAAAATGCGTAGTGTACCTAGTGAACAGTTCGAATGCAGACTACTTTTGGCAGCTTTACAATAGATATAGTTTAAGCGGCGTATCCACTAATAATTGAATAATAGAAAAGCAAAATAAAAATTGAGCCTTTTTCCTGATGGCTTAATCTCCCCTATGGTATTGGCTCATTGTTCCCTCTTGCATGACCCATTGTACTCTGCTGGTGGGGCACAATGAGCTATTATCAGATATGTTTTGGAACTAAGTTTTCGTGCATCCTTGATAGCTTAAAACTTATTATTGCAAGCTCAGTGTGTGGCCAAAGGTTGAATAGAATCGATGGAACGTCTTTCCTGTCATATTGTGCTTTTAATAAAAGTACAGACGAATATAAGTAAAAATTGGCTCACTGTTGCCCACTCTCCCCTATGTACTACATGATTTCACCATAACCGAACTATGATAATCACACAAATTGTAGTAATTTTTTATGATGATTTTTGAAAAAGTCACTTTTGGTCGGTTCTGATGTCAGTACTTTACATATCTAAAAATACTTCGCTTACCCATGGAGGAAACTTCGTCAATGGAGGCAATAATGGGAAAGCTATGTGCAAAATAATGATATTCAAGTTTCACCATTTTGAGCCCTATTTTCCCGGGCCAAACTTATTACCAAATATCCATGTTCGTAACTACACGTGTGCAAAAAAATTTATTTCGATAGATCCAAATTTTTACAAATTAGATACATCTTGTAAAATCTAAAAAAAATTAAACGGTTATTGAATCGTTGTATTCTTATCAATTTGAGTTGTATGCACTACATGATTTCACCATCACCGAACTACGATAATCACACAAATTGTAGAAATTTTTTAATATAATATGATAACTCCGTAACCCTATCGATTCTAGTCAAGCGGAATATCAATTTTCCTTGACTGGAAGTACACCTGGCAGTGATTATCAGCTCGACAGCATTAATATACGAGTTAGCATGTTTACATTTTTTAATAAAAATTACTTAAAAAGGAGAAGTCTCCTTCATTGTCGTGACAACTTTCACCCCGAATATGATTTGGTGGTTAGACGGCTATTGGCGGCTCCATTTAATAAAGAAGTCTCTTTAATTATACGTTTCGACCCTGGTCTGGGTCCTCTTCAGTAATTTATTAAATAATACTGTGTGTGTCAGATCGTTATTGTCTGTAAGGTGTTTTTTGTGTATTGTTATTCCTCACTTTCCCTTCTGATTTCTTTTTTGGTCACCGGGTTCTCTAACCACCAAATCATCATAATCTACGGCCACAGCACCACTAACATCAATTTCACCCCGATTGTTCAAGCGGTTCTCAAGTTATCAATTATTAAAACTGGTATTCAACACGGAAAAAAAAGATTAGTTGCTAGATTAGTTAACCTAACTAATCCAATCGAGAACTAATCGTGAATAGTTGAGGTTACTATTCGATATGGGTGAGGCAACTAATTTTTTAGACATTGTGTACAGCTAATCGAAAACGTAGTTGCCAAATCCAAACTTTTTTTTCCGTGAATAATATCCGATATTTTTTCCAGACCACATTTTTGTCATTTTACACATTTCTCCTTACATCAAAATACCGCGACAGATTTTACAAGAACAAAGCCTTCTTAGTGAAACGGCAGAATAATAAAGCTAGTTATTGCTTGAAGAAGAAAATTACAAAGCAGTTCCCTTCTGTAAACTGTATATAAATATGCCAGAGCTGGAGATTCGAGATTGTCAAAGGACCCGTGGCCGTTTACACGGGTCAAGTGCATCGGCGTTGTTGGCAGATTGGCGGTCCACGGATCTGTCAGCAATGACCAGAGTTTGATGAAGTAATGGACGGTCTGTGTCGACGTGTTGACCCTCGGCTTCACGATATATGCAGCGCCTGCAGCATCAGGGGAAGTGAAGGGCATATAGCGAATGTGCGTGTTGTCCACGAACTCTCCACCACCTATTCACCGGTGTATACCATACATGTAGGTACTCGTGAATAACTGACGGCCTGGCGAGTTGCCCCAGTTGTTCGTTGTACGTGTGCGCGTTCACGCAATGTCGCTTGTTCCGTTCGACAAATAGCACTGGATATGCAGACGTGTATGGGTATTGAGTTATCCGGATGTTCAGCGTTTCACACGTTCAATACGACATTCACACTCCCATCCGATGTATAACAAATTGTTGCAAATTAGGAATATGAAAATTCTTCACGCCACCTCTTTAAAAAAATCACACAGAGTTTTTTTTAAGTTTTTTTTCCCGACTTTGCTAAAATAACCCCATTTCGTATCCGCAATGCGGGCGGGAAATCGCTCATTTGTTACGAATGACGTACGCATGCGCAGTCCGCTTTGATTACCTCCCATCGAGGCAATCATCGTACTACGCATGCGTGTCGACATTTGTTAAAAATTAGCTTATTCTCCGTCCTTGTTGCTCACAAGAAATGTGGTTTTTTTCTTAGCGAAAACGGGAGAAAAGTATAGTACGTTACATGGGAGGGGTGCGACTTTTCACCTCGTGTGAATTTTCAAACTTCACTCTTGGCAAAGTTGCACTTCCATCCCTTGTAAAGTAATGTACTATTTTTTACGAGATTCAATATTACGGTACAAACCGTGATTTTCGGAATATTCTTTACGAATTTTATACAAAACTTTACCATGGTCCTAGCAAGGAAAATTACAGTTCGTCTTAGGTAACCATTTTTTTGGAAAGTAAAACACATCTGTTTATGCAAAATTTAATAAGATAGACAATATATGGTCTAAAATGTTCTAAACGGAAAAAAGATTTGGTTAAATACGCGCCAGCCGATTTCTTGATTAGACCAATCAGATTTTTGGTTATGCTAACCAAGTTATTAGTTGTATTACAATGCGCTTGGTGGCGCTGACCAATAACTTGGTTGGTATAACCAATTAGTCGGCTGGCGTATATATAACCAAGCGCTTGGTTGTTCTAACCAAGCATTTTTTTTCCGTGTACGGTGCACGAAATTGAAGATAATTATTCAAACTGTCAGATGCATTGTATCATCTATTGTGGAGAAATCAATGATATCCGTTCAAAAGGAAGATTTGATTTTCTACGTCTTAACCAAATCGAAAATGGAATAGGCTGTTGTATCAGCTCTAAAATATTCGTACGAAGCTTTCCTTTCACGACATTCAATAGAGTTCGATAGAGTTTAATAGAGGATCTAGACTATAATTTTTTGATGGGCAAGGAAAAAAAAAGAATTTTTTTTAGTAAGTTTAATATAAGCATCAATCACACCCTGTGATCGCCTGAATCGAGCGACAATTGAAAGTAGAAGTGCTTCGGAGAGAATGAGCTTGGCTCGTATACATTTAACTTGCCAAACTAGTTTGACCATGGGGAGTTTGGTTAATCTTTTATGAGAGGGCTTCGAATTGTTCACGGCCACATAGTGACCCATCGATTTTCCAGCTATTGTCTTCCTCACACATCATTATACCTTCTTACCAACTCGACAATTTGTGTGAACAGAGAGAGAAAGATCAAATATATTGTTACGACCGAGCGAATGAATTAAGCGTATATTTATTTGTGTGGCGGATATTATTGATTACAAAGGGTTCTATTCATCTTGATCGCTTTCGTTAGCACGTTTGCTCGCAGTCAAAGTCCTGTCAAGACTTTCTTCTGTCAGGTTTACTGTGAAGTAAGGTAAATGTCCCCATTCCCGTACCCTATAAGGCCAACCAGACAAATGTATATCTTTTTTCGTTGTGACGAATTTAAATTTGGAGATTTTTTTTGCACCACTGTAAAATTCAGTTAATTCTCTTTCTAAAAATGGTTTATTCAATCGATTTCGCCAATTATTTCGCCAGATAGAGGCTGATTAATTCATGCTTATTAGTGTCCCCTCTGCCGACACAGCTGTTCCCAATCCCGACCAGCGATGACCCCATTTTCGACCACTAGGGAAACGGAGATCCCGAAGAGTAATAAATTTTTTTAAAAAATAAATAAACATGATCCGGGATTGTACTATTAATATTTTTATTGCATAATTATAAAAAAACTTCGTTTTTCGGAACTTATGTTACATTTCCGTCTCCACATACACTTTTTTTTTGCGATGCTGTAAAAATTGAATTATTTCAAAATTTTGATCAGTGAGGGAAAAAAGTCGAAGTCCTTCGCAGCGATGCTGTAAGAATTGAATTATATCAATCTTTTTTATCACCGAGAAAGTATACCTTGTAATAAAGAAATTTTTTTGACTGCCTAAATAACGTTTACGGTAATGGGGGCAGCCAGGCATTTCGTTGTGCCTAACTTCGACCACCGTAAAAAAATGAAAAATAAATTATTTATAACTCTTTTTTTAGCTGAATCAGTAATTGAACTCATAATCTATCGTTTGAACTAAAAATTATTCGATTTTTACAAATTCCGGATGCAGTACGGACTATTGAAGCGGTCAACGCAACTTAACCTCACTGTTAAGAATACGATGGGTTCGCGACAAGCGTTTGGAAATACGAACAAAACTTGGATTGTGTTATTGTATTTACTCTTTACGTTGCAATACTCTCACACATAGGGTCCTCGGAATATTGTACTATGCTCAATTGTTGTTATTTTTGCGCAGCACCCGTGTAAATAATTATTTCCGTCGAAGTGGTCGGCAGAGGGAGCATGGACGGGAATGGGGACATTTACCTTATATCAAGTATTCGTTTGTCGATCGTCATACCGTGTGTTCCTATAAAGCCTAATCTCTATATTCATAACAATATGTTCGTACTTAGGAAAATTCATGAGTTTTCCTTTCGATCTGAGATATATATATATATGTAAATCCTGATTGGGCTTTGTTGGATTTCGAACTCGGGAAGTGATGGCGGATAACAATTCAGAAATGCGGACTAAGAGACTCAAAACGACAAAAAAATGTATTTTTTGTACATTGAGAAAAAATCCTGAGATTGAATGCAGAATATAGCGAGATCTACTGAATAAATAGTCACGCGTAGCACAATTTAGTTGCTGGTTGTATTATTTATTGTTGCGGGGACCCTAAAAGTATTGTTATCCTCTCAGGGACATATGTCGTGTAGTAAAATCGACCATACATTTTTCTGGGTGTAACATGTCCATGAACAGTGGTGCTTTCCATGGCAGTTTTGCGGGACGAAAGTGGCTAGTTTCATAGCAGTGTTGAAACAATAGGTCGACGCATATGTAGTTCACGATTCCTTCACTTTTATTCTTGTGGATTTCACTTTCGTCCCTAGCAGCGAGGACGAGATTTTGTAACCTCACTTTCACTGCTCGTTCCGCAAAACTACCATTTAATGTAACACTACACTGAGAGAAAAAATTGTTGGGCACAACGAAATAGAGGTTGACTCAACCTCTCCGAGAGGTTATATACGGCGAATGGAACGAGGAGGTTGGGTCTAACTCACCAAATGGTTGTCGGACTTTCTTCGATTCAAATGTTTCATGTGGCTGAGACAACCACAGTGCATTTGTTGTAACTCTAACATTGTTTTCTCTCAGATCATGCGCACTCTTGCATCAATCTCTAATCGATTGATTGGAAGTATTGATGCAGTTGGTTCAACTACACTCATATTTCAATCAAATTCATTATGTGTTTGAGTGAGTCTAAAATAATAAAGAAAATTAATTGAAAATTATTAATCGTGCTTATTCAATCGAGTAATCCTGCATATTAATCTGGTATTACGTCTTTCTCTTCAGAATGGCACATATTAATCGCTGAAAAAACATATTTAATTTTTTATTACATTGACGAGAATCGAACCTGCGACCCTCCGGATAATGTTGTCGCGCTGTGCTTTAGCTCACACCGCCATTCGGATCATATGATTCTAGTATTTTTTTTGTCTCTTTGAATATCGGTAACATGAAATATAAAATGAAATTAGTATAATACAGTCAGAACTTTATAGATTTATATGATTGCGTTTGGTGTAGTAAAAATAAAAGCACTTTCTGTTATTTTTCACGGCACTCGGTTATATCGAAAAGAGTACGTTGTATCGTTGTTGCCATCTATAAACATATTCGACGAAGTTGCTTGTTTCATTGTTAGCCCGAATTAGTTTGTTAGTATTTGGGTGGATGACCGTCTCACTGACCTGAGGGTCAGTACTAGGATGGGTGAATACCTGGCTGTCTCTGGCGGTCAGTAGTTGGATAGGTGACCATCAGGATGATTCTAAAGTCAATACTCGTACCTTCAGAAACAGCTTTCACACAAACGGACGTGAGGTTGAGTCAACCTTATATTTCTTAGAAACCACTTGCACCGAGGTTCTTTCAAAAGCATAAAACAGTTCTCGTAACCATTCTGATACAGTTGCTTCATAGAAATCATTTTCCTGATTGGAATGACACGCGTGATTAGCTCAACCACTCGTTACACGCGTTTTAAGTACCGAAAAATTGTTGCCTTAACCGTTCACGGGGTTAAGTCAACTGCACTGCCATTCGCTCAACAGCATCAATGTTCAGCCAAAACATTGTTATGTTGACGCTCAATTACATGAAGTAGTTGTCTCAAAGAAATGCATTGTATTGCCTCGACGAATGGGTGTTTGTGTCAACCTCTATTTCTTTGAGCCAAAATAATATTTGCCAACCACCGCGCGAAGTTCTCAGGATTTCAAGTTTTCTCTCAGTGTATTCATGTACTTGATGCTCAAGATATAGTGTGCAATCAGGTCAGAATGGATGATTGCGACGAGTGCGATTTACACAGGAGTCAAAAATGCCAACTTTCGGCCCTTATTGCACAATATACTAAACCTCAATGTATGAAGAACGACTTTATCAATGAAGTTAAAACTTGGCATGCAATTAGACAGGTTACATTCCTTTTCTTGCAGTAACTTACATAAAAATTGAAGCACCGGTTCAATTTAATGGGATTTTGAATATTTAAAAAAATTCACATAGTCTCCGCAGTTCGTGACATCATCAAGCCCTTCAATTCCAATTTTCCGCAGGATCGAACTAATATATTACGATGCTACGCATAAAAGCGCCGGAACATCGGTAAAGTGGTTTGAATATTACAACAATTTGAGTTTCAGAAGTTTAAGCTGCATTTGCTCTTGACACATCTGACAAAGTGGGAAGAAACTTTAGACACGTATGTTATAACATGCATGGATGTTTCGTTCCCAATTTGGTAAGCAACTACTGAAAGTTCAGAACTACCCGCGCAAAAAGAAAAGTATTAAAACAGTATTAAAAACAGTATGAAAAGTATAATATCTCAAGTCTGATCTATTGGACTGAATTAATACTAAAAAGTATTAGACCGTATATTAGTTTTCAGGGTCCTGATTGATATGTGGGTTTTCAGTGTCCAGGTCGATATTTCCATCGCTTTCGATGTCCAGGTCGACCGGCCCATAGTTTTAGTTGTCTAGATCAATTGCTCCACAGTTTTAGGTGTCCAGGTTGATATCTTCATAGTTCTCGGTGTCCAGGTTGATATCTTCATAGTTCTCGGAGTTCAGGTCGATCGATTCATAATGTTTGTTGTAAAAATTATATTCGTTTACAGTTTTCGAGCTGTAGGTTGATCGCACCTCAATTTTCAGTATCCAGTCCGGTCTAGATACTTAAAAAACAAGTGGGAGTATATCTATACGTCAAAAACTATGAAAAAGCGATCTCATCACTGAAAACTATGAAAAAATTGACCTGGACACCGAAAGCTATAGAGATATCGACCTGGACACCAAAAACAATGGATATATCGGCCTGGACACCAAAAACCATGGAGATATCGACCTGGACACCAAAAACCATGGAGATATTGACCTGGATACCGAAAACCGTAGACATATCGACCCGGACCCTTAAAACTAATAATACGGTCTAATACTTTTTAGATTAATTCAGTCCAATAGATCATACTTGAGATATTATACTTTTCATACTTTTTTTAATACTGTTTTAATACTTTCCTTTTTGCGTGGGTATGTATAACTTTTGATTGTTTATTTATTGTTATTTCAATTTATTAATTATTTAAGATTGCAAAAGCTTTGTACATTGTGTAATGATTAGACTCTTTGTATGTCACAAGTATCTTTATTATAAAGTCCGGGAGAGTGCACAATATAATGATGTTGATTAGTCGATGTGAGGTTTTGAACTGAGGTCCTCGGGCATCTCGCGGGCCCTCGGACCGCGCTTAGCGAGATAAGGGCTACCGTGAGATTGCTGACCTAAGCAATCCCACGAACTAAGGTGCCGGCATCATTTCCAATTTTTCTGAAAATAGTCCGTGGCATATTTACACAAGTGGAAAAAATTGGTAAACTGTAATAAGGCGGTACTTTAAGCAAGCTTTAAAATTGCCAATAAAAAATACAACGTATGACAGAAAACAAGAAATAGGTCTATAATCTCTCTCGAAAAAATATGAAAATCAAATTGTATACAAACTACGAATTTAAAAATAGACACAATTCCACAAGCAGATGGCGATAATTTATTGAGATGAAAAAAGATAACGGGGGTCGGAGTATAATAAAAACAAATAGTATCAGACTAGAAAATATTTTGTGCAAGTACGCAGAAGGAACTAGCCGGACTACGACTACTCCGCATTGAAACTATAACAGAAAAAGCTACATCGCGATAACAGTGAATTTTGTAGCCATGTGTGTTTCACTGCACAGAAACAATTTCCCTCGTCCCTTCGTAGTAGCAGTTCCTGTTGCGATTTCGGAATTGTAGGGCAGTAGAGGAAAATTGGAAGGTTGGAAAAATGACACAGGAAAATACGAGAAGAATCGTTGCCGTGAGACAAAAGCTTTCAGGTCGTAGGAATTAAAGTTCACTAGAGATCGAAGGGAGGTTTCGAGTAAACAAGACATAAAGTACGTACGATGAATTTTATTTTTATCTCCTCTTCTGCGTGTGTGTTACAAATAGTGAACAACGAATACCGACATTAAAATGGTTTTTTTTTTCATCAACTCCGCAACTTTTATGCCCGTACAGTGAACACGGAGCCATCATTCTATACGCATACTTATCGTATAATATTATACCTCTTATCTTTTATACTGATCGTTATTAGGTATCAATAAACTATTTCATGTTATAGTTTTGTTTTTTTTTGTTATCGTTTAATCGCTCATTACATTGCTATTTGATGAAGATGTATATTTGAGTCGATTCTTCACCACCCCTTCGATTATGGTCAGAAACATTTGACCTCATGACAATGCGAAGAATCGACGAACTGTACTGTTACAAATCTTTCGATAATGATTCGATGAAGATGATGATAACTATAGACTAGCGTCGATTGGATTATTGATTTAAACACGGAATTGAGTCCTTAACAGTCGATTTGACACTCCACACGCTTTCAAATGCAATCAAAATTCAGCATTTATCCCCTATGTGTAATAATCTTCAACAAACAATCACCGGGCATTTCAAAAGCCTCTCACGCACTCGTTATTCCGTACATTATCTTTTTTGTTTAGTAAATCACATTCATACCTACATGTAGTCGATTCACGCCTCGACAATCTCGCGCTTATTACGAAACTGTATAATCGTCGTATCTATTCTACGTAAATAAAATAATTCAGCCTTCGTATAACTCTAGCCGGCACGGACTCAAAAATTTCTTGTATACATCCGCTGCATTTCATCGGTTATTTTTTCGTTCTTATTTAAAACAGATTTATTGTGTTGCTCAATACCAATCTTATATCTAGATCGAGAACGACCGAAGAGGATTTCGTTGACATGTTCGACTCATGTGCAATGTACAAAGCATTGAGCTTGTCACGGACTTTAAGACCGGAGAATAAATGTAAAATGACGGAAATACGGCTCATCGTAAAAATACCGTAATTTTACATCATTTTCTCGGATATCGGTTTCAGAGAGAATTTACTATAAATAAATAAATAAATAATTTAATTATATGAATATGATTCTATAATTAACTCCCTTCGGAGGAAAACTCTCTGAAACTGGTATTGTCACCAGTGACTGCAAATATTGGATTTATCAGATCGTGACTCACGTATATTTTTTTTCGTATTTCGTTGTTACCATTTTGGAAATTTCAACATAATATAATACACATTTAATTAATATAAACTAGTTTGTCATTCGTTACAACTGGTGTTAAGCAGTATTTTATTTTTAAACATTAGAAGTTTCATCCATTTGCAAAAGTAGCCAAAGCCGAATACCGCGCTTCGGCTAAAGTCACGGAGTTACCTCGGCGCAGTGATGTAAGTAGTAAAGGCCGAAACAGGTCAGACCCCTTTCGTGCTCCTACCCGTGCAGAAAAATAGTTGGGGCTCCTACTTGGCCCTTTCTAGTTTGCCCCAATTCGGGGCAAACTAGAAAGGGCTTTTCTAGTAGGCCAATACGGGGCCTTTGTAGATTTCCCTGTTAGGGCCTATAAAGGCTGCCCCATTAAGACCCTACTAAAATAATAAAGAAAAATTGATTGAAAAATATTAATTTGTACTTGTTAAATCGAGTAATCCTGCATTTTAAGTAGATATTACATCTTCCTCTACATGACGGTACATATTAATCATTGAAAAAACATATTAAAATTTCTTGACATTGACGGGAATCGAACCTGGGTCCCTCCGAATGATGTTGTTGCACTGCGCTTTAGCTCACTCGGCCATTCAGATCATATGATTATACAATTTTTTTTTGTCTATTTGAATATCGGTAATATGAAATATAAAATGAAATTCGTATAATATAGTCCGAACTTTATAGATTTATATGATTGCGTCTGCTGTGGTAATAATAGAAGCACATTCAGTTATTTTTCACGGCAATCGGTTATATAAAAAATGATACATTGTATCGTTTTTGTCATTTATAAACATATTCGACGAAGTTGCTTATTTCATTGTTTGCGCGCATTAGTTCGTTAGTATTTGGGTGGACGATCGTCGGACTGACCTGAGGGTTAGTACTAGGGTGATCGCGTGGCTGACGACTGATGGTCAATACTTAGATGGGTGACCGCTTTGCTCACTCTGACTGTCAGTACTAGGTTGGATAACCGCCTGACCTAACGGTAATTACTTTGATGGGTGACCGCGGGGCTGGCGACTGATGGTCAATACATAGATGGGTGACCGCGTAGCTGACACTGGCCTTTAATAGTTAGATGGGTGATCACCTGGTTAACTCCGACGGGTTTCAGTAAGGGAATAATTTGTCATACCTATTGCAGAATACGTATCGGAAATATAAAAAAATCAAATTATAAAAGGCCTATAAAGTTGCCTATACAGTGCCTATACAGTTGTCTGTAAAGGGTACCTTTGTAGGCAACGAAAAGGCTCAATATGGGTGACCCTAGTGAGGGTTCCACATTTGAGTCTGATTAGGGCCCGAAGTGGACATTTTTTACTGTATATTTTGTCGTGGCAGCCTCTGTTGAGCCTAGTAGGGTTCTAGAGTGGATTCCCTATTGTGGATGCCAAGTTTATACCTAAGAAGGCCCCTTATTTAATCTCGGCTGCCCGAACTAATTTCTGCACGGGTAGTAAAACAGTTTCTCACTGGGTTGTTAACTGTCGAGCGGGATTAAAGAATGTATGGTTTAAACATAAAATAAATATTGCAGGTGCATCTCAAACGGTATTACAAATTGATGAGGTGAATTGAATTTTCAATTTAGCGACAAACGAGGTCAGTACATATTAGGATAAATGAGCGTTATGATGAACGTAGAAGAGCAGAAATATAGCGATAGTTGATTTTCAGTGCGTATAATAGGATGGGTAGTGCTTCTCTCGGTACAAAGCTCTCAACAACCGCGCCTCACAACATGTGTTATTATAATTAAATTTATCGTTTCCCACGCAAAAGCTCGCGGCGGAAAATAGCGTACCGACAGAGAGAGTGAGAGGTTCGTGAGGAATTTGCGGTTTTCCAAACCGTTTCGCACTTCCAGCTACCGTGAAATATTTTGCACCTGTTTGGTGGTGCAATAATGCTTTTGTTAAATAATCCTATAGGTCGTGCCGGTGTATGATGGGAAGCTGATTTACGCATGACGACGTACCGACCTGACGCCCCCGTACGTCATTGTCACAACAAAGCACCCCAGTGGCGTTTCTACGGTCAGTCCCCCGCCATTGCTGTACGCATACTCTCTCTCTCTCTCTCTCTCGTCGACGCCCCATTTCCGTTTTCTCCATCATTATTTATCAGGATCGATGACCAACGAGAATCGAGAATTTGCGCAACCTGCGAACGACCTACGTGGGCTTTCAGCCAGCATTTATATATCTGTCAGCCTGTCGCTTACCACATATTTCCTTCGAACCTACGAGCCTTTCAATTTCGCAAAATCCAGGTTTCTGTTACTCAATACAATCATGGTTAACCTGGCTACCATTAATTCTCAACTATTGTCATTATCAGTCCATGCCACTACTGATATATTAACAATTATATCTTTTACGGTTATCGAAATTAACTTCGTATTTCTGTAACTAATTCAGGAAATTCGTGTGGTAATAACGAGATTGAACTGTTTTTTTCTGGCTTTTATCTTCACTATTCTTTTTGGTGACATTTTTTTTATGCGCAAGAAAAAGTATGTAAATATTATAGTGTAACTACTACGAAAATAGTTAATGTAATAATAGCAATTTTTTTAATTTATGGTTTTGAAAATAGCGGTTAATTGATCTGATAGCTTTTCTTGGCAGTATTTGTAACTATAATACGGAGAAAAAAATATAGTTTAATGGAATAATTTAGCGTACACCCTTGTTCGAGTGAATTTTTTGTTGGTATAACAAATATTTTGGTTACCGCAAAAAAATTTTAGACAACTGGATCTAACGATTATTGAAGAAACTAAACATTTGGTTGTCCTAACGAAAAATTCATTTGAACGAGGGTGTACGCTAAATTAGTCCATTCAACTATATTTTTTTATCAGTGAAGAATTACTATGGAAATCCTTGGTGAGCCATTCAAATCATAACCTCTCATAGACAAAATACATATGCGACAGAGTTGGGTAAAATTGTAATGGAAAATTACAAAATACAAATTACTGGAAGTAATTGTAATTAATTTAAAATCCAATACAATTACTGGAAGTAATTGTAATTAATTTAAAATCCAATACAATTACTGAAAGTAATTGTAATTAATTTAAAATCCAATAAAGTTACTGAAAGTAATTGTATTTGATTTGAAAATCAATATAATTACTGAATGTAATTGTAATTAAAGCAGTAATTTCTGACTCAAGTAATTTTTGCTGCCCAACACATAACTGATATGCGATTATATCCGTAGATGCATAGAATCAGGAATAAAAAATTTCGAGTCAATGATCTTATGTTCTTTTGGATTTGCTTACTTCATTAGTGTAACTATTAGATAGATGGGGCTTCAAAAGTCTGAGTTTACCTAAAAATAATTGCCCATCTGCATTAAAAAATATAGAAATTTAGTGTTCACTTTGCGAGTATAATTTCCAGTCTTAAAAATATCATAATCCGGTACTACTTTTTTCTTGCGCATAAAAAAATCTCTTAAAAACAATGGTAAAATCCAAGTAACAATGGAAAATAGTTAATGGCCTAGCATGGACTAACAATTTTAGATGAAGGCTAATAGTTGCTAGACCTACAACAATTTCTTTATGCATGTTTTGTCTCAAAAAATGTGTAATCATTTAATATTACAAAACATCTTTGAGATCTTCAGTATCCCAATTCCACTACGCTTTCCAATTCCCAATTAGAGATCATTCGTTCAGATTCTGCATTTATTTTTATCAAATAATACTAACTCGGCAAATTAAGGAAATTCGTTCGTTCTTTATCCATACTTTCAAAAACTGATGTCAGTATAAATAGATCATTAATTTGATTTCATTTTAGAATCATTTCTAAAATCATTTTCATCACACACAATATTATTGGTATTATGAGGCTTTGCAAAAAAAAAAAATCTTAATATCGTCTGTATCAGTCTTACTATTATTATAAATGTCTTGAGTTTGACTGTTTACTCTTAAACGTCGAAGATATGAAGCACGAGATCGAAAAGCGTACGAAGAAAAGGGATGTTCTGGGGGGCGTAACCGGGCGAAAATGTACAACACAAGGTAAGGAGGATTCAGAGTGCTGGGAACGAAGCAGAAAATTGAATTCAGTAAGCAAACGTCGTTTCTCCAGAACGAGTAGAAGCTGCTATACTCTTGCGTGTATTGTAGACGCTTCGGCAAACGCGAGACTTGCAGATGTTTACCGGAACCCCTACGTCGTCTCGTCGTCGCTTTCGTAGTCGTCTTCGCTTGTATTCAATACTCAGAATGGTATGTACGTACAATCATCCTGTTCAGGAAAGCGCATTGTCGCTTATCGTTTTTACCAGTTCCAGGCGATCACGAAAGTGAAAAGCCTTCGGGTTCTATTGCGAAGGTAATGCACATCTGCGAAAACACAATGCCCACAAGACCAATGACACAAATGTGGGCCATTCTGGAATTTTCAGTGTCGTATTTCCTTTGTGTCATTTGTTGGCGATGTTCTTTGTTTCTTTTGATTACCATTGATCCATATTCATGATTCGATCAATTTTCCCGCTACCACGTGGTCAGGTTGGATTTATATGCTCGACTGCAGATTCTAAATGCACCACCGAGGACATTTATTGATGCATGATATTTTCTGCAGCCTTGATTTGGGCATGTCACGAATTATACACGCTTTAGCAGCATTATAAGTCAAAGCTGTCAGTGTAGTAGCTGCTGAACAGATAAAAGCATCTGAATCGTGTTTCGCGACTAGATTGTGATTGTAATCCGAAAGCACCAAGCAACAGTTTAGCAGCACCGGAAATTCGGACTTTCGGATTAGGAATATCAATTGGGCCTCAGCTCATACTCATGTTGGCAATCAATAAGTATGCTAATTGAATTAATAACTTACATGTCAGCAAAATAAAAATAATAGAAATCATCAATTGTCCAAATAGTAATATTTTTGCTACCACGGAAAAGTTATCCAAATGGATTCCATATCTCGTGCAGAAATATAGTTGGGGCTCCAATTTGGCCCTTTCTAGATGGCCCTAATTTTAATAGGGGCCCTACTAGGCTAGTCACGCTTGAAAGTACGGGACTTTAGAGGCTCAATATGGGCGACCCTAGAGAGTGGTTCCACATTTAAGCCTGATTAGGCCCCGAAGTTTGTCGTGGCCGCCTCTGTTGAGCCTAGTAGGGTTCTAGACTGGATTCCCTATTGTGGATGCCACGTTAATACCTAAAAAGGCCTCTTATTTAATCGCGGCTGCCCGAACTAATTTCTGCACGGGATGTCCTCTGGAATGTTACGTATAAGATGTCCGATGTTCTTAAGTCAACTTTTGGACATAAGATATCTTTCAGATAATTTTTTGGCGGATATATGTAATACATTTGAATGACTTTTACGTAACAGCACAAAAATAACTATTTGTATGAACTGACTGAAGAACCATTGGTATTTAACAAAATTGTAGCAAAAGACCTAAATGCAAACATAAGTAACGATAATAAAATTTATTTAAATAAAAGTAACATATTCCATCAGCCTATATATACGACCCAATATATTTATATTAGGTCGTAATTGAAATATCATTGAATCAATAAATTATCTTCCATCTAAATAACTCTGATGAATGTAACATAAATTATTCTCTCGGTGTAATAACCAGCCCGGATTTGCGACAAACCTTTTCACGAAATATGTACAATGTGGGTTATGTTCGACCATCCGAAAACCTTCGTTTATTATTGGAAAATATAGCTGATGTTTGTATTTAATTCGTGGCAAAAAGTAACAATAAATACCGTCGAATTCAGAGCATAACGATCATGATGATATGTTGGAAAATATGCTCTACCTCTCCGCCATTGCGTTATTTATCGAACGATGCGTAATTTTACATTCGACTGAAGACAGCTAAACAGAGAGAGAGAGAGAGGCGAGAGCACACGGTTAACGTCGATATAATAGTGGTTGATGAGCGTCGATCGTACGGAGAATTAAATCACTCGTTGTTCCGGCGCTTGGAGCTTTTTCGACACGTCGACCACGGCTGTTGAGGCACAAGCTGCCCAGTCATCCGTCAGATAATAATTGGAAAATTGTCCACACAAGCTCGCGTATTCGCGTACACGTGTATATTCTGTGCATATAGGATAGGTCGGAAGGGGGTAGGGGGGGGGGGGGAGATGCAGTTTTACCACACCTTTTCACGCGCAGAAAGATCTGACTGACGTTCGTCGACGTCGACGAGTTCACGCGCTCATAAATAAAACATTTTCTCCATCCGCGATGCGCTCAGCGTTTATGACCTCTGTGAGTTCATCCATGAGAATAAAAAATAAATAAAGAAAAAAAAAAACATGATGAGCGAACCAAGAGGAATGAACACATTTGCACTGAACGCTGACTCTACGTGGCCTGCTATTTCAGTCATTTATTAAATAGCAACTCGCCTTGTCGCCGTAAAATGTGCCGGTGAAATCTCCAGTTGAATCGACGGACTACGCAAACTTGACACAAAATATAATGAAGCGCCTTGAATCGACGAATCAATCTTACTCGAGTTTTTTTCTCCCGTACCTTCGGCTCGCTTACTTTTTCTCAACGAATTATTTCATTTCTCATAAATATTTACAAAATGCACAGCCGAAAAATTCAAAATAATTGTGCCTCTCGATCACATGCCTCTTCTTTATATGTATACATTCAATCGTATATTGTGTGTAGCACGTTCATCATCTGATAATCATTTTAACCATCATATACCCTCACAAGTCATATTCTCGTTACGATGTAGTAATCATCGATGTATTTCATCGGACCATCGAAATTCCTACCAATATTTTTATCTAATCGTAGAGTTAAATTCATTATTTGATAAACCTATTTTTTTTCTCTCTTTTTTAATTCTTCCATCTCGTAATCGCATATGCGGCGACCTGAATACATTTTTGTCGTCCGTTCAATTATCACCATTATTTTCCCGTACCTTTTATTCGCTCTGCTCTCTCGTGACCAGGTACAAATTATTTATGCTATGCACTAGTACGATCAACGAGAACATGGTATAATTTGCGCATGTCAATGTCGAAGAACGTTCGCTACGCTTTGACCGACCGACGAAAATCACACGTCCTGAGGAAATCAACAATGCTTGACACGCGCTGTGGCTGTGGATGATGAATGCGCGCATTCGTGACTTCAGGTAGCGCGCAGGCACGACAACGATGCACTCTGGATTAGGCGCCGGAAACGAAGGATTAGCACCGATCGATTGCTCGTACCGGAGATTGGTAGAGGCCTCATGGTCACCTCAGTAAAGTCACTGATGTCAGTACCGCAATGAGAATGAATGCCGCTCTCACAGCTGCACTTCCACCGTGTTGCATCGCCGCTGGATTTTCTCCTGAAACAAGCGAAACAAGAAAACAAAATAGGTTAATATTTGCATCATCGAGCGTTGGTAACTGACTACTTCATCGTAAATATTATTAAAATGAAGAATTGTGCAATTGGCTTAGTGCGTTAAGATGCCAGCTCCGCTTGTGGCACATCTCGGCAACAGTTGATATAAAAAAAGCATTGATTCTTATGGTAGAATATAGTTTACAGAAGATTTTCCGATTATACTAAATGAACAACTGAAAAGTATTGTTATAAATAAAAAATAGGTTGTTTAATTTATTCTTTTTAAATTTTGGTTATGGTAATAGCTTTTTGTTATTCGATTTATTTCGTAAAAAGGGTACATAAATTTTCCTGTGCCCGGTGTCGTCTGCACTTTTCGCCGGTGTTTATGTTTATGACAGCTGACAGCAACATTAAAACGGCATTGAAAGATGGAATTGATAATCAGAACGGGATTCAAGGCGATAACGCATGCAATTGATTTTAATCCACAAGGTATTATAAAAGGAAAGGCGTTATAAGTATGCCATGTGCATCGAGTGAAGGAGTTAACAGATTCAGACAAACGTATTTTAATAAAGTGCAGCGTTATTCGCCAAACGTCAGTGACACTTCCACTACTACACCGTACAAGGTGAAATTGGAAGTAAGTATTGTAAAGTTTCAATCCTAGTAACAGTATTGTAGTCTATAACTTTTTTGATTAGAGAACATTTAGTTCGTACAGTAACTCTGAAACTTTTTTTTTCGTTTAACGGAGGCAATCCAGACCTCGCGCCTTTTCTGCTTGGAAACTTGGATCTTTCCTGTAGGGAAACTGTAGAAACGTACACCCGGTGAATTTACAGAGGTGTTTTTACAATTCACGACGCAACACGGCATTGAGGCCTTCCCTTTTGGCGCACTCATAGTGTCGATTTATTAAAGAAATATAAATAATATCGTTAATTAACGTACGCTAGCATGCTTTACTGTGATAATTTTTTATCAACTGTTGCACAATTTCGCCGCTTCGAACGCTGGCTGTCCAAAATGGCCGCGAATGAAGGTCACTCACGAAGCCAATAGGATACGTTTCTAATTTTTCAAAATCATGGTGGACCCTTATTTTCATTTATTTTTATCGGCTATTTTTATATTTATAATTTTTTTTTCTCTTGTGGCCGAAAGGATGGTCGATATTTTAAGGGGAGGGAATCAGGTCAAAAGAATTGATTTTGGAAATTGAAGTTCTTAGGTTTGCCATTCTGCGCATGATTCAGATCAAACTACCGGGCAGATTGGAATAGTTGACGTCTCATTTTCTTCTTCATGAAAAGGTACACCGGCTAAATGAAGCAAATGTTAATAAAAGGTAATATTTTTTAAGTGACACAATTATTAATAAATAAATTTTATGCTATTTTCTAAATCAGTGATTAATTTTGCTTTCAGAATGAAAAAAAATAGTTTGCTCCATTTAGCCGGTGTATCTTTTCATGAAGAAGAAAATGAGACGTCAACCATTCCAATATGCCTAGTAGTTTGATCTGAATCATGCGCAGAATGGAAAACCTAAGAACTTTGCTTAAGATAATATTGAAAAGCATATGCAAGTCAGACGACAGTAAAAAATCCTTTTATCGAGCACCAACAATATAGTGCATTGGGCATTTTTATATGCAATAGGATTTGGCTGATATTGAATTTCCAAAATTAATTTTTTTTACCTGACTCTCTCCCCTTAATGATTTGTTTTTCTTTCATTTTGATGGATTACACGGAAATATTATGCAAAATATTTGTAAATAAAATATTTCAATATCTGGTAGCGACCTCTAAATGATCTTCGAACACGTCCATAATTTACACAGAATATGTTCAATAATTTCGTATATTAATTTCACATGGTAAATTGAAATTTAAAAAAACTGTAAACGATCGACTCTTGTTTATAACCACTGAAAAGTACTTTCGATATAGGAGGTTTCCAGTTGATCAAAGGATATGCTTTTTTTTTTATTTCTATAGGTTGCGAAATCATTTTCGTAGCATTGGATGAAGAGAATAAGAGCAAATACCAATGCAAAATATTTGTAAATAAAATATTTAAATATCTGGTAGCGACCTCTAAACGATCTTCGAGCACGTCCATGATTTACGTAGAATATGTGAAATAATTTCGTATATTAATTTCACTTGGTAAATTGAAATTTAAAAAAACTGTAAACGATCGACTCTTGTTTATAACCACTGAAAAGTACTTTCGATACAGGAGGTTTCCAGTTGATCAAAGGATATGCTTTTTTTCTATTTCTATAGGTTGCGGAATCATTTTCGTAGCATTGGATGAAGAGAATAAGAGCAAATACCAATTGGCGTCGAGTTCCAAAGGTTGATCGAGTTCGAAAGGTCGAATGCACAGTGGCAAATTCCATAGAGAAAAAGATAGTGAACGAGGGAATGGAGGTTGCGGGAAACAAAAAAAAACGACTGACATGAAGAAGACTCAAGTTCGAAAAAGCTCGTTACCAGCCCTTTGACCTCCGATCGTGCGATGGCTCAAACACGGCAACATTAATCCATAGACCAGTGCAGCAGAGTGTTCTTCTGTGCCAGTACGTACTGGCTATCCGAGTTCTCTAATTTTTGTTTTCAAACTCTGCCGCAAAGTTAATTAATCGCGAGGTACGAGGTCACGACCGACCTCTGCGGACCAAGGATGCAACACAGAGAGGAACAGTGCGGTGTTCACGCAATGGGAATACCGGTGACCGGCCAACCGTACTGGATGAGGAGCTGCTTGTATTGCGCACGGACTTAAAATCCCACGGGAATATAATTCATTCGATTCTCTCTGGGATTCTCCTGTCCGCGGTCTCGCCCGCAGCTCTCCCGCATATTTACAAAAATAAAAAAAGAAGCACTCACACTCACATTCGCAAACTCATTGTCAGTCAAGTTGCCGTATGATCCACTCGGTATCAGGACGTTTCTTTTATGTGTCGTTTGTTTTCATCTTTTCGAGTACGTACATCATACTTTGCGAAACTCGAATTTTATTGTGGCGAATATGGGAAGAAGTGTAACAAAAATTCTGTATGAAACATTCTAGACCAATTCAGCCATCTGATTTTTCAATGTTCTCAAAAAATTTTGTAATTTCACGGTATTGTGATACTATATTCCCTCAGAAAAATGACTGAATTTGAAAAGTCTACGGTGTTCCGTTTACGCGATACACCGTTTGCTTATATTTTGTTTGGTTTGGTGATATCTCGATGTCCCCAATGCGTATTGTAACTTTAACAAGAATGCAAAGTAGAACCTTGCACATTGCTTCCTCATTATTTTTCGCTTTTTACAAAGCTACTATGAAGAAGGATGTTAATCAATTTTGGCTTCCTCATAGAGGAAGCTTTGTAAAAAGCGAAAAATAATGAGGATGCAATGTGCAAGATTCTACTTTGCATCCTTGTTTTATTTTATTCTTATTTTCTGCTGTTTTACAAAATGCAGAGCGAAACCAGTCAATTTTTAAAAAATTTAAATTAACGTAAAATCCGAACCGCTTTACCGATCATCACCAAATTTGGTACGTAGCAGGGCTGAATGTTATTTTTCCTGTGTAGAAAATTTCACTCGATTATTTGAAATTTTACCTGAATTAGAGCAAAACGAAAATTTTTCGAAAAATTCAAAATCTCGTAAAAACCGAACCGCTTTACCGATTTGGCCCAAATTCAATACCAAAGGTCGCATCACTTTGTTGAATATTAATACGAAGTTTCAGCTCGATAGTAAAAAATTCGTTCGAGCTAGAGCATTTACGTACTTTTTTCAAAATTTCAAAATTCTTATAAAAATGAAATGCGTCAATCGATTTTCCCGAAATTTATACCAATTGAAGATTAGGTAGTACTGCACATGTTGTTTAAATTTGAGCTGATTCGGTTGAATAGTTTCAAAGTTACAGTTAAATGAATTTTTGGCCTTTCATCACACACATAACACACACACACACATACATCCGGACAATTTTTCTAAACCACTTTTCTCGATGTTTTAGACCATTCTGAGTAATCTGACATAAAAATCTCGAAATTTTTTTTTCTCATGAAAACAAAGCTTCCTCTATGAGGAAGCAAAAATACGGAAATTCTGGTTTACTTACGTACTCTTTCTGTAATTACAGATTTTTTTCTTTTAATTTAAGTTTCTTAGAAAACTTAGATTAAAAGAAAAAACCCTATAATCAAATATGACGGTTTAGAAGATCTAGAAAACAATTGTATCAAGAGTACGTAAACAAACGAGAATTATCGTAGTTTTTAAGTTACAATACGTTTTGGGGTTATCGAGATATCACCAAACCAAACAAAATATAAGCAAACGATTTATCTCGTCAACGGAACACTGTAGGCTCTTGAAATGTAGTACTTTTTCTCAGGCAATATAATATTACAATACAGCAAAATTACAAAATTTTTAGAGAACATTGAAAAATCGGGTGACTGAATTGACGTGGAATATCTCATATCCAAGTAATCGAACATGAAATTACTATTGGGCGTAATTAATTTTGATTATTATCAGTGATCGAAAGAACATTCAACTACGGAATAACTGATTCTCGAATCAAATTACTTTCCGGCTCCGAATCTCCCATCAACGATGCTTTATCGGATTCTCGAGATTGCTCACTTCGCTATATTCGCTTCAACCAGGTGTTCATTGGGAATGTAGAGCAGACGGTAACTGCTAGGTCGTGGAAAAATAAACGACCTCAATTAATCGAAAGAAATAAGTCTGGCATGGTGAAAAATTTACAGCTCTGTTTACACCAAGAATTCTATAGCCGACTGAGGAACCTTCATTCTGAGAATATTAGAAGAGAGAAGCTTGAATAATTTTTCTCTTTTTGTTTGATCGGTAATTACATTCCTCCTTATATTCGCTTTCACTATTAAATATTTCTCTCCAATTTTTTTTTACTTTTTACTATTAGGGTAACTCTGTATGATTTACCCTAATAATCGATTATTGTACACCTTGTTCTTCATCTTTTAGAGATATCGTGGTAGGACTTGCAACTATTAAGTGACAACTATTGATTGACAGATCATGTGAATATTGTAATATTTACATTAATTATTAACTAATTATGGCAATAAGAATAAAATTAACTAAAAATCACAAAAATTGCTAGGGCTAACCCGAGTGATTTCGAATAATCCAACAACTGAGCGCAAATCTTGACCTAGTTTTACGACTAATTTTTTTTTTTTATGTTGCATTTCCCCCCGTCTGCAGGCATTACGCCTATACAGGGTCGGCCCGGATCAGTAGCCAGTCCCCCCTGGGGGTCTGGTCCGGATCAGTAACCAGCCCCCCATGCGGCCGCATCCGACTTCCCCCTCTATATCGCATTTGCTATAGCATTTCTGCAATGGGCATAGGGAAACTGCGGAAAACCTATGCCGATATAGCCGGTCTCGAGTTAGCCTCCCGGCACCGGAGCTACGTCACGTTTCGTCGAGAACGCAAACACGGACTACAGCTGTATACATGTGACCTCCACAGGTAGAAATACCTGTGTGGGTCTCATGTATACATCTGGAGCTTCATCGCACCCGTATTTATTGCCATTCATCAGGAAAAATGATCAATTCATCAAGCAGAAATTTCAAGAGGCATTTTATTAAAAGTATTAATTCTCAACTTTAATTAATTCAGAATGTGCAAGGAAATTAAAAAGGATAGTACCTGCAACTTTTCTCCCGTAATTTTTTTCCTCTTCAATTAATTGTTTTTTTCACTCATTACGTATTGTCTTTACCAACAGCGCCGCAGAAGCAACCCAAACAATGGCTTTTTGTATTTTTAACGAAGTGCTGATAGGAAACTCGATGCAATACAAATCGTTTGTTCGAAGTCAGTTATTTTGTCGAGGTGCGCGAGTCAAAGGCAAATAAAACAAGTACGACAACAACAGTAGCAAAAAAATCCACTCTCGTTTCGAAGGAATTGAGTGTCCCCAGCCCTACCACAACCCTTCGCGGTGAGAGCCCACTAGTATCGGACCCTGTGAAATAGGATGAGTTCTCGCGGAAAGCCAATAATGGGAATGCTGCTACGTGGAGAATTCACGAAAGGGGATTTCACAGAGCGGTAGTGGTATGTACGACTATACTATGCCATATACACTAGTTGAGAGTATGAGTCTGAGGACGCTCGGCCAGAGAGAACTCGGTCCGGCGATACAAGATTTCTAGTTGCGGTACACCGGTACTGGGAAGCGGCAACTGCGATAACGTTATTGTCCTCCTCGTTGGATTGCAAGAACGGGGGGAAACACAAGGCAGAACACCACGCGAAACGAATGGACCTCTCTACTCGCTCACGGCAGGATACAACTGCTCTGCTTCTGTTACTGGATCTCTCCCGAGACTTCATCGTGTCCGGCAGAAACAGTACCAGACCAAGGGAACTGGGAAAGCGATTATATACCTACCCGCACCTTGTTTTTCCATATTACTCACTCACCGGAGGTTATCTAAACATATATTTATTCATTTCCCGCCAAAAGTGCTTTAGCTCTGGGGAGACATCATTAAAACGTTCAAACCTGGCATATCTTCTAAATTGCGTTTGGCATATCTTCTGAACAGCGTTTGTCCTCAAATTATTGTTTTTAGCCTCGTCTACAATATCAGTGGTTCAAACAGATTAAAATCTGGTCCTTATAAAAACAGAAATATGACGATAAACTCATTAATAACTACTGATTTTACTTTAACCTATTTTAATCGATTGCAGATAATTTCTGAACAAGTATGAAGTCGAGGGAAAGAGATAAATGAAAATCGCTGATATACGACTAGTAATATCTCACTTGTTAATTTATGTACTGTAACGCGATAAATCTGCGCGTTAAATTATTTTACTACATCCTCCGTCAACCGCTTTGCGGTTTCAAACCTTCTTCTCTCGCAGGGCTCTTTTTTAATAAAATAAGCATATTTCCTGATCATTTCTCGATTATAATTTTTTTATGTACGACCGGTTATTGGAGAGAGAGAAAGAGAGATAGAAGTAGCAATTAAGCTGATCAGAAAGAGAGCGCAAGAGTTCACCCTACGCCATCGTCCCACCACGGAATTTTTTATATCGGATCGCCCTTTCCGTCCCTTCGTCGAAATTTTCCACCCTCGTATCGAACATCATCGCCTGGATTCACCATCAAATCGGTAAATATTGGCCTAAGTGCAGTGCCAGTTCCCGGCCTGAGATGTGCGTCAGACGAGCGAAGTCTCAAGACTTTTTCCCGGAGGACGTGAAGCGGCGAGGACGTGGCACCTCAAGTGTCGAGCTCGAGTCTGGATAACCCCGTGGACGATTTGGTCGGAGGGAAATTATCTGCGATCGGTGCGTTGGCCTTGCCCGGTAATATCTTCTATTTTGTAATATTTTTGTATTTGTCGCGAGTTGTCACTTGTACAAGAAATAACAAAATAGAAAAAACGAAATGACAATATTTTTATTTATCTGTTTAAAACAAAAATGCAAAATAGCACCTTGTCTTCTCATTATTTTTCGCTCTTTACAAAGCTTCCGCTATGTGGAAGCCAAAATTAATTAGCATAGTTCCTCATAAAGGTAGCTTTGTAAAAAGCGAAAAATAATGATGAAGCAATGTGCAAAGATTCTACTTTGCATGCATGTTTTCAGATAGTAAGATAAGTAGCCAATAATCGGTGAATGTCATCGATGAAGAATAGACTAGTTGGAGAGATGTTTCACTACACACAAGATCGTTTTTTTTGCAACTGTTGTAGACGGTTGATTCCCTTTCACATTCGCTACTGCCGAGACATAGATATACAGAAAGCAGAACGAAACGATATAGCGACAGGTCGACTTCCAATTGATCGTAATCGCCGGCTCGTTTCGAATCCGGTAGACTCGGCGGTACAATGGGCCGTTGATCGAAGGACGCTACCGTCAACGCCGGACGATCGTTCGAAAGATGAATGCGAGGCTGTGCGCTTGCTGCAAGCACAGTTTCGTCCTGACGACCATCGACGATTCTCACCATCTCGCTCTCTCCATGTCGCATCCGTTGCCGCGCACACCAGCACTAGAGTAGCACGCTGGTAGAGAAGTTTCCGGTTGCGATGCCCGTTCGATGTGGACGCGAACACGTTATCCTCCCTCGGTTCGATAACGTCAGGCATATAGTCGTACAACGCTCGTCCATAGAGCTATAGCACCACCTGAACGTTTCTGATGCTGATCACCGGGTGTTCATCTCTCTGTTCTCTCGCGGCTTCCGCAAATCCTACCGTAAACTCTCTACATCCATTCGCCTCTCCGTTGTCAGGATTTATCTTTCCCGTTAATAAAAACTGTGGAAAAACGTAGTTTCTCCAAATCACTGCATGGATTATTTAACGTTCTAACACTCGATGTGTCATATTTCATGTCTGATATGAACAGTATTAGTACTAACGACGATATCGACAACAAATAAAAAGTGCACCGGTAGAAAACATGACATATTTTTCACTTGCTGACTAGGGATAACAAGAGTTGTGACTTTATGTTCGGATTCAAACTGGAAACTTCACCGCTTGGTCTCTAATCATTATTTAGCTGTAGAAAAACAACGTACGATGTCCTACACAAAAATGTGCTGAATTATCCGACTGTTATCTTGACATCATTAAAAATTACGCCCTCATTCAAAAGCCTTTCATTGTTTCGTTTATCAATTGAAAAAAAAAGAACTGAGGGAAAATAATGAGATTTGTATCTGATATTTCTAAGCCCTGCTACGACCTCAACTCGTACGTTACACCGAGCACTGAAGATGAACCAGATGCAGGAGTCATGGTGGAGAGTTCGGGGTTTGCCGGTAGATGTTGGATGCCCGGGTCGTTGGAGCTGCTGGTGCTGCACGCTGCACCGAGATGAGGCTGGCTCGTGGCCAATGAGCCCGCCGCGATTACGATTGTTTATTGCCAGTGATACCGGTCAACTTTTGCCGAACGGTGGTGGGTGGTACAAGGGGAGGATTGCCGAGTTCCTGACTTCCCATTCCGGCGACTCTCGGGCTATCGGAACGAGTAGACGACCTGCAACTCGAGCGATCCCGTACCAACCCGTAGTGGCCGGGTCAACGCCGATGAACATCTTTCCACGACATTGAACAGACTGCGGAAAGCCAAATGGAGTTCAGCCTTGGTGTCTGCGTCGCAAGCTCTGTGCCACCCTGACGCGTACATCGTACAACAGCGACATTGCACTGCATGGGCATTAAGCCGCTGTTGTCTCGACAGTCCGTTCATCAGATTCAAGAAATCCGCATTTGATTAGGATCTCCTTCTGGGCTACGGAGACATACAAGGGAAGTGATGTTAAATCGGACCATGTCCCTATTAGCAAACGTAGAACCGTTTTCCCTTTATAGACATTGAAGGGTGAGTATTGCACTTGCAATTATTTGTAGATCTGAAAGTCGAAAGAACAGTTTGTATTGCACCATCTGTAAGTGCACTCCGTATTTTATTGCAATTAGTCACATTTCCAGTATCTCGTGTAGAAAGTATAGAATTTTTTCTCAGTAATTTTTATAAATGTACGACTTTTGTGCTCAAGCATGTAGAAATTTGTTCAAAGTGTAAATTACATCAAGTGAAAACATCCTGTACATTGTAATGTTCCCCTTGATTTTTTAGTTTCTCGGGCGATTCTTATAATTTTTTTGCGAGGTAATTTAATCATATCCTATTGTGAACGTTCATATAAGATGAAGTAATTTTAATAATTATGTCCCTAACTGGAAACTGGTAAGCTGAAGGATTGCCACATACGGTACCTCCACGCTACCGCTAGTTTTAATGATGTTCAGTCGCTATTCTTTGAGCTTATGAGAGATACATGTTCAGATTAAAAAATTCCACTCTCGTTCATATCAAATCTAATTCCGTTCCGCTCGTTATAGATATACACCTCTACGACGGGAAATGCCCATATCTACACGAAAATACAGTACCTCGCCAAACCACTGGTTTATGGCTACTCCCGCGAGGTCTGCTTTCTGCTCGAGGGTCACGTGCAAAAAAGACCGTATGCAAATTGAGCTGTCAAGCACCCTTGGGAGATTCCTTCTGTGTATTATACATGGCTGCATAGCAGCAGCAGCAGCGGCAGCAGGAGCAGGCGGTACGGCCTTCGCTGTTAACTACGTCTCGCGCGAAGAGCTTTGCAAACTCCTCACGCTTGTAGTACGCGCGGGTTAGGTGAGCCATGCGGAGTGGAAGGTGGTCTTTCTCGTAGAAAGCTCTCCACACTCCACTTCCACTTCCTTCACATCCTATATGCTTCTCTCAGTGTCCGCAAAGCAACGTATATATACTCCTGGAGCAACACACCGTCTCTCATACCCCCGAAAGATAGATAGAGGGACGCATACACAAAGCAAGACGGAGTGCGCGCGACGAGTAGAGGAACTGCTTCTGCGTCTGCTGTTGCTGGTGCGCTTCTGGCGAGGCTCTGAGGCGCCTCGGAAGAGCAAGAGGGCGAAACACAGAGGTAGGAAGGAAGGAAGAGAGAATGGAGAAACAGGGTGCGCCCCGGAGTGGTAGGGGGTAAAGGGTAGGCAAGAGGTACCCGAGGAGCTTGAGGCCGGAGTTATTAATGGCCCGGGCGTGACACCCCGCGAAATAACCTCCCTAACCCCCGAGCTTCCTAACCAGCAAGGGTGTCTCCTCCAAGCAGTTGAGTCCCTCCGCTCCACTATCATGTGCGCGGGCCTCTACCACTGGCAGTGGCTTGTCTCTTCATCGTAGGCGTTAACCGGGCCAAGAAGTCCTCATTTTCGTGAACGAGGACGATACCCACCCTCTTACACCCTTACTTGAATTTTTCTACCATCTATACAAGTTTTGAGCCGACACTTTACCGCAAATTTTCTTCTGCCATCCGAAGTTCGATCATGGTAGCAATTTCGCCACCTGACCAAATACATTGCATTTTTTTAGCTACGCCGACAAACGGGATCGTTTTTACAAACGTTCTTTTTAAACATTCTCCTATAGTTTATAATCATTGTCTATATCATATGTCTTTGTACTAGAATCACCAGTTTTTCGACGACTTCGTTTTTTCTGAAGACACTTTGGTATCGTTTGAAGTTAGACGATGGTGGAAGGATTCCGGTAAGCTAATGATTTTTTTCCAGGTTCTGGTACCATGATGTTTCGTTAAAACTTGTCTACTGCAGCGCAGTCATGACATTCTAGACTTAAGGATAAATTTAAAATTTTTTGAAGAACCTAATATACATACCTAATGATTTTTTTCCAGGTTCTGGTACCACGATGTTTCGTTAAAACTTGTCTACTGCAGCGCAGTCATGACATTCTGGACTTAAGGATAAATTTAAAATTTTTTGAAGAACCAAATATGCATACCGGAATTGGGATCCCAGCCCGTTTGATGCTATGACACGATTCGCTGTCCACGCGAAAGCATATGCATAGAATAGCGGAGACTAGTGATACCATCCTTCAAAGGTGGATGTCGTAAAAAAAATAAGCATAAAAAATAGGAAAGTCAGAGAGGGTAAAATATACTAGTAATTAAAATACGTCAGAAGTGAAGTCGGCAACCTATTTTTTTAATAAGTCCAGAATAAGGCTGTCCCCACATTTTTATCTATTGCACTTTTCCTTGAATCCTTAGTGGAAAACCGGCACAATTAAGAAGTGAGAACTCGTAACCTTGACAACCGGCCTAAATGTAAGATTGGTTAAAGCATGGGAACTTAAATGGTGGAGAAGCCAACTGTAGAAGAAATCTCCGTCGGCATATTACCCCAGACAAAAGATATGCATATATATATACATAGTACACGTGCTCGCTGGAAATGCTAGCGATAATTTTTCACTGACTCTGAGGAAGAGACGAGTAAAAAGAGAAGGAATAGGAGGGAGAGACCAGAGTCCGGAGACAAGGAAGATGCTGGTTAGTGGAAGGACAGGCTAAGAAAGAGAGAAAAGGAAAAGCAGCTGAGAGTCTCGGCGCTCGTTGGAAAGGGTAAATGGATGTGGAAGACATGGCCCAAGGGGCTCTCTCTTTATATGTATATCTCTCTATCTCCCTCGAGAGTTGGTTCGCGCTGGAGATAGTGCCGAGTAATGCGCTCTGCTCTTCCTCGGGTCACATCTAATTAATAACTGCAGCATATCGTGCAGAGTAATGTACGTTAATTGCAAAAAGAAGTGTGCCAGAGGGTGGAGGCATACGGAGGTGGTGGGTCTGGGACACTGCTCGGTTTCCGAGACTCTTAATCACACACCTCTCTTATTCCCCGAGCTACCAACACGCTCAGCCACCGCAGCCGCAACGGAATTCTCTGTGTGTATATAAGAATTCAAGAAGTGTGATTATTTCCTGGCGCTTTTTTCTCACTCAGAGAACATTGAAATGAGAAACTTTTTTCCAAGTAACAGACAGCTTGGGACCTCTGAGAAAGACAAGACAAGATGATGTAAAGTATCATCACGTAATCAGCAAGAAAAAGGTATTGATGCAGACAGTTCATTTCGTCAAGGTGATTGAAAGATCACTGACCGGAATCAAACGACACATAAATGTAATTAATTTTATATAAAAATTCACTTTTCGATTATCACATAGCAAAAGTGTCATCAAAACAGAAATTGTGTCGCTTCATTGTACGAATTTTCGGTGAAAACGCAATCTTCTCAAGTAAAAGGTTAAACGATACTACAATACTTTGGGAATGAGCGTAAATTTACATTAGTATAATGAACATTAGGTCTGCAATTAACCCTGCTTATTTTCCAATTATAAATTGAACAGTTCAGTCAAGTATCGGTTTACTGCTTTCAATCGATGGGACAAAATGTATTGAAAAAACGATTAGGATCAAGTTACCAGATGTTTATTCTCGATTATCTTAAGGAGGGTCGAGCGCGTTTTTTGGAGGGGGATAGGCCCGGTCGGGAACGCGGTGCGGTTGCACGAAACTGTGTGACAGAGACGCCGCTACGCAAGTTTAAGAAATCTCAATCTCGAGTCACATAATTGGTTATTGTTAATTAACGGTGAAGAACAGGTATGTGAATTTTTGCATAGAGCATCCTGAATATATTCGTTATAGTTTGCAACAATTTAATGGCACGGTACCCGTATAAACTATTCTTAGAAATGGAAAAATTCATCGTTCATTCTCAATCTGTCATAAGAAGCAATGTTAAATGGTATAAACTTAAAAAATTTATTTCTCGAAAGCCATGAAGATAAATTTACTCAAACTCTGCAGTTGAACTTAGGTCCTCCTTGCCAATGGGTATTTAAAAAACCAGCATCTTTTTCTTGTTACTGTTTTTACGCTCGACCCTCCTTAAATTACGAACATAATATAAGATATTCATTTCGGGGTTGAGCAGCAGAGAACATGTTTCATTTTGCTAGGCGGGGCCTAGCAGAGAACATGTTTCAATTTGCACAGCCCCGTGTAGAAATCAGTCTGGGTATCTCAGTTTGAAACTCGACCCTGGTCGGCATTGGCTCGGGTTTCCATAAATGGGTTAGCCAACTTGGAATCCGAATAGATCCCAAATAGATTTCGGGTTACGTACTCGATGACAGTTTATCATCGATTAGGATTTGCTAGGGTTACCCTAAGAGAGCCGTCCTATTTAGAATCGGGATGGATTCCGGATCGGAACCCAATTCTGAAGGACGAGCTGTATTACCGTGCATCGGGATATGTTAAGGGTCCCCTAAGTGGGGTTCTACTTGGATTCTGAATAGAACCCGGACCGTCTTTATGCACTAAAATATTGCAGAATACACTTACGAAAAACTTTTCCTTAACCCGCGTGATTGTAACAACATGTGCGGTTCATGTGTCCCCAGACGCGTTCTCGTCGCTGCCCATGCAGAAATTTCGACAGGGTTCCAGCTGGAATCAGCTTGTTATTCCCATCTTTCGACAAGGATCCAGGTGGATCCAGCCTAGTATGCCCATCTAACGGCTGTAATCCAGTCAGCCATCGAATCGGATCCCAGTTCGATATCCCGATCGGAATCCAGTTTTCGTGCCCATGTATGGAATCCTATCCGATGACCGACTCGAATCCGACCGGAAGATGAGAATACCAGGCAGGATCCAGCTGGATCCCTGCCGAAATTTCTGCATGGGGCAGCCTATTTTAGTAAAGTTTAAAAATGATGAAATTATTCCGTCCGTAATCAATTTTGAGCTTTGTCCATCGTTGATCGAGTTACTATTTTCATTGTAACTTGCAATTAGACAAGACTGAAAAAACTATGTGAAAATTCGATAGTAAAACGAGGAATGGGTGAATAGGAGCAAGACGAACTGGTAACGAGATTGTCGCGAGTAAAGCTCCCCACTTTAAAGCGGTAGAACGGGAAATAATGGGACGAGTACCGGCTGCGAGAGTTGCTATGGGTAAGTCGCTTGTCGGTTGGATACGGAATAACGTCGACAGCGCGTCTTTTCCTCATTCACCGTCGTGGCTTCCTGTACAATAGCGAGGACGGAATTTCGGCGATGTATCGAGTTCAACTCCCGTATACTCTCCCGCTGTTCCTTATATTGCAGTATATATATCTCTGATGTACCAAGCTACCTACTGCTCTTCCGGTAGAGCAACCTGTTTTGGTATTCGAGACCCGAGCTTCGACTACTTGTCAAGCAAACTCGTATTACTTGGAGAGCATTACTGCAGTCCGCGCGAGTACCATGGCACTACGTTACGCTACTACACGCGTATAACACACGATGTTATAACTCTCTTGCTGTCCTACCTTTACACGTACTCTCCGTATATACCTCACGATACACTCTGGTGCGACTCGCATACTCATCGCCTTAGCGGTAACTCACACTATACCTCACGTCGTTATTTATAGAGTGATACAGAATCAGGGCGTTATCTTGAATTTGCAAGTATATTTCTTCAAAATTCAGGTGTGAACTTGACTGAAGTCTGATATTTCACTTGACCATTAACACAATTATCACAAGTTCCGGTTGTTGGACATAAAGATGGTTCAAATGAATGCTTAGTGAATCAATTTTGTACGTAATATTGTAAACTTTTATAATTTGTTATGGATTTTGATGTTTTTCGAAAATATCCATTAATTAGTTGATTATTGACGAATTATCATTGTCTGATGGAATCCAACGGATTATTTTTCTTTTCTGACCCAATAGTACCTTTGTCGACGGTAATTAATTCAGTCATTGTGCCTAGACGTATTTGGTTTCAATATCCGAAATCGTTATGAGTGTGTATTTCTAATGCGAAGGTCATAAAGAACTCGAGCTTGATTACAACTGTCAAAAGTTTTAGCATGATGATACTCCGAAAATGAAAAATGAGGCTTCATAAATAATAAAGCTATTCTGTTGCCATTCTCCCATCCTCGGTGTTAAAAGTCACGCTTCTCACCACAACCACGTTCAGTCTACATATAGAATTCTCACTCAAACACCGACTCTCGCAGCGTATCCCGCACAGACCTTCGCAAAACTAGTTCAGCTGTTAGCTGAAAGTTGGGAGATCCCTGACCACTGCAAAGCCCGCGTTTAGTGACATTCCATAATGTTCACCCACCAACGTCGTGTGGCGCAGTCGGCTTACCCTCACCCCGGTGCGATTTACGTGGATAGCAAAGTTTTATAGCTCGCGGGCATCGCAAGCTCACACCGGGGCGTCGGAGGCGAAGTGATGCTGCGGAATATTTTCATCGGATCTTTATCCACATGCTGTGTTTAGGTTGTATGCACGGCATACATAAAAACTTATTGTCAACCTATATTGTTGAGTAACTGATCATGCGGGCGAGGCAACATATATCAAAGATACTAGAAAATCTGCTTGAAGATGACGTCAGTCGAGACATATGAACATGCAGTTCAAGTGCTACAGAGAGAGGGTACGTATGGCATACGAGGTTGTATGGGAAGGACTGTGAGGATTCTCTATATGTAGTTGGAAGCTCGTTAGCAAACGCAAAGCTCGCAATTACAGGAACGCCTCGATTGTTCGTCCGCACGTTCAGTGGTGGCAGCAGGAGCAACCAACAGTATAGCATCGTAGCAGCGTTAGAGCTGGAGCACAGCAACGACGGCAGGGTCAGGGAAGTCTCGAACGTGCGGGCGTGCGGTGGTTGTGACCAATGTACGCGCTTGAAGCGAAATGTGTGCTACGGTCCGAGCATGTTAATTGTAATTAAGCACGCTAGGAGAGGCGCGATGCTGGTTTGTCTGGTGCGCTCGGAGCTGGCGGTGTTTCTCTTGGTCCGCTGGTCCTCTTGTAGCAGCTTCCACCGGGGGCAACGTTCTCATGTATGCGAAGTGCCTAAGCCCAGCAGGATAGAGATTGGGCAATTCCTGTGGCTTGTGTCGTACAAAGCTTACTACGCAGTGCACATTGTGACTGTAGCGTAAGTGGGATTTCTCGTGCACCTATCTAAAATACTAATAACGGTCTCTGCATATTATTAAGTATGCACCAGATGGTCGTACATAAATGAGAATTTGTTTGAAAACGAAAAGATAAACCGATGACGGTTTTCACCTTGCTCCCCCTTAGCCCTTTTCTCTAACTACAATTTTCCAATCCGCACTTCACTGAGCTACTCTAAACCCGGTTTGCATCCGCAGCCGACTTACTACCACTGTAATGCATTCGCCGAGGGCATGGGGAAAAAGCGGAAAACCCCTACCGATACAGACAGCCATATTCTAATGATTTTCTGTTATTTTTACACTTGAGTTAAGTGCAGAAATCCTGGAGCCTCACGAGAACAAGTGTCCGTCAACATGAACAAATTCAACGGTCGATGCGGCCATCCGGCGCGCGGCTAAGCGATCACCCATCCAAGTACTGCCCGCTAATAAGTCTGCTTAATTTGGGTGATCACCGGAGCCGCGCACCAACCGTGCATATATCGCTGTCGGTTTTTATTATTATAATTTTTTTAAATTAATTTTCGTATGTCATATGGTTCTAATGACCGAAGATATTGATGGAAAAAAAAGACCTTTGATTTGACGATGATTAGATGATTAGATGATATGATGATTGATTAGATTCTCTACATATTCGGAAGAAAAAATGTAGCTTTATTAACTCAATTGACATCACAATTTTTGTAATTAATGAAAAATGCAACCATATTTTAATAATGTCGGGTTCTTATAACACAACTACTATAACCTCATTGCACTGTTTCGCTCTGGCTCCACCGAGAATGCCATAATAAAAACCAAATTCTTATATATGTCTTTCACACTAGTAAAAGTTTCATCCCCTCCTTAAAAATTTTTCCTTAAGATCTCCCTTCAAGCTTTCATTTTTTTTAAGGAAATCATAGAAGCCAAGAATCATCGATGATTGATAAATGTGAAGCTAGGAATTTAATATTTTTCTAAGCATCGCAATATTTTGTTTCCAACAGTCGGACTTAATAATTATTTTTAATGTTTTTTCTCAACATTTTACCTAATATTAATTAGGATTGACGGCATCTAACTCAACTCTCTGTTTTATTTTTTTTAAATCAGGTTATTTGGGGTTCAAACCTCTGAGAAAACTAATATGGCTCACTGTGGCCACCTTTTCCGTACTTGATAATTTTTCCTGTGATTTATCTCCGAAAAAAAAATAGACTGGTTAAAATATATCCGACAGACACGTATTGTCAAATAAATGTATAATCCAAGCAACGAACTTTTTCATTTTATCAACAACCATTGGATCCACTAAACCAACATACGTGACACATGACAGCCTGACT
The DNA here is from genome assembly GCA_963970395.1 of Ephialtes manifestator. NCBI lineage: Eukaryota > Metazoa > Arthropoda > Insecta > Hymenoptera > Ichneumonidae > Ephialtes > Ephialtes manifestator. The sequence continues at coordinate 16,170,459 of OZ019981.1, read as the reverse complement.
TAGATGAACCGTCCAATCTCCTTTCTCCGTGTATAAAATAAAAAAGATGAATAAGTATATAAGACATCCTTTCTATCTCGGGTCCTTAAATGCTCGGAGCATTATTATCTGCCGAGACAAAATCGTCTGAGAGGATAAATTTTCCCAGGGTCAAGGACTTTATACATAATGTGAAAAGGGAGCAGCGAAGCCGATGTTTGAAAGACAGGGGCTTATATCCAAGTGAGCAGAGCTCAAGAAGAGTCTGAGCCTTGAGCAGTCTACAGCCTATAAACACCTTTATCTGGTCGAGACACTGCCTCGAGTTTTTAGAGCGTGGTTTTATAGGGTCCTTGACCAGTGAAGCCAGCGGCTTCAACCACCTCCCTGCCATAAGAGCGAACTTCATCGGGCTCGCTCGACTTCACCTGATCGTCGTAAACGTGAAGAAAGGAAAGGCAGCAGCATCTATTGTATTCTATATGTAGATATCGCGGTGACGTATTTTTACGGTGTTCATTCCTTGTTGACATCGTAACTTCACCGACGCAAAATATAATAATCCTAACTGTTATTCACGGTATACGCGTCGTAGATGCACCAGAAAGTTGTCAGAGATTGCGAGTTGTCGTTGTGTGCACGCTACGCTGATTACTCCGGTTTATCGTGAGCTCTATAGACGGCAACGTAGAGATGACGACGGTGAATATAACAACCGAGAATCGGGTTGAGATACGCAATGAGAATAATAAAGTTTGTGTGTTACTATTATCACTGCTGTTATACGTAAAGTCGTTTGAAGACGCACAATGAAATATTCACCATAATGGACTGTATACCAGCGGGCAAAGCACTTACCGTTAAGTACATGGACGGAGACAGTGGTCGCTGCAATATCGGCCAGTGCACAGCTGTAGTTGCCGCTGTCTTTCTTGTTGGCGTTCGCGATGTAGAGCCTCGAAACCGCCCCCTCGGCGCCCATGTCCGTCTTAACGCTGTAACAGAAAGCAGATACGCTCGGCGTCGGCAAGTCTCGTTCCATTAAACGTATATCCTGGCAGTAGAAAAAGATTCCCGGCCTTCTACAACCACGATGTTAACAATAAAATATTTCTCTCCCGGGAGGAAATTATGTGCTTAGCCAACATCGAGGATTATCGAATCAAGCTGTTACCTGATCATCGGCAGCAAACTAGGTGTTCAAATAAAAGTCAAATCACATTCTTTAATGATAATCAAATTAATTTGTTTTATTAGTTTTATTGACAACTTTAAGTCAGCGGCATACAAAAATATTCTTATGTTCAGAACAAAAATTACAACATGATCAAAATTATTCCTCCAGTCATAACCGATCTTCACTCATGGAGTTTGTCGGTTATGGTGGCGTGCTGCACAGAATTCAGTGCGTCTATCGATTTGAAAATTGATGTTAATATAATGATCATTTGTGAGGCATTCAGGGTTACTAAATCAAAATGTCTTTATTATTTTTAACATGTAGAGGAGTAGCACACGATAAAAAAAATGCAAGTTTGTATATACTACGCTAATCACACGCGCCGGCGCGCGTGTCTGAAAAACTTTTGCGCTGCTGCGCTCGTTCAAAGCTTTAAAAGGTTACGGACGCTGCACGCCCGTCCTCTTATGCCAAATTTGACACCAAACTGAACTTGTTTACTACGGACTTTCCTAGCAACCAATCACAGGACGAATAAAACGATGACAATGCTTTCCGTTACTCATGAACTTTTTATAGGAGGTATATAAAATTATAATAAAAATAGTTTTTCATTACTTTCAAATGACAACGTTAACTTACTAAGAAATTGAGATATTCTCATGTTCAAAACGTAATATAAAGTCAGATAAGATTATTTCTCTAATCAGAATCGGGTTCAACTAAAGCATACCAGTTACTTATACAAATTGATTTACACATCGATGATGTCGTATCGCAGGAGGTTAAGAGAATGAGACTTAAGTGGTCTGGCACGATATGCTCCTCGAACCGATTAGGAGAATAATCCTGATAATCTGACCTCCTTGGGCAGAATTACATGACGGTAGGCGCTAGTACACTCTAAGGTGTAACGCACTGGCGTATCTACCGGAACCGGATACAGGGCAGAAGGGCGGTCTCTGCTTCCCGACCTAGTGTGTAGCGACGAGGAAGGGAGAAGGGTGGACACTCAGAGCGCACAAGGAGCTCATGGCCCAAGGTACCTGCCCGAGAGTCTAGCTCTCTGAATTAGCTCTCGTGGTCTGCATCCCTTGACGTACGCCGGCACAACATCCTTTGTCTTGAATGTGGCGCGCGGATCCGTATTCACGGTACTAACAGTCTAACACGTGTTCTCAAAGGAGTCTACGGCTTGAGAGATCACGGTCGCAGGATTACTGCACCGGTAAACATCTACTCAAGTAGGGTTTGACGAGTGCCGTAACGCTGGGCCAGTCTTGGGCGTCGTGTTTCCGGTCCAGGTCCGATTCTCTTTTCCTAAGTCGGTCCAGTGCTCTGCGACATAGGCATGTTAACTTCGAGACAGAATCGGATTCCGACGCTGTGTCAATACCAGATAGATATCGCGGAACTGGGTGGGGGTCAACATAGCGAAAGACCAAAATAGCGAATGGTTAATATAGTGAATTTCAAAATAAGGAACGTCTGAATCTAGAATGGACATCATTGTGAAATTCGCTATTTTGACCACTCGCTATTTTGATCATTCGCTATTTTGACCCCCATTCTATTAAAATGCAATCAAAATAGCGAGGGATCATAATAGCGAATGGCTAAAATAGCGAGATTCAAAATGACGGCCATTCTATATTTAGACGTTCCGTATTTTGCGTGACCCCCACACGCGGAACTATTCTGCGTTTTCTGCAGACCAGTACTCAAGCTAGGTTCAAGCCAGCCCCGAACCAGTACTAGTCCGTGACCCAATTTTAGTTGCAAATGAATATGAGATTGGGTTAGACGTCAAATGCAAACTATGTTATCAATTACAAATACTGACACGTATTTGTAACTGATAATTAGAAACAAAAGAGAGGATTCCATTAAGGACTGGAGAAATAAATACGACTGGAATATTTATTCATTTGTATTCAGACTTATGAAACTTTTAATTTATAATAATACGCTACGTTTCCAGTAGCCTGCTTGCAGTTTGTCGTAGATTAGTGTGTCCCCCACTGCGCAAGATTAAAAGTAAATGTGTCAAGCATAAATTTACATTTAGCTTCTTTCTTTCGTCAGGAAATCTTTTAAAATTAATCTATTCACGGCAAACACAATAAATGTGGTTACTAAGTTCTTATAAAACTTTAGCAAACAATAAAAATAGTGTTACTTGGGTCAGAGATATGATAGTTTCATATTTTGAAAACTAATGTTGAATGCATTTAGCTGCAATGGTAAACATATACCAGTAGATGTTACCCGTAAATGACTGTGCAAAGATTCGTTTCACGGTAAAGGATTCTATGCGGCAGAGCGTGTACCGGCTGTGAATTTGGGTTCTATCAGAAAGTCAGTTGAGGTTTACATATTTCCAGTAAACACAAGAACTATATATAATAAAATAATTACTTGAAAATGAGGTATGATAAATTGACATTTCGAAAACTAACACTGGAAATATTTGCCAGTCGAAGACTCATTATGGATGTGCATAAATTACGGAAAGTGGAAATAAACGACCAGTTACTGAAGATAAGTGAAATAAACGGGGTTGAAAACCCGTCGTTATACGGCATGTTGTACGATCAGCTAAGTTTAACAATTCATTCAGGACTTCTCAAATACTAAGACGCTGCCGACCGTAACGTTGATGGCAAGCAAACGCACGGCGTTGCACCACGAAAGTGTATACCTCTCGTGAAAATACGTCCGTGTCTTTCTCAGGTACCTTTTCGACTCTGTATGTATTCTTTCGTATGTGTCTGTGTGTGTGAAGGGTAGAAGCTAAAAGACGAGGGATATCTCTTCTTCTCTTGCTCCTTTTACTCTCCACGAAGAGGCGGAGCACACCGACGGATACTAAAAGCACTTGTTGCCCCGTTATCGTTACTCTCTCGCGCGCACGCTTTCTCTGCCTTTATCTTTCACCCATGCAGAGAAGAGAGAAGATATCCGCCTCCGCCAGCTCGCCTAAAAGAACGTCTCCAGCTTTTCTCGCTCGCACCTTCCTGTTGCCTTTTACCATGGCGGAAAGTCATGCGGAAAAAGATATGCCAAGATCGTTACTTCGAAGGTATACGGCGTACGTTGGGGAATTTTATGCAACGGTCTGCTAGCCTGCTCTTTGTACAAGAATAAACGGTGATCGTGGAAATATAGATAGAAAAATGGACGAAGCTTTCGCGAAAGAAAATCAATTCTCAAATTCAACGAACCCGAAACTTTTCTTTGAAGCGAATGTACCTGGTTTACTTTCTATCTAGAAGTAAAATTTCCACGTTAAATAACACACGTAAAAGATTTTTTTAAATTTTCTCCCCCTCAATGTTCTAACTACATTTTTTATTTCAGAAGTCGGTTTACTACTTTTTTTTACTGTGCAACACCAATTAAGCATTTCATATTTTATCTCCTCTTAACGTGGTAAAAGGATGATTTCCTGCAAGGCTCAGGTTCAGCGAGAACACTGCTAGAGCGACCCAATCGCATTCTCCGTCCGCGTTCGCAAGTAGTTCTCGTAACGAGCGCCTTGGTGCTTAAGGCACAAGATTGCTTCCTCTTCCCTGAAGAGCTCAAGTTATTGATAATCTTCCGTAATTCCACGTCGCCTTCCAGGCTGAAAGAAGAAAGAGCTCTGCTAGTGAAAACCAGCTCATTTCTACCCTTGCTTTAACATCAAAGTGAATCGTTTAAGATCAATGCATTCCTTTTAATACCTCTGCATCCAAATCAAATGCTTAGACTTCTCAGTTGCAAATATTTTACAACTACACTCTATTCCTGAATGCACACTTTTAAAGAAAATTGCAACAAATTAATACTGAACTCTGCATCAGCATATTAGAATTTATTTATAGTATAGCATCATTAATTTCCAACATTATTTCGAATGTTTAAAGGTTCTTACAATCATTTCTGTCAGTTATTTTTCACTGATGCGCTCATCAGTTTCGTCGTTCGACTTTACATATTGCATTTTTAGGATAAAATGAATTTTACTGTATCCCGAGTAGAAATTCAGCTACGGGGAATATCAGGCCCTAGCGTGGTAGCCGGATTTAAATCTAAGGCCCCTGCCTGGCAACCTTATACGGGTCTTGCAGGAAAGTAACGCAGCGCATGATCAGGGCCAGATTAAGTTTTCCAGATAAGGGCTGGATAGAGGCTGCCCTACAAAGCCCCTACTTATAAAAACGGCAAATAAATTACAAAATAATTATCTGCGCTCATCGAATTCGATTTATTTTGCACTTTCTATTGGATATTCGAGCTCAATTAGTTTTCGGCACATATTAATTGCTGAAAAAAACACATGTAAATTTATTTGCCGTTGGTGGGAATCGAACCTTGATCCTCTGGGTGACAGTTCTGCGCCTTAGCCCACTCAGCCATTGACATCTTAGAAAGTTTATATATTTATTGTCTATTTGAAGTATACTTAAAATGAAAACACGTCACGACTGTACATCCACTTATTCTGACTCCAACCGAAACATTCAAAATTCAAACATGATGGGGCGGTCACCCATTCAGGTACTGGCGTTTGACGGTCAGTACCTGGATAGATTTTGAAGTAATTCTAACGGTACAGTCCCGTAAAACGTGAGTTTCAGCGAAAATTTCGAATACTTCTCGATGGGATGAAAATGTGAAAAAATCCAGCACACGCAAGGTGCTGAAAAGATTGATTTTGCATAACAATAATTTTGAAATGTTTTTAACGAATGCCATATCTAGCCCGTACACGAACCTGATAATGTAAATTTACGGCATATTTTTAAAAAACTATGGCATACGAAGACCGTATGCGGATCTGACCAGGGAAAGTAAAGGTAAATTGGACAAAATCTTGGTCCAAATGCCACAAGATGACTTTATGCGAAACGGATAAGGTCGATGAATGGCATATCTATATGAGGTTACTGTATGTAAAGCCTGACATAGGCCTGATCCGGTGGAAAGACGGCATTTTTAAGGTAGAATGCCATATCTCGGCCTTACATGGACCTGATCGGGTGAACTTACGACGACCCCTAAATAAGGTTACCATATCTAGCCTGACATCAGCCTGATCCGGTGGAAAGACGGCATTATTAAGTACGAATGCCATATCTCAGCCTTACATGGATCTGAGCAGGTGAATTTACGGCGGCCCCAAATAAGGTTACCGTATCTAAAGCTGATCTGGACCTTGTGTGACAGCAGGCATGCCTGATGAAATTTCTACTCAGGATTCGCTGCACGCACAGTGATTACAGTGATTGATGTTATAGACAATGTGCTGTTCTGCGAATCCTGAAATATCAGTTTCTATTTAATCGTGTGTGATACTCTTTATAAATTAGCAATCCGAAAATCGCTAACTTCTATCTATACCTTCACAGGCATTTGCAGGAAAAAAGGCTTTATAAAGCTTTTTGTTGTCTTATAGGATGCACATGTGAAAATATGCTCGGTCAGTATTTTTATTCCTATCCGATAACAAGACAGCACATCGACGCATGCTCTTCCCTGTTTGAATTGGCCTGGTTGAGAATATTCATATCAAGAACTCTACACTGAGAAATAAAATCGTTAGAACCAACAAAACGCGAACAGCGAAAAGAATATTTTGTCGATTGGACAAAATATTTGGCAACGGTAATCGAATAATATTTGGATTAATCAGCTGTTGCTTCGATCAATTACATTTCAATTTCATTCGATGAAAAGAATATTCTTTTCGCTGCCCGCAAGCGCACGTTTTGTTGGTTCTAACGATTTTTTTCTCATTGTAGTCATTATTCTGCAAGCTAATTTTTAATATGATCATCGTATTCATCCATCACCCAATTTTTTTTCGCATAAATATGATTAAAAGTATTTGCGCTATAAATTATAAATCGATACTCGCCCATATAAACACATGTTTTGATGCAAGGTAACATATGCTCTCAATGGCCACTGGGGCCATTGAGAGCACATTCCTCGCGCTCACAGCGAATAGCTTGCAATCATGCTGGCTCCAGCAATTTGTTATTTAATTTTCTGCATTCCAGACAGCAATGGCGGTATATTTATAATTGCCCGTCAAGTAAGGTATTTCGTCCTCATAAGAGCAAGATAACGTACGAACCATGATGAGCTTTAATTCTCAGCAGCAGCAGCAGCCTAACACAAGCCTATATAAGTGCTGAATAACGAGTATGCTTAATGTTCGCACGACGGGGAAGGCACATCAAAGTCCACCCGACTGCATACTCTTTAATCACTCTCTCCTTCAGGTCTTCGTCAAAACTTGGCATTGTTATCTCACTCGCACGTACCACCTTAACGTACTGTTTACGGGAATATATTTTACGTAATGATTGTAAAGTAACATATATTGTTCCTGGTACACGGTTCAGCAGGTTCTGAGAGGAGCTTTAGAGATTGCCTCATTAAGTAAGTTCATAGAGCCGTAAGTGATGTCATGGCGCCGTGACATTGCGTCATTAAACCGCCCATTTTCTTGCACTTCATGATTCTCATCTCGCTAATCATCAGTACGCATCATAACCCTTAAGACCGTCTGACGACTGGAAAATTTTACGGATCATTTTACGGTTGTCCTTGCAATTGAAAAGAGAATTCAACAAAAAAATTATTGTTCGAATTACTTAAGAGGACCCATATTTTTTGAATCGTGTATTTCGATTATATGTTATGAGTACTACGTACCAGCGTTGTAAATCCCCATGAATTCATGAGATATAGTTTACAGTACAATTTGTTTTATAATTATGATTTCATGATAATAATATGTAGTGATTATAAAATAGAGTGTAAACATTTGAATAGCTGTAAAAAATTAATAATTTTCACTTTAATATTGCAAGAAATAGTGGAAAAAATGGAAGAAATAAGTAATGCATTACTTGTTTTTTTTCCATTTTTTCAAAAGGATTACCGTGAATTTTTATTGAAAAATAATAATATTTGCAGCCATTCCAAAATTTAATCATCGTATTACAATCGCTACATGGTATTATTTTAAAATCATAATTATAGAGCTGATCGTATCATCATCATTATTTCTATAAGTATTAGGCATTTACAACTCTGCTACGTATTCACTAAATTATAGAGTGGAATTCGAAAAAATAAAACAGTTACAATTACTTGAATGATTTTGCGAAATAACATATTCTAACGCGGCCACATGCATTCGTAATTTTTTCACCAGTATATGAAAAAGTATATGAAAAGGATATCAATTCACAGCAAATTCGAGGAATAAAAAATACAACTTGTGCAATCAGTAAAAAATGTTATCATATGATATATAAAAATGCAGATCTGGTATTATGACGAATATTATTTTCAATACGTTTGAGTACGGTATAATCGCTGCCAATTAGAAAACTATATTCAAATTATCACCAAAATACATTTTTATGAAAATATGCGGCGTTTTGTCGGTAACAAAACGGTCGATATTTATAATCGATTCACTTCCCACATTCACCGCTTGCTTGCGAAACGCTGTGTCTCCCTATTGTCACATAACGGAGACATGTCTATGTTTACACCACGCAGTGAATACGCCGGGCTCCCAATTGTTCATATAACATGTGATATGGGAACAATAACTTTGGCTCAATGTAAAAGTTTAACACACTTCAAAAATACTTGGAAAGTAGCGTAAAACGGAGAAACATGACCGTCTGAGAAGATAACCTCTTAAAAAGTGTCTAATCAATACCTAGCAATTTTTTGTGCATTATTTATTTTCCAATTGCATTTATTTGTGAAATGTAAATTCATTTTATGTAAATTTATTGCTGAAAAAAAAGACGATTAAATATACATTTGTAAAAACAGTTGTATAGACAATATTTATTTTCCATCCAAGCATATATGATCTGTACACTTTGCTCTGCCACTGAATCTGAACTTTTGTCAGCCCCTTGACCCTCATCAACTGCATAAAGCTGGTATTTGTTTTCCAGAGTGTTGTAGTCCGTGTATATACGGTAGATACAGATTGAGTACATGCAATACGATTCGAACATGGTGAACGAGCTGTGTGTGTACCTCAAAGCTGTTACGAACAAACATGAGGGAACTAGAGAAAGTACAATCAGAAAACGAAGGGAAGCTCAATCTTCAATGGAAATTCACATTCGGGCCGAGTGCTACTGGTCCGTTTCTGACAGTAGGTGTATCGAATAACCCGTCGGGTTTTCAAGAAAACCCTTTGCATCGCTCGCTAAGCTCCTTCTTTTCTCAATCCATCATATAAACAAATAATATTCCACTGCCATGCTGAAATGTAAGTTATTTACTAGTCGAAAACTCAAAGATTCTGGACGCTTGAATATGATAAATTTCTTATAAATGAATGTTTTCAGCGAATATTTTATTACGTCTTGGCTTTTTTGCGTCTTTAATTAATTATTTATTTTGTTCTAAATATATTCCACTGCGCACATCTTAGTAAGATGAATGATCCAATTAGTGACCTTCTAAGCTCAGCGCGATGTTGTTGAGGCAAGAAGATGGATAGAAATAGCATATTGATTAAAATGAAAGATATTACAGTGAAGTTTAGAGTTTTTATTAAATTTAACGAATGTTACTTATCTACTTTTTATCATTTTGAGGTACTATTATTTAAATATACGCCGTCATCCAAAAGACCCGATTAGTGTCCTTCGATTTTCTCGTATGGCCTATTTTATGTCCTATTAAAGACCCAAACATTGACCCATGCCGTCTTACATCTATACCTGATTAGTGACTAGAATCAAGGGGGCAGTGTCCCAGATAATGACAGACCTTCTTGCGCTTTTCCAGTTGTAGTTAAAAAAAATATTTTTCGGGAATTACACTCAATTATACATATAAAATTAAGTTTTTTTTAAAGTTTGTTTATTCTCGGACTCCAGCGTACGCCATCAGGCTTTTACCTTCCCCACCCATTTGTTACCCGTAAAATTTTTCAAGTTCCCCCCAGAATGACAACCGCAGCCACTCTTTCTTAATGCACTACTGTGTCGCTTTTTCACGAGGGCACCGGGACACTGCGGTAAAGAAACCGACCGCGTGCCCACGATTCTCGGTGAAAATTGAAAAGCCAATAAAATATTCTCATTGATTTCTAAATTAAACTCAAATATACTTTATTTTCATTAACATTATTATTAAACTGCCAGTCCGATGGACTTGCGGACACAAATCGCCACAACCCATCGTTTCGATAAACCTTTTTCTGACCTATATATTTTTCGGAGTAAGAGTAATTATTTGTTCTTTTCGCAAATGCTAATGTTTCTTTGATTCTTAATAATATTCTATGAATTAATTTTGCCTCTTAAATACATTTAAAAAATATAAACAACTATATTTTACAGATGGTAAGTTCTTACCGACACAGACAAGAAAATGGCTGGTGATGTCTCACTTCTGTTGAGCCGGCAGATAACATTTTTTAAATCGATGATTATCGAAAATTAATTGTCGGTGCTTCTCATATAGCATAATGCAAAAATCAAAGAATATAAAAAAAAAAGTTTGATGTGTATTGGAAATCAAGAGAATTTTTTATCGTAAATAATATGAAGAATGGGCACTAATTTCGCCACGGTCAGTAATTTGGTCGTTCACCTTAACACTTCATTGTATAAATGACATATCTTCAATTGCCCGATGCTCATCCACTCGTCTATATGCCTTCGTACTTTCTCTCTTAATTCTAATTAATTAGTCCTCAATCAACCTCTAACCTTCAATCATCGAATAATAGTACTTTACGATACTAGTGCGATAAAACATTTTCTGATAAGTGCTGCAGTCACACGAGTTAAGAGAAGATTTATCGCATGAGTATCATACAAAATTTTAATTCACAAGGCGTGAAAATGGGGATTTATGCTCGCGAATTATGCGAAACTTTATTATTACCGATAATAAAGCCTCGCATAAAGAATATTGCTAAATCTCGAAGAAATATATTTCTATCGTACGTTTGTACCAAGCGAAAGAGCTTATTTTTCCCCGCAATTCATGGCAACTTCACATACTGCAAATACGCTCGAGTAGCCCAGCGACCAGATGTCTAATACCATAAAGTGTATACGATTCAGTTGTGAAAATGCAGTGAAAGCTTTGAACTTTGATCACACGAAAACTCGTCGAAATATTCTGTCCCGTGAACCAAAACTTTTGCATTGCTCGAGAATCTTTCCTCGCTCGCTCGTCGGCCCTCGAGCGATTCTTCGATTTGTGCTATCTCTCTTTCTCCCTCTCTCACTCTCTCTTTCGAGTGAGTATTTCCTGGGCTTGCAAAGTGGTGAGCATTGAACCCATAGGCGAAGCGGGTAACGGGAGAGGTTTTCTATAAGCTTCGACAGAATAGACGGAATATGTAGGACGTTTGATAAAGGTGAAAAATAGAGAATTTTAAATCGTCGTAATCTTCCCACAAGCTCTTTTATCCAGCCGTCTGTGTTCCCCTTTTGCAATGATTCCCGACCTTGGAGATAAAAATGTGAGCTATGCTTGCTCTTCTCTTACTGATAGCCGATAAATTGTACACTATATATGTGGATTTTTCATTTATATATTTATATATGTATTATGGAAGAGGACCTGTAAGTGATATGATAGAACGATAAGGCCAATTCTATTCTATTACAGGCAGTAGGGTGGACGAAAAGGTGAGTGAGACAGAATAAGTGATAGATATCGAGAAATCAAGGCACACTCTGTCAGTAAACGCCTTTACGTTCGACTCTCGGGTATTCGGACCTCGTATCCACCCTTGACCGTACGTGACCAGCACAATGTTCTTCGCTTCGGCGTTCGGGTCATCCTTCTCTCTTTTTCGGCTAGCACCACCTACGGAGCTTTCGCTCTATCTTCTTCCTATATACCTCGCACACTGCACGAGCACGAACTTGGAGAACGAAGAAACGAGGTCAGTATATGTGCAGTTGAAAATAGACAGTTAGAATGACCACACAAGACGAGAAGGAACCAAGTGACCTCAATTGCCCTTCCTTACTCGATAAAAAATTCCGTCTATGCGCGTGAACTAACTCTTTGAGCACTTACGCGCCTGACAATTTTCTACAATTTCTATGTCGATAGACGTCAGGAAAAGAAGAAAAGCTTTTGAAAACTTAAATGTTTTCGAATGCCAACAAGTAATTTTATTTGATTGAATGGTGTTGACACAAAGAAAAATGATAACTGATAGACACATACGGGAAATGAATATCTCCAATTATATATTAAATGTATACAACGTACATTGGAAATCTTATAATTTATGCGCTTGGGTTTATCGCAATGGATACAAAATCAAATTGATCTATTAACGAAGACATCGGTAAAGCAATTGTTGGGAAAATCTGTGATTCGACCGCGCAAAAATGGAAGTATAAAAACAGTATTTCCCAAATATTAAAAGTGTCTTGAATAATAGGATGCCAAGGCTGGCGTATTGGAATAAGACATACGGAATAATATTTCGCCCAAATAAAGAAGGTAATAAAACAATATTGAAAATCTTTCCAAAAGTGAAAAGTCTTAAGTGTGATCTATTGGACTGAATACTAGTAAAGAATATTGCACCGTTTTATTTGTTTTTATGGTCCAGTTCGATATCTACATGGCTTCCGGTATCCAGATCGATATTTCCATGGCTTTCGGTGTCCAGGTCGACATCTCCATGGCGTTCGTTGTCCAGGTCGATATCTCCATGGTTTGCACTGTCCAGATTAATTTCCCCATGGCTTTAAGTGCCCAGTTCGATATCTCCATAGCTTGCTGTGTCCAGCTGTCAAAACTGTTGAAAAATATACCCAGACATCGGAAACTATGGAGATATCGAACTGGTCACTGGAATCCGTGGAGATATCGACCTGGATACAAGAAACCATGGAGATATCTACATTGTCCCCGCAAGCCATCAAGATATCGACCTGGGCACTGAAAGCCATGGAGATATCGAGCTGGACACCGAAAGCCATGGAGATATCGAGCTGGACACCGAAAGCCATGGAGATATCAATCTGGACACCGAAAGCCATGGAGATACCTACCTGGACACGGAAAGCCATGGAGATTTAGACCGGGACACCGAAAGCCATGGCAATATCGATCTGGACACCGGAAGCCATGTAGACATCGACCTGGACCATAAAAACTAATAAAACGGTGCAAGATTCTTTACTATTATTCAGTCCAATAGATCACACTTAAGACTTTTCACTTTTGGAAAGATTTTCAATACTGTTTTAATACCTTCTTTATTTGGGCGAAATATTATTCCGTATGTCTTATTCCACTACGCCAGCCTTGGCATACTATTATTCAACACACTTTTAATATTTGGGAAATACTGTTTTCATAGTTCCATTTTTGCGGGGGCAAAGACCCTAGCTATAATTGTACGGAAAAAACCAAGTAGCTGAAAGTACCACCACCACTCATGTCAGTAGTAGAAACAAAAAGGCAAACGATATGAAGTACAAATATTGAGACTGCAATTATTCAGTATATTCTGAAGGTTGTGGAAAAAATGAATAATGATTACCGTGTCTGTGCTCGAGGACTGCTGTTTTAAATAAGAGGCTAAGGGTAGAAAATAACGACATTCTCTGCTTGCATCAAAGTCGCAGGAATTGCTCATTTGTAAATAATGACGAGTACCCATGTGCAGTATAGTTTTCATTTAGCAATCGTTCAGTTTATTATTATAGTTTGGTTCACTGTAACGTTTTTCGTCAGCTCTCAGAACAAAGCATTTAATAACATAGTCAATAAAATCCAAAGGACTCTCGTACGCATACCTCAAGCCGGGTTTGACGTTGCGACGAATGAACACGCATGAAGTCACTCATTTGTCAATTCCGAGCAACGAAAGATTTAATTGTGTCAAGTACCAGTTACATTTCGTTAAAGTTGGAGTACCAAGGTTCGCTGTCGAGGTGTGCGTTGAAGTGCATGAACATTTCCATTTGCGATGCAACGACATGGACGTCAAATGCTTTGATCACGATTTGCACCAAAGAATTTTATTGATCCAGTTGTAGTTGCCATTTTAATATGCTATCATCGTCACCCACGTGTACTCGCACTTTGCTACAGCGTTCAAAGAATTGCTCGCATCAAATAAAAGTTAGAGCTCATTAAAGTGCAAGTACAATGGATGTTACACAACAAAGTGCAAAGTTTCGAGATACTGGATTTTATTACGGAACATCAGCGAGTACGAATTTTCTGGTTTTAACCAATATCACAAGATTCAATTAATGGTAGCTCCCCTTTAACACATTATTGAATATGTCGAGTATCCGGGTCAGGTACTCAATTATGTCAAGTATCCGGGTCAGGTACTCAATTATGTTAAGTATCCGGAACTATATCGAGTACCCGATTATGTTAGAAAATCTTAAGAACTCGATAAGTTTTTAATCTACCCAACCCAACTCAAACACCGAATAGCCGAGTCTATCGGATACTTGAACATCCTTACCGCCCAGTTAATCTGGACCTGGAAGATAACATCGTACACCTGGACCACGATAGACACTCTCCAGTGAAGCCAGACCTGGAAGATCTTTGCGAAAATCAAATCCAAACCTAGATCAAAGATCGGAAGAATTCACTTCATAGAACCTAGACATGGTATTATACGGAATGACTCTGGAATTGAATTTTAATACTCAGTATGGAGGGCAACAGTCTGAAGACCGTCGGTGTCAGCTGACAGTTAGTACATAAGAATAGTGTAAGTTATCATGGAAATATTAGAAAAATGACCGGGCAGACTTTGGCTCGGGAAGACTTCGACATATTTGAAATTTTCCGATTGAAATGCATTTTTCCAGGATTGGAACGGATATACCCCAGCAAAGTTTTAGACTACAATTTGAGTATTGTAAATGTGAGAAAAACAGAGACTACCGATTAGTAATTAATATATTCTCATAGACATCCAGTTCAAAAGATTTTTCCCATGAGAACTAAATACCCCCAGGATTTTGTAGGAATGAAAAACGTTTTCATTTTGATATATCTGTCAGCAGCGCAACAGCTTTTTTTATTCGGACAACAGACTTGACGTCTGTTGAAATGGCGCTGGTTACTATTTTCGGCTGTTTTTCAGTCAGCTGGTTTCAACTTTTGAAAAGTTCCGACATCGGTAATAAAATTAAATTTATCTATTAACCAAAACAACGTTAATGCAATTTTTTGGAAGATCTCTAATTCAAAAGACCACAGGTATAACAGTACTCGAAAAACCCAAGTACCTGAGCAATACGACCTCTCATATCGGTAGTAGAACCAAGAGGGGAAGCTATATGGAATACAAATATTGAGATAACAAATATTCAGTGTGTTTTGAAGATTGTGGAAGAAATGAATAATGATTATCGTGTTCTCGAGGACTGCTATATTTAAAAAGGGGTTAAGGGTCCCACATACGCGGTACAGGCACTGGAGGGTCACTTCAACCCGACGGACAAGTTGTAGGTTCTCTGCCTCTCAGAGATTTTACGTTCCACTCTTGTTTTACACAGCCACTGGCTCTTCTTCTAGCTATTATTTTTTTGTTTAATTGCAGCTTTTTTAGGTCTGCCACGTTTCCAAAGATAAACCTTCTCCTGATCAAAACACTGTTTAAATTATCGGATGTTAATTGAATGTGACATTTACAAGAGTACTGTAGGATTTAATCACAGAACTGATGTGCCGTCCTTTGCAGACATCTCTCTGTGAATCAATCAGAGATGGGCGATGCGTTGAAAGAAAGAAGAATGCGTTAGAAAGTCTTCAAAAGCTGCGAGGGGTTCAAAGTTACTCAACGAGGAACGAAGGAAAGATTCCATCCAGCTTTAATTACGCTGAAACTTTGTCGGTTCTCCGCGGTTCCGCGTAGTCACAGAACAAAAGTGTAATAAATCCATGGTCAAAAGGAAGAGATAGAGGAAGAGAAGATCCTTATACAGAATTCATTGCTATGCTATTCATTACAAACCCACTTGGAATTCTCTCTCTCGATTAGTCTCAAAGCCTCCGCACTAAAGTCTCATTATTACAAAATTCTCTAATGAATGAAACTATGGAGCTTCTTCCAATTTGATAATGAAATCTTCGTTATAATATTACACACAGACGTAGCATAGAAAAGAAATGACGGACACTTCAAGAGTTATCATCAGAGCATCACGTATAGAAATCTGTTGGGGATAAACTGGTTTGAACCTAGCGTCTAGCTAGTTTTTTTTCTATCAAGTTTTTCTGCAGTGGGACTAGACATAATCTAGCCAGAATGCACTGATAGATAGCATATCTATCTAGGATCTGTCTAGCTTTCATGACACAGCTTACCTGACTAGAGGCTAGACATAATATATCTAGCATACATATATAGATGCCCAGGCCACCTAGGATCTATCTAGCTTTCATGGCACAGCTTACCTGACCAGAGGCTAGACATAATATATCTAGCATAGACGTATAGATGTCCAGGCCATCTAGGAACTATCTAGCTTTCATGGCACAGCTTACCTGACCAGAGGCTGGACATAATATATCTAGTATACACGTATAGATGCCCAGGCCATCTAGGATCTACCTAGCTTTCATGGCACAGCTTTGTGAATGACTGGGGAGTGCCTTGCACTTGCCGTCTCTCGAGGAGACAAAATTCCGATCCGTAGACGTTAACGAAGCTAACGCCGCAATGCGCGTCGTTTACGCGGCACCGTGCGTGTTTTCGGCGGAAACGCTCGTGTTTTCCTATACAGGGAGATTCCGATACAGGGTCTAGTCGTGACACGCTGCGCAGCGAGTTATTATTATGTAGAATGACACGTGCATGTTTGTGAAAGGTACCAAAAAAACCGATCTAGAGGACTACGATTTTTTTTTGTTTTGTACGACGCGAAATAATTTATATTTTTTTTGTTTTTGGTGATAGGCCTTATCGAGATATTTGATTATTATTGAAAAAGTGATTACGTACGTTATTAAATAGTGTTCCCTGTTTAAATAATGTTAAACAGCTTCCCTGTTACGTGCTGATGCAATAAATGACGGTTTATATTAATTCTGTTTTTCATTTATCCTAGGCTATTTAACCGGTATCTGGGTTCCATAGACATCCTAGTCAATTTTATGCTTTAGGGTTAACCGATTTCCGTACTGGCTAATCACTAGCTAAGTTTACTGGGCGAATTAATAGAATCTTAGCCAGATTTTAGACAGTTTTTCTGTACAACGACTAGACAGCGAGAAATTACACATAGCGCTCGGATCTAGCTAGTTTTCCGACCTAGATCTTGTACAGAAAATAAGAAAACTAGTCGATTTCTAGGTGATGGCGAGTTGGAATTTCCACACGGGTATGCAATTGTCAATTTTCTAATCATGCCTTTAAAAATCAAGTTGGTAAAGGAATCATTTCATTTAGGAAAGTTATCTATGAACAGAAAATCTTGCATATAGAATGCATTGCAGGTTTTTTTAAGATGTTATAATAACATCTGAATTTGATTCCGGATGATTTGGTTTGCAGTTTTGGATTTTTGCGCTCGGAATGTAATAATTACTAGGATTACTATGTGACTATACAATACAACTATGTCCACGGTTGGAAGTTCAACTTTCTCTGATTGTGGTAATGATATCACACTGCAAAAAATAAATACATTTTTCTGAGAAACCAATTATAAATATTAATTATTCTTATTGCAGATTGTACAAGTTAGATGAGTACCGTTTCTAGAAGATACGAAGAATATAAAATTACGAAAACCAATTTACGGATTCTCTGGAATGGCATGTTCAGTAAATAAAACGGGTTTACTGCAACATCAAGAATATTCTTGGGTAGCTAGATTCGATCCATGCAAGTCGGAAATCCTTGCGACTGAAATAAGAAAGCATAGCACAGACGAAATTCGGATGCTTGAAAGGTTCAGACTTCACTTTAACGGAGACTGACGAGAAGAATCCTCCCGACAAAGCGACGTACTCTCTTCTCTCTTTTATTCTCCACTATCTGCTGTACGATATAAAGGTGTAGGTTCTCTATCTTCCAGACGGAAAGAATCGTGCGACATTTTCCCCGTTCTGCCTTTAGGTATGCGACCAGTTATGCGTTAGGATCGCTGGCACCCGAGAAGAGGAATCTTCGGGATTTCATGGAGTTTCCGAGACTCTGTCCCTCAAACACTATTCTCTCTCACAGGCAGCAACTGCAATACCCGTCCTGCAGCTGGTCCCCTTTTCAATCGACTTTCGAGTTTTCCTCGATTCTTGACGGCACATATTCATTCCGTTGCCAACATCCCAAGTCCCCCATCTTTTTCTATTTCCGTATTCTCCTTCACTCGTTAAGGATCTTCGAACGCCATAACCTTTTATTTCTGTTGTCATGTTCTTTTTTTTATTTTTAGGGTTCGATTTACTGTGAAGCTCTAGTTGAAATGTAGACCCTTCAAACACTCTTCGTTGAATCAAAATGAGTAAAATATGCCACTTTTAAAGATTCATACACAGGTCTAAGAACCTCGTCTCACTCTGGAGAACCTAACTGGAGGTACAAATTTATATACAAATTTTAGACCAAGGTTTTTTCCGTTCACTCCAAGTGGGTAATATCTATCGTTTTCGGAGGTTCTGCGGAGGTTCATGACCCTCGACTTATTCGGCGAGACAGCCACTTTTAGGTTCCGAAGAGGGTCTAAATTTTAACTCGGGAGGTCGTTTGACGACATTCTGTATTATTCAGATTTCCATAAAAATTCCCCAATTGCCCAGGCGGACCAAGCAGAATATATTTTTTACATGCCTGATTCTGTCAAAGAAATAATGATTAATTATGGTTATGAGAGAAATCTTTGAAATTTGGAATGAATGTCATAAAAATATCCTCCCAATATCCATACGACCACGTTAATGCATTTTCCATGATAAACAAAGCGCACGATAAATATGGTAGATTTATAAATAAACAATCAGATTTTAATTTCGTTTTATGATTCTATAAAAAAAGTTAATTCATTAAAATACATCTTCAACGTAATCCGATAGCCAACACATATTTTTTGTAACGCATGCATGAAATAGTTATAATACAATTGCAGAATAACTTTTTCTGATGAGTGTGAGGTTGCAGTACGAGCCGAAGGCGAGTGTTAAAATCTCACGAATCACGAAAAAGATTTTCCAGCGAGTATTGTACAAAATTTTACTTCACAAGGTGTAATAATGGAGTTTTTTAAGCACGCGTGAAAAGCCTATTATAGCACCGAGTAAAGTAAAAGTTTATTGTTCGGAGCTGCGTAGCGTGCATGACCGTGTATTTTTTTACGTTTCGTTGCCAATGTATTTGTAATCTTGTTTGCACGGCGTGCTTAAAAAGTTCTCGCTCACACGGCTCCACGTCACGAATACAGAAACCATAACGTGCATTTTTTAAATAAAACTGGCCCATATGCTCCGCGCGCTTTCCCAGTTCATGTTATACACGGAAAAAAATGTTTGGTTGTGGCAACTACGTTTTCAATTTGCTGTACGCAATGTCTAAACAATTAGTTGCCTCAACCATATCGAATAGTAACTTCAACTATTCATGATTAGTTCTCGCGAGATTAGTTAGGTTAACTAATCCAATCGTTGGGATTACTACTCGAATAGTTGGGACGACCATTCGAATCGTTGGTATTATCATTCGAATCGTCGGTATTACCATTCGAATCGTTGGTATTACACTGAGAAAAATAAATGCGACAACTTGCTGAATATAGTGAGTTCTACTATAAAAATAATGAAACGTGCCATAATTTATTTGCTACATACATTATTTATTGTTACAGCAACCATAAAAACATGGTTGTCGTCTCAGGGAAACATGTGTATAGTTGAACTCACCATCAAATTTTTTGGGTGTACCATTTGAGTTGTAAGATAAAAAGAATAATCGATTGGTTGTGTCAACTCATTTCTTGGTTATGGCAACTAATCTTTTTTTCCGTGTATTATTTTATTACATTTTTTTTTGCAACTGAACATTTTCCTCTAAAGCAAATTATTGGACGATGGAAACAAAATCAAAGCTTCCTATATAAAGAAGCAAAAAATAAACTGCCCCTCTACCTGTCTGCCTCCGTATTTGCTTCTATTTTTGCCACTACCTATCGGTCTCTACTGTAAAAGTTTTTATAATCACATTTGTGCGTTTAAATTGAATTTACCAATTTGTGCATAAAATCTTTCAATCACGAAAATTAGCTTACACATTCTTTTTACCATTGTTTCCTCTCTGCCGCTGTTTTTCTCTGCCTTTCCCTGGCCTCTGCCTCATGATGGACTGGAGCCAGAGATCAATTTTTTTAGATTTTAAGAGCTTTCTGTTCAATTACTTGTGTCGTCTACGATTTTTTTCCTGCACAGCAAACAGTTCGACTGAAGTACCGCTCTCTTTTCTTATACATCACTCTTCAACTCAATTCGCTCTGCCGGGCTATCACAATTTTTCTTAAGCGTCCTTATGCGACGAAGTGGCAGTGCCCTTCTCGAAATAACCCGTTTCTTAAGGGGTGGGGGTCAAAATAGCGAATGACAAAAATAGCGAATTTCAAAATAAGGAACGTCTGAATCTAGAATGGCCATCATTATGAAATTCGCTATTTCAGCCATTCGTTATTTTGATCATTCGCTATTTTGACCCCCATCTTATTAAAATGCCATCAAAACAGCGAATGGTCAAAATAGCGAATGACTAAAATAGCGAATTTCATAATGATGCCCATTCTATATTTAGACATGCCTTATTTTGAAATTCGCTATTTTAACCATTTGCTTTTTTGGTCATTCACTATTTTAATCCCCTCCGACAGCCAATCGGAGTCGAATAAACCGACAACAATATGTATATCGAAAATGCGAGACATGTTACCCACTGATTTTTTAAGGAAGAGAGAATAGAAAATTGTGCTTTTTCATACACGTACCACATACTGCTTTTTTAAATGAATGAACGGTATGTTCCGTGTCTCATGCCTGTAAAGGGTGTGCAGGGAAACTATTATCGATAGGTCAATTCGCATACACTTTTGCGTGTGTGAATGTATCTACATCGGTGGTGCGCATGCGCACGCCTTACTATAATATACCATTTCAGCCACGCGTTACAGGCACGGAACGTAGGACATTTCGTGAATGAGTTATAAAAAATAATGTTCGATACAAGTGCGAAATGATGCGTTTCAGCTTGTGCGGCGTTTAAAGCACGCGCCGACAACGCATCACATTTAGCACTCGTATCGAAAACTACTATTACCGTTGTAAATATACGGAAGTTTGTTAATCGTTCCCAAGCGGTATAATTTTTTATACACCGAGTGTAATAATAAAATGCAATGTTTTTGCGCTCCTTGTTAACGAGTTGGATACTTCAAATAATAAAGTAAATAAGAGATGAGCGTATGGAGCAATTAACGCGACAACTATATGGAAAAGTAGATTAATATATGTTGCTATGCAAGTTACTCTATTATAGCTTTAAATATTCCACCGCGGGAATATCGTACTAAAGTGCGGTGCGAATTTACCGACAATCCGTCTAGGCAACTTAACGCCTCAAGAAATTTCATTCTCGCAATTACGGCAGCCGAGTTTTCCACTCATTTGACTTTAAATACGTAAAACCATTGAAAGGAGTGATCAGCGTCAAGAGTGATATAAATCAGGAGCAAAAACCATGGCTCTGATATAATTTCAAGAGACGGGAGAAGTACGAAATTGCATTAGATCCTCCCTAAACGGCCCTGTGCCTTTGAGGAAGACAGGCCAACTTATAGTCCTGTTTACCACGACGTCAAGCGCAAGGACAGCCGTGGGAGTTCGGTTTGCTTCCTCACTAGCGAAGTTTAACATACTCTATTCCTCACCTGAGGGACTGCAATATGTCATTGTCGATTGAACTACTGAACGGATGGGTGAAGACTGCGCAAACACGATATAGATCATTCAGCTTGCAAATCCTAAGAATCTCATACATTATAGACTTGATTCACAGTAACATCTCGTACATAGTTATAAACTTAACGGAAGCCAGTGATAAAATAAGGAACTCGTTCAGTGGTAAGGTCAGAGTCACGTGTCTACCAGGTGATTGCACTCATGGATGTTGTATACAACTCGAAGAAAGAAGAAGACGGAAATGAAGAGCGAGGGGATAAATGCAGCAAGGAAATATTAGATATCGTTATTCGCAAGATGTTGTTGCGGCTGAGGTTGGCACGTACCCAACAATGTGCAGCACGTACGTTCGAGAATCTTGTCGAGAACAGCAGAGCGCTCGTAGTCACACTCCAAGGAGGCCTCTTGGGGTAAGACATAATTAACATGTACGACTGTGCGGCATATATACGCGATTAAAGCCTGCTCATGCAGTCTTGATGTATCAATTTAATGTAATAATAACGTACACTCCAGAAATAAGATAGTTTCGAGGTAGGATTGGCTCAAACCCGATTTCATATAATCCAAGATGCTTAATCAGCTCCATTAGGACTCAGTGTTCTAAAATATTGCATAAAGCACTTGTTTCTGAAACATAACAATTACGGTACTAGTAGTCGCATATCACACGCGATGTATAAGTACGAGAAAATTTCGTTGACGTCGTTGCTGCTACACAGTTGTCGGATGAATAACGACGAAGGTCCGCGCCGTTCCGAGAGAACAATTAATTGCCGCGTGCTGATTGTACGCAATTTATTGCCGTAATTTGGTCGAAAACAGTCGACAAAACTCACAGACGTACAATCCGCGTACACACCTACACACAAACTCTACGATTTATTGTCCTGTGCCGACAATTATTTATTTAGGAGGTGAGAGATGGAGGGTAGTGAACCGGGGAACAAAAAACTAAACGAGCATTCATTCCAACCAAGCTTTTCCAAGATCTTTTTTTTCCCGATAGTAGTTGAACGCACTCGTTGCTGAAGCGAAAGATACAGAAAAAAGTGACTTATGCATAGGTTGTCGCAATTTGCCTCGATCAGATAGGAATGGTATTTCCTTCGTCTTCATGGGCGTGACTTCAATAGGAACCACAAGAGAGGAAAAAAAAACATCCACCACATGTTTGGTCCCATTTCGTCCAGGAAATGGGACCAAAGTTATGGAGCTTATAAGTTCAGGTGAATTGGGAGCTCCGAGCAGCCAAGGGGGATTTGCTCTAACTAAACTTTTCCAAGTCCTTTTGTTTCCTATAGCCGTTGAACGCTTCGGTATCCAAGAAAAAGATACAGAAAAAAAGTGACGTATCCATGGGTTGTTAGAAACTGCCACACTCAGGCAACTCCAGTCTTAGATAGGTGTGCCTTGAAGACTTTAACAGAAGCCACAGATACAGGAGAAGAAACATCCACCACATGTCCAGCATGGATTTAACAGGAGCTCTAGACTCAGCATAAGAAACATCCAACATATGTCTAGTGTAAATTTAACAGGAGCCACAACGTCAGGAGAAGAACACCGAACAACATGTCCGGTTCCATTTAATCGAGGACAAACTTTGAAGCTTGCATGAGGTTAGTTGTCAGTGCCGAACAATCAAGGCTGATTCATTATAACAGGGCTCTATGAAATTCATTCTTTTCCCATAGCCTTCAGTGGCTATTTATTACTATTTATGGCTTTTATTACTAAGCAAAAGATACAGAACAAAAGTGACTTATCCATAGATTGTTAGAATCTGTCTCACTCAGTCAACAACTCTAGATCTAGACTGAAAAACGCCTTGAAGAGCGTGACTTTAACAGGAGCCTTACAATCAGGAAAAGGAACCATCACATGTCTAGTCCCATTTCATCCAAAAGAAACCTTAAAGCTTGCATATTGACGTTACTAGGGAGTGCCGAACAGTCAAGGTTGATTCATTGTAACAGAGTGCTATATGAAATTCTTTTTTTTCTCTATAGCCATTGAAAGCTTCTGTGACTAAGCAAAAGATGCAAAACAAAAGTGACCATAGGTTGTCAAAACCTTTCTCACTCAGTCAACAACTGGAGATCTAGATAGGAAAATGTATGCCTTGAATAGCGTGACTTTAACAGGAGCCTTACAATCAGGAGAAAGAACCACCACATGTCTAGTTCCATTCCATCCATTCCATCCAGGAGAAACCTTGGAGGTTGCAAGACGAGGTGCATCGAGAGTGGCGCACAGTCAAGGCGGTCAACAAGGGGTGAGTCGGACGGTAAAGGTGCGGTGGTGTTGGTGGGCCAATATGCGGCATCTGGCGTTACATGCTTCAAGCTTCGCATAACAAGCTCACCCAACCCCCTGGACTTGCGGAGAGCGCGCAATGCTGATGGGAAAAGTTGCAACCTACAAGCTCAGATGTGTCCTCTGTGTGGTGGTAGTGGTGGTGCAGCCGTGCTTGCTGCCTGGATGATAGTTGTGTGCCACGGTCGAGAGCTGCATATCCTTCCGGCGGCAATGCCCTTCCTTCTAGAGGCACCAGCAACATCGCTACCAGCAGTGGCGCAGCTTACCAACCGACTGAATATCTCGCTTATGGCACATCCTACGACAACGCTCCAGCTATAGAATGCTGTCGCGAGCCGAGCATCGGGCATAATCCGGTCCCTTTTCCTCCATTCTCCTGTCGTATACGAAGGCACGGACTCACTCAGTAAACCTCTGCTCCTGGTTGAATGTTCAGCCGAAGCTCAGTTCTACGCAGCTGAAACCGAGTTCGGTATAGAGTAAACTATAGCCAGTGTGGCCAAGCCCGTGGTATCCAATTTTCACGAAAAAGCACCTTTCCTTTCCTTCTGTTGTCTTATCCTAAATTTCGGCCAACTCGTGCCTTGATCATTCGATTTTGTGTATTAAGAGATGAATCACAGACCAGCAGCTACCACCAGATGCTTTGTCTGAAAAATCGAGACGGATATGAAACGGGGGAAACGGAGTAATGGAAGGATGAGAGTCATACGTGTATCCGGATCTGCTGCGATAAAAGTAAACTGGCGGGATACTCGGGAGCTTTTGCACAAGTCTCTCGATTTTTCTCCGTCTTCATCCCTCTTCGTCCCTCTTCGAACTTATTTTCCTTCTCCTTTGAGATATCCCTCTTCTGCACTCGCAATCCGGGCTACTGAAATATTTCCCTGAATGATGCGATAAAATCGAAACGATTTGGAGAATCGTGCAATCCTCGCCACCAGCTGTTTTAAAGCTCGGATCCGGGCGAGACTTTATACTGTGATTTATAATCTCTCATTCTCGTACCCTCTCGACCTTATTCTCTGGAAGAGTATCTCAAATAGAGGGTAGCGACTCAACAGCTGAAGCAACGGTCAATTGTGACGTGAATCTCGATAACGTCGTCAGCAATAATCGCGGACAGACGTCACCACGCGCAAGAATGGGGAACTGGTTTTTTTTTCAGATGAAGCCTAATGGTGTTAGGAAGAAAAGAATTTCACGTTAGTCATACACAATTTATGTTGCGATTGCAGAACATAGCAAAATAAATCCGTAAGTTTTATGAATTTAGAGAATGGAAACAGAATTCACAAATTGGTCTGCCTTGCCAATTCCGGGAAAGTCGCTGGGAAATTAAATGTTGCTTGCATTCGTTGATATTCTATTTATCTGCTCTCCGTATAATATCTCGACGAGAATATCCAGGTGCTTTACTATGGCTTACACTATAGCGACAAAGACAAAGACTGTGTGTAACACTCTCGCCTTGTAGTGACTCGCTGTAATAAACGGAATAACTATGGCAAGCTTATTTTCAAGACACACGCGCGCAATATAGAGGAGACACTTACTTCTATAACACTGTAGCAAGGCTCAGCCTTAAGCTCTGGATATTTCCTCCATTCTCGCTCTCTAACACAGTAGCTTTATAAGCGCCTACATCTTGGCTTGGTTGCGGACGGGGTAAATAGGCGGTATGAAGCACCCTGCCAAATCGGAGGACGATGTTCTCCCAGGCCCAGTCATCCCCGTGTGTTACACTGGAGCAGCATATTCAAAGTTCTCAGAGCTCGCACAGTCACGGTCTTCAATCCTGTGAGCTTGTTACATACCCTTGCTTACCAGACGCTTGTATGCTGTTCTTCAAGTGCTGGTGTATGCACGACAAGAGGGAATATTACCTTCAACGGTATGTGTATATGTTATACCAACAAGGCAGGCCAGCCTCGGGCTCTCACGGTCGTAGGATCAGAAGCTTCTCAACTCTCTGCGACTGGTATATACTTCGAAAGATGAAGAGGCTAATGACGTGACGTCATTCTTGAAATGTTCCAACACAAAGTTTCAAACAGTATGAGTTGATAGAGCTGCACAGGTATTCCGAAAAGTATGCACATGCATAGAATCTGAACGACATATATGTGTTATAAAACCTATTCATAAATTAATATAGTCTAAAGGGAGAGGAAAAGATACGCGGAGTGATAAAACATAAAAGCCCATGTGACAAATAAATCGAATCGTCCCAACTAACCTTTTTTCTCCGTGTAGATACTACTATAATATGAACGAAGGAAAGTAGAATTAGACTCTACTTTCTATTCTTTGTATCTCGATTTTATCTACAGGAATGTTTGTTTGTGAAAGTGCTCTTCTGAATATAATGCAGCCTAAATAAAAAAGTATATTGATATGAAAGACGTTATTTTTTTGAGCTCTCTCTATCTTTGCGTTTCGGTGGATAAGTTTTGCCTACCTGTTTCCCTCGATTAATTCAATGGGGACGCCATGAAACCGCTTGATTGATTTATCGGCTTCTAAAGAGAGGAGAGTGGAATAGAAATTGATGACTTTCCAAGAAATCTAGCCTTGTCTTGTGTGCCTGTTCTTTTTTTATATACTCTTTTCATTCGTCTTGTATTTTTTATCGTTGTTCTTGCAAGAAGTTTCGATGTCTTTCCTACGTGAAAACATAACTATAGTTAGTCTATCTGTTCCCAGACATATTTCGACCAGACACTTCCAAACTAATTTCATTATAACATTCGAGGTTCATTTGATGCCCGATCAAAAGTTATGGTTCCAAATACCATTTATGTCCTTTCTTCCACATAATGACTTATCAAGTCTGCGCAGCTTCGCTTATTTCATGACAAGGAGACTACGCTACTTGCTCACAAAGATTTCAGCTGAACCTGCGGCAATCTTGTAAAAACTCAAGGAGTGTTTATTACATCCTCGAAACTCTCCTACTCTTCACAACTGCAAAACTAGTTTCTGCAGCTCCGTTTCCGCGATGAGTTATCGTTGTAATTATAAGCTCCAGTTATCCGGCTGAGCGGTCACGGCGTTGTACTTGTTCAGCCTCATACATTTCTCAACAGAATAGTATGTGTATGAATTATACTTCTGCACGTGGAAACCCTGCGAACACGAAGATTTTCGTTCTGCATCCTTCTTCCCGACTCACTGCGGATCTATTTTAAATTAGAAATTTACCTGTAAGCTAGGCGGGTTGTAGTTTTTAATGAACATATGACTCGCTGGTCAGTAGTTTCTACACCATATCTCTTCGGATAACTATTTGTCACAATTACAAAACAATCTGGGGTGCATAAACCCCAATCTCCATACTTTGTTTACATTAACGATTGGCATCATCTGTACCATAAATATTAATATCTTTTATAGAATTCGACTGAATGGAACTTCAAAAGCACGTAATAAACAAACATAATCACTTCATTATACAACGATATAATCGTTGAAAACTTTAGAAACATTTTTCAAAATTCGTTGCAAAACGTGTAAAAAATGAGCACTCTTTTCATGTGCTGATATCGATGAGGATATCGTCGAATATATTTGTGAACCCTGCGTTCAATGTAATTCAAAATAAATATAAAATGAGTTAAGTATTCGATGTAAAATACAATAGATGATTATATTCTATTAAATTTAATTTCAAAGATATCGTGAGATTAATATCATGACTATTAAACCATAACATAATACTTTTACGATTTCAGCGTACGCTGATGCTATTCTGACGAGGTATGTCCCTGTTCCATCGTGCCTCATAGCCTTTTGTTCCGCTCACCCCTAACACTTTCTTCTTAGATGGTTTTTGAAAAAAAGACTTTTTTGCGGTTGCGTTTCCCAAGTCGAGATGGATATCCGTTAACGAGAAGTAGAGTTAAAGTAGAAGTCACGATCAAGTGTCACACTTGTGGATTCTAGTTCCGAGAGTGTCGAGCTGTAAGTAGCAAGTCCCTCGTTCGTGCACAAATAGGATCTATCTTCTCGACCTCGGCTTCGTGACGTCGTCAGTTTCTCGAATTTCTCGCGGCAGTTAAACTCTCGAATACCCAGTTCTCTGTCGGCCTGCTCAGATTCACCGAGGGCTTACCACACCCGATTCGCTCTGTTCTCACCGCTGGTTCTGGTATGGCACACGGCAGAGTGAAATCCGAACCCTATAACGACAGGTAATTGTAACTATCTCCCCCGAGCGCACTACGATGCGACTGCGACGACGACGACGACGACGACGACGACGACGACTACTGAAGTGTTAAACTATCCTCAACTCGTAATATCGCAGCTGACCGTGTTCCCTTCCACACTTGTTCAACCACAAACCAGTTTCTATCTCTCTGTTTCTCTAGCTTCTGTGCAATTCTACTCTTCGCCATGATCCTTCTTACTTCTCACTGCACGAACAAATATTTTCAAGACGTGCTTTCGTGCCCTAGCAGATCTTGCCAACGGTGAGCTCTATCACGAGCTCCAGGTGTTCCCAATCCAATCATCTCCGTCTCAACCAGTCACTGTAGACTAAGATTACAAAAGTACATGCTTCCCGCTCACTCAAACTAAAAAGGGCATATGCAATTTCGAGTTTATATTCCTGAGCTTTCAAAAGAGGTTCATTATATATTTTGATTCTCAATTTAAAATGGGTTATTCCATCAATTATTAATAAGTGCTTGTACCTCACCTCGTCGATTTGGCTGTAATTTTACCAATATTGAGTATAACGGGAACCATAGTTTGTCAAATTTTTAAAAATTGTATTGAAGGTTTCCTGACAGTATCGAATCATAGCGATTTAGCGATTACGTTTTTAAAATTATTTTAATACAATCCAGGGATTTACAAATTCCCTGGAAAACGATGGTTGACGATAAACCAGGGCATTTGATTGTAAAGCCTACCTGGAGATCAACGTATGGAATCTATTGTAAAGATTTTACGTTAAAATACACAACGATCTATCGTTTTGTATCTCTTTAGTTGAGTATGATTATTTCTCTACACTGTAAAAAAAATCTGCTTGAAATTTAGTGTACTTTTACTGGAAGTTTTTATTCATAAACCAGTATATTAAATTTAGTATACAAGTGTAATGTAAAATTAATGTATGATACAGCACATTCAATAATTTACTTTAATTTTACTGGAAAAGTACATGAATTTTATACCACAATTGTATATTAAATTTCGATGACGAGTTTATGAATAAAAACTTCCAATCTTTTCTAACAGTGTATAATATATTCATAAAACTCCATTGATTCATATATAATAATTCCTTCCACCGTAATAATTTAAAAAATTTTTTTTTTTTTTGTTGAAAACGTTTTTTCATGTCACTCGAAAATGTCGATAACCCATTTACATCACATGAGAATCTTAAAAAAAATACACAAAAAAATTCGGCTGTCTTAGCTGGAACTTAGCAAAACCGATGTTTTTAAATTATCATAATCTAAATACCCCTTCGATAACTCACTCTGAAAATAACATGTATTTAGTAAAAAAATGCTCAGCTTTTTAATAAAAATACACAATAAACAATTTAGAGATACGAACCCATTCAAAAACCCGTGTTTTCAGTTATTAGTCGTTGTTCACTACTCTAAGCCGAGACTTTTTTTTACATATCAATACGTCTTAACTTTTTCTTTTTATAGATTATTAATCCTGAATTAAAATAACTTTAAGAATGTAATCGAAAAAAAACGCAATAATTCTATACCCTTAGAAAATCTTTAAGGCACCCCCGAAGAAAATTTAAAAAAATGTAAGCAACCATCTTTCACATTATATTCAACACTAGCAAAGTTACATCCAAATCGGCGAGATGACGTACGAACACTTACCAATAATATATATATGCTAAAAAGAAAATCTGCGATTTTGTTTGAATACAAAAATAATGTACAGAGAATATATGATTCTGCTCGGGGATATTTTGTCCATGTGAGATTTACTTCAAGGATATATGGACAAGATATCCCATAATTTTTCTGACTACAATTTTAATCTAAATCTATCTCAAGTCATGATAGATAGATATTATAAGTTATGAGTTAAATGAATAATTGAAATTACCAATTTGAATTCCTTTTCATTGTGTATGCTCTTTTTCTTCAAGACGTTGAAGGGAACATTGGATTGAGCATGATTAATCAACTTGACTTCTCCCTGACCCCGGGGGGTCTGTACGTAGCATCACGTGTCTGAATCGCGTTCTTTTCCTTTTTCACTTCATTCCCTGTTCACTCTTTTCTCCCTCGTTCTTACGTTATTCTTCTACACGGAACGTAGCAAAATTGCTTGTAGCAGCTCGCACGGGAATACTGGAAGGATAGATATACCGCGGAATGAAATATCGTGCAATACCATGAGACCGACTCTTGCCGCTCTCGCGGATAGGTGCGAGAAAAAATTCCCGTAATGATACCTTATCACTTGGGCGAGCTTTCAAGCATCGGGGAGTAAAGTAAGCATTTCGTTTTGGGAAATGGACGACCGGGGTGTGGAATTTTATTGAACCACACACCCAAGCATCTTTTCTCGGCGATGCTCAACTCTCGACTCCGAGTGTCGTTGGTTAATCGTGGTCGCTCAGAGGGTTGTGAAAGCGTGTCGTTTTTCAAGCCCGGCTATCCTCGGAAAAATTTTACGCCCGGGATCGAATTACGAAAGAAAATTCAAGAACGCTGTAACAGATTTTTCCTTTTTCCGAGTGCAGCTCTTGGCACATGAGGGGAGGTAAATGATTCCGGCTTAAATGAGTATCCGTAATACGCATATCCTGAACATTTTTTCAGATTTAGTAAAATCGGGAGAAATGCGGATTTAATCAACAATATGTAGAAAAACAGACATTTTTTTTTAGTTCATAATGGCGTAAAAATGCGAGTGCAATCCGGAGCAACGTGGAGTGTGATAATTGATGCCTTGCAGCGCAGTTTTAAAAAATCAGTAATTGAGGTTTTTCCCCAGATACGTTTTTCATTAGCAAGTACGAGAGGTGCGTGAATTGATAAACACTCCGCGCTACGCGTTTGACACGTATTTATTCATATCGTCGAAGGCGTTAATTAAATTACGGTCGATGCACGCGAGCGAAATGAGCAACATATTCTGGAAATCTTCATTCAAGTCTGTAGAACATAATTATTAATAATTAAGTCATGAAAAAAACCATGTTTTGAATTTGCACACTTTATAAAAAATAATAATAGAAAAACGCATTTTTTAAATTTTTTATAAAATAAAAATAAATTTTTTGTTTTAATTTTTAAATTGGGTACATAGGATTCATTCCTAATAGGATTCTGCTGCTTGTCAAATTTTTTCCCTAATGACTGGATTTAAATTTTAGAATATGTCTTTAAAAATAGCTATCCCACAATGCAGCAAATATGCTAAGTTGGTAGTTAATGTTTTAATTGTTTGTCCGTGCAACGATTTCGAATTATTCGAATAGTTGCGGCAACTACTGACTAGGTACAGTAATTATAGTAGTTCAAAAGATATAATCGAGGTTTTTATAGCCTATTTAATTTTTACCAATACCAAAAAAAATGATCAGTTACAGATTTAACTATTTGAACTATTGAAATAGTTACATTAACGTTACGTTAATTATAGTAATAATGAAAAGTTCAAAAACTTAAATCGAGGGCTTCTTAATCTACTCAATATTTACCACACTGAGAGAAAAATCTGGTATTTTACAAAAAAATATAGTTAGACCGACGATAATCTATAAACTATACTATATATTTCCACTAATATAGTTCCCAGGAGGAATGTCTCTATTTTATGGTTATAGCAAATATAATTATCGTAGTAATCATCAAAATGATAATAGTTTCAAAAACTATTCTGACAGTTTTAAATATGCCGTTTCGTTGCATATACGATTTCAACGTTTGTTTTCAATAACCTTGCAAGTATCATTTATTGAACCATTGCTTCGACCATAAGACATTGCAAGCCTTTCTATATTCGTTTTATCATGTGAAATCGTTAAATCAACGGGGTGCCGTCCGTTTGACCAACAATTACAATCCCGACGGTTAAAATACTGACAAATCATAATCCCGACAAATTAATGTACTGACAGTTCAAAATACCAACATTTGAAATCCCGTATAATGCCGATATTCGTGATACCGATACCCTGACTACCTCAACTCCGTGTTCTATGCTGTCTGTATTTACTGTTTATCCCCCAAAAAAAATGCAATGTTTAAAAATCTTGATATAAGTACATTCACGCCAATCAAATTGGATTTATGCAAAAAGATTTGAAATAAACTAAAAACATGTACGTGTACAAGTACGTTGTTTCTTTAGGTAATTATTTAGATTGTCTCTTCCATTATTTCGTTTCTTTAGGTGTTTAGGTTAAATGTGGCCGACATCTCGGGCGAGGCGGGGTCCAGGGGCGAAGCCCTGCCGGAGGGTGGGGGCAGAGCCCCCCCACTACACTACATGAATTTTTATTATAGAATCATTGGCTGCTACATCACAAACTGGTCAGAGAGTCGGTATCACGAGTATCGGCATTATTCGGGATTTCAAATGTCGGTACACTGAGAAAAAAAAGTCGAAATTAAATAAATCGGCGTTTGCCCTCGTTCAAACGAATTTTCCGTTTAGGGCAACCAAATGTTTAGTTTCTACAATAATTATTTGATTCAGTTGACTAAGATATATTTGCGGCAACGAAAATATTTGTTATACCAACTAAATTTTCATTTGAACGAGGGTGAACACCGATTTAGTTCATTCTAATATTTTTTTTCCTGAGTGTATTTTTTTTGTCGGTAAAACAATAAGGACCCAAATCAACGATATGCTTTTCTCTCAGTGCAATGGTAAATTTCTCTCGTACTTTCTGTAAACAACAAAAATTGTCGATGAATTAATTTTCTCGTCATTACGACCAGTATTATTACAGCTTTGGAACTCCTTTAAAAGCTTTCAAAGGCCAAATTTTGGTACATATCATAATGAAAGTGTAGCAAAAGGGACAATACATATATGTACGAAAATTCGTCAGAATAATTTACGCAATGTGCACTTCATCATTCCAAGAAGATGCTGTTTCTAGTTGAAGATGGTGCAGGTCGGTGTAGGCAACTGTGCAAAGCACAATAGCATACTCGTGAATTATTACGTTTCCCACTCTTCTAGTTGCTTAACCTCGACACTACACTCTGGGTCGCGTGCGAATGCATAATCTCGGAACAAGGCGAGTTGGACCATGCTCGAGTTCAACACATGACATAATGCGTTTTCTGCGAATCTTTTTCACCTTTCCGGCTGCGCACTTGCATGCAATAGTAGTGCATACATATAATATACAACATTTGCTGCTGTATACTTCTTTATTCCGCTGGTAAAATTACAGAGTGCTAATACTGCTGTCCTAATGCAGTGAATTAACCAACAGTAGATCGGACGACACGTCTACCATTCAACATACTCCGGTACTATGCACATACCTGATGAGCCATCATTCTTCGTTGGACTACGAGCTCAAAATAGAAAGAGAAGTTTTCGTTGAATATTAGTGCTCGAATTTTTTGCGCTGAATATAATGTCACTATATTTACTCGTAGCTTAATAAAAATTTGCACGTGCAGGAGCTAATTATAAATGCATACCCTTGCCCACAGTCATTCTTCTTTTTTACATCAGAATTATTAATTACTTTCATGTGCATTTTAATATACTGCAGCAATCAAATATATCTTTTTATTGAAATACAAAAATTTTCAATCAAGGTTGATGATGTGGCAGCTAATAACCAGATTGTAATGAGGCTGAAACACGATGAAATATTTTTCACCCGCGTTCTTCTGACCGACGAATACCTTTCGAAAATTATGACGGTAATTACTACAGTTCACGGCAAAAAGTTATCGGAAAATTATATTGAATTTTTCAACGCATTATTAATTTTATTGTATACGTATCACATTCCACTTTTCCCTTCCACGTATTTAAAATTATAAAAAAATACACGGTAAAAACTTCCGCAGAAAAAGGTTAAAATATAGGATAGAAAAAAAGGCAATGAAACAAAACCCCATCAATAAATCAATGACAAAACGAATTTGAACAAAAATATGACCACCAAAATATCCGAGGGGATGTTTTTTTTTTTTTGTTTTTGTTCTAACATTCATTTCACATCTCTCATACTGAAAACATACGCATGATCGAGATAAAACATCACGTTCCAATTTTATCTATTTTTCCATACAGTTTTTATTTCTGCTGCCTGGCGTTTTTTCCGCAAATATTTTTTTCGATTCGAAACCTCGAAATCGGTAAAATTATTACGATGCGTTTCCGTCTCTATGATTTTCAGCCCCACAATTTCTAAACACAGTTGCCGTAAAGGCTTGACAACAAGAATGGAAGGTGTAATATTATAGAATTTAGTGAAACTGGGTATTGAATGGACATTTGTATATGGGTAGTTTGCACCGCCAGACAAATAACTCCTCGTGGGGTGTACAATGCATTCAATAGGTAAAGCGCGGCAACCGGAGCCAATAGGATGACGATAAATTGCCAGCGAACTTCGATCTGTGAGCGAGTGGTTTACGCGGTCGTCGCTTGGGGCGTGATGAAACGAAGGGCGCGTGCATAAGGGAGGATTGCGGATGCATCCGAAAAATTCCCGGGAAGAAATACGATCCTATACAAATATTTGTCCGACGTAAGCAAAGTAGATGTATATATGTATGTGTTTTTGTGTGTATGTGGTAGGAAAGTGGAGAGGTCGTCAATGTTTCCCGGCCAAACGTTCGGGTCACTAGGCGTGTGTCTGTCCAACACGTACCGTATCCACTTGCCCAGTCAACCCTGGTGCATTCCTGGCGCACTTTGTTCGACCTCGACAATAGGTATAGGTCGCAACTATTCCGTTGTATACAGAGTGGCTCAGTAAAATGTATATGTTTGTATCATACAATTTAACATGACATTTTTTAAATATAAAGCAAGTTTAAAAAAAATTAAGTCGCTGCCAAAATCCAATATTTATAACCTAAAACTGATGAATGACAAAAATGTATATGCTTAATGTGAAAAACGTCGGATATTGACATCGACTACATTTATTTGAATTCTGTTAGGAAAAACAAATTGTTTGTCGAAATTGTTTCATAGGTTTCGATTTTGATCAAAAGAGACAGCCATTTTTAGTATAAAAAAATAAAACAGCTACCACGTTTGTAAAAATTCCTGGCAAATAAAATGATTTCGACAGAAAATTTTGTTTTGTCTAACATAATATAAATATAAATTTTCGGTTAATTTTTGCCATTGATAACGTTCTAAATGTTCGTAATTAAATTTGAACAAAATGTTCATCTTATAGGTCATTAAAAAATGCATATTATCATTTTTTTTCAAATTGTCGATAGCGTAAACCATTTTCGAGATATTAATGGTTTAATAAAAATAATAAATGATTGAAAAGTACAACCAACAACTTTTTTTGTAAATTTGAAATTTGGTGTATCTGTTGGAATTATAGAATCTAATTTTTAGAAAAATTTTCAGAATTTCTTTTTTTTTTTTTTTGATTTGCCAAAAATTGCTGAACTGACATGGAACGCCTTATAATACTCAATGTTTCAATTTTAACAGCATGTAAACACGGATTACATGCACTGACAATTGAATCAGCGCTTAGCTAATTTTAATCATCTATGTTGCATTTGAAAAAATCTCGAACATTGCGTTATTTGTTTACTCGTATTTTGTGTTGGTTGTTTTCAATGTTTTATATATTGTGTCATTCATTATTGCTATTGTGCATTATTGCCTGCTGTTTTGGTAATTTTTCCGACCTGCTTACTGTCGTAAATAATTCAGTGAATCATGTGTTACGCTTTTCGTAGAATTATATAAATATCATGTGATCCAGTATTTCATGTGACATTTCGAACATTGTTCGACCAATCGATGTTTATTTAAGAGACAATTCGTGCCACAAAATTATATTCGATCCATTTTACGGATATTATGACGTAAATATTTTTGATTACGATATTTATTTATTCTACTGTATATGAATCTCAAAAAAACTGCCTCCCGCCAGCAGTTGACGCGCAGTTTACTTAAGGTAAACGCCCCAGTACCCAACCATGTACCAGTCTCCAACCACTGACACAAATATTGACTGAAATTAAGAAATTATGAATATGAAATAAATAAATAACTAGTGCTACCATTTTTGCAATTCTTTATGTCTGCATAGGCCAATAATAAAAATAGTCATTAATTTTTTTGTTGACGTTTTTTAAAGATATTGTGCACTGCAGACGCCGCTCAGACGATCGGCGCATATCTTTTAGCCAGTTCGTTAAGAATTGGCGTAACGTTGTTAAGCTTATGGCGCTGTTATTTTCACGATTTCCACAATAATTCGAGGCTTGTGGTATTCGCAAATAAATAGACTTTATAAATCTTCCATTAAAATTTGCGAAAAACCATTGCTAAGTCGTCGATTACCATGGTTGGCTATTGGGGTGCATCCGCAGTATGCTGTACCGATATCCAACCGCGGCCTATTCCCGGCCAACACAAACTCAGCGAACATAGCCTCTATGGCAAGTTGATGCCGGTTGCACGTTACGGTGAGCCTTTTTATTAGTTATTATTTATCATAAATTATCCCAAACGTTGCGTGTAATTTAAGAAATAAAATGAAGTTTCAACGAATCGCATAGCCTCGTATCGGCGGGTGGTTGCGTATAGGGACATACTTGGTCGGGTATTTAGACATTACCTGAAATAGGTGGTCGGGTACTAGTCTATCGAGTTTCTCAATTGTTTCCTAACTTTAACAAAAAACTATACCCCTGACATGAATTAATGGATGCTTTTCGAAAAGTAGAAAAGCTAAGCTTTGCATTAGTTATGGTTACAATTATAGAAAGGTCATTTTAGTATAAGAAATATAACTTTACAGTTTCCTGTTCTCTAAGATGGCCGGCTATTGGGGCCTTTACCTTATCGCATCCTCATTATTTTCCTCCTTTAGTAAAGCTACCTCTATGAAAATCTGCACGATATATAATAATTGTGTAAAAGTTTCCGCAAGTAACATAGTGTTGTGTTAACTTGAATTTATTATGTATTTTTCAGATTATATCTTGATTTTGAAAAGTGTCAGGAAGATATCGTTACTTTTCCGATATTGCAAATATTTTTAGCGTAAGTTCAGAAGAGACAAAACGGATTTGAAATTTATATTATTTATTAAAGAAAATGTATTTCGAACGCACTTTAAATGCACTAATTACCATGACTTGGGAATCAGCATTATCCTCTGCTTTCAGCGTTACAGTTCAATATTCTCATTGGATCCAATGTGTAAGACAATTTATCGATGACGTCGTGTTGACAGAGAGCTTACCGGGATTGTGAATAATGCAAACTATGTGTATTCTATCCATGAGCAGGCGGCTGCCCACCAGCGGCAACAGCATTGTTATCGCTATATGAAAATAATATAGTTCACAGAGATCGCGATCCGAAATTTGTTCACAAAGTCCGCACGCACGGTTTGGATATTCAATGTTATTATAGCATTGTACAATACAAGTGCGGTACGATAAATACTTGTGCTATTGTAACACTCACCGTCGGCTCGTACGGCGAACTCACACTGATCAGAAAAAAGTTTTGGAACCGAAATTATACAAAATAATACTTCACAAGGTGTGAAAATGAGGGTTCATTATCGCATCGAGTAGATCGCTAAAGACTGAAATGTAGATTCTGTATGAGAATCTTCAGAATCAAGAATAATTGTGAAAAGTTTTTATAAGTAACAGACTTGTTGTGTTAATTTGAAGGATTCTTTTGTATTTTCTTGGGCTTGTATGTTGAACTTGAAAAGTGTTAGAAAGATATCTTAAGTTTTGCTAATGCACGTAGAAATCAGTATGGGCATCCCAGTTTGAAACTCGATCCTGGTCGGGATTGGCTCGGGTTTCCATAAATGGGTTATCCAACTTAGAATCCGAATAGATCCCAAATAGATTTCCGGTTACGCACTCGATGACAGTTTATCATCGATTAGGATTTGCTAGGGTTACCCTAAGAGAGCCGTCCTATTTAGAATTGGGATGGATTCCGGATCGGGACCCAATTCTGAACGACGAGCTGTATTACCGTGCATCGGGATTTGTTAGGGTTACCCTAAGAGGGTTCTATTTGGATTCTGAATAGAATCCGGATCGTCTTCCCATTACTCAACGATTTGTCCGGAACTAATTTTACTTCACCCTTTATGCAGTAAAATGTTGTAGAATACAGGTACGAAAAACTTTTCGTTAACACGCGTGATTGTAACAATGTGTGCGGTTCATGTGCCCCAGACGCGTTCTCGTTGCTGCCCGTGCAGAAATTTCGAAAGAGATCCAGCTGGAATCAGCTTGGTATTCCCATCTTTCGACAAGGATCCAGGTAGATCCAGCCTAGTATGCCCATCTAATGGCTGGAATCCAGTCAGCCATCGGAGCGGATCCCCGTTCGAGATCCCGATCGGAATCCAGTTTCCGCGCGTTACATCCCATGTCTGGAATCCGATCCGTTGACCGACTGGAATCCGACCGGAAGATGAGAATACCAGGCAGGAACCAGCTGGATCCCTGCCGAAATTTCTGCATGGGAATTTCTAAATATTTTTTGCTTAAAGTCAGAAAGGGAAGAAAATATGTGAAATTTATATAATTTATTAAGCAAAATGTATTATTCGGACAGAGTGTAGTTTAAATAACCCACGTCTTTGCAAATGAACATTGTTGCTAGTCGACCATGCTGTCGACCTCTGCTTTGAGAGTTACATATTAGCATCCTGAATGGAGTCAATTTGTAAACTGTATGTTCTATCCACGAACGGATGGTAACCAGAATCCAACGGTAATATCATTACAATCGCTATATGAAAACAATTTAGTTCACAGAGTACGATCATCACGGTCCACAATTCGCAGACAAAATCCGCTCGTATGGTATGGACCTTCAACGTTATTTAGTAATTTTCGTATTTTCCGCGTTTCAAACATTTGTAGTCTACAAATTCCACATGGAATGAGAAGCCAGACATGTAACGCATTCCCCCATGAATGTGTTGGAATATATTATTTGGAAATGGATCTACAACGAGTATACGCGTTGCTGGTGTATGTAGATGTACATGATTGCAGCATACGCTACCGGTGCTGCGCACTACGGCAGAAAAGAAAACAAAGAAGTAAGAGAAACCGCGTGGCTTTCGTTGCGGCAGAGGATGCACTCCGGAGAAATTCAGTTTCGCAATAAAACCGAAAAACCGCAGGATCCTGGTGGCTGCAAGAGAGAAGAAAGAGAGAGCTCTCTTTTCACCACATCACCATCAGACATTGTTCTCCTCTCTCAGGCGTAGAATTTGCGGGCGTACCCGAGATGCGAACCCACGTACCACCGAGAAGCTGCTAGCAGGTCACATTCTTTTTTATTCATAGCTTTCCTCTTTTATTTCGCAACCTCCCAGCACCAACAGCGGTGGCAGACATGACGGGCGGAAAATCGCACGGAATAAATACCACTTTCGGTAAAGGACGAGTAGGACAAAGAGAAAGGGTTAAGACAAGGATGGCGAGTTGAAGCACAATGTGCCAAATGTGTGGCACTGTTTACTGTACGTGTATATAGGGTACATAGCTGATAAAAGGGAAAAAAAGATAAGCAGAACTATATGTAAGTTTCTGTCTGTCTTACCAGCCTTTCCTGCCCAGAAAACGTATCCAACATACACCAAGAGTATGAGCACCACAGCAGTTGCGAAATCCTCGTCCGAATGCAACGACACCTTTTTGCCCACGAAATACGCTGTTTTTCGCCCACGACACGATATTAGGAACCTCTTTGTATGCAGCCCAATATGTATGCTATTCGGGCGTGTCGACTCTTCTGTATTTTTCGACTCTCGCGCTCTCTCGTGGATATGAGATACCCTAGGGTCTTCTCGGTTTTTCATATTTTTCACGGACTGCGACAGCACATCTCTTCTGTTACCTTGGTAACCAGGTTAGCGATACAATGACAGAATCTGTGGCAGTTCGCTTGATATTCCGATGCTAATATCATATCTGACGACAGATCGCGTTACCCGAAAAATATGACAGATCGTTAAAGAAGAGACAGAATCTTTTGTCTCTTCTGTGGAACGACAAAGTAATGCGAAATCATTAAATCAAATTTCTTTTGAATGGAAACTGACGGTAAAGGGAATTGTTACAGCAAGCATTGTTGCCGATGGAAATGTGGAATATGCCTGAGGCCTTAATTATTTGCCGAATTGTCGATTCGAATTCGACAGTATGTCCTTTTTCTGACTTATGGCAATCATGGTAACGTTTCGATGTGAATTGCTGTCAAATTATGGAAATACAATAAAAAACAAATTACTGGTTGAAACTGAATTCGAAAACATTCGTATCCAGATTCACGTCAATATCTACCCAATATTAATGTACCGTAGAGCCTCGATTATCCGAACTTCCGTCACCCGAACCCTCTATTATTTAAAACGTCCTGACAAATTTTGATGTTATTGCTGTATGCGTTTAATAGTGCAAATCGCATATACAAAAAAGTACAAGTTACATGCCATTTTACGATGATTTTTGAAAAAGTTACTTTGGGTCGATTCTGATTTCAGAATTCACAGATCCGACTACCGGGCGGAAAATCCAACCTAATTTTATTTTAAATGATATTGTAATGGTAGTATAATTTCTATCCATGCGCCACTTCTAATAGCAATTCACTAAACTAATAAAGTGGCACGAGTTCTTATATCGAAAATGCAAGTTATTTCATCCACGATAATCTATAAACGTCACGTTAATAAATATTTTAACACCGAGGTCTGATGGTTAGTGCACGAATCGCTGCTAGTATATTTAAAACACAAATGTATTACGTAAGTATATCCTTTATCTTCAAATCACCATTATTGAAGTAATCGTTAATCCGAACTAATCTCGACCCTAATTGATTCGGGTCAAATCGACCCGAATCGAGATTCTACTGTAATTATAAATATACACTGTAAAAAATGTTTGCGTTTTTCCTATACAAACGTGTATGAATTTTGAAAAACTCGGTATAGGAAATCGGAATTAATATGTTTGCATAGTAAATTTAATACAGATATATGAATTTTGATAATCCGGCGATTGGAAATTACAACACATGATTATTAAATCATCATTCACTAAATTAGTATATGAAAATCAATATGCATTTTCGGAATTTTCGTATCCTATTTGAAATTTAATATACATTGTTCCATTAAATGTAAGATCAAAGTTACTCAAATTACAGTTACTAATATTGAAAAATACCAAGTAAAGTATTTGAAATGTTGTCTATGTGGGTGTATTACTTTATGAAAAATGTTTGCGTTTTTGCTACACAAAAGTGTGAGAAATTTACAAAATTCGCCATAGGAAATAAACATTAATATAGTTGCATAGTAAATTTAGTATGCGTGTATGGATTTTACCAAACCGGTGATATAAAATTACAACACATGGTTACTAAATCAATCATTACTAAATTAGTACATGGAAATCAACATGAATTTTTGGAATTTTAGTGACTGATTTGAAATTTAATACACAATTCCCAATAACGAAAAAAAACCCGCATTAGATTGCTAATACTTACCACTTAGCACCGCCTTCTGATAAGTTACTCGAGATTTTCAAAAAGATTCCGTTCATCCAAAAATTATGTTCACTTGAAAATATTTCCAACCCACTTTGCGCTCTGATTGCAATCAATTCAATATTTTGTTATGTCAATTATGAGTATGCTTGAGAGAATAATAGTTGTACAACTCTTATGTCATTTAGATATCCAAAATTACTAAGTCGTTGATAGCGTACACTGTTAGAAATTTTTGTATGAAAATTAATATAAAGTATTGGAAGTTTTTTTGCGGATACGCGTATATTAAATTTAATATACAAATATTAAATAATATATAAAAAAATTGTTGCAAAATTAATATACAGTATACTAAACACTTCGTAAAAGTTGTGTTTATAATATAATTATTGGAACTTTACAATATATCTGTATATTAAATGAAATTTAATATAACGTATCTGGAAAAGAACTTCCAATACATATATTAATTTTCAAAATATTTTTAACAGTGTAGTCGGTAGCGTGCGTGCGTTGTAAGGTACTTAGGTAGGTAGATCGTAGGTTCAAACCCCAGTGCAAGCAAAAAAATTTCTATGGGGTAACCCAATTCCCAACAATTTCTGATGACATAATTTGTGTAAAAAAATAAAGTCCGCCTAATATTTATATTTTTATTATTGTTTTTATGTCCATTTTTTATTTCCGACGCAAATGTATTTGAATTTTCCG
This sequence comes from Ephialtes manifestator, assembly GCA_963970395.1. Taxonomy (NCBI): domain Eukaryota; kingdom Metazoa; phylum Arthropoda; class Insecta; order Hymenoptera; family Ichneumonidae; genus Ephialtes; species Ephialtes manifestator. Next base: position 16,127,534 of record OZ019981.1, on the reverse strand, counting down.
ATACCGCTCATATGAAAATTCAACAAAAATGTTTATGAACTTTAATATACAAGGTCATTATATATCAAAATAATGTCTATGAATTTTCAAACATATTCATCTAAAAATATCTTGCAGCGATGGAAAAACCGGAAACAATTATGCCGTAATGTTATCGAAAGCTACATTTTTTCCAATATCGTTCATATGAAAATTCAATATAAAGGTTTATGAAATTTAATGCACAGTTTATGCATATGATACTTCCAATACAAGTATATTAATTTTAAAAAAGATTTTTGTACAGTGTATAAAAAAAGAACAGTACCCCATAAAATTAATCGAAAAGTGCATTATATAGGAGTGATAGGATTTGTACTGCCACCCTCACAATCCGACACTGTCGAGTGATTCCTCTTTTTTATTTTTGCAGTTTCGCACTTTTTTCCCCTCATCACAGTCACTCTTTCGCTCGTTTGCAATTTTATACCGCTATCATTCGCATTCTACTGCAGTGCAGTCCTTCGCGATAGTTTTGGCGTTCGTTTGCCTCCAGGCTTTGGCCCACGACAAATAGATACATGTATCGCAGTGCAGTAAAACTGACGGGGTTACTAGAATATCTGCTAACGCTTTACAGCAAAAATTGTAACCGAGAGTTCAACTTCACTGTGCAGGTTTTACTTTACGCTTTGGTATACACGAGTGTGTAGGAATTGACTCGGTTCGTTGCGAAACCACGCGAGCCAAGAGTGACGTTGGTGAGTAAAGTTGGACGTACGGATAATGGACTCTCGGATTTTGGAATGTCATTCTCCCGATCTCGAATTTCAATGATATTCACGTTAATAGACGGTATAAAAATGGAAACTTTTTTCCTCGGAAAAAGATCGAGTAAAAATAAATCATGGGTAAAGAAATATCGAAAAAAAATATCGTATGTATATTTTAGCTATTTTCTTCGTTATCTCATTTACATGGATATTTTTCCATAATTTATTTTCCGAGAATTATATACTTTTCTGAATCATTTGTGGCGAATTCCCGCGTATATCCGGATTCTAGGAAATACTGAATATTATTACTATATTGTTTTTTATTTAATTTTCGTTCGTTGAACTCGTTGAATAGATATAACAATAGTTTTTCATATTTTTCGAATGTCAACCATTATCGCGTATTATCTCTGAGAAGTAGTTACGAATAACAAGATAATGATAAATATGCTCTATTTTATTAAGGTGTCAAACATAAATAACAGTGAGAGAATTTTCGAGGGAAATATAAAGCGAAATTATAAATGAAAATATTGAATGTAAAAAAGTAGAAACAAAGCGAATGAGTATCAAGAAGCAACGGAGTGAAGGATACGAACGAAAGTTGCCGACGTCAGCTGAAAATAATGAAGGTAAAAAAAAATTAATTAGTTAACTAATGAATACTACGATTTTTAATAATATGTTAATATTTGTTTATACTATTTTAATACTTCCTTTCTTGACCACAGATGTCCACAACAAATTTTACACAGAAAGTAAAAAAAAAATGGATGGGATATAATTTTGTCTTCCTATTTTACGTGATATTTTCTGTCATTTTTCCACCAATTTGTATAATGTAACACATTAAAACGTGCAAATACACAAATCTACAGAATTTTTATTTCACTTTCTATTTAACACATATAAAAATGTGTAAATATTACGGAACTGCTTTTGTTACTTCAAATTTTGAATAAAATAGTATATTGGGTATCAAGTGTTTACTTTACGCCGTGCGTATAAAAAAATATTTTTTAATTCGTCAATTTTACGAAAATCTTTTTATGACTTTATAAATTCAACATCAATTCCGAAAAATTCATAACAAATTTTGTCAAATTAAGACAACAGATCTGCTGTTACTTACGAAAAAGTTTACACACTTATTTGTTTTCGGTGTGGCTTAAATTTTATTATGAATGTGTATTTACGAATTTTAATTTCAAACAACGTTGTATACTAATTGGTTTAAATAATAAGACACCGGAAGGTTAACCAGCCTCAATGATATCCGTCTCCGGCAGAAATGTGAAAATGGAGCTACGTTTCTCTTCCCGGCCGTTGCCTCCGCATTTTCTTTGTCCGCTTCCTGGCTTCTCCTCGTGTTTTTCCCGTTTCGGCCCTTTCATGGCTCGCCCGTTCCACAGCTGACATTTTATTTCGCTTTCGCGTTACTCGCCTGTTAGCACTGGGGTTGGCACGTGAGATGCTGCAGGACGGTACGCGGAGGCATTAATTAGTTCCAACGACACTCTCACGATATCTTAACGCTAGAACTCGTCCGCTCACCCTCAAGCCTCGAGGAATTCACGGAAATTTAATTAGCGTTTCTCAGGGTTTCCCATTTTCGTCCTCCAAGCCGAGACAATCGAAGCGAGACGAGGACGACGTCTGAGCGATTCGAACGTCACCTCGTGGTCGCACAACTTTTTTTTTGTCTCCGTCATGCTTTATTTTATTATCTCGTCTCGTCACATTTTCGCACTGCCTTATTTTTTCTCTGCTCAACATGCCGGCTGCCGAATATTTTTTCTACTTTTCTCTAGAACCTCTATTTTTCCTATTGACAGTATAATACAAACTTATGAAGGTGGAAAATCTTTTCTTATGAATATAAAAAAAAAATTTGGCAAACCGATGAGATACGATAGAAAAATAATATTAAATAATCGGCAAAGAAAAACATTTGTGGTTTCTTACAGAGAGCTGTGTTTTCATTTTTTTTAATTACTTGTTTTTAGTTCACTTCAATTTTCTGTACATGTATCAATGATATATAAAACAAAAGGATGCAAAGTAAATGGTCCAAACGGAAGATTCGATTTTCTACGTGTTAATCAAATGGGAAATGAGCCATTCTCTGTCAGATCAGCCACTTTTTTTTCGACCCTCTCAGACCTATCCCATAATTGGACACATTTTAGTGCCACTTGAAAGCACTCTTTGTGAATTTTTTCAGATTTTTAAAACAATCCATTTGGGAAATGTATTTTTTTTTATTATTCATATAACTTCGATGGAGTAAGTCTGACAGAAAAAATACATATACAAAAAAAATGTTGTTTTTCACCACTTTGTAATACAATAGGTCTCATATTTTTATTCGTGTTACAAAAGTGATATACAGCAAAAAAAAATGTTAAACAATTTTTTTCATTCATTCGGACATCTTCGATATTACTTTCAATTTTTTATAAGCTGTAGGGACATGTATAGAACCTACAAAAAAATTGGTATAGTGGGCATCGTCTACTTGAAGGATTAAAAAGCGAAAGAAAATTAATTAAATTTATTTAATTGTTTTTTTATTTTTATATATTTTTTTATTTCACTTATTTTTTGTTATTCCTCCAAATAATCGATCCACTGAGCTACTTGACGCGTAACGACGACACGGCCTTCAGAGTTTACATACAGTTATTCGTGCGTATAGCCATTTATTGGATCGAACATTTTGGAAAATATTTTTTTTCTCCTTCAAATAGTCGATGCCCACTATGCCAATTTTTCGTTATGTTTTCGACATATTCCTGTAGCTTGTATAAAATTGGCAGTGATATCGAAGTAGTCCGAATGAGTAGAAAAAATTGTTTAACATTTTTTTGCTGTAAACAGCTTTTGCAACACGAATAAAAAATATGAGACATATTGCAATACAAAGTTAAGTGAAAAACAACATTTTTTTGTATGTGTGATTTTTTTGTCAGATTTACTCCATCGAAGTTATATGAATAACAAAAAATATATACATTTCCTAAATGGATGAATTCGAAAATCTGAAAAAATTCACAAAGAGTGCTTTTAAGTGGTACTAAAATGTGGCCAATTATGAGATAGATCTGAGAGGGTCGAAAAAAAAGTGTCTGAACTGACAGAGAATGCCTCAAATACGAAAGATCGTTGCGCTACCTCTAAGAAAACTCGTATGAAGCTTTCGTCCCATCAGGGACAATATTAGGATACAGACTATAGTTTATTGGTGTGACAAGTGCAAAAAAAAGTTTTTATTTAGGCAATCTAATTTACACAATAGGTTGACCGTCCTTTTTTTTAAAATGATCCTTTCAGTTTTGACATATGCCGTTTATGATGAGAAAATAAAAATTTCTTATCGTTCCATAGAACAGAGAAAAAATTAGTTCGTGGGTTTTTATACTGCTGTGAGATGTGGGCCAGTTTCCAATGAGATTGCATTCGAACACTATGTATATGTGCAGGGGTATCGTAGCTGCTTAAACTACATGAGCTACGATACGAGTAGCGGTAAGCATGCCTAGGCTTCATACAACACATTACAAAGCCCTCTCATATACGCTCACTGCCAAATGCAAACCCAATTGCCATATTTACCAGGTACAAGAGAACGTGCGGGTGAATGCGTTGCCGTGCATGAACACACGTGGTAAATAGGCACATCGATGTGCGTGCAATCATGCACTTTAGCTGCTCGAGACACACAACCATTCCCCGACATTGTGCTACACCTACTGGAATAATCGTCTCCAGCACCGTAAGTTACGGAAGTGGAAATTAATTCGCGCAGTTCTTACGCTTCTTGAACTCAGAGATAAATATTTATTTACTAAATAGTTTTTCAAGAAACTATATATTTAAAAATTCTTCAACGCATCACGAAATCATTACACTCGATTTCAGAGATAATCCCAACTTTTTTGCTTCCATTTTTGATCCGACGTCTAATAGTCATTGACTGAGATTGTAATATTTCTGTAATGTTTCTTCATATATTTACAGGCTATTCACGAAACTAAAAACAAGTTTAATTATTATCATTTTTTAAATTGATTTCTTCTGTAGTTGGTCATGTTATTTAAATGGTAAATTATTGAAGCATTTTCGAATAAAGCTGCACATTATATTTACATTGCTTTTCCGTAAAATCACTTGAATTTTAAAAACATTTTATGCATTATTTTATGGGATACTAATGTATGAAGCAAAAAAATGGCATACTTTTTTTAAACCTTTTTCGCAGCTTATTTTATTTTAACTTCAATCTATAATATGCATTACCAGATTTTTTATATATGATCTCAAAATATTTTTGCTTAATACCAAAATGTCGATTTTTGTCTGTCGAACTGCATGTCATTTTTGTATTTTATTCAGAATAAAAAATGATTTCAGACAAATGTTTAAATAGTATGATTTTAAAATTTGTGTCAAGTTTTGATGAAGCCCACGAAAAGGTAATGCAAAGGAGATTTATTGACGATCGATGCAGAAGTTTAGCACAAATAAAAGAAAATAAATGCCAATGAATTACATTTATGTATTTTCCAGGAAAATGTGTGAGACTGAATACGAATCATTGACTATTCGTCGGTGGGAATTCGTATTGACATCACGTATAGGTGATTTTGAACGCGGAATTTGTAGCAGTGTAAGCAATCATTACTTGTACAGTTCTCTTAACTTTGCGGAAAACTTTTCGATACATCCTAACTTAATGAAAACGGTGGATTCACCATCGTTCACGATTATCCGCTCGAAAGCCCTCGCGAGCCTCATAACAACGCAACACACTCTTGTAAGATGTTTTCATTTCTCCAAAAACTCGAAGTACATCGTTACATCAACGAGTTTCAGGCACACCGGAGGGAGTCGTGAAATATTCACGGAAAACACTGCGCCACTACTCTCATACCACTACAGATACCCCCGACTATAAAAATAGTTGCATCTGGCTCTCCCTCTTTGTCTTATAAACTATATTTCCAGGTGCAATGGAGAGAAAAGAAAATAGGAAGAAAATGAAGGTTGAGTTACAGGCTATAAAAAGTTTTCGAAGCTCCGGACGATTAAGTCATGTAGCGCCGGTGGTATAACGTATATGCGGCATGCAGTGGCTTTCTGCTCTGGAGTAGAGCTCTCTGCCATGTGTTACACGCATATTTCCTCCTTCTACTCGTGCACTCTCTGTTATACACGAATTCTCCATCCTACAATCCCGGTTCAAGCCCGTCCGTAATATGAGTGTACAAACGTGAATATGACACGTCTCTATTTGCTTGTCTGTGTATGTGTGTGTGTTCGCCTGGTTGTCCAAAATTGCAAGCTCTGTTGGATGCCACTGAATCCGCTAAGTGCCGCACTCCGCACCTACTCGTATTTTAAGGCGACTTAAGTTGTCTGCCGGTGGAACCGAGAGCAGGAGACAATTCACGCTGCAGATTGCCATAAGTATTAGGTACTCTCTTGGACACTCAGAGAACAGCGAAACGACCCGGCTATATATACCGCTGAAGAGGGGCGCTTTAATTCCCCTCCCTGAACAACTTCCAGCCTGAGGATAACGAGAAATTCACACAATGTTCATCTTTGAGTAGAGTTCTCGAAACTGCGTTTCACAAGCTCTGTCTGCGCCCCCAAAATTCCTCGTCGAGACGTACCGGCTGAGGAAATTTATACCAACCTCTATCCTACTTCTGTCGTCGCAACACCCTATTCTTCTACCCCTTTTTCATCCTTTTGCTTCTTCTTTGTGGTACTGCAGATCCGTCGCGTTGCCTTTGCTTCTACCCTCTACAGTCGCGGACGGCTCATGAATATACCGTACATAAATTTACGCGGTAGTGGCCTTCGAAATATTACTGGACCCTGGGACCTCGCGCTGTGAATAAGGAGAGACGAAGACAGAACGAGAGGATTCATTGTATGTGTGTGTGTGTGTGTGTGAAGGCGAAAAAGGCGGATGAGAGTGCTGAGGTCCTTTGCGAGGTCATGAGACAATTTTGCAAACACCCAGAGGAGTACCCCACTTACGGTCATAACCTCTCCACAATCCAATTTTTTTTACAGCTACGTCATAAGTTTATGAAAGGGGTAGGTTGCTCAGAATGAAGTAAAAAAAAAGTCTCAAATAAATAGTGGAAGTTGGCATGTGCCAACGAAGTTTTATGTGCTTTCGTTATTTTCTGCCAACCCATGTCTTTTGTTGAAAGCCAACGTTATATTTGTGTTTCACTCTGCAAACCCTAGATTAGGTTCAAGCTTAGTTTAGTAATGAGCATGATATTCTTTTACCTTTCTTATAAATGACTCGGTAAGAATTGTGTGAGGTATATCTCACACAATTCTTATATCTGTCGTATAATCGTGTATTTCTCCAAGTTTTTTTTATGTAACCTTGATCTTTTGACAATCAAGGTTTTTTTATTCGCGATTACGAATGAATACTTGGGAAAAAGGTTTCAATAAATGTAATCTTTCGTTTTTGCACCTTTGTTCAGTTTCCGGTTGGAAGTCATTAAAATGAATCCAGTGTTCGCAGTCGAATGTTGATTCATTGCAACCCGATTGTCTACCTTCCAGAAGTAGAGATGAAAGAAGATGAGGAGAAGAGAGGGTGGAATTAGTTTTAAGATCGTCCAGGAGGAGTCCCACTACGTCGCAAATCGAGAGCGAGCATCATCAGCATAGCCAATTCGGGCGTGAATCACTCTTCTACTTCGGAGAGAGCTACCCTTTGTTTCTCATCCCCTTTGAACAAGCCCGCTGCTCTATACTTTCCCTCGCCTTTGCGATTTCTACTCGAAACTCTCAGGAAACTTGAAGTCTGTCCCTTTTACCTTAGGAGTACCAGGAAGAAACCGGAAACTACCGAGCTTCGGTAGCAGAAAGCCGAGAAAGAAAAAAGGAGATGAATGGGACTGAGTGACACAAAAAGAGACGGAGTTGCACGAGAGAACACGTACTGAAATATATATATATGCTTCCTTTGGACGAAAGGTTCTCCAGGCATTTATTAGAATTCAACGAGCATTGCGGTACGAAGACGTCCGTGCATCGTTTTGATTAATTGCATCGGGTACAGTGGTGCGAGAACACGTATTGCGATTCCCAGCACATGGAAGAATTCTACGGGCTATTACTACCGATATTTGCACCGTGCGTCATGGAGCACCAACATTTACGGGCATTAATCAGATTTGAGTTCTGGCTGTGTTGGGATCCTTGTTTTGGATTTGGTGAAGGGCATGGTTTCGAAACTATTACAAGAACTCTTATCAATATCTTTTGTAATGTTCATCCTCAGAATCTTCTGGCAAGGATGAGTGCTAAAGTTCCTGGCCTAGTCCGAACATTCACTTTAAGGGAAAACTGGACAATGGAATAAAAATAATAGTGACAGAAGAAGATAAGTAGAGAAGTATTCATATTCGGAAAATAAGGTCTTACGACATTCTCTGCGAACGTCACTCTTCTAACCACCGGAAAACCATAAAATGATCTGGTTATTTTTACTGATGAAGAAATTACTACTATTTGCACCGTCCGACACACAGCAACAATATTCGCAGGCAATTAATCACATTTACAACCTGGCTGTGCTGGGCTGATGATATTGGGTTGCAATAGCATCGTGATAAAAAGTCATCGTACGTTAAAATCACGAGCTACAAGCTACAAGAACTGTGAATACCATATTTTGTAATCCGCTATGTTTATCCTAGAATTTTCCTGACACGGATGAGCGCAATGATTCCTGACTTAGTCTGCAGAGTCACTTCAAGTAACAAGTGAACGATGAAATAAAAATAAGTGTGACAAGAGAAGCTAAGTGGAGTACTAAAAATAATCGAAGAATGAGGTCTTATAACATTCCCTTCCAAGATGCGACTGTCTTCAGGTGATTAAGATACTGACGTCATTTGCACCGTACGTACTCTAGCAACAAAATCCGCAGGTATTAACTCGCTGTACTGGGATGATTATATTCGGATGGGAAAGCCTCATGGGCTCGAAACTACTGTGAAGTAAAGAGCTTTCTACTGGTACATCAAAGTGCACGACTAGCTACAAGAACACTTAACAATATCTTTTATAATCCGCTGTTCATTCAAGGAATCTTCTGACACAGAAGTTCTTGGTCTAGTCTGAAGAGCCACTTTAAGGGATAACTGGACAATGGAACAAAAATAATAGTGACAGAAGAAGATAAGTAGAGAAGTATTCATATTCGGAAAATAAGGTCTTACGACATTCTCTGCGAACGGCACTCTTCTAACCACCGCAAAACCATAAAATGATCTGGTTGTTTTTACTGATGAAGAAATTACTACTATTTGCACCGTCCGACACGCAGCAACAATATTCGCAGGCAATTAATCACATTTTTAACCTGGCTGTGCTGGGCTGATGATATTGGGTTGCAATAGCATCGTGATAAAAAGTCATACGTTAAAATCCACGAGCTACAAGCTACAAGAACTGTGAATACCATATTTTGTAATCCGCGATGTTCATCCTAGAAATTTCCTGACACGGATGAGCGCAATGATTCCTGGCTTAGTCTGCAGAGTCACTTCAAGTAACAAGTGAACGATGAAATAAAAATAAGTGTGACAAGAGAAGCTAAGTGGAGTACTAAAAATAATCGAAGAATGAGGTCTTATAACATTCCCTTCCAAGATGCGACTGTCTTCAGGTGATTAAGATACTGACGTCATTTGCACCGTACGTACTCTAGCAACAAAATCCGCAGGTATTAACTCGCTGTACTGGGATGATTATATTCGGATGGGAAAGCCTCATGGGCTCGAAACTACTGTGAAGTAAAGAGCTTTCTACTAGTACATCAAAGTGCACGACTAGCTACAAGAACACTTAACAATATCTTTTATAATCCGCTGTTCATTTAAGGAATCTTCTGACACAGAAGTTCTTGGCCTAGTCTGAAGTGCCACTTTAAGGGATAACTGGACAATGGAATAAAAATAATAGTGACAGAAGAAGATAAGTAGAGAAGTATTCATATTCGGAAAATAAGGTCTTACGACATTCTCTGCGAACGTCACTCTTCTAACCACCGCAAAACCATAAAATGATCTGGTTGTTTTTACTGACGAAGAAATTACTACTATTTGCACCGTCCGACACACAGCAACAATATTCGCAGGCAATTAATCACATTTGTAACCTGGCTGTGCTGGGCTGATGATATTGGGTTGCAATAGCATCGTGATAAAAAGTCATACGTTAAAATCCACGAGCTACAAGCTACAAGAACTGTGAATACCATATTTTGTAATCCGCTATGTTCATCCTAGAATTTTCCTGACACGGATGAGCGCAATGATTCCTGGCTTAGTCTGCAGAGTCACTTCAAGTAACAAGTGAACGATGAAATAAAAATAAGTGTGACAAGAGAAGCTAAGTGGAGTACTAAAAATAATCGAAGAATGAGGTCTTATAACATTCCCTTCCAAGATGCGACGGTCGTCAGAGATAAAGATACTGACGTCATTTGCACCGTACGTACTCTAGCAACAAAATCCGTAGGTATTAACTCGCTGTACTGGGATGATTATATTCGGATGGGAAAGCCTCATGGGCTCGAAACTACTGTGAAGTAAAGAGCTTTCTACTGGTACATCAAAGTGCACGACTAGCTACAAGAACACTTAACAATATCTTTTATAATCCGCTGTTCATTCAAGGAATCTTCTGACACAGAAGTTCTTGGTCTAGTCTGAAGTGCCACTTTAAGGGATAACTGGACAATGGAACAAAAATAATAGTGACAGAGGAAGATAAGTAGAGAAGTATTCATATTCGGAAAATAAGGTCTTACGACATTCTCTGCGAACGTCACTCTTCTAACCACCGCAAAACCATAAAATGATCTGGTTGTTTTTACTCATGAAGAAATTACTACTATTTGCACCGTCCGACACACAGCAACAATATTTGCAGGCAATTAATCACATTTGTAACCTGGCTGATGATGTTGGGTTGCAATAGCATCGTGATAAAAAGTCATCATACGTTAAAATCCACGAGCTACAAGCTACAAGAACTGTGAATACAATATTTTGTAATCCGCTATGTACATCCTAGAAATTTCCTGACACGGATGAGCGCAATCATTCCTGGCTTAGTCTGCAGAGTCACTTCAAGTAGTAAGTGAACGATGAAATAAAAATAAGTGTGACAAGAGAAGCTAAGTGGAGTAGTAAAAATAATCGAAGAATGAGGTCTTATAACATTTCCTTCCAAGATGCGACGGTCGTCAGAGATAAAGATACTGACGGCATTTGCACCGTACGTACTCTAGCAACAAAATCCGCAGGTATTAACTCGCTGTACTGGGATGATTATATTCGGATGGAAAAGCCTCATGGGCTCGAAACTACGGCGAAGTAAAGAGCTTTCTACTGGTACATCAAAGTGCACGACTAGCTACAAGAACACTTAACAATATCTTTTATAATCCGCTGTTCATTCAAGGAATCTTCTGACACAGAAGTTCTTGGTCTAGTCTGAAGTGCCACTTTAAGGGATAACTGGACAATGGAATAAAAATAAAAGTGGCAAGGGAAGCTAAGTAGAGTAGTAATAATAATCGAGGAATGGGGTCTTATGACATACCCTTCCATGGTCCCTCTTCACCGCAGCAGTGAATCCTCTTTAACCGTCTTAAGACCGTACAACGACACCACCATCTTCAGAGATAAATGCTGCGAGGCAAAGTGAGTGGTCCGCGCCTGTTTCATTCTCCCTTTTTCCTTTTCTCTTTCGTCTGTCTTATTTTTATTCCACTTCTTGCTGCTCGCGTCTTCGAGGTTCGTGAAGGGCACGTGGTAACTCTCATACCCGATCCATGGCGAAGGCAAAGGCCCAGGAGTAGAGGAGAAGAAAAACTCTGCGGCACTGGAGGGTCAGGGGGGGTTACATTGGAGCGCGTCGAGTGGTACGTAAGAGGGCTTAGGTAAATTGAAAATGGAATTAAATTTCCAAGCTACTCGGGCGGATACCCTCTCTCGTGGTTCCCATCACAGCTTCTCACCGGCGGGAATAGCAAACGAAACTGGTCTACAGAAAAAAAGAGAGCCAGGTAGCATACGTAGCATAACGTTTCGAGACGTCATTTCTCCTCGCTTTTCGTATCCTCGTCTGTGTGTGTACGGGTTTGTGTAGTCATGTGCCTGCAGTTTTTTGCACAAAGTAATCCGAAAGAACATCAGTAGCGTGGAGAGTGTACAGTGCAAATTGATTTATGTACACAAAATACAACTTTTCCTGCGTCGAGAATACTTCGTTCCGTTTCATCTTTTCGCTATTAACCGTCTTTCGCTTCTGATAATAAGCTTTTTTGTAAGTCCCTGATAGGTCCCCAAGTCTGGATTTTTCTTGAATCTCTCATGGGACTTGCTCAGAATTCCTTGATTACCGACAATTCCCGGATTACCAAGAATTCTCTGATTACCCAGAATTCCTGCGTTACCCAGAATTCCCTGATTACCCAGAACTCCAGCGTTACACCGAATTTCCGAGTTACCCAGAGTTCCCGGATTAACCAGAATTACTGGTTTAGCCAGAATTCCTGGACAATCTGGAATTCCCGAATCACCCAGGAATCTCGGATAACGGATTCCCGAGGGATGAGGGGGTTTACGAGAGATACGTCGGGTTCCCGATAGATACGGTGAGTTCCTGAGGCACATGGGGTTCCCGTGGGATAAGGATTCCCGAGGGAAGCGCGCAATTGCACATAGTAACCGTCGCTTCAGCAATTATTTAACAGTGACCGTTACCAACGTTACCAGCAACCGTTATCATAATAATAGTTTTCACGTCTTCTGTTGTTATAATCCAAAGTGCAAGGGCGAGATATTTTTTATAATATACTCAGCAACCTAACTAAAGTATTCTAAATAGTGGGGTTTGATGCAAGAATTTTTCAAGACGCTGATGCATCGATTTTTTTCAGAATCAACAATCTTCTTCATCAAGAAGATGTTTTTGCTAAATGCCACTTTTTACGAACATTCTAATTGCAAGAAAAACAGCAAACAATCAGCAGAGCGTTTTTCATTTTTTTTTAAATACCAGAACAATATCGATTATTATTTGAAAATCCAATCAAGAACACAACTTTTCAGGAATATGAAAAAAAACCTTTAATATAACTCGATATTGTTGGTTTTATGCTTTGGAAATGTATAGTGCAGCTCATACTTCATTAACCCTTCGAGTACGGCGCCTTCACGGCGCGATCGAGCAAGTTGGCCGTGGCACGCGCGCTTTAGTGACGAAATCGTAGCCAAATATGATTTTAAAAATACCATAACTTTTAATATATTGATAGAAGAAAAATGGTCTGTGGTACGAATTAAAGTCTTGATGTCACACTTTAAGTAGAAACAACTTTTTTTTTTAAATTGAAAACTCGTTTAGTTATAGCAATTATAAAAGCGCACCGCGTCATGAGGCGTTTACGCGTCACCCGTACACGAAGGGTTAATGTCGCTAATTGGAGCATATATTTGAAAGGTTTGTTGGCTTTCAGCTACGCTAAAAGCTCTTCTGAGTAAACTTCATTATGATATATTATATCAGGTATAACCTTTAGAGGCTGCCCGAGACACCTGTCTGATTCAGAAGATGAGGTATGCCTGCTGCGTGTGGAGCATCTTCCCCGAGAAGAGCTACTTTTATGTGACCTTTTATGTGATCCTATTTTTTTTATCGGGTGTCCAGAAGCAAACGATACGGATCCCGGAGGACGAGTTTGTGGAAATGCCACAGAGAATTGTGGGGAATGACTTTAGGGTCAGAAAAATCGTCGTCGTGGCACAATGTCTCAGGGTGAAGAATCGGATTTAAAGAGAGCCCTAGGGAGATCGTCTCTGCTACTTGAAGGCTTTTGGTTGTTCTCTGTCGTGTGCATATACTCTACCGGGAAATCAAGGTTGACAGGGATTTTTCTAGATCTCTCGTGGAGTTCGAAGAAAAAGTACAAAATCTTGTTCAGAACTATTTTCAAATAATTTCCATTCTCTTATCAATCGTATTATAACAAATGTAACAACAAAATATAAAGTACTTGTCTCCAAATGTTAATATTTGCGTAATGAAGAAAGACGATAAAACTACAAATCCCAAAACAAAAAAAAATGGTGACTGCACTGCTATTTTCAGTATGTACTGTTTTTTAATTGTCTATTTAAGATTGGTTGTATCAACTAACTTGATATCCTAACAAATGTAGTTGATTTGGATAACAATAAAAATTCGTTATCAATTCTGGATAACATTGCAATTGACTAACTAAACAATACCATATTAATAGTTAGACACTAACTAAGTTTGGTGCGTGTACTATTCACGTCAACTATTAATAGACAGATCTAATAAAAGATTGTTACATTGACTAGCCAGTTGATTATTGCATATAAATCATACGTAACCAATAAATAGTTAGTTGGACTAACTAACCCGTTTTTTCCGTGCTCGCTTAAAATGAAGTCAACCGTCCCTTCGGGGTTCATAATGGAATTCACCGTCCAGAATTGTGCAGAAATATCACTGTAACCTCTGTCGATAACTCAAACATGAGCTCACTTCAGCCACTCTAGTATTTAAGGCACAAAATCTGTCCAAGTATTCCGAATTTTCTAAAGTATTCAAGAGAAGCTCATCTCCCTTCTGACAAGGGTTAACTATTAGAACTTTCGGGCACTAGGGACAGCCCACGGTAAAGAAGGAATCTGTTCATAGTATAAACTACCTTTCCTCATACACATACACACGTACAAGCAGATTTTACCTGTGAAGCAGAAGTCTTATGAACTTTGTTCGCCCTGTCGTCGACGTCGATCCCTCTCGTTTGGAGTGCAACTTGTGAACTCGTTCCGTCTGAAAGTTCCTCAAACCTCTATACACCTTTGCTGGGTGCGGTGACTTTAAAAAGTGTAAGACCCGGACTTCTACAGAAAGGGACCACCACGTTGCTGCGTTCATCGTCGACGTAGCTGGTGATTCGGAAGAATGGCAGGACGTGCTGACACGAGTTCCAAGATAATACGATTGCGCGGAGTTCATACCGAAGTCCTTGAGAGCATACTCGAGTCCATCCGCCGAATGGGAGTGAAAGACAGAGAGGTTCAGATAACTAGAACGGAAAAGTTTTGCTATATTCTTCCTCTTTCCATGCTCTAAGTCTTTCTCCCTCTCTTTTCCTTGGCTGTGTTATAAAACGATGAGGAAACGAGGTAAACCTCAGTCCTCTACTGCCATTTCGACGGAGTTGACGTACATTTTCAAAGAGGAAAACTTTAATTTCATACCATAAGAGTCGCAGTACCGGTTTTAAGCAGGAAACGTAGGAAAAGCTGTCGCAGTGTGAAAATTTATTCCAAGACAATGTACACAAAAACATGACGTCGTGAATAGCCTCCACGTCTTTCGTGCCAAAGAGCATATCGGATGCTCGTATATTATACTTTAGTATATACTGGACTGTGGCATTAAAAAAAAATTCGCTTGTTCTATGGTCGGACAGAAGTCCAAGGAGAAAGTTTCTTAGTAGAGGAGGCGCGCGCGTTTCCGAGCTTGCCAGCTCGACAGGTAGTCACAACTTCGAGGACCTCCAACAAAGTTCTGGACAATGCCCGGCAGCCATGGCTGTGTGGCTTGTTCTGCGCTGCAAACTTCTCTGCGTACCTATGTTTGTGGGCTATACTTTGATATTTACAGTTTGTATACTATTGGTTATTTACACAATATAATCAAGCCGACAATTTACACAAGATGTAAAAATCATGCGTATGCTGTCCTTCACAAGGTAAAACATCGTTCGAAATACATTTCGTTGTAGTATATGATTTATGGTTATCGATAGACACACTAGCAAATAAATTATGATACCATCAAAGAGTATGTTTGGCTATTACAGTAAATTTGCTTATTCGCCTGAGCAGCAAATTAATTTGAACATGCGTCAAAGGTGTGCATGGCCAGTTGATATGGTGTTATTGAAGTACACATATCAATTCAATGCTGCTACATTACTGACAATTCGACTAATATTTATTGATCCGTTCCTGATAGCCTTAACACTTAAACTGGAAGTTGACACACGGAGAGAATTTTTTGGGAATTCTCCCTATAGTTAGTGTTGCAATCGAGAAATATTGCGGCATTCTGGGGTTTTATCCCATTCGTATACAAGTCGTTGCACTGTGTGTAGAAATATGCAAGTAGCTGATAATAGCAATGATGCCCATATTTTAGTTTCTCGACAACATTGTAATTTTTCTCTGTAAACTGGGAACCAAACCTGCCAGCTTCGTGAAGATTATTGCAAAATTGAGATACATTGCGTATAAATTGTAGATACCTGTTTCACTACGTATCGTAGGAAATAAACACCGCGAGATAATTGTAACAGTATCTATAATTGTTTCAATATTTTCTGAAATGTATTTTCGTTTCTAGTATCCTCTCTTAAAAAAGACATGGCACATCGAATTCGAAAGACAGAAGCCGCTTTTCGAGTCTTCCGATTGGTCGGCGACGGCTGTTTCAGAGCCAACTTCAGTCTGTCGAGGGTGCCGCTGCAAAGTCGCCGCGTATGGCGCGCATTTTGAACTGTCGCTTTCGCTGTTCTGCCATGGCCGCTGTAAAGTCATGTATCGCCAGTGACTTTAATGGCTGCCTTTTTCGTAGTTGTGATATTGAATAGAATTATCTCCATACAAACAAAAAGTAATCGATGAATAGATCATTATTTTTGCATAGAGGTTTGAAAGGTTCTCTTTTTTTTTATTTCTAAACAAAAGCGACGCTGATCTTGGTGATGAATAGAGTTGTAAATCCGTAATTCTTTTGGAAATAGAATTTATAATACAATTGACTTTATGATTATGTTTTTGAAAATAATATGTTGCAGCGATTATAATATCCTCTCTTAAAAACAAAGCACATCGAAAGTAATTATTTTATGGGATGAAATAGGAACGCTGTCCATTAGATATATCAGTTCTGAGGAATGTCTAATAAAACTGCCTTTTTATATCATCTGAAATTGATGGTGATTGGTAGAGCGTTTTTAAAGAGGATATGTAATGATTATATCAAAAGTATGTCATGAAAATACTGTAAGTCTAACTACCTGCTATTTTGGGTAGACATATATATTGATTCTTCAGGATCGTTTTAGCTAAAAAAAGACGCAAAGTCAGCAAAGCATAGGACGCGCGGAGCGCGGACGTTGTTGCTAGTAAACGTATACTAATAATTACATTTTCAGTGTTTAAATTAATAAGTCTACGCGTACAGTACGGTTCCCAATGCTCGTTGTTGTCGACTCCAACGGCTTTAGCTGTGTTTCCGAAGACGCATGGCAAAAATTGCCATGCTGTGGCGCGCACTCGCCTATGTACGCCACACTCTTGCGATTTTCGCAGAAAGCGCTCTAGCTAGATGAGCGCCCAAGCGAGGTGGCCTACCGCGAGAACCCTTTGTTTTTATTTCTACGGTGAACGTCGCGACGGAGCGTGCTGTGCTGGTGAAAATTTCGGTCATCTACGTCGAGAGAACACTGCTAAAGCTGCAATAAGTCGGGTAAATGTATGTCGCACCATTACTTTAAGGTAACAGTTTCGCCTTAATTACCAGTTTATATGCGAAAAAACGTCGGATTCTCACTGCGTTGTAGGCGTGAAAAGACAGTTTATCGAGCAATTAAGTTTGCCCTGTTTTGACGAACTGCACAAAAAGTTCGCAATATAAGAGAAGCTGTACGCAACAAATGAAATAAAATACTCAGGGCATAAGATAGTAAAAAATAGTGTTGTACATATCCCTACGGAAGACGGACCTGCGTTTTATCTCGTCCATGAATTAGTAGTAGGTGAAAACAATACATTCGTTTTAATTACGAAAGCAATCTGCGATTGTTTTTTTCATCGCCACAGTCAAGCATACCAAATTCGTGACGCCGAGCAATTTGATTGGAAATGTCTGACAATTCAGGATTTGTACAGCTGCAACGTGACTCAAGTCAACAAGTTGAGTGATGGTTATTTTTATGTAACGAAACGCTGGGTATAGACGCGCATAATATGTTTTTACTCGACAGCATGGTAAAATTCCCCAAAATGCCGGATTATTTCCAGATTACTATACTGTCTGGGTTTAATCCCCACATTTCTTTCGAGATCATTCCCAAAAAATTCTCTCCGTGCAGCGATCGCCTCTGCTGGAGATTACTTTCGTTATTGGGTCATTATTGAGGTGAGAGTGTCGTTTCAGGAACTAGTTAGATATATATAGCTATATCTAGCTTATACTTAGAACACCAAGCACAAAAACTCGATAACGATCGCCTTACCTCGTTAAATGTGGAATGGTGAATCTCATGATGATATGAAGACTTCATTCTGACTGACATAAATCTGAAGAGTAATCGATGAGGAAGACCTCTTGAGCAATACTGTAAGGGTGTTGTTACCCTGTCTACGAAATCATTATAAGTGGCAGCTCGGAGGCCATATATTGCTCTGCCATATCTATATGTAACACAGTGCATGCAGTATATCGGGCATATATCGACAAACGAGTGTCCCAGGCTATCCGAAATACTCTACATAAAAACTGCTTGACATATTCAAGGATGCTGAATATCAGGCTATTGATAGATGTTGACCTCGATAGAGTTAGACAAATTGGAAAGAATACAGCGCAATGTGAAAACTTTCAATACATTTGCAATGCAATGGGACGTACCGATTATAAGAATATATTTATCAAGCAAGAATATGTCATACGTATATGAAATAGAGATGGTAGGCGTATACAAATATCAGAGAGATACACACGTGGAGAATGGCCAATATTTGTAGTCTTTGACGCGAATACTCAACACGGGAGACCAGGTCCTTGTTGTCCGATCGAGTTCTCTTTACTCATCCCCTTATATGCGAGTGAACGACTATTTATTTATTTTATGGAGAAGCCAACAATTTTGTTTACCTCAAATATGTTTCGGCCCACTGAAGCGGATAGCTGTTATTTTTTTAAATTCGTTGTGTGTACTGAATATTTATTCCACCCAAAAACAAAAGTATGAAAACAGTATTTTTTAATAATAACAGTGTCTTGGATTCTTTATGCCAAGGCTGACGTATTGGAATAGGATATACCGAATAATATCCCACGTACAAAAAATGAGAGTATTAAAACCGTCCTAAAAGTAAAAAGTCTTAGGTATGATTTATTGAACTGAATAATACTTGGCAGTATTAAACTGAATTATTAGTTTCTAGGGTCCCGAATGATATCTCTATGGTTTTTTATATACAAGTTCATATCTCCACGGCTTTCGCTGCGAGCGCAAGAACGAAAGTATGGAAATTGTCTTTTTTTAATATCAAAAAAGTCTCGGATTTTGTATGCCAAGGCTGGCGTCTTGGAATAAGACATACCGGATATTATCCCGTCGAAATAAAGAAAGTACTGCAAACAGTGTAAAAAGTTAAATGACTTAAGTAGTTTTCGAGCGGTAAAACAGGAAGATTCGGTATCTCCTTAAGGTTGATATACCATGTCGCCTTTTTTTTTAAGAATGCCGAAAGTTTCTAAAGAAAAGCAATTTAGATATATGTGCGTCCTTCCATAAAGTACATTAACCTAATTTGTTTCTGTCCAGGAAACGTCCAGCAGCCTTGAAAAAATAAATAAATACATTTTGACATCGACCAGGCCCGTGTTCAATGGAGGGTGTGTCACATCGCCTTAAGGGGAGAAGAAACCTACTCAGATGGTAACAAACACTAACTACACTGTTAAAAATATTTTGAAAATTAATATATGTATTGGAAGTTCTTTTGCAGATACAGTATATTAAATTTCATTTTATATGGAGATTATGTCGTAAAATTCCAATAATTACATTATAAACACAAGTTTTATGAAGTATTTAGTATACTTTATATTAATTTTCATACAAAAATTTCTAACAGTATAGTTTTTCCGAAGCCGTCAAACGTTTCTGGATTTTCAAAAAATCATACATGATCATCTCTCTGTTCTACACTGTAAAAAAAATCTTTCTTACAATTAATATGCTTAGATCGGAAGTACCATATACATAAACTGTGTATTAAATTTTATAAATATTTATATTGAATTTTCATATGAACGGTATTGGAAAAAATGTTGCGTTCGATAATATTATCTCTTACAATTATTTCTGGTTTTTCCCTCGGTGCAAGATATTTTTCAATTAATATATTGGAAAATTTACAGACATTAATTTGATATTTGATTACCTTGTATATTAAATTTCATCAACATTTATGTTTAATTTGAATATGTGCGGTATTGAAAAAAAATGTAACGTTCAATAATATTACGCCACAATTTCTTTGCAAAATATATTTGCAAAGCGGTATCTTAAAATTCAAACACATATGCGTTGGAAATTAAAAATGGACTCAAAAACAATTAAACAAAATATAACTATTACTCGGGCATTATTTTTTCAAACATCAGAAATTGTTGGCTATTGGGCTTCGCCAAAGAAAATTTTTCACCTACACCGGGGTTTGAACCTACGACCTACACTGAGAGAAAATTATGGTATTAGTAACTATAAAGTGACAACTATTCATTTTTAGTTCGTGCGACCAATTTTTTAATAGTTGCCATAACTACCAAATAGTTACCATAACTATTATCATAGTTACCGTAACTATGAAAATAGTTGCATGGACTAAAAATTAAGCGTTGTCACTTTATAGTTGACTGCACAACTACGATTTCTCTGAGTGTACCTACCTAAGTACCTAACTACGCACGCATGCTACCAACTATGCTATGAACGACTTAGTAATTTTGTTTATGTAAATGGCATAAGAGTTGTACATCTATTATTCTCCCAAGCATATTTACAATTGACATAACAAAATGTTCAATTGATTGCAACCAGAGTGTGAAGTGTGTTTAGAAATAATTTCAAGTGATCATAACTTTTGGATCAACGGAATCTTTTTCTCACGAAGAGAGGCTCAAGTATCCGGATTTTGAAAATAATTATATCCACAACCTGTGAAGGTCTCGTCTCAGTACATTAAACTTGCAGTCTTTTTTTACAGTGTATAATATTGTGATCAATTTCAAAGTTAACGAAAGAATTTCTGAGATTCTTAAGATTCTAATTTAGTAATGATTGATTTAGTAACCATGTCTTGTAATTTTATATGACCGAATTGCTAAAATCCACAGACACATACTAAATTTATTATGCAACTATATTAATGTTTATTTCCTATAGCGAGTTGTGTAAATTTTTCACACGTTCGTATCGGAAAAAGGCAAACATTCTTCATAAAGTAATACACCCATGTGGACAAAATTGCAAATACTTTGCAGGGTATTTTTCAATATTGGAAAATGAAGTTTTGGTAGCTTTGATGTTAAATTTAATATGACAATATATATTAAGCTTCAAATCGGGTACGAAAATTCCAAAAATGCATGTTGATTTTCATGTACTAATTTAGTAATTAATAATTTAATAATCATATGTTGGAATTTCCAATCACCGGATTATCGAAATTCATTTATCTGTATTAAATTTGCTATGCAAGCATATTAATTTCAATTTCCTGCACCGAATTTTACAAAATTCATACACGTTTGTATCGGAAAATCGCGAACATTTTTTACAGTGTACACAAAGACCTTTTTCCGGAACTAATAAAATTTTCAAGTATTATTGATCGGAAAATGATTTGTAACCATCTTCACAACGTGCCACTATTTCAACAACCACCACTCTTATATACTTGTTTTTTTAATACTAAAGCACATTTTTACGATAGATAAAACGTACAATGGATTTAAAACCTGACAGAATTTGAAGCGAAAGAGGCACCGAGTTGAGCGATAACCAAGCTCGTCACTATGTTACTGGAAATTCACGACGCAAAGAGGTTTGGGTTTCCTTGCATATTTCTTCACCGCTTTCACGCGGATCTGCAATCGTTCAATATATTGCAATGACGTTAACCCAACCACAGTGCAGTATACAGCTACGAAGAGGATGTGGGAGGTTTTGAACGCGTCAGATAAGGTGAGCCGTAAATCGGACGAGCTAGGGTACTCGAATTCCACACCGGAAAACGAGAGTCAACCCTTTGAACGGTGGCGTTGATGTGAAAGGGCCGCAAACTCCAACGTTGCACACGATTCTCTCTCTTTTCTCTTTGATCTCTATTTTTCACTGGAAGCATCGGATTGAATACGACTACCTAGAAAGGAATTCACCGTAGGTACTGCATAGCTTCGCAGAGGATACGTACACAGGACACTTCTGTCGTAGAGAAGAAACCGAAGACCGAGGAATTCTAAATAAGAATTTCAAAATGTCACCGTTCATCTTGCTCCACTCTTCGCATCTCTTATATGTCTTTCACGTCCCGCGAAATTCAACGAGTCACTGCAAGGTCGGTTAAATCTCACGAAGGGCATTTCATATATTATATTCTCTCCTCTGGGGCATCGATGCGGACCGAAGCAGATTACATAGACGATGGAAATTCGAGCGAAGTCAATTTTTCACAAAGCTTTGGAAGAAAAAATTCTAATAAAGTGCAATGGTGAATGTAGATAAAAAAATGTACGCAAATAGTTTTGGTTACTTAACCAACCATCAAGTAATTGAATTTATCTTTATTTGAATTCCATAGATACCTCTATGGTAATCGATTATAGGGGCCATTTGTTTTTGAACCTGTGTTTGAGGACGTCTTGATTCTTCGAGGACTTTTTACACCGTTCATCATCTCTCTAAAATGAAAACTCTGTCCCTAAAATACGAAAAAATTGAAATTTATTAAAAATGTATAGTTATTGTTTATTTTCGTTGTTTTACCGGCCATGAAGTGATGATGAAAATGATTTAGGCATTAAAAATAGTTTTGCACTTATTCGCTCGATTTTTTTTTGCATTTCGCTCAGATAAACAGTATCAATTTATTTACATCTAGTCTCAATATGTCGTTTCTAGAGTACAATAAAAATTGTTTAGGGTCGTATTTATCGTCCCAACCTTGAACTAAAGTTATAAAATTTAAAATGTGATCTGAAATACTCTTAAGTCCAATCTTGGGGTTCAGATACGACCCTTAGTCTTTATCACGTTAAAAATATTTTTACGTATATATTTTCAGTATTTATTCATTTGAATTTTGTCTCAATCTGAAATTCATGTATACCTTCTATGGTAATCAATTATTGCAGCCATGTGTTTTTGTCAATAACTTTGCAATTTTTGTCTTCTCTCATTCCATCGTTCTTCGGTGACTTTGTGATTTCGTTTACCATCACTATGAAACGAATCCTCCGTATAACTCTCGTTGTTCTATTGCCGTGCACCAACGACAAAGTTGTTCCACCGATCTCCCCCTCGCACCTTTGTTTACAGCGTCAAGCCTGCAAGTGGCCCGCTACTGAAACGGGGAAAAGTGTAATTCGAGACAGCAAACTGACGGCGCGAGGAGCCCACCACGATTTCTCGGAAAACAAGAGCCGGGGCAGGAGTTTCGTCTACTTTTCATCGAGAGCGAAGCGCTCGCCTGGAAGTCTCGAGTCTCTGGAAGAAGAATCCGAAAGGAAAAGACAAAAGGAAAAGGTGGCGAGCGACGGAGCAAGAGAGGAACAACTCTTTTCCGTGAAGAAGGAGGAGCGGTGGACGGAAACGAAAAGCCACTCAAGCGAGCCTGAAGTCGACTGGCTAGATCGTCCTTCGCTACGCGCAGCATCTGGCATACCACCGGCAAAGTGTTTTCAAATCAATTTTTTTTTCTTTCACCCGCCTGGATTCCATCTCGAGACTGCGAAAGAGCGTTTCTATAGTTTTCGCAATTAAAAAGATATCGTCAATGCTCCAGAAGCTGTTACTTTTCCCTCTCCGGAATTCTAGTTCTCAACATTTCCTGCAGAATTGGTTGTACAAAAGAAGAAAAACAAAAATATATTGCGAAGGAAGTTCTTGGGGTAAAATTATTGTAGTCGTCCAAACGGGGCGACCGTTAATTCGCTTCTCCATCTCATTAACACCCAGTTATTCTCGCGTAGTTGTGGTAAAGCTCTTGGATTCTGGCAGCGAAAAATCCCACGAGTTCGCTCCGTGACCTTTTGCCTCTCAACGTAAAAATGCAAAGCAGCATGCATAATTTTATAGGATGCAGAATAATTTCAATAAACACACTCGGGTCAGGTTTAGGGACACTAGTGAGTACTCATACTGGACCTCGTGTCGCCTTTTCCGCAAATATAAAACTAGCTCCGAACTTTCGAAATGCCACAGTGGTATTCATCCATTACTTTGAAATTCACTGGATTTTTATTTACTTTATGAAGATTTTAATATTCATTTTTATTAGATTATTCCATTATTTTGGAGGGCAAATATCTTAATATTTGAATAAATGAATCTAAGAATGTCACGAAAATAAAATATATCAAGAGACGCGGCAGCGTCTCGAGACATGTACATTTACACTGCCGCAGATCATTTACTCGAGCCAACTTGTTTTGGCCACTTTTTTTCGAGGTTATTCTTTCTATTGCGTTTTCACTGTTCTCCTTTGCATGGCATTTTCGAAATGCAAAATAATAATATACAATTTTTTATGCTCTTAAAATATTTACATATTTTCTTACAGACATTTAGAAAAACTAAAATTACAAATAATATGCACGTAAAGAAAAAGTTAGTTACGGCAACTATTTCCACTATTTTCGATTGGTAGATAAAAATAATACGTAAGACAAATTACTTAGATCCTACAACTATGGTGATGCTATTCAATCCGAATAATCGGTTGGGGAACAACTAACCATTGAGGTGAGGTTACGATGTCAACTTGTTACGGTTACTATCCTATACCATTACTGTACTAAAGATGTTATAGTTCCTTCAACAAACTGAATGGTTGGTGCTAATTATTCTGGTTGATTGTCGTAACTGACCTGTGCAGAAATTAGTTTGGGCAGCCGCGATTAAATAAGGAGCCTTTTTCTACTAGGCTAGTCACGCTTGAAGTACGGAGCCTTTAGAGGCTCAATATGGGCGACCCTAGTGAGGGTTCCACATTTAAGCCTGATTAGGCCCCGAAGTTTGTCGTGGCCGCCTCTGTTGAGCCTAGTAGGGTTCTAGTAGGGTTCTAGGTAGATTCTAGAGAATCGACCTAGAACCCTACTAGGCTCAACAGAGGCGGCCACGACAAACTTCGGGGCCTAATCAGGCTTAAATGTGGAACCCTCACTAGGGTCGCCCATATTGAGCCTCTAAAGGCTCCGTACCTCAAGCGTGACTAGCCTAGTAGGGCCCCTAATAGAACTGGGGCAAACTAGAAAGGGCCAAGTTGAAGCCCCAACTATATTTCTGCACGGGGAGTCACACTGAGAGAAAAAATTGTTGGGCACAACGAAATAGAGATTGACTCAACCTCTCCGAGCGGTTATATACGGCGAATGGAACGAGGAGGTTGGGTCAAACTCACCAAACGGTTGTCGGACTTTCTTCGATTCAAATGTTTCATGTGGTTGAGACAACCACAGTGCATTTATTTTGTAACTCTAACATTATTTTCTCTCAGACCATGCGCACTCTTGCATCAATCTCTAATCGATTGATTGGAAGTATTGATGCATTTGGTTCAACTACACTCATATTTCAATCAAATTCATTATGTATTTGAGTCTAAAATAATAAAGAAAATTAATTGAAAATTATTAATCGTGCTTATTCAATCGAGTAATCCTGCATATTAATTTCGTATTACGTCTTTCTCTTCAGGATGGTACATATTAATCGCTGAAAAAAACATATTTAATTTTTTATTACATTGACGAGAATCGAACCTGCGACCCTCCGGACAATGTTGTTGCGCTGCGCTTTAGCTCACACGGCCATTCGGATCATATGATTCTCGTATTTTTTTTTGTCTATTTGAATATCGGTAATATGAAATGGAAAATGGAATTAGCATAATACAGTCAGAACTTTATAGATTTATATGATTGCGTTTGGTGTAGTAAAAATAAAAACACTTTCTGTTATTTTTCACGGCACTCGGTTATATCGAAAAGAGTACATTGTGTCGTTGTTGCCATCTACAAACATATTCGACGAAGTTGCTTGTTTCATTGTTAGCCCGAATTAGTTTGTTAGTATTTGGGTCGATGACCGACTCACTGACCTGAGGGTCAGTACTAGGATGGGTGACTACCTGGCTGTCTCTGGCGGTCAGTAGTTGGATAGGTGACCATCGGGATGACTCTAAAGTCAATACTCGTATCTTCGGAAACAGCTTTCACACAAACGGACATGAGGTTGAATCAACCTTATATTTCTTAGAAACCAGTTGCACCGAGGTTCTTTCAAAGGCATAAAACAGTTCTCGTAACCATTCTGATACAGTTGCTTCATAGAAATCATTTTCCTGATTGAAATTACACGCGTGATTGGCTCAACCACTTGTTACACGCGTTTTAAGTACCGAAAAATTGTTGCCTTAATCCCTCACGGGGTTAAGTCAACTGCACTGCCACTCGCTCAACAGCATCAATATTCAGCCAAAACATTGTTATGTTGACGTTCTATTACATAAAGTAGTTGTCGCAAAGAAATGCATTGCATTGCCTCGACGAATGGGTGTTTGTGTCAAGCTCTATTTCTTTGAGCCAAAGTAATATTTGGCAACCACCGCACGAGGTTGTCAGGATTTCAAGTTTTCTCTCAGTGTCGTCCTTGCAACTACATTTTTGTTTCAGTGTGATTCAGAAGTAAATGGATGGTTACAAGTCTACAAAATACGATAGAGCAACAGCGAAATTTATATTAGAATACAACAAGAATTGAGAGGAAAGATTCATTTTTATTAAAAATGTTTGGTATTTCATAGTGCAGATATACGGCGTCATGGTAAGCGTATAAATATGTGGCTAGGTTCCTCGGGTGTTCATTTGGTTGGCTGCACCCCACAAAAAGTATTAACAACCCGCCCAGCAAAAGACTTTTCTTTGTCGCCCGTTGTTCCTCCCATAGTCGCACACGCAGACTCCGGAGGTGACGCAGTCTTGCTGGAAATGAGCCATAAAGTGTAACAAAGTTTCCTCTTCGAAGTTTCACCGCCCCTCGACCACGGGGGATATGGGAGAACGGAAACTTAACGGTTTTGAAATACGTTACAACGAGCTCGAACTGAATTTTACAGTCTCTTAGCTTCATAACTATTTTACAACGCTTCATCATCCACATAGACACTTTTACATTTGTGCGTTGGTTACGCAAATAAGAAACGGGTTTTAATAGATATATAATTCACGCCGCATTTTTCTCTCGCATATTTACGATCGAAGAAAAATGAACGATTTAAAACTATAAAAAGTATATTAAAAAAAACCTCAACTATATTTTTCACATTGTAGTAAATTCTTTAGTCACGGTAACTACATATTGTAATCAACGTATTCGGAAAAACTGTAACAATAGTTCATAAAATTATAAGAATCGTTACTAAATTGTTACTAGTGAGTACTTTTATAATTTTATGAGTACTCTGCTCTATCTTATTGAGATAAACATAATTCATTTAATAAAAACTTTGTACGTTGCTTCCTCATTATTTTTCGCTTGGTAAAAAGTGAAAAATAATGAGGAAGCAATGTGCAAGATTTTACTTTGCATCCTCGTTTTAAATAAATAAATAGAAATGGATTAAAAAATAATTTAAGAAAGAAATTCCTATATTTTTTCACAATCCTTTGTGCAGATGAGTTAAAAACAAATTATCTTTTCACGTATTCAAAAGTTTAAATATCTTTTGATAATTTGCAGAGTTTATTTTCTTTAAATTATATTATTAAAAAAATTGTATTGAATTTTATTGTTGTTGTGGCGATAGTCTTAAGAAAATATAATGATAGCATTTGAGTTTACATGCTCTAAATAATGTGACTAAATTATCCAGAGTCATGGAGAAAATTTTCGAACGAAAAAAAGAAAAAATCGAAAACTGGAAGCTGAAGAAATCTACAACTATTTTATTACTCAACTTTTCTACTCTGAGAAAATTTTCTAGTCCTCCATCCAGAAAAATACACTAGCGTTCGCTTGCGAAAACTGCAGTTTCCTGTCGTCGTATTGAGTACTTTCGTTAATCGCTCACAAAAAAAAGTTTTTTCTCCCTGATGTTGAAATGTACTTTTATAGCACATTCTAAAAATCGTAGTAATCCTAGCACTAATAGCTATAAATTCTTATTTCAGATGACTATTTTTATTGTTACTCAATTAGTAGTAGAATTTTATAGAATTAACAATAGTCTCATGAACTGATAAATACTGGACACTAAATTGTTGTCAGTACTATCACAATTTTTCGGATATTCGGTATATTCGAAGGATACATCCAGCTCTATTGTAATCAACCAACTATTTTTATAATTACCCAATTAGTAGTAGAATTTTGTAGAATTAACAATAGTCTCATGAACTGATAAATACTGGACACTAAATTGTTGTTAGTACTATCACAATTTTTCGGATATTCGGTATATTCGAAGCATAGATCCAGCTCTATTGTAATCAACCAACTATTTTTATAATTACTCAATTAGTAGTAGAATTTTGTAGAATTAACAATAGTCTCATGAACTGATAAATACTGGACACTAAATTGTTGTCAGTACTATCACAATTTTTCGGATATTCGGTATATTCGAAGCATACATCCAGCTCTAATGTAATCAACCGACTATTTTTATAGTTACTCAATTAGTAGTAGAATTTTATAGAATTAACAATAGTCTCATGAACTGATAAATACTGGACACTGAATTGTTATCAGTACTATCACAATTTTTCGGATATTCGGTATATTCGAAGCATACATCCAGCTCTATTGTAATCAACCGACTATTTTTGTAGTTACTCAATTAGTAGTAGAATTTTATAGAATTAACAATAGTCTCATGAACTGATAAATACTGGACACTAAATTGTTGTCAGTGCTATGACAATTTTTCGGATATTCGGTATATTCGAAGCATACATCCAGCTCTATTGTAATCAACCGACTATTTTTATAGTTACTCAATTAATAGTAGAATTTTATAGAATTAACAATAGTCTCATGAACTGATAAATACTGGACATTAAATTGTTGTCAGTACTATCACAATTTTTCGGATATTCGGTATATTCGAGGCATACATCCAGCTCTATTGTAATCAACCGACTATTTTTATAGTTACTCAATTAGTAGTAGAATTTTATAGAATTAACAATAGTCTCATGAACTGATAAATACTGGACACTAAATTGTTGTCAGTACTATCACAATTTTTCGGATATTCGGTATATTCGGAGGATACATCCAGCTCTATTGTAATCAACCGACTATTTTTATAGTTACTCAATTAGTAGTAGAATTTTATAGAATTAACAATAGCCTCATGAACTGATAAATACTGGACACTAAATTGTTGTCAGTGCTATCACAATTTTTCGGATATTTGGTATATTCGGAGGATACATCCAGCTCTATTGTAATCAACCAACTATTTTTATAATTACTCAATTAGTAGTAGAATTTTGTAAAATTAACAATAGTCTCATAAACTGATAAATACTGGACACTAAATTGTTGTCAGTGCTATCACAATTTTTCGGATATTCGGTACATTCGAAGGATACATCCAGCTCTATTGTAATGAACCGACTATTTTTATAGTTACTCAATTAGTAGTAGAATTTTATAGAATTAACAATAGTCTCATGAACTGATAAATACTGGACACTAAATTGTTGTCAGTGCTATCACAATTTTTCGGATATTCGGTACATTCGGAGGATACATCCAGCTCTATTGTAATCAACCGACTATTTTTATAGTTACTCAATTAGTAGTAGAATTTTATAGAATTAACAATAGTCTCATGAACTGATAAATACTGGACACTAAATTGTTGTCAGTGCTATCACAATTTTTCGGATATTCGGTACATTCGGAGGATACATCCAGCTCCATTGTAATCAATCGACTATTATTATTCATTGCGCGGAGAGACGAAAATAGCGTTTTAACGATATTATAAAAATCGCTTTGGTTCGTTTTCGTCAAATATACAATATAAAACCCATAGTATACCGATAGTGGAGTGGGGTTGACCAGATGAGCCTGGGCGTTCGAGACTGATAAAACAAAATCGGATTAATCGCATTGTTTTCATCACACTGCTGGGCACACGAGGGAATAGGCTCCGGACTACATTTCTCCCACTCGCTCATGTAGCCGACATAGTACCCCATCCTCTATGTATAAATCCCGATCGATTTTCCGGGTAGTGAGCTCGGAGGGTGGGATAGCCAGAGATGCGGGTGCACCCCTCGAACGATATCCGGTAGATTCATTTATGCATAGATATAGCCGAATGACGACAAATCTACATTGTTCTGAGGCTGAAATAAACGAGCCGAGAAATAATTTGACGGAAGAAAATCGAATACTGATGATGATCGTAAAAAAAAAACCGGCGCAATTTTTCTTCTAA
This sequence comes from Ephialtes manifestator, assembly GCA_963970395.1. NCBI lineage: Eukaryota > Metazoa > Arthropoda > Insecta > Hymenoptera > Ichneumonidae > Ephialtes > Ephialtes manifestator. The sequence continues at coordinate 16,097,137 of OZ019981.1, read as the reverse complement.
GGGACGTCACGTTTTTTTTTCAATAATAAAATGTAAGAGAGCGATCTTGAATTAATGTCTTGCTGGTGATTAAGGAGAGTGTGTCAGCATCGAGAGATTTGACGACTCTGCTGGCCTCGATGGCACTACGCCAAGATACCATCGATACAGTGAGCCTACTTCTCCATTCAGACATTTTCATTCTTTTCTTTTTCTAATTTTTTAAAGTGGCAAGTTGTTTCCTCCTGAAGAGGTTGTATGTTTTTTTATTCCCTTTTGACATTGACACTAATAGAACGACTGTGCAAAGCGGCGTTCGTTTCGCAGCTAAATGCACTCTGAGTAATCGCGGTCGTTCTAGAAATTTATTGGTGTCGACCAGATTCTTTTTTGTTTATAAAACGTCTTCAGCTTTTATGTAACCCCTCGTTTTGAGCTCACTTCATTACCTTCCATCCCTTAGGGTTTTCTACGACCAATATTTTCTTATCAATCACTATTTTTATTCTGCCGCAGAGCAAAAAAATGGTTCATCTGTCTTTTTACATAAATTGTATGTACAAGGTGCAATTTCCGAAAGATATAATGAAAGATATAACTAAGTGTGAGAAATATATAATATAATATATAATAATAATAATATTGTATAGTTACGGCAACTATTAAATAAATTGAAAATATTGTTTGGAATAAAATGTCTTATTTTATTAATTATCAATAGTAATTTTTGTTTCTCATTGTGTTGTATAATCGAAGTCAGTTTTTACGATAATAAAAGATTGATTATGTCGTGGATGTAAACATTTTGGGATTTCTGGTTATCCAGTGAAAAATAATTTGCAACATGCCTATTTTCAAAAGATACCTATCTGTTTTGTTAATTTGTCAAGTTTGTACGTTACGGGTTTTTAGATTGTACTAATAAGCCACAAAAATATTTTCTAATTTTATTAGCCCATATATTCTAGTAAAATTGAAAAAACAATTCTAATATTTGCAAGCTATATAATAAAAAATAACAAAAATTAAATCGTAAAAAAAAAATTTAAACACCATTTATTTGTTCTTTATAAAACTACAAAATGAGAATTGAAAAAAATAAGCAAGAATTTGCAAGAAAGACTTAGAAAGATTTAGTTGGATAAACCTGCAAAACTCGTTTTCATTAATTTGTACATACACCTTAATTAAATGTCCAATAAATAGCAAAATACGGCCCAGCCGTTATCATGTCCGATTAAATCACGCCTATACTACTTCGCAGGGATATTATTTCTTCTACGACATCGTGTTTCTTCCAATAAATTTTTGAGCGTCAGTCTGTGAACAATACAGCCTGCAGCTACTGGACATTTGGGGAAAAAAATGGTCGATGTACCCTATATAGCCCAAGAGGTGTATATTCGTTGCATGTTTTTGCGTGATACAAGCGTTTTACGTGTCGATGCCCGATTCTAGATTTTATCTAGTCACACGCAGTACCAGAGCTTGGCGCATTCGCCCCGGCAAACTGATATGCACGGCCATTCTCAAATTTACGAGGGGCTCCGAATTTTCCTGTCACCGGTCACCAAGCGCAATTCAACGAGCGAGGATACAAAGCGCGTATACGTAACGCGCCCCACGTTCACGAGCTCGGTTCGTTTCAGATCGGAGAATTTCCCCGCGGAGCGCGATAAACCTTGTGCTACACACCGTAAAGTGCGTTTATTTTGACAGATATTAATTATTCGAGATTGCTCGTTACGTCCCGGAGAACGACCACTACCCATAAAACCATGTGCAGAAAATTTATCGTAGATAAACCATCAAATTCATTGTTTATCAACGTCATCGCTCTATGAGAGGTTGGAAAGAATGAAAGTGAATGAAAATTTTAATTCAACAGTCTTTTTTATCGCTGGCCTTTTTCGTGTACTTGTCATTCACGAAATAGAATATCACAATGGGTGTTGTACCTGCGTTTAGTATAATTATTTGCGTACAATTAACAATGGTTACGTAATATACAGTGCGGAGAGGACGAGTGCACTCAGTCCCCATTATTTAAAGCCGCTGTGCTATGCTGATCAAATTGAACCCCCCCGTGCTGGATTGTGTTTGCTTGAAACTACCGCATGCAGACGATTAAATTTCCCCTTCCTCTAAATAACAGATTTAATCACGTTCTATCGAAAACTGACCGCGCACTCACTGCTTCACTCTTCCGTAGAATTATTCATAACCGCCATCGAACCTCCCTCGGCGCTCGTTATTTCATGACGAGATATCAATTATTATCGAATGAGAACAAAATCCGGGCTTTCTATGCAACACTCTACATTGAAATTTTTATATTTACCTTCATGTCACTGAAATTAGTGTTTTTAGACCATATCGTTTTATGTAATTGTGTTACGTCCTTTTCCCTTGTGACTTAGTAAATACGGGGTCGTTTGGCAGAATTATGAAGAGCAACGTTGGAACCTAATTATGACGCTAAAATATTTACTATAATACCATGGGTACGAATTGCGAAAAATTGATATTTGAACGCCTCATGTTGAATTCAATAATTGCTTGGTAATTGCAAAACTACAGGTCTACTGATCTATAGCGTTATTGCAGTGATAAGATCAATACCGCCAAAGCACCAAAAAAATATGAGGTGGAGTCGTTTTCACGCGGCGCTATCTCGCGATAATGTCACATAGCATCACGCACACGCTCAAACTCGAATGTAAAAACATGGTCGTAAAAAATTATGGCGTAGATTACAACTAATATACGAAATACTTACATTTTTGTTTGTGCAATTCGTCACTATAATACATTATTACACTATACTCAGTAACTTTACGACAACAAGTAGCAACTATTTTATCAAGTCATATCAGCATCTTAGCTATACGGGCAAGTTCCGGACTCTATAATTTTTCTTGGATAATATACTGATGTATTTTTCATTGCTCAACATGGATTCGCCATTTATTTAATTGAAAAATAAATTACTTCATTAAAAGACCGAAAATAGCGTTATTTTTCGATTTCTTTAGCTGAGGTATTCCACTATACTACGCTAAAACGCAAGGGCATGTTTTGGAGTCTTCAATGGTTGCAATCGACACTATTTATTCCATCGAGAAATTAATTTATTTAATTAAGACGCTCAAGATATTTTCTTGATTTTTTGTATTTGTTTTCTCGGATTTTCCATAGTTACACGCTAAGACGCTGGTTTCCGTTTCGGACTCTTGTAAGATTACAATCGACACTTCTGGTCGTCTTGATAAAAATCTAAAGTGTGCTAAGCTCCGCGATAGAAATATCACGCTAGCAACAAGCGTGATGAGAAAATCACGTGCTGCGGATACGGCGGAAACAAAATTTTTTTAACAAAATAAACTTTGTATACAATAGATTTTTTACAAGATTTTGTCCTTTTTTATATAATTGGACAAAAAGAATAGTCGATAATGATAAACAAAAATGCGGAAAATTACGGACAAGTGCATGCTATTTCTTACTGAACTAGGGTATGCAACCGCGGACTTGTTCAAAGTTCGATATGCACGAAGTCTGTAATAATGTAGGGCAGGTAGAACTAACGTTCTCATCGTAACCCAACCTGTACTCTGCGATCACGTTCTAGACTATTCATCGGTTACGCCCGTGAAAAGTGGTATTATACATTGACGATGGGTTGCGCGCTCCATCTGAACCAACAAGTATTCATAGGTACCTGCAAGTACCTTGTAAAGATCTAAAGATACTAGAATTAAAATGAAATGGGTCTACTAGGTAACTCTATACCTACTAAATTGATTCGATTGCATTTTTCACTGCACGAGCCATTTGCATCGCATGATATCATAACAGAGCAGCACAGCAACGTAATATAGCTCCGATATTTACTTCCACGTATGCTATGAAATTTCATGTATAAAACGGACTTTTCGTGTAAGTGGAAGCACGGAGATCGACAGGCCATTGATATAAAAAAATTCATGTAGTGCATGTAGATCGATCAAGCTACAAGTTAAAAATCATAGTGGCATGATTCTTGCAAATGTCTTTTTGCTCCTCGACCATTTACAAATGTCGGTCACGTCGAAAAGATGACCGACCATAAATTAAACTGTACCAATGATTAACAACACGAATCATTTCACTGAAAGAAAAGATTAGTTGCCATAACCAAAAAATTAGTTGACACAACCAATCTATTATTCTATTTCCCTTACAACTTAAATGGTAGTGCCAACGATTCGAATGGTAAACGCAACTATTTGAGTGGAAATCCCAACAATTGGATTGGTTAACCTCACTAATCTCGCGAGAACTAATCGTGAATAGTTGAGATTACTATTCGATATGGTGGAGGCAACTAATTTTTGAGACATTGTGTACAGTAAATTGGAAACGTACTTGTCACAACCAAACATTTCTTCCGTGCTGCATCGCATCATATATCATAAGCGAACATAACAAGGTAATCATATTAGACATAAACTACATCAGTATTATAACTCCCATATTCGAACCCATGAATTCCATAAAGCTTGATGTAAAAAACAGATTATTCGAATAAAAGGAAGGGAGGAGATCGATAGACCATTTGAACGAAGACTAAAGTTGAGTGCGATCGAGCTAGAAGTTCTAAATCAAAGTGGCCTCGACCTAGCAAATGTCTTTTTATTCCTCGACCATTTCAAAATGTCGATCACATCGAACGGGTGACCGACCAATAATTAAACGACCTGTATACTATTGGCAACTGCGTATATCTTTGATAAGTGAATGTATTCGGAGTTTTGCTTGCTGGAAGCTCCAGCAACCAGGAAAAGGTAGCCGACCATAAATTAAACGGTACCAATAATTAACAACACGAATCATTTGCATCGCATCATATATCATAAAAGAACAAAGCTAGGTATTTATTTCCGTGTTGCATCGCATCATACATCATAAGCGAACATAACAAGGTAATCATATTAGACACAAACTACATGAGTATTATAGCTTCCACATTCGAACCCACGAATTCCATAAAGTTTGATGTCAAAAACAGATTCTTCGAATAAAAGGAAGGGAGGAGATCGATAGACCATTTGAACGAAGACTAAAGTTGAGTGCGATCAAGCTACAAGTTCAAAATCAAAGTGGCCTCGACCTAGCAAATGTCTTTTTATTCCTCGACCATTTCAAAATGTCGATCACATCGATCAGGTGACCGACCAATAATTAAACGATCTGTATACTATTGGCAACTGCGTATATCTTTGATACGTGAATGCATTCGGAGTTTTGCTTGCTGGCAGCTCCAGCAACCAGGAAAAGGTGACCAAACATAAATTAAACGGTACCAATAATTAACAACACGAATCATTTGCATCGCATCATATATCATAAAAGAACAAAGCAAGGTATTTCTTTCCGTGTTGCATCGCATCATACATCATAAGCGAACATAACAAGGTAATCATATTAGACAGAAATTACATGAGTATTATAGCTCCCACATTCGATCCCACGAATTCCATAAAGTTTGATGTCAAAAACAGATTGTTCGAATAAAAGGGAGGGAGGAAATCGATAGACCATTTGAACGAAGACTAAAGTTGAGTGCGATCAAGCTACAAATTCAAAATCAAAGTGGCGTCGACCTAGCAAAGGTCTTTTTATTCCTCGACCATTTCGAAATTTCGATCACATCGAACAGGTGACCGACCAATAATTAAACGATCTGTATACTATTGGCAACTGCGTATATCTTTGATACGTGAATGTATTCGGAGTTGTGCTTGCTGGCAGCTCCAGCAACCAGGAAAAGGTGACCGACCATAAATTAAACGGTACCAATAATTAACAACACGAATCATTTGCATCGCATCATATATCATAAAAGAACAAAGCAAGGTATTTCTTTCCGTGTTGCATCGCATCATACATCATAAGCGAACATAACAAGGTAATCATATTAGACAGAAACTACATGAGTATTATAGCTCCCACATTCGAACCCACGAATTCCATAAAGTTTGATGTCAAAAACAGATTGTTCGAATAAAAGGAAGGGAGGAAATCGATAGACCATTTGAACGAAGACTAAAGTTGAGTGCGATCAAGCTACAAATTCAAAATCAAAGTGGCGTCGACCTAGCAAATGTCTTTTTATTCCTCCACCATTTCAAAATGTCGATCACATCGATCAGGTGACCGACCAATAATTAAACGATCTGTATACTATTGGCAACTGCGTATATCTTTGATACGTGAATGTATTCGGAGTTTTGCTTGCTGGCAGCTCCAGCAACCAGGAAAAGGTGACCAACCATAAATTAAACGGTATCAATAATTAACAACACGAATCATTTGCATCGCATCATATATCATAAAAGAACAAAGCAAGGTATTTCTTTCCATGTTGCATCGCATCATACATCATAAGCGAACATAACAAGGTAATCATATTAGACACAAACTACATGAGTATTATAGCTCCCACATTCGAACCCACGAATTCCATAAAGTTTGATGTCAAAAACAGATTGTTCGAATAAAAGGAAGGGAGGAAATCGATAGACCATTTGAACGAAGACTAAAGTTGAGTGCGATCAAGCTACAAATTCAAAATCAAAGTGGCGTCGACCTAGCAAAGGTCTTTTTATTCCTCGACCATTTCGAAATTTCGATCACATCGAACAGGTGACCGACCAATAATTAAACGACCTGTATACTATTGGCAACTGCGTATATCTTTGATACGTGAATGTATTCGGAGTTTTGCTTGCTGGCAGCTCCAGCAACCAGGAAAAGGTGACCAACCATAAATTAAACGGTATCAATAATTAACAACACGAATCATTTGCATCGCATCATATATCATAAAAGAACAAAGCAAGGTATTTCTTTCCATGTTGCATCGCATCATACATCATAAGCGAACATAACAAGGTAATCATATTAGACACAAACTACATGAGTATTATAGCTCCCACATTCGAACCCACGAATTCCATAAAGTTTGATGTCAAAAACAGATTGTTCGAATAAAAGGAAGGGAGGAAATCGATAGACCATTTGAACGAAGACTAAAGTTGAGTGCGATCAAGCTACAAATTCAAAATCAAAGTGGCGTCGACCTAGCAAAGGTCTTTTTATTCCTCGACCATTTCGAAATTTCGATCACATCGAACAGGTGACCGACCAATAATTAAACGACCTGTATACTATTGGCAACTGCGTATATCTTTGATACGTGAATGTATTCGGAGTTGTGCTTGCTGGCAGCTCCAGCAACCAGGAAAAGGTGACCGACCATAAATTAAACGGTACCAATAATTAACAACACGAATCATTTGCATCGCATCATATATCATAAAAGAACAAAGCAAGGTATTTCTTTCCGTGTTGCATCGCATCATACATCATAAGCGAACATAACAAGGTAATCATATTAGACAGAAACTACATGAGTATTATAGCTCCCACATTCGAACCCACGAATTCCATAAAGTTTGATGTCAAAAACAGATTGTTCGAATAAAAGGGAGGGAGGAAATCGATAGACCATTTGAACGAAGACTAAAGTTGAGTGCGATCAAGCTACAAATTCAAAATCAAAGTGGCGTCGACCTAGCAAAGGCCTTTTTATTCCTGGACCATTTCGAAATTTCGATCACATCGAACAGGTGACCGACCAATAATTAAACGATCTGTATACTATTGGCAACTGCGTATATCTTTGATACGTGAATGCATTCGGAGTTTTGCTTGCTGGCAGCTCCAGCAACTAGGAAAAGGTGACCAACCATAAATTAAACGGTATCAATAATTAACAACACGAATCATTTGCATCGCATCATATATCATAAAAGAACAAAGCAAGGTATTTCTTTCCGTGTTGCATCGAATCATACATCATAAGCGAACATAACAAGGTAATCATATTAGACAGAAACTACATGAGTATTATAGCTCCCACATTCGATCCCACGAATTCCATAAAGTTTGATGTCAAAAACAGATTGTTCGAATAAAAGGGAGGGAGGAAATCGATAGACCATTTGAATGAAGACTAAAGTTGAGTGCGATCAAGCTACAAATTCAAAATCAAAGTGGCGTCGACCTAGCAAAGGTCTTTTTATTCCTCGACCATTTCGAAATTTCGATCACACCGAACAGATGACCGACCAATAATTAAACGGCCTGTATACTATTGGCAACTACGTATATCTTTGATACGTGAATGTATTCAGAGCTTTGCTTGCTGGCAGCTCCAGCAACCAGGAATACCTGAGAGAACTCGTATACGGATAAACCGTGGCCAGCAAGCATCAGCAATCCCTCGGGTTGTGCGAAGGATGCAGCACTTCACCCAACGAACGTGGCATGCGGAAGCTTCCCCCTCGCTTCTTGTATACCTCTAACGGTGTGGATTTCACGTACGTGGCTGGACTCATCAGTGGCCGAACGGTATAAGCTCAAAGCACCGTGGCCCTAGTGCTCTCCTCGTAGGTGGACTATCGCCTTCATCATAGTGGAACTCGGGCAACGTCGCCGGTGTGTAGCGGTATAGAGGCCTAACGGTATCACTCGCGGAACATCGAACTTCGCACTATCACAGCCAAGTGATACACGATACGATGCTTAACACGAGCGCATCTCAGCCCATACTAAACTAGCCTTCGAGTCAGCAGCAGCAGCGCCGGTAGCGAGTAGTATTCACGTTTGCACACTAGATGCAGCCCGTAAAGTTAACGCTCCATTCCTCCGAATCGTTCCAAAGTTCAATTCCCGTACTCTCTGCCCAGAGAACGTGAGAAGCCTGTATAGGCTGTATACATTGGGTATCTCTCGGAGTACCAGGTGGATTCGTTAAATGACTAGGATATTGCTTTCTCTTGATTTTTTATAGTACTGTAAACAATTAGTAAAGTATGAAAATGGACACATCTTGTACCGATCTCATCGCTGAAAGTGAAGGTCATGCGACTTAACTAACAAGCGGAGAGTTTGGGGAAGTGTAGATATTGGCATTGCGGATGAACTGACGAAGTATCGAAGCGAGAAAATATATGGTGGTCACGGGGAGTCGAACCTGGATTATTCAGGTGCCTCAACCACAAATCAAATAGGCGCTGACGTCACCTATTTGAATCGTCTTCTTATATACAATGTAGAGTCGTCATAGAGTTGAAAAAAAACCTTTTAAAATTTCTGACTTTCTTGAGAGCCGTTAAACACTTTGATGTTAACTTGTGTAGACAATTATTAGGGATGCTCTTAAATGAAATGGGCCTCATCAGGCTTTAATGTGAATGCCATAATAGGGATTTCCGTAACACAACCACTTAGGGACTTAAGAAGGAAATTTTAGGTTCCCATGGCGAAATTTAATGAGGCTTTGATAGGGGAATACATTGAGGATCCAATCAGGCTTCATCAGGATTCCGGGTTATGAACAATTGGGGTTAATTAGACTTAATCGTGGAATCCCCAATAGGATCAACCATGGGTGACCGCCTCACTCCCAAATTTTTCGAAGTTCCTCGAGAGCCAGTATTTGGACGGGAAACGGGCCTGGTTGGTGAATTTTTCTAACAAAAACCTCGAGGGTCAATAATCGAATGGGTGACCACCCCACTATGTACTTATGTTGAATATTTCGGTTCGCAATCATATAAATGAATGTAGTCTCAACGTGTTTTCTTTTTTAGTATACTTAAAATAGTCAATAAAAAAAAAATTCTTGAGATGTCAATGGCCGAGTCAGCTAATCAGATCCAGGTTCCAATCCTACCAACGGCAAATAAATTTACATGAGTTTTGTCACCAATTAATATGTAGAGATCCACCAAATAATTCTGAATATCCAATTAAAAGTGCAAGATACACCGAATTCAATAAACGCAGATAATTATCTTGTAAGTCATTTTTTGGTTTTTCTGGTAGGGGCTTAGTAGGGCAACCTTTGAGGGTCCTCAATCTTTTGCCTTTAACGGCCCTCAACTCGTAGCCTAGAAAGGCCCGGAATAAAAAAACGTGACCGTCCCTTAATTAAACCTATGAGGCTTCCATATAAGGCCCCTAAGAAAATTAGGGACGATTAATCTGGGTCTTGCCAAAACCCTGATAAGTTTTCTACCCGGGAGATTATCTTTATTTGATACTGTAGCTTTTTTAATAAAAAAGCTTGTTTGAGACTCCATTTTGATATCAATTCTGTTTCTGTGATTTAGAACAACCGTATTGAAATACGCCGATTCTTTTGAGAAACGACTATAGGAGAAGTATCTTCACAAAGTTCATTTTAAAAAACCTCTTCCTCCAATCGTTAACTCATTGAAACGTACAGAAGGTACCATGTATACCGATACATGAATCGTAATATCAATGCGGCTTGGAAATACTCCCTTGCGCATGCGCGACTTCAATCAATTAATAACGCAGCAGTGAGAACGGTAATTGAAATGGTTCAGTTAAAAGGGCCAGGCGGATTGTAGAGGAAAACCGTACACTGTTTGTGGACGACAAGCGATCAAATTTGCCAATTGAAAAGCCGCGCGGTGAGATTCCGGTGATCAAATCAAAGTCGCGAATTGGACCCAGGCACGACCGGATGCTATACTTAAAATTCATGAATTCTGGAGTATAACCAATTAGGTCACAAACGGTGAACTGGTGCTATGCGGCTCCGCTGCAGCTGTTCGATGAGTAGTACAGTGGTGCCGGCCCAGTCGACATTTTTGACCCTCCGTTGCACCTAAAATGTCTGCCATATTTGCTGCAACGCTAAGACAAAGAAACAAAATCGAATTCAAAATAAAAAATACAAATTTGAATCTACGAGTCTTCCAAAATGGCAAGAAATAAGGCTGTAACGTCAAGTAGGATCCAACAAGTCAACTCACGATCCACACACGTCAGCTCTTTATTCAGCCTCTTTTATTTAGTTGCGTCATATCGTTCACCGCTAGAGTCTCCACGGTTATCGATTGGTACAAACATCTTTATGACATATACTAACTTATACAGGATGAATCAGTATTCTCGCACTAATCTGCACCTGGTTGGTATTTAACTCAGGAATTCTGATCATTCTGAATTTCCGTTTTTTATGTCTTTGAAGTAAAAGAAATAGCGTAAGATGAAAATTTACATTTTTATTACCATAAAAAAAATAACGAATATTTTATTTTCGTTATAAATACAATTTGGTTTGTACCCCGGGGCTGAAATCCGCAAGCCATGCTATGCTAAGCTATGCATATGTTTTCGTATGGATATTGTATCGTAGCATCGCATAGCATAGCATAGTTTCAAGATCCCACGTCTGAACTACTAAAGACCCCGCGGCTTTTCCTCTAGAAAATGACTAATGGAATTTCTATTGACTGTATTACGGACTGGTCTCCAGAATGTTTGTAAATTATAATTTTCATTTATATGGATTGGAAAGTTCTGATTTCACAAGTCACTATTTTTAATCTGCGATTATGCAATTTATATTTCATACTTGTTATTTAGATCGACAGGCGTGGCTATGGTAATATTCTGCGGCTTCACCGGCTACCGCAGTCAAAATGAATGAGTTACAGGCAGCGCGAATTGCGGTAACAGGTCACATATGCATTAACTGGTCCGTCAGGGCGTCTGGATTTTAGTAGGTATTGTAGGTCTAACGAGAATTCCTTACGCCATATAGGGTTTGAGTGTTTCACGTCTAATATAGACGAGTCATTTGTAAGATGGTACAGTACGAAGAGACTGAAATTACCGTTGGCTCCTGACCTAAAGTCTCTGTATTCTAAATTGTATTTTACAAAAAAAAGTTTTATGTTCACAGAATACAAACGCAGGCTAACAATTTCAACTTGGACGGTATTTTCGTGCATGAACTAGTTTCAGAATATCGCACGTTGAATCACGTTAATGAAAGCCTATCAAAATTCAGCGGTTGTTCCATTCTTTATCGGACCAATTAGAATCCCGGCATGCAACCAGGATAAACTATCAGCACGCCGTGCCTACGAAATTGCATCGCATATGTGCTGAGTAAACGATACGGCCAGTTTATTCAATCCGATCTGCAA